>CM072069.1:8532500-11032500 GCA_036785405.1 Coenonympha arcania
GTCTAATCTACATATATGAACACCTTTCCATTTGTTTACACGTTGGAGGATATAACGTAGTGAAGGCGTTCAGTTTTAAATTAGACGATATATACTATACCTATTTACGTTATGTGCTGAAAGCAAAACGAGAAAGCTATTCCGATTTATGAAAGGCCATATTTTTTGATTGACCAGCCATGAAAGCAAAACTAAAAAACTTTCCCTATTTTATAAAAGGTCCAGCAAATTGTACCTATAGCTCGATCTCGAAACGATCGAAGCCCATTGATTTGCGAAAAAAAAAATATTTTATCTCTCTCTCTCTACTAGGTATAGCCTATATAAAATTCACATGTCACACACACAGCCAAACTGACCGATTTCTATGAATTTTTTCGTTTACGTTCGTTACCGAACGTCTAAGATTACGTCGTACGTTATTTTTCATACCTTTAAATGGAAAAATAACGTACACAAACTTTTCTGAAACGTATTGACCGATTTCTATGAAATTTTTCCTCTACGTTCGGTAAGTATGCGAAAAATGACTTGTATTTTTCATACCTTAAAACGGCAAAAGAACGTTTGCCCGGTCAGCTAGTGTAAATATAAACTTCATGGGATTGAACTAACTTATCTATAGCAAACTTATCAACATTTGCTACGATGGATTCTTTCTGGATTGGTTTTCTTCAACATATGTTTCAAACTGTGCTTGTTTTGTTTGTTTAAAAAGTTTGGTAGAGCTATTGTCTCAAGCCTATCGTAAATCATTGGAGCACTGGTGCTTGCTACCGTTGTTGGGCCATTTTATGATCCTTTTGCTTAAAACTTTTATTGACTTGGTCGTTCCAAAAACTAATTTATTCAGCGCCGAGAGACCTTGGAAGTCGTCTATTTAGAGGACGTCTCAGCTTAGGTATAAGAAACAAACATTATAAGCTGGGACGTAGACGTGTTTGACATGTCATTCGATAAAAAGTTGATTAATTTTAATAAGGGCTAATTTTTCAATCGCCCGATAAATTATTTGAGGAATAATTTGAAACATATGCCATACAAAAATCTGTTTAAACGTCATAATTATCGATTAGCGATTATCTAGCGATTGAAAAATCAGCCCTAAGTATACCTATAAGTTAGGTTAGTCGCGGTAATTCATGACAAGAAATTTCCCAAAGCTCTCCATCATAAATTATACACTTCAAGTAGATATTACCAAGTATGTACGTCATCAACAAGTGGACGGAAAGTCTAATACGTATTTATTATTTTCTGGTGTAGGTTAATAGTTTACGAAAAAAAAGGCCATAAAATTCATTCTATTGTCGTATGCTATTTGAAAGCCTGCCTCATTTTAGTGCTAAATTTACATCTTGCTTTACGATACTCTCTCTTTGTCAATAAACTCGCTTCTGAGCGTTTGCCGATAACTAAAGTATAGGCTTCTGTATTAGGCAGTAGACTAGAACATTTTTAGGGTTCCGTAGCCGAATGGCAAAAAACGGAACCCTTATAAATTCGTCATGTCTGTCTGTCCGTCTGTCCGTCTGTCCGTCCGTATGTCACAGCCACTTTTTTCCGAAACTATAAGAGCTATACTGTTGAAACTTGGTAAGTAGATGTATTCTGTGAACCGCATAAAGGTTTTCACACAAAATTTAAAAAAAAGTAATAAATTTGGAACTGAAACTCAAAAATTTTGTTTTCATCAAACCCATATGTGTGGGGTATCTATGGATAGGTCTTCAAAAATGATACTAAGGTTTCTAATATCATTTTTTTCTAAAATGAATAGCTTGCGCGAGAGACACTTCCAAAGTGGTAAAATGTGTGTCCCCCCCCCTGTAACTTCTAAAATAAGAGTATGATAAAACTAAAAAAAATATATGATGTACATTACCATGCCAAACTTCCACCGAAAATTGGTTTGACCGAGATCTAGTGAGTATTTTTTTTAATACGTGTTGAATTGATATTCAACAAGTCTAATATTTTGTTTAACTTTGATGACGACAGATGGCGTTGCACGTATTTAACTCGCGGTGAAGTTGTTTAATGTCGAATAAGTTGGTTATGCGGTTTAAGAAAAGTAGTTTTTATGGTTTTATTCCTCCGGTAGTAGTAGGTACGGAACCCTCAGTGCGCGAGTCCGACTCGCACTTGTCCGGTTTTTTTATATTCTCTTTATTTTATAGGATTCCTGAGTAATAAAGTTTGAGTGTCAGATTCTGATGGATTCAGACTAAAATAAAGCATTGTTACTCAATAATTTACTTACTTAATTTTCAGACATTAAATGAAATTCAAAAGTGTTTCACAATGTTTAGCTCATCTCTCGTTATTCCAATATTTCGACTAGAAATAAAAAGTCAAATGAAAAGATAGCTCAAATGAGTCAAAGGGACAGTGGAGTGTAGGTGAGAGTAAAAAGAATGTACATATGTAACTTTATCTCATAAGAAACAAGCATTTGAGCCAGACGTCTATCAGTTTGATTGGCAACAAAAAAAATCAACCGATCCAATAAAATATTATTATCAATCATATTATACATTGGTATAGTTGTGATCAGCTTACGTTTTCATTTGTTTTTTTGAGGTTCCACCCACGTGAATTTTGGTTTTTATAAATCCCGAAAAAAAAACAAATTTTTCAGTGATAAACATTAGCTTTTGTAACCAGGGTATAAAATATAATGCATCTCCTTCCGAATTTCAGCCAAATCGGTTCAGTAGTTACAGCATAATGGAGTCCATAAACTTACACATTTTTGGAAGAAAAGGAATGTAATGTTTTTAGGGTTCATGTGTGTATGGATGTATGTTTGTATGCATGTGAGTTTCGTTATTCCACCATAACTTCTGAACGACTGAACGGACTTGGATATTTAGGTATGGTGTATCGTTAGAATCTTTACATCATTCCAAGTAACATATTTTTTTGGAAAAAGTCGTACGACAGGGCAGACGTGTTTTTTAATTATTTACTTGTTTCATACAAACTTTCGCAGTATTGTTGAAAATAATATGGCAAGAGTAAAAATAACAAACTGCTTACCTAAAGCCCCTTGTGTGTAGAATCAGAACAGCAAGGCACTAAATCAAAGCTAATCGCTCAACGGAAGCCTCAATCATTTCTAGTGGCTCCGTATTACACATATTGATTACCTTTCCAAAGGCAATTTACCCTAATAGCCCCAACCAACCGTTTAATAAATACGTAGAAAGTTTGTTTCGACCTTACTCGTGCCTAATAGTTTCTAGGTAAAACGTTTGTCCGTATATATGTAATCATCTCTACTTTTTTTAGACCCGAACTCAGCAATAGGACTTACTATTGCTGGGTTCGGGTCTCCTCTTCGAAATATAGGGGTTTAAGCATAAGTCCAATGACCAATACGCTGGCCATGTCCTCATTGGCTTGCCTCGAAAACTTTTAGGAACATTTTGATTAACTTTCGAGTCTTCAGTAGGCTGATTCTGTATATTATAGTTCAGTTTGTTAGCTAGTAACTCTCACTGGGTTATCAACTAAGAAAACGGAAAATGAAAAAATAGGCTTTTGCCTCCGTTTTCTTTGTTAATAACCCAGGGAGGGTTACTAACTAACAAACTGAACGAAACAGGATCAGCCTACAGGTTTCCTAAATAGGTTATTGTTCACTGAGCAAGTGATATTTAATTTAGATAGAAAAGGTTGGGCTTCGAATCCACGACCCTGATAGAGAGAGCCATGAGTGAACCAATGATCTACTCGTATCACAGCCTGTAAATTATCTATTTCAGTACGTAAAGGTTGTAATTATGAAATTGAAAGTGGTATCAATATGGTCTCTCATTTTAATACCTACTTGTTTTCATTTCTACACTGGTGGCTGTTCCTAATCGAAAAACTAATCCAATTTTTCCATAATTAAGGAAACAATGGAGGCAGATACAAACCCAATAGGAAAGTTTTGGGAAAAGTTTCACTTCAAATAATTTTGTAAAATCTTGGCTAATTGGTGCTTTAGTCTGTACCCAAACAAGTCAAGATTGTAAGACCTTTATTCACTATAGTGGATTTTTGGTTATAAATCAAAGATCTTCGTAAAACCAGTTATTAATCCGGTGGTTATATTTTAAACAAACGTGTGAAGACTTGACATAAACAGCATTTAAATGCATCGCCCCACAATCAATCACCGAAAGCGTTCACAGGAAACTGATTCGTGTTATAATAATACAAAGCCTTTATCGGTCATCTTTTAGGCAGAGCAACGCCGAAATGGATATTTAATGTGAAAAAAATAATATCAAAACTCTTTTTATTCTATGTTCTGGTCATGACTGTCTTAATTACCGGTTTACTATGATTTATTGTATAATGCTGGAATAATTTTGTGCCTCGGCCGGGCCCGATGACGTATGACGCTCTCTCGAACAGGTTGAGTCGCCGCCGCCGGCGTTACGATGTAGTCGCTGACATAGATGAGGAACGCAGATGTGCCACTCGGCTATCTTATACCTATTTGTTGTGATTACAAATAGGTATAAGATAGGGGGGGTAAGGGGGTGCACTTCCATCTCGGCACCCCAACTGCCAGCCTCACCTGCCCGTGGTGCCCCTGCTGATCGACGAACGAGGAAATGGCGAACCGGCAAACGGCGGGATAACCGTTTTTTCAACTGGCTAGGCTGAAAAATGGAGCAGGTCGGTGTCGGGCAGCAGCGACACCGGCGCGACCAGTCTGGTCCTGCGGACGACCAACCCGTCTGCCCAGCGTGGTCGTCTATTGGGCATAAACCCTAAATGATTAGCCGAAATAGTCCATGGCCCCCAGTCCCTGGCAGCCACGCTAGCCCCGGCTCTGGCAGCGGTACGGGTAACGGCGGGGCAGGGGGTGCTAAGAATCTCCAGCAGAGATTCCGCTGCCAACCCCGACGACTGGATCTGGCAACTTATAACGCACGCACTTTGAGGAACGACGAGAAGATCATCGAGCTGGAAGAAGCTGTGAGCAAGTTACGGTGGGATATTATAGGATTATCAGAGGTCCGAAGAGATTATGGGAGGACTCTGTTATTCTCCAATCTGGAAACTTGCTCTACTACCGGGAGGGCGACCAGCAGTCTCAAGGTGGTGTCGGGTTTATCGTCCACAAATCTCTCGTAAACAACATTGTCCAAATCGAAAGTGTGTCGAGTAGGGTAGCGTACCTGATACTCAGAATTTCCGAAAGGTATTCGTTGAAGGTCATACAGGTGTATGCACCGACGTCGGCACATCCCGATGAGGAGATCGAGGCTATGTATGAGGACATCTCCAGAGCCATGCATGCCTCGAATACCTACTACAGTGTTGTGATGGGGGATTTTAACGCAAAACTGGGCAAGCGAAGCGTTGTTGAGGTGAGAGTGGGCAATTTTGGGTATGGGCAGCGGAACCATCAGGGGCAATTGTTGGCGGACTTCATGGAGAGGGAGGGCCTCTTCATGATGAACTCCTTCTTCAGGAAGTCGCCTCACCGGAAGTGGACGTGGGTGAGTCCGGATGGTTCCACGAGAAATGAGATTGACTTCATCATGTCAACTAAGCGGCACATATTCAATGATGTCTCTGTGATCAATAGCGTTAAGACTGGGAGCGATCACCGAATGGTAAGAGGCACATTGAATATCAATATAAAGCTGGAAAGAGCTCGACTGGTGAAGTCAACGCTCCGCCCCACTGCTGTGCTTATCCAAAACCCCGTGGCTTTCCAACTCGAGCTTCAAAATCGCTTCGATTGCCTGGAGGATTGCGTATCTGTGGACGATTTAAATGACAGGCTGGTGGAAGCTGTCCGTACCGTTGGGTCTAAGTTTTGTAAAACTTACTGCCCAAAGAGACCCAAAAAGTTTTCAGACCAGACCCTCAAACTCATGAACGAGAGGAACGAGATGAGACTCCAGTCTTCTGTGGACGTATCCGAATACCAGCGGATCAATAGACAGATCTTAAAATTACAAACGCGCGACCTACGTGCTTACAATACCGAGCGCATCAAGGACACCAGAGAGCAGAACAGGGGCTCGAAAGTGTTCGCCAAGGATCTGTCTATCGGGAAGAGTCAGCTGACGCGTCTGAAGACCGATAACGGCAGTCTTATCTCCTCGAAACCTGAGATCTTGAGGGAGGTCGAAAACTTCTACGGAAGCTTGTACACCTCAGTCCAGAAGCCTGTACAAGATTTGGCTAGAGACCCTAGAGCCAAACTAACCCGGCACTATACCGAAGATATTCCGGACGTCAGCTTATACGAGATTAGAATGGCTCTCAAGCAGTTGAAGAACGACAAGGCGCCAGGAGATGACGGAATCACAGCTGAACTTCTGAAAGCGGATGGAAAACCGATTTTGAAGGTCTTTCAGCGAATGTTCAATTCCGTCATTCACGAAGGAGTAACGCCCAAGGCGTGGAACAGGAGCGTGGTGGTTCTTTTCTTCAAAAAAGGTGACAACACTTTACTGAAGAATTACAGACCCATCTCGCTGCTGAGCCATGTCTACAAACTGTTCTCGAGGGTCATTACGAATCATCTCGCTAATAGGTTCGACGACTTCCAGCCTCCCGAACAAGCCGGATTCCGAAAAGGCTTTAGTACCATAGACCACATTCATACGCTGCGGCAGGTTATACAGAAAACTGAAGAGTATAACCAGCCACTTTGCTTATGAGAAGGCCTTCGATTCGGTGGAGACATGGGCTGTGTTGAGATCTCTGCAGAGATGCCAAATCGACTACCGGTATATCCAAGTGTTGAAGTGTTTGTACGAAAACGCCACTATGTCAGTCCGTATCCAAGACCAAGCTACGAGACCAGTGCAACTGCAGCGAGGAGTGCGACAGGGGGATTTCATCTCTCCAAAGCTGTTTACCGCGGCGTTGGAGGACGTCTTTAAGCTACTGGATTGGAACGGATTTGGCATCAACATCAACGGCGAGTACATCACACACTTGCGATTTGCCGACGATATAGTCGTCATGGCAGAGACCCTGGAGGATCTCAACACAATGCTCAACGACCTCAGCAGGGTTTCTCAACAGATTGGACTCAAAATGAACATGAGCAAGACAAAGATTATGTCGAATACTCATGTTTCGCTCCAACCAGTAGTTGTTGAAAACTCTGCACTCGAAATTGTTGACGAGTACATATACCTTGGACATACAATACAATTAGGTAGGTCCAATTTCGAGAAAGAGGTGAACCGCCGAATCCAACTCGGCTGGGCGGGAAACTCCGCGATGTCTTCTCGTCCAACATCCCTCAGTGCCTAAAGACCAAAGTCTTCGAACAGTGCGTGTTGCCAGTGTTAACTTACGGATCAGAGACATGGTCGTTTACTATGGGCCTCATAAGAAGGCTCAGGGTCACTCAGCGAGCGATGGAGAGAGCTATGCTCGGAGTATCTTTGCGGGATCGAATCAGAAATGAGGAGATCCGCAAAAGAACCAAAGTAACCGACATAGCTCAACGTGTCGCAAAGCTGAAGTGGCAATGGGCGGGGCACATAGCTCGTAGGACCGATGGACGTTGGGGACCCAAGGTGCTGGAATGGCGGCCACGCACCGGGAAGCGCAGTGTCGGTCGACCCCCCACCAGGTGGACGGACGACATTGAGAGGGTCGCGGGGAGTCGCTGGCGCCAGGCGGCGCAAGATCGTGGTGTTTGGCGGTCATTTCAGGAGGCCTATGTCCAGCAGTGGACGTCCATCGGCTGAAACGACGACGACGACGACGATAAGATAGCCGACATACACACGTGAAAAAAGGTGTTAGTATTGTGGGACATTTGTTAGGAATAAAGCTACGAATAACACTTAAAATTTCATATTTTCATGTGTGTTTTCACCCATCGCTCGATAGATGGCGCTGTGCCCAGTTAGTTCACGCTATCGAGTTCTGTTAAGTAGTAAGAGAAAGATTATGATTTTCGCAGATTTTCTTCGTGACAGTTGTCAAGCAAAACATTCAATTTTTTTCGCCTGACCCTCTGCGCGATATCGACTAGAAGAAACGTTGTTTCAAGAGGGATGTGTGATTAACATGCACGGGGTCTAATACCTACTCCAATGACATCAAATAAAGTTTTGTTAAAGTTAAATTAAAAATCAATGTTAAAAATTATTATATTGCGACTAGTTACGTCTGAAATAATCAGTAGTTACCATGGCATGTGTTTCTATGGAATATATTGTATATTTCTGGATCACAAATTCCGCTTTATCATAAAGTAAAATGACGTACGTAATCAGAAGACCTTGTTAAATCTGATATTACATAAATTAATATTTTTATGAACAAAGAAATTCAGGTCTTGCCATTTCTACAGTACATAATAATTTGTGGAAAGCTCCCTGAAAGACGTAAAAAAGGTAATATGCCGCCGGCATAACGATGTAATATACTACAAGGGCAGGATAACAAGACATGTTTTCTAAATAAAATAACTCTGAATTCAAACGTTCAAACGTACCTACCTATGTGGGCGATAAATAAAATATTATACAGCGTGTTTTCTTTAAATTTTCTATTCCTTCTCGTCTCACTCTCTCACTTGCTGACTAATCCAGGTAATTTCAATCTGTAAAGTTTTTTTTTTACAATATAGCTAGCTTTTGACTATGATCACACCTGATGGTGAGTGATGAATCATGAATGATGATTCAGTCTAAGGTGGAACGGGCTTGCCTAGGAAATACCTATTCACTCTTGATTTGAAGGCGCCCAGGCCGTAGGAGTTAGGAAAAACAGTGCCTTGGAGTGTATTCTAGACCTTTGCAGTCTTTGGTACGTCAACTATGTAGGGGTGAAAGCCTTTTCGATGTGTTGCCGTTCTAAGGTAAAAAGGTGGCGGGGGAACCAACATAAATATTTCCTGAGCACACTCTCCGAAATTCATTCTATAGAATACCGACAGACAGGCAACCTTACGACGACGTTCCATTATTATACACAAGCACAACTATTAATAATTTTTAATGTACACCAATTCGAAGTCGGGCAATGTTTTGTTCAATCATTAATAGTCCTTCGTATTATAAAACTTTATGTGCAAAGAAACGACAAAATTATCGACAATACGGAGGACTATTAATGAATGAACGAAACATTGCCCGACTTCGAATTGGTGTACATTAAAAATTATTTCACTCTTTGTAGTGGCATTTGAAGTTGGTTTTTGGAAAGAATTTTCCATTTTATTTTTTACTTTTTAGTGGAAAACAAGTAATGCGCAAGGCATTGGAAAACATGCCCAAATCGCTGGAAGTACCTATGCTTCTAAAATCTGAAGAGTTCCCTCAATTTCTCCAAGATCCCATCATCAGATTCTGACTTGATGAATACAGTCATTGCTGGATGACTGCAAGGAAATGCAATAGTAATTATAAAAAATACCTAAATCGCTTCAAGTATACTAGCAAAATTTGAAGAGTTCCCTCGATTTTACCAAGATCCCAACATCAGATCCCGACCTGATGACCATAATACAACCTGAAAAAAATTACTCTTTTAAACAATACCCAAATCACTTCAAGTGTGCTTATAAAATTTGAAGATTTCCCTCGATTTCTCCAGGATCCCATCATCAGATCCTGACTTGGTGACTATGGGACCATCTGTGAACTATACCCTTTCAAACAAAAAAAGAATTTTCTAAATCGGTCCACGCATCTTTGAGTAATCGGGGAACATACATAAAAAATAAAAAAAATAAAAAAAAAAAAGATTCCGACGAATTGAGAACCTCCTCCTTTTTTTTGAAGTCGGTTAAAAAGATACAGAATATGCTTCATGTGAATGCGTAGGTAAATTACAGAAGAGAAATTCACCGTGGCACATCTATCGAATTTACTTGATCGCCGTCTGCGCGAGAGCATGCAACTTCTTACCATCGCGTTATAAATAATACAATAATGACAAGAAATTATCTCGCTTCGATTCCCGCCGCATGCTAGCCAGGCCGCTTATAAACTAGCCTTAGGACCTACTTATTAATGCAACTGGATTCTTAATTAAAGCATACATTTCGATCTACTACAGTGGAGCGCAATAAAAATAAATTATACGGCATTCAGAGCAATTGGTAACCTAATAGAGTTAGCAGTAAAACATTTATGATTATAATATAACTTTGATATTATTAAAACGTAATTTGTGTAGTAAAGCGTAAGCTCATAATTAAATTTTGAGTCATTAAATTACAATTAATTGCACTGGATTATAAATTAGTTCAGTAGGTATTAATTAGTAGGTACAAAATATTTTGCCAAAGTTATTTCGTGAGAGGTTTGTAAGATGATGATTTTTTAAGTGATGCCGGAGAAAAAAATCTGGGTTACTTACTACTGACTGTAGTAGTTCTTTTCTGGTAGATACCTAACACGGGTAACGAAACATCCATATAATATACCTAAGTAGATATCTAATGAAAACTAGGTACCTATATTGGCTAAGAAATTCAAAGCACCAAAAAACGAAGCTCAAATAAAAGCAATTTATTTTATCTTAGGTATTATTTGATCCGCATTATTTTCAAGTCAGAGGGTATCTACTTAACAAAAATTTATAGTCAGTTTCGGGGTGGTCAAAACGACCCACCTCTAAATAATACCGCAAAAACAAACAACATCGACGTATTACATGGTTATGGGAGTGCACAATTACCGATTGTTCGCTTCTTACCGCGGCTCGGCTTACCGTGACGTCATGGCTCAGGTTACCCCACAAGAGGATGATATTTATTGAATCTGGACCCGTGCCGGTTAAGGCAATGTTCCTTGAGAACATGCCGTTAATTACAAACAAACATGACGCAATGCGAATATATAGTGTAAGAGATAGAGACCCTATAAGTAGGAGCTTAATAGGTAAATTCTTAATTACTTTGTGAGTAGAAAATTTTTAGGCAAGACGTATGCTCCTAAACTGATCTTTGAAACCTTAATAAGTAACTCTGCCTGAAGACTCTATCCTGGACCAACCTAAAAGGAAGAAATGGATCTAGATAAGCCACAATTGACGCCGATATCTGGTGTGCCCTAGAGTCTTTCGATTGGCCAAGAAGGTGGCAAACGAAAGCGACAGGCAAGCGCCTCCGGAAGCGGTCCCTCAATGCCGAATTCGAGGCTGTTGGAGAGTCCTGGAGAACACATAAGGACATGAAAGCAATTACGTAAGAAAAACGTACGTATTCATCTCTATCGTAAACAAACTCTGCCCGCTGATTGGCCGAATCTGTTGATTTCATATTTTCCAGTCAATATAGTGTCAGATATTTATTACTATAACGGCAACCATGAATACGTTTGTTTTACACAATGTAGGGGCAGATCTGGCTAGAACAAAGTAGTCTAGGCCGTTTGCATTATCAGGTGCAACAGGTTTTAATTTTATCATCATCATCACCTATTTAAAACACAGTTACACACATACACGTGTAAAACATACGTGTATAAATAAATATACTTATTTATTATTTATTCACACATACACACCCACAACACCACACACACTCATACGACATGTACCAAAGTCTGCAACATTTTGCTGAGTACAGCCACATAACATCAAAAGTTCAATTACTTTTTTACCCGTCAAATCAAACTTTATAATATCAACCCTTTGTAATATTACGTGGTTATGGAAATCGCACGCGTGGGTAAAGTCCAGAAGAGCCAATAAAAGTCAATGGGCTGAAAAAATAGGCCTCAGTTACGTTAACATAGTAACGTTGCCCACTTGTGTGACCCGAAAATTTTATTGCGTTACGGTACGACTTTTATAACAATGAATAAACGGAGCGGGTTTCGATTTAAATAAAAATTGTTTGACGTCCTGTAATTTGAATCGAACGATTCATCAGCTTATTTTATTTGGCTGGTTTTGTTTTAACAGAAAATTTATGTATTCTATAAGTAACTCGTACACACAAGTTTAAACCATAGAAGTACCCAGACAAAGTGGCTGTACAGATTGAGTCTAAATAATAGTTTGTTCCTATGTTTGTAAGTATGGAAACTTAATATTAACCCCTTTTTTTAATAGCCACTCACATTAATAGCCACATACATTTTGATGTAATTTATTAAGTGGATTGCTCTTAGACTAATTATTATGTTTTGTTAGTGCTTCTGTTTAGACTTGAAAGCGGTATTGTTGAGAGTGCTCAAGAGATATCACTCATGTATATTACATTCTCGTAAGTTCTTTGTTTCGGGGAGTTTATCTTCAGTCCTTGGTTTTATCCTAACAATAAGATGGCTTTGCATAGTTACGAAACATAATAATTTTATTACAATAGGTACTTATAATATAAATTAAGCTATTAGTTATTATGACCTGAGATTATTTAGTTATGTTGTCTCCCAAGGTCCCAAGCTCCCGAGTTCAGTATGCAACAGGCGAAAGAAGCCATTTCTAAATTGGTTCGGGTTTTGTCTGGTAGGAGGATTCGGTTGCAACTGGTTATCTCTCTACCGGCAAAGACGTACTGCCAAGCGAGTTATCGTTCCAATGAAATACTTACAGCAATCTATATATTATCTCATAGCAACTGATATGGCTTATGTATTGAAATGAATGAAAACTATAATCTACAACAACCACAAGGCACAATTTCAGAAAAGTACTACCTTAGAAAATAAAGAAACCTGCAGAAAGAATACCATTACGTCGTGTGTAGTTCGAATGGTGGAGTGTCTCAGCAAATTGAATCCGATCAATGTACGAATGTAAAAAGGTACTAAAAGTTAATAGTGTCAAAGCTAAGTGTAAGTTCTGCGTTCTTAGAAACGTCCAAACAATATAAGAACAATCCTATTCTTTACACAAAAATTAAATTACTGTTATACTCATAATCACACACATGTATTTACTAACGAAACAGTCAAAATAAACATGCCCTTAATGATCTCAGTGGCGCGGTTGGAACGTATACATAATAATACAGCATTCAGGTTCGATTACCGACACGGGTCAGTTTGAGATTTCATTTTTTCCGAATCGGCTTAGGCCTTGTACTCTGGGCAATCAGGGACCCTCACTTGTTTTCGCAGTCAGTTAAAAAACCCTTACACCTACCTGTGTGGGCAAAAGCTTTGATTAAACTTGTAAATCATGATTATCATTGTTTCTATAAAATGAAGCATTTCTTCAGAAACTTGGACATTTCTAACCTCACAGACCATACACGGATATTGTTTTATTTATCCGGTAGTGGACAGGGACACCGGGCGAAAGATTGGCGTCGCTTAATGGCCCGGTTTACTGCTAACAGCCGTTCGACTTACCGTAGGAGTTGACTGCTGATGGATTGTTGATCTGGAGACTTGGTTTATGGTCCCTACAGGGAACACTTAATGTCCTTATACTTTAACTTAACTACCTACAGGCAATAGACCATGGACAACACGTACGAATTTTCGTTTTATACTATCACACTAATACCATTGATCGATATGATTATGATTTATGGCCGAGTCTGCAGTCAGATAGTAGGTAACACTACTATTTATAGGCGTCTGTGTATGTTTGACTCCTGGGCACGGCCATCCAAGCGCAAAAATTCAAATTTTATTTAGTACTAGCGACCCGCCCCGGCTTCGCACGGGTGCAATGCTGATACTAAATTAAATACACTACAGAAAAACTATGAACGTTGTATATAAAAACAGCGGCCCGCTCCGACTTTGCACGGGCATAAAATATATATGCCTATGTCACTCAATGAAAACATGATTAAAATCGATCCAGTATTTTTGATTCATTCATTACTGCCCTTGGCCTGCACGCATTAAATTTGGGGTAAAACAATTCCTCTTTCCCTATACTTAGTATGAAGATTTCCTGCTATCTTTGGAATATCTAAATTCATACAATTTTTATTACATTACACATTTTTACTTATTTACTTTTTACATTTTTACCTAGGTATTTATTTTATTTTTACAACAATTAATATATTAGTATAACTATTAGTATTAGCCATATGTACATTAGTATAACTTTTGTGTATTTATCAATGTTTTCTCATGTTTTATTGGTGTACAATAAAGAATTTTCTATCTATCTATCTATATTACAGGATGTCTTTATACACAACGTTCACAGCTTTCTTGTCATTAGACAATAAAAAAAAGTTTTCTCTTGAGGTTACTCTTGAAAGAGCGACATACAGTTGGCCATGTGAAAAACAGTCAACGCTCAAATCTAAAAGCGGCTACACACGACCCTAAAATCACTGGCGATATCGAGACAGTGAAATCGGGGCTGAATCGGCGATAAAATTGTCTCTACTCTACACACGTCAGTCAGTACGTAACCGACCGTGCTACAGACTGCTCGTTTTTCCGAAATGCCGCCGATGCTCTCAAAACAGCAGAAGATAGGAATTGTCTTGGCACTTACTACGGTGCCACCTAACCAGAGACGTAAAAGGAGGATCTGGGTTAAAAATAATAAAATATATAAATCATTTTGTTTTTTGTCCCACAAATATGGTAAATCTTTAAATAAATCAATGACTTTTGTCCACGCCTCTTGCTCATTTTCCTTCGCCATATTTTCTAAATAAAAAATAGTAGCCGTAAGCACGTCGTATTGCCCACGGCGACAATTGTAACCGCAAGCACGTCGTATCGCCGCAGCGCTCGAGCGCAGACTGCGCAAAAATCAGTCCTGATTTCGCTACACACGTCCTGACAACGCTCCTTGAGCCGATAATCGTCCCTGAATCGTGAGCCCGCCCGTAGCGATTTAGGGACGAAAAAAATCGGGTACGATTTGCCTACACACCAGGCGATTTATGATACGATCTAGGGTCCTCCCCACCATTGTCCCGATATTGCCAGTGATTTTAGGGTCGTGTGTAGCCGCTTTCCTGCAACGTCCGTCCGACCGGTACCGCCCGCCGCAAACGCAAATTTTAAATTTGTAATATCTCCGAAAATATTTGTTTAATTTACATGCTGTAAGGAACCATATTGATCTATATTAATTGCACACTGTATTTAAGGTACTTAATTCGATAAGGATTAATGCCGTATTGCTTAAAATAGCTTCGTAAATAAGCCATTTTTTCACGTAAAAAGTAAACAATAAAAATGGTTAATGTGGGTTATCCCTAAAATATAAACATATACCATCGCGGACTTTTTTGTAGACCTTTTTATGGTGTACAATACTGTAGTACATTAATTTGATCTAACTCGTAGGGTTTAGGCAGCGTTTTTGCTAAATTGCTAAATAAGCCCAAAAAATAGGTTAATTTACGACATCACGTTAGAAACCTCTAAAATTAGCAATGTTGCCTTAGTATATGATGCATGTATTATACATATAAACCTTCCTCTTGAATCACTCTATCTATTGGAAAAAACCGCATCAAAATCCGTTGCGTAGTTTTAAAGATTTAAGCGCACATAGGGATATAGGGACAGAAAAGGCGACTTTGTTTTATACTATGTAGTGATTTCGCTAATATTGGGTTAATTATACATCGTAGGTATAAGGCAATAAGTTTTGCGAGCATACTATTTATGAACCTACATGTTTTTAATAAATCTTTGCTCAAAAATACGCCTTTAGTTCATATTGGTTCCCGATACCTCCAAATTTGGGGAACTGCAAAAGACAATCTTTCGGGAATGGGTATTTTCGAGTGTGAATTTCGCATTGATTTTTTCGTCATATTTGTTTATCCAGGGATCTATCATCATCATCATCATATCAGGGATCATCTGATGAGATAATTAAACTCTGGACCAATTCCAAAAAAGCTTGAATTTCTACCCTACGTCATAATTTTTAATTCGCCTTTTAACGGAAGCTCATACTTATCATTGCTTGCGTCAAGTTTAGTAGTCTTACCGACAAAGCTCAGTAAAATGAGTGCAAAGTTACTGATAAAAAGTAGTATCGTTAAAATTCCCATCAGACGACGCCGTGGGTAATAGGGTGGTGGAAATATTCCGTTTTTATCACCGACTTTGAAGTTGGAAGTATGCGCGTGCTTTCCAAGCTATCTTAAGATTGGATTAAGATTTTTACTTGCGATATGGAGTCTATGCAGTTGCAGATAAAGACGACTTGTATGGTGTTTATTTTAGTATTAGCTTTTGCCCGCGGTTCCACCTGCGTCAAACTCGGGTTTTTCATTTATGTTGCGAGAACTATTGATTTTTCTGAGTTGCAGAAATTAATAGCTCACGTGTCAATCCGTGTTAGGATATAATCACTTCAAATATACCTAAGCCAAATCACTTCAGTAGCTTTAGCATGAAGGAGTTACTACAAACATACACACATACAATAAATTTTCTATATGTTAGTGTTTTATAAAATAGTCAGTAAGTACTAATGTCTTGTAATTAAAGGGTGTCCTGAACCTAACAATCCGATCCTAAGTACCCTTAGATAGTAGTTTTATATAATGTTTTGATCCTGCAACCGTTATTCTAGATTAAAACCACGGTTCTCTATAAGGTCTATGATTGAGTCCGAGTTCCTACCATCCCAACAAAAAAAGAACAGTTACACTTAAAGTATCGGTAGATGTCAGACCAACATTTAATGGATATCTGTTGTAGACTTGCCACAGATTTCAAGTTACTACAGCTTGCAAGCCTTTACGAGATAGAAAATGTCTCGACAAATATTTCTTATCGCTCTTGATTGCTTTCTGGGAAACTGCACTGCAATTCCAAAAATGTAAACAGTCCAACAGTTGCTCTCAATTGTGCATAACATACCTACCTAGCATAATGTAATACTTTAATCTTGTTTACATTTTTTAATACAAGATTTCGCTAAGATTTTTTCTTTACGACTTGTAAGTATCTCATGTATCGTAATTCTGCATTTTAGATTCAACATCATAATATTAACTCGAGTTATCTTTATTAATATCAAAAGGTTATTGAATAGGTACACTTACTAAGACACTAAATAATACTTGACAAAGTATTTAAGGGGGTCCGGCTCTAGTACCCCACGAAAATATTTTTTGTATTGGTTTTCGCTAATTGTAGGTTAATTATACATCGTAAGCATTGAATTTAGAGGAGCATAACTTTCTCCCAGCGTCCGTGTTCCCAGCCAAGTACAATCTGGGTGCCTTTAAGTGAATTAGGCATTTTCTTGGCAAGAGCGTTCCAACCCAGACCTTGCTTTCCTCAGGCATGATTGTCGTCAAGCCTGTTCACAATTTAAAAAAAAATCACTGTCTCAGCCATTCAAGTTCATATTCCGAAGGATTTAAAATTTTATAACGGATGAATTACGTATAAATGTCGAGATGTACAATAATTACTTACACATAAGTTGTTGCGAGAAAAATGTACACAACTGTGTCCAGAACAGAACTGTATTATACATTTCAGGCTAATTTCTAACCGCGTGTCTTCCAGTAATGTCACCTTGTATACAATCCGTTATGTTTTGATACTCTAGTGCAATTTACGAACAGCACACTCGGTCCGGCGGCTTAACGGTGTCCTGTCGATACCGTTTAGAAGGCAAGCCAGTGGAAGGCAAGTTTATGAAAATGAACATTGCAATCTTAAGGTATAATATTATATTTGCATTATGAAAATACGCTACAAACAACAGCGGAGCAGAACTAGATTTTGTACTTTTGCTTCTGCTTGGTAGTATCCATATATTGACTTACAGTCTGGTAATTATTAAGGGATTACACATACCTATTCGAAGACTTGCAAAAAACTTTGACACGCCTATATAAAATTCTCGTGTCACAGAGTTTGTACCTATTGTAACTAAACTCATCTGAACCAACTTAACCTTTATATATTTATATTTTTATAACCCTGAGTGAGAAATAATTTATATGGAAAATCTACCTTCGACGGGTCAGCTAGTCTTTTTATAAAATATTGTCTCTACAATAATCAATTACATAATTATTAGACGTTAGAGTTTTATAAATCGCAGCTTACTTTTCGGAAAGATTTGAGTTTGTGCAGGTTTTCTCACGAGTTTTTCTAACCAATAAAGTGTTTTACTAACACAGTTAAGTAATCTGCATACCTGAGAGTTTTCGATAAACTTGCATGTCAATCCACAAATAGTGACCATATTAAGTTATGGCCAAACCCTTTCATTCTAGAGGGGACCAATGGAGATAGATTACCATAAAGTTAGCACTAACAAAACATCTTAGATATTTTAATATAGGTGCTAATACCGTTGTGTGGTCTCGTCCATAATAATATGAGTAACATATTGATTGCCCGGACTACAAGTGAATTGGTAAGACGACACCAGTCGGTTGCCAAATGTGACGGAATGTGATTGAGTTAGCTGTAATCGATTTGAGGAACTCCCTTGTAGGTCCAGTGCTCTTCAATTAAATTATCTGTTATTGTTGCACCAATATATGTACCCACTAAGTATGTATTGTTACACTGTTATAGTTGCATTAATATACGTACTCGCAATTATTAACAACAGTAGGTAGGTACGTATACCTACCTACTGTTGTTAATTGCACTTCACGTGTAGAAACAATTTCGTACCTAGATTTTCGTACGTCGTCAAAATACGTAAAGTTACGTCTTTTTTAAAATTGCTTATTACATATGTATCCAAATTACTACCTAATTATCATAGTAATACCCGTTTCGATCGGAAGTACTTCAATTGTAAATAGTGTTTATACATGTTCCATAGCCCTTCCCTTCTAAGTAAACGATATCATCTTCTGTAGAGCAAGTATAACTGTCATTTCCACTCGTCTCTATTATTAACACAAGCCGAAGGCGCGACTCGTAACGAAATAACATACTTTCCGCACTAATATTGAAATCTACTATTAATGATACCTAATTCAATTTACGCAAATCCTTCATTCTTGGAATAGTATAGTCGGACCAGTTACATTGTAAGTAGATTATGTAGACTAGGTTGATGAATTCCTCGCATTGCATTCGATTACCTACCAGGGCATAATACCAAATTAGTAGTTAGTATTCAGACATAAAATGGAAAATTCTTTCCAAAAAACCAACTTCAAATGCCACTACAAAGAATGAAATAATTTTTAATGTACACCAATTCGAAGTCGGGCAATGTTTTGTTCAATCATTAATAGTCCTTCTTATTATAAAACTTGATGTGCAAAGAAACGACAAAATTATCGACAATACCAAGGACTATTATTGAATGAACGAAACATTGCCCGACTTCGAATTGGTGTACATTAAAAATTATTTCATTCTTTGTAGTGGCATTTGAAGTTGGTTTTTTGGAAAGAATTTTCCATTTTATTTTATACTTTTTAGTGGAAAACAACTAATGCGCAAGGCATTGGAAAAAATGCCCGCATCGCTTGAAGTATGCTTCTAAAGTCTGAAGAGTTCCCTCAATTTCTCCAAGATCCTATCATCAGATCCTGACTTGATGAATACAGTCATTACTTGATGACTGCAAGGAAATGCAATCGTAACTATAAAAAATACCTAAATCGCTTCAAGTATACTAGCAAAATTTGAAGAGTTCCCTCGATTTTACCAACATCCCATCATCAGATCCCGACGTGATGACCATAAGACTACCTGGAAAAAATTACTCTTTCAAACAATACCCAAATCACTTCAAGTGTGCCTGTAAAATTTGAAGAGTTCCCTCGATTTCTCCAGGATCCCATCATCAGATCCTGACTTGATGACAATGGGACCATCTGTGAACTATACCCTATCAAACAAAAAAAAAATTTTCGAAATTGGTCCACGCATCTTCGAGTAATCGGGGAACATACATAAAAAAAAAAAAAAAATAAAAAATAAAAAAAAGATTCCGACGAATTGAGAACCTCCTCCTTTTTTTGAAGTCGGTTAAAAATGAGAAACTATCCGACTGTTGTAAGATTCTACGAAGCGTCTCGGTAGCTGCATTAACTAACTACCAGGGCGTAAGAATTATAGGAGAGCTTGAATATATTAAGTGGCCAATTTACGTACGTTGTTACTTGAGAGGCGAAGGGGGAAATTAAACAAAGTGGCAATGTTTAGACACTGGCAGAGTATTCCTCCTCTGTGTATCGCAAATTAGCTATCCTCTTGACGTAACTTGTAAAGATCTTCCACTTGAGAGCTTTTCGATGAAGGCATTCCTTAAATTACCTATCTACTTTATTAGCTTTCGTAAGTTATGTTTAATATAAGAAAATATGTTCCTCTTGTTTAATAAAGGAAAAAATAAAAGGATTCAGTTTAATAGGAACGTATGACAGTGCCTAAATCAAAGACGTTTTGATGAGATAGGTACCTAGTGTCTGCTTCTACCTAAAGTCTCAATTCAGAAAATTGATGATTACAAAAACAACAAGTATACTTCAGACCAATATCAGCTTTATCCATAATTTAGTTAAAGAAATAATAGGCATTGAGGAAAGATAAGTACAGTCACGGAATGAAAATGTTCGTCAATTTTTCAAACCAATTCGTTTGCACTGGTCGATTGCACTGGTATGTTGACATAGTGGACTCTTGCAATATTAGTGCAAGTGAAAACTGACTCTAAGGTGACGAACCGTTTCATTCCGTGACTATACATAAAAATATGCTAGGTACCTCACCGCAGTTCATGACAAAGACCTCTGCCTACACAGAGATGCAAGATAAAATTTTAATGGTCCATAATTGTGCAATTACAGTGCCTACGTAAACATACTGCGGAGAACAGATAAGAGTAGCGAAGGCTTATCAATAGAGCCTGGGGGGATGCTACTATGGTGGATTGCAAACATTATACATTGCAGCGTTATAGTAATGCTTCTGGTAATGCCTTCATCGCGCACCTGCGACTATGACATTCTTGCTGTGCCACAAACTGTGAGATGATGCGATTTTTGTTTCATAGATTTTTTTAGGGTTCCGAGGTGGTACCAAGGTGGTAAAGATGGAAACTTTATTTTGCGACTTCATCCGTCCATAAAAGTATTTTTTTTAAACTCTACAAGTCAAGTCAAGTACTAAACTTGACTGCGATCTCTAACTACCGTTTGTCCGTGGTTTGTCCCTATGTCCAACTCAAATTTTAAACTTTTCAAGTGAAGTCATGTACTAGATTTGCCTGCAATCTCAACTGGTGATATGCAACGACGCATCTACTACTAGAATCTAGTAAGTACAATGCATTAGAAAGACAAACTAGATTCTAGTTACTAGAAGATAAATTCTTACTAACGATTTTTACACAGCATCGTGCCACTACGCTTAATCACTTGGCGGTGCATCTTTGCTGGTGGGGTGGCTATCAGCCTTCACCAAACCAGATCTGTGCCAATTTCTAAATTATAAATGGATTGAAACCGTTACCTGCCAGATAAATTGATTTATTTTTAACGAAACCACATAAGTTCTTTTCCTGTACCATACACTGTCCCAAGTCATTCCTGATAAATCTATCTCTAAAAATGGCCACGGGCATTAAAGGTGAATAAATTACGTTGATATCATCTACGAAACAATAATTCTCCATGTTTTCTTAACACGAAACCAAATGCGAACCATGTGTTTACACTTCGCGACTTTGTTATAAATGAATAGGGTTTTTAGTTTTCTACGTTAAGTTCAGAATAAAATTAAATGAATAATAGTATGATAATATTAATATGGGTTCAAATAAATGTACACAACTTAAACTAAGTCTATGCCTAAACTAACTAAGGCATTCGATCGAAAGTTTAACACACCTAAAATAAAATAAATGAAAGCTTATATTCAACCCAACTTGAGATACCTATATCTGTTAACCGAACAAAAATGTCGAAGTGGAATTTTTATTTCCTATGATCTGTCCTTTAAACACTATCCAATTAAGACTGAATCCATTCTAGTGCAAGATGTAATATTATGTCCCCACGACCCGCATACATACCTTTACTAGGTAAATAGCAAGGTATCTTAAAAGGTAGTACTAGCTAGCTATCTACTGTCCATATTAAGCAGCATAACTTAAGCTATTCATGGTAACCGACCCGCAGGCGAAATTTAGTACAAGATGTGTAATGTGCACCAGCTCCTTATAATTATGCGCATATTGATGGCTGTAAAGCATTTATTTCGATAAGTCGTTTTGTGACGTCACCTAAGCCTAAAAGACTGCGCTGACTGCGCACTGCGACTCTATGCTGACTTTGGGTCAATTTACATCGCGGCGGAATGGAATGGAATGGAAGCGCCAGTTTCGCGTTATGACGCGAGAATTCCCTGAAATGCTCAAGTTTTCCAGCGAATTGTTTCGTAAAGTCTTGGCACCGCACTACTGTGACCGATCCAACTGACTCCCCGTTTTCGTGACTTTCCGCTCATTCCACAGAGTGGCTAAGTGAATTCTCGAGAATGCGCGAGCATTCCCCGGAAGATGCGCGACCTTGGTTTTGCTCTTAATTAATTTATATGTTATTCTATTGACATAAAGTTTAATATGCTATGTACAATTTCGTTGCAATAATTCGCTTACATTCCATTCCGCAGCGGTGTAAATTGACTCTAAGCTAGCGTGGGTCAAAGGGCATTTAACGATTATTATTGACATACTCATTACGTTTCCATTTTTAAATTTGGAACGAACGCTGCCAGACGCAGCCTTGCTGAGGCCACTCCCCCTCGCTATGCGCCGGCGCAGCGTGGTTCATCTACATAATGACTCGGAGCTCATTGGCGACTATTAACCTCATAATAATTCATGAGTCCGCCGGCGTGTTTAATTAATACCGTGTCATGTGGGCTGTCAGATAAGACATAATGAAACTTGATGGTTTCGTTGGTTTTTGTAGCCAAAGAGTCAACTGTAGCTATGCTCCTTTAACACGAATATGAACGAAGAGCGTGTTGGTGTATACGCCATGTAATTCGGATATAACAAAATTAAGATGCCTAAAACCATGAACCGTGCTTTCAATCAGAAACTAGCGATCTACTTATGTGTTGTTTTGGCGTTATAAAAAAATGTAAATTCACAAACGGTAGACGTAGATGTAACCAAAAAAAACAGAAGATTACGAAAATGCGAAACTGGGAAATACTGTTGACGGTAGCAGAAATTAGAAAAATCTAGGGCTAGTAAGTCCTAGATTTGATACTTGGTAGTCACTGTAAGAATTTTGGTTTTTAAATTGACTGAGTTTTAATTTGGAGGAAGACTTTGAAGTATAAAATGATGTCGTTGTGATTTTCGATATTATGGAACAACTAATAATTGTGTTTAAGTTAAATGATTTCACCTTAATTTTAAATTTCATTAATTGATATTTTTTTATTTAAATTGCTTCAGGCTTTTTTAACGAATCATAGCCAACCTATTTATGAATGCAATAAGAACAGTTTTGATCATAACACCAATTTTAAATTCGCTGGGGCATGTGTCATATTTATAAATAGCAGCAGCAGATGTTGATTATTGCAAGTAAAATATGATACTTACTCTATTACGAGCAATTGCACCAAACGCCCTGACGCCGTACTTCTGTTACTTCAAGTGTTTTAATTAATCTGGGCTGAGGAATGTTTGTGATAATAATTGTTGATTAAAGGCAATGGGTATTAAGAAGTGCATTCCATTTTGGTACATTTGGCCCACTGAGTGTTAAAACTTTACACCCAAAGACAATAATGGTAATAGAAATGAATTTGACTAGAATTTAAAATCAAAATTCACGGCTTTGTCCTTGGTAAATTCTTCAATTGTTTTGTGAATAATGTAAAATACAAGTTTTATTCATTATACAGAAAGCTTTTGATACTAAAGTTCCATTCACAAAACATAAGGACGCATTAAGCAGTCGTTTTATTGTTTTCTGTAGGATCACAAATATGGAACAGAAGATTTTTGAGCTACATGAACCATGCCATAAAATCCAATAAAATCACTTTGTTCAATTCTAACACTTAACTATTAAAAAATAAGAGTCAAAATTGAGTAAAAGTTTTCATTATTAACGTTTCCACGTGTTGTACCGGAATATTTGATAAGCACACAAGTGTAAAACCTATGCACACATAATATTAATTCTTTACGGGAAATGAGATGAAACGTAAGTCAACAATTAAACACATTAACAAATACCCTCAGAATTTGATAATTCACGCAATGTGAACTCTACTGCAAAGAAATTAAGAAGCTAGCGGATTCAAAGGTGGTTTTATCTTACTGGGAAGTATGAACAACTTTTTGTGAACGGCCTTTGTTTTGATACGGAACTTATACGTTTTTTGGCTTTTAATAGGTACATCTGTAGTGGGTGTGAACTCTTTTTGTTACATATTTGCGGATTTGTTTATCTACCAATTTCAGGGCAGTTGCTTATTCCAACGGAGTGATTGACATGGGTTTTTCTTTTTACTATTCTATTTGTTCATTGTTCAATAGTGGAGAAAATTAATGAAGTGGAGTATTTGAATACTTGATTAAACTGAATGCTTAGAATAATTATAAAAGAAACAGTAACAACTTCAAACCACATAATATTTAAAAAGCTTAGGGCGAACACTGAGCTTTTTCCGTCTACGAAGATTTTCATATCTAAATCCTTAAATTAGACCATATAGATGCCAAAGCAAACTCAATCATGCTCTACTATCGTTAGATAAAATAAACCTGAAAACATAACACTCGCGTACAAGATCCTTCACACTGCTAAAACCGTATCTTCAATATCAGTCAAATAATTCCCAATCCAAAAAGGTCCAAAGGTGGTCCGAAGGGTATCGGCGTCTTTGTGGGCCGACAAAACGGCACAGGTTGTAATTTGATAAAGCCGTACCGCCTACCAACGGACCTTTCTTCAAAGGTAACCCACGCAACTTTTAATCTACGAACATGAGTAGTTCCGGCCAAGGAAAAATCGAAGAATGGACACGGCCTAATGTGTTTCAAATTGCTTGTGGAATAACCTGAAATAACGGGTTAGGTACATTGGCATTCGGAATGAAAACTATAATTAATGTACATTAGTATTGTCCTATTAATTAAAATATTTAACATATTGTAAAAATAATAGATGGGCAAAAACCAGCAGTGAAATGAACAAATTAAGTACATAGAGAAAAATTTTTGAAGAATAATCATGAAATTCTACGTACAAGTAGGTACATATCCTAAGTATAATCGAAACTAAAATAAAAAAGAGGAACAAAAACCTTCTCCATTTTTAGCCCTCGGCCATCACTCGGCTAGCTTCAAAATTATACAGCTTTAATTAAATCGACATTAATCCGGGACTATTCGGGATAGACGTCGCCCGGAGTTGTCATTATGTTGTTACCGTAAGTTTTTGGAACCTGCGGAGAATTTTATCGAAATTCCTCGGATAAGATGGGATTAGTGTCCCGTGCTGTCAGACTCTATTTTTTTTCCTGACTAGCGTGTGGAATTTGAAGCGCTTTGTAGGTGTGTAATTTTTGTGTGTTTTAATGTGTTTTTATATTTTAGGTGTGATTGGAGTTTTGAAATAGTTTCTAGTATTTCACCCAGAACTCAGAACTCACAACGTAACCAATACAAACCTAGCGAATGAAAGACCTCTTCAAATAGTTTCAGACTGAAAAAAATATTTTGTTGATTCTGCTCGATTTTCCTTTGAACTATTTTTTTGCCACGTACCTGCTTATACCCTCGAATAACTTTTTTTTCTATTATAACCTTCTTGGTTTCGGGCTAGGTTAGTTATTATTGGAAATTCTGGATATCGTTTTGAGAATATTTTTGAAATTTATTTATAAGTACGATAATCAATACAACACTTTAGGTTTGGTATACGACAGATTTTTTTGAATTAAATTATACGTAAGATAGTTACGGCTTTTTCTGTAAAATCGTTTTTGAGACAATTGTAAAGGGCGATTCTCTAAAAAATATTTTTAATTGGTATTTTTTCATTCCCTGTTTCATGCTTATTGTTTTGTCCTCATTGTAATTTGTGATTTCTTTCGGCTAGTTAGCCATTCTAATTGAAATCTGAAACGTCTTAAATATTTTTTTTTCGTGAATATTATTATAGTGGATTTAAAAAAGAATTCCATGAATTCTATCAGTTGGTAAATTAATTCCAATATCTCGAATTCAAAACCTTTGTCTACATATTATTATCAAGCGGGTACTAATCTACTTTTAATCGTTGGAACAACAACGTTATCTTTAGGAGTTTTGTTTATTTAATGTATAAAAAATGTTAAATGCAGAGTAGAACCTTTGGACGAGTCATTAGCGAACTTCGAAACAGGTAAAACTTTGTTGTGGCTTCACGAGAGAGTTCCGTAGTTATATTTCGTTTACAGTTATTGTAGTTTAGTTGATTATTTTCATTTTGAGGTTTTCTTCTTCTTTCGTGCTCTTAATATTTTCTGTATTCTTCTATTCCTGTTTTTTTCAAGGAATAAAGCAAGAAAAATTTTTACATTATCCGTCATTTCAGATTGCCAGTATTTCTTTCTGTAGGTATATCCTATCAAAGCACTTCTACTTTACCTCTTATCTCCTATTAAACGTTTGTTTTCGGTTGGAAAGGAGAATATACATTAATACAATTACGAATTTTGCTTGATAAATAAAAATCTATAAAAAAGCAGGGAGCAGCTATAACGTACCTAATGAAAATATTCTTTTGATTATGATATAGTAGAATAATATTTTTTTTTTATAAAATATGTACTATTTTCTTCAGATTTTTGCAGAACCCTAGAGTTGAATTTATTGGAAACACATAAAATTAGGACCATTATTATAATTACAGAGTGAACACACTTTCGGCGCCAATTTCAGAATTAGAACCAATGAGTTTTTACTATACATTTTTTTAGAAGCGACCTTATAATTTGTTTACCTGACTATCTGATCTTTTGGGACCCTAAACGATTTCCGTTCTAAAGGATCCTTTAAATGACCTTAATATTTAATTAGCACCAATTAGAATGTCGCTCATCGTCTAGTCGGGGAATATTGTCTAAAAAAAGATAAATGAAACGTTTATTTTATAACAACTTTTCTGGTAGGTACCTACGAGTAGAATAGGATCAGGGGGCTGATTGTGTAACTTTTTACGATGAAATGGTATTCCTTGACCATCAAAGTAAAATATTCCTTAGGTGTATCAGTTTAAAGTCACAAATTCATTACAACCGATTTCAACATGGAGCGTTATGGAGCGTATCGTACATACCTAAACGTATAAGAACGCATACACAAAATTGAGCTCTAATTCAATGTTGTTATGGTTTATTTTACTTTGATGCCGACGGCCATCAAATGAATACCATTTCATCGTAAAAAGTTACACAATCAGGGGGCAGATATAATCTAGAATACGTAACATTATGTGATCCTAGGATTTTTTTGGACATTACACACATTGAAATAGCCCCATAGTAACGCACTGGAAGACATTCATGCTCATCATACAAACATTCACCAGAAGTGGGAATCGAACCCACGACCTCCGATGCAGACAGCAGGTTCGCTACCGCTACGCCATTCGGTCGTCAATTTTTTTATCGTCGTCAAGGTTATATTTTTGTGTATAAAGTTTATTTCTACCTCAGACTTTCTACACGCAATGTACTTGTACGGTAGCGAGTACATAGCGATTAGTGTGCTGATAGAATATTATTGTCGGTTCCCAATATTCGATCTATCCATGGTTTGCCTTACTAGAGATAGTTTGACTAAGCTTGTAATGTGACATACATTGATATCTTTAGTAGGGCAAGTGGAAGATAGATAGAATTTTGGGAACCGCCATAAAACAAATGAGATCTTTAGAACAGTCACGCTTTAAGTGAATTTTTTCACTAAAATAATTTCGACCGAATTCAACTATTTTTAGTGTAGGTACTTACAGTCCTACAAGCCTAAAAACTTCTAGTTAGTATCTAACTATCTAGTTATCTACTAAATAGATCATTTCAATACCTCTTCATGTACCGTTGCTGAGCACGGGTCTCCTCTCAAATTATAGGGGTTAGGGGCTAGGACATGGCCCACCACGCTGGCCCAGTGAGGATTGGCGAGCTTCCCACACCTTTGAGAACATTTTGATGAACTCTCGGGTATACAAACACGATATTTTTCGTCACCGCTAAGCAAGAGGTATTTAGTTTCCTAAACCACACAAAATCAGAGGTGCATACCCGAATCCCCTACCCCTGATTCTTAGAGGCTATCTTGCCATAAAAAAGAAAACTGAACTAAAAAGGCTTGGAAACTATAAACCTTTTTAAACCAAATATACAGCTACAATTTATGTAATTAATTGTTAACGGTATAGACATATTCTTCATATCATATAACGGGGAAACCTTATTGGTTATAGAAAAACTACAGCTTGAGCAATATTTATAGTAAGTTTAGATGTTCAATGAGACCAAAGCATACCTACCTAATACAGAATTATGGAGCAAAGAAAATATAGGGTGTAAATATGAGCACCTTATTTAGTTGGACAGGAAGAAAACCAGATGATGGTAGCCTGAGAAAATCACAAATGCCTGCAGGAATCTAAATCATAATTCTTAGCATGACTGGATCCGATAGCTGTAAACAAGTCGCGTCGCAATTGACGGTCGATGGTCCATCTCTTTCATTTTACACTTCTAAGATAGAGATACAAGGTGTAACTCGTATATTTCTTTTTTACCGTAATTAAGTAGTGTATTAACAGATTAACAGATTTAAGATAAGATGATGATTCCGACACTACCAAAAACTATCACACGATGTAATTTTGTTTGATGTCATTATCAAATGTTTTATTTCTTTATATTTGTACGAAATAACTAAAAGAAGTGAAAAAATATAATAATTATTTCTGCACCCACCTTTTTGTTCTAAATTGGGTAGGTACTTCAATATCCTAGCTACAGAATAAAAACTAACAAAGGACTTTGGTGTTATTATTAAATTTATAAACGCAGCACATAATATTCTGGGTTCGTTCAAGAGAAGTTTTAATAGGTACTTTCTAGGAAATCGCGCTCCACCCTGGACCTCATCATTGCTTACTATCCGAAATGAATATCATAAAGCGCTAGCCTATCTACAATACAGAAAAAAAAACTCAGGTACACTCAAGCTGTGATTACACAAACTCACACATTCTCAGAACAGGTACAACACACGTCTAACCACGGGATTAACTCTCGAGTCCCAACCCGTTTCCTGTTACCTGCGCTAGAGCAAAAAGCTCTCAACAAATTAGAATTAATTTCACATTTTCGATAGTAGCAGCCTGATGTATTTTTTGTGTCAAATGTGACGTGTCACAGAATTATGGTAATGATTATAGTGGTTTTGGATGAGTAGGTGTTACACATAGAACTAGTATCTTCAATTCAAATGACATTTCAGATATAAATCTCTTATCCCAATTTCTTAAGCATCAATTTGACATTGGTTTCTTAATTTGAATTTCTCGCTAGCGTCTTATTTAATGCTGCAGTAGTCTGGTACGTCATATATGTATAAGGAAAGTGAGGTATGTATTGACTACGCAATAGTAACATAAATGTCAAATGAACGCAAAATCTGTCTATTTATTTGTTACCACCTAAGTAGGTAATTCATTGGATTTTGTTTGTTTGAAGTTTACCTTTTCGCTTGGGTGATCGTGAAAGAATTTTGAAAAATTTGCCTTATAAGTACCGTGTTTATTTATTTGTTTAAGTTAAGCAAGAGAACCTCTGAGCAATATTTTTAGGTTTGAGCTGACCAACGATGACTCAATGATTGAATGTATAAATGATTCAGGACTTCCCCATTTATTCATATAGATTTTTGAGAGTATTCAGCCTCTCGTGCAAGTGGTGACAATTGGCCATATTGGCAGGGCCAGTTTCGAGCATGAACCTTACAATGTAAGAAGGGGTATGGCATTAAACTGCAGCTTTGAGATCATTAATGATCCAAAAGTCAACTCCTGGTTTTGCTGGACTTGCATATTATGATGATTTATTTCCTTCAACTTTGAAGCGAGTGATATTGCAAAGATACAATGCTTACTCAAAAATCAATTCTAATTTTTCTATCGTCTATCTATATTCTATAATAGAATGTATTTTTTCTTAAGAGTAGAAGTAGGTCACTCCATAGCTGTGGCGGTTCTTTAGTCATGACGAAAATATTTCAATCAAATCTTGTCTTTATAGTGGATCTATTGAACCATTTGTTAAGCTTCAAGACAACAAAGAGACAATAGTGGGTGTAGACCAAGAGATAGTTGCAAGAATCTAGTAAAGTTTGAGAAGATACGTTTAAAGCAAGCAGCCTTTCTAATTATTAACACCTGTATTTCATAAACTGTATTGTAAAGCTTATGTTTTTTATATGCACTTCGTACATCTAGCTATTTATAAAGCATACCTATAACATAATATTGTCCCTATTAAAACTTATCACTAGCTTATTCTAAATACTATACAAGTCTTGCCCGCGTGGAATGGTGGCAAGAATACTGGCTGCATTTCCGCGTTGAACAGCTAGGCTGATTCGTTGCGCAAAAAATGGGCCAGCCTTTCTGTCACCAGTTGAGGTTATTAAACGCGGGGAAAGCTCTCGAATGAATTAATATAAAGCTTATGTACACTTTATAAAATTGATATTTTTTCGCACTACAATTCAGTAAGTGCTTGACTGTATTCTCTTCTGATGTTAAGTGCCAATGCAGTCAAAAAAGTTATCGTTATATTCTAAAATTGCCTAATAACATTTATTGGGTGCTTTTCTTTGCCTTTGCCAGCAGGGTAGTAACTAGCGGTCCAAACTGACCCATTTCAGAAATTATCATTCTCATCAGCCTTCATACGTTCCCAAGCATGTGCTAAAACATCCTGCTGTCCTCGCCTTACTCATCCAGCCGCTTCTCGCCTCTAGTCAGTCCAGGCTGAAGGAAGGCCTTCCGTTAGTGTATACGGAAGTGTAATGTTGGGCGACTACGTACCACGAACGTATGTAGACTCTTCTCCGGGACTTTCCAGCTCCAATGACCGTCGCCTCTATGAGAAGCGTCACTTGCCATTTTCGGAAATGAAACCAGATAATTCCTTCCCACCAGCTGCGCCTCCGAGGTGGTCAAACTACCAACGTGCTACCGAGTACCGATTAGTTTCACAGCTTTACATATTATGCATTATGTGGCTTCACAGCTTCTTTCTGTTTAGCTTCTTTTTAAATTTATATCTCTTCCTTCCTTCTCCTCACTTGTGGAAAGGATATCGTGCAACGACAATAACATTTGACCAACGTCTCTGAGACTATTTTTTCCAAACTTTCATCACCCATAATCAGTCAAGCGTCGTGAAGTCTTCATTTTCTGGCGGGCGCAGAAAACGTCTGTAACGAATCCCCGTCGGACGCAATCCACGGTAAAACAAACAATTACTTTGGCCTTTATTTGAAAAGGAGCAAAAAGTCAAGCGGGCAATCGAATCGTTGCAGCCACCGGCAAAAAGCGGCGCGGGCCAACGTAACGGATATTGTGGACAGGGGAATTATGCTTGACTGTGCTAATGCTAGGAGTATTATGCAGATAGCCCGCTAACCAGCGTCAAAGATGCATGGTGGATCTAAGCACTATGAGTCTATGTCGTTCTCTGTACAGTGCATGGTCTATCGTTTGGCATCATTATATTGGATATTGATCGTTATTTTAATTAAAAATGGGTTTTTAATTGAAAGAACGACCAACTTTGACGACAAAATTTGCCGACCGAATGGCGCAGTGGCAGTTGTTCTGCCCTCTATGTGGAAGGTTCGATTACCACAACTGGAAAATGGCTGTGTGTTGAGCATGTATGTTTTCCAGTGTATGGGTGTTATATTGTATTTATGTATATTGAGTATTATGTAACCTTATAGCCATAACACAGGCTCTAAGCTTACTCACGTAAGACCTTTAGGTTATGCGGTATGCCACCGAAGTTATGAGGATCAAGAAGCTAAGCAAGTGTGTGTAACTAATGCCTAAAAAGTTAGCTTGAAGGCGGATTAGTCGGTACCTACATAAATACTCTTTTTACCACCCAAACATGAGCTTACTGTTTTGACATTGTCTATCAGAACTGGCTATAATCCAGTAACAAATTACACCACGCCGTCTTCACCCCATTAGATCATTATTTACGTATTTAACACAAAAACAGTGAACTAATGGGTTTCGATAGTAGAAAAAGTTCAAGCAATTTGGTAGATTTCGTAAAACGGAGTTGCTTCTGTAAGGCAAAAAATGCAGCCTGCTCGCGTAACGGACGATAGCGTAACATGGAAGTTTCTTTTTATAAACTACTGCAATCTCCTTCGGGTAGAACAGAATTGATAAAAAAGTTTATATTATTATTATTTCGAAATAATGGGAACTGTATATTATTACTTTTGACAACTTTTAATATGATCTTAGAGAATTCTTTGAAATTAACTAAGCTATCTATAATGACGAGGTAACATGCTGTCATATTTAATCTATAGATCCTAGGTTTAGTTTTCGGCACAGGCAATTTGGGATGAAATAATTTCTAAATTGGAACAGCTCAGTACCGGTCTTTCTGGCTTCGGTCACGGCTGATCACCAACCTGACAACAAAGGCATACATACCGCCAAGTGATTTAGCGTTTTGAGTCGATGCTGAAAAATTTAAGGGGTGAAAATTCCTAAATTAAGTTTGAAAACAACATAGGCTACAGCATCGACACCTATTAATTCATAACATGAGATTGTAGTCAAGTGAACTGTGAGAGAAAAAATAGACTTGATATGCTTTACAACTGTATCAAACAAGAATTCCAGTTAATAACGGCGGATAGACAACGACGGCCATAATCACGTCATGGCAGAACCGCCAATTACAAATGCCAACTACGCTACAATTTGAAATCCCGATAGAAAACTATGCATCAAGAGCATGACTAATTCTAGGCAAGGTGACACACTTTCTTGCTGGGCTGTCAAGAATGCGGCAAATGCAAAAATGACTTGAGATTTTCACAAAATAACAAGACACAATAAATAAAAATGATTCGATCCGCTCAAACCAGCTGCGTTAAGGAGCAAGACTGAATCGAACGATTTGATACGCGCCTCCATCAAGCTGGCTTTGTCAAAAGGCGGGCTAATAAAGTTTAGCAGATGTGATTTTCTAAACGAGACACTAACAAATGGAAGCCGGCACATTGTATCGTAGGAAAGCAGTAAGCACCGCTGATCATGGAAGCAATTTTCTATTTTATCCAAAAGATTAATGTTCGCTTCATAAAGTGTACGGCGATAGAGTAATTTACTCGAGTACACCAGAGTTTCCACTAGACTGCTAAGCTAATATGATTAGTTAAGAAAATAACTTCTTTGCACTAAACAATGTTTTAACTTACTTCCAAAAACAAAAGAACAAGGAGGTTACCAATTCTACCGCCATTTCACGCCTACGTCAAATTGATGTTTTTTTTGTTGTTGCAATGGGGTTTTTGCAAAATTTGGCCCTATTTGAATTTGTCAACTAATCGAAAATCTTTGGAAACGGAGGAATCTCGGTGTCTAAATACTTTATAAGATAAGATTTTGTTGAAGATTTCATGGAGATCTTTAAAAATTGTCAACGCGGAACTTCTTGGTTTTCATCCAGAATTTCATCTACTCATAATATCTAATTATAGTGTCAATTTTGTCATTTAGCATTTACTTTATAGAGCTTTGTAGTAGTACAAAATACAAAAAAAATATTACTTAAGTACCTGACCATGATAGTATTTAACCGTGCATTCAAAAACAATAATGACAGTCGGATATGTCGGACTAGTTTAGAACTTGTTTGCTTGAACATCACTCTGAAACTAGGGAGCTTTAAATACTAAAATTACTGTATTATTAATAGTAAACTCGGATAACATTAACAGATGCGTATAAGTAAATACAAGCATTTATAGCCAAATACGAAAAACGATGTCCACTCGAATTCCAATGAATCCTACAGAAATACCTTTAACGAATAAGAAAATAATTTAAATTATGCCATGCTGTTCGGAAAATTTGAAATTCAAACAGATATGCCCCTCATTGGTATGTGAAATATTTAGCAACGCAGATTTAGCAAAAACAAACGCGGCCCATTTAGTTTTCGTTATCGCCACACGATCGTTGGCTTTTTAATACGTCTGTTGACGTTCATACGTCGAATTCCGCCGGCCCTAAATTTTGATCCGGACAAAGAAACTGACCTGCATCATTAAAGCCTATTGTAGCGAATTTAAAATTTTCGAAAAGCGAATTCGTCAAACGTAAAACAATTCGATACGCGTTTGAATTTGTTGTTCGGTCTGACTTCAATTCAATTTCTTCTTCACAAACGCTCGCGTGAATTGGGTCGCGTAAACGGGCCCGCCCTTTTGGGACTGAAACATTATTTTTTCACACAGATTGCGCGGTCTTTGATGTTGTGTGCGTGTGTGCGTCGAGGAGCTGCTACGCTTTATGGTGCTTGCATGTGTGCAGCCTCGTCAACGACACTCAGCGGGAAGTAAAAAAAGGAACAAAAACGATTTGCAGTGATTTTTCCTTTCGTTTTCAAACATGTCTTGTGTTAGAGGCTTTGTATTGTAAATCTCATTATATTTTTTGTTGTTTGATAAATTAAATCCTGTTTCAATTATGATGGATTTTTATCCCCAGGTGTCGTTTTATTAGTAACTAGGTTTTCCCGCGGATTCGCTCGGATGTTTGACTAATTTCAACCAAGTATCGTGGATTTTTGGCGAATAGTAATAATTATTATTAATTCAAGCCCATATTCAAGGGATTATCCATATTTGTTTTTATTCCCCTCGAAATCTTTTTAAATATAGGTGTTGCATGAAATAACACATATCCAAACATACAGAGCTAAATATTTATTTATATTTATTTAGAGGATGGGATTTTTTTAAATTATTGATAGGCTTGCGATTGATTACAATCATGCCTGATGGAAAGCAATGATGAGGTCTTAGTTGGAGCGCGCTTGCTTAGAAATATCATTCTTCTCTTGAAGGCTCTCGGATAGCAGCTCGTATCAGAAACGTGAAAGAAAAATGTTTCGTTCAAGTTCGCTGGATTCTAACCACATAAGGATGCCACTTCTCACGGCGCGGTGTCTTGCGGTAGAAGTATATCAAGACTTCTTTAAAACAATTTTAACTAGCTATTTTTATATTATCCATAACTTGAAGCCTAAATTCTAATGTCAAAAAGGCCCTATAAAAGGCCCTATGTGTAAAGGCCCTATAAAAACATTATTACTATGTAGGGTTACAAATAATAACATTTGAAGCACATACGTACGTAGGTAGAGGTGTGTTTAAAATTAGCCTGCTAACTGTTCCTATGAAACCTAACCTGTTAACATAGTGTTAGTTTCACACGCCATGGCCTTGTCGCGGGGGTGGAAACGACCTCATTGCACGTCATCCTAAATCTTTACGATAATGTGTACGTTACGTAGTTTAGAGTTACATCGCACATCGGATTCATTATTTCGCTTTTACCCGAGCAAAATTGAACATAGTTTTTATTCTTCATACACAGAAAATGCTTGCATCATTGGAATGGATGGGTTTGTGGGATTTGCACCAACTAATAACGGTGTTTTTTTCCTGGGCAGACCCGCTGGCAGGAGTACGGGATTCACTTTCTTATTCACCGCGCACCTGCGAGACGTAGTTAAAAGCCAACCTAGGTCAGTGCCTTGTTGGAAAGGTATTTTTAAAGGAACATGAACTAAGGTATCAGGGGTATGTATGAGCATAAATACAGGTGTAGAAATAGCCGCAAACGATATGCGAGCTGTAAGTATCACATTGTGTTATAAACATTACTGCATCCAGATTTTAGCACCTCGTAAACTCAGGCGTTCATTGCGCAAGGCTGGAATGACCCTGACGCACCTAATGCGCTTCCTACGAGCTTAAGATTATACATTGGTACCAGCTATTATACTCGCAATATGACGGTACTTACGAAGCTACCTAGGATTACTCTATTCAAAGATTTACTGTTAAAGTTATGTGGTAAAGCTTGTCTCGACTCTCGAAGTTATAGCTCTGAAAATATCAAGAGTAGAAGTGACATTGAGTATTTAGTTGTATGATGCTCAAATAATAGTGAGCAAAATAGGAAATGATCAGCATGTATTCCGAAATTGTACGATATGATGTAATGTGCAAATGTACTTGTAATTGACAAAAGACCTATGAAAATTATTTTATTACACTGTAGCATTTATGAGGGTTTTATCTTATTTTTCACTACCTATCAGGCAGGTATCATTCAATGAGTTTTGGCTTGTTTAATCCAATCTATAAAGATAGTTTCCACAAATCTTATACCTACCTTAAAGCTGATTTTAAATAAACTTAAACTTTCACTGAGTAAGAATTTGCTTACTGTATAGCTCAGTTTACTTACATAGTTTAACCGAAGTCTGTAATGTAAATATACTTTGATCTAGAGTTTTGTAAAACAATACTACCAGCGTTTACAACTTTGATTTCGCAACAATTTGGTGAAGTTAAACGTGAATTTACAAAAAGGAAATCTGAGTTATATTTTTCTTACACCCCAGCAGTTGTAGTGGTTAAGCTTTAGACCACAATTTCAGGTTAAGGGTTCAGTTAAAGGTAATCTCAAATAATGGAGCTATCTATCCCGAGATCAAGGTGAAAGAGGTACCGAAGTCAGTGCTTTTTCGTAAATAACCAACAGTGAAAATGTACTTATTCTGTCGAAATTGCTAAGATGGCTTAATAAACAACTTGCAAAATCGAATAAATCTATTAGTTTCTCATTTGAATTTCTATTGAATAAGGTCAATAGACATCAAACTATAAAATAGATGTTATTGTTCATTTGATAGCTCTGAACTGTATACAATAAACGTGTTACTTGCGTGAAATTAAAATTGCAGTGTTTTTAATCAGTTTTTGTTAGTGAGGATAAAAACAATTTGGTTTTTGCGAACCCAAACGAATGGATGACTCAATGAGAAAAGGTAACTAACCAAAGTTTAATTATGGGTAAAATTTATATAGTGAACTAAGTAAGTCACGGACATCTAGTCATTCTAGACTAGATGGACTTAATGTAAGTACTAGGTAATATAATACCTACTTATTAATGTGTTTCTGCTGGCGGTATATTTTGAGATTCAAGTTTTCTACGCCTCGATCAAGTCGCAGGCTTTTATTATAATTGAGTAAAAGTGATCCGTTGTTAAAACTTTGCTCCTTCGATTCACTGGTCTATAAACCACGTTTACGAGACGCATAAATAAACTAAAAGGCACTTCACAATATATTTTCTAATTATAATACGAGCCGTGGACGGCATTGAAATGTGCCTTTCAGTCCTAAGCTCACTGTGAGGTCGAACAATAATTCATTATGCTCAGTAAACGGTCACTATTGGAAACCAAAATATGTACTTTTGTGAGGTCCTTTTGGGGCCCTTTCGGCTCAGGTGACACCGCAGCGTTACTAATTTGGAATTGTTGGAATAGATCGCACGGTCCATGGAAGAGTATAAAAAAATTGAATACCCATTTTAACAATTCATATGTATAAAACTCGATTTGATTCGCCTGTACCGAAAAGTAGGAGAATTTTACAGAATAAGAACTGCATTTTATTTCATATAAAGTTTCTCTATATTTTTCTATATTTTTCAATTATTTTGAATCAGTTAGGTACGTACGTAGGTTCATGCTAAAATTTGGAATTGAATGCATGTGGTTAGTTTTGGTATTCCCGTTTACCTAGTAAAGAGAATACCTAGGTCATTCTAGGTATATAATTAGGTAGCTAACTAAGCTAGAATCAATTTGTCCCTTATTTCGTCAGTTTATTTAAATAGTTGTTACCTATTTCAATTGAAAAAAAAAATAAGGCCTACATACCTAGGTTATCCTAGGTTAGCGAGATTAACCCAAAGTTACTTATCCTAAATAGTAACTTTGGGTTAATTAAAAGAATGAATAATAACAGTAGTTACAAATTGTTTCAGTAAAATATTTTTTACTCTGAATTAGTGAGAAAACTTTAGTTTACAAGGGAATCCTATTCAAAGTTCTCGTCGGATTACATTTGAGAACCGTGAAAGAAAAATCGCAGGCCGAAGACGTCACGCCGAGCGCGGCACGCGCTCTTTCAAAACTATAAAAAACCAACTACATTTTCCGAAACACTACAAAAGCAATGACGCTAAACACTGACATTATGACGTTTGTAATAGACAAAGCGACTTTGTCCGAAACAATGGAGACGAATAGACTGGAATAAAAGGTTGTTGTCATTAATTTCATCGCTTTTGACATTTTGTAACGGTGCATCCTTTGTGTCGATCTGTGAACGTTTCTAGGGTTCCGTAATGGAATAAGCGAGATGGATTTAATCCCCCTACTTTGAAAGTGGTGCTATGAGTTATGTATCTATCTGAAAAACTTTAAACATTTATAGCCTTGACAATATGTGTATGCTTTTTCTTTCAAACGTTGTATTTGAAAAGCTATCTTGAACACTTTAAGGGGATTTATTGAATTTATTTTTGTCTTTCTCACTCTCACTGAGATTTGGTAGGTACCACATGCAGCGTCGCGGAAGAATATAGCAGAAAAACGACGTTTTACCTAATTACTCAAAAACTAAGTCAGTTATCAAAAATCTGTTCTAAGCGTTTTAGGATATTATGATTACCGATACATTAAAACAAAAATTACAATTACATCCATTGTAGTTTCCTATAAAATCTAGAAAAAATGAGATTTTGGAGCAACTTTTGGGAGAACTTTCTATCGAGAAAATTTTATCCAATCGTGTTTCTGCTCCTAAGCGATTTTAGATTAAAGACCCAAAATACATGACGTGTAAATTTGAAAGTAATTGTCTTTATAGTTTTTGCATAAAACTTCATTCAAAATCGCTAAAATACTGCTTCTAGGCCGTTAACTACACTAATGTTATTTCAACTAGTGTCACGGTTATCTCTAAAGATAATGAACAAGTTTAATTTTACTTCATGCCTTCTTAAGTAAAACTTGAAACATGTACGTGTAACGTTGAAGTGTAAGTCATGCATATTTATGCAAGTAGGTGAACTACAGGAGCCAGTCACTGTTATTTTGGTAGCAGGTAGATAAAGGTGGATAAAGATGGCGGAAGACCGTGTGTGTAGTGTGCTATCAGAAAGGCCTACGACTTATATGTTCTGCGGTTGACGTCTTTAATATTGCGATAAAATTAAATGATTTTCCTGTTCCCTAATAATGGTCTATAGATTTTAACTACGGAACTGTTTTGGGAAGTTACGAAACATACACTTGACCAGTTTTTTTTAAGTTTTTGAAGGCGAAAAATTTAGCGCTCAGCGTGTGAACATACTAAGAGTCTGTCGGCAACGATAGAGTTTAAGAGTTAAAAACATTTTCACAATGCAGTTTTAGATGCGATCGGCTCTTTTGTTCTTTGATTTTCCGGTTTCCAGACGTGATCATGTTTGCTGAGATACAGTACAATAGCAACAATTTAAAACTTTCAAGTAATTTTGGTGTTTGAGCGGAAGAATCATTTCCAGTTTTCCAAGTATGTATGCAAGTATTTCTTCCGCTTTTTATTATTCTATTCATTGGACATCAATAACTGGCCCTATGTTCGCATCTATTCACTTGACTTCACTGACTCGCACACTAATTAACGTAACTCGAAGTGAACTATCGAACGCAATTAGTTTCGAATAAAAATCGTAAACGCCACGAATGTCATGTTTATTATACGAGTTCGTTTAAAAGCTGTCACGTTTTAAATCATTTTTATAGCGCGGCAGTTAGGCGGCGGACTTGAAGCCAATAAATAGTATCAGTGATACGCGGAGATGACCAGCGCCAGCGCCGGTGTGAAATGGGAATTAAATAATCTTAGAATGATACGAGAATTGGAACTGGTTTGTGAATAACCGAAGAGCTGATGGGACGTTTAACACCGGGGCTTAATACACGTTGATTACAACCAAGCCAAGTTTATACATCGCATGGTCTCCGGTTGTGTTTGTTGTGAGGTTTTGTCCTAGCATGGCCTGCTGGAATAACCTCAAGTAAAGGAGTACAGTCCGCGAGGCGTAAGCTGAGCTTTGCATTTGTGTGAGTGTACATAGATAGTGTAGATGTAACATTGGCCTAAAGCGCGGCGCGTTCCTTGCTTTTGTATATAAACCGGTTTTTACTGCTTTTTGACAATCGGCCTGAGGCGTGGTGCGTCCATCGCACTCTACTTTTAGTGATCACTCACACAAATGCAAAGCTCAGCTTACGCCTCGCGGACTGTACCTAATGATACACAGATACAAGTACATACAAATATAACATACGATTAGAATTAAGGAGCAAATGATTTATTTTGAATAGGCCTAACTTACAAAGTTCTTATGAATAGTCAGCAAAATTATTTTAGTGATACCTATTTTAAGACTTAAAAACTAAGTTCACGAGATTTATCACTCGACCTGAACTAAGCAGAATTCCTCAACAAACTGGGGAAAGGCGAATATTGTTGTTTTTCGATATCACTACTTCACAATTTTTTTGATGGATATACTAATAATAAATAATTAGCAAAATAATCTTTCATGGGTATTTTATTTATTTTATATTTTATTTTTCATGAGTATGGGTATGGGTAAGTATTTTAGTGTGCTATCGCACTGGAGGATTCCCTAACGCAGTTACAAGTTTACAACTTCACATTGAGCTGAAAGCTCTAGGACTAAAAGGAAGTGCGTGCTATAAATGATAAACATTTGCGTTCTTGACATGATTGCTAGTGTGCCATTTAGCTTGTTCTTTGCAGCAATCTTGCCGTAGAAGACATATTGGTTTTCTTTTTACTAAACGGTTTACTAACCGTGTGAATAAAGGGTGAGGGACGCATAAAGACTAGCCATAAATATAGTTTATCTTTGAATTACTTACTACATTGACTTCGTCAATGGATTTTAAGTTGTTTTTGACGACCTCCCTGGCGCAGTGGCTGCGCGCTCGGATTCGAGTGCGAAGTCGCGGGTTCGATAACTACCGCGGGCCACTTTGGAATATAATAATTTCTAAATTGGCTCAGGTCTGGTCTGGTGGGGAGCTTTGGCCGTGGCTATTAACCACCCTACCAGCAAACACGCACCGCCAAGCGGTTTAGCATTCCGGTGCGATGCTTGTAGAAACCGTTGGGTAAATTTACTTGCCCTTCCAAGTCAGTACCATAACATCTTTTAGGCTGCACCATCACTTACCATCAGGTGAGATCGCAGTCTAGTACTAACTTGTAAAGGGAAAAAAAAAGTAATATTGGGTTAAGATTTTCTTTAAATATTTATTTACAAATGCAAAAAATGGAATAATTATTAATTGGATGACTACCCGAAGTAGTTATGCACTCTTGGATATCAGAATACTTAAGTATAGTTTTATGAAATTAAAATATTACATACTCTAGGAGTGTGTTATGGTCTCCATTATATTTCATTTCGCTTCATTTTTCAGATAATTTTTATTATTATCGACAAAGTAGTAACTTCTATTGTACAGGCACATTTCGCACGTTTAGAATTTAGTCACTCAATTGATTTTTGTTTTCCTGTGGGGTGTGGGGCAACCCCATATATACTACCGCCGCTGCAGCCGTCGTCATTCTTTTATTGTGCGAGGCACCGCGCGCACGCCGGCGCTGCCATTAAAATAAATTATTAAAAAGAAAATAAAAATAGTGAAGTGTTCATCGGATAAGAATACGGGTAAGTGTTACTGTGTATTTTTACCACGTAATAGTGATAATTCTTGTGAGTGTGATATTGTAATTAACCAAATTCCTAGCGGGTAATTGCGGGTTACCACGATGGATTTACATGACTTTTTTTTTGTAAATGTGACGCCAAAGTACATCCAGTCTACATACAATTTCAATTTTCAATTTATTTATGATTGAACCAATGAAAAGATTGCACAGTACATACTCACAGACCTAGCGTCTTTATGCTTTCCTGGTGGTTAACCGCGGGTTAACACGATGGATTTACTTGATGCATAGTAATTAGTGATCAAAGTAGTGAACAAACACTTGTGAACATTGTCACGGGCCTAGCATCTTTATGACGTCCTGGTGGTTAACTGCGGGTTAACACGATGGATTTGCGTAATGCATAGTAATCAGTGATCAAAGCAGGAACGATCACGTGTGAATATTGTCACGGGCCTAGCATCTTTATGCTTTCCTGGCGGTTAACTGCGGGTTAACACGACGGATTTGCGTGATGCATAGTAATTAGTGATCAAAGTAGTGAACAAACACTTGTGAATATTGTCACGGTCCTAGCGTCTTTATGCTGTCCTGGTGGTTAACTGCGGGTTAACACAATGGATTTGCGTGATGCACAGTATTTAGTGATCAAAGTAGTGAACAAACACTTGTGAATATTGTCACGGGCCTAGCGTCTTTATGATGTCCTGGTGGTTAACTGCGGGTTAACACGATGGGTTTGCGTGATGCATAGTAATCAGTGATCAAAGCAGGAACGATCACGTGTGAATATTGTCACGGGCCTAGCATCCTTATGCTTTCCTGGCGGTTAACTGCGGGTTAACACGATGGATTTGCGTGATGCATAGTAATTAGTGATCAAAGTAATGAATGAACAAACACTTGTGAATATTGTCACGGGCCTAGCGTCTTTATGCTGTCCTGGTGGTTAACTGCGGGTTAACACGATGGAGTTGCGTGATGCATAGTTATTACTTTACACTTGTCAATATGGTCACGGGCCTAGCTTTTTTATGCTTTCCTGGTGGTTAACTGCGGGTTAACACGATGGTTTAGCATGACGTTACACACTTTACCTCTTGATGGTATCAAAAACCTTTGGGTGATAACCCGATTGCTTTCTTTTATCAGAAAATGAGTCGCAATAATTCAATTACAAACAGCGTTCGATGTCACGCATATCGCCGCCACAGGCGCCATTGCCATCGACTCTTGTTCCCGTAGATACGGCACAAGACGCATTTACCGAACTCAAACCCAGAATAAAAAAGCTATTGAAGGAATTCGCTGTCCCGGATTATTGTAACCTATTAAAAGATATTAAAGGCTTAATCCAAAAATATCTGTTGCTATCGGGGATACCCCAAGGACTCGTGATATAAAGCTCCAGGCAAGGCAGCTTGGTTTAGGAATCACAGCTATAAACAGAGCTATGTATGACAAAGTACAAGCAATAAAAATATTGTCGCATGGCTGCAACTTACTCACAAATTCCCACTATATAGAAGAAAGAAAAAACATTATTTAGGAATACATTGCCGAAAAATCAAAGCTTCTAAAGAGATTGAGAGGCAAGGAAGCCAAATTAAATAGGGACAGAAAAATTCGGTCTCGATAAGACCTCTCGCCCTCGATATCGAGGAAAATGATCTGGCCCTTCTTGTTACCAGTCATCAAACAGGGGGGGGGCGCGAGGTGGATCGTATCGGATGCAGTATACACATTACCAACGAACAGCGGCGCGAACGCCGCCGACTCACAAGTCGTCTTCAAAGACGATGGACACCAGCGGCAGGCTACAACACTATTATTCCTGTCGGCCTAGTAGGCCGAAAATCCCCGTTGTTTTAGATGGGATTCGTAAAGGTTACCGCATACAGTTCATTCGCCAAGTCGAAAGCTATTGCAAAATTTTGAAAGTCGGCTACTATTAGAAAATGTAAACACCGTAAAGCTCATTTTATACCGAACATTTTCGTAGCTCGAAAACGAAATGGCGATTATAGATTTTACTCTAAACTACAAACAGTTAAATAAATTTAGGATTGAAGACCATAGAAATCCAATCCAACCCAAAATGATACCAAGGATCGGCTTTGTGACAACTTTAAACGTAAAAGCCTACTTACTCGTCCCTATATCAACCTCTCATCGTAAATATTTACGATTCACATTTAAAAACAAAAGTAATGAAAAAGTAGCTTTGCTATTTAAGATATTGTGGTTTTTAATCTATTATGACTTTTTATGTATTGGGATCACCTTCGAAGAACGTCTTAGAAATGTAAACAATACGTTTAGGTTCCATAATTAATTATGATAAAAGTTGTTTACATTCCTGGCAGAGGCGTAAGTTTTTGGGTTTCATTTACAACTCTGTGGATATGAGGATTTCACTTCCATGAGAAAAATTTAACAAATTTTTTTTAATAGAAAAGTTTTCTCGCCTGCCAGTTTGCACTATTAGAAACTTTGCCTATTTAATAGGTACTCTTACATCGGCCTGTCCTGATGTAAGATATGGTGAATTATGTACCAAAAGACGTGGGAACCAAAAAATTTGGCTCATACACCAAAGTTGCTACGAAACATTAAAACCTATGAATGATATTCTACCATCTTACAGTTTATTTTGACCTAGAGAACCCAAATAGGACTGAGCAGAACAAGCGTGCCAACGCCGGGTGGACCGCATATGAAAGTAATTTTCATATAAACTATTTAGAGCTGTTGACGGGTTTTCCTCTGTCTTAAACCATTGCTCGCAAGAGGTCTAAAATTAACATCCTAGAACGCGTTGATAACACAACCGCAATCAGCAATATAGATCGGATGGGAGGAATTCAGTTTCCTCACCTAAGTGAATTAACAAGATCCATTTGCCAATGGTGCGAGGAACGAAAAATATTTGGTATCTTTGTATCGTAATATATTTATAAACAGAAAAGACAATGTAGAAGCCGACCGCGAATCTCATGGAGAAAATTCTGATTTATTATAATGGGAACTATCATAAAAGCTGTTAAGTACCAGCTAGTGACGTCAGCATTCGGAGAAGCAACAATTGACCTTTTCGCTTCTCGCACTACTGCCAAATGTAAAACTTACGTATCTTTGAGACAAGATCCTGATTGTCTTACAGTAGATGCATCTTCATTATGCTAGATATCAATAGTTTTTTTTATACATTTCCACCTTTTTCACTGGTTTTAAAATGTTTACAAAAAATTTTAAATGATGAAGCCGAGGATATCTTAGTTTTTTCCTATTGGCCAACACAGCCTTGGTTGCCCTTGTTAATGAACATGGTTCAATCCAAAATTATATTTGCTACCCGTAATTTCAATACTGGAATAGGAATTCCTGGACTTATCACCGTCCCGAGAAGAAACTTATCCTAAAGTTCACAACAAGTTTTGAAGAAGTTTACAATAAGACCCAGGAATGGCATAAAGGTTAATTATGGCATCCTTATCCAAAAATACACTGCGATACATAGAAATTATGGTGGCTGTTCTGTCGTATCAATAACCATAGACCTTGCGAATTCTCAGCTTCATCCATTGTAATTTTTTCTCACGGAACAATTTAATAATGGAGCTGTGTATGGATCTTTAAATAGTCACCGCTCCACGTTATCGCTTATTTTCGGTAGTGAATTATCTAGTATCGATCAAATATAACGCTTACTTAAAAGTGCCTATAAGTTAAGACCATCAAAACCAAAATATTTATTTACTGGGGATCCAGAGGTCGTATTAAATTTATTTGCCAATCGAACACCCAATTGAGACCTTAAGTTAAAAAAAAAAAAAAAAAAAAAAATGACCAAATAATTAGTTATTTTACTTGCACTCTTTAAAGCACATCGAGTGCAAACTTATCGGCCCCTCGGGTGTTATAATAGAGATATCAGACATCGGCCGCAGGGCGCGAACGAACAGTCTATTTTAACCCTATTTTGAAGAAAATAGATCAATTTGCCGTGCTACCGCCATACAAGATTTTCATCGTCACGAAGAAAATTAGGCTGTCTATCGTCAATCCGCTAATTTCAATGCATATAATAGCCACACAACCCGGCATCTCCTCAAACCATCAGCAGATGGTTAAAGGTTGAGCGAAAACGGCGTGGATGTGCCGACGGTCGGCGCGCACAGCACGCGCCATATCGTTAGATATTATAAGAAATACAGCTGGCTAGACTAACCGCTCGCAAACATAATATGTGATATATATCATATACTCGTGCACTAATTTAATAGCCAATTAACCAAGTACGATTGATAAAATATTAGGAGGTAATGCAATTTATTGAACTGAGGATTGATTAAGATTAAAAAATAAATTCATATGTACCTTAGAGAAGTTGTGTAAGGTTTATTCTGTAAACAAACGTTGATTTGGCATGATAAACACAATAATATAATTATTGTGTTTTACTACTTACCTTCACAAAATTTTCGTCTCTAAACATCTACTTTGTCGATAATAATAAAAATTATCTGAAAAATGAAGCGAAATGAAATATAATTAATGATCAAACGAACTTGCAAAGTGAAGTTCGATCATAATTATATGAATTCGCTTCATTTGAAGATATAAACACCCTCCCTCCCAACCCTCATTAGAAAATTTTGTGTTCTCTAAAATAATGACGACGGCTGCAGCGGCGGTAGTATATATGGGGTTGCCCCACACCCCACAGGAAAACAAAAATCAATTGAGTGACTAAATTCTAAACGTGCGAAATGTGCCTGTACAATAGAAGTTACTACTTTGTCGATAATAATAAAAATTATCTTCAAATGAAGCGAATTCATATAATTATGATCGAACTTCACTTTGCAAGTTCGTTTGATCATTAATAATATTTCTGATCTTTATTTACAGAAAACAACCTATTTTATTTGTTAACATATAAATATCATAAAGCAATTAATAATACACCGATGAAGTTGTAAAATGAAGATTATCATACGTTTTGGTGTTAACACGTTATGCCATTCCGTAGTAATAAAATTTGAATAACAATCACAATGAGAAATGGTTCTTAATTTTCGGCATCGTTATACAAAATAGCAATAAAAACATCTTATTAAAAACAACATAAATAACGATAATGCGTTTTCGACGAAGCTGAACGTTGACAGAACAAAGTTAGGTAACAAGAATCCTATTACGCATTCTAAGATTAACAAACGAATAGCGACCCCGATTTTGAATTTTTAATGAACTTAAATCATCCATTTCTATGTTACTAATGTTCTTGGAAGCTCAGAGCTCCTATACATTACTGAAACGTCTCCATAAAAGTGAGGCCCTGATCTAAATTATATTTTGACAAACGAAATAGATTTCGTTTTAAATCGCCCAATAAATTTCTCATGCAAATTTTGCGCTACATTCTTGTCGGGATCCGGGGTATTAGGAATGCATTCTCTTTACGAACGATATTCAGGTATTCTATCAGTTAACTTTTATTCTTTTTAAGTCTGGTTTTACCTAGTACAAATTTTGATAAAGATCTATTGCTAAACTTTTGTGTCGTATGGAACCGGCTTTAAAAATTCAAACAAGATGATAAAGTTTAGCTGTTAAAAGTTGAATCTTCAAGTTAGTGATTAGATAATGGTTTCTATTCTTTAATGATGTCTGCGGTTCACTATTTAAAAACGACATAAAATGCTTCGACCGGTCAATGAACCTTGGTCTGATGCCCTTGGAGCGTGACCGCTCTGTCACAGCGTCAGGTGATACGCCTGATCGTCTGCCTACTTAAAATGTAAAAGGATATCTAATGCAGAGATGTTAAAAATTGAAGAAAGGGACATCCATCAACCATCACGCAAAGTTTTCGTCGCTACGTGCCCGGTTTATTAAGGATCCCGGTTCAATGAATAACTAACACATGACATTTTATTCACAACTTTACGTAGATTTGATGATTTAATTTTTTTATAATGTTTAACTGTTGTGTAATACGCCTGCCTATGTCACATGCAGTGCATCCTGTATCTTTGCATTGCAATGTTATACAAGGCACTGCACTGCGCTTGTTATCCTAATATCTTTACTTTCTGAGCCTACCTAGTGTACAAATGCAAAACAGCAATAATGTGCTTTGTGCAAAATGTCTGAAAGTTTGGTAGGTAGGAGGTATTTGTTTAGACTGCCTTACCACCAGCAAATAGATACTTTGCTGGTGGTAAGACAGTAAGCAGAAATACTCTGTAAATATGTAGAAAACCTTGCGGAGCTCCCTTGTAGGTACAGTTGGTACTTGGTGCTCTGTGGTATATCTATATCCCGGGTTCAATTCTCCTCTTTTGCTTCGGCCTTGCCTGGTTTTAACTTTTTTAATGCTCAAGCGATGGGTTCAGGATACAAATTTTCTGCAAAAGGGTCTTTACCCTTTTTGGTTTTAAGAGCTTATGATTAATAATAATATGACCTCTTAATGAGTTTTAAGAAGTTTCATAACTACTTGAAACAGCACGACAAGAATATAATCATTTAGAATCATATTTTATTTGTTTGCTACAAACATGGTAATAAAATTGATGTCATAATTGATTAAATTGTCCAGTCATGGTTTGCGACAATATGAAAGTAATTAAAAGAAAATTTTAATTAAAATTAAATAATAATAATAATTCAATCATTAATGAAAGAAATAAAACTTCAAATGTTCAAACCATAATTACGTCAGTATTTATCGAGGACTCAAACCACTCACAATAGTTTCCTTCCCCAATGTATCAGGCCCTTTAGCAGGAAATCGTGGCATTAGCATAATGCATTCAGTTGTCTAACAAAATTTAAGACGCCGTTCGAATATTTTATGGTCGAAATCTTTTCGGCGCCGGAACCATATAAAAAACTCTTGTAAGTAAATACGGACGTCTCAAGTGTTATTGAATCCAGTGACCATATGGACAATGCTGCGTCCTGTTTAGATAAGTATAAGTCAAAATCTGGTTGGTAGGGTTAAGTTTCGGCAGTTTCAATGAGTCACATCCAGGTAACTTATTTTTAGGGATAATAATTAACATACCGCATAAGTACCTCTTGCATTTCACTTGAAAATTTGTTTCTACTAATTTTAAGTTTATTATTAGTATGTATTTCTACAACTTAAATGTGCTTCCATAATGGGATTCAGTAACACCATTCGAAAGCTAAAGCATCAAAAAATACTAGGAATGTTCAAGTTAAACATACGATAATGTTGTCCTCTTTACGTGGTCAACACAGCAACATTTCAAAGTCAAAGACTTCTAGTATCATCATAAGTCTCTTAGACTAGCTATTAGCTAATAATATTACCACACTGCAGCCAGTAGTAGTGGTAGTATGGAGGTTGGATGTTCGAACCTAGATCTAGAAATGACCTTCGCGTTAAGAACTCAAAAATTTCGGCAGATCGATGGCGCGACGATATGGAAAATGTGGAAGAATCCAACTGACAAAATTGATGTACTCGTAAATGTCCTGTAATGAGTATTAAGGAAGCCAATTATTTAGTAGACTGCATTCAGCCACAGCTACAGTTAATAGTGGGTAGGTACATGATTTTTTTACACACTAGGTACCTAATTTCTACTACAATTGCACCTGAAATGTTATTTTTTTTTGTATCATAAATTAAAAGAGTATAATAAAAAAAAACAACTTTCCGGTACCGGGAATCGAACCCGAGCCTCCTGGGTGAGAGCCAGGTATCCTAGCCACTAGACCATACCGGATATGCTGACATGGCTGAAATTATTCTCCAATACAAAAAATACATTTAAAGAAAATAGCATTTGGCAAGGATCCAGGTAACCGCGTATGAGTAACTATTATAATTCTAATCTGTGGACAAAGTTTGGAAAATATGATGGGCATTTCAACATAACATAAATAAAATCTGCTAGTGTCAATTATACGAGCAGTATCGATATTTCAATCCACGATAACGCGCCCCACTCTGTCAAACGCCATACGAATCTAGTGAAACATAAGCGATTTTGACATAGTGGGGCGCGTCTTCGTGGATTGAAATGTCTATAGCCTGCGAGTATCTTCGACAATGCCCATCCGAATAAAGGTGTCAACTGAAGACTATTATAATAATTCCTTGTATTAAACTAATATAATCAAAGGGAAAAGTTCTCTTAATCTAATTTTTCCCGTAGCAGGCATGTAGATGGACGATAATGTGAGAGTATAGTGAATTGTATGCAATAATTGGCTTTCATTGCACGTAATCTAATCGCGTCCCTTCCTGCTACCTCTGATCTCACAATGGCTCTCAAAGAGGCTGGCCGGGTGGGTGGTCGCTGCACCTTGCACAATGAGAACCTCATACTAACGATAACACTAAACGAGTACAGTGGCCATCAATATTATGCTTAGGTATTCATTTCTAAGGACAAACTTTATTTCGTAATCCCTACTCTAAAGTAAATACAGGAAGATTTTATGTCGAGTATATACGCGAAGTGGATGTTTTTTTCATTCAAGGCGTGCTTTTGAATAAACAGCGGCGTGGGCAGTTAAAAAAAGCACTGAGCACATGGCAAGATTTATAAGTATATTTTGAAATTTTTGTTATTAAAACATATTTAAAGCAAACTGCCTATTATTTTAACAGCTAAGTATACGATTATTCAGTAAATAAATCTATTATTTTTTAATGCGTATTTTATAATGCTTTAATTTGCGGAAAGTTTAACATTATGTTACAAGCTGGGAGTATAATAAACTTACCAATGTATGGATAAGATAACTTTTTTCTCGGAATTTCAAAAAATTCTATTGTGAGAGCAAATGAATGAAATCTCTTTCTACTTAGATTTACCGTCTGCACTGCACTCAGGTATAATGATGAAAACATTAAAACCATGAGCCAATGGCGCCACTGAACAGCGTTTATTTATAAAAACGTTTAATTTTTAATATCGTAGATGCCCATAAAACTCAGCCTCCATCTGCGTCAAAAGAATAGGACTCCTTTTCGTTATGGAGCATGTTACGAAGTGCTTATATGTTACGACATTTATTAGCTATAATGAATTACTTATAGGATGATAAATAAACATCTGTCCGTGTGTTACTTAAGACTGAGAAACCAGACGTCACGTCAATCAATTGAAGATCCCTCGTACATTAAACATATGCTGCAGGCGTGAGTAACCGCATTACGGGAGCTACTACTATTGTTTTACACTTTTTCGAAATGTCGAACATAAAGGAAGGGATACTTGAATGAGTTGTAAAAAATGCATAAGTAAATTCCGAACGTTTGATTCAGTCATGCCTTGTGCGTTGCGCAGCATAGTGTCTGAATGACTAAATTAAATGGACCAGTTAAACTTACGTGTTAATACAAAGTACCGTTATTATCATCGTCGTTTCAGCCGATAAACGTCCGCTGTTAGATATAAGCTTCCTGAAATGAACGCCAAATACCACTATTTTGTACCGCTTGAAGCCCGCGACTTTTTTAAAAGTCGTCAGTTTACCAGGAATTCGTTGCATCACCTGTAAGATAAGCTCTTCAAAATATTAACTATATTGGAACAGTATTAGGGGCATAAATGAGTAACGAACGTTCTAAGTATGTTTGGAATATACAACGATCGTTCTTATTATTTATGATTTTGTTAATACTATATATAAGACTAGTAGGGCGCGTGGGAGCGCGGGCCACATGTGGCCCGCGTGCTGTCTTCCCCCTATTTGCCTAACAACTTTAGTCTCAACATTCCCCATACATTTTGTTCAAAGTTCCCCATACATTTTCTATGTTAAAAAAAAAAATCCGCCATATTGGATTTTTTTTCTATCCATCGCGTAGACCTTCAGACCTTGATCACTTCTTGTCAAGAAACCGTTCCTTCATCTTTTATACTTTCCGAGATATCGACGAAATTCGAATGGCGGCCATTTTGAATCCGCCATTTTGAATTTTTTTTCAGCTCACTGCCAATTGGATGATGTATCAAATGACATTTGGTCGAGCACCCCCCACCTATCTTCGATACCCTGGCCGTGCTCTTCACCCGTCTTCGAAATCCTCAATCATCAGCTCTCTCCGTATTTTTCCTCTTCATGAATTTTTCCCCTCTATACGACATAATCCTTGAAAAAAAATTTTTTCATACAAAATTGTTTAGGAGAGGTGATCAATGACCCAATCAGCACGAGTAGCTATATATATATTAACTAGTAGGGTGCGTGGGGGCGCGGGCCACATGTGGCCCGCGTGCTGTCGTCCCCCTATTTGCCTTCCAACTTTTAGTCACTTCAACAATCGCCATACATTTTCTATGAAAAAATAAATTCCGCCATTTTGATTTTTTTTTCTATCCATCGAATAGACCTTTGGATCCTGATCACCTCTTGTCAAGAAACCGTTCTTCCAACTTTTATACTCTTCGAGATATTGGCGAAATTCTTTTGGCGGCCATTTTGAATCCGCCATTTTGAAGTTTTTTTCAGCTCACTGCCAATTGGATGACGTTTCAAATGACATTTGGTCGAGCATTCCCCACCTATCTTCAACACCCTGGCTGTGCTCTTCACCCGTCTCCGAAATCCTCAATCATCAGCTCTCTCCCTATTTTTCCTCTTCATGATTTTTTCCCCTCTATACAACATCATCCTTGAAAAAAAAAATTTTCATACAAAATTGTTCAGGAGAGGTGATCAATGACCCAATCAGCACAAGCAGCTATATATATATTAACTAGTATCTCACATAAAGACCAAATTTGTGTTGGAAATAACGAATGAAATATAATTACACTCATCATTTCTCTCTTTCAATTATTCTAATAGCAGCGCCGCACATCCTGTTGAAAGTCAAGGCGTGAGAGTCATTAGAAGCAAATCGCGAACAACTGTTAGGGGGTACAAGATTAGTATATTAGTACCGCGACCTATTTATCAAAGTCGAATTAGTAGATGACATTGAGGCGTAAAACATATGGCCTATTAGTTTGCGGTTCACTATGCCTGACGTGAAGGGTGCCATTATATCGAAATTAGGTGCTAAGTAAATTACATGATTCGTATAGAGGAAGTCGTGGTTCCTTTAGTTTTTTATCACCTGGCGTGTTAAGATTTTATTACTGTCGTCACCACTAGGTTAAACTCATTAATGCTCATTGTTCACGGCTGGGTAAAGGCCTCCTTCTTATTGCAGACAGTGAAATAAAGAACCATGTTGCAGTGAAAGTTGACTGGCATCACATCCTTTAAGACTTTAACAAGGGAATTTAACCCTTGGCACTAAGGGAAACCTGCACCAATTTAGTCATAGTAATTTTTTTAGAGTCTTTTTAAAGTTTTAGTGGATACTTGTTTGCTATCTTATTTTAAGTTAGTAAATACTTGACTGTAATCTAACACAATTTTACACTCTTAGTTAGGTACTAGATACGTAATATACTGTACTTTCACACTGTTAAGTGACAATGCAGCCGAATATGTTATCATTCTAATTTGAAGGGGTTAGGTTTGTTACTCAACGGTTACTACACAGCATCGCACCGGAACGTTAAATCACTTGGCGATGCGTTTAGAAGTAAGCGCAGCTAGAGCGAACTCCAGCCCGCTGTATTGACGACCTGAAAAAGGTCGCTGGTATAGCGGGTTGTTGAGGAAGGCGGAGGACCGCGTGTGGTAGGGCGCTCTCGGAAAGGCCCAGCTGCCATATATAAGCTGATAGAATAAAGTCAAACTTCAAGTTAGTAGATACTTCACTGCAAGACCCCCTCAGGAGTAATTAATTGGTCATTGCCTTGAGTTGATAATGGTACCAATTCTCTTGTGCAAAATCTCTAAACTAAACTAATTTGACGCATCTAAAAATAATATCCTTTTCAAAATGCTCCCTATAGAAAAAGATAGCACTATATTTGGATGCGTTAAATTAGATAGTCTAGACTCTAGAGATTTTGCACAAGAGAATTAGCACCATTGTTAACAGTTTATGGTATTTGGGCATTGCATTTTTAGCGTTAAATCGTTAATCTATGTATGTTTTTTTGAAGTTGAAAGTACATTGTAAAATTCACATTCCTCATAAAGTAATCATGGCAAACTGGGGTCTCAAAAATAATATCTTTTACATTGCAGTGATTTATTTAAAAACCAAAAGCGAATTTATGCCTCCTCAGGGAGCGACGGTGTACATTACGCGGTATCCGACTTGATTTATTGAACTTGAATCTCGACGCGAATTGGAAATCATAAAAAATCTGCTTGACCCGATTGCGAAAAATACGTAACAAGCTATACATAAGTGTAGGTAAACGGACTTAGTTCATACCACTGTGACAGATAGACGGATAGACAGACAAAGTCACATCGCAAGTTTCTATTGTGCCGGCCCCTTAAAACTTCATTGTTTTTTTTACACACTACAAGTTATTACATACTGGACGGCAATCTCGATGGTAAGTGACGATGCAGTGGAAGATGTTGGACTACTAACTTGAAACGTTACGGATTCTACACAACATCACACCGGAACGCTACGCCGGTTTGTTTTGTTGTTTTACTTTATAAATTATCGTAAAACTCTCTATCCGCTTTTCAAATCATTATGCAATCAGCTTAAGTTTCCTCGGGTTACGGCCATAGCACAACATATTCGTCAAATGCGGGTTAGCAGGCTTCACGCATCTTTGATCCAATCTTCCGTAATTATTGCGAATCCTCCCATCGATTCGGTTTTACCATAAAATCTGTACGCGGGGAGTTACCAAAAATTTATAAATCTATTGGATTGTAAGCATTACTGTATCTTGTATTTACAATCCATGCTGATCTGAGTCAGTTTAATACATTTTTGCCATTTGGCTTTAAAATGTTCATAATATAAAATGCCTGTAAAGTCTATGTACCTGCTGTATTTAAAACACCCACTAGATAGTTACAATGAGTAAATGCTCGAATCTTGAGAGGATAATCTCCATGTCCTAATATGGACCAACCTGCAGCGCTCTCCCCGTATCGTCGAGAGCCCTTAGCGCTGCCACCCACATTTCATTACTAGTTAGACCTCACACCAGATATATCGTGTAAATAACGTATAGTGTATGGCGCTTATTTATTTAGAAATCTGCATCATAAGATTTTTTTCTCTCTACAAGCTAGTATTTGACTGCAATCTCGAATTCTAAGCGATGATATAGCCAAATATTTTATCGTAGTAACTTGCAACTTCTAACGGTTTCCACACAGCATCCCACCGGGATTCTAGATTGCTTGGCGGTGCGTCTTTGCTGGTACGGGGGGTAACTAATGAAACCTTTCTGGCGGGAATCGAACCTCGGATCAGAGTGCATGCCACTGCGTCAGGGTGGTCGTCAAAAACGTACTCGTACATACTATAACATGCTAGTAACTAATTGGTCCAAGTGTCTGGTGACCCGAGAGCTGACGCTTATTAGCTCGACGGCTAAGTTTAGCCATAAAAAGAGGTAATAGCGCCAGCGTCTTGGGCACTATGCCCATAAATGATCAGTTTGGATGGTGTATATATTTTGTAAATATTATTATTACAAACATAATTTAATATTATTAAATCATGTTTGATTAGTTTAGATATATTTTGAGTCCCTTAAATAAAGTAATCTACATTTATTTTGATATCAAACCGCTGATATAACTAATTCAAAGCTGTAGGCAAACGTGAGCGAACTAATGTAACGTCCAGTCAATATTGAAATGTGGGTGGCGAAGCCGAAGTCCTCGTGCATGCGGGATAGTCCAGCCCGCAGCGTATCCCATATTAGGACATGCAGATTCCTCTTCAGATGTTAAGTCCCATCTATTTCTTATTGAATGCATGCAATTAGTTATCCTATTAGAATATTATACATGTGCTATATAGCACCGTGTCTCGCTGCCTACGGTGCAATCAAATGAAAAAAAAAAGAAATATTGCAATACGCAGTTTTCTTCTTTACACCTCATTAACTTAATCAGCTTGAGCAGGATCTAGGAAAAATCTAATCATCTATAATGATGTAGTTTTTTAAACAATTAGGTTGTTAGTTATTTAAGTTAAATTTTAGTCTTGACTCCCAAAAATAATTACTTTACATTGTAAAAAAATTTAAACCTGTCAAAAAAATATGTAGTCTCATAATAGGGCTCATTCCCATACTAGTTGTATTTACATTAATATGTACCGATCTAATAAAATAAAAATTATATGTTAGTTTCAGAAAACGTTCCTTTTTGTCTGGTATATTTTCCATTTAGCTTAGTGTAAACATAACTCAAACGACTTTACTATCAAGCTTCTATACCGCTATCGTATCATTCGCGATACGCAATATCAGTGTTGCAGTTTTCAATTAAAATTGAAAAGGCCCTTCGTTTTATTGCAATATTTTTATCTGGCAAGCTCGCCGCTTCTTACCCGGTCGCTGTATTGGAAATAGCTATTTTATCTATTGCACTTTTAAACTATCTTTGTTTGTCGGCAACTCAGCGAACGAGTTTTATTTTTAAAAACAATAATAATATCTAGAAATTTCTAACATTTTTGTCGTAATAGGTATGTTTGATTCAGGTACGTGTGGTAGTAAATTCTGCAAGTTATTTTGATTATAATCACAATCTAATGATGTATTTTATACTATTTAAATATATTATCATTGACATCCATCCGTATTTCAAGGTATGATTTTAGCCTTTTACACTGCTCTGTATAAATTTTAATTTCGTTAGTAATATTATATATTCGGTGCTTTAATAAAGCCCCTTAACATCTCCAACATCTTAACATTTAAGCTCTTTAACATCTCCGTACATGACTGTGCTCAGAAATTTGGAGTGATCTTAAGTTTGGCAATGGGACTATATTAGAGACTTGATAAAAATCTTTTTTCCGATAACGCGTCTATGAATTCACTACTTTGATATGTAGGTACTCCAAATAGCCCAGATTTTAGAAGGACTAAGTTTACCATCCCTAAAATCTCATATGAATATAGTAAAACATAAAAACTTAATGACGTTCCCAAGCAATACAAAGAAATCATCGGAGAAATGGGTGTCTAAGTCATAATGGATTAATGCTAAAAAATACATCATCGGCTTATCAAATGACAGGGGTTCGTCTTTCAAATGAAATGCTCTATTCGAATGCCCCAGAATCGGAGCTTGTATCCCTTTTTTCGGTGTACAATTTAAGTTGGTAGAAAGAGATAGAAAATAATTTGTAGAAAAACATAATACGAGGTTAGGCGCGACTCAGTCCATATTACCTCGCAGGTAGATCAATAAAAGAGGTAGTTTCATTAACTTGATGTTAGACAGCACTTATAAAGACATTAAAAAGTCCAATTTGTGTGTCCACAATACTTGTGATAGTTCAACTATTTTGATCCTTTTTTTATCAACTTCAAACAACTGTGTCCTGAAATTAATGCAAATGGTTAAAACGTATTATTTCATTATGTCTATTGAATACAATGGACTTCTTGTTTACCTAGTTTACGTAATGCAGTGGCTACAATACTGTACGTTGCACCAAAAATAAGCCAGCCAGTTTGTCACCGTGAGGGTATTAGCCGTGAGGAAATGTCTCAAAGGACTTTTCGGCGCAATGAGACTCCACGGCCCCAGTTTCTCCACGGTAAAAGGGATAAATATGTAACTTTTTAATAAAAAGGCATATTAATTGTGACCCTTCCTAGATTCAGAAGCCACAACTCCCGGACCTGATTTTAACCTCCTGATATAGATCAAGGCCATTGTGTCAACGTATGTTGCTGGTTGCGTCCCACATCAGCGCCCGACCCCGTTCCTAGGGAACCAGCGTCAATACACCAAGTCTCTTGCCATCATCACGACTAATTCGGGCTGGAATATGAATCATGGCAATAGCCCAATTATTACATTATTGAGGGACCATGGAAAAAAAGCCTTTGAGCGCTCTTCTCCGTGAATTCCAAATTTTTCTGCCTCGTTTCCAAACGGACACGTGTGCTAGTGGTGTACCAAAACTACATACTTCATTATGAATGGGCATACAAAAAGTAGAGCCGTATCTTATCGCTACTATGGTATGTTATTTTTAATTAAAACAGAATAGATTAGCCCGCTTATACGAGTACCAGTATCAGAAGCCACCGACAGATTTACAACCAGATTAAAGATATCATAGAAATCCGATTCAATAGTGTTACAAAACGTTATCAGTAACTTACGATGCAGCTGAGATACCGGGAGCGCGCCGTGATACCGCTCTGGATGCATAGTAGCACACCCTAATGAGATGCTATGGAATAAAGCGCCCTAAGTAATGGGACCGGCGCGGGCCACGATAAATATGATCAAACAAAACGTGCAATGGAGGAAGCAGTACGTTGCTGAGATAAACGGCCGCACCGTTCTCATAAACGTAGAGAAGCCGGAGTTCTCAAGGCACGAAATTGACTCGAATGCTGGCGTGCTTAAACAACGTTAGCTTGATAATTGGCAAGCTGTATCACCGAGTACACGCTGTCACTGAGCCTTGAACCGGCGTCTTTGTTTTCAGACAATAAACACGCTTTGTTGCTGAAGAGCTCTTGCGGTTTGAGATCATCCGCATGCCGGGGACATCGAGCCGGCTTTTGTTTCGGGGTTCACGGCTAAGGTCGTGGTATGAACGCTCGTCTTGGCTGTACAGTTTTTGTGGATTCAGTCACGATTCGTGATTATGATTAATCGTTGCGATTGTTTAGCAAGGTATCTCTTAGTTTTGATACTTTTTGATTAATTACTTGCTTTTGGAATAAGTCCGTCAATCATCTTAATATATGTATATAAATCTCGTGTCACAATGTTTGTCCTCAATGGACTCCTAAACCACTTAACCGATTTAGTTCAAACTTCGTGAATATCTGTCATTTGGTCCAACTTAAAAGATATAATAGTTTTTATCCCACTTGGACGAAGTCGCGGGCATCAGCTAGTCCGTCTATAAGTGTCAAAATATTGCATGCAAATGTAATGCTTGTTTTCACCAACAACCACTACCCATAGTTCAAAAGGGACGCCTAAGCCCTTTGGTAACAGTTTTTGTAAGTGAACATTGTCACCTATGATCTTAGGTATCCCTTAAACTATGGGTATTGTCGTTGAAAACATTAGTTTTCAAAGAAAGCATTCATTCATTCACCTATTGATAACTTATTTTCTTAAAAAAAGTGGTAGACCGTAGAGTATAGTTCGTGGGAGTACTTATTAGCTATTGCAGAACTTAATAATGTTAGAATAGTTTGATACCACCTAACTAAACACTTCCTAAATTTAAATTTCCTAATACTTTTTCGTCATAGCGTGACGCAATCGAATTATGGTAACTAGGTATTTTATTTGTTGAGAATAAGGGCAGCTGTTGTGGTACATAAGAAATTAATAGCAATGTTTGTTGAAGCAAAGTTTTATTCTTATAAATAAACTTTACTAAATGTCGGGCTTAATATTTTTCTTCGCAATCCAGTAATCTTTAATAAAGAAGCCACGGAGTGAATTTAAAACAGAGCTTATAAAATAAAGTGTATTTTTAAAGTGCTAATCTGCCGATGCATAGAGAAAAGCCACATTAGCAATTTTTTATTGCAATACATTTTGCCGTATCTCCAAACGTACCTATTTCTTAAAGAAGAAGAGAAAATCTTTAGACAGTGCTCCTGATGCTTACAGAGTAACAATAGGCAAAACAAATCGATATCAAGTAATATATTATATGTGTAAATTACACTCTTGATTTATGAAATATAATTCAGTAAATCATAGATTTATAATAGGTCGTCGCTCGCGCTCCGACTGGATAGAGCCCAACCTAACAACGACAGCTCTGTGAGTGCGGCAACTTTTTCTTGTAGTGAGTGTGTCAATTTGAAATTTGTATGCTGTGCGGATGCTTAGTGTGCGTTAAAAATTGTGTAGCGACGGCTCGGGTTTGCCAATTGGGGCAAAGTATTTTTTGCCGCACTTTTGAAGTCGAGGGCTCCCTCTTGAACCTCTATGCAGTAAATCTTAAGATTGAAAAGAAAGCTGCTTTTTGTTCTAATTTTTTCCCTTTTTTAACCTTTCTGCTTCAATTTTTTATTCATATTCCCCTAAACAATAAATCAACTTCTAATCGCTTGAGACTATAAAAAGGCCCAATCAATAAGATGTCAATTTTATGTCATGAAACATGTTGCTAGTGTGACTTTAACCTACGTGGAGACTCAGACTGCAAATGAGCATCTAGGTCATAGTTTTATGCTCACTTTTTCAGTAATTAATACTGTATTGAACCGACCTCAACGAGTTTAAGTGGCCTGAAGCTACGCTGCGAAAATTATTGAAGAACTTTTTAGGATCACTATTAAATAAGCATTGATCCTTTTTGCAGTTTTGGTAAGTTTATATGGAAATTATTTAAGTATGTTGGTTTATTTGTGATTTTGTAAATAAGTAAGTAAGATACGAATATTACAGGTTAGAATAATGTTATAGCAATGCGCGAATTCCGGCTGTTGCAATGCTGTTTCAAATTCAAACCATTTGGAAACCGTTAGGTAAAGTTGAACAAAACAATAAAATAACTAAACAAAATAATCTTTATATTATAAAAAAAAAAAAACTTGGAACCTGTATAAAAATGGGACCTGCTCAATGTAAGTAAATTATACAATCAATCTTGTCATACTTCATTTAGAGATTTTACTTGCAAGATTACTTTACCTCAAAAAATTCGGTATTTTGTACATTCGTGGAACTAACGCAGATTTTAATTAAAAATGTTTGGGAATTTAAAAAAGTACAGCGCCAGTAAAGTAATTACTTTTGCGAAAGGATAGAAAAAATTCTTAATTACATGGATTCGCTATTTTTATATTAGTTAAGAAAAATGAGATGAGAGTATTATTATTTTTGCGAAAACCCCTGAAACAAAATCTCCTTTTTCGTATTACCTAGCTTGTACTAATTAAAAAAGCTCTAGTACGTTTTAATAATTTAGCTGCGCTTTATTGCTTCGAGCCAGGGATTAAGAACCTAAATCTAAAAAGTACAAAATTTTATATTGCGTGTAGGTACCACCTACTTATTTTTTATGTAATTATTTAAGAGCTCGGTAGTCTATACACCTGTCCGTGTTGTAACATTCTAAATATAAAGTCATTCCCTGCTCTGTGATTCTAATGTTTCTAATGTTTGTGATGACATTTGATCTATTTAAGACGTAAAGCAGTCGTACTCGTAATGTATGATAATACTAGCGGACGCCCGCGGCTCCGCAAGCGTGAATTTTGGTTTTCACTAATCCTGCGGGAATTTTCCGGGATAAAAAGTAGCATGTGTTTTAATCCAGATTATAATCTATCTTCATTCCAAATTTCAGCCAAAACGGTTCAGTGGTCGCTGTGTGAAGAAGTAACAAACATACACACACACACACTTACACACAAACATTCGTATTTATAATATTAGTGCGATGTATTAATTCAATTATAATTAACATTTTAATAAATGAATACTTAAAAAAAATATAATAATACTAGCAAACGCCCGCGGCTTCGCTCACGTTGAAGTTCTGCTTTACTCCCTCAAGCGTTTAATTTCCAAAATTCCTGTCGTCGCCATTCATTTTGATTAGGACCACAATTTTTCACTACCTTGCTGATAATAGTCAAATATCGATTTTCAAAGCAATCGGCCCAGTAACCAAAAAAATCAAAATGGCGGCCACTTCTTTAAATTTTGACCACAACTTCCCTCTCTATGCTTGCTGCGATAGTCAGATATCGATTTACAAAACAATCGCCCCAGTAATAAAAAAGATCAAAATGGCGGCCACTTTTTTCAATTTTGACTACAAATTCCTTCTCTATGCTTGCTTCTATAGTCACATATTGATTTTCAAATCATTCGGCCCAGTAACAAAAAAGTTCAAAATGGCGGCCATTTTTTTCAATTTTGACCACAAATTCCTTCTCTATGCCTGATTCTATAGTCACATATTGATTTTCAAATCATTCGGCCCAGTAACAAAAAAGTTCAAAATGGCGGCCATTTTTTTCAATTTTGACCACAAATTCCATCTCTATGCTTGCTACTATAGTCCCATATTGATTTTCAAATCATTCGGCCCTGTAACAAAAAAGTTCAAAATGGCGGCCATTTTTTTCAATTTTGACCTTTGATTCTTATTCTATGCTTGATGCAATGGTCGGATATTAATTTTGAAAGATATCGGTCCAATAACAAAAAAGTTCAAAATGGCGGCCATTTTTTTCAATTTTGACCACAAATTCCATCTCTATACTTGCTTCTATAGTCTCATATTGATTTTCAAATCATTCGGCCCAGTAACAAAAAAGTTCAAAATGGCGGCCATTTTTTTCAATTTTGACCACAAAATCCTTCTCTATGCTTGCTTTAACAGTCACATTATGATTTTCAAATCATTCGGCCCCGTAACAAAAAAGTTCAAAATGGCGGCCAATTTTTTAAGTTTTGACCTTTGATTCTTATTCTATGCTTGATGCAATGGTCGGATATTAATTTTGAAAGATATCGGTCCAATAACAAAAAAGTTCAAAATGGCGGCCATTTTTTTCAATTTTGACCACAAATTCCATCTCTATACTTGCTTCTATAGTCCCATATTGATTTTCAAATCATTCGGCCCAGTAACAAAAAAGTTCAAAATGGCGGCCATTTTTTTCAATTTTGACCACAAAATCCTTCTCTATGCTTGCTTTAACAGTCACATTATGATTTTCAAATCATTCGGCCCCGTAACAAAAAAGTTCAAAATGGCGGCCAATTTTTTAAGTTTTGACCTTTGATTCTTATTCTATGCTTGATGCAATGGTCGGATATTAATTTTGAAAGATATCGGTCCAATAACAAAAAAGTTCAAAATGGCGGCCATTTTTTTCAATTTTGACCACAAATTCCATCTCTATACTTGCTTCTATAGTCCCATATTGATTTTCAAATCATTCGGCCCAGTAACAAAAAAGTTCAAAATGGCGGCCAGTTTTTTCAATTTTGACCACAAAATCCTTCTCTATGCTTGCTTTAACAGTCACATTATGATTTTCAAATCATTCGGCCCCGTAACAAAAAAGTTCAAAATGGCGGCCAATTTTTTAAGTTTTGACCTTTGATTCTTATTCTATGCTTGATGCAATGGTCGGATATTAATTTTGAAAGATATCGGTCCAATAACAAAAAAAGTTCAAAATGGAGGCCAATTTTTTAATTTTTGACTACATTTTTTTTTCTATGCTTGCTGCAATGGTCAGATCTCCATTTTGAAAGGATTCGGTCCAATAACAAAAAAGTTCAAAATGGCGGCCAATTTTTTAAATTTTGACCTCAGATTCTTATTCTATGCTTGATGCGATGGTCAGATATCCATTTTGAAAGAATTCGGTGCAATAAGAAAAAAGTTCAAAATGGCGGCCATTTTTTTCAATTTTGACCACAAATTCCTTCTCTATGCCTGCTTCTATAGTCACATATTGATTTTCAAATCATTCGGCCCAGTAACAAAAAAGTTCAAAATGGCGGACATTTTTTTTCAATTTTGACCACAAAATCCTTCTCTATGCTTGCTTTAATAGTCACATATTGTTTTTCAAATCATTCGGCCCAGCAACAAAAAAGTTCAAAATGGCGGCCAATTTTTTAAATTTTTACCTTTGATTCTTATTGTATGCTTGATCCAATAGTCGGATATTAATTTTGAAAGACATCGGTCCAATAATGAAAAAGTTCAAAATGGCGGCCAAATTTTTATTTGACCTCAGATTCTTTTTCTATGTTCGCTGCAACGGTCGGATATTAATTTTGAAAGAATTCGGTCCAATAACGAAAAAGTTCAATATGGCGGCCAATTTTTTAAATTTTGACCTCAGATTCTTTTTCTATGCTCGCTGCAACGGTCGGATATTAATTTTGAAAGAATTCGGTGCAATAACGAAAAAGTTCAAAATGGCGGCCAATTTTTTAAATTAAGACTACTCATTTTCTATGCTTGCTGCAATGGTCGGATATTAATTTTGAAAGAATTCGGTCTAATAACGAAAAAGTTCAAAATGGCGGCCAATTTTTTAATTATTGACTACGTATTCTTTTTCTATGCTTGCTACAATGGTCAGATATCCATTTTGAAAGAATTCGGTCCAATAACGAAAAGGTTCAAAATGGCGGTCATTTTTTTAAATTTTGAGTACATATTCTTTTTCTATGCTCGCTGCAACGGTTGGATATTAATTTTGAAAGAAATCGGTCCAAGAACGAAAAAGTTTAAAATGGCGTCCAATTTTTTAAATTTTGTCCACAGATTCCTTTTCTACGTTTGCTGTCATATGAGAAAAAGAATGAACAAATTTATTCCAAAATCAAAGAAGTTCGCAAATGTTCCCATCCTTAAATTTGAAATTCGAATATCCCCGCCGCAGTACAAATTCAACAACCTAGGTACCCTGATTAGTACGAATCAAAATTTTGTCGGAATCGAAAAAATTACACTTTTGTATGGAGAAATCCCTAAAACCAACGATTTTTACCCCTTAAACATGGAATTTCTGGAATCCCCGTCTTAGTACGAATTCATGACCTAATATCTACCTAGGTACCAAATTTGAGATATCTACGACTTTTAGTTTTTCGGGAATCCCTGGAACAACGAAAAAATTTACACTTTTGTATGGAGAAATCCCGAAAACCAACGGTTTTTACCCCTTAAACATGGAATTTCTGGAATCCCCGTCTTAGTACGAATTCATGACCTAATATCTACCTAGGTACCAAATTTGAGATATCTACGTCTTTTAGTTTTTCGGGAATCCCTGGAACAACGAAAAAATTTACACTTTTGTATGGAGAAATCCCGAAAACCGACGGTTTTCACCCCTTAAAATTTGAATTTCTGGAATCCCCGTCTTAGTACGAATTCATGACCTAATATCTACCTAGGTACCAAATTTGAGATATCTACGACTTTTAGTTTTTCGGGAATCCCTGGAACAACGAAAAAATTTACACTTTTGTATGGAGAAATCCCGAAAACCAACGGTTTTTACCCCTTTAACATGGAATTTCTGGAATCCCCGTCTTAGTACGAATTCATGACCTAATATCTACCTAGGTACCAAATTTTAGATCTCTACGACTTGTAATTTTTCGGGAATCTCTGGAACAACGAAAAAAATTACACATTTGTATGGAGAATTCCCGAAAACCAACGGTTTTTACCCCTTAAAATTTGAATTTCTGGAATCCCCGTCTTAGTACGAATTCATGTCCTAATATCAACCTAGGTACCAAATTTCAGATCTCTACGACTTGTAGTTTTTCGGGAATCCGTGGAACAACGAAAAAAATTACACTTTTGTATGGAGAAATCCCTAAAACCAACGGGTTTTACCCCTTAAACATGGAATTTCTGGAATCCCCGTCTTAGTACGAATTCATGACCTAATACCTACCTAGGTACCAAATTTCAGATCTCTACGACCTATAGTTTAGACGGAATCCGTGGAACAACCAAAATGCCTCACTCTTTTATATATATAGATTAGGTCCTTACATAATGAAATTGGCGTTTTGTACGGGAGGAACATAAAGTCAATTTTTTTTAACTATAATATATATATTTAATCAAAGTATGTACCATTGCTATCTATGCACTTTTGCCACTTTATAGGTAGTTCATCGATCCCTTTACTAAAAAAGCCATTCGGACGGGAATCAATAAAATCTTTGAAAGCGCTTTGGACTGCCTCATCGGAGTTAATTTTTTTTCCTTGTAAGAAGTTATCCAAATTTCGAAAAAAATGGTAATCTGTTGGAGCAAGGTCCGGGGAGTAAGGTGGATGTCTTAGGCATTCCAATTGAAGCTCCTCTAATTTGGTAGCCGTCTGTTGTGCAGTGTATGGTCTAGCGTTGTCCTGAAGCAGCAGTGGCCTAGAACGATTGACCAGCCTCGGTTGTTTAGCAGCTAGCTTTTCCATCATCGATTGCAGTTGCTGACAATAGATATTCGCCGTAATCGTCTGGCCAGATTTAAGAAAGCTGTAGTGAACGACGCCGGCGCTAGTCCACCAAACGCTCACAAGTAATTTTTTTTGAGTCAATTTTCGTTTGGGGCAGGATTTGGCTGGTTCGCCAGGGTTCAACCATTGCGATGAGCGTTTCCGATTATCATACAGGATCCATTTTTCATCACAGGTAATGATTCGATTTAAAATCCCTTCATTAATGTGCCGGTTGAGTAATGTAACACAGCAGTCTACGCGCATTTGTCGGTTTGCTGCACTCAATTCATGAGGTACCCACCTTTCAAGCTTTTTCGCCTTCCCAATTTGCTTCAAGTGAACTAAAACAGTTTTATCACTAACACCGCAGCCTGCAGCTAGCTCGGACGTGGTTTGCGATGGATCCGCTTCCACAATAACCTTCAATTCTTCATTGTCAACTTTGGTCTCCGGCCGTCCACGGGGCTTGTTCTGCAGGTCGAAATTTCCAGAACGAAAACGTTGGAACCAAAAACGCACTGTGTTTTCTTTTGCGACACCCTCGCCGTACACATCATTAATCCTTCGAGCCGTTTCTGCAGCACTGGTGCCACGATGGAACTCGTACTCGTAAATAACGCGATATTTCAAGTTTTCCATTTTGTAAACAGAGTGGCGCAAAAAAAAAACCAAAAGAGAAAAAAACAAATGAATTACGATTTTCAAAACACAAAAGCATGAGTAAATAGCTGTATAAATTTGAAATTGGAATTTCTAACCAAAGAAGAGATATTTGAGATCAAAGTGGCCAGTACGACAAAACGCCAATTTCATAATATGTAAGCACCTAATATATGTAAAAAAAAAGTCTTATAACAATCCGGGCATGAAAATTATTGACGAATTTGTATTTAATTTGATAGTTAATTTAAGTTATTTGTCATTAGTTATTCTACAATATTAATGTTATTACACTTTTGGAGTTAAGTGTCGCCTCACTGAAAGCGACAAGTAGTAGCTTTGTTCATTTAATAAATAAAAAAAAAAATAGTGTGATATTAGTGTGATGTCCACAGAATCAATTATATTGAACCATACATTACGACCGCATGGTAGTATTGTTATTATAGAATAATTCTTCTAGTAGAAAAGATAACTATTGTTCCACAGCTACTTTTTATCCCGAGGAAATAAGCAGCTCCCGCAGTAAAGCGAATTCTTCAAAATATACCAAAGGCTCGCAATCCATGGCTTAGGGCTATGCAGTAACTATACGAGGCTTGCCGTCGCCACCTTTTGCGAGGAGGTGATGTCAGCAAAGGAGGCGGCGGAGCGAGAGAGGGAAAATCAGGCAGCCCATCCCTCTCGAAGGAGACGCACCAGGCGCCGGAGGGTTAATGACCTCCGGCCTCCATGAGTTGCCGGCCTGCGGGTGACAGGCGATAGGGGCCGCCCGTCGCCTAAAACATAGACAGGCCAGGAGGTGAGGTGAGGCCAGATAAAGGCACACCTATGAGATGGTTTCGGCAGCAGCCAGGCTGCCGACAATGATGTGACTCGCTGCTGCGGTGGCTAGTCGAGACCTGGCAGAAGCACGGTGAATACGAGAGTGAACCCCGTACTTCCGCCAGCGGGTCCGTCGTGGAAACAGACAGTTTTTAGTGGGTGCAAGCCCCACATAACCCTTCCATTTCCCCTGCCGGAGGGGTATGCGTTAGGCATTTTCTGTCTATATAAAAAAAAACTATACGAGGCTGTTATTTATTTATAACAGGGAACTCCGCCCGCAGGTTCAAAATAAAATTATATCATTGAATAGCGACTATTACAATAATTCGGTTGCGGTCAATGCAATTATCCCATTTTACTCACCCCAGCTGAAATCTCATTGGCGATGATTGCATCAATTGTCTGGAATGCGGGTGGCGACAGCTTGTTGATCTATAAATAATACATTTTCGAGTAATATTTTATATTATTTTGGTTACCAATACTCGTATATTTTTTAGTTTATATGTTACTATGGTTTTGCCCGCAATTTCGCGTTTTTTTTCAAATATCGCAGGAAACGTATATTTTTCCATGTATTTATATTCAATTATAGTCTATGTGTTAATCCAGGGTATAATCTATTATTACCATTCCAATTCAGGCCTATATGGCGTGAAATATACCTAACTTCGTATAAAAATACACACGCACTTAGATCTATTGCATAGTTATAGATTAGCTCATTCTAAGATCTTGTACATTTTATAGTCAAGAACTTTTTAAGAATTCTAATTAATAAAATCTTAAGTCTAATTAGTGACTACATATTTCCAGTTTCAAGTAAGAATCTTAAATTTGTAGCATGCTAAAGTAAAGCAGTCTTCCGAAATACTATTTATCAACCGTCCTAATTGCTAATACGATTATCTACGTAATTCCTTATTTCTGATTTTACCACGTAGTTAGTAAGTTAGTAATAAGTAGGTACTCTAGAAGAATTCAAGATAATATAAAAACATATACATGTAAGTATTGTTGTGACGATATAAAAAAGTACTAAAACAGTTTTATCTTATTCGAACCAAGTTAACCTTTTTCACAGCAATTTGATTTATAAGGTACACAGTCCCTAGATAAGGACATTCTTTATCTTTGAACAATGTCTTACTGATTTATTTTACGTTTCGTTGCTTTGAATTTTGTGGACTACTATATCATTTTGAAATCGTATGAAATGATACTCAAATGATTTTTTTCCACAAATAAAAGTATCTAGATCAAATGTGACACCGGGTTACGCCTTTATTCTTTTGCAATTATATATGTAATAAAATCAGCATTATAGTATTTTTGGCAACATATCACACAATAAGAGCCTGTCAAATTATAGGTAGCTGGTATACGTTACGGCAAGTTTAACAAACATAGCAATCAACAACAAAAAACAAATAACAAAGGTAAGAGTAACATTTATAACACCAAATTTCAAACAGCTGGAACGATTTTAAAAGCATTGGATCGAATTTTTTTCCTTCGTTGATTAATAAACACGACATTAATAGCTCGTTAAACCTAATTACATATTTCATAATAATTAATAGTATTTTGAGCCTATAACCATCAAAGTTTATATGCAGATGAATTCGTCGCACGTCTCGGTGACAAATTAAACTTCGAAGTGGATCTAACAACTCGAGAGGGGAATGCAGTATCTTACGGGTATGTTCATCACTGCCTGCGTCGCCAGCCCCGAAATTTGGATACGTTATTGTCTCCAAAGATTTATACACAAACAAGCCGTAATCTCGTTCCCCGTGGGCGGAGACGCATTTGTTCAAAACGTAAAACGGAGCAGCTCTGAGCTCACCCTTGTTGTATATTTTGGGTTAAAACATCCTCGATAAAGCCGGGTCGGGCCATATTCCTCGATAAGGGAAAATATGTTAATTTAGCCTCTCCGAGAGCGCCGATATGACCTACTAAGTGATTGGGTTCCCGGTGCGTCGGCGTGTTTTGAATTTGAAAACGTCCGACAGCCTAAATATCAACCCAATGTTTACAAATTGCTCGATGGGTGAGCAAACAAAAATTTACTCGAATCCGCTTCCTATAAAATGCTTATTCCGAATTCCGAGCAAATAAAATTCTTCGCAAATACCTACTCGTACTCGAGAATCGATATAGACTGAGGGATTATGAAGAAAAAGTAAATAGTCTCTTTCATAATTAAGGCTCAAGGTGCTCGAAATTGAAACGGTTGCCGTAAAAAGTATAAAAAGTAGGTCAGATTGCTCCTGAAATATATCCACTTAGGGATGCAAAATATTGCCGAAATGAACGCCTTTCCTCACAATATGGCGCCACTAGAATTTCCATCTTTTATGAAATATTACGGATTACTCAGACGGTCGTTTCTTAAGGTCCCTAATTTTAATTAAAAAATAAGCAAACGAAGATTTCATTAAACAATTTTGATCTCTCGTTTTTCTATTGTACCTTTTTTTAATGCCCCAAGTCTAGACACTAGACAGTGGGGTTAGGTTATAAACTTTTTTTTGCGAAACTCTTTCGACAATTCAGTGTACACAATACCCAATCTGTCAAATTTATGTTCCTGTGGATGTATGCGTTTATTGCCATTGGTCCCCCCGATAGTCCCCCTAGGGTACCACGGGTAATTTTTTTGCCTGTGGTACCCCTGGTGCAATTAGGGGTACCACGGGCAAAAAAAATTGTATGTGATATTCTGTGGATTTAAAAAGTTTACAGGATCGAACGATGGAAAGAGGTAGGGTATCACACGCTTTTATATGTGGACGGATCACGGACGGGGTGGTGGTAGAGAATCCCTTCAGGAGGCCTTCATCATCAGTGAACATTTATAACACGTTAATTAGCAATTACCTTTTGGCTTTCCTTATGAAATAGGCCGAGAAAATTTCAAAATTGTTCTGGCATCCATTTGAAGTAGTATGTATCCTTTAAATCATATCTCGATGACACCGATAAATTCCGGTACTAAATTATTTCAAAGTTATACGGAACATTAATTAAGTACTTAAATAACACGAGAGAAATAGTGAAACCGTTTAAAAAAAAATCTGGTTAGTTTTGAAGGAAACGGGCAGAGGCACGGTTCGATAAGAAAGTAGTAGTGTGTGGTTTTACATGGCAAATATAACTGCCAGTTTTAAATATTTAACAAAGAGGTCTTTTACACTCCTGCGGCGGAGAATCCAACATTATCCAGCCGATAAAATAACACACCTAAGGGCACTCTGAAATGGAGAGATCTTAAATCAATTAAAACAAAATTGACTTGTCAGAAATAAGGGTATTTTGTTTGAATTTCAAAAAGCTCTTCTACGATGAAATGAAGAATCGATGATTTATATCATGAGTTTATAATTAAAATAGGTCAACAGAGAAAAAAAATCTCATTATTACGACGTTACAATAATTTATACGTTATTTATACATTTTATTCATTCAAAATCGAATAAATGCTACATTCATAAATCGTTTCGATGGGTTACCTATATTTTTATATGTGATTTCATTTTCCTAATAAATACCAATTTCGATACAACATTACGCTTTATCAAGTTCTACCTACTCACTTGAAAAGGGTCATACGTACCACCTATTCGTATCTGCTCTTGGCTGCTTTAAAAGATAGTAGGATGGTAACCATCCTCGACCGAAACCACAAGACATAAGAAACTATCGTAGAGAAGTTATAATATGTAGCTGAAGGCAGCTACATATGACTTCTCTACGATAGTTTTAGAAGTCGATAGCTCATTCCATATTATGTCAATTTATCGAAATTAAAAAAATATTTTAGTTCCATATAGTTATAGAATGAGCGGTCAAGTTTCTATGACGATCGTAGATATTTTTCATATGGTTGCAGACGAGGTCTGAGCCAAATGTATTATGAAATCACAAAACTATTAATTCTTCTTCTTCTTAGTCGTTCACTCTTGACAGAGTGGTCGTGGTTATACTTTTACGATGTGCAATGATGAGCCACTGCTGCTTTGGCGATAGTTCTCCAACGGCTCCTGTTGGCGGCATTGCGAGAGCACTCAATAATAGAGGAACCTGTAGCACTCCGGATCAGATCTGTCCACCTCGTTGGGGATCGACCACGTGGACGCGTGCCTTCCACTCGCCCTTGAACCACCAGATGTTCGATGGTGGTGGATGGTGGTTCAAAACTATATAGACCATCCGAAACTTAACTTGGGACCTCACCCTCAAATGCCGGAGTGCTTATATAATGACACAACCTTTTAATTGTATGAAAAAAAGTAGCGATGCGCTGAAAAGGTGTGCAAATTACTGACAATGGCGTTGGATATTTTATCCAATATTAAATAGTAAATAAAACGTACACATCATGAACGTTATTATTTCCCACTTGAATTTAAGAACGGACGCGTTGGTCGTAATAAATACAAAAGTTATAGCGTGCGGGAGCCTTAACCCTTCGCTTAAGGCTCGCCACAAGCGGATTACCGTCATTATTCATTTCCACATAGTCCAAGAGACCACCTTAAATTTTTGACGCGTTGGCTTCACAAAAAGGATATCCAACAACAACGTGATGGCCCATATATAATTATTTTTGGTAGAATTTAAAAATGATAACATTTATTTTAAAATAGTTCACCCACCTTAGTTTGGCTCGGTTAATCATGTGGAAATTCTATAAATTATTCTTCATACCCAATTTTTTGACTTTGTTCAAGTGTGACTCCCAAAGGTTTGAGCTTGACGGTAAAAAGACTCCAGTGAGCCTACCACCAACGCTTAAAGTATTATTATTGTAATATTGTTTTCGCATTTTTATACAATATCAGTATGGAAATTTTAAAACAATATTACAATAATATTACTTTAAGCGTTGGTGGTAGGCCCCCTGATATGGAATCGTTAAAGATTTTTTTCAATCAATCTTTAGTGCCGAGACTTAAAGGCAATCACATGTGTGATATCTTTGTTGAGTCGCATCACGTCGAGGCCTTAGTTCTTCTTATAATTATTGTGTGTAGATGATAAAGTGCATGTGTAATCTGCAGATCTTAGTAGGTATAACTCTTTTCTTTTCACCGTGAGTTCATTCACTTTGAGGATCGTTTCACCCCATCAACTCTTTTGATGGTATTACGCCATTTGGCCCTGTTTACTGTAGGCATTTGAAATGGACGCGTCACTGTTTTCCCTTTTTGGTCCAGCAGCGTCCCTTTAATCTTGCCAGTGACCACGAGTTTTGCCAATAGCAATGTGTCAGAGTTAGTCGAGCCTCGTCAGCAGACAGATATTAAAAAGCCGAATCCCAACTTTTTAAAAACATAACATAATAGAAAACGTTAGCTAATTCGGATCAAGGATCTTACTTAGTGGTCTCTTGTACTATAAATGTCTAGAATGCCTCGGGCCTGAGACAGAATGAACGTCCCGTTTTTTCTTACCTGTTTATTTATGTGGAGCTCTAATTGCGTTTTTATGTTGTGGGGAGACGTGTTTATTAGAATTTTAACATTTAATTTAATTTTGCTTCAATTTTTTCATTGTCTTGGTTTGATCTATTTTACCCTTATGTATTTATTTTCTAACTCCATTCGTTTTTGTAGAAATCAGCAAGATATCATACTAATATGATGTAACGTACGCTTTTATTTCGTAGTATATACTCATACCTAGATGGAAGTTTAAACTTAAGGTATCGGGATCATTTAAATTATTGGCATTGAAGATTTAAAAAATTACATTAGTAGATGAGCTATGTCGCAGAATATAGATAATTTAAAACTGAACAAACCATTTAAAGTATCCCAGTATTATCACAGTTTTTATGTCCAGATAAAACTTCATATACATTTAGATCAAAGTGGAAAAAGTCCCTCAAATCCATAAATCGTGGGGTCAAACACAGAGGGGATAAAAACGTATCCAAGAATCTTTCACCCATAAATATCGGCATTTATTAACCATATTCTAATAAGGGTTCAAAGATTCAGTACCCTTTCTGGCCGATGATGAATAAATTTGGATTCAATTTTATTTAAGCTCTATATGTATGTGTGTGTGAAAGAAATAAAATATCAAAATTGTTATAGTTTTAGAGACGGTTGTAACATCTTAATATTATATTAATACAAGAAGATTAATAAGAGTCAGATGAGAATAGATTTAAGGTCTCTTAAAGTTAGTTCATTTCATACCAGTGAAGGATGGTTTTTGAGATGAGCGTACCTATATGCTAGGAATATTTTTCAATGGATTCAATAAAATAGGTCAAATAGGGATTTGAACTAATTTAATTAATGAAACAGGTGGTATTGTATTCTCGCAGTCCAAATATTAAGAAAGCATGTCCATACAAAAGTTTGGTATGTTGTTATACTAAGTTTTGTGTCACCTGGCACCAATAGAATCGCTAGATTTTCATTTTATTTCATAGCTAATGAAAACAAGCTATTATTATAGATGCGTTTGACATAAAACGTCGCAACGTACCTACATCTCTGTAAGGATGTGCATTTGAAGTTGCACTAAAACTGTTGTTCCTAAATACGATATTAATTCAGTAATATCCACTACTATAACACTATAATATTCATCCGCGTTTCCCTAAAAAGGTTTTTATTGATACATCGGCCATGTCCTACTTTTATATTGGCACTAAAAGCGGATAAAGGAGTGTTTGAGTAAAGTGGTTTACTTACCCTTTGATTGTTTGCGATACGTTTATTCGGACTTACGGAGGCGGGAAATTTCCGCAAATTTGGATGATTTATTGGCCCAGTTCAATCTTTTTGCGAGAGTACCTAACGAAGACTTCTTTTAAGTTTTACAGTATATAAATTTAATTCAATGTGTATTATATTGGATGTGTTGAGAGATTTACTTACGATATTTTTCTTAGTTGAAGAATTCCTACTAAAACTCGTTTGAGATAGCTCATTCCATATTAAAGTTTATCCTTAGCCTCTTGTTATCGTAAGAGCTTTAAACTTTATATGCAAGATTTAATCCTTTGAAAGCATTTCCGTGTGCTCTCAAAATATTTTCTAAATAAATTGGTCCCTTTAACTTTGCAACAATAATGTCCATTTGTGTGGCATTAGACTAAACAAAAGTACGACAAAACGAGAATTTATGATGTTTATTCTGCGCCAAGACACACAAAAGATGTCATTTGCGGGTCTCTTTATTCGGCAAAGAGCTGTAAACAATTGGCAACTTTGACAAGCATTTCGAACTGACGGAAAGGATTAGGCGACTAAACCGCACAACTCTAACTTTTACGTAAAAATAAACATTTGCCATCCAATCATGAACTTTCCAACGTCATAAATAAAAGCGTGAACGCGTTTATACCTACGAAAACGTGTTGAGATTACTATGTAGAGATAAATTTTTTTTTAGATGTCGCTCTCGAGTTTGCAACAGTCTTTGCTTGTCGCTTAAATTTTTAGGGTTCCGTAGATTTCAAATTTATCTTGATCTTTAGTGAATAGTTGAGGTTTGCTTAATTCTGGTTTATATTACTACTTCCGGTTATTCTGGATATTGGTACTATAACTATGATGTCATTGGAAAATCTTTAACGTTATTTTGGACATTAGGTTTTATGTCCGTTAAAGTTTATTCACTAAAAACTTAGTCTCTTTAATTTAAAAGCATATGTAGGTTTGAATAGTTTCATTATGTTTCTTTTATGTTATACAATGATGATAATTATTTACATTTTAATCACTCGTAGGCACGATGGTTTATTTATTTATTTATTCTGTACATATAACATAGATACAAAAAAAAAACAAACATAGAGAAGACATGCACAAGGACATCTTATCACTACAAATGAGGATCTCTTCCAGATGCCCCGGGTGTGGAAACAATTATACAAGATATGCGAAGTAGGTACAGAACACGAGAAAGATACAAAAATAACTAAATATTATGCATAAATATTATAAAAGTATATAATATATATACAAAAAATTATATATATATACTTAAAATACATAAATATATATCTATATAAATAATTAATAACTAAAATACATATATACAAAAAAATAAAAACAAATGTACGAATGATAAAATATATAAATGAAGAATTAAGAAGAAAGATAGTGCTGTTTATATAGTGCTGTTAGTGTGATATTAACAAACAAAGCTAACAAACTGACAGACTTATTTACACTTTTAATCCAGCATTCATGTACCGAACCCATTGAAAGCTCACAGAGTTGATTTTATCTTAACCAATAATCCTTAAGGATTTCGCGCATTGTTGACTTGTGTAAACATTTTCATTCAATCTCTTCAATGTAGCTTTTTGTGTAATAATTTCAGTTTGACGTTTTGTAATCTGCTAAGATAACATTTCGTCGTGGGATTGGAATAACATTTTCTCCTTAAGGGGATTTTTTGAATTTATTTCTGTCTTTCTCACTCTCACGGAGATTTGGTAGGTGCGACATGCAGCGTCGCGAAAGAATATAGCAGAAAAACGACGTTTTACCTAATTACTCAAAAACTAAGCCAGTTATCAAAAATCTGTTCTAAGCGTTTTAGGATACTATTATTACTGATACATTAAAACAAAAATTACAATTACATCCATTGTAGTTTCCGATAGAACATAGAAAAACTGAGATTTTGGAGCAACTTTTGGGAGAACTTTCAATCGAGAAAATTTTATCCAATCGTGTTTCTGCTTCTAAGCGATTTTAGATTAAAGACCCAAAATACATGTCGTGTAAATTTGAAAGTAATTGTCTTTATAGTTTTTGCATAAAACTTCATTCAAAATCACCTAAATACGGCTTGTAGGCCGTTAATATTATTCTTTAAGATTTGCTCATTGCACTGTCTGGCACAAGAAATATAAAAATACTAGCTGACAAAGAGATCATACACTGAAAATTTCATAACAATCGATCGAGCCGTTTCGGAGGAGTTTGGTAACAAAGAATGGCGAGAGAATTTTATATATTAAAAAAATATATGAATGCAAAATATAAAATATCTATGCATTTCTTAAGTACGAAAAGATTTTGACAAATTTTGTTTTACGTTTGATCGAACAAAATCTTAATCATAATAAGCATTTACCAACCAAGCTCTTATATGAAATAATCACAACACTAAGTTAGCATGTTGAAACTTTAAGTTCTAACAGTAATAATTTAAATGCGAGAGACTTTACGCCATAGCACCAAAGATGTCATCAAGCATAACCATTTGTATGTGTTACAAATCAATCAATTCAGCTGCAACGTACAAACGTAAAGAGCTTTTCCTTTCTATTATCTTTATTACAACTTATAAATTAAGCAGCAGTGCATTTTAGAACTTATGTCGATGTGATATGGTTCAATTACTTCTATCGTAGGGTTGGAATGTTGCGTTAGTAAAATTACTTAATACCCAAGCTATGTTTTTCTTGTGTTTGTCTCTGAAGAGGATTCCAAACAGAGCGGGCGCATGTCGTCATTGAGTACTAGCGTGTAGTGCCATAAGTGTTATTTGTCTTAAAAATGTTTTCAATTTCAAGCATTGTCGTGTTTTTAAAAGTAAATACAAAATACGTACCTATATCATTCAATGAAATAAAAACTTACCTACTTTTTTCCCAAAAACTCAAACTCCTAAATAGGTACTTGACTGCGATCTCATCTGATGGTAAGCGATGATGCAGCCGAAGATGTTATCGTACAAAATTAGGAGGGGTGGGATAACTGACCTCTAACGGTTTCTACACAGCATCGCGCCGGAGCCCGGAACAGCAAATCGCTTGGCGGCGCATCTTTGGTGGTAGGGAGTAACTAGCCACGGCCGAAGCCTCCCACCACACCAGACCTGAGCCAATTTAGAAATAATAAAATTCCAAAATGGCCCATGGCGGGAATCAAACCCGCGACTTCTACTCGAATCCGAGAGCGCGCCACTGAGCCAGGAAGGTCGTCAAGTATTAAAAATGTATTTTGTCCAACGTAAAAGTTTTAACGTAAATATATTGCATTGGTTGCCTGGAAGAAATCGCTATGTAGCGATAAGCTGTACTCCTATGTTTGTGTTTTGATTATTTCTTTTTTATATTTTTATTCTGTGGTGTGCGATGAAGTGTTAAATCTATATATCTATCTATCTAAATATAGTTAAAACTTTTAAAAAGTTAGGCTTTAACTAAAAAAACCAGTAGTAGGTAATTGATAGTCCATGTGTTAGTAATAATCGCATGAAGTATAACAGAAGCTTGAAGAGGCTCAGAGGCGATCATTAAAAACGCCACACCGTGTCATTATTCACGAAACAAAAAAAAGTAGTATCTAAAGTCGTACCATCGCAACATATCATCGCGGACCCTGGCACTTATGCGCGTAGTTCTATCGTAAATCAAAGATATTAAAGAGGACGGCGGAACCTCTTTCGAGTTCACAGCATAAATCACTAAGGCGGAGGACCTACCAATACTACCTTTGCATACGTCAACATAAATCGTATAAAAATCTCGCCTGCTTATTATTTCACTATGCTTATTATTGCCTATGGAAAATGAAAATATAGGAAACTGCCTACAGGTTACTAAGAGTCAATAAAAAAAGACATGAGTGTCGTGGGACACTCGATTGAGACAAAGTTTGGAATAACCCCTAAAATAACAGTCCATTTTGTATCTCTATATATACGTGATTGCATGCGTGCCCATTCTAATGACTAGTAAGAGAATCATTCTAGATCTCCAAAAGGAGATTTTCATAAATTTTCTTCGTGACGGGATTTTCGCAACGCAAAAAATCCATTTACCATGAAAATGAAAATATTTATTTTCACATAGGCCTAAATAATAGGCTCTTATAAAGTCAAAACTCTACCGCCAGGTTCAGAAAGCAGGTTTGCACCGAGATGAACTGGCAAGAAACTCAGCATTTGCTCTTTTCAAAAATGTCGTTGATATAATACAATATTTCTTACACAATATAAAAAGTTATAACATATTTTTAAGATATCTCGTGAGGAGATGGAAGCATAATTCTATATTCCAAGAATCTTTGTCCTTAAGAAATCCTTGAATTGTATAGTAACCATGATATTTATACATATTTTGCATGGTTTCAAATCTCTAATTAATACAGTCGATCGCAAAACTGACCCCACGAATTACGATGTCTCAGAAAAATAAAAACATTGCAATTATTATGACACATTTTGAGTACCTAAACCATAGTGTGAATCTATAAAAAAGTAGACTTTCTCCTCGCACGTGCCACAACGACGTGATCATTCATACAATTTCCAATTTTAGGTTCGCACCAAAGTTATCCGACTTTCGTTTTCCGCTTTCATAATAAACAATAATTCTTTTTGTACTCACCAGAAATTACTACTCTTTGTGTGAAACCAACTATAATATTATCTGTACGGAGATATCTTGAAATTCACTTTCGTCATCACGTTTCTGAATAAAAGACTTTAACAGTGTATGGGGTCTTTTATGAAACACACACTCGCTACTTTCTGTTGCGGTATATTTTGTCGTCTCGTCTTTTCGTGCATGTTTGGTCATGCTATGCGGTGGCTTCTATTATGAGAAATGTGAGGTTCACCTTCACACATAAGGAAAAACATACCTACACTTTTATTTTTAAACTAGGTACTGACGACCATTTAGACCATTTCGCTGGTTACTAGCAGCACCATATTGTCATTCATCTTCTTCATAAACTGAAACGACGATGACTATCTGCTGAACGAATGGCCTAGCTAGTACATAACTAGCTTGATACCAAAAACTGTATTTTAATTAATTCATTAAATAGATTCATTGAATTTGAGGGTCTTTTCAAATTCCTTCGACCTTCCTAATGCAGTTCCAAACTATCGGAAGGTCCCAAGTTTGGTTCTGGTTGGCTCTTTCAAAGTTAGTAGGAGTTACATCTTGCTTATATAAAGGTAAGATAGTGCAACAGTCAAGTAGCTACCGATCATTTTTTAATTGAAAAAAAATATATAGATATATATAATAGGTATATTGCTTTAGTATTAAATGTCGATTGAGTTTTCCTGAGCCTCCAGTCTGCATAGGTAAACAATCTTGTCGATTGCCGCTTATTATGGAACGAAATTCAAAAAATGTATGAGAATGACAGGAGATGACAGTTGTCATCGATTAGTCACGTAATAACAACAAGTTACGTGAGCAATCAGCAGGTTTCTATGATGATCGTAGATATCGCTGAGGGCGCTGAAGTCGTAAGTGTGCAATAATTCTTAAGCTTATTGTATCATAACCAATATCAAAGCGAAACAGCGAGTCACCCACCATTATAGAAGTGTTACTGTTTCATAGGAATGTCTTGTTAGGTTCGTGACGAGATGACGTCCAGATAAACTTCAAACAAGTGCCTTGTTGGTGCGAAAACAATGTACATTGTTGAGTTTTGTACAAAGAAACACAATCGTTTGGGAATTTAATCAAAGCTCGGTTAAAGGAAGAATTTTTGTTGATTTTGCTTACCGTTATGTAGACCGTTTACCATACGTAAGTATCTATACTTTATTTTATTTATTTCCTACTACTATTAGAAAGTGTGATGGAGTAGAAATAGTTATTTGTGTCACAAACACAAACTGTGGGACTAACGTGTGTTCTGTGCTAACGTGAAATCATGTTCCTCGAGGGCATTATTTTGAAATTTGACAAAAGATTGAAGCAAAGGATTTTAAATTAGAATCATGAGCGAAGCAAGGAATTCATCGAGCACGAAATATTTCAGATATTAGGTACTATTTTTCATCACTATGTAACTATGAGATGAAAATCATGAAAAGAACTCGGCATACCTACCTATCTAAATTAGTAAGTATGTTAATAGTAGTTTATGTAACGGTTACATAATGGGGGGTATTAAAACACGAGTGTGAGTTTAAAAAACGAGCCGCAGGCGAGTTTTTTAATAGTATTGTTACGGCCCCTTGCCTGTCCAGACGAGAGCTCAGTTCCCGGGCCCATAGAGGAACGAGCCCGGACAGGTCGAGGGGGGACCGACTAGTGAGACTACGCGGGATCACTAGTGTACGATCAGTCTCGGGTCGGATGACGGCATCCAATCCGAGTCGGATAGCAATCGAGTCTCACTAGTCGATCAGTGGAAATAGTAATCAGCGACTTTTACTAGACTACTACGGCAATCGTCAACTCGGGCAGCGACAGCCTTCGACAATAGAATCACATAGACAAGAAAAATAGAAGGCCACTAACCTGGTTGATGCATGCGACGATACTCGATGCGACGCCCCCTGTAGTGGATGTGGGACAGTATGTGGCGTGAAAGTGTAAATGTGTGTGTAGGTGTGTGTGTGGGGCTTGCAACCGTAGGGCCTCTGCACCAATCAGCTCCCAGACACGTCAAACACGAACACAGCTCCAATCGTTCGTTCGCCTCCTATGAGTGGAGTGCTCAATGCAGCAGCACAGTGGATCACAACACGCAACAATGAACGCGACGGTCAAGATATGTCAAGCGTTCAGGCTGGCTTCAAACTCCAACAAACACTCAAGCGAATAAATAAAGTACGTGATTCACGACACACCACAAGGTCAACGGTTAATATCAGCGCGGTCCACAATTATTTAACTACCGCGAACTTTCTCGCCGCTCAGAAAGTATTTCAATAATTCGCAACAATGCACTATCTGAGCCTCGCGGCTGGACACGCGTGTTACTAGGTGGCTCCGGCGAGCGTAGCGAACTCCCAAAAAAGGCCGGGACAACCACTACTCAATGTCACAAACACGCGTGCAATGTCCAAAAAACCCAGCGATATCACAGCGCAAGTCGAGGCGGTCCCCAAACAATCAGGTCCGGGGAAAACAAACCGCGGCACGAAAACGACTCAGGCGCCTCAAAAACGGGCGTCCCGTTGCGCAGTTATTCGATAACTAAACACCCGCGCAAATATAAACGTGGCTACTCAAACGTAGTAATTTACGTCTCGCGACTACGCGTTTCAAAGACGACAAGTGATCAAATTACTTCAGCCACGCGCGGGGGACCGTTAAGTTTGTCGGTCGACAGCAGACTCGCTCCACAAGATGAGTTCACGAATACGCACAAAAGGTCGCGCCCCCACATAAAACTGTCTACAAGAATTGACGCGGTCCAAGAAGTACGTTTCTTGGGGTACAAACCGCCGGGGCAAAAAGGGCGCCGCAAAAAACCCAGCCGCACGCAAGGCTGTTGCTAGCTGACTCGTATCGTGCTTAATACTGGAGCGCACCGAAGTCGCCGCGTCATTGCAGGCATAAAAAATCTCGGCGACCGATGCGCGAGCGGGATAGGAAGATTGGCGTTTCCGCGAGTTGGAGCGGGAGCGCACGATTCGATACAAAAAACTCGCCGTAACCAAAGCGTGAGCGAGACGCGCGGATGAGGGCTTCCGCGGGTTAGAGAGAGAGAACACGATTCAATACAACACAATAGGCTCGACGCTCGCGCCAGCTACTCTCGCGTAAACAATCCCCCGCTCCGAATCTAAGAATGTAGATTCGCTAATCAATAGGCCGTTGGGACAACGTGACCACGGCACGTTGCAATACTGAGTCCCCTACAAATACCTCGGCCACCCGCGGAACGCCATCCGATCCAAATAACAGTTTAACAATGCGTCCACGACGCAAAATAGTGGGAGTAGATTAGATTCTTTAAGCATAACAAGATCTCCCATTCTAGACATGGCGGTGCCTACACAGTGCTTGCTCTCAACAAGTAAGTCGACGACCTCCTTCAAATAACGATTGGTTCCCTTATAATTAGTCCAGCAGTCTGTCCGAACCAAATCGGGTAGGCCGCGACGGCTCACGAGGCGGCCCAGAGTGGCCACGAACGCCTCCGTGCTGAGGGCACTGACAAGTCCCAAGTGGACTGCCTTGGTTGCAAGGCAACCAAGGACGCACAAGTAGGCCTCAAAAGACCGAGCATTCTTAAGGTTAGAGCTCTTCACTAAGAAAGGACCGGCAAATTGGTTCCAACACCAGCGAAAGGTCGAGCAGCCTTTACGCGGTCCGCAGGCAGGTCACTCAGCACAAGCTATGCAATGGATGCCTCCAAACGATAGCAAGCAATACAGTTGAAGATCACGCTTCGAATGGTTCGTCGGCCTGCCAAATCCAAACTCACGCTGCAAATGGCTGAGAGGGTATTGCAACCCGCATGAGTATTTAAAAATGCCAAGATTATGGACCGAAGTCCGGAGCCAACACAGGACAATCTCACTGTCCGACCACGCAAAAACGTCCACCATGTTTACCAGAGACTTCCAAGAAGCGTGGACGTGGTTTAGTAACCGGGTCAATAGTTGGCTCCACAAGTTCAACTTAGAGATTGTTAGACGAGACCTGATAGATGCAACCTTGCACTTAGCTAGGACAAGGTGCAATGAGACTTGCCCTGAAGCGCTCACCCACCACGACGACGCAATCCAGCGCTGTGATCCGAGATCTAGCAGCGAGCGTACCATTAGCCACTCACCCTTCGGGTTAAACACCCTGACCAAAGCCGTTGGTAAAGTACAGTCTGGCAGACCGGCTTATGGTCGTTCAAATTGTCAGGTGAGGTGGCGGTGGTGGGAGCCAAGGCAGCAGTAAGTCAACGGGAGTTGCCCCTTTCGGGCAACTCCTCTAGCCTTGGGCGCTCGTAAGGGCCTTCTTGGGGAACTTCTATCACATCAAGAGGTGTGGTGCCCCCAGGGCACACCCAAGCGTCCCTCCCGGTCTGAGGGGGTCTGGCCTGGTACGACAGCCGCGGGACGACGTAGTGCGGAGGGGGGTGTCCATACCATCGAGGGAGGTGTCGCTCCAGCCTGGGGTATTCAGCCAGAGGAGGGGAGGACCTCCTTGGATCAGGCTGAGCGACGGCAAAACCTCCCTCAGGGTTGACAGAGGGCGGAACGCCCCCGCCCCTGGAGGGCTGCACCCCCGCCCGAGGGGGGGGTGAAGCCCTATCAAAACCAGGGGCCGAACTGAAAGTGTCACCACGCCGTCTATCGGCTGGGCCTGTGACCGGTGAGGAGACTCCACTCCTGCCGGGTGTCTGCTCAACCACCTCCTGCCTACCGACGCCATTGCGGTCGAGGCAAAGAATAGGAAGGTGGTTGCCCTGACAATGTGGGCAAGGCCGTTGGTGCTGGCAGTTGCGTTGCAAGTGCCCACCTAAGCAAGAGTAGCACCAACGGCGCTCCCTTGCGATGGCCCTACGTGACTTGGGCGGTCTCTCCAAGAATTTAGGGCAGTCGGTCGTCGTGTGCGTAGAAGCACGGCAATAGTGACAGGGGGTCACCTCGGTCGCAGCAAGACCACTAAAGTTTAGAATTGGGCGGCGTCCAGTCTCCTGCGCTAATTCTGGCTGCTTGGAACCCCTGGTGGAAGTCGTGGGTTTAGAAGGTGGCGTCGGTCGAGCCGGCTCCTTTGCCGGTGTTCCCGAGGCCACGGCATTCTCCACCTGGCGGCTCTGTTCCTCAAGGAACTTTAAGAGGTCACTGAACGGGGGTATACAGTTAGCCCCGTCCCCGCCGTACCTCTCTTCAAATCGGATCCGCAGATCGAGAGGCAGGCGGGACAGAACCAGGTGAAGAAGCCAGAAGGACCACTGATCCACCGGTAAGTCAAGTTGTCGAAGGGCGTTGCAAGCAACCACGACTGGGTCAATGATCACCTCCCGGAGACGTGCTAGGTCTTTCAAAACCGGGAGGGATATTAACTCCATCATGTGCGCGTCAGCAAGGCGGCGCACATTGGCGTAGCGCCTCTCGAGGAGTTCTCTGGCCGTGGAGTAGCTGGCGTCAGACAACTTCAAATGGCAGACTACCCCCAGTGCCTCCCCTTGAAGGGAGGTCCGCAAATAGGCCATTTTTTGGCCTGGGGATAGGTCGCGGACCTCCCTTCAAGGGGAGGCACTGGGGGTAGTCTGCCATTTGAAGTTGTCTGACGCCAGCTACTCCACGGCCAGAGAACTCCTCGAGAGGCGTTCCCGGGAACCACGCTCTGCTACCAATTGTTACGGCCCCTTGCCTGTCCAGACGAGAGCTCAGTTCCCGGGCCCATAGAGGAACGAGCCCGGACAGGTCGAGGGGGGACCGACTAGTGAGACTACGCGGGATCACTAGTGTACGATCAGTCTCGGGTCGGATGACGGCATCCAATCCGAGTCGGATAGCAATCGAGTCTCACTAGTCGATCAGTGGAAATAGTAATCAGCGACTTTTACTAGACTACTACGGCAATCGTCAACTCGGGCAGCGACAGCCTTCGACAATAGAATCACATAGACAAGAAAAATAGAAGGCCACTAACCTGGTTGATGCATGCGACGATACTCGATGCGACGCCCCCTGTAGTGGATGTGGGACAGTATGTGGCGTGAAAGTGTAAATGTGTGTGTAGGTGTGTGTGTGGGGCTTGCAACCGTAGGGCCTCTGCACCAATCAGCTCCCAGACACGTCAAACACGAACACAGCTCCAATCGTTCGTTCGCCTCCTATGAGTGGAGTGCTCAATGCAGCAGCACAGTGGATCACAACACGCAACAATGAACGCGACGGTCAAGATATGTCAAGCGTTCAGGCTGGCTTCAAACTCCAACAAACACTCAAGCGAATAAATAAAGTACGTGATTCACGACACACCACAAGGTCAACGGTTAATATCAGCGCGGTCCACAATTATTTAACTACCGCGAACTTTCTCGCCGCTCAGAAAGTATTTCAATAATTCGCAACAATGCACTATCTGAGCCTCGCGGCTGGACACGCGTGTTACTAGGTGGCTCCGGCGAGCGTAGCGAACTCCCAAAAAAGGCCGGGACAACCACTACTCAATGTCACAAACACGCGTGCAATGTCCAAAAAACCCAGCGATATCACAGCGCAAGTCGAGGCGGTCCCCAAACAATCAGGTCCGGGGAAAACAAACCGCGGCACGAAAACGACTCAGGCGCCTCAAAAACGGGCGTCCCGTTGCGCAGTTATTCGATAACTAAACACCCGCGCAAATATAAACGTGGCTACTCAAACGTAGTAATTTACGTCTCGCGACTACGCGTTTCAAAGACGACAAGTGATCAAATTACTTCAGCCACGCGCGGGGGACCGTTAAGTTTGTCGGTCGACAGCAGACTCGCTCCACAAGATGAGTTCACGAATACGCACAAAAGGTCGCGCCCCCACATAAAACTGTCTACAAGAATTGACGCGGTCCAAGAAGTACGTTTCTTGGGGTACAAACCGCCGGGGCAAAAAGGGCGCCGCAAAAAACCCAGCCGCACGCAAGGCTGTTGCTAGCTGACTCGTATCGTGCTTAATACTGGAGCGCACCGAAGTCGCCGCGTCATTGCAGGCATAAAAAATCTCGGCGACCGATGCGCGAGCGGGATAGGAAGATTGGCGTTTCCGCGAGTTGGAGCGGGAGCGCACGATTCGATACAAAAAACTCGCCGTAACCAAAGCGTGAGCGAGACGCGCGGATGAGGGCTTCCGCGGGTTAGAGAGAGAGAACACGATTCAATACAACACAATAGGCTCGACGCTCGCGCCAGCTACTCTCGCGTAAACAAGTATCACACGAGTGTTTTAATACCTAATTATGTAGAGTTTCATACACTACTTTATCTACGCTCATATTATTACCCAAATCATAAAATTTTGCTAACGTTTGTCGTAAATCATTGCAACTACTAAGATGTCAGGTGGAGTGAAATTTTCTTTAGTAGGTTTCACTGCTATACATTTTTCAGCGCAAAGTTTTGACTAATTAACAAAAAAAATTGGTTGTCTGTAAAGTCGGTTTACGGACGATAGATTTACGAGATAACGTCATAATCGTAATCTTTATCGTAATCGTAATCGTAGTCGTAATCGTAATCATAATCACAGGCCCAGTTGGCACGTTACGCGGAACGTTAGACATTGTGTTGTTGTCTATGGTCAATCATGGCCCATCCATACTCTCGGCAATGACTACCAACTATAAGTTGTCTGTGGATTCACTTAAAAAAATATTACATAAAAAATATTACCCCATAGACATTGTGTTGTTGTCTATGGTCAATCATGGCCCATCCATACTCTCGGCAATGACTACCAACTATAAGTTGTCTGTGGATTCACTTAAAAAAATATTACATAAAAATATTACCCCATAGACATTGTGTTGTTGTCTATGGTCAATCATGGCCCACCCATACTCTCGGCAATAACTACCAACTATAAGTTGTCTGTGGATTCACTTAAAAAAATATTACATAAAAAATATTACCCCATAGACATTGTGTTGTTGTCTATGGTCAATCATGGCCCATCCATACTCTCGGCAATGACTACCAACTATAAGTTGTCTGTGGATTCACTTAAAAAAATATTACATAAAAATATTACCCCAGATACAAATACAGGAGTCCAGAGCCGTGTATCGTTATGGATTTTATACAACTTTCTTTAAATATTTCCATAGTAGAGCGATGTTATTATGAATAACTTTTTAATAATTATAGAAGTCCGTGAATAAAGTAGGTAATTATTTGACACATTTCGATTTCATAATTCGAACTTTAAGCAATGAGCGTAGATAAAGGCTTTTAGAAAACAGGCACGCAAATTCTGGAGAAAAGGAATGACACAAACGTGGATCTTTCTGAAGAGGAAAAAAAGCAAACTCATATAAGAACAAAATTGAATTTTGCTATTGCTATCAGCTGAAGCCCGGTTTTCGTGTACGTATGATGAAAACGGAATAAGAAGCGCGTATTACCTAATAAACAAGTGAAATAAAGTATCACTAATGGCTTTTTTAGAGTTGTTAGCATTATAATGATTAATTTGCTGATTATTATGAAAATACGTTCGAATAGCATCCATTCGTCCTTTAAATAGTTCTTAAAAATACATTTTAGTTTAAAGTTAAATGTAAAGTGGAATCAAAAGTAGGTAAGCATTATCTAAAGCTAAATAAGCTGTAAAGCTATGTTTATTTAATCTCCCCTGATAAATCCGTGCGGCTAAAGTTTGCGGATTTGCTGCATTTTAGCAAATATCAGCCATGTTGCTGAATTCAACAGAGAACCCGAGCGATGTTTGTTGTTACCATTAGCACACAGTAATTTCATACGCTCTAGCAACTCTTTTCAACGAGAGTCGGTATAGAGGAGAAACCATTTGTGTTAATCCCTAAGCGTGCAGTACAGTCGGTTCCAGCAAATTAAAACATTCAAAGGTTTCCACTAAGACTTTGCTGTTAAGGAGAACTGTATTCTTAGCAACTTTGACCTAATCTTAAAAGGTTGATTTTTAAGGCAATCCAAATAGTTTTTCTCAATTTCCTAAATGATGCTTTTTTTGTATAAAAATAATAGTGTTTTCATTACTATAAGATTTTAACTTGGTGATATGTTTCTAACGATTTGATTTTATTTTTCCAATCTGAAATTGATATACCTACATGAAAAGGCAGTAAGAATAGTTAATTTTCAGTAGAGAAAATTAAGAGTTACTTGTAAAATGTAGCTTGTAACCAAAAAGATTTAAATTAAAAATAACTAAGTACGTCCGTTATTTATTTTTTGGGAATAAATATACGAGTTATGTGCCAAACAAATCCCGAAAAAGATGAAAGGATTATTGACAAACTCGTTCGGCGCAAATAAATTGAAAAATATGCGAACGCCGCATAAATTGAATGTGCCTGAGAAAACAGGCAGTCATTCCTAACGCGATAGATGGTGAGGCGCTAACGTAGATAAATCGGTCGGATTGTGCTCCGCTACATTGCCTTCCTTAACGACCGATGGATCGGAATCGGTTTAGGGTTAAAGGTGATTTTGTGTGTGTAATATTTGCGTTACGGGAAATTCTGGAAGGTGTTATGTTATTGATATAATTGAAAAATAACTTGCGACAGCAAATGGAATGGTCAGTCTTATGCAAACCAGCTTTGTCACAACTTACTCGAACTTTAGCCATAATGTTTTATTTTGCGTTTTCATTTCGTATTGACTATTGAGTGTCACTAACACAATAGCTCGAATAAAAGAGCAAACGCGCCCCAAGACACTCTGTTAATCCTCTAGAAGCCTAGGCTGCTTTTATATTAACCTTTATATGGCTTGTTTAATGCACTGCTTATTGCAAGTAATCGTAATAATATGTTGTTTCTGAATTCTGGAATAGGTAGCATATTAAGTTGATATGGTCAAAAGTATAGAAAAATAAAATTAACGAAACAGACGATTTTTGACAAAAAACGCGACCACTATTTTGGTACTGTGAATATTCAACTAATATATAATTTTTTTAAGAAAGCAATGTTAAGAATATACCTTTTACCGACTGAAAATTAATAAAATAAATATTAAAAAAAATATCGTAGCACTGATAAAAAATAAACAATAGCAAACATCTGCAGTGAAATAATGTTAACTTTATATAACGCTTCGTGCTTCACGCGAGTATTGAAGGATTAGACTCATGCTGAGAAAAATGAAGTATTAAAAACTCCTGCATGATGGGTTAAGCATGATTTATTTTCGTTTTATTATGACTTTTAATTTAAGTTTTTATACGAAGAATTTATATTAAGATGACCAATATGAGCAAGATGATCACTTGATTTTCAGTGATACCGGATACGCCTACCCATGATGCAGTGTGTTCCATGACTTTGCATTCAATTACATACGTCACACTGCAATGTGCTCATCACCCAGAAATATCAGTTCTTAGGTCTCATTTCGAAACGAATTTCCGTCGGCTACAGTGCCCTTCAAACTGCGGTCTTTTTTTATAATTAAAGACTTGCGTTTGACTACGATCATGTCCGATGGGCAGAAATGATGAGGTCTAGGATGGATTGTCTAGAGACAAGCGCACTCCAAATAGAAAAAATATTGCTATTCAATCTTCTCTTGAAGGCACCCAGATTGCAGCTAGAAAATGCTATTCACTCTTCTATTGAAGGCACCCAGATTGTACTTGGCTGGGAACACGGAAGGTGGAAGGGTGTTCCACGCCTTAGCGGTTCGTATCAGAAACGTGGAAGAAAAACGTTTCGTTCGAGTACGCTGGACATCAATCACATAAGGATGCCACTTCTCTCGACGTCTTGTGGTTCTGTGGTAGAAAGGTGAAGGAGGTATAAAGTCTCCTCAAAAAGAGTCCTACAAATAGCGAACTATGAGTCGTTGAAATAATTGTGGATACACACTTTTAACAATGCCTATTTAGATAAATGTGCATGCCACGTCGAACGTGAAGAAATATCTTTGTGGGAACCGCTTTTGGAAGCTGAGTAAATCTTGATACACACGTACGATATTACAGTCAAGTATTTTTTATTTGTGATTAGAACTTTTTCAATTTATGAAGTGAATTCCTCTAATAAATCCAGGCACAGTATAAAGTTCATTGATTAGAACGTAATATTTTTCAATCTAGTGCTTTTGTTGGTCACGTCTGGCTCATCAAATGCAGAAAAATAAAAAGCCTTTATCTTTGTTCTGGTGTAGTTTTTAATTGGTATTAGAAAATTTTAAATAAATGTCTATAATATATTGTTGTTGATAATATAAAAATATAGCACAGAATTCTGATTTGAAAAATTTCTAAACTGAAATACTTAATTTAAAAAGAATGTCACTATCTAAAAATGTTAGTATCCTTTTCCATAATATATCTGTATGACATTTTTATGGGGAGCATTTTTAAAACAATAACACTAGTTTTAGACGCATCAAATTAAACACATTTGATGCGTCTAAAAATTCGAGATTTTGCACAACAGAATTGGCATCATTATCAAATCCTAATTTGTCCTACTGCAGCCATATATGTTCTGAATAAAATATAATTTATGACATAACTCTCACTACAATCTTGTACTTGCATTCTTAATATAAAATATTTGGCTCTGAAAATGTTTACCGTTTGTTAAATCCGTGCGTATCAACCAAAGCTTTACGTAATAGTCCTTTTGTCTTTGACACTCCCTTACTATTTGATTTATAGATTCATCCGTTGACTGCGTGTCTCGAGCTTTATTAATGAATTTATTTAAACGCTAATGAACAACTTACGTTCGGGACAAGTGAAGCCAATTTATCTGGATCTGAAATGAAATTATATTTTGAGACCGTAATAATAATTAATTTACCTCGGAATAGCTTTATAATTTCGTATTCGTTAACTATTCACTTACTTACTCACTGATTAAATGATTAAATTCATGCTGTGCTTTTGTTTTTTTTAGCTATCTACCAATTGTTACGTGTGGAAAATGGTTCACGATACACCATTTTCTTTATTAAATAAAAATCATGAGTTTCTGTTGCCCCAGAAGTTTCTAATGAAAGGTCGCATGAGGAAATTCTAGAAAATTTGAGCATCTACTGAGTATTTTTTCCACTCTGTATTTACTTTATTTATATTTATATAGGTACTTTTAATTATTGCTATCCTTTTCAAACTGCTCCCTATGGAAAAGGATAGCACGATTTTAAATTAGTTGAGTTTAGAGATTTTGCACAACAGAATCAACCACATGACATTAATTTTCATTAATATGTAGGTACTTCTCAGATATTGCAAAATAAATGTTGTGCTAAATAAATATATTGTGTTCATGTAAAATTTTGAACATTTCAGTACAGTTTGCTGAAACGTATAAAGAAAGCCGGGGTCGATGTCTAAAATAGCACAAAAAAAAACCGGCCAAGTGCGAGTCGGACTCGCGCACCGAGGGTTCCGTACTCAAGAAGTACTGAAGCAAAACAATCAGGCAAAAACCAATATGTTTATTTGACGACGAGTACTTAGAAGAACTTGCGTTTAACCCTTTAAGTATGAGGGATTTTCATTTAAAATCTTAGCCACGCATTTTGGCAAAGCCACGTTAAAACGGTAATAATTACCTTTGTTAATGAACCGCAAAACTAACTTTGTTTGTAGAGGTTTATTGTTAATATCAAAAAAACTATGCTAGTTAGAGCATTGGCTATAGTTTTCCTGTAAAATAAACGTAAATTCCTATTGACCATAATTATTTGACATTTTTCGATTGGTAAACTCCGGAGATAAGGGGGGGAACGGTATTTTTTTAGACATTTTCCCCGATAAATCAAAAACTATCATGACTAAAAATAATTAAAAATCAGTTTTAGAATGTACAAAGTAAACCCTTTCATATGATACCCCACACAGTACAGTTATCCCACTTTTAAATTTCAACCCTCCGATTTTCCCCCCTTTTTAAATAAAAAAATAATAATTTCCATTTGTTTTTTATTCCAGTATCATTGGGTCACTAATATACACAACTATTCCAAATTTCATATCGAAAGCTCCGGTAGTTACTGAAATAATCGAGTGTGACGGACAGACAGACAGACAGACGGACAGACAGACGGACAGACAGACGGAGAAAGTCGCACCATAAGGGTTCCATTTTACCATTTTGGTACGGAACCCTAAAAAGCCTTTCCTATATCCGATTGCACGTACTCGCAGCTTCGACTCTATTACTCTTGCAGATTCCGCCTCGCAACTGGAATTAAGCACTCCGCCCATTCACGAGAGGGATGTTAATTAAGCCTCTGAGAGCATTAGTAAAAAGGCCCGGCCTTTTCAATGAGCTCCGCTGCAAAAACCCCGCACTATGTTGTGAAATTGATGAAGCGTCTGCAAAAGGTTCAACTGTAACTAATAATATGCAGTTGTGAGCTTGTTGCTTTGTTTTAGAATGCTAAAAGGATGAAATAAAATATTTCTGCATTAATGAAACGCGTGTGTGGGATCTCGCAATAATTACTAGGTACCTACATTTCCGCTACTACTTACAATAAATCTTAATGTGTGTTTGTTTATTGGGTTATTATTATTAGTTTACCTCTAATATAAAACATTTTCGTGCCAATTTTTGTTACCAATCTCCTCCAAAATGGCTCGACCGTTTGTTATGAAATTTTCTGTGCATGTTTGGCAGGTCTACGAGTCGTTCGAAAGCTATCCATAATGGCAAAACAACGTTTGCTGGGTCAGCTCGTCTTATACACAAAACTCTCGTATCAGGGTTTGTAAAAACACTTCTCCGAATTGGGTTGACGAGATTTTAGGTATATGTAATAGGTATATATGGGGTAGGTCTGAGAAAAAGAACGTAAACTAATTGATACCACTAAGTGAGAAATAATTTATAATTATGGTAAAACAATTTTTGCTGGGCTAAATAGGTTTTTAATAAATAGTTATAACTTTTGTATTTTTTGTGACTTGATGGATACAGCTCAAGATCTGGTACTAGGTCACAAAATTGAGGAAAAAAACGATTCATCTGCAGTGAAGCATTCATTGCGAAGCATAACCGTACCTTGGTTTGAAAGGTACTACAGCCAGATATTGCAGTAACGTGACTCAAGAACATTTATATCTCAGGAAGACGGGCGCACTGCAGTGCACAATTTGATATTGCAATGCAAAGTCTTTTAGCAAATCAGCAACGTCAGATGCTCTATCGCCTTTATTAAAAAATTACAAATTTTAAAAACCCCCGACACAAAACATAAAATATAAAAAGTAACAAATAATATTTTAAACCCATTATAATAATTATTATCGTCACTATATAATATTAAGTACGTTCAAATATTTTTTAATTCAAGCGTCGTCGCATCGTCGGGGGACTCATTTTCCGGAGTATCTCTCTAACGGTCCCCCTACGATGTGACGACGCTTGAATTATCTATGACACAAAATAAACTTCATGAAAATCGGTCCATCCGTTTGGGAGCTACAGATACACAGATACACAGATACACAGACACACAGATACACAGATACACAGACACTTTAAACTTATAACACCCCTTTTGCGTCGGGGGTTAAAAATACAGCGATAGAACTAATTGAAGATGTCTTATAGCCATCCGAATCACAACCTTAGATACCACAAGGGAACAATTTGCAAAGATACCCGAGTGATTGAAGAGGAAAAGTTAATGCAATTTTCAATTTCATCGCATAAAATAACATTTCAATTTAAAATCACACCAGATGTTCTCGAGCGAATAACTTGCGACTAAAATGAAGCCCAAATCTTACTCGGCTGGTTGGTTCCGCCAAAGGGTTTATTCTCTACATAAACATCCTCATTTCCAGCGCTGACTTAGCGCGAAGTAAAATTAGTGAAACAATTAGGAATCAGGTTAGGTTTTTTTCAACAGAATTATAAATCTATTTCCGAGACTTAATCATAAATTTTATCTAATAAGAATTTAGAGAAAACAATGTTCTTCTTCTTATAAGATTGCTTCATTATTTTTGTTCCGTAAACAATTCTTAAAAGTCGCAGCCAAATAATTTTAACTGTTATTAACTCATTAATTAACTCGAGATATTAAAATGAAAAATTTATTTAGGTTTTGCCTTAAGAAATTAAATTATTTGAATTTATCTCTAAATTACTATAGTCCGAAGGCAAAATTAACGAGCTTTACCTATCGATTGTCGCAGATAAGCTGCGATCTAAGCTCTGTTTCATAATAATATCATCTTGTACATCGTTTTTCAGTGCGACCCAAAGAGATCCACTTGTCTTCTAATTAGGTTTCTTGGGTTTCGTTCCAATAAAAATGTTAGACTGCTAAAATCATAAATAAAATGTTTCTTATAAGTCGCCGATCTAGACGATGAATTCCGGTTATAAAATAACACCCCAAGTATTGAATTTGCCTTGCATTCTGTCTGGAGGTGTTCCGACTTCAGTTTTATACAATTTACACTACGAAGTTGGTTTTTGAATAAGAAACAGTACGTGTGGTGAGAGGAGTGGATTCACGTAGCTATTTTGGTTCTGCACGATTGGATTGTGTCTAGTCTCTACAATGTTTGTGGGGACTTGGTTTGCTGATGTTATCCTTTTTAATGGTATGTTAGAATGTATGTAACCTATAATGTTACTCCTTAACGTGACAATTGCTGAATAGATTTGGCTAGAATTTGCAATTAAGATAAACACGAAATTTTATCTCGAAAAAAATTAAAAATAATTTAATATGGAAAAAAACTGTACTCTAAAGTTTACTCTAGCAACATTTAGGTACAATGATATAATATGCTATTTTTTCACTTTAACACTATTAATAGAATTGAAGAAATGTTTCTTTTTTTAATGTAAAATGTTACAAAAAACTTATCACTAGTTTATTCTAATTACTATAAAAGTCTTGCCCGCGTGGAATGGTGGCAAGAATACTGGCTCCACTTCCGCGTTGAACAGCTAGGCTAATACGTTGCGCAAAAAATGAGCCAGCCCTTCTGTCACCAGTTGAGGTTATTAAACGCGGTGAAAGCTCTCGAATGAATTTTTTGGCACTATGACTCCATGGCCCTAGGGTTTCCAAGGCAAACGGGACAAATATGTAACTCTCTAATAGAGAGGCATATTAAAGTGGCGGATATTGAATCATGAATGTAACGTATTTTTGTCCCAACATAATCCTCTCATACCGAGATATGATTTATATTCATTCATAGGAATCCTCTTTCATCAATGCAAAGCGATCGGTCAAGCGTTTATTATAACAGTCGCAGCTTTGACATTTATTTACGTAACTCCAAGCACCATTGATATACTTTCTTACTTATTGTATAGATATTTACAGAGATTTATCCCTCTCGACGAGCCTTCTCGCCCACTTCGGTGATTTTTTAAAGAGGTTGTCTTCCTAGTAGTGCCCCGAAGGGACTTGTGGGCGTTTCCACCCCCGCCTGTATTTTTTAATGAGGTTGTCTTCCTCCTCCGGGGTAGGTGTAGACGTTTCGACACTGTGCCCTCTGCTGGGGCTCAGAGGGACACGCGAAGAAACGTCACCTATCCACCGGGCCAAGCTATTAACCGTCGGTTATTAACCGACGTTACCAGGGAGCACCGGCCCGTGCGCTGCAGAAGGGCACCGTAGCACTCGAGCACTCGTGGAGGTTGCTTGCCAGCCCCCATTTACAGGGTAAGGTTTCGGGAGTTGATTAAAACGACATTGATTAAATTAATGTGCATATTAATACCTATCATAATAAATAAATCTGTTTTATACATAAAACTATACTGTTCACCAGTGTTGACTAAATAGGTATCAAATATTGTAAATAAATTATTAAATAAAACGCCAAGTCAAATTTTGAAAAAATTTGAACAGGGGTTAATTTATGTTCCTTTTATAGTTTAAAATTTGTTCTATCTCCTGGCAGTGAGACATTAAATACCCGTATTTTAATTGATTATTATTGTCTGACCAAATATCAAATGTGAATTTCTGAATTTACTTTACGACAACTTCAAATAATTTTGAAGTCAAAGTTCTCATCAATAATAGTCAAGTCAAAATTGAAACCAATTGAAATAATATTCAAGGAACTCATTATTAATACCATGAATTTTAATGAAATGAATGAATTAATTTCGGAATAAATTTTTCAGCAAATGTATCTTTGACAGATTTTGTAGGTCATTGTCGCGTGCATAAATTTCTCTAAAATGAAACATAAACAGTTCGCAATCCACGCTATAAAGAGCAAACATCAAAGAGGTAGTTCAAGGAAACCCCAGCTTAACACTTGCGTTGAAACTGTTCTTTTTCCCCCGCTTCCTTTGCCAATTGCTCGAAAACCATAAAGTGCGACACAGTGACGGTGGAATACAGGTTCCGTAGCATTTTTAAACTCTCTTCTTTTTCGTTTGGCATTTTACGCTTTTGTTACTAATGTGAATTTTGATTCGCTTTTGTTAGGTACTTACGAGAAAAGTCACATGCACACTGGACGCGGCGAACCGCCAAAAAAAGTGTCGCTAGTTAACGTTAAAAATTGTTTGTTTTCACGCCAAACAATAAAGACAGTGGACACCACGTAGTTCGCTCAGCAGCTATCTATAGAATTTTGACAGATAAATAATAAATATAAATATATATCAGGACATTACACACATCGCAATCTAGCCCCAAATTAAGCGATAGCTTGTGTTATGGGCACTAGAAAACTGATAAATATATATACATACTAATATACTTAAATATTATATATTGAAAAACACCCAGACACTGGAAAACATTCATGGTCATCACACAAACATTTACCAGTAGTGAGAATCGAACCCACGACCTCCGACGCAGACGGCAGGTTCGCTGCCGGTATGCGGATGGCGCTACTGTTTGCCTGTATAGTAATGGTTTACGTAAAACATTCGAAAAGTCATACCCTCAGGTTCATATCGGTGGTTTATGAGTCAGACTTCGCTAAAAATGTTTTACAATCTCAAAATTTAATTTTTCTACATTTCTAATTAGGTTTTCCTATAAAATGCTTTATGGTGGTAATATTATCTAACTGGATGCAAATGAAAGATGAGCATGACGTTTTCTTCGTTCTTCAGATACCGTGCTTCCAGAATTCTGCATTGCAGTGTTAGGCATACGCTAGATTACTTAGCACTATTCTAGCTGTCAACCTTTGTCTGGCTTCGGCCGTGCTTAGTTACCACCCTACCAGCAAAGACGCACCGACAAGTGACCGACAAGTGATTGAGCGTTCCGTTGCGATGCATGTAGAAACCTTTGGGGTAAATTAAATTACCCTTCCAAGTTAGTACGATAACATCTTAGGCTGCATCATCACTTATCATCAGGTGAGATCGCAGTCAAGTACTAACTTGTATGGAGTAAAAAAAAAACTTCCACCGCTGCGCTGGGTATATGCGTACTGTAGAACCGCCAACCATATTATCCACCAGTGGGCTAAATCACTCCAAGGGGTTTCTTACCGCTACCGACCATGGAACCCCAAAAAAGGAATGAAGCACTAATAGTGGCATTATGATAAGTTGAATAGCGTTAAATGAACTGCCATTCTGCAAAGTGGGTCGTAGGCTTCGCCGGGAAGTCGCTTAATTGTGAGGCTGAAGCTGCGGCTACCAGGACGTACTGCACCAATTTCAGGTTCATTGTTTCGATAATTGCTCCGGGGAAATCTGTTGAGTTCAACGCACCCACGTTTTGTAACTTCTCTCCGCTTTAGTAGCATTTTCTCGTTTTGTTAAGTTACTTCTGCCCATTTAGAGTTTTTTAATTGTTTCTTATTCTATGCTTCTTTTTATTTGAAATTCAAAGCGCAATAATGGTGGTAATTTATGAATTTAAAACCATGATTTGTATTTTGATACCTATAGTAGTAATAAATAAAATCGGTGGTACATGGAATATCTCTCTAATATCCCTCTAATATATAAAATTCTCTCGCCAATCTTTGTTACCAAACTCCTTCGAAACGGCTGGACCGATCGCTATGAAATTTTCAGTGTATGATCTCTAGGTCTGGGAGCAGGTTGTTATTTATTTTTCATGTCCCTAAGTAAGAAAAAAAATTATATGGCAAAACAACGTTTACCGGGTCCACTAGTAGTAATATAATATTAATATTACAGCGAACAAACAGGCATTCGCATGAACATTTGCAGTATCAGACGTACTACCATTGTAGTGTCTTGCTTCAGAACTTTATAATAAAGAAATCCTGACTATACTAGTCCTGCTTGACCCAGGACTTAGGACAGAAAAGCTGAAACTTTGCACAACATTTGTTCTTTGGAGGCAAAAGACAAGATAGAGTTTGCGGAATTCCCACTAAATCACTCTGAAGAAAAGGGTAAGTCAGCTAGTAAATTATAAAAATCTGTCTCACTGGTATTATTCCCAACGTGGTTTCATTACCTAGATTTCCGACATTGATTGAAAACACTGACCGCGAGCAAACCAGTATTATATCGTTAGTTATTGTCGCTATTATTTACTTCCTATGCCGAGATTACTGTTACTAAATTTAGGTAAATGAAAGACATTAAACAACATATTTTTTATCAGAACTTCCACATAAAAAAGTGAAAAAGCGATAAGTTGTAAGTGCCTATTTAAAATCTTGCGACAATTTCAGGGCTACCGATTTCAAGATTGTATTCTGGTAATGTAAACCAGTGCTCCTGTGGATTCTCTAATGTTGTTACCCAACGTATGTTAAAATTTTAATTTTTGTATAGTAAGTACTGTCAGAAAAGTACCATCCAGAATATCTATTCGTGAGAATTCCGAGATTTTTTTTTTATCTGTAATGTATCTACATTAAGTTGTGCAAAGTTTCAATTGCTTAAGTCCGAGGTTGCAGGCAAAGCAAACAGGCGTGAGTGAGAGAGTAAATTAAACAGACATGACTTTTCTTTTGCATAGACTTTTAATTGCATATTTTTTTGTTCAACGAGTATCATAAAATATTCGTAAAGATTTCGTGCATAACGTAAATGATCGGATTCCAACTTCATACGAGTATATAGTGTCTCAAAATTTTCTTGTCCAGTGAGGTTGCCGCTAGTGGTTCTCTGTTAACGTCATTTTCTATTCATAGTTCCTAGCTAGCTTTAGTTCTAGTTTTAGCCACAGGACAAGAAAAGTTTGTGGCACTTTACAATCTTTCCTACAAGCCTCTTCTTTCGCCGTTCACTTCTTCCCTAAATTCAGTCTGAAACAAATCAAAAATGTTATGTGAGTAAAGGAATTAAACTACTTTGGTATGATTAATTGACACTATAAATAAAGATCGCAAGTAGGTATAAGCACAACCCTATTACATCATTAGGTAGGTACAGTAAGTAATATTCGTTTGACGAAACGTCTCGGTATAAACTCGAAGAGATTAGGGACACCCACACACTTTATCAATAATCCATTATGAAAACGCAAACAATAAGGTGCTATCTTAGCCCGGAATGATGAATAGCCAAGCAGGTACATTAGAAAATGTCAATAAATAAAAAGTAAATATCTAGATGGTATCGCGGACTGCCCGGTGGAAACCTGAGATAGAGTTATGTTGCCGGTTTGTACATTTCGGACGAAAACTTTTAAGTGAAATTAAAATTTAATCATGCTAATCTAAAAAAATACTAATCAAAATAAATATTAACTTTCTGTCGTGATCTGAATAACATAAATTATTATGTATTAAAAATTGAATCGATTTTCGTAATACGTTGGTATACGAGTATGAAAAAATCATCTTCTGCTCTCGTCTTTAGAATACACACATACACAAGCTTATGAAAAGCATGCCCAAAAGCATTTGCATGTGGAATACGCATGCTCAGTATTAGCAGACGCTTCAACATGTCTGCATGTCAGTCAGTAACAAACGCTCAAAACTAGAATGCTTACGTGCTACTACATAATACGTGTATCTATACCAAAACATAGTTTTACAGTAGATAATATAATATAAAGGATGATAATGCCTAAAGGATGATGAGATGTTGGAGGTGGAGAAATAAAATATAAGTAACTTTGCTCACGACTGTACGCTTGATACCAGGCTATTAAATACGTGATAAACAACAATATCTCATTGATAATTAAAAAAAATGATGCGTCCAAAGTAATGAAGCGTACGCAGTCCGGACCGGTAGCCGGCGAGATAAGTGGCGCTCACTTAATGACGCTTCGATTTACCGGTATTTTTGTTTTGTTTACAAAAGAATTATTAAGAACGGATGTGCCGCTTATATCTTGAGTCGATCGCAAATAATGGGACTCCAGAACCTTGGGTTTATTTACTAGCTGATGCCCATGAGTTAATCGCAGAAAGTCCGCTTTTCAGAAATATATTTTTAAACAAAAGTTACCAATGCTACAAGTTAAGTTTTTATGAACCTTATTACAGTTGGAACTCCACATAAATACATCAAACATTTTCATCAAGAGAAATTGTGTATAAGACAGTACCTTTCCTTCAGTCAAAACAAACTGATCTGAAATCGTTCGTTTAAACTTCATTGTAATTATTAATCGACACAGGGTCAGGCTTAACATAATGTTTATGATAATTTAAAGTTACCTGCTATAAGTTTTTCACATATTTTAAGTGGAGAAAGTATCCAATCAAGCGCTAACATTACGACATAAATATAGAGACAGAGCTAGTGAGAAATGTTAATATGAGTCATCAGGTAACTGGTGTGCCTGAATTTCCAAGCTCAGGGGAACTAAACTAGTCCTAAAATCTAAGTATCGCACAAGGGCTAGGCGAAAAAAAATGGTGTTTTGCGTGATGTAAATCCCGTCATAAGGAAAATCTACGAAAATTTTCAAAAAGCTCATATGAATGTTCCTCTTACTAGTCAACAGAATGCGTATAAAGGTTTGTATTGTACTCGTTAACGCGAACTAACTAAAGACAGTGCATCGAGCGATGGGTGAAATCACACATTAAAATATGAAATAGAGTTTTGTTTTAGGTGTTATTCAAATCTTTATTCCTACCGAGTGTTCCACGACACTCACATCTTCTTTATTTATATAGAGAGCTTGTTTTGCTTTTGCGAGATGCTTGCCACTGTTCATTATCTTAAGATAATAATCAAGCACGTTTCCTGGATATAACGTATTTTAAATAAGTCCAAGCCTTATCAAAGTTAAAACAGCTGAGATAAAAGATGACTGTGTCACAGGAAAGATACGAAACTCTGAGCTGATTACGAACTGGTCCATCCGTTCTTTAAACAACCGACTAATTAAGCGAGCCTTGAACAAACATAAAAAGTACATAAAAAGAACATTTTATGATAAAAAAAAAAAAACATCCGTTTACACTGTTGACAATAATTAGACGGGAAAAAGATTATGGCGTATAGCTACCTACTTCGTCGCTTATTCCTTTTGTATGTTAAGATTAAACGCAAAAAAAAAAATTAATTTGCCTGGCATAAGAAAAAGCGTACATAAAGCGTGTCTCATTTATTTTTTAAAAACAAAAAAACGCCTTAATTAATTAAGAAACTGCTCTTTTATGGACATTTACAGACTTACAACATGCTATTCATATTATTCATATTATAATTGTGAAGGTTTCTGAGTTTGTATAATTGTGAGTTGGGATGTTTGTAGCTCTATCATATAGCAACTATATTTGTAGCAAAAAATCGTTGCCCGAGGGGCAATAAAATAAGGACACAAGACGGCTCCCGTTGCCTGAAGGCCCATAAATGCGTTAGAGATGGCGATCTGTATCCTCCTTTTTATTGCCTCACGGGTAGCGACTGTTTGCTACAGGTAATTTAGTGAACTGATTTGGCTGAAATGCGAAACATGGACGACAACATAAATTCTTTGCATCCACACATAGGCTAATTTTGTTATGAAAACATCTTTATATAAAAAGTAAACAGAAATCTATCACAGTAATTTACAGCTTTAGCTATAGAATGCTATAGCAAGCTTTTTGAAAGAAAGTATTGTAGGAAGGAAAGAAGTGGGAACGGGAACACAAACAGAAATTGGATATGGCATATAAAAAATACTGAAATCCATTCGGTAGAGTTAGTTACAAAACACATTACTATCTATTGTACCATATTAACGAGGGCCGTAAAGTGATTTGTATTTAGCTACTTTGTCTATGATGTTATCCAGACATTTTCCAGAAAACGTTCCAAAAAACAATATCACACGTAACATTAAACCGACAATTCAGTCAAATTGGACCTAACAATTCGTCCGAACTCACTTTTACAGATGACTCGAAGCCTTATCGAATAAAAATCTCGATATGAAGAATGCCCCTACCTACCCCTACGCGGCACGTCGTTAAGATGTTATCCCTTCAACGAGGAGTAATCTGTACGTCGAGTGTTGGGACTCCTACAATAGCGGGGTCGGATAATGGGCAAGTTTTTTTATAGTATTTTATTACTTTAACCCTCTAGAGACGTGACAGATCGATGGTGCGACTAAAAAGAAGTATTCCGTGACATGGATGTTCTATCATTTGTGATAGGATTTGTTCGTGACTTATGTGGGATATTTTTTTTTTATTGCGCATATTGTTGTCATGGACTACGAGTTCCTGTAATTGATTAATTTTAAAATATGGAAATAAAATAGATTAAAAAAAACAATTTGATCTCATGCTAATGGTTGCAAGAACTGGGGAACTACGGAAACCACCATTACAGGATAATGGTATTTTCCTTATTTTTGGTTTACTGTAACCCTAATTTTGTAAAACACTGGATCTAAATCCATTTAATAATATATCATTTCTAGACTAACTTAAAAAGAAACCAAACTGGAAATTTCTTGCTTTTTGATCTTTAAATGGCAGTGTATAAAAATAATTTTAACAAATTCCAACTTTATACATATAAATTTAATGTGAAGCAAAATCAAGATAAGCAAGCTTAATTTTATCGCACATTTTTTAAGTACCTATCTAGAATGATTTTTCACACGATATCAAAATGTCAGTGTTGGTATTTTTAGCTCACTTAAATTTTATTACATCTCTTGACTCAACAGTTATATCGATTAAAGTTTGCGTGAAATAATAATTTATTTTACTTTAATGAAGTAAGTTTATTCATTAAACAAATGTTTCTTAATTAAACAATAAAATACATACTAAAATCATGCTCGTTACAGTCCTCAGAGTCTCATATACCATTAGATAGGTAAGTAGGTATCTACGTAGTATTGGCGCAATTTAATTTACATAATTGGAAAACGACAAAAATTAATAATAAGTAAGTTTTACCTAGCACAAAGCTATTTGCCTTTTTCTATGGTTAGGATTTTTTATATAACAATAACATTTTAATGGTTTTAGATTAAAAAAAATTGTCTCTAACAAATTCATTTGTCTTTCAAATTCAATGTATAGGTCAATTATAAATTATGTTGTATATTATAGTAGAATTAATTTAAATAACTTTCAAGGATTATTTTTATAAATTCCTACATGATATTTATAAAAGGTAGCATCATGTCTCCATGCAGTCAATAAACATCAGTTCATTAACAAATCATTAATCGTTCAAAATCACCGGCGCAGGCTCAGTATGTAAACAGTGAGCACGACTTTCCATAACATACCCAAACTAGATGACCTTCTTGTTACGATATACCACACACAGAGTAAGCCTAGGCGAAGACCTTTATTATCGTACCAATAGAGAATAAATTCCTCTAGCAAACTTGTACTTGTACTTAGAATATGGCCGTAGCTAATTTAGGTAGCATTGTGCACCTCACAAGAGGCGGCTGAATGAGATTATCATAGAACCCGTTGGGAGTCACTGGTCATAAATCATAACCCATAAAACGTATCTGACAATAACCTCTTTCTTTCATGACGCTTCCTAAACATAACACCCGTCATTCGAATAAGAACTTTTTGATTAGAACTTAAGGTTGATATTATAATGACGTCGAAGAAACATTTTTTGACGAAACCAATGCGGATCGTTAAAATGACAACCGAACTTAATATTCCGTACGATCGGAACAATTGTCCGTATTATATAATAGTGATGAATTTAGAAAGCGAAAAAACATTTTGTTTAAGGACAAGCATCAATCAATAATGTCGATCGGTAATCATTCAAGGATAATTCTCGATTAACGCGTGAATGATTTATAGGTAATTCGTGTAACAGTTCGTTCTTAAACATAATATTTTAGGAAACTTTGAACAACCTGAAATTAATAAACCTGTACTTAGATAGTTAAAATCGATTGTATTTACTAAAATATTCCTACTGTTTATTGTTGTTATATTTTGCCCAAAAGCTCTTTCCGAATCTAACTATAGAAAGCTAATATTAGAAAACTTAATGCTTCAAGGGAAAAGTGAATGGGCATTTTCTAGATTTTTCATCAGGCATGATTGTCGTCAAACGCAAGCCTATATCTACATTAAAAATACTTTCTGAATAATTGTCTTTTATAATGTAAACATATATCTACGGCATAGCAATATAAAGTCTTTGTAAATAACACAATGACATTGCAGTACATAATAGACAAAACACGAGCCAAAGTATTTAGATCTAGAAATCCGATAAAGTATCCTCACAAAATACTGCAATTCATTGATGTCCCGACTAAATTGGAGTCTCGGTTATTGCGGCCAGGGGAATTAGATCTGCCGTATTCAAAACACCGCACTATTGAGACCTCGGGAAGGGAACTGGATCTGATAAGGCAGATCGACGATAGGGCTTTTTCTTTGCGCGACACCTTTTGTCCCAACAAAAGGGCTGTGTGGTTCAACTGTGGCATGTGAATGGGCTTGCAATAACGTCCTGGAATCAGGGCTGTCACTCTCACTTGGCCAGGTTTTCTTACCCTGACAATTCTGCAGCGTGAATGTTTTGTGCTATGAAAATCTATGCTGATACGATGTAGTCTTAGCACCTATAACGATTTTATTTAGCTTGCCTTGTTTGTAATTTGTGCAAGGTAAATACTGCAATTCATTGATGTTCCGACTAAATTGGAGTCTCGGTTATTGCGGCCAGGGGAATTAGATCTGCCGTATTCAAAACACCGCACTATTGAGACCTCGGGAAGGGAACTGGATCTGATAAGGCAGATCGACGATAGGGCTTTTTCTTTGCGCGACACCTTTTGTCCCAACAAAAGGGCTGTGTGGTTCAACTGTGGCATGTGAATGGGCTTGCAATAACGTCCTGGAATCAGGGCTGTCACTCTCACTTGGCCAGGTTTTCTTACCCTGACAATTCTGCAGCGTGAATGTTTTGTGCTATGAAAATCTATGCTGATACGATGTAGCCTTTGCACCTATAACGATTTTATTCAGCTTGCCTTGTTTGTAATTTGTGCAAGGTAAATACTGCAATTCATTGATGTCCCGACTAAATTGGAGTCTCGGTTATTGCGGCCAGGGGAATTAGATCTGCCGTATTCAAAACACCGCACTATTGAGTCCTCGGGAAGGGAACTGGATCTGATAAGGCAGATCGACGATAGGGCTTTTTCTTTGCGCGACACCTTTGTCCCAACAAAAGGGCTGTGTGGTTCAACTGTGGCATGTGAATGGGCTTGCAATAACGTCCTGGAATCAGGGCTGTCACTCTCACTTGGCCAGGTTTTCTTACCCTGGCAATTCTGCAGCGTGAATGTTTTGTGCTATGAAAATCTATGCTGATACGATGTAGTCTTAGCGCCTATAACGATTTTATTTAGCTGGCCTTGTTTGTGATTTTTGTAGGTAGGTTAAATGTGGTATTGTAATTTTATCTTTCCTGTTGACCAATTGGCCTGAGATTTGATGCACATCTTTAGCACTGATGACAAAACATGGGACAAAATATATGCATTCTTTTAAAGCCATAACATGTATATTTTTAATCCAGTTAAAGTACTTAAACGAAAAAATACGAAAAATGGTCTCTCATTCTTTTTTTTTACCCGTTTTAACATTTAGAGCTGCCCGCAAATCAAAGCCCGAAAGTGGATTTTTAGATGGCACATAATAGTTAGTAATTGTATTATCTATACTACCCGACTAACAATAATAGTCGCCAATTCATTATTTATAGATCCTCGCCTAATATTACAACTGACTTGTGTAATTTATTTATATTTGTAGTTCCTCGCCTAATATTTTAACTGGCATGACTAATTTATTTGTAACCATAACGTAGCTGCCAGTTTTTAATTTTTATATTATATTTCGATTAAATATTTAATCGCTGGCAAGTTATGTATTTAGTAGCAAACACTTAATCGCCTTTTAAGTTATAAGTCACCTGCAAAATAATAAGCAAAAATAAAGAAATATTCTGGCAACCCTGTTTAGCCCGAAGCTCGGATCCCGCGAGATCGGTCGCAGATATACGCGTTCTTCAGAGATTTATTAATCTCTCTCTGGAACAATGGGTTACGGTAGGCACCTGGTAGTTTTTTCACATAAGTGCGCGTGTATTCAGCTTTTGCGGGAAGAGGGTAAGAGCGGCTGTTGGTGTTTACATCGGAACGCTTTTGAGGTCCTTATAACGTTAAAAACCTAAAATTTCTCCGTTTCACTTTGATTTATTTAAATTGAGTCCGATTTTTCCGATGAAAAAAAAAAACATCATGTTACTAGAATTATGTCGCGAGTTGTGAGTTCGATTCCCGCCACTGAAGACGTTTGTGTGATGAGCATTAATGTTATCAGTGTTATTACATATTTTTTATATTTTAAATATTTATCAGTTTTTCAGTATCCATAAAACAAGCTATCGATTATTTTGGCCGTAATATCTTTATTATTATTAAAATATTATCCGAAATTTCATTATAGTTTATTGAAGCTGTCTAACGAATACTAACGACTGCGACAGATTGACGAAAGGACGGACGGAGAAAATCGTACCATAAGAATTTTTCATAAATCATTTAAATTTTATTAAACCGTACAAATGACGTATAGCAAAGACCGTTACAAGCAATGAAAAATAACTTCTCTATAAATTACCGTACCTAAATAAGGTATAATTTCTAATTACGACATTCATTTTGTACATAAATTCGAAATGTCAAGTTGATAGTAAAATGCCGTTTTATTACTCACAATATTATAATCATTATTCAGCGCGTCATCTCTTGAGATAGCTGATGCTGTAAAAAGCTTCGTTTCTAATTAAAGTTACACTTCTGAGAAGGTCATAGTTTGTTCAAAGCTCTCACTTAAGTTATCAGGTTACGCGTTTAATTTGTCTAGATCAGATGCTTGAGGTGTTTTCGTACAGACTAAAAGAAAAAAATAGATGGTATGGAGCTCTACTACTCCAGCAAGATTCTGCATTTGAAATTACGCGTGGGTCACACTGAGTACATTCATACCCACACTATTACTTAGTAAATTAATCACAAAAAAGTCATTTTAGAGTATACCAATTATTATACTTATTAATTAAACTTAAACTTCATAAAGTTAGGTAAAGCGTTTTGCATGAAGCAAAGAAAACTAATTGATTGAAAGGGGACTACACAAAATTTATTAAAATGAATTTTACATAGGTTAGAGAAAATATAATTTTTCGTGTGGTTTTTATCCTAACCATTATCCGAGCCAAAGTAACCCGAACTTTTGAATTCGCTCACAGATAAATTTCCCAAGAATCCAATTTTTTTAACTGCGTAGTACAACTTCATAAAGTTAAAACGTTGTTAACTAATGATTGCATGAAGCAAAGAAAACTAATTGATGGTGATGGCACCATTTTTTTTAAATGAATTATGCATCGGTTACAAAAAAAAAAATTGTGTGGTTTTTATCCTAACCATAAGAGCCCAAGTAACTTGAACTTTGAATTCATTAACAGGTGAATTTCGCCCAAATTTTTGAACCGTCTGGTACACTGTTAGCGTCCATCGTTTCCCTTTAGTCTGAGTACGAAATAAATAATGTTTTATCTCAACATCAGAAGGCAGAGATTCTTACACGTCCTTTCGTGAATCTCTACGCTTTATTATTTAGCTTTTATCTCACGTCTGGGGTAAATTTTAATAATTAAGTATTTTCGACGTAGCTCGCAGGTAAAGTTCCTTTTAATTTTGTAAATCTATGTATAAATAACAAAAAGTTAAGTTAGTTATTAATAAATAAATAGGTATAGACTAGCTGTTATCAATATTAGAAACTACAAAATAATATCACGGCAAGGTTAACAAAAAAACTTCAAACTATGGATTTTGTACCGGTATTTTATTCTGATGGTAGGGTACATGAATATCAACACAACTTTAAATAAAATCGAATTTCAAAATGTTTGTTTTTCCACAACATTGTTAGGTATGTCATGCCTAATAATGTTGTACTAATGCCTAATAATGCCTAACTTAAAGACACTTACGAAACATCAGACTCTACGGCCATCGGAAAACTGTTTTGTACCATGAAAAGCGAGCAAGAAACTGAGAATTTTCTTTTTTTTTTATTTAATAACTTTTACAATCAGGCTTATTTACAATAAAATTATTTTAGCAAAACTGTTTAGATACTCATTTTCCGAAGGAGACAGTAAGTTATCTACTATTGCAATAGAAATACAAAATGAACTTATCAATGCATTATGCAGACTGTTTATCTCATAATCTACCCATTATCACATCCAAACCAACTGTCCTACAACTAAATAGAAAGATATTGCTCTTTTATTACTGACACACGATGAATTCAGCTGCGTATTGGCGAATGCCGATTGCCGATACCACATCTTGATAACGAACCCGCATTTGCCAAATAAACCACAGCGGGATGCCGTCACAATATTTCACTATTTTAATACATATAATGTCTCCAAAGCTTTGACACTTTTTGCGACCATTAAACCCACTAATAAATCTAGAAGACCATATAAAATTCCGTTCGTACAATTTTAAATTGAATAAAAATCTGTAGTCAATTTTTATTTTATAGGATTCTATAAAACTGTACCAGATTTTCGACGCGGGCGATAAAATGTTTAGGCGCCTATACCTATTGTACAAGAGCAATTTTGGTAAAAGCTTTGTAACATCGGACACGTTTTCCCTACTGCAGCTATTCGAAACTGCTGTTTTACAGTTTTGTAAATTCTTTATTTAACAATTTACGGATATATTTACGGAATTTACAATAATAGTTTTAATACTTGTTATGTTTTTCATTGCGTTATTCTTGTGATTTTAAATATACCTTTTCTAATAAGTAATAAACTTAATGAATAATAATGTAATCTAATTATTATATTATTCAAAAATTTGCTCTATTTTGAAATACAAAACAATTATGCACATTTATCTAAAGTATAGGAAATGTATTTTAATTTATTGATATTGCTAGTTAGACTCTAATGTGACTCGATATCTCTTATGTAAAGCTACGATAATACCTGACTCGGATTTTGTTCGAAAATATTATTTTTTCTACACTGTCGTATTTATATGTTAAGTAAATATATTATATTGAGTAAAAAGTTATGTAAACAGCATAGCAGAAATACTTGAAACTCCGATAGTCAAAAGCAAAATGAAGCGAAGGCTATTGAAAAAGATCTCAAACATCATTAATTTAATTAAGTAATTGAAGCGACGGAGCTTGAATTCTTCGGAGTTCTTACGTAATAAATATAGCGCAATAAATACCTGTTTGCACCACCGAGGTTCCCTTCAATGGTATAATTAGCTCAAAGCTTTTATAAACTTGAATTCATAAGTGCAAAGACACACTAAGCTGAAAGTCCGGCCCCGATACTTCAGTGCCTGAATTATTGGTCGTAGTAGGTATTCGGTAGGCATGTACCATAATCTTCGGTAGGCCTAATTTTGCTCTGGGAACCATTTGTGTACTTTTTAGTACATTTAGATTAGACACACCGAACGCGTCGAAGAATGGGACCCCGTATCTCTCCTTTTAGTTTTTGTCTATTACTAGAAATCTAAGTCAGTCATCTAAAATCGGTACTTAGGTATCCAAGCGTTTTGGGGTATTATTATTACCGACACATTTCAAAAAATTACAATTACATCCATTGTAGTTTCCTATAAAAATTAGAAAAACTTAGATTTTGGAGCAACTTTTGAGAGAACTTTCTATCGAGAAAATTTTATCCAATCGTGTTTCTGCTTCACAGCGAAGTATAATATTAAAGACCCAGAATACAAGAGGCTTTAAAATTTGAAATTAACAGCCAGACAAATGGATACAATGTCGTAGATTTGTGTTACATTGTAAGTCGCATAGTTCCTAGTTTATCTATAACTTCATTCCGTTAACTAATCCTTATTAGAAACATCGTAAAGTTGCGGTCGCGGGAAGATTTTATCCTTTCCCGGTACCGGTAAGTCACAAGAGTTCATATCTCCGGGAAGTCCTTAAACTCGTACCCAAATACGCTTAGCTATGATATATTCTACACTATTTATAATAAACATTGAAAATCCTTTACTGGATAGGTAGGTAGATCGATTTTGGTATGAATGCATAAATAAATAAATAAAAAGTTATTAATAAAGTGAAAATTGTATAATAATACTGGGAAATAGGTAGTAGTTTTTGGAAGTGGTTCCATGATTAGGATCCCTTTGCCTGCGGGTTTAAAAAAAAGCCAATATTATGTAAATTCGAGTATAATTTGTCTATTAATTCCTAATGTCAACCAAATGGGTTTCGTAGTTGACTCAAACACGCCGATTGGGTGAAAAACATTCAAACATACAATCTTTCATATTTTTAATAATAATAGAATGTACCTTCTAAGTAAAAAGGTTAGTGTAGTTAACAAATCAATTGTCATAAGAGGTACTTAATGGACTTAGTTACTGGTTACTATCGGTCTGGTTAATTCAACTTTTAAAAGACTCCTAAAAGAGGGTTTACGCCATCAATACGATACAGTAGATATGACAAAACAAAATGTAAAAAAGACGTTAGCAAATGTAACTATATACCTATACATACAATCAATTACCAATCGTTGGAAACAAGTAATTTTATTTTGCAATTTTTGAACAATTTCATAATATACCTAAATCAAAATAAACTTGCCTAATCGAACTCCAGCAGAAGCCATAAAGCCGGGAATTAAAAAAGCACTGCGAAATGTTTTGAAAAACCATAAATTTTGAAAGTTGTATAAACTTTCTTGTGTTTTGATCACTCCCTCTTGTCTGAGAACATTGGGATTGCACAAAGGTCTCTGGGCATCGAATTCACTTGAAAAAACTTTGTGGTCTCCAGAAAGATCTTTTGTGTTTGTGTATTAAACCGCCCTCCTCAAAATTTATTGTCCTGGAATGATATGATGTCTTTATGCTATGCGTCCATTGTCAAACATTTATCTGATCGTTTCTTGTGTAATGTTTAATGGTCAGAACTACACCACATTTTAGAGATCCATGAACATATATAAATTTTAACCCCAAAAAGAGAAATCTAATACGAAAAGATTCCGATGAATGGAGAACCTCCTCCTTTTTTTTTTTTGAAGTCGGTTAAAAAGCAAAACCCGTGCTCAAGAACTAGAAATCTAGAAACAGTCGGTGCTAGGTTCGAAAAGTAACATCTTATACTTTTCAACGATGTCTATATAGAGAACTTAACTATCTGTTTGTACAATTGGTCTTTACAATAATAGATGTATTGGTGAAAAAAGAAAATTTATTATCTCACACGTAAACCACAAGATCTAAACTAACAACAGTGTTCAAGCCTTTTTAATGATTCGTTGTGTTTCAGATTTACAATCAGCAGGGTCAGATTTATTAATTACACTAGTATTAAAGTAGTACGCAGCTACGCACCCAGTGTAAAAGTACGGAACTCTCAGATTTTAAGCGCCAGTTCGACGAATGCTTGTACGATATTTTTGAATGTAAGCATTATATTATTTATCCCCTTTGTTTGGATGGAGCTTGTACATTATTTTCTATACAATATTATAATATCTTCGTTTGGGGAACCTTGACATTTATTGCTACTTTTTATCTTCAATGTAAACTGATATGGCAGTCAAATATTTTGACCATCTGTAAATAAATATCCTCTTTGGGATAATTTTTTCCGTTTTCTTAGTTTTGCGATTTAGATCTTTTATGAATTTCTTGAAACTATAGATACTATTTTATGTGAATCTGCATAATGTAGCTTCTAAAACTATTATAGAATCTGTATACTTTTATCTCTATAGTACCATGAAAACATGTACATTTACTGTTTTTAAAACATGAGTTTAAAACAAAAAATCTAGAATTGTATATAAATTTTATGAAGGTTTTATTCATGGCAATAAAACCTGTATCTGATACAGGAGCAATTGAATTTCGCACTGTGAATTGAAATTTGAACTATGCCCCTATAAATACGATTAGTTGAATAATTTTGCATATAACGTTGAGCGTTTTAACAGGTTTTCCCTTTGTTCCAAACTGTTAGAATTATTTGTTAAGCATTTGGTGGCATCCCAAAAATTAGTTGTATCCTATTTAAAAGTTAAATTTTGAATATTGAAACAAGTTTTGGAAAGTTTTTTTCAGTCCCTTTTTACTGCCCACAATTGGATACGGCGTGACTCCTTTCAGGATAATGAGTAGTAGAACAAAGTGATATATGTTTGGATGCTACACCTGACGCACTACTGGCGAATTTCATTCGAGGAAAGCAAACGTTACGAATTTTGTAAACCAAATCCTCGTCTATGAAGTAGCAGACAGCAGCTAGTCACAATATAAAGTAAATTGACTTGATGTAAATAAATGCAAACTTGCCGGGTCCGGACCGCGGTCGAGGGCAAATCTCTCGATTAGTATTCTGCGGTTGCGTAAACTGTCCGGCGGTTTCACTGAATAGTTTGTATGGCTTTGTTTTAATTTTTCGGTCAATCTAGGCTTTGTTGATTGATGGACGATGGTCAAGTTTTTGGCTGTAAAACGGCATGAAATTAAATTTTTATAACTTGGTGACTTTGGATTACCGGTGACTTTGGATTACCTTTAACTTTTATACTTCAATTATAGGTATTTTGAATGGAAGCAGGCGTTATAATTATTGCAGAAATCTATAATTTGTTTTGCTATAATTCGCTACTTGAAAAAAATCTGTATGGTTTAATACACCGCCCACATGAAAAACCACACACAATTCTTCCAACACTTTCTTCGACGCACGTTTCGATATCACACCGGGATATCCTCAGGAGATGTTGACTTCACAATGCGAAATCGTAGATCGTTCTACGATTCGTAGAATTCGTAGAGTTGAGTGAAGTGGGTTCTGCGGGTATAATTACTACTATTTTCGAAACACTAAATAAATGGTACCTAAGATGGTGGTTCATTTCACTTGCTCTCCCGATTGCTCCAGATTTTTCAAGTTGCTAAAGCCCATCTATTTCTATACACACCTAAGTAATAAGTTTTAGATTCGATCAAAAATTTACAGACACTCTCTTTAGCGGTTTTCTATAAAAATATTTCGTTGAATTTTCGAGAAAGATAAACACGATTGAAGAATTTCTCAGAAAACAATACTGTTATTTTTATAGGTACGAGAAAAATATCCTCCATTAAGATAACAAAAACAAATAAAATGCGTCAATCTGTTTCGATAATTTACAATTAATAGGTGTTTAGCATTATCTGATGTTATTGGATGACTTCTGTCTTGGGAACGTTGATTCTTATCTAGAGATCGCGCGTCCATTTGTTATGTACGTATTTATCTATTTTTCAAAATTAAATTGTTATGATCGTGGGAAATGACCTTGCCGTGATTGGCTGAGGTCAATGTATACATTTCAAATACATAGGTTTAACACCTCTGCCCATCAAACTCCAAAACAAGCAAAAATCACGTTTGTTGTATGAGAGCCCCCCCATATATTTTTTATTTTGATTTAACTATTTATTTTGAAAGTGAACATTAACTTAATATTCTGTGAATATCTCAATCGTCTACCTGTTGCCAATATAATAAGTAGGTATAATGTTTTTGCCTGATATTGATACAATAACAAAACAAGCAACATAATCACGTTTGTTTTGTGGGAGTCACCTTAAATATTTATTTTATTCTATTTTTAGTTAGTATTTGTTGTTATAGCGGTAACGGAAATACATCATCTCTGAAACAAGTGTTTAACTTTCAAGTTTCAAGGGATACAGCCTGGTGTCAGACGGAATAATGAACAAACGGGCGGCGGAGTCTTAGTAATTGGGTCCCGTTTTTACCCCTTTGGGTACGGAACCCTAAAAAGTAGGTAGATTAGAAAATGTGAACATCAGACTGAAATATAGATTTTATTCAGAAGTCATACGCGTATGTATACCTAGGATGACCAACGTGACCTAGCCTTGTTTACGAATAGATCCATTATGATAATCCGAGTGATATTTAAAACCCAGCTCCATAGTAAAATGGACTTTTCTGCGAAGGTAATAAGGGCTAGGTAGTTTTTAATGGTAAAAAGATAGTAGAAGAAACACATGCATTTGAATAATGTTACTCGTCTCGGAGGCCGACGGACGTAAGATGACTTGACATAATACTCTATGGAGCTATGGAACTGTATGGTATGGTATTAGTGACGTAACAGTTATTTGAAAATAATATGGATGTTCTTTAGTAATATTTTTAGTCCGAAACCGGGAAATTCGTGTTATTTCCAAGCCCGTATTTATTCCGGTACGATGCTGTGTAGAAACTGATTGACGTTAAATACCATTTCCCTAAATAGTAAGTTAAGTACCTCCATAACTATAATGTCAGCTCTTTTTGAATAAACTGTGTATCTGTCTAGAGACAATCTGAAAGCTTTCATTAAATAGACATAATATACTGAGGTCGAAACTTCGAAGACAATCAAGGAAAAGCTCTTCCCTCTCTTATTATCGAATATTTTTTTTGAAAATTAAATGACGAAGTGAATATTGTGTTAATATTTAATATCTAAGACTAAAAAAGTGTTAGCAGCACCTTTTCTCAAAAACTTCATCTTGAGAATTTTTTATACCTACGTTTCAGCGGATTCTTCGTCTTTTTGCCAAACTAGGCAAAAAGACGAAGAATCCGCCAAGCCCAAAATATTTAAATGACTCAAGACTGAGCAAAGAATTAACAGTGTTACTAAATGGAACTTTAACTAAGAAAAAACAAATTGTTACATTTCAAGAAGTTTTGTCGAGTTATTTATTTCGGGATAGGTCCACATTCACAGTACACACCGTCCTATGAATCCATGGATTGACCGACAGGAGCACGGGGGTACAAATTATTCCTCCCACGTTAGTGTAAGTGCATCTGAATCAATCAAAACACGGTTCGTTCCGCTCTTTATACGGCCGTTACACGCGCTGCGCTTATTGATATCGAGTTTATTGCCTGTGAAATGGTAATGCTATCGCCTGATGAAGATAGCATTGAGTGTAAATATGATTTACGTTCCGGTTCAGTAGCCGGAGCGAGTGCTGATCTGAATCGGAACTATCAATTACTGGTGCCAGTTGCAAGCAAAAAAAAGAAGGTGAAGCTTTCGTTTAAAAAAAATAAAAATTGTAATGCTATCGATTTGTAGACAGAATCGGTAAAATGAAAAACAAGCTGGCAATCATGCTAGGTTGGTAGCAATTGTTGTACTACCGGTCCTAAACTCGGATAAAGGGTAAAAAAACATGGTTTCTACTTAACAAAACACAACATCGAAGACCTTAAGAGGGAAATAAGGATTAAAAATATCGCATGTTGCAAGTGTGAAGAGAGAAAGTCCAAAATTTAAATATAAAGTTAACGGAATCTGAAAAAGCTAATGAAAATTCTTTTCAAAAAACCGACTTCAAATGCCACTACAAAGAGTGAAATAATTTTGATGTAGGTGCACCAATTCGAAGTCGGACGATTGTCTATAATATCGTCGTTTAGGTATTGTGAAGGCCTATGATTGTACCTTACATACATCGTCCGACTTCGAATTGGTGCACCTACATCAAGATTATTTCACTCTTTGTAGTGGCATTTGAAGTCGGTTTTTTGAAAAGAATTTTTATTTTTTTACTTTTTAGTGGACAGCAGGGACTGGCGAAAGGTTATCACTGAGATACAGAATAAGGGTTCAGGCCCGTCAGTTGTTGCTAAGCAATGATTTGTTTATTAGTAAATAATAAATTATTCTAATTTGACATAAGATTTGGCAAAATTCCAGCAAAATCCCCCTATTTTTAAAGATAATTTAAAAAGTAGTCAACCAATTTCGATAAAATTTACATGGGACCAATTCGACACTAGTTCCTATCGATCTAATGTAGAACCATGAAAATCAGTTGCGTATTATCGGAGAAATTCGTGAACATACATACATAAAAAAAAAATTATGATGATAAAAATAATAAAAAAAAAAAACATACAAGCCGAATTGATAACCTAGCCAATATAAAGTCATTCCTTGCTCTGTGGATAACCTCCTCCTTCTTTTGTTTTTCGAAGTCGGTTAAAAAGACCAATGATAACAAAATTGAAGTACTGGCCGAGAACCATAGAGGGTCCTAGCAATCATCGGCGGTGGTGGTAATACTTTTATCGTAGTGTATCATGCTAAAAAATATGATTTCTAAGTCTATACATAACACAACATCGAAGACCTTAAAGGGAAATAAGAATAAAAGATATTGCATGTTGAAAGTGTGAAGAGTAAAGCCGCCAAAAGCTAGATATGAATTAATCGAAAAGAAAGAAGAGCTTGAAAAATCTCTAAAGGTGGAGCCTTTAGAGATTTTTCAAGCCCAATGAAAATTTAAGTAAAGGACAGGCCTAGAAACGTACAGGGTTCTAGCACCAAAGAATTTTATGAACTTGTACACTTATTTTACTTCTTTCTCTTATTACCTGAATTCTGGCTGGCAGTTATTGATCATACGAAAAGCCAGATCTTTTCACATACATGTACTAGACGTACAAAGTTATCTTAGGGAGTTTGATAAAAAAATCTTCAACTAATCTCTTGGAGCTGCAAATGCCCATGGATGATAGGTACTATAAGTAATTACCATAACACTAACATTCAGAATACATGCAGCTATAGATGTCATTAGTTTTTATAAGATACAAACGCGTATAGATTTACCTCCATTTTGATAGAGCTTTCACCGTGGAAGCTTACTCTGAACAGCTAAATTGAATTCTGTGTGGCATTATGAGCATTATGTATGATAATAGCTACTTAATACGATAACAGTAATATTTACATACACGTCACCTTGGTTTCCAGATATTGATAAACTTACAACATATTACGAGTAGGTAACTTGTATGTTTGTAAGTGTTCCACAATTTCAGAAGTGTTTGTTTTTATGTTTAATATTATAGTAGATACTTTAAAAACCTACGGATTTATTATGCTTGTAAAATAAATTACAATTTCGCAGGACTTTTATATAGCAAATAACAAGAAACACTACAGATTTTATTATGAAAAATATTTTTTGTGTGCAAATAAATTACTGATGAAAGAAAAATAACAGGATTAACAAAATATCAATAGTCTGCTTGGCGTAAAAATAATGTTTACTGCCGCCTGCGAGAGTTATTTTTAACCGAAAAACATGAAACATTTTTAAGATGGAATTATTGTAGTAAGTAAGAATATTTTCCCTTTTTTGAATGTCTAATTTATAGCAAGTCCTAATTTAGGTGATTTAACAGCTGAGATGAACTCCTTTCCTCTTTTTAGTTAAGTTTGCTCCAACTTCAAAAACGTATACAACGTGTAACGAAAAGTTGATATAATATTGAAGGGTACATAATTATACTTGATAACGAATCAATCACCCTGTAAAAATATTAAATAGAAATAAGCATATTTATTATTCCATATAATGTATGGAAAAATATAATAAGCATATCCATTATCCATTCTTACATACATTATGGAAAAACAAATATGCTTATTTCTATTTAATATTTTTACAGGGTGGTTCGTTATCAAGTACCTACACATATGTATCCTTCTATATAATTTGAACGTTTCCTTACACGTTGTATACTTGCTTTCCACCAGCTTAAAAAAGTAAGGAAAGCCACAACCAAAAGCGAGTCTAAATAATAAAGATAAACACTTATGCACGCTTTTTGGGAGCATTTGGTAGTGGAAATTAAGGTAGTAGCAGATACATTAATTAAGGAAATAGACCCATCAAGCTGACTACCCGGTCGGCAGCGTTTTAATTACTTTAGTGCACACTTACGCAAAGGAAAGGTTTGTTGGTTAGGTTAATCGTAAATTTACATCTTTATTGCGGCTTTATGAATGGAAATGAAGCTTGAGAGCGTAATGTTCTAGTGCTTGGAGATTATAGAGCACCGAGCTTTCATATTCTGTTAGTGTCTTGTATCAAGGAAATCATGAAGAGGAACAGAATCAGTATTTGCTAATTGCTATTTTATTTCATTACTATTATTTTAATCAACTTTTAGAGACTCGTCATCGTCATTTTTTGTATTTAATTTCAAATTACTTTGTAGGTACTTGATTGCAAGAGACATTAAACCTACTTTAAGTTTTAGCAGGTCGGACGCAATCCAAATTTTTGGTATAAAGTTACAAATTGCAAGTAAGTATTCGACAGTGCGTCATATGAGAGAGAGAGAGAGTGATGCAATAGAAAGAGAGGGTCGTATAAAAGAGAGAGAGAGAGAAGATAGAAAAAGAGGGAATGTATTGGTTAGTAAAATTTTAGGTAACAAGCGCTGTTGCGGCCTGAATTGCACTTTACTGAGTCGCATATAGAGTCGTTATTAACCGACTTCAAAAAAAGGAAGAGGTTCTCAATTCGTCGGAATCTTTTTTTTTACTTGAATGATTTTGTACTTTTTGGTGTGGTTGAAGTTACAGCCTACAGGCTAGATACACAACAAAATACTACTATACTGAGGTTGTAACTATCTAAAGAAGAATAAATAAAAAATGGCGAAGCATTTAGATAGTTTTCAAAAATATATTGAAGTACTTGGGTTGAAGTATATAATGAACTTGGGTTGATTATGGTAACAGTAATCCTTTACTTTGCAACAAAACTATTAACAAAGTAAATCCAGAGATCTTAAGACACTCGGTTCATCCTTACCAGTTCCATTCATTGTGCCCTGGGGATTGGATTGTATTGTCTCATCGATTGAACCTATTTATAGCTGGCCAACGTCATACCAATCTTTGCTTTGTGCGGTACAAGGTATAAGCATTGCGTTTTTTACAAAGTACCAACCAGTAGTAAAGTTGTTGGTAGTTGGGTACCAACTACCCAATGCGTTTATTATAAGATTTTTCTCAGTTCAGAGCGCATCGGTACCCTCGTAAACTTATTAGTTTTAAGCCGTAAAATAGTTTTCATCATTAAATTACTATAACTAATTGTTGTTTCTTGGTTCTATCTTCATAATTTCGTGTGTGTCCGTGTCCGCGATGCATGACAATATTTAAATCTTTGTATTTTGTAGAATCTTTTTTACTTTATTCCATAAGAATTATTGCCAGTGTCTACAAATATTGATGGTAATTTGTACTACAAAGTTATTTTTCCTTAACAGATAAATGATTTTGACATAAATCGCGTCGAGGCGTAAGCCATAAATGATAAACGCTTTTACTCATAGCTTAACTTCGTCTCAAAGAAAGCACAAAATTGTATATTTGACTGGGTAACATGTGAGTATTCGACACATGGCAGAGATGGGCGGGTCAGGAAGATTTGTTGGTGACAAGTGAAATAAAGTGTGTCTTTTGTTTTTGAGCCGAGTCCCCGATGCGGTAATATTCTTGTTGCTTTGTGTTAGAAAATTACTTGACTACATAACATCCACGTCGTCTTTTGTCTTTATGTTACGCTTACAAATGAAATAAAGTATGTATTGTTTTAGGTCGGCAGAATGTTTGATAGTGGACGATATTATTACTCTGTGCTAGAACTATCGTATTTATAAATGCTAGTTTGTGAAATTCTTTGGAGTTATTTAATCTGAATGGATTTAATGAAATCATTTATTCTTACAAAAAAATGCAATATAGTAAGGTAGTAAGGTGCAATTAGTAACTTTTTACCAAACAATATGTGGACTGCATAGATCAATCTGGCATTGAAATAATACTTTCACTTTGGATGTTGTGTTGTAAAGGTGTTGCAAACGTTCATACACACGCACAAACTTTTGTCTTTCCTATCAAAAAGTTTTATTTTACACAAACCGCAATGATTGCATGCACCTAGTAGCTAACACTATTACACGAGGCTGTACAAAGACTTTCATCAGCTTAGCGTTCCCTTTGGCCAGAGCCAGTGGACGGCGAAATTGCCTCAAGTCAGGTAAGCCGCTTTCTTCGATGGGGACTTTGTGGCCGGGGAAGAAATGTGGAGTTTAATACGTATGTCCTAAGAATTACATCGCTACAATGTGATGTTTTCTGTGTAACGATTGAAACAAAAGGTTTGCGTGCACATAATGTTTTGAATGCCGGAATGTTATTGTGTGATGGTATTGAAGGAATCTCTATACGTGCCACAAATTAGTGTGTTATCGGGTAAGAAAGAAATTTTAATTACCGAATTCACCATCTGATTTTACGATTATAATTGCCGTGAGGATTGTTTTCGGTGCCAGAGTGCAATAACTTCAATCGTGGTTACTAATGAACTTCGTAACAAATATAATATTCCTTCGAAAATAAGTATTAAAATATGATTGCTAATAAATGATAGAACTTTTCTGCGATTAAACTAGATGATGGTACTAATGTGCTTTGCCTATAATTATTCAGTGCAGTATTTTTTTGACAATTTGGTAAACTCCTCTGGAAAACATCTGAGCTGAGTTGAAAAGCTTTCGTATTTTTTCACTTAATGAAAAAGTTACATTTGACTGCAATGTCGCCTGATGATATACGTGGCGATGCAGCCGAAGATGAAACTGTAGTTATAAGGGATTATCGTAACATGAGCTGTCGGTTGCTACACAGCATCGCAGTAGCAGCAACTTAGCAATACGCTTTTGCCAGTGGGACGGTTATAATGATTACCAATAAAGACCCGGCTGAGTTTGTTGACCAAAGCCTTCCACAAAAATTCGAATCCTTCATCAATTCAATTAGTGACTCAGTAACTCAGTGTGAATCCGTTATGAAACAGTTTCAAGCAGGAGGGTCCATACTCCATCTGAAGCAGTTTTAATTATAACACCCACGATAACAATCTCACCCACCAGGTGTTGGGATGATACCTACAACAATGCGTAGTGACTTTCCGATTCTGTGTCTATTAAAACAATTTAGTAGCCCTTTGTTGGGTTGTAGACAAACGAACGCGGCGCCCCGTAGCGAGCTATAATGAGATAAAACGCGGCCTGTATAACAAATGAAGCTATCACCAACACATGTGGTGGACGAAAAAACAATATTCTCGCTGTGCTTAAGCTACGTAATTTGCCAATTCATTTTATCCCATTTTTATAGGGTTCACCGGCAAAATTTCAATAAAAAATCACACAATCTTCATGATTACGTCCTCTCCATTAACTTAATAATCAAAATTGTTAAATTTCTGAAGCCAATAGCTTAAACTTTATTTATAGGCCCTGTTTCAAGAACTTTTTAAGAGTCACTAACATATTTAATCTATTTAATGGCAATAATTATCAACTATATCGCTTCTTAAATTTGAAAATAACTCGTTTGGAAGAAAAAAAAGTAAAGTATTGCGTAGATTATAGTGATAATGGATTGCAATTTGCACTCCACTGACGTACAATTGATCTGTTTTGTATATAATTACGGGTCAATATCGGATAAAAAAAATTCAGTTGTACAGTACTGCGGCATTACGGAACCCTCGATCCGTTAAACTAATCTGCACCTAACTAAAATGCTATTTGTTTTGGACCACACCATCTCCCAGAGATCTTAAATTTATGTGTTATGTATTACTTCCAAAAATAGGCACACAGCTACTCGTATCGCATGCCTATAATTTAAAGCGTGAGTATGAACAATTAAGATGTTTACAAAAGTTTACGCTGGTCGCGTCGTTAAAACAATATGCAAATGTAAACATGCTGGAATAACAATGTCCTAATGTAAACAATGACTGGCCGAACGCTATTGGTATTAAAATAACCGTGGTTTAAGTTGCTACTTCAGTTAACTCTACGCTGCGGTAGGCATGAGCTTTACTTTGTATAATAATAAACTAGCATTTACACGCGGCTTGTAACCTGAAACTATGACTATTGTTTTCCAAGCATATAAATTAAATATATCTTAGCTTATTTTAAGATATAGGTATGTCATCCAAATTCTTTATAGCTGTTGAGATGTAAAAAATCATAAAGTAATGTTGTGTATATAAAAAATGCGCTATACTCTATTTTTTTAATGAACTCTTATTAGTCTCTCTCTTTTGGATACAAACTATAAGATCAGAATGGGCACTAACACAAGCACTTGATTTAGGAGCACTTGATTGGCCAAAGAGCTTTAGAGAAGTTACTATTGGCCAATTGACTTCGATGATTTGTATCTTAATAAGAAGTTGTTAAAATCAGAGTGTAGACTGAACACCTTCATTAGATTCATTTTTGATTCCAATTGAAGTATAAATACTAACATCTTACATAACTAGTTATGTACCTTGATTCAAATTTAATTGGGAAATAATTCTTGAACACTCCATTAAAGTACTTATTTGCTAGACATTAGTGTTATTTACTAGACTATTTTTTTACTCAAATCAGCACATCAATACAAAAAAACGCCATAGGATATTAGAAAGGATTACCTAACTAAACGGCCACACACAGTGGGTACGTGCTCAAACAAATAAACGCAACAAAATGGGAATGGAACTATGGAATGAAAACAATTTGCTGCACTGGAAAAACGTCACGTAAACGTCGCGTTTTGATTACGGGAAAGAATTCAGGAACGGTTTTTCTCATTACCGTGGTATTTTCTATTCGAAGCGGTTTGCAAGTTGCAACGCAAAAGAAGTGTTTGTTGCATGTACTCCATAATATGTACAATGACGGGTCTGTAAAACTGCGTTAGTCTTTGCGATTACCGAGGCTCTTTGAATAAACCTGTAAATGCTAGCTAGATCAAAGGAAGGGAAATTACGAATGAGTGTCTATCTTTTGATATAATATATATAATTGTCGTGTCTTTTTTTGTTACCAAACCCTCCGAAATGACTTGACTGATTGGTAAGAAATTTTCTGTGAATGTTCGGTAGGTCTGAGAGAGGTGGTTAGGTATTTTTATATCCCTAATGACAAAACAACGCTTGCTGTGTCAGCTAATAATAATATAGCATTACTTCTTTTAAAAAAATGTGTCCGTATATTACTTAGGACTTTTTTATTGATTAGGTACGCGAAAATTCTAAACATGCTTATCTAGAAGTTAACTAATATCCTTACCTTTTTATAAAATATCTCAAACTATACTCGCACAATTTAAATAGATAAATCTATCTTTGTTATTATTTTCTTATTTAAATACTAAACAAGTCAGGTTCGAGGATTTAGAATTAATATTAAATATCTCTACAGCTTCCACCCCTGGAGGATATTATTGTTTTGAAAAAGGCATCTACTCTGATAAGCCAACAAGACGACTGCTCATTTTTATTATGTCCATTCCCCAAGGCTCAGAGCGTCTTTGAACGATTGGTGTGAGTGAAGAAAGAGAGCGAGAAATTGTTTTGGATAAGGACCAAAATACCTGCTGACTGATTAATCGGTACAAAGCATTTAGGAAATTCATGGTAGGTAATGATTTTTATAATATCTTTACTATTTGTTTCTCAAGGCTCGACCTGCGTGACCTTGTTTTCTATGAAATCCGCGGGATCGTGATTTTAATAGGACGGATAAGCTTTTGTGTCTTTCTTATTTGAAAATCATATAGGTATGTCGGTCGACTATGAAAGAAGAAACAGCATTTCAATGTTTAAACGAAATTCTAATACTCAGGAGTTCAGTCCATCTAGCAAACACTCGTCTATTTTTTTCTATAGTCGTCCTAAATGATTTCGATTTTTTACCGGTAAGGGACAGACAAAATAATAAATCTATAATAAAGTAAAGTAATCCGTAGTAAAGATACAATTACAGTACAGGACAACATCATCTGTCGTATCAGTTAACGCATCAATTTATTCAATTTTGGACTAATGAGATAATCCTATATTTGCTCCAGATTCGCTTAATGTCTTTCCCTTGGACCTTAAACTGAGGCATGATGATGCGTTCGCTTCCAGAGTCTAAATCTTTGTATGATGCGGCACGATAACGTTTGTGGAGGCCAGTTTATGGAACAACTAAGCACAAAACATATGTTTTAGACCTTCGTAAATGCGTGTTTTTGGAACATTACACTGGACCTTTTCCGTGGCAATAAAGTTTTTTTAATTGATCAACATAACTAAAAATCTTGATAAAGATTTTTGGTCCTTCCTACCAACCTTGTGTTAGAAATGTAAAGAAATTTTAGTATGTACGTAATGCATATTTGTTCCTTTTCAACGTTACATTATACTCTTCAGTCACTGATAAATTATTTATCGCCTGGCTTAAATGAAGCCTTAGGACCTAAACATTTTCTTAATAATGTACACAAAGAATAGCGACACCTTTATTTGGAAATTTAAGATATGATGACTTATTATAAAATGTATGCAGTTTCCTTTAAACGAACTTTTAAGTACATTACGTGCTGAGGACATTAAGCTTATACTTTATAGCCATATGATAATTTTAATTTTCAAATCAGACGACAAAAATGTCAAGGATTTTTTTACCTGCGACTTTTCCCTAAAACGGAAGCGTTCCTCGCTCAATATTTGAAGCGTTTCACCATCACTGCAATGACAAGTTAAAATTCATCAGATAAGAACCCACCCTCTCTGGGCCACTAAATAATGGAATGATGACCCATTTAATAGCAAATTAGGCCTCTGCTTTAATAAAGTTAGGACTTGATCAGACTAGCTGTAATCTGTCGCTGGTTTGATGAAAGACACAACTTTTCTATCAAAGTTGAACAGGGTGTTAGTTAACTTAGCTGTGGTCTCTAAGGATTGGATCGCAATCTTACTTGATGGTAAGTTAAGTACATACCTACTAACACACAAGGGGTAGGTATACACCTTATAGTTTTTAACATTATCGTTGTCATTTCATTTTAATCGCACTTTTATAACCAGTGGCATCTTTACAAACAATCCGCTTTGATTTTGTATTTACATTAACCTTTCATGAATTTCGGTTTGTATATCCGTTCCCGCTCGATTTCCCAACCTTAAAATTATCTACTTTCAAAGATGTTTGTTTTAACAATCTATCTACAACTATTGATTGCTATCGCCAATATCAGTTTAAGTAGCCTTTACTGTTATCCAGATAGATAGAACTAGATAGAAGACACTTTTCTGTAAAGTAAACGCGTAGTGAGGATGCGCCCTTAACGTAACGTAATGTTTAGCCACGTTTTATAAGGGCGCGGCATCTTTTGGCGTTTTTTGTAACTTATTGTGCTTTTATTATACAAAAATGTTACTATCATTGTACCTCAAATGCTTTTAGAGGTCTGCTGTGAAAGGGTGATAAAATCTATGTTGTTTCTTTAACAAGAACTCGGTTTTTAATTGAGAATAGGATCCTGAGTCATAAGTCATAACTCTGCATTTTGGGAGCGTTGTCTCATATTATTCTTCATTCTTTGCCATTAATTAAATAATTTATCTATCAATTTTTGTACAAGTTTGCTCTGTACAAGTCAGTACTTGACTGCGATCTCATCTGATGGTAAGTGATGATGCAGCCGAAGATGTTAGCGTACTAACTTGGAAGGGTAGGTAAATTTTAAAACCCAGCGGTTTCTAGACAGAATCGCACCGGAATGCTAAATCGCTTGGCGGTGCACCTTTGCTGGTAGGGTGGTAACTGCCCACGGCCGAAGCCTCCCACCAGACCAGATCTAAACCAATTTAGAAATTATAAAATAAAAAGGGAAAATATTATCATATAGTATTACTGCCTATTATATGGTTACGTAGTACTTTACAAAAAACAAATAAAAAACGCAATGTATGTCTTTGTATATTCTCATATTTAATACTACACCTGAGTTGAAAGTAACGTAGTAATATGATACCGAAAATTATTCTAAATATTTTATTCGAAAAAGTGAACTCGTTTGCATATTCTCACGACTCACGAGTCACTTAACAGACTGGTCTGGATTCGTATGGAAAAAAGGAAATTAAAGTTCACACTGCACAACTTTCTGAGAAGGAAGCCAATAGGTCTAAAAGATCTTATCTTCAAACTCCAAAGGTTGACTTGACATATTACTTTAAAAGTTTTCTTAAATGAGTTTCAGATAAAAGGTCAAAATGTTTATGCTTGATGAGAGATACCTACCCGTAATTTTTAATGACAAATAGCGATCAGAATATAAATTGAATGTTCAGAAAGAAATCAATAAAAAGACTTAAAACTTAAAAACTACAAAATAATTATTTGATCCATTCTTTTTGAATCAAAACTTTCTTCAAAAAAACAACACACAGATTCCATAATATTTTCAATAAATTTTATTGCGTTCACATATTAAAAGAAAACTGAAACGCATACACGGCGCTTTTAAAAATATCTCCACATAATACAATAATTCATGTAAACAAACAAACGAAAGGAACAATTCAGATAAATGGTTTCTGTTAACGATATCCAGCTTCGATCAAATCGTATCGATATCATAAAATTCGCAACCGAAAATCGTTTTCGCTGACAGCGTATTAATTTAATGTTATCGCTCCGCCCGCGCCCCCTGCCGGGGAAAGCGAGAATCGACAAGCTCATATAGCGATAAACTATACAATTTTGAACAATAAATTTGAATTTTAACGACTCGCTGACTTTGATTATGAAGTCGTGTTTTTCGGGCGTGAGTAATGTTTTCGACACTCAATTTCACATCATTTTTTGATTCATACTAAAAAATTTGTATAACTAAGCAGGTTTTGCCTGCGGATTCACCCACGTAAAGACCACTGGAATCTTAACTAATTTATTATTTATCAAAATTGATGTAAACGGTGACGTTTTTCGATTTTGTTTTCAAAATATCTTTATTGTCGCAAATAAATAATCTCTAGTGCTACTTAATCAGCCTATTGATATCCACTGCTGGACATAGGCCTTTCCGAGAGCGCGCTACCACCAACTCTAGTGCTAAGCCTAGGTTAAACAAATATAATAGGTATTAACAAACACTTACAGTTCATGCAGGAATATGCCCTTTTTCAGAACTTATTGGCAAATAAAACTTTCAAAACACCATAATAACATTCTTCGATACTTAATAATGACTTGTTTATCGTATGTATAATTTAGGTGCAGATTGCAGCTATACATTTTTATCATTATTAAACAGTGAAGTAAAATATCGCGAAAAACCGGCATGCCTTGAAATAGACCAACAAACAAACTTGACTTGACAAAGGTGTGCAAAGCCTGCCAACCCGCAATTGGCTACTGTGGTGGGCTATGGCAAAACCCCTCTCATTCTAAGAGGAGACCCGTCTCCAGCATTGGAAAATAAAATGGACTAGAGACGATTCTATAAACAGTAAAGCTTAAAACACATTGAAGCATTCACTACAGTATTCACGGAAAAGAAAAATAGAGAAATCCAAAAAGGAAAGAGAACATGCCGAACGAATTAGAACTTTCAAAAATGGAGCGTGTTTGTACGGAAAGTGTCCCACAAAAATAGGGGACATCCACCGAGTGGTGACTGGGCAAACAACTGGGTCACCCGTGGTCATTAGACAAAGCGGAAAGATTAAAAAGAAACTATTGTAACATTTACGAGACGGCCTTTTGTAGTTTCTTTAGTTGTGTCAAAATAGATGTAAGAATTTATTGCATAGTGCTGTGCTGTAGCCTTTATAATTTTATCTCAAATTATATCGGCCAGATAATATTAAAATCAGGTCCTAACCGCTAGAATCTATACCTACTGATATTAATGCTATAATCTTAGGAACTACCGGTCTGTTTTGCCCATTAACTAGGAAGGCTACAGGCTACTTTTTATTCCACTGCTGGACACGATATAAAATGTAGGTGCTTTACAAATGCGAAAGGCAAGTGTGAAAAAACGAATTTTGTAGAAGATGTTGGAAAAAACTAGTAATTAATATAAAATTACTAAAAAATATTGTTATCTTGCTTATTAATTAAAGTGACTCTTCTTTGACTAATTAGAAAATATTCCATTTATTAAAATTTAAATGATAACATAGCTTGATTAATCACATCAATTAGCCATCAATACGTAAAAGTCAACAGCGATAATATGTTATTCTCAAATATCTCCATATTAAGAACGAGCATTATTCAAATTTTAGTAATAAGAAAGATTAATGTCACACCTCATAGAGACTGAATATTTATTTACAAGGTGTAATGTAATACACGCCCACGTATTAAATTATTATTTATGCGCTCCGTCTGCTAAAATTTATTGGGATTTAGTTTTATTAAGCGACCGTATCGCAAATTTGTGGTATAGTTAGGCCCGTTTATCTTAAGGTAGACGGTAATCGTAAAGAAGTCTTACTTAATGTCTTAAGTCATCCTTATAGCAAGAAAAGAAAGATAAGTCATTATATTGCGCTGTGTAGATACCCTTATTAATTGCCAGATGGTGTCATGTCCTGCACTCTCGGATTTGTGACCGAAATTAATTAATTTCGAGATTAGTTTTATAAATAACAATAAAATAATCATTATTGGTATTTTTTCCTGTCCTCCAAATATTGAAAAAAAAAATCTTTCGTAGCGAATTTTATTTTCATAATTAATATTCTTTTGTCTTAGATAAATATGAATCAATCAAGTCCGCAACATGCAGTTTTAAACCTATATGTATAGGAAGGTACCTTTGTTATAAACAGTTAAACTATAAATACAGGTTTGAGTGGTTTTCTACATTTTAACACAGGTCTGTCTCCTTTTGTTTATGCACTTAATCTATTTCTAGTTAATTTATTTCCAAAAATGTTATGCGGAAGAATAAAATTAGTAAACGAATTTATCTTTTACGACTCTACATAAAACTCATTGATGGTACACATTTGGAAGGATAATAAAAAGCTGTCCCGATCGCTTTAGGGGTTTATACTTACCTCGTGCTTATATTGGAAGGAAGTTATCGGCGTTACTTTAAAAAAATTCGAAATTGCCTTCTCGTTGAAACTGCTCTTGTAGAATATTAATCGTCTTTGCATATTATCTCCAAAAAGAAATGTTTTCAGGGTTAATTATTATGTATGTCTTTATATCACCATAACTTTAAATATGTTTGTGGTATCTTGATTTATAATCGTTAGTTTACTATGAATAAGAAATAATATAATTAGGGTAACTAAATGACATTGATGGGAAGGTTCCGTGATTGATTTTAAAATGAGATACAGAAGACTGTATTAAGTCTCTTTTAATTACTAGTCTATTATAATAATGTCCTCCAGCCGGCCACTGAAATTTTCCACAGGTGCGGGACATGCACTCTCTATTCCCTTTCACTCATAATCCGATGGGACTACAGTTTCGAAACGACCGGAGACATATCAGGCGCAGGACCGACGGCTGAACGTGCTCTACGAGGCATGGGGGGATATTTCAATCTACGACGGCGCGCCCCACTCTGCCAAAATCGCTTATGTTTCTTTCGATTCGTACGGAGTTTGACAGAGTATAGGCCGCGCCGTCGTGGATTACAATATCTATACCTAATAGTACCTAAGAATTTCCTCATAGAATAGTCCAATTCTAAATTTTTTTGGCCTGATGCGGGAATCGAACCCAGAATCTCGTGATCTGCACTCGAACATGCTTACCACTAAACCAACGACGCAGTTACTAGTCATATAAATTTTACTTGAGGACCCTAAAATGCAGTAAACCTAATATTGTAGCTTATTTTTTCTCAAGCCAGTGCGGCGCGCAATGGACCGTCTTTAGTGGTGTTAATGAGGCTGCAACTCCACTGATATTGTGCGATGCACGATTTACCACTACGGACTATTTACCTCCCACCAGGATATAGACGTGTGATGTATGACCGGAAGTGAGCAGACTACCGTTTTAGCTTTCCTTTGTTGAAAAATACTACAGCCAATATATTATTATTTTATTATTGTGGGGAAATATTATCACAGGAAAAGTAAATACATTTTATTATGAAACAGAACTTTCAACATGTAGAGTATTTAATTTTCCTACCTAACCTAACTTTGTATGAGTTCATAAATTATAGTTGAGATACTTTTACGCATAGCTGCAAATACATCACAGTTCTGGTTGGATCCACGTGAATTTCAAACAACAGGTAACAAAAATATAGGATGTAAACTATATACTATTAAAATTATATTTACGGATAACTTATGTAAAACCTTTTTTTAACGTTTCTTTGATTAGTAAAACAATTCTTAAACGTTATAATGTACATATAATAATATCAAAAATGAAAAATGAACGACACCAGTAACAACACAATTATCTTGATTATCAAATATTCAGAAAAAAGTCGTCTATGAAAAAACAGGGAGTCACAGCAGTTACGAGATTATTAAAGAATTATCAATAAACCAGCCACCCCTCGTTTGGACCGTTTTCCTTTATTATAATCTAGATCCAAGGGCGATAAGTATATTATCGTATATTTTATATCGCCACCTAAGTATAATACTGTTTCTGTATATAGTTTTTATCACTCTTTTTGAACTGAGAATAATTTATCTTTCCTTCATTGTCACTTTGTTTTCAACCTCGCAACTATTACTGGTGTCATTCAGTAATTCTAAACTTTGAATTCTCTCATCTTCGAAGAGATAAATGATAATTAAAGAGATCCAATTATTATCGCCATGAAAGTTTTTTGACGTGACAACGTCTTATAAATCGATAGAGCCGGTTGCACGCACGAAAAAACATGACTCATCCGGCGTTACCTCGCTCATGCGGCGTTACCGGCGTTACCTCGCGAGCGCGGAACGAGCGACAAAGAAGACGTTGTCACGTTCAACTATCGTCAGTAAACCGACTTTACAGGCAACCAATTTTTTTGTTTGTTTTAATTGAATTGAGCTTGAATCCCACATTTGTATGAAATTATTAAGTTTCGTTTAGCAAATAGTTGCTCTTGTAAATTAGTAAATTTCGATTCAATTGCTTATTAAGTTCGCTTTATACGCACCCGTTATCTTGTTAAAAATTTACTTTTATATACTGTATTAAAATAAAAACTGTCGAAGTTCGAGTATCAGTTTTTACTGTCAATAAGGAATTCCCTAATTTTGCGAAGTCTCCGTATTTGCAGAGTTCCTACCGAGTTACGAAACGATAAAGGGGCCTAGCGTTTTTTCTCGCGCATTCTCCTGGCTGGCTATCTACACTTTTTGCTGTCAACATCGAGTCTCCAAGGAGTTTTTACCCACTGCGACGAGTAGAATTTTTTGCAGTCCCTCAATCTAAAGTACCCGTATATTTCTGACGACCAGTGTCCGTCCTCGTAATTGATTGAATTCTTCATAAATAGCCTCCAAGTTTTTGTCCCTTAACGTTTTTGTGACGTTCGAATTGACAGGTTCGCGTCGTCCTTCGTACACAATGCGAACGTCACTTGCTCAAGTTTATCGACGGTTTTTGTTTTAAAATTAATACAATACCAATAATTCATTTTTTTTGTCGTCTCTTACAAATACGTCTCTGCAAAAAGGGGCTACGGGTAATTGTAGATTAAAATACCGTAAGCGAAGATAAGGGGGCATTCGAATAAACATTAAAAAGTGCCCAATTCATTGGAAAGTACATCGTGTGTGCATCATTTTCGTTTTGAAGCATCAGAAATTGATTCTTATCGAATGATACAAGAAGCGGAGTCGATTTATCGATAAGCGAGGCAATCATCGAATGCAAGAAGGCGTGAGCTTGACGCATGAGTTATGGAGGCGATAAATCGAGCAAAATCAACAAATTAAACATTCGATGCATCGATTGAGCCCGAGAACTGATTTCTTGCTTCGCTCTTGTTGCTGTTTGATTTATGAACTGTCAGTAACACGGTTTATAACTTATTTTACTGTTCCTTTTTTAGTTTACGCGAAATTTATATTACTTTAACAAGCACTCACTAATTGTTATTTAATAAAGCAACGTTATTATGTGTTTTGAATTTGGGTCGGTACGTGTAGTCAAAATAATGTAGACACACACCTACTATACTTTTTAAATATATCTGTTTTTTGTTACCCTTTTACGGTTAGGTATAAGTTACCCCAGCTGGATTTTTTGTCTTGATTGAAACTTGAGTATTATGCCGTGAGAGAATACATTCAATAAACAGACTTAAAAAATAAATCAAACCAACAAAATTACAGCGCGCTGAAAAGAATTGAAAATCAGCTTCAAGCTAATCCATATTTCAAGTCAACGTCTGCACAAAGTCTTCCAAAGTCTTCCAAATCTATGAAAAGCCCACTGGAAACCCGAAACAAACGGTGATTGAGATCAATATCGCAGTTTTAATAAAACAGATGGGAAACGGCTTCCATATCCGGCTCTTGGTTGTTTTTGCTCGAAAAAATTGGACCCCTCGAAAAAACCATGATAATAGAAACAACAGGCTCGCTGCAAAGGGGTTACCGTTGTTGATATACAAACACAAGACATTACGAATGAACTTTTTGCAGTATTTTTTTGCATTACCTAGCGAAGATATCCTTATCAAATTATGCTGTTGCAAAAGTTTACTAACAAATATGGTCCCGTTTTTACCCTTTGGGTACGGAGCCCTAAAAAGTACCGACTACCGAGAATTTTTAAATATTACAAATTCTATTTGCAGTAATAAATTCATGATGTCATATTTTTATGCCATAGTCCGGAAGCTCTAAATTTATGAATTTAAGAATTTAGAAAAAACTTGATTATTAACTTTTTAGAAATATTAATATCAGAAGTAAGTACCTGATACAATAAAGTCAAGTACAAAATACTGTTTGCTGTAGGTGTAACTGTAGGCACAATTTACACAACTAATACGAGCTCTGTTTGTAATAGTTTATGTATATCATCGGTTTTAATGTCAAATACTATCTTTTTTTTTCGACAAAGGTCTTTTAGAATGCGTTAAAGAGGGCCCAGCAAGGTCCCTGTTTGGTCCCTGCGTACGAATTTGTATATTCACGCCTTATGGGCTTAATATGCTATTCCATTTTATAGACGTCTTAAGGATCCTTGGGCTCAGTTTTGCAAGTAAATTATTAATTTATGCGTTGATTTCATATGTAAATCTGTCCTCAGACTGATATAAAACTATTTTGAGACTCATTTGTGTAGCATATTATGCAAAATAAAACACTATAACTATGAATTCTTCTTTTTACCCACGACGGAACGGAGTACGGGTATATGCGTTTAGGGTGAGAGACCGTTTGTACATTACTCTATTAAAAATATTTTATGTTTGATTGTATGTTAAATTATTCACAAAAACCAATAATGCAAAAATATTTTTGTTTGTTTGTTTGTTTGTTTGTTTGTTTGTGTGTTCGTTTGTGCACATCAATGTTCCCATTTATTTCAAAGACGGCTTGACCGATTTAGATGCGGTTTTCTGTATAATGTTCGGTGTTCAGCGGCAATGGTTCTTAGATAGTTGTTACGAACATCGATCACCAGGGGGCGCCATAAAATACATTTATATTGCAAACGAATGTTCCCATTTATTTCAAAAACGGCTGGACCGATTTAGATGCAGTTTCCTGTATAATGTTTGGTATTTATTGGCGATGGTTCTTAGATAGTTGTTACGAACATCGATCACCAGGGGGCGCCATAAAAACGTTTATATTGCAAACGAATGTTCCCATTTATTTCAAAAACAGCTTGACCGATTTAGATGCAGTTTTCTGTATAATGTTTGGTATTCATTGGCAATGGTTCTTAGATAGTTGTTACGAACATCGATCACCAGGGGGTGCCATAAAAAAACATTTACAGTGCAAACGAATGTTCCCAATACAGTTGTACAGTTGGATAAAGTTTTGAACAAAATACTAGTGAGTCATTGCAAATGGTTTGTAGATAATTGTTCTTGTGATTGAACAGCAGAGGGCGCCACAATAAACGTATCTGTATGACTTGGAAGGGAAATTCTCTGTTTTAATATATTTCTAGTAAATTCCTTGTGTTAGTGATTGGGTTTGTTTGAACTAGTCTCAAACATTAAATTTGGTGACGAGGGTCTGACGATGCAAGATGGGGCTGATTAGCGATGCATATTAATGGTAACTAGTAAATACCTCGAGTTTAGGCTCATTTGATTTGGTTAAACTATTCTAACACATTAGGCTTGGTGGCGAGGATTAATGAATGAATATGGCGCATTTACCCGGCAAGAGGGCCATGGCCCAGGGCGTCAGCCTCCGAGGGGCGGCGCCAGCCGCACCTCGCTCAGTTTTTCTTACTTTATTAGAGAAATTCCCTGTGTTTAATGTGTTATCTTTCTGTTAAACACGTATTGTGTATACAGTCTAGTAAACAGGGATTCGTATGTTTTAACTAGGCCCAAACCTTTAGATGTACATAGTACATCTAACCCTAGATGTATGTACATACATCTAGGGTTAGATGATGCCTTCAGACGCTGCATAGAGGAGTTAATGGCTAGTTTGAAGATTAATTTTAATTTTTTAATAATAATATCTTTTAAATTACATTAATATATTAATCGAAAAACTATAAAACAAGTGGAAAATTAAAAAAATTTAAAACACCCACGACTTTTGCAGACTTGTAATTGAAAAAGGATTAAATAATTTTTTTTAAACTCCCCGACTAAAGGAAAGTAATAACTAAGAACCTATCAGTATAATTACAAATCCAAAAAAATCCGTCGGAGCTGCCATTGCTATTTTCGTTTCCAATATCAATTAATGAAATTAGTAAGCATTGATAAACTGCCGGTATATGAGAAGTATCAAGAAATTGAATTAGTCATCAACTGGTAAACAGCACCATCAACCGTCACAGGCAGGACACAGCAGCTCCGGCGGATTTTCTTGGATTTGTAATTATACTGATAGGTTCTTAGTTATTACTTTCCTTTAGTCGGGGAGTTTAAAAAAAAATTATTTAATCCTTTTTCAATTACAAGTCTGCAAAAGTCGTGGGTGTTTTAAATTTTTTTAATTTTCCACTTGTTTATTAAGAAAAATCTTTGTAACGTTAATTCGATATTCTATTGTTATTGAGTATTTTTATATTCTATCCTATTTTTTTATGCCAGAATAGTTTTATTCGGAAGTTTTGTAACTGTTTCAACTAGGTCCTACTTATATAATACCCTACTTCCTTAATTCATGTAAATATTGATCTTTCTCAGGTTGGCACGTGATTATCTAATGGTAGGACCCTTTTATATGTTGTGTTCATAGTAGTATCCCAAATCTTTTTAGAGCGTCAGAAGTCATGAGTCCACTAGTCCCAAAGCCATCATAATTTATTAAGTGATAAAAATAGGTCCTGGACCCGGCTACTGCCAAACCCAAGACCATAATTTGTTAAGTGATAAAAATAGGACCAGACGCAATGTCTGATCCTTATAACAGGTTCTTGCTTTATAATAATGTTATCATGATGTATGGCCCTACTAGCAGCCCGGCGTACTTCAACTATTATAAGCTTCCATACACCAAGCACTGCGTTCGGTAAGCGTTCGATAGGACCCTACTAACAGCCCGGCGTACTTCGACTATATGCCTCCATACACCTAGCACTGCGTTCGGTAAGCGTTCGATAGTGGCATCTTTATGAAAAAGATGATCCAAGGCCCCGCACTCGCCCAGGATGGTGAGCTCCCGCATCCGCCCAGAACCCGAAGGCGCCCCGAAGGGTGAGCTCTCCCCCCCTCATCTCTCATAAGAGATGTAAGTCCAGCCGCATTAAGGTGGCGGTTTTCACCTATGTTCACATCCCCGTAAGGATATGAGATAAAGAGCCTCATTAAGGTGGAGGTTACACCTATGTGATAAGGTGGGGCACTCTCTTACAAGAGCGCCCCTAACGGTTGTACCGCCCCAGATATGTGTTATATTCTTATCCCGGTGAGGATAAGAGATCAGCACCTTAAGCGTGGTGTTACGCATACTAGAGACCAAGAGACAATCTGCAAACATCGAGGCCTGAAGGCGCAGCCTACCGTATTAACTTATAGTGCAACAGCCAGCTGCGACGCATCAAATACACTCGACGTCATACAGACAATATGCGCCACTTAGGACGTCTTCCCATAGTACCATAGTACGGGCATTCGCTGTGTTAGCCATCTCAGAAGGGTCTTACTAGACTCTGCTAATATTCATATTCATATTTATATTTATTATTCATAAGATTCGTCATGACCACCAACATGACGCACTAGCCATCAGAAGTCTTTATGTCTTTCGCTCATACCATCTCGGGACACAGGCGCTCTCGGCGACCCGCGTCCCCTCATATATGTCGCGCGGCGATCTTGATCGACTGCGCGCATATGGTGAAAACCATGTATCTCTACCTTATTGAATGAATATTGCCATGCGATAATACTTCGTTTCCCTTATCGATTAAGCCCATTTCCATAGGTCATTAGAATTTTCCAATACACGAACACGCTCTGCTCCTATACACGAACAAGTGGTCAAATTAAGACTTTGTCTAAGTTTGATTATTTATCTTTGCATTGCTTCGGGTTATCACCCTCGTTACTCAGATAGTTTGCCAAGCTATATGTTTGTATTGTTCTTACGTATCAAGATTCAAGAGCGGTTCTTTTTCATGAACATAGGTAGGTATAGGTTAGTTACATCCAACCCCCTAAATTCTATGTAACCTGTGGAATAGAATTTACTCTAGGGAATTAAACCTTTCGCTTATACATCTCATCTTTGCACCATCGGCTTATCGGCTTTATACATAATTGTTTACTGATCTACTCGCAGTTAAACTGCTTTCGATACTGTACCCTCTTGCGAGAGCCAAGACACATAAGTGTTTACTGATCTACTCACAGTGGAACTGCTTTCGATACTGTACCCTCTTGCGAGAGCCAAAATACATAAATGTTTACTGATCTACTCACAGTGGAACTGCTTTCGATACTGTGTTCATCAAAATCTCAGATAAGAGATGAAGTTTATATTTTGATTAATGAAAACATTTTTGGCAAATGCTTTCGCTGTTGTTCGTCTTGCAACGATCCAAGAATTTCACCTCTACCGTCGCAATACGAATGCCCCCAAATGTCCCTATTTACCATTTCTCATATATTTTTTGATTGATGAAAACACCTTTGGCAAATGCTTTCGCTGTCATACATCTTGCAACGATCCAAGAATTTCACCTCTACCGTCGCAATACGAATGCCCCCAGGTGTCCCTATTAATCATTTCTTTTGAGTTCGAAAACTCTTATGCATTATAACATTATATCTTGGTCTGGTATCCTCCGTTTATTAAGGTGCTTTCAAAAGCGACCTATTTATTAGTAATATTTGTTATTTCACTTGAAATCATGACTACGTGCTGTTCCTTCACGTAATTTATAGTGCTTGCTCAAACATTACTTGAGCTATACTCCTTCAATAGTTTTAATTTGTTTCGCTCCGTGAATCATTATCTATTAATATATTGTGTGTGAGACCCATACAATAACTTGTTTATTTATGTTTTTCATAGGTCATTGGAACTAGAGAGTCAGACTCAGGCGTTGCACCATTGTGATACTTTGCCAATTAATACAAGATTTTTGGTACGACCGCTTGGTTCCCTTAGGAACACTAATGAGATCAAAGACCCATCGGTCGGCGCTGTGTAAGTCTTTGCATAAAATTATGCAAGTTTTTTTTTTTTTTTTTTTTTTGATGTTTTAACCCATATTCCATTTGGGCAATTCGAGTACTATTAGTACTGCTCAACTCTCCACACACTTAATAAACAATTTCATTTTTCATACGACGATATTAAATATTGTCATGACAAGTTACACATAATTCTTCGATTGCATCGATAATACTATTATTACGTTTCTCCTCCACACACAATTTGTCTTCATTCCATAAAGCTGCCATAAACAGCCGCTTTAGTGCAATACTCGCTTGAGCATTGCTCCGAGTGTTCCTTTGCTTGTTTTGCAAGTATTCCCTATTAATCAATATTGTAATATTTCAATCGCTCTGGCGCACCGCTCGCTTGAACAGCGCTCTGAGCGTTTCTTTACTTGTCTTACAAGTAATCTCCACTCGCCACTCATCAATATTTTAATATATCAGTCGCTCTGGCGCACTGCGCATCGAGCATCGCCACCGGCGATCCATCTTATTACATACGCCTTCACTCTCCTTAATCGCTTATTTCTGTTAGATGTAGCATCACCAAGCAACAAAAGATAACCAATCGTATTTCCAAATAGTCACTTCAGTGCCCCGCTCTCTCGAGCATCACTATTTGTGACTCAATATACTACCACAATGTGTGTGATGTGACGATCTCGACACAACTTCTTCACCAATAGTCACTTCAGTGCCCCGCTCTCTTGAGCATCACTATTTGTGACTAAATATACTACCACACAATGTGTGTGATGTGTCGATCTCCACACATCTTCTTCACCAACGCTTAAGTGCACCGCCCTCTTGGGCATCACTCTTAGCGAGCCATCTTAGTGACAAAATACACAACCATCATGTGCTCTCCATGTATCTCCACATTACTTCTTTATCACTTAGTCGCTTTAGTGCACCGCCCTCTTGGGCATCACTCTTAGCGAACCATACTCATTACATCACGTCTTAGCACAATGTGCTGTGTCATCACCACCTCTCAACTCTATTTGACAACCTTGTGTTGCTGTGTCAAATAACTTGCTTTATCAGTAAGTCAACCATAATTGCTTCAGCGCACCGCTCCCTAGAGCATTGCTTTTTGCGACTCAATACACAGTCAACACATCTATATCTTTACACATCCTCCTAGGTTACTAATACATCTAAGCCGCTTCAGCGCACCGCCCTCTTGGGCATCGCTCTTTACGGCCTTTGCGTGCGACCAACACAACTCATTTTTGTAAATCATGTAATAATATTACATGTCATTATCAACTTTGTGTGGTATTCAACAACTTCGGTCCGAATACCACAACTTCACTTTACCTTCGGACCTCGTCACCCACAAGCTTCGCATCCTCACATTAGTTATTCGTATCATAAGTCAATGCTGCCTTATCGACGTATTCAATGTACACACCATCAAACTCCATCTCCTATAGTCACCAGGCGTTAAGCATCATTAAGATTCAATGTCCATTTATAACCATAGCAACCCCCAGACCTTAGGGGTTTCTTAATTTTTTTACAACTTTATACAAGTCGTAATCACCTTCCTTCCACTTCCACTTTATGTCTCGAGTAGAGATGACGCCTCTACAGATAGAAGACAATTAGCTAAACATGTTTTGACATCAGATGCCTGTCACGGCATTCCCAATTCACATAATTAGTGTAATACAACCCCCAGACCTCAAAGGTTGTATTTCTTGCACATAACTTATAACATTAATAACCATCCACCTCTCAATTTTGTTATCTTTTGTATTTATAACAATCCCCAGACCTCAAGGGTTGTACGACTTACTTATATTTGCAATTTCATATCTCATTTATTTTTATCATTATAAACTTGACCACTTCTCGGTCAAACTGATTGCTTATATCTGACATCTTAAGGCCATACCCAAACCTTTTATATTTCACCATGAATGCATCACACTCGCCATTTCATGCCATTAATAAATATTTAAGACAAGTTCGACTTGTTGCCTTTAAATTTGGAGTATTTTCAAGTCATTTAAATATGTACTTATGCTTTACGCATATATGAGTAAAACCAAATGTATCATCAAGAATAGGCTCATAGTATAATCTGCCTTCACATCCAAAATGAGCCGTCAGGCAAAAGCCTGTATAAAAATGTCTTTCCAATTACTTCGATAGCGCTCAACAGGTGTTGCAATATTGCACTTTGTAAGTTAACGCGACACGTTAACTTTTATATGATAATTCTCATAACTTATTATTCAATTCAGGCCTTTGCAAGCCTTACTATGATAATTACTTTTCTCTTTCCACAACTCGTTATTCATTTCAGGCCTAAGCCTTACTATGATAACGATTTCTGTCCTTCAACAACTCCAAACCACACTTCGTTCCAACGGCTTTGATATCACTCTTTCTTCCTTCAACCCCCTGACAGTATGACTTTTAGGACATCATGAACTCGTAGACCTCTTCAGTCTCTTTCCATTTCACGGACAACAAATTGTAGGCTTTCGCCTACTTTCCTAACCCCTAACTTGCCGTTTGACCAGCATCCTGGTCACGGCACCAAATTGTAACTGTTTCAACTAGGTCCTACTTATATAATACCCTACTTCCTTAATTCATGTAAATATTGATCTTTCTCAGGTTGGCACGTGATTATCTAATGGTAGGACCCTTTTATATGTTGTGTTCATAGTAGTATCCCAAATCCTTTTAGAGCGTCAGAAGTCATGAGTCCACTAGTCCCAAAGCCATCATAATTTATTAAGTGATAAAAATAGGTCCTGGACCCGGCTACTGCCAAACCCAAGACCATAATTTGTTAAGTGATAAAAATAGGACCAGACGCAATGTCTGATCCTTATAACAGGTTCTTGCTTTATAATAATGTTATCATGATGTATGGCCCTACTAGCAGCCCGGCGTACTTCAACTATTATAAGCTTCCATACACCAAGCACTGCGTTCGGTAAGCGTTCGATAGGACCCTACTAACAGCCCGGCGTACTTCGACTATATGCCTCCATACACCTAGCACTGCGTTCGGTAAGCGTTCGATAGTGGCATCTTTATGAAAAAGATGATCCAAGGCCCCGCACTCGCCCAGGATGGTGAGCTCCCGCATCCGCCCAGAACCCGAAGGCGCCCCGAAGGGTGAGCTCTCCCCCCCTCATCTCTCATAAGAGATGTAAGTCCGGCCGCATTAAGGTGGCGGTTTTCACCTATGTTCACATCCCCGTAAGGATATGAGATAAAGAGCCTCATTAAGGTGGAGGTTACACCTATGTGATAAGGTGGGGCACTCTCTTACAAGAGCGCCCCTAACGGTTGTACCGCCCCAGATATGTGTTATATTCTTATCCCGGTGAGGATAAGAGATCAGCACCTTAAGCGTGGTGTTACGCATACTAGAGACCAAGAGACAATCTGCAAACATCGAGGCCTGAAGGCGCAGCCTACCGTATTAACTTATAGTGCAACAGCCAGCTGCGACGCATCAAATACACTCGACGTCATACAGACAATATGCGCCACTTAGGACGTCTTCCCATAGTACCATAGTACGGGCATTCGCTGTGTTAGCCATCTCAGAAGGGTCTTACTAGACTCTGCTAATATTCATATTCATATTTATATTTATTATTCATAAGATTCGTCATGACCACCAACATGACGCACTAGCCATCAGAAGTCTTTATGTCTTTCGCTCATACCATCTCGGGACACAGGCGCTCTCGGCGACCCGCGTCCCCTCATATATTATGTCGCGCGGCGATCTTGATCGACTGCGCGCATATGGTGAAAACCATGTATCTCTACCTTATTGAATGAATATTGCCATGCGATAATACTTCGTTTCCCTTATCGATTAAGCCCATTTCCATAGGTCATTAGAATTTTCCAATACACGAACACGCTCTGCTCCTATACACGAACAAGTGGTCAAATTAAGACTTTGTCTAAGTTTGATTATTTATCTTTGCATTGCTTCGGGTTATCACCCTCGTTACTCAGATAGTTTGCCAAGCTATATGTTTGTATTGTTCTTACGTATCAAGATTCAAGAGCGGTTCTTTTTCATGAACATAGGTAGGTATAGGTTAGTTACAGTTTGTCACTCTTTCACACTCGAGTCATAATAGAGACAATCAAGGATTTTTACATTTACCAAACATTCGAACCTTACCTATGATAAAAAGGTCGTAAATACCAGCTCTTAATGGGTTTCTATATAATTTTACCGAAAGAGGGTTGCATGTGTAAAAAGAACATAAAAAGTATAAAATCCGAGTCGTTGCCCCTTTGACGCGTAGAATTTTATTACGTTGACAATTGACTTATTTGACGTACCTACTCGTAAACCGACAATATTGCGTCATAGAACAAAAGATTTTACATACTTTAATATTTCTGTTTACTCAATAGATATGTCTACTTATTTAATATATATTTTTTGGTACGAGACTAAAATAGTAGGTTCAGTAGTCCTGCGTAAATTATTATTATTTACTACGTGCATGATTTTTTTTTAATTTCAGTAAATTATCAAAATTTAATTTCTTTCAGTTTTTTGCCAAGCTCAATCCCCCAATTTGAATGAAGGGGGTGCCACAGGTTTAAAATAGATTCACCTGTTAAAACGCTAAGAGATTACCTTCAACCAGGACGGAAGGTTAAAAAGAATTTCTAGGAATTTCCGAAGGATCACTCGAACGAAGCGAGTGCTAGCTAGTTTATTATTTCGAAGAAAATTTTCTTAGTAACTATGTAGTTTGGATATAATACAAATACTTAGGTATTAGTGCTGTAAATCAACGAACGATCATGACCAAGGTATTGATAAATGTCTTTTTTTTATTTTATTGTACTCCGATCCGATCCACGCATTTATTCAATTAGTACATGCTCTAAACGCCTTGAAAGCAATTCTAAATGTACACAGAACAAACTTAAGTATTCTATTTTTATTCTGTGACATTTTTGGGCGGGGCGGATAAAGTTGCGTGACAAAACAAACCCGCACGCACACTGTCAAATGATAACTTCGCGTCTATCAATTACAGAGGAATGGAACACTGCGGAGTGCTTAAAGTTTATTATGGCCTTCATAGATAAGTTATACTGTTATATATTATTAGTATACCGTTTTATTTATATTATATGTAAGCACGGATGTAGAAAATTTCATGCCTTACAACAAGCACGATTTTGTTAAAAAAAAGGATTCATTATTTTAATTATTTAGTGCTATTGTGCATATTTAGTACTTATGTCAACTGCGGGATTTCGGATTAGTGAAAGTGCTGAAATATATATATAGTGCCTTTTCAATGGAATTTCCTGGCCGGTAAAGAGAAAAATTAAATAATTGGATTATCAAGTTTATAGGATGAAAATATTATATTATTTTTCAAATGTATAGATACAAGAAGATAAAAATGGAAAATCCAAATATGTATTTTTTACTCCGATTAGTTTTTTTTTGCGAAATGTAGGAATTTCCACAAACAAGACATTCTTGTCCAAAAACTTGAAACGGTCTTTTACAAAAGAATCACGTACATTACCTAAAATTATTAACATTTTCACTTCATGAATAACCAGTAAACTTTTAGCGATGTACTCTATAATGATAGAGCGGCTATTGAAAATATATTTAATCAGGTTTTTCAATCTACTTAATAGCAGCTGCACGCTACACACCTACTGTGTTCTAAACATCTGCAAATGTTTGGGAACACTTGAGAGTCGTATTTCAGTAAGATATACAGATATATTGCAATTTCATGATTGATATTTTAGAATAAAATTTAGAAGATGATTCGATTATAAATAACAAAAAACTGGTGTAAATAATGAAGTTCATGGTCAATCTTCTAATATATCAAATTTTCGTGTATTTCTTGCTTGCTTGACAGATTTTTATGATTTTTTTTTCTGTACGTTTGATATGTCGTACTCTATTTTTCATACACCAAGATGATAAACAATTTTTATATCAAAACAACGTTTGCCGGGTCAGATGGTTTATTTGTAAAAAGTAAATTTTAAAGTGGCACGTTCAAAAGTGGTACACTATTAACTTGATGAAGAAATTATTCTCCAGATTTTGTCCTATCTACTTTGCGATCCATTAGTCAAATATCTTTGTAAGTTAGGGTATTGGATTCGCAAAAACCGAGCGCATTAGTATGCGAGACCGAATTTAATGGGTCCAAAGGGAGTCGTGTCCACATCATCTTTATTAATGGGAACAAATTAAACCTTATTTAAGCCGAGGACGCCTTATTTTTCTCTTTCAGCTCGTAAATTAAATACAACGAATGCTACTTACTCCGAAACATCATCAATAAATTAATCCATTTGTTTGTGTCACATTTCCATTTAAATAAAATAATAATAGGTACATTTTGGAATGAAATTATTTACCTAAATTGTTTATATTTTCAGTACTGTATGTATTTTTTCTCCATGTGTTATTAATTTTTTTCCACCCTATATAATCGTTTAAATTAGTTTGGCGCGAAGTGTGGACTGCTCGTTGCGTTTGACAGGTGGTGTGCGACATAATTGCAGCCAGGAGCAGTACTCCTCGAAAGGTTTAATAGTTCCATTTTTGAAAATGACCAGAGTAATGGCGTCCCTATATACCACCTCATTCTTATTAGTTATTAATTATTTGGTACACATTGTAACAACTGGAAAATGACAACATTTCTTTCCAATCGAAAGGTATTTTATAGAACAAGTATAAACGTGATAAATTAAGATTGTTCGGTAAAATTAGTCCGTGAAATTAAAAATTTATTTAGAATTTAGCAAATATTAGTTAAACTACATATTATAGTCATGAATTTTGCGTAAATAAAAGCATCACAGCTGCATTTTTATTTCATAAACACATTGCCCAAAAATTTCAAGACATTGTTATTACCATTCATTCTACGCGGTTCACTATCAGGTAAGTTAGTTACATTAGAATTCACAATTCTAATTGGAAAGTATAGTACCCAATAGGAATAATATTAATATTATGTATTTCGTTCCTAGAAATATAATTTTAATTACGAAACCGAATTAGTAAGTGAAAAAGTTGAAAATCGTCGAACGTTCGTTAGGGTTATATCTAATCTCCGACTTTTTTTACTAAGCCTCTAGAGAAAAAATTAAATTAAATTATTTAAGGGAGAAAATTTTAACGATATTTTGATCGTTATAACACCCATTCTTAATTGAATAATTTTTATATCTATTTAATGAAAATTTTCTGATGACATACTTCTAAACAATAGACTTTATAAATGGCTTTACATTAATTATATCCTAGAATTTTAATATCAAAAAAGAATTTGGAGGTCAACGACCTACGCTACAAATAAGCAAGTAATTAAAAGATATCAAACTTTTTATATCAACACTAAAATGCTTACAGTATCTATTTAGGATCATTCTAGTTAATAACACTTTTAAAATGGTTGTCAATTTTTGGTTAATGTTACAATAGATATAGATATATGAATTAGAATATGTAGGCGTAAACATAAGGTTTACGTGACCTGTCACAAGCATTACTGGGCCATTATTCATCAGACGCGAGGAATTTGACCTTCCCGTTTATCAGTTTGATTAATACGATCGCCGCGCAGTCTACCTTACGCATGGAAGTTTTTAAATTTGTTAAATGGATTTAGTTTCAAGTTTGAAATAAAATTCATTATGCTCCTGTAAAAAGTAGTAGAAAGAAGGTGAGGCTGGCTATATGTAAAGTTAATATAATAAATATAATCGGGAGACTTTGTTATCTATACTGATATTATAAAGCCAAAGAGTTTGTTTGTTTGTTTGAACGCGCTAATCATAGGAACAAGTGATCCGAATTGAAAAATTATTTTTGTGTTATTTGTGTGTTGTGTAGTTTTTGTGCTTCATTTATCGAGGAAGGCTATAGGTTATATAAATTCACGCTATCACCATCAAAATCTTGAGATTGAGATGCACAAACGTCAAATATTGTTCCTTTTGGAGAGCTTCCGTTGTGAGCGCTGCGTAAATGGTTAAATTACCCAAAAATTATGTAAGACTAAGTTGATCTCCATTAAAAATTCTAGAAAAAAGACCAAGACACCAGACACCGCTCGTGTCTATATATTTTTTAGGCTGACTCACTGTCATAATTACGGACAGGACAAAAAATATTGTCAGCAACAACAAACTTTTCAACTATGTATTTCAAAGGGTTTCTTTGTATTGTTTACACTTTTTCACTATCAGAAAACCTTCAAGTAGCCACTTGCTACCGTGTCCCATGGCAAAAAATTCGCAAGGAATGTACTACGGCAGGTTGTGCGCTTTTGCGGTTTCATCGCATGCAGGAAATTCGTGAATGAATCTGGCGGGGTTGTGTCAAGTGTCGCAGTGAAGTTTTTGCATTCCCACGCCCACACTCATTGAAGGGCTAAGATTTATGTGATGAGTAATTTAGGTTTCATTTTTTTTTGATTTGCTGGTCTTTCTATATTGGTACTAAACCAAAATCAAAAATTGAGTACAATAACTTTTTTTAGGGTAGGTATTGAAAAAATGAAAAAATAAATTGCATGAGATTTAAGCAACTTTCGGCTAACGTTATTTAATTTTCTATTCTTTTATAATACTTCTTGTTCTTAATTAATACGAATACGAAAACCAATAAATGGTTTCAGATGACCTTTCAATTGGTCTTAATTAAAATGCTTTAGAAAATAACCTTCAAATCTTAAAGAGACGTTGCTCTTTTATCATTCGCTAACAAAAGAATCGTCATCAAAATTGCGAAAGACAGTTAATTAATTTTTTTTATATTTACTTTAAAAACACCGACAAAGCCAACTGCCAAGATATTATTTCTACCAAAAGTAATAAAATTGAAAGGGACATTTTTTGTTAAATGCTCTTAATTAATATCTTTGAGACTTTCTTTTTTGCGTGAATGATTAAAAGGATCGCAAATCGCAATGGAATGGGAACGAGACAGGTTAAGTATAATCGTAAAAATTGTTTTTAGGGTTCCGTATCAAAACAACGGAACTCTTATAGGATCACTTTGGTAAAGATCAAATGCCCCCGTTCTTTCTGCTGCTGCAAAAGCAACCACAGCACGCAGGACCCTGCGGACTGTGCGAAAAATGTCACCAATTTACTGCGGGGCTAGACAAAGTCACAAGCGTTTGGCGTTAACGCTAGTCGACAAAAATGTATGGACAAAACAAATGACTGAAGAAAAACCACGATAATAATTACTAAACCACGCTGTGTTTGAATAATTAACTACGCTAACTTGAACGCTCGCTGGCGTTCTCGCGGACCCTGTAGATAACTTTAGCGTACTTCGCTTGACAATTGACAGCCGACAGTATCAAACACAGCGTGTTTAGTAATTATTATCGTGGTTTTTCTACCGGCATTTGTTTTGTCCATACATTTTTGTCGACTAGCGTTAACGCCAAACGCTTGTGACTTTGTCTAGCTCCGCTGGTGTCGTACAAGTGGGAAAAAATAATACTCAACCGCACTAACATAATGATTGAATATTCTATTCCATATAATTTTAAATGTTTATAATTAACTGATATTAATCATGCTCTCTTTTTTGAAGGCGATTCCCTAATGCCGGTGCCCAATATTCTATCTTCTAGGGCAAATCCCTACTAGAGATATCAATCTCTAGTAAGGCAAACCATGGACAGATAGAATATTGGAAACTCTCATAAAAGAGCAGAGTTGAAATTTAGTAAGACCTTTAAATTTTTTTTAGTAGGTACTGTTTGAGTGATCTAAGTAGGTACATGAAGAGTGAGATGGATGGGATGACATTTCACAGAGAAGTACCAGTCTTTAGACAAAACTTCATACCAAAAAACGATAATCAAATTACACAGTGCGCTAGAGTCAGGATGAGAACAGATGGTAGCTACCAGCGGAGGCTTTCGCGGCGGAGTGATTTTTAACAGGTGAATAATCTTGTTTCACGTTACAAAATCCGGTCGTCTTCAGAAAATATGCTATGTTTAATTTGAAGCGACGATGAGTTATGGTCTAGCTAAGCCGAATATCTCAAAAAGTATGTAAGATAAAAAGTTTTATGATTACTTTGTGAAATTACTTTGTGATATGCAGCTGCAGCCATAACGTCGGCCATAAAAATAGACCGAGAGAGGCCCGACGGCGTGAAAAAATGTCGCCAGTTTATCGGTGCCAAAAATTGTTTTGCCACCAACAGTAAGGCCAGGCCACGCAGCGATCGCTCTGCAGCCATCTTTAAAATTTTGACAGATGGCGCTACTGTTTGTTTGTATGAAAAAGGTTTACGTAAATCGTTCGGATGCCCATATCCTGAGGTTTCTTATCGGTGGCCATACACTATCCTTCCTATCGTCCAATTGGTATGAAGCTGCCGATTCGATCAGTTAGAACTGACCGTATGTATTCAAGGATGGTGGATGGCCATTGGCAAGCATAAGATAATATAATGGATACACTATATTCCCATGCTTGCTTTTGGTATGCCTTTGACAAGAAATCAAAAAAATGTATGTACCCGATCGCTAAATAAATCACGTGACTTCTACGCAACAACTGTCACTGTCATATATTGTTTTAATTGATAAGTCATTATGAATTATGATTACAGCTGCTGACAATAGTGATAATCTTTGAGCCGCGTGACTAAATTTTTAATTCTAAAATGTGTTAAAATTGTTTTCAATCGTGTGTGACTAACGACAGAAATAATTTGCAAGCGTGTAAGTGTAATTATACGATCTTCACTATTTTAAATCCGTTTCGCTAAAGTAAGTAAGTGTTCGGTTCTCGGTACTATTTGTTGCCAGAGTTGAGTATGACGTTGGACTATTGAAACAGTATGTAGGTACATATCTATTACAAATTGAACGTCGCCGCCTAAAACCAGTTGTATCTTCAGATTGCGACAATTGACACGTCCACACTAAACTATTCGGTACTCGATACAGCTCGGTGCTTGAGTTGAGTATGAGTATTACGTTGGACTATTAAAACTTTGAAACATGTGAATTTGTGACCATACTTACTAAAAATTTAACCTCACCGCCCAAAATCAGTTGCACCTTCAAATTGCGACAATTGTCACACTAAATTGTTCGGTACTCTACCAACACTATTCGGTGCCTGAGTTGAGTATGACATTGGACTATTGAAACTTTGAAAAATGTGAATTTGTAACCATACTTAATATAAATTGAACGTCGCCGCCCAAAACCAGCTGTATCTTCTGATTGCAACGATTGTCACGTCCACACTGCGATTTTATATTGGCACTTAAATTTTTATGAATTATAAAAGCTGAATCGATGGTTTAGCAAAATGTCCAGGGCTAATAAAAGTTCGCAACATAAACACAATTTTTATTAGTACCAGTAAAGTACACAAATTGCCCGAAAAATCTATGCATTGGCATTTGGCCACGCAATAAAGTATAGGGACAAAAGGGCCAATAAAGAAATCTCTATATTAGGTACTGAAAATAAGGGCTGCCACAAATGTAGTGCGTTTGGGCTGACTTTTATTGGTAATAAAATGGGATAATGTGTTGGAGTGAGCGTATTTCGGAAATGTACAAATTTAGACCGCTAGAGGCGCCGCGAGTATTTGCTGTATTCAGTACATAGCGAATATTTATTTATATTTATATTGAGTATAGTTGAGAACTAGAGAATAAGTTAAATTATGGTTATGCAATACCATGGACCAGAGCCGCGTTCACAGGTGAAGCTAGCATTGAAAATAAGATTTCTTTTGCTGGATATATACCTAACAGCAAACATTTTCACAATATATAACCTAAAGATCCTCAACGTGGCATTAGTATGCCAAGTATCATTAACTTGGCAGCCTTCGGTTGATGCATCAGATGCAAGTTTAAAAATTATTTATTTGATGCATTAGTTCTTAGCTATAAATGCCTATGCAAAATGTGACTGCTATGACATTTTAAATATCATCGTTTGTAAACCTTTATATAAAGGATTAATTTCAACAAAAAAGCAAAACGAATTTTCTATTATAGAACTACAAAACACGGTCATACACAGTGGTTCATCAAATTTACCACGTAAATAGAATCACCGAAATGGAGATAAACAAAAACTACTGTCAAATTTGTATGCGGGCATTGAATAGCCTAGAAAATCCTCAATTTATTGACGCTATCAATATCATTTGTTTCCATTTGTAAAGCACATAAACCGACACACGTGATATAACATAACAATTCTCACGTCGATTGCTTTTTACACAAATAGGTGTTGATGTGTAAAACTGCTTGTTTGGTGTTTTATTATTCGTTTTGTTCGTTTACAAATTTATGGGTACGCTAATGGAAAATTGCTTCTTATTCTTCCTTAACCTGCGAGGAGGTGCGTTAAAAATGAACTTTACTTACCACACAGCGAAGTTTAGTTTAACTAAATCTTCCTCTTCTTGAGTCGACAGTTTTCTCATATTATACGGGCAACCAAAAAACTGCAACCTCGTTAGCTTGTCAGTAGGCTTGTGCAAATTAAATAAGGGTTGTGTTATATCAGTTCTTACAAATATTGAAGCGGAAGACCACAAATTATTTTGCTTTACGTACTCCTCAATATGGAATGAGTTTATAATATGGAACCTCACCTTAAACAATAGCCTATAGTCAAATAAATATTTCAATAAGTTGGTATCTATTTTTCACGTTATAAATACCAGCCAGTAGTATAGATCGAATTGTGACAATTATATTCTGTACCAAGGCAATAAACAAATGACCCGCCCAAGCATCGCTGTTAAATCAAAAAATCCCTTCTCATCTATTGTAAAAGAAACTTGCGAACATGAGGAAACCTCATTGTGTGGTCGTTATTTATAATACATTATTATCAAAAGTATGGATAGTCTGTCATTTTATTCTTGGCAGCCAGCGTGATGACAGCCAGGACTATGGCCAGACCCTTCGTAATCTCAGAGAACTGTGCTTAGTATTGGACCGGCTGCCATTCTCTTCAGAAGATCACATTTTATAGATATAACATTATTAGTTCTATATTGTATACTTTCAGACATAACCAAATAATATGAGTCTCTTAAATTATAACAAAATAACGACGCTGTCATTTCAACAATGTTTATGTTTCCTATGAAGTAGTCGTTAAAAGTATATTGAAGCAAGGAACAGTCAAACACTAATGCCCGTTAAAGTGTAACGCTAAGAGGTTTTACAAACGTAGTTGTACATTAACTGATCAAATCAAATAATTTATTGATGAGGTAATTAGTATCTTTGTGTCCTTTATATCATAACAGGGATGAGCCAGTGGTTCTGAATTCTGCCTCCTTCTGAATTCTTCCTAATATACTCGCTCGCAACTTATAGGTAAGTTAAGTCGTAAGTAGTAAATGTTCACAAAAATACTATCAGCAAAAACTCATACTTTTTCGATGAAGTTCTAAAGTGTAGTAAAATTACCAATTACAATTCAGAAACAACAATAAACTCAACTCTTACCTACACACGTAACATACTTCGACGAAAGTGCAAATTATAAACAGCAGTAGCATCGTAAATGTTTTAGTATCGACTTCTTACTTCAAGGATTCCAGGGTAGGTATATTCAAGGGTACTCAAACTTGCGAGACGAAAGCAACAAACACCTTTGCTAGCAAAGATATTTCGCACTCGCAAAATGAAACTTGCACCAGCGAAATTAACTTTGAAGTCTGTTTCATACACAGGGCTACGATCAACTTCAAAATCTATAAAAGAGTTTTTTTTACATCGGTCCTTTGGATCACTTAGTTTTAAAAGAGCTTCAATGATAGGTTCTACCAGTTTTCCTAGGGTTTCAAACATTACATATTATAAATAAATTTTGAGAGTAAAAACCCTAAAGTTATTTTGCAGTTTCCCCCTAGCATTTTGCATTTTCCCTAATAGCTCAAAACTAGCATGAAGATAATCTTATTGAAGCCAAATTGCAATTAAAACAAAAAAAACATAAAAATGACTGTAAGTATAACATTATTTTCATTCAAAACTGAACTACGGAATACTAACAATTACAAGACTTACTTATCTAAGCAAACTTAACATCTTAGTTGTTTTGTTTCTAATAGTAAAACATAATAACTGAAAAAAATACTACATTATTGCTAAACATCGATCCCATTTGCTTTATGCCCTATGGGTAAAACTTGCGCTAGAAATTGTACCTATTAAAAGTAGCGCAAATGGACAAATAGGCGATGTAAAACCTTAGATCTTGATAAAATTGGTTCCTATAAGCCTAAATTTTTTAATTGTCTCAATTTTGATGTATAATAATATGTCTTTTATAATGAAAATTTATGCGCTAACTCAGAAACTCTTGTTTTATGAGAGTTTCTGAGTTTTTGGCAATTGGTAACCCTGTCCATGTGTGACTTTTACGCTTCATTTTACTACATTTATACGTTGCAACTTCCTAAACATGCATTCCTAAAGCAAGAAGCAATATATCTTGACTGCTCTTGTAACTTACAAAAGGAATTCCAAAGTATAATCTTTGTGTTACGTACACCTTTCCTTCTACTAACTTGAGATTTAGGAAAAGCTTTATGAAATAAAGCTCTTACATTTCAAAAGTTTCGAAGTAAGTCTTCGGGATAACAGATATTATGCTGCATCACTGTTTTAAAACCACCTGCGGACCTCTTCCTCAAGGTTTAAAATATAAGTTGAAAACACGTTTCAAATATTGAATAGAAGCAGGCGTTATTTTGTGGAAATTCGTAGCAGGACAGATTAATTTGTTTTGCTATAATCCGCTACTTGAAAATAATCTTTTTGATCCAATTTCTTAGAGGCACGCTTCGTCCCGACTTCGGAACATCCTCAGGAGATGTTGACTTCACAATGCGAAATCGTAGAGATCTCGCATTGTGAAGTCAATACAAATACACTTTATTCCAAAATGACTACAAATTACGCGTGGGCTCACCGAACGTACCTATCAATAAGAAGTTTAAACAATAGATTTTACAGAATGTACTGATTATCTCGAATGTAACAAACTAAGTTCCGATATGTTGCACATTATAGAGACAATGGACGCTGATTGGTTTAGTTACAAGGAACTAAGTTCCGACCGAGGTCCGAACGTGACCGTAATACGGATTTCTCACTTTTCAGAATTTCTCATTAGGAGTACAAGTAATTTGCTCGTGTGGAAACTCTGAAATGTTTTTCCTACTTACACTATAAAACGACGGGATAGATAGATAGCTCATGCGTGCCGACAACTTTAGTTTTCTATATTTCCCATATTATTATTAAATACCTAATTAAAAAAATATACATATATTTGACGCATTAATATTTCTTTTTAAATTACATGATTCATCCGTAATGTATCTCTACCGTCGTTTTCCAAATTTCCAAGTAGATTTGTCCATATCTGACAAAACAATATCGTCGAGTATTTCATAATGATACAAGTGCATTTACTTTGACAGAACTTTAGTAAGCACTCGATGGCGACGTCGCCCATTGGCTGTTTTTTATATAAAATCTAGGTAAGTGTTAATTTAAAACTCTAGTATCATCATTTAGAAATATCATCATCTAAAATGTTAGCATCATCGGTATAACGAATATCACCAGTAACAAACATTCTAAAACTAAATGATTATTATATGTGTATACATTTTTGTTTCATCAGCCATCAACTTTCGGTACTATTGATTATCTAAATTAAAGAAGTATATCTCAAATTAAACTACAATTTCTATGATGATAATAATATAATAAAGAGTAAAGTATCTGGATCTCGCTCACGAGGTTTCCGCCATGTGGCACGTGGAGTCCACTGAAATCATCCCAATCGTGATATCTGCCAACGGTTTAATACCAGTCAGCCTCGCTCACCATCTGCGGCGGCTGGGTTTCCGTGGCAGTTCGCTTGCGGCCAAGATGCAGAGGGCGCTGGTGCTCGACTCGGCTAGGATAGTCCGTCGGTTTCTTAGCCTGTCGCCCTGACCCCCGGCCGTTTGGTCTCCCCTGCCGGGATGTAGTCCTCCGCCCGGCACATATATGTATGTGTGTAACGTTTATGTACGTTTATTTAAATTTTGCGTATTTAAGTAAGTTTATTATATGCCTTTGGTTTTTATATATATTTATCATGTGCCGGGTGTGAGAGTTAAATTTAATACGAAAATAATAAAGAGTACCATAAGTACCTACTACATAAGTCACTACATAAGTTCAAATTAAAAATATTTAAATTTCCAACGAATTGAGAATAAGTAACGAGAAATGAATTAAGAGGCAAAATGAAATAATTATTGGAAAATAAATAAACATAAGATACTAATTTATGCGAGGCCCGGTATCAGTTCCATCAGAACCACCACAGATGGCATTAAAGGCAATTATAAAACACACAGACATAATTCTCTTTTCATCGTAAAGATCCGTATCTTGCAAGCGAGGCGTGAGACTCTTTATAGAGAATAAATTTTAATTGGAGAACACAACTAGAATTTATAAAACATTACGACTTAATCGAATCGGGATCGGGTAATGAGCGGAAACATATTATAATTTTCAACGTGGGCAGTCTAAAGCTGAGTGCACACGGTTTACACGAGGCATGTAAAAATACCAAAATGATTAATGATATGACACAGGCGTTCGATCAAATATAAACAAAGAGCAAATCATTATCATTATTGTTTAATAAAATACTCTATCAAATAAAGTTATACAAGTTTAACTAGAGTTACCTACTTTTTGTATAATTATAAAAGATGGTATTAAGATTGCAGAATGCAAAATTAAACAACATTATTTTTTTTAACCGGCGTCAAAAAACGGAGTAGGTCCTCAAATTGAAGCGTATATTTTTTATGTATGAGCACGCATAACTCTTTACAGCGTAGTCCGATTTTATAAAAATTATTTTTTCGTTTGAAAGGGTATACTTCCGAGGTAGTTGCATACAAATTCGGTACCTGACCTGAGCAAAAAGATTTATGTCGGTTGCAAAATTTTTGCAGAATATTAGGTAGGTACCTACTTATTCCAAATATATTTGTGAGTACAGTAAACTTGTGTGCGGCCACCTTAATGTAAATGTTTTGGTGTTTGGACACGGTTTGACAAGCCTGGACACTTTCACGCCAATTAAAAAGATTCTAAAAGTCCTCCGTCAATCCACGTCTCTGACTTTCAACAAAGTCATTTGCAAGAAACGCGTCTGCAAACTTGATACTGTTTAAAACTTGATTATAAGTTATATCAGTTAAGTATAGGTTTACTTTGTGAAGTTATTTAATTTATTTTTAATACATCTTAGGATTTTACATTGGTATAAATAAACATATTTGAATTACATATTCTACCAAAATTAAATTGGTATAAAAACAAAATTGGTAGCGCGTATTTTGTAGGTCAATTTAGTGATTTATTCTTAAATTAACAGTAGAAAGTTTTTCATGACTCTATTGTTTCTAAAGGCCTAAACTTTGTCTCTGAATAAATCTTAAGTCACAGTTACAGGCAAACGCTGTTAAAATATTGATTATAATCCGACACGATTTTGTTTAAAAAATATTATTATCATTTTTCAATTTAGCTCTTTATCTTGCATCACAACTATCCCAGAAATGCGAAGGCGGTTGTACGAGAGATATACTAAAAGATCTAATAAAATGATTAATTGAAATCAATATTTGATAAATAATCGATTACTCAAACGATTAGGAAACCTGTTTGATTCGGACATTACATATAAGAAAAGCAACTGTCGGAGTATGCAGAGGTACGAGTAGACACGTCAAGTACTTGGGAAAAAATTAACATAAGTACTAGATATGCCCCAAATGAATGACGGAGAGCATTTGATAGGAAGATCACCGACGCGACGTTTGTATGATATTTTGTACCTAAAAGAATAATTGATTATAGGAGAGGAACAATAAAGTGAATTAGTTCGACAAAAAGAAAGACAATGCCTTATTATTCAATGGATAAGTTGCTATTGTTGGCTGCTAGATAATATTACTTGAAATGCTTTAGGACAGTGTAGATAAAAGTTCCATTACAATAGATAACCAAAAGCTTTAATTGTATCGTTTTTGATTTTTTTGATATTATTATTTTAGTCAGCTATCTTAGGTTCCTATTAGTGCTCTTATTTTCCTTCATAGTTTTTCTCCAAGACAGTAAGTTCCTTTACGAAACTATTATCATATCTTAACCGACATTTTATTATTGAAAATTTAATTAAATTTTTTAGTCATTGCTCTTGCTTAGAAGAACACTGTCTCTAGTTTTGTTTATCATCATTTCTCTTTGGAAACTGTGAATGGTATGGGAATACTAATAAGCTATAGATTGTATTTTTGAAACCGGACTCACATGCGACAAAAGTGTCTTAAGACAGTCTGAGTCTAATAAATAATAATAGAGTGTCTGCATTATTTTCTGTCAGCTCATCTAGCAGGGCGGTTCATTGGCCGCGTTCAACCGTATCATTTGTTTATTCGATCATCCGAACTTGATATAAATCTCTTAACGATGAAAAGTTAGATTCTTTAAACAGATACTGGGGAGTCGGTATTTGTTATCCATTACGCTCATGTGGTATTTGCGTCGGAGTGCCATGGGATCATTGTCTAATTGGGTTGAGTTTGATACTAGGATGTTTTTAGTGCTTTTAAAATATAGTATTTATAGAGCACTAAAAAAAATCTATATTTCTTATAATTAGTAATATCTGCTATTTTAAATTATGACAGCACTAATTGCATATACATTGTGAGGTCACGTTTTGCAATTTTTTGCTATAGATAGATTGATAGATATTGAAAAATAACTGCATCGGCTTTGTGTTATCACAATTTTAATAAAAAATCACTTTATGTTTATGCAACGAAGTGTAATCTAAATCTGAATATGATAACAGAAAATTGCGTATTAGGATCAGATGGTATTTTCCATACGGAAAGTAATCTGCGTCTCTTTCGTTATGATAATAATCATAAGGAATATATTTTATCATCTCACATTTTCAATATTCGGCTAATACATCTTAGCATATTGCGAAGCAAACGTTAATAAAAACGAATACCAGTAAATGCTTTTACGAGTTCAGAACGCACATATCCTTCCTCCGTCCGTATAAACGACGTAAACGGAAAAATATATATCAGTCTTAGTCCCACACTCAATAATTTGTATGACGGTAAGCGGATTACGCGCACCGTCGAGCTATAAATTCAGGAATCTTTATAATTTTTAGTCGCCCGGCGATTTCTTATCGTCATAAATTGAATATCGTTAAATATGCAGCGCCTCAAGACGCAAGCGTTCTTAAGTAGGCATTATTCTATGAGATAAAGTCGTTAAGCGATCGGAGTTCCGTTTGAAATACGTACAATTGACCACATATCGATTCAGAATCGTGGAACTACGCAAGACGTTTTCAATACTGCACCATTGGTTTTAGAGTTCATTTTAAAGGTGGGAATTTTATAGTTTTTACTGTACGGGCATATGTAAATAGTGGATAGTTATGTCGTATAACTTTAGTGGTTACCCATCTAATCCGTGAGGTACGTGAGGTAAAGTCCGTGAGGTTTTATTGGTCGATAATTTTGGATTCCCCTCTGAGTAGACGTTTTTAGCTCTAGAAGAGTAGTCTAACTTGACGAACACTTTATGGCTTTAAAGAGTTTTGATTTCGCATTCTTAGGTATACTCCGAATATTGTGCAAAATAAGTATAAAAACTTCAAAACCTGCCCCCTGCATGTCAGCATGCATGTCACGCTGACACGCTGCACTGAACACGCTGAATAAGAGGCCAATCTTTCCCCGTTTTTTAGCTCTATCAGATTAAGATAATAATTGGGTACTTACCTAAATTTATATTATTGAGATTAGTGCCACGCCAAAGGTACTACGAGTATTATTGAAAAATGAAGAACGTCACACCGAATTGCCGCGTTCGAATAAAATAATACGTAAGAACTGACTATTATACTGGTATTTAGATTGACATCTAAAAAGGCTACCATACCTATCTACCCATGTACAAATAGTAAAAGCTTACGAGTATGTGGGATGTATTATATGTATGTTTGTTTTGTTTTTTCCCAAATATCTCGGAAACTTGCAGAGCTTAATCATTTTGTATTGTTCGTTAAGTTTCTTTCAAATTAGGAAACATAGCAAGTTTCCGTGCATTTATGCAATAATTATTTTCAACTTAATCACGTTATGAAGTTGGTTACTACTACTATACTTACTAGGAACTTTTATATAAATCACTTTTTCACTATGGGAACCTACTTACTTGCAGCCAATATATAAAGTTTTCGTGCCGCAACAGCTTGATTGGTTGTTAAGATTTTTTTGTAGGTCTGAGAAAAGGTCGTAAGCTATTTTTCATACCCCTACATGGCAAAACAACGTTTGCCGCGTAAGCTACACAAAATAACTGTTATTTTAGTGTTACACATCTCAACCATGGCGAGTTTACACCACACGGCCATGGTGATTTAGCGTTTCGAATACCGATACAATTCCGCGTACAAGCCAATTAGGGTTGGGTATTGATCTATATTTATAACTGCAATTCCTTTTCCATGTTAGCACCTACTATACCATTATACTGCGTCATAATTCACTATCAGGTGAGATCGTATATCGTCGGTGCAAACTTGTAAACCATAAAAATGTTACTTTTTAAGTATGTGATAAATATTGAGCTTTAGACGACGTGCCTGACTTACCATTGCGTAGTTTCATAATCTCAATGATTGTGAAAATAGTTTGGTTGTGAACCTGCACGATATTGTAGGTCTATGAAGTCTCTGATCACGTCATAATAACTTTAATTTCATTATAACCCGTTCGCAGAAGCTTTGCCGATAATTTCCCCTCCCGGCTTCTGCGAACGGGTAGTACTTATCGGTCGTTCGTTCGTTCGTTTCAGCCGACGGACGTCCACTGCTGGACAAAGTCCTCCTGCAATGCTTTCCAGCCCGCACGGTTCTGCGCCATTTGTATCCAGCGCCTTCCCGCGACTCTTTTAATGTCGTCAGTCCATCTGGTCGGAGGTCTGCCAACACTGCGCATTCCCGTGCGGGGTCGCCATTCCAGCACTTTCGGTCCCCAACGTCCGTCGGTTCTACGAGCTATGTGCGGTGTGCCCCGCCCATTGTCACTTCAGCTTCGCGATACGTTGAGCTATGTCGGTGACTCTGGTTCGTCTACGGATCTCCTCATTTCTGATTTGATCAAGCAGAGAGCCTCCATTCGCTCGCTGAGTGACTCTGAGCCTTCTTATGAGGCCCATAGTAAAAGACCAAGTGTCAGATCCATATGAAATCACTGGTAACACGCACTGTTTGAAGACCTTAGTCTTCAGTACTTATTGACTTCGTAATAATTATTGACTTTAACCTCAGATTAGTTTTTGTTTTATTAAAAGTTAGTTGAACCATCCGTGTGATCTCACACTTTTTAAGAAATAAAGGAAGCATTGTTATTAATTTTAATACCTAGAGTACCAAATTTAATACCTAGAGTATAAAATTATATTATGTTTTCTTGTTCACTATTTGTACGAGTAATAAGTATTATATTTATACTGTTTCATCTTTTGCCAACTAAAAAAGTTTACTCAATCTCAGGTTTTTTTTGGGTTCAGTTTTTCACTCGTATCAATTTATGAATGACTTCACATGTCAAAACACAAAAAGTATGCCATGTATCAACGACGATGACTGAAGGTTTAAAAAATATTGTAGGTATGGATATTAAGTTACTATCAGCCGAGAAGCACTTATTATAAATCTTTTAAGATTGAGTAAAGATTGCATGGTTAATTTTTTTATAATTAGGTTAAGTATTTTGACTTCTTGATTATTATTGGTATTTTGATTTTGACAAAGCTTTATTAAGTACGAATATTCTATTATCACATCATACATAGATTGAGTATTTAGGACTATTTCATTTAAAAAATACGCACCTTGCTATAAATATTATCTTGTTTTTTAAAAAGTATTAAAAATAAAAAAATATATATATTTGCTATGCTCACGATTCGTATATCAACTAAGTTGAAGAAATTACAATACAATTCGATATGACTTCCCAGCAAACACGTTACTACTTTAGAGTTCACGGTTTTAACTGTAATTAATGCAAATTAACGATAGTTAAAACAACTTCGGATTTAAACATCATTCGGTTCGCGTGATATGCCGCCTAAAGCCACGGTAATAAACCCACATGCCTTCACTAATAGTTGTAAAATGTTTACGAAAATTATTTACATACTCACGAGACGCAGCGACACTGAGTTTTATTAATTAGTATGTTAAACTCAGCCATTCCATTTTAATGATCAAAAAGACTATTTAGCAATTGGGATTTATTTATTTTATTAACCTTTTGGTTACCATCCTTTACCCGCGTCTTTGACCGCAAGCTTTTAAGTAAACTAAAACGTTACAAAAATTTGTTAAAGAAACGTAAGTGAAACGGGGACTGAGGTTTCACAGGATATAGAAGTCCTCAGATCATTCAAACTCCGTGTTTGAATAATCTGAGTAGAAGTCATTGCGGTTATCAGCGTTGCATTTTTATTTATTTTTTATCATACCAGCAATTAATAAGAGCGATGCTATGCAGTAATCAACAGGGGCTATCACTTCGTCCAAGTCTTAACAGTAGTTAGTATTCATTAGGAAACAGGAAGCCTATTGCGCTCTTTATCACACTTACTGCAGGCCTGCCGGGCATCAGGCACCGTTTTGTTTCTCCATTTTATTGCACCGCGTGCAGCGAGATGTTGTAACTACTATAATCGAGGAACATCTTCGGTCGCATCCTCGTTTTATCATCCAAGCAAGATTGCTTTATTACTTTATTGCTTTATTAGATTGATTACGATGAGATCGCGTACGATGCGATGAGTTGAAAGGTATCGTCACGTTGTCGTCACGTATATTGTAAAGCATCGTGTTAATAGTTGGTTGTAAAATGTGTAATGTTTATACCGAGCCGCTTCCCGCGGCGCTCAGCGTCGCACCGAGCACACTATCCCACTTTATAGCTTAATCTCCTACATGCTATTTCAATAAATAATCCATACGAAACAAAGTAGTCCTTTAGAAAAAAAACAACTGGAAACGTGTGAGTCGGCCACACTTATGCACTGGATTCCGTACCACGAGTTTTTTTATTATTATAGCAGCCCTAACAAGAGAAAGTAACTTAGTATTTCTGTATAAATTGATCTATCTAGCAATTACAACTCAATAGATAAGCCTCGATACAGAAACAAATCATTAATTATTTTGAGCAATATATGCATAACTGCAAATTCACAACTTACGGTCTTTTAGGATTGCGTACCAAAATAGTGAAAATTAAACCCTTGTTTGTCTTTGTTCAGCCGCCTGTGTGTTTATCACTACAGATTGTTTATCAATACTGATTATTACTACAGTAACTATTTTTTTTTATTAGTTACTGAAATAGTCAATAAGGTAAGTGTACACTATGCCGGTATAGTACATTATGCCGTGACATTTTGGTTTTAGTCGAAAAATAAGGAAACTATCAGTAAAATCGTAATTTTATAGAATTGTACATAAACTATAGTTTGTGTACGACCAAAAAAACCTGATTTTCTAAAATAAACAATAGTTCTAAAACCCATACCGAGCTTCTGAACGCGTCAGTCGCTGTTGTACTACGGTGCCTATACACGCTGTTGTTGGTGAGCGTAAGGCCACAGTGGTATTTTCATAAGGACATGATGTGATACTGGTAAGTTAGAGTTAACGAAATTTATGAAATTATTGATTAGCAGTTATCAATGGTATGTTTTATAGTAAATTCAAGATGTTATAAAGTATATTTTTAAAGAATTTGTCACTTTTCTCACTACCGTAATTATGTTCACAATTCTGAGTCGGTGAACCTAATTGCGTGCGTATCACGCAATAAAGAAAAATCCCTTCGAAATGTTTCCTTCTTTTTTTTCTTTCTTGGGTTAAAGTCCTATATATATTTAATGTGAATAAGTTGAGTAATAAGTGCACATTACTGTGACCTAATTGCGATATATGAGATTATATATGTTTACTTCTATAATCGAGTTTGGAATGATTACATTTTACGCCATACTTTCGAATTAATAGACTAAGTACGTCAACATAATTCTATGAATATTATTTTAGTGAATCGTATATTATACATTATATATATTTATATTGTATAAAAACTATATTAGCTTGCAGTTTACTTAATTTTTTTATTAAAAATATGAAATAGGAACCATTTTTTTGAGTACCGTAATAAGGTACACGTATTTTCTACTCATGTCCCTTATAATATACCCGAAATATAACATTCGGAGAGAAAATGAAACGTTTTTTTACTTATCTTTGACTAAGAATTAATAAAACTAAGTCAGGGAGGCAGCCATGCAATATCTTCTTAGGGTTCCGTACCCAAAGGGTAAAAACGGGACCCTTTAAGACCTCGTTGTCCGTCCGTCCGTCCGTCTGTCCGTCTGGATGGACGGACGCGTCCATCCGTCTGACCATCCGTCCGTCTGTCTGTCTATCACCAGGCTGTACCATGATCGTTAGACACTTGAATTTTTCACAGATGATGTATTTCTGTTGCCGCTATAACAACAAGTGCAAAACAAAATATAAAATAAATATTTTCTCTTATCTAAATGAAAATAAATGAAATAGCTAAATGAAAATAAGATAAAATATTTAACGGGGGCTCCCATACAACAAACGTGATTTTTTTGTTTGTTTCGCTCGATATTTATAAAGGCAACAGGTAGACACTTAAAATATTCACAGAATATTTAATTATATATTATGTATGCACTTTAAAAATAAATATTTAAATTAAAATAAAAAAAATAACCACACTTACCATCAGGTGAGATTGCAGTCAAGTCACTTGCAATGCGTTATAAAAATAAAATAAAAATATCACGGAATTATGGACATAGACTACCGGAATTATGTCATGAGGCAAATTTTAGCACGGAATTAGAGACAAACACGAGGTTCCGCAAAATAACGATTATTTATATAATTTAAAGGTTACGGCGCAAAATAATATTCATCATTAATCTGATAATACTCGTCTACAAAATAAAACAGTTTTCAGTTCATTACATTCAGTTTTCAGTACATTTGTACTTTTTCTTAAAATCATCCTCAAAGTTGAAAATGCCTTAACATACCGTAATATGGTACATTTACCTTACTTATTTTAAAATGTAATCATTGGTCAGACCTGAAACAACACACTACGCTCACAGAAGGAAAACAGATTCAATATTTGACAAAGGAACTCTAAGAAACAAGCCTCCCTTGGAGGTTTAATTCAATTTTTATTTTTTGTTTGGACTAAGAGGGGCATGGGATATCTTTTTTCAATTTATTAGCTTGCTCACGGCCGTGTTTGTCTCTAAATTATTTGATATTCTGACTTGAATTATGGCTAAGACATTTTGAAGAAAATTGCTCAAAAAACTACTGAGCTGTTATTGTATTCCTATCTATTGCTTTTTATGCTAGCGAAGATTTACAATTTGGGTTAAAGTTTGAGTTTGATTGGTTGGTAATGATGAAGCCTTATCCGTACGCTATTTTTTGACTTTTGCGTTCGTATTGTCAACATTGCAATTTTTTCTTACTAAAGAATTATCCTTCATTAAAAAAAATCCTTTAAAATAAGTAGATCTCTTTACCGTAGTAACTCTGAGGTAGTAACGAAAGTTACTCATCTTCTTAATTAAGTACGTAGTTAAAAAACTTAATAGATACTTATAAACCAGGGCAAATCAGTGTATCAAATTGTTCACCATCGCTCAGTAAAATGAAGAAAGTTATTAATAAAAACTGATGTATCAACCTAGATATCTCCATACAATCATACTTTCATTTTTGAATCAGTTTCTGCCACAAGGGCATCTAACCCTTGTTTACACATAACCAATGTCATCCGTTAACGTAAGCCTTTGAGATTTGCCATCTCATTTCTAATGCTCTAAGAAATGAGATGCCTTGAAGGCATCGACGTTTTAATGTAGCACAGTCGTAAAAGTTATCTAATACCTACCTTTTATAAAAAGCAAAAAGCGTAGCATTCGTTAAGTAGCGTTTACACAATGGCGTATGCTGGCCCACTGCAGGCCATCGCCATTGTGTACACGGGGAAATGGTATGCAATGGCGGACAATGGTCGACGATGGCGCGCGATCGGGAAGTTGTCGGTTTTTGGCGCACACTTCAAAGGAATCGTGGCGTTGCGTGGTCTGTAGTGTTCACACAATGGCCCATTGCTCAGTTCGCCACCGACCGCTGAACAGTGTATTCTTTTGTTGCGACTACGTCCAACAAAATTAAATTACTAAATTCAAATTAATAATTATTAAATTATTGATAAATTCGAATTATCGAATTCTCCTTATGGTTCTGCAAGCATTTCACTCAGCAGATTGTTCATGGTTTGCCTAAAAATGATAAAAAATTACTTAGTCATGTACGTAAGGAGCATGCCACGGGTGTGCCCGCGAAATTCAAATTTTTTGTGGTTTTTGCAATTTTTAAGCTAATAAGACATAGTAGGCTCATGGCAGTCAAATTGCGGGAATTCCAGTCGTCTTCACGTGTTTATTTATATAAAAATCTCTGCTTGTAACTAGCATACAAATTGCAAAAAACCGCGAAAATTTTGAAATTCGCGCGCAGAGTCGTTGATTTCGCCTTAAACTACTTTCACGTCCATCGCAAGTGCCTCACCGGGCAGCAATGAGTCATGCGCCATTGTATGAACACCAAGTGATCGTGGCCTACAGTTGTGCGATGGCCTGCAGTGGGCCAGCATACGCCATTGTGTAAACGTAGCTTTTTATTTTAAAAAAGGACCAGAGTACTACGTTAAGAAATTGAAAAAGAATAAGATGAAGCCATTTTAAATTCTTAAAAATCACGATATACTTATAAACTTTATTTAAATACTTATCATTTTCATTCTAAGGCTAAGATTTAATATATTTATTTATTCTGTACATATATCATATAAAGATACATAAAAACACAAACATAGAGAGGACATGCACAAGAACATCTTATCGCTACAAATGAGGATCTCTTCCAGATGCCCTGAAAGAGATTCTCATTCCTCCCCATACCTATTCCTAAAAAGCGTCAAACAAAAGTTTCCACCCAAAAAGTCGAATGAGACAAAGCAGTCGACAACTGTTATTACAAATTTAACATTAATCATACGAAAAAAGTGGGCACTGGTTTTTGCCTTATTGCAATGGAATAAAGTTCAAATTGGCAATGTTGTTGGTGAACTAACAGTATAAAGTTTTAGTACTTCTAAAGATGTCACTCATTCAAAGTTTAACGATCGCCCTAATAGTGTTTTTAACTGTTCCCGAAAATCCTCAAGACGTGACTGAAGCGTCAACAATTTTATAAACGAATCTGTCCTTTTAGTGTAGGGTTACCGCTTTCCTTCAATGTAACATTTATACGGCTCCTCTTGGATCCAGTGGCTCCCGAAAGAGCACGGTGCCTCTTGGATCTAGCGGCTCCCCGTATCTTAACTTTATCAATCCACTTGATTGGGGATTTTGGTAATACTGCTCTTTCCTCTCCGTGGTTGCCATCCCAGCATTTTGAAATAATCTATAGACATACCTATTCCTATAGAGTTACCTACTCCGATTATAACATCTTTTGTATGACCCTGCATGACAGAGATCCCGTTGTAGTGAGAATTTACAATTTTTTGTATCATGGAACTTATGATGATCAGAAAATGAAACCCGCGTTATCTCTAAATGCAAACATAATCACCGGTAAACCCACATACGGCACAGTGAGTTAATAAAAAAACTACACATTTATAGGGAAGGATAGTAGGTAAATAAAAAGTTTTTTTTAAATATAAATATAATATTTATATTCAGTACATTACTCACATCGCAATCTAAATATTGTACTGCAACTCTGGGATAGCTGCAATTTTCAAATTGATTTTTTCTCTTTAATTTGCGGTTTTATGTTCAGTTTTCAGTCAGAATAAAGAGCTATTTAAATTTAGCATAACTACTGATAATGAACTGATATTGAACTGGCAGCCCTAGGTTTGTTATTAATACGCTTAACGTTTCCTTTTGAACTCTACAATATGATTACTTTAATGTGAGCCCAATTTGTATCTTTGTTTCTGATAATAAATTATGTGGCTCCTGAAAATTTTATGATCTTTTAGGGTCGCTACTCGTTATAATTGTAATGTAAGTTTATATAATAAGAAATTTCTCAACTCTCTACCCGTTTTCCTAGCTTACTGCTGAGCAAAACGTTTCCAGAATTTAATGCGAGGACGGACGTTAAATTAGTATAACCAAATTATGAAATAATACTTTAGATTAATACCACTATATTTCTAAAACAATTTCCGCGATGTCTCATTTCTTATGGAACTCACAACGGCGCGTTTAATACAGTTTAAAGTTTATTATTATGAAAACAGCTGCAAGCGAATAACTATTGACGTCACGCTTTTTAATAGTGACCATACCATGCGCCTTTTTTGCTCGGATGATTCCGTAAGATTTGTCCCTTAAATAATTTTATTTTTTGTATCTATTTAGAAGAAACTTCGATACAAAATCTTACAACAAGTTCAAGCCCATTGATTTGATTGAAACCTAATTTTTCTTTGATATAATATTATCTTTTGACACATAAGATTCTCGCGTCCCGTGTTTGTTACCAAACTGCTCAGAAACGGTTCGAACGATTTTTATGAAACTGTCTGTGTACATTCGATAGATTTGAGAGTCAATCGTCAGCTATTTTTATATCTCTAATGGCAAAACAACGTTTGCCGGGCCATCTAGTAATAATATGTAACTTTAAACAATATTATACAAAGATACTCGAATCCATTTATGAGTGTTTTACAGGACATACTTATGTCCTGATTTGCCATGTCCTGAAATGTAATATTCTGGGCACTGGTCTTTTATCATATAAATTAAAAGAACTATTATAAAGTTTGTCTCTGCTGCAATGCTTTATGTTTCATCCTACTGTATATTAAAAACGAACTAAGATCGCGTGACAACAATGAAATCAAAGACAAATACCGGTTAAAGTTTTTGGTACTAAAAATAGGAGTCGTAAAAAATTGAACACTTCATACTCCTAAAATATCCTAACAACGGGTAGCTATAATGCCTTTCCACCCGTTATATAGTACTTTTATTGTAGTAGTTTCTTCCTTTATGGTCTTTTAAAATGAGTGCACAGGAATTTATGGCTGAGATAAAGCGTCGACAATATTTAGAAACACCAAATTTTGGTCTATAAAGTTTACATTTGGTCTCATGGAGCCACCGTTTTGTTTTACGGGAATGCCGGCGATGGAAGATAAGCTTGAATCACTAGCAAAGGTATAATATTCATAAAATAAAACACGAGTATGGACAATGCACTTTTAAAACACCTATATGAGAGTCTTGAGTAGCTTTTTCATGTCATCTTAGTTCTTTAGTTTGAAGGCAATAATATCATTTCTGATTGGAAATAATGATGAGATTTTAGCCAATGGACATTCACTGACGGACTCCTAAAATGGTCGTCAAATACCACGACTTGGCTTCACCTGAAGCCAATGACTCCCCACTAATCCAACTGGAGCTAATGACTCTCCGCTACTCCATCTGAAGCCAATGACTCCCTACTACTCCACCTGGTGGAGAGTCTGGCATATCAGACGCAGTTGGCGCGCGTTCGGCTTAGAGTGAGAGGTCCCAGGTTCGATTCCATAATAACAATAGATTCGGTGGAATTATCATTTCTCGGAAATAGAGCAAAGTGAGGATTCAAGTTCTCAATTCTTCTTTATGAAAGAAAAGGGAAGTGCCTACTGCCCAGTAGTGGGAATTTAATCAAGACTAGAGTTGACAATGATGCTGATTATTACAATGTTATTTTCATTAGGTGCCTACCCCTATACTATAAAAATAAATCTCCAATTCCGCACAATATACTCTATCTAGCCTTTGTTTTCTTAAATAAAGAACGTCGCAAGTTTGTTTAAAGGCAATCTTAATAAAAGCATGCCCCAGGGCGTCTTCCTATTTGTCGCGATCAAAGTGTTCTCTACTAGCTGCACTACTACCTACTATGCTCTGTACTGCAAATAAAGTTTTTCATTATAGCTCCGGATTTCCGCACTTATTTCGGATTTCCGGTATGGAACAGACAACTATAACTATTTCCCTTAAGACAACTATAGCGTTCAGTAGAAATGTCGCATCTTTTATTTACTCTTAACTTTTTATCACTATTTATACTTACTTCATTTTATTTTGAGACTGTAACATTATGATAATTTGGTTTGTTGTCTTGTTATAACACAACAATAATAGTAACCAATCAGATTTCGTCATTTTGACTCCTCCGTAACTGTGAGGAGATGAAGAAAAGACGAAATCTGATTGGTTACTCAAACACAGCTCCGCTCCACTCCGCTTTGGTGGAAACCGGGGCTAAAGCTGAAACAAGTCAAAATATTATGAAGGACAAGGTGCTTCTAAAATACAAACTTTTCAACATTCATGTATTTAAGGTATGAATAAAAAGTCACAGAAAGAAAAATACTTAAGCTTACTTAATACTTACTTAATTCTTACTTAAGCTGAAGCCATGCGCCATTTAAATTTAATTTCTCTAATAATGGACATTGTTTTCGAGCTATTTTTCACCATCAGACCTTACCCGGAAAACTGAGAAAATTAACTTTTTATTCTGCTCACATGTTTGTTTAGCATCTTTGTATGTTTTAACTGAAATTAAGTGAATCTCTTCACAAATATACGCTTATGAGTAAAAACCAGAAGTAAATTTAATACTTAAATGTAAACCGTTACAGTAAGTGAAACAAAATACATAGTGAGCGTTTTATTAATATTATGGAAATGAAAGTTTGGATGTGTAGGATGATCCTATACCTACTTATGTTTCAACGTTTTTAGAGTTAAATTAGTTTTTCAGACTAATCTAAGTAGTACAATGATTCGGCTGAAATTTATAATGGAGATAGTTTATTTGAATATATATCTATCAAAGCTTTGATTGAAGGCTATGTAGCCTTGTGTAATGTACTTACAAATATCGTACAAAAATAAAATTTTGAACAGTTTATGGTTTCCAAAGAATATTTTAAAAATCTGTATCCTACTCGTTCTTTGCAAAAGAAAAAGGATCTGATTAGGTATGAGATAAAAACTGGTTTTTCCTTAGTTTTTCTTTATTGAAAAGATCTTTTGAAACAGTCCAACTTTTCTCGTCTTTGCTTCAGTTTAGATATATACCTTCACATCATAGCTCCCGTAGGACGCGCAATAGCGACGGAAAAAACAGCTTGGCATTTTCACTCGCTACTAACTTTTTACGACAAAACTCGTTTAGTACGGAGACTTTTTGCACTGTTTTTGTATTTTTAAATTTGCACAGCTTTCGTTATTTGGTCGTATTTTCGTAGTTCCACGAAGTTTTTGTAGACCTAAACTTTTTGATGGACTTTTTTATTATTTTTGCTAAAGAAATCGCTTCATACAAAATCGATTGAACGACGAAGAAAATTATTCTTATAATCTACTTTTTAGAACTCATAAGGCTCACGGCTTATGAGTTCTAAAAAGCAAGGGAACTCATAGGCTTTGGCAGATTTTAACAATTTATAATACGTTATAATTGCGATAAAAGTATTTCCTTATTTACTAGGTTCCTACTTTTTTATAATAACACTTTGAACTTTTAAGAAAAAACTAAGGGAACACCTGCTTAAGGATTTCTTCATAGACTAAAATTACAGCAAATTTTAATTTCTCACTATTAATAACTTTGTATCATATCTTTTGTTATTACAACGTTTTATACAATACTCCAACGATGCATTTAAATAATCATAAGTATATACATATTATTGGTATATGAGCATCATTGTATGTATAAAAGTTAAATTGTAAAAGTAGTTAATTAAGAAGTAGATGCGTAGTTTGTTAAGGTTAGGAATAAGAGCGCTAACTCGCCAACAAACTGTTAATCAGTTTGGCGGGATATTATTTTCGTTTGGGTGGTATACAAGAGCGTTCCTTCCTTTATCTACCATCTAGTGATAAGAAAAGTCAGGATAATATGGCATCCGAACGATTTACGTAAACCTCTTTCGTACAAGCAAACAGTAGCGCCATCTGTCTTTAATTCTATAGGTGGCAAGTGAGCGATCTACAGCAATAAACTGGCGTCATTCCAGGGTATATTATGTCTATTCTACTACCCTTATGTGATCCTATTGCCCAATAACAATCTTTTATTTAACACAGTGCATATTATATTACCCAGTGGCTGCAGGTTTAGACAAACTGTTACTCGGGGTTCCACGCGATAACTGTAATCCCACATACGATATCCAGAATCAAATTTCCATCGACAATGTAACCGGTAATAACTCCCGCATACAAAACCATCGCCATCCACGTTGCAACCAGTAGAACTTCATTTCACAGTAATCCATTCAATTCAAGAGTTGGATGTGAACTTTACTGGCGAGCAAATGAAGTAAATTGGATTTGATTTCCGACTCCGACTCCCGTTTTGTGATTCTCTAGTCACGAATCTTTCTATCAGCGCTTTGCAGTTGATTCTCATACGTGGACTTTTTAGTGGGGTGCATCGTTAGTCAGACTTGTTAACTGATTACACGGTGGGAAATAAACTTTTTTTATTAATTACTTCATTAAAACATTCTTACTTTTTTTTTTCAAAACAAGAAATTGATGATAGCCTGGTAAACCGTATTTCAGTGTATTAAATGTTTATTTATTATAAGTAACGAATTAATAAGTTTATTAGCTTATTGATATTTAAAAAGTTTATTTTGTTGAGAGTTTTGAAATAAAGATTATTTTCAGACGGTATCGCGCAGGAGGTTAGGCGAAAGAAAATGCAAGAGACAAAACCACAAAGAAAATCAACGAAAATCTTCGAAAATCTAGAATGAAAGTTTCTCTCTCTAGTGAACAGAATGGGTGCGCATGCAATTACGTATGCGGATTTGGGATAACAAACTCGTTATCGCGAGTTAACTGAAGACAGCGCCATCTATCGAGCATGGGTGAAATTACACATAAAGGTATTATTCCAAACTTTCTCGGCTCGGCCGCCGTCCCAAGCGGTCGTGTCAGTGAATACGCGGAGCTCCTGTCGGTTTACGCGCCCCCCGCTCCCCGCGCCCCGCGACGTCTGCTGTACTCGCCGCGGCCCGCGCCGTGCGCTCGAGGAACCGGTCGACGCGTTGCGCGCGAGCGCCTGCTACCCACCGATTGGAAACCGCGCGGAATTTCTTCACGTTTTTCGTTGTAAAAACGGTGTGGAATTCGTACAACACTGCCTACGCCCTCACTTACACCTGTGGGTGCGGTTCTGTGTCCCCGCTCGCGGGCGCCTCGCTGGGTCTCCCGTTAGGGTCTCACCTGGTGTGGCTGCACGCGCCGAGGGGATTTCAGTCCGTACTTGCACTAAGGGAAGCAGTAACATCAACATGTCTGACGGAAGGGAAGAACCTCCCTTAGAGCAACGCCGACGAAGACAAGCTACTCGTACCGCAATCCCATTGTCTACCTCTCGCAGGGTCCCGGTATTGCCACGAACTGAGTTGGTTCGATCTCGATCGCGAGTTCGCGTCAAACAAGTGGCGCAACCCAACCCAAATGTCACCAATCCTCGGGAGAATGCTGGAGCAAACTTCGCAGCCGGTGTAAGTGAGTTTACACCTGGCGCAGAAGCCGCTAAGCGTCCTCGGCCCGAGGACTCCTCGCCGGACTCGCCGGCACAAGGAAGCGAAAGGCACCCGCCGGAGAAATATCAGGCGCTTCCTTCACCGCCATCACCGTTGCCGTCGTCGGAACCACAACTACCGCCTACACGTCCAGCACCATACTCCATGCCGACGCCTTCACAACCATATGCGCCGCCGACGACATCGAGCGCAGTGCTGTCGCTGCTACCGCCGCTAACGTCACCATCATCAATAGCGCAACCTTTGCTACCCGAAATAGCGTATAGTGCTCGTAAATGCTATCCGGGTAAACCCATGAAAGATTTGCCTAACGATGAACCTAACAACGTCAGAGCAAATGCGTCTCATATCTCACCTACACCCAGTTGCACCGACATTACCTGTACGTTAATAACGCCGGTGCACTCCCCCGTCCCTTCGTCCAGCGTGATTACTTCACTACCACCGCCGTCTTCTCAACAGCCTTCCGCACACTCGACTGCTCACTGCGAATTTGGAAGCTGGCCAAAAGACTCGACCAGCTACGCTGGACTCGCATCACCTGCCAGTCGAGACATTCAAATGGAGGTGTCTCAACAAGCTCGACCTACATCACCACAACCCAGCACCTCCTACGCTGCAGCCGCTGCATCTCTGCGGACCGATCGCCGTACACCGTCGCCTGCTGCGGTCGCCGGTACATCCGCGCCACCGACCACAGGCACCACTGCCTCCGTCCCATCGAATGTGGCTGCTCCTGCGACGGTGAAACCTCGCTCGGGATACCCGCCTCTGGTAGTTGAGTGCCTACCCAATTGGACAAGGCACTTCGAAAATTTGAGGCGGATACTAGGTCATGCTCCAAACGCGCGACCCCTAGGAAGGGGCGTCAGGTTTCTACCGCAATCTGCCGACGAGTTCCGAGCTGTACAACGCTATCTGACTTCAGAAGCGCACAAAGATAAGTCCATATCCTTCTTCTGCTACAGCCCGGCAGAAGAAAGACCTACGAAGGTGGCCATCAGAGGGCTGCCCTATGAAACTCCAATAGCCGAGGTGATCGCGGCTCTCCAACAACTGGGCTTTCCAGCGGAGTCAGCGCGGGCCCTACCACCGCCTAAGGGCAAACACGGGTGCACGTACTTCGTACAGTTGGCCCATATGAGCCAGGAGGAGCTGTCGTCACTGTATGCTACAACAGAGCTTCTCTGCATGCCCTCAATTACTGTTGAGGCGTGGCGAGGAGGAAGTCGGCCCGCCACAATGCCATCGCTGCCAACTCGTTGGACATGCCTCTACAAATTGCTATCGACCGGTGAGGTGCATCAGGTGTGCTGGAGAGCACCTGGTGAGGGATTGCCCCCGCTCTCGCACTGATGCCCCAACGTGCGCGAACTGCGGACAGGCACACGCCGCAAATGATCACCGCTGTTCCTACCTGAGACAGGAAGCCAGGAAAAGGGGTCTCTCCACTCAACCACCTCGACCAAGAGCACCTCAGAACGCACCTCCAAGAGCGGCTCATGGGCCCGGCGCGACGCAAACACCTGCTCCGCGCGCTACGCAGACACCTGCTCCACGCGCCACTCTCCTCACTGAACCAACAGACCCGCGAGGCCCGAGCACTGTGCCCACAACCCTCGCGCCTCCTGCAAACCCGCCGACCGAACGCGGTCAGGCACTTAGGGTTGGTAAGAAGAAAAGGAAAAGAAGAGCTCCCCGCCCTCTTCACACCGAACCGACTGCGGCTTCCACACCCCATCAACGGGAGACAATCACCACTGACACGGCCGGTGTACACGCTCAGGTGGTTGTTGAAACACCCGCCCGCCGCCTTTTAACCTCACCTAATAACGTGATTGCTCACACACCCGGCCATGCAGCTGCACAGGCCATCGCCCCAGCTCCAGCTCAAATGCTCCCAGGTGGGCTCATCCATGTGCCCATTGCAAATACTTCGGCGCCCGTCAATATGTCTACACAGGCGCCCACCTACTCGCCCCCGCAGGCGCCTGCTCACGACGCGCCTACCCACGCAACTGCTCACGTGACCGCCCAAGTGGAAGCACCCAACCAGCCACAAATGCAACAACCGATCTTCCAGAGACCGACCCAACTACCTTACGTCGCTTCTTCCCATAGCAACCAGGGGGAAGGGCAGACCAACCCGGACGTGATGTCCCTAGTCCGGGTTGTACTGGAAGCCGTGATGGCCGGCCTTGCGGCGTACCTACAGGGTCAGGGGGCAATGCCAGCGATCGCGGCCGGGATGGCCGTGCTTGCACGCGCCCTCATCAACTGAGGGTGCTATACTGGAACCCAGGCGGCATCAGAGGACACATTCGGGAGCTGACCACACTCGCCCAGTCGCAGGATGTTCATATAATCCTCCTGGGTGAGACCAAGCTCACCAATAGTGTCGAGCTCCGAGTCCCAAACTACTTCGTGTACAGGCGAGATGAGATCTCGCCGCGGGGCTACGCCTACAGGGGTACGGCCGCCCTGGTGCGGCGGGACCTAGTGCACGAAGAACTGGAACACGCACCATTCATGTCCCTGCGTACACAGGGTGTACGTGTCCAAGTTGGTGACGAAGAGCTCAAAATCTATGCCGCATATAAACCACCAAATACGGACTTCTGCAGCACCGATGTCCAGACCCTGCTCGAGTGGCAAGGCCCCACACTAGTCGTGGGCGATCTCAACGCCAAGCACCAATCTTGGGGTTCGCGGATCAATACCACGACCGGTAGGCAGCTCCTCGAAGACAGCGAGCGCCATGGCTACGGGATATTGGGCCCAAGCGCGCCGACCAACGTCCCATCAAATCCACATCATCAGCCCGACGTCTTGGACATCGTGCTGCACAACAACATCACCCATCCGATTAGTGTCGAGGTGCTTTACGACCTCGACACGGAACACCTTCCAATACTCGTCACGCTGAACCTCCAGCGCGACTTCACAATACCGCGGCCTTCCAGAACAAGAACTAACTGGGAGAAGTACGCAATCGCGCTGTCGGAGCTTGAACTCGCAGGTCCCATTTGCACCCCTGCTGATGTGGACGGGACTGCTATGAAGATCACGGCAGCCATCCAACAGGCGAAAGCTAATGCCACAGTCGTCCTACCACACGCTAGCCGACGGGACCAGCTGCCAAACTCGCTCCGGGACATGCTTGAGAAAAAGCGCGCCCTACGCAAACTCTGGGCGCGTACTCGCTGTCCGAGGGTCAAGCGTGACCTGAACCGCCTTGCACAGGAGGTAACGCAAGCACTCGGCGCCCGAGATGATCAAAACTGGGAGCGGACCATCGACGAGGCGTCTGAGTCCGAGACATCGCTATACCACCTGTGCAAAATACTTACCGGCACGACCACACCCGTTTACCCTCTGCTAGACAGCGAGGGTAGGCGAAAATACTCCGCCAAGGATCGAGCAGAAATAATGGCGGAGTATATGGAAGGGCAATTCACCCCCAACCCACCGGCCACCGACGACACAACGTGCAGACACTATGAGGCGACTCACCAACAGGTGGAAGATTTCCTGTCGGCCCCTACCCCTACACTCCGGGGAGAGGACTATATCTCCCCGTCAGAGTTAAGGAAGGCCGTCTTTCGTCTTCCCAAACGGAAGGCGCCGGGCCCCGACGGGATTCCAATCGCCGCATTACAGCAGCTGCCACGGAGGAGTCTCGTCGCACTGACAAGGCTTTTCAATGGCATACTTCGCATCGGCCATTTCCCGGAGTCCTGGAAACGGGGAAAGGTGATAACCATCCCCAAACCAGGAAAGGACCGCCGCCAGCCAGGAAGCTACCGGCCCATTACCCTCCTGCCGCACCTCGCGAAGCTGTTTGAGCGTCTGTTGCTGCGAAGGCTCGCTCCTCACATCCAACTTCGTGATGAGCAGTTCGGGTTTCGCAGCAACCACTCCACGACGCTCCAGCTGGCAAGGGGCCTTCACTACATCGCCAGTGAGAAGAATAAGGGCCACTGCACGGTTGGGGTCTTCCTCGATATCGAGAAGGCCTTCGATCGTGTGTGGCACACTGGACTCCTGGCGAAACTACTGCTTACTACCTTGCCACCCGCGATCGTGCGATTGGTGGCATCATTCCTGGAAGGCCGGTCCTTCTATGTCTCCGTGGAGGGCGCCGACTCCCAACCGCGCCCAATACGTGCTGGAGTACCGCAAGGCAGCTGCTTATCACCGTGCTTGTACGCTGTGTATACTAATGACATACCCACCCTCGCTGATCACCTGCGCGAGGGAGAGGACGACGTTCTGCTGTCGCTGTACGCCGACGATAGCGCTTACTTCGCGTCGTCATACCATCAAATCGTGTCTGTCAATCGGATGCAACGCCTACTGGATCTGCTGCCGGAATGGCTGGACAGGTGGAGAATGGCCGTCAATGTGGGTAAGACGGCCGCCATCATTTTCGGCGTACGTAAGCCGATGCGTCAGCTATACCTACGAGGGCAGGGCTTACAGTGGCAAACTTCGGTGTGTTACTTGGGGTGCCGCATTGACCGAAGCCTGAACATGACTCTTATGGCTAATCATGCCGAGGGTAGTGCAAAGGCAGCCACGGCAATGCTGCATCAAGTCCTGACTTCAGGCCTCACACTGAAGACTAAGCTCCGGATCTACGGAACCTACATCCGCTCTCGGCTGACGTACGCGGCACCCGCGTGGTACGCCCTCTGTTCAGCCTACCAGAAACACCGGCTGCAGGTGCAACAAAACAAGTGCCTGCGCCTGATCGTAGGAGCCCCGAGGTACGTCAGAAATGACGTCATACATCGGGACACAAGGACGCCCACCGTGGAGGAGTACGTCCGTACCTTAGCGCAACGCCTGTTTGCACGCGCAGACAATGGGCCGTGCGCGCACCTCCATGGGATCGCACCTCACATCGATCGACCACCAAACGGGCGTCCGCTGCCTCGCGAGCTCCTGCGGTCTCCGTCTCCCGCGCAGTTGCGCGTCGATGGCGATGGAGACGATGATGACGACGCGAGGTTCATACAACAGGACCCCGACATCCCCGCGCAAGACAGCGAAATGACCGCTGATCGCGCGGCACCAGCCACTCAAGACCCAAAGGCCACAAGCCAGGACGGCGAGGCCTTAGCCCCTTACCGGGGCTAGAAGAACGACACCGGGAGCGCGCTGCGCTTCCGCGACACATCGCCCGGGTAAGGAGGCAAGCCTCGAGGCCCGTACCCCCGGAGGGACTCGCTCCCTGCGGAGAAGACCACGCTGTGCTGTTCCAAACTTTGTTTCTACCAAGTGTTCAACGACACTCACGTCGTTTTGTTATGCACGATTTTTGAGAACAAGATTCCTCAAAGAACGTGTTTACATTCCAGACTATTGATCTCCGCACATAATAAATACGAACCACATTGATTATTATTATTTATTATTATTTATACAGGAACAAAACCAAAGCGTCGTGATAGTAAAACGTCACCTTAACCAATCCCGCCGTCGTATTAGCGGTACTCTCATGTAGGATTACCGTAAAAACATTAAACGGCAAGTGAATGAGTGCATCGATGCATTCGATAAAACAAATCGTGAGCGGCGAATCAGCGGCCCGGACTGTCGCGAGAGATCCGATCTTAATTAAATGTCTGATTAATGAAATCCCCTTGCCGACACGTATCTGGGCTAATGGATGTGATTGAATTTTGTTTGGATCGTGTTTGACTTGATATCGGCGATTTATTGTTGCGACGAATATAATATTATCATACAGTGATTTAAGATTTTAAAACATGCGTAGATTACTGTCGTTTTTAATTGGGCACGCGTGGATTTGCTGCCACATCTTATATTACAGAAAACTCAAATACCGTAACGACCCTACATATTATTTTAAAAATATGGTTTTCTTTTAGGAATAATAATAACGTTATTTACATGAATAATTTTATTACCATTGCTTTAATACAAACGTGAGATGTAATATTTTACGCAAATGACCATTGGCAAATGTTGTTAAAACATTTTTGAAGTTTTCATTTAAACTGAATGAATTTGTATATTCTTGTTATCATTATCAAACATTATCTTTGAGCTTCTGTATCACCAGACAAACTTATAAGTAGTTTGTTACTAATTTCGGTACGCCTTTTAAGCGTATTCAACTTTTTCATTTACTGAACAAAAACACAGCACGTTCGTCTTCAAATAAAGCCCATGGAGTCACATTGGGCAATTAAGCCATTCCTTGGCCCTTAATTTAGATATTAGGTTCTTAGCTAAATATATTGCAGGGTTCAGTAATTAATGGGCCAGGGCCCTTCTAGGGGCCAGCCACGGAGTTTATCGTGCCCTTAATACTGATACTGCCCTATTTGTAATCTCTTAAGGTTTTGCTTTAAATCGTGATGAAGTTGACTCAAGAGTTTGGTAGATACATCTAAAAAATGACAGACATCTTATTAAAAAGGCCATTACTATTATCTATTGAATAAAATATTAATTTACTATAACTGCGGGATTAAAACAAGAAAATTTAAATTTTAAAAATTTCACTTTTACCAGAAATTCAAATCGGCATTCGCGGGTATGGGGTCGGAGCAAACTATACGAAGAAAAAAAGTTTTGGAAGATTTGTGTAATACCGACTGTGAGGTATTATAGAAATTCATCAAATGCCATCCAATACTACAGGAAAATAATTTGGTGCTATAGCGATTAACATTGACTGTACCTACTAGAGTATGACATCCGCTACAATCTAGTATTTCATTTCATAATGTAAATATTATCTAAAATGATTTCAGGTAAACAAAAAAATATATGAATTAAGTAAGGGTAGGGCGTTGAAGATTAATATCAACTGCTTATAGTCGGTAAGATTTGTAAAAAGTTAAAGTTTTCTCTGAACCTTATAATTTCTAACGAAGTTTCGATGATTCTAATTAAGCTGGCCCGGGTCGACAGACTGTGAAATCTCGACTTAGGAATTCAGACGTCGTTCTGAAAGTTATAACAATACCTACTTACCTATAGGTAGTTTGGCGCAGACGGCAGCAATATTCAATAATCACGAAGATTGTGATTATTGAAAGTTACTGCTAAAATTTTAATATCCATGTTGACTTTACAAAAATAACGAGACATAGTCGCTCATTTGGAAATTATTAAATTATAGAACTAAAAACAAGCGAGTTTTACGCGTGGCTCTTACTAATTCAGCAAAAATTATGTATTTTCCTGGGATTTGTTAGTACAGGATATAAATTACTACATATTCTCCATTCGAAACTTCAGCCGTAGTGATCACGAGTGTGTTCGTGTGTTTGGCAATTTGTTACTCGGTTATATCGCAAGATTGTGAATGGAGATAATATTGTCTGCAGCCGTAGCCATGATACTTCATCCAATATATTTCTATTGCAGCTATTGGATCGAATTAAAAAAAAAAAAGTTTGCGAATGACACTCAATCGACGCATTGCACTGAGAAAAATGGATTGAAGTCGACGTAATAAAATATTATGCAAACATTGTAAAATACTCTTCTTACCACAAATAAAACAGTGCGCAATACTTTAAATAGTGACACGAATGTATAATTATTCTGCAGGGCATTAAACTTCATTGTGCAGGAAACCTCATCAAAACATTATGTTCAAATGTCTTATCTTTTATCGTGCAAGAACTATATGCATAATAAAATTATGGATTACGTATTATAATTTACAGTGATTAAAGCACAAAAAATAGTGACGTCTTAAATGCACTATGTATTATAGTTTTTTGCATAGAAAATTACGGTTCAAAGAGTTGCACCATAGCATTCGATGCAATGCATTGCATGCAATGCATTGCATGCAATGCAATGCATTGCATGCAATGCATTGCATGCAATGCACGCAGCTAATTTTAAAGTGCCATTCCTGATTATTTGCACAATAAGTACATCAATCCTGAGGAATAATAAAATTCAGTGCGTATAGATATTATTGCACGTTAAAGAATCGTGCCAGGTTGAAAAAATATTGGTCAGCACAAAAATGTTTGAATTTCATTAAAAAATATGTTGCGTATGCACATAAACATAACGCGCATGCAGCGAATCGGAGGATGATGATGATGAATGAAGATGCATGTGTACATACGTAGGAAGCAAGCAACAGTGCACTGTATATGTTCATATTATTTAACCTAAAGCTGAAAACACATTATCGGATGCGGCTGACGGACGCGGCTTACAGCCGCGACTGTGAAGTGTGCACAGTCTTTTGAGACGCGGCTTGCGGACGCGTTCCAAAATTCCAATGCTCATTCCACAAAGAACTGTACTCGAAGAAACATGTCGAGTAGTGAAAGTGAGGACGATTTTCTCGAATTAGCGGCGGCTGCTATATGTTGTCCACCCAGAAAGAAAATAAAAAGAAACGTTTGGGTCCATGACATAAATAAAGAAAGGGCAGAATCTGGTGAATTCCACACTTCCATCCACATTTAATAAGGGATGAACGTCGGTATAAACTTTATTTGAGAATAAAGTTTTGTGCAAGCTCTCGCGTAGTCCGCGTCCTTCTGACGAATGGACGTATCCCGCACCCCGTGCATACCATCAGTAGCCATCCGCGGACGTTTTCGCGGATGGCTACTGACTTTCGCGGGCAGGGATTCGAACCCACATACAAATGGTGCATACGATATAAATTTTTCACCGTTAAGCATAATGTACGATTGGCTCAGTGGTTCGAGTGACTCGGATCTAGTACAACATTTATTTCATCGTCCGGAAACACCGTGTAGAGATTTAGTGCTAATCCTGAAAAATATCAATGCCATTACGATATTAAATAGTGCGGAAAAAATGCTAGGGCACGTAAAAGGATCATGCCCAGCTAAAAAGATATGCTTCCAGCAGCAAATAATAACATGGGCAGGCACGATATATTATAGGGCACGATCTGGTATGCACCAACAAGTAATATGCAAACGCACATAAAAATATGCTTCCAGCAGACAAATAATATCATGGGCAGGCACGATATATTATAGGGCACGACCTGGTATGCACCAACAAGTAAAATGCAAAAGCACATAATAGTATAATGAATGCATTATAATATAAAATGCCGTCAATTAGGTATTTTAAACAGTGCACTATATATTTTCTTTCATTAGGGTTATACATTTTGATGTCTTGACCTATATCTTGTAGTGCGAGCTGCAAATAATGTTGTGACGTCACTAAATTGTGGCGGAACCATAATTTTATGTGCACCCCCGGCAGAATAACTTTACATACTGGCACGATTGTTGAAAAAAGTGTGCATGCACAATAGTTTATAGTGCCTCATTTTTCTCAGTGTGGTCACGTGAATTATCGATGATAACTGTCAGTCTCACACATGAATATCCAGATCTAGAGTCTATACTTGTTATTGTTATATCGGAAAAAATCTTTTTAAATGAGTACGCTACTAAATATGAAATAATGTCGTAACTCCTATTATTAGGTATAACAAAACGTTGATATACTTTGTTGTTTTAACGTGGTTTTAACAAATAGGTTTCCAGAACGTTTGTAGGCCACGTTTGCCTAATGAACGGACGTCAAGTTGACGTCAAGACGTCGCGTTACCCTGATAAGTTTTAATAATTTATCACCTCGTCTTGTTTATTTTAGGTGCTGTTTGCCTTACCCTTTATTTGTGTAGGCAAGTAAAGGTCTTGACTCTTGACATACAGTATTGCGCCGTGAAAAATTCTTATATTAAATCTAGCTGATCCGGTGAACGTTGTTTTGCCATTAGGGTTATACAAAAATACAAAACTAGACCTACTGATCATACACTGAAAATTTCATAACAATCGATCGAGCCGTTTCGGAGGAGTTTGAGTAACAAAGAATGGTACGAGAATTTTATATAAAAATTTATATAAATTAGATATAGTAGTAGTCGTTGGGCAATTTAAGTCACTATTCTGTTATTAAGAATATTAAATAAGTTTTGTTTTGTTCCTTCAACTATAATATTACTTTAGGCCTGTAATGCATCCTTTTAAAAATGTCTGAGAATCTTTAACAGATTTTTAAGTATAAGTAAGAAATCTCATATTTTTTGTTCACATAATAAATAAGTAAAATTGGGCAAATGTCCATCCTAGACCTCATCATTGCTTTCCATCAGGCATGATTGTCGTCAAGCGCAAGCCTATCTACAATAAAAAAAAAAAAAAAAAAAAAAAAAGTGATTTAGGGCTTTCATACTGTGCCGTTTTGCCCTTTGGATACAGAACTCTAAAAATATTTTTTTACAAACAAAAAAAGCAGAATATAGTCTAGTACACAATTTGTAAAGTCACTCTTATCAAAGATAACGAGTATTAGGTAAGCTTTTGAGGTACTCGTCCATTTCCAAAATCGGATTATGAATGTTATTAAATTTATACTTTGATACGGACATTGATGTGGACCGACAACCGATAGGGTAGTCGCAGAGATAGCGGCAAAAGTTCCTTTAGAAAGAAAACTTTGGTATGCATAAATTACGAAATAATTAAACTTATAGTGTTACGTGTAATATACAAATTAATATAACCTGCTAAACTGCAAAAGTAAACATCATAAGCATAACGAAATAAATGTTTTCAAATATGTGTAAAGCTTGCCAACCCACACTAACCATCGTGGTGTGCCAAATATAGCCACACTTAGCCAAAATCTGTGGCCAAAACCTTTTGATTATGTTAAGAGACGTATGCCAGATTATAGTGGGCCATAAAAAATGGGTGGAAGCAAAATATAATGTGTTTGCTAAATTGTAAAGAAAACGCTCATTACAGTAAAACAAAGAATAAACTTGACATTAATAGATAATAAACTTGCTTTTAATATTTTATTAGTTTAAAACGCATATGATTTTTTAACCCATCTCTTGTCGCGCTTGCTTAAACTGAATCAATAAATCCGTCGGTTCGTGCTTGTCACATAAGCCGATTAGGAGCTAAACGGGGATATGTAACGGAACGAGCTGCCCAGTTATTTGAGCTGTCACGTCATATATGATTTTACTAACTTAATTTCTTAATCTGTGCTCCGTCCACGTACATATTAATGGCTAAATGGGTTATTTGGAATTAAAATGTTGAAATCACACTCGTAGAAGTGACTCCGGTGAAATTAAAAGTTAAATTGTTTTTCGGTGATGCAACGTGTGGTTAGTGTTGAAATCCTAACACACATTTATAGATAGACCAGCTGGCCCGGCAAACGTTGTTTTGCCATTAGGCATATAATAAAAAAAATTAGCTTACGAACTATTTCCGACCTAGAGAACATACACAGAAGATTTAATAACAATCGGCCGGGCCGTTTCGTAGGAGTTTGGTAACAAAAATAAGCACGAGAATTTTAAAAATTAGAAAGATAGATAGAAAATTTCTTAATTGCATACAGAAACAGAGGAACGAAAGAACAATATAATGTGCGGCTGTCATTGAAGATTGTAATGAGTTTGATAAATCAATAAAAATAATGTAATAAAGAAATGTCCGGACTCATACTCATTCATTTATTCACTCAAGGACTCATCGTCCGTGATGGTGATGATGATCTTGGACTTGGAATAAAATTTTGGCATAAAGGTGAATTTCAAAATGTAGAAATTAATAATACTAAGGAAAAAATGTCTAAACAACAAATAACAACAAATACATAATTAGTAACAACAGCAACAGTTTTAAATTGACTTGGTTGAAATGGACTTGGAATTTACATGGTGAAAAAACTGATACGTAGAGGTAAGCTATAAGCATGCTGTTCGTGCTATGCTTTTGCGATGGATGCCAGGCGTAATTGGGAGCCTATAAGGAGATGATCTGATGACTACGTAGGACGTATTACAGTTTAAAAGTTTGTGCCAAAATAGAAATGCTATATCCCCGAGCACCCCGAACGCGTTTTATTTGATCTAAATACTGCAGCTATATCAATTTATATCTTATTCTATTTCTACGATTGCTTTGATCGACATTTAAAACACGAAATGAAATGACATATCCGATTGACAATTAGATCACGTGACTTATCGATGACAACTGTCATTCTCATATTTTTTGTGTTTCGATCCAATAGCAATCATAGATACAGAATAAAAAAGTAACGTGACCACAGCTGCTGTGTCGTCTCATCTATCGACACTCATACCCACGATTGGCACTGATATCAAAGTATATAGGTACCAACTAGATATTAACTACGGACGTCAATGTAAAACCCATTGCTTTTACGCCTAACTGTACAATGAAATACAAGAACAATTTGACGTGTAACCTACTTACCAACCAGTCTGCTTTTTGGTGACATCCAGTGTCGTATTTCAAATGATATCATGTTACATAGTTATATGGGAGGCGTTACAGTAGAATTATTGGGAACAGTTATGACACCGGTATTTTGATCTTGTGGTTACGATTAGCCACTTGGGGTTTCGACATTCCTTTGCTTGTTACTGAACTTAAGAACCTAGCTACAACATATATGTACATATTTTGTGAAATAAAATTATAAAGCCTTGTTCTTCTTCGTCGGTTCGCTCTTTTAGAACGTTCGTAGTGTTCTCATTAGGAAACTCATTGAGGCAGATGTTCTCTTCTTCACCAGCATACGCCACCTCTCCCCGCTTTTTGAGATCCTGGTACACTCATGTAAGGGACCACAAACAGCACCCTTGACTTGTTTGTCCATCACATGGACGACCTTCCGCGAGGCATTGTGCCTTCCACTTTGCCCTGCACGACAAGTAATTCAATGGAGTCGTTCTCTCGCCGGAGGACGTGATAGAGCCCTGTAGGCCAGCTACAATTTTTGACAGCAATCAGCAGCGTTTTACAAAGCCCGAGATGGCTATGATAACTTGTATTTTTAAATTGCAGTTAAAAGATTACTCTACTAGTGCTTAGATTACAAAATCGTATTACTGATTGACTGCTTCACTCCTTCGTGACTCTACACCCTCACCTACTCTTTGAGTTATCGGTATCAGCAGATTTTGGTATGAGCTACGCAGCAAATATAATGTCAAAGACTCTTTCATAGCTGACCTAAAATGCAACCTTTAATCAACAGCAACATTAACGGCCACAATAAAACCAGTTCTATAATTAAAACCAAACATCGATCCCTACAGAGTGTGATCTCGAAAACGTTTCACACGTCCGAACGGCTACCACTGAACTGATAAAATCATACGTCCAAATGTATTACTATTCAAGTTTACGCCTGATTTAACGCGTTTTATTAACGTTTTAATACTCTCATACGGAAATTTGAATGCAATTTGGCCTTAATTTGTTTTTTCACTGTAATAAATACGAATACTATTATGTCGTTGCAATTTCGACTGTTGTTAAATGGATATAAAACAGGAACTTTATCTTTAAAAGTGGTTTAACCTAATTGTTGTGATCAAATTCCTTGTAAGTGCTGATTGTCTTTGATTATGTTTTAGACGTAATGTACTCTTTTTATAAGCCTTTATTTAACCTGTAATGTATGTATATCTGCTTGGGTGTTTCTTCTTACTCTATTTTATAGGAGATATCTTTATACAATTGAGCTGTGTATACACGTTTAGTTTGCATGTGAATTGCGATGATCTTCTAAATGCAACATGGCGGAATACCCAAGATGGTAGACTAGTTATTTTTAATGCACTCCTGCAATATGGTTATCAAATCAAAGAATTGACCTATAAAATAATGTATTAAACTTTTTTAATTATTTATATTAATCTATTAATATATTATTAATCTTATTACCTTCAACACTTCAACAGTGAACGTTTAACAACGGTTACTGGACAGTACTCCATTGGTTTTCATAGAAAATGAGGTTGCAATAATAACCGTTATCTTGGTAGCGTTAACTTGATGCTTGAATTTGTTACAGAACTAAGGGTCACATATTTGATTACACCATTAAGGGTCACATACTTTAATGTTTGATAATATGACTTTTGACTTAATACCTGTTTACGTTTCTGAGAAAAAGGGTCAAAGTGGCAGACAGACGGACAACTGAGTGACCGTAAAAGTACTTATTAGTATAGAGAGTGGCGTTATTTCTTTAGTATGAAAACAATCTTTCGTTTTTCCGTAATAATTATAACAGTAATAAAAATTTACGATAATTTGCTTTACTGCAAGTACCTAAAGTAAAGTTTTAAAGTATGAGCTTGAAATTCAACTAGAAATTTTTAACGTTATTTTACCTGTAGATAGTAAGTTTTGTAGTAGGAAAATAAAACTCAAGTAGCATTTCCTGCAGCCGCCTGCTACTTTAGCGCTGAATCGGACTAGAGGCTTTATGTTTCAAAACTTTTTGTCTGATAACTTTTGTCTGATAACTTTTTGTTTGATAACCATTGGTAGGATAATAATCAGCAGATTAATAAGCCATAATCCGCTACTTGAAAACATTCTGTATGGTCCAATATGCAGGAACACTGGCCACATGAAACAGCACACACAATTCTTCCAACACTTTCTTCGACGCACGTTTCGTCCCGGCACGGGGGCATCCTTAGGAAATTTTAACTTTACAATGCGAGACCGTAGTGTGACTCTCGTGTTAGCGGCGCGTTCTTATATAATATCTTATTCCTATTCATAATTATCAGCATTTTTAGCAGATTATACAGACACAATAGCGCCATCCTTGTTTTCGGCTTTCAGATTACCATAATAGCGCTGAAAAATAATTTAAGTATAATTACTACGTATCCACGCAATAGTGATCTGATATGAGTACAAGAATTTTAGCGGTGAGGTAAACATAATGCCAGGTTTACACGCTCGCCGCGCAGCGTGGCATAGCAGCTCGGCACGCGTGTTTTCGCCACAATCAAGCTGTTCATAAGCCACGCCCATGTAGATTTCGTGCGGGTTACTGCTTCGGGTTTGATTTGTTGTTATAAAAAAAAACACAAAAAAATTGATTATATACCGAAAAACTCCAGAAAAATCGACCATAATGCACTAATGTGACAGCACGCATGTAAAAGAGTACTAAGGGACAAACATTTTTATCTTTTGAACTGTGTTTAAAAATCAACAGCTGTCTCGATTGGCGGCATTCATGAGTACGGACATGATCACGTTCACATTCAACCTATTTACACGCTTACGCTCGCTTTCGTGCTCGCTGAATGTCGCTTTGAACACTAGCGAGGAAACCCAGCATCAAAGACCCTTGTTATGTGATTTAGTTTTGTAAGACATTGGGAAATCTCAGTATATTATAAGTACCTTGATATTATAATTTGCGTACCATCAAGATTAAAAATACTGAATTAAACTAACGTCAAACTTTTTGTAAAACGACATATCGTTAGCGTAAACTTCGCTTAGCAAGAACTGTTGCCAACTCATTCCATTGGCCTTATTTTCGAGAATTTCAAGATAATATAACTAGACAAGAGTAGGTACTATGGTTCACTTTTATTTCCAGCTAGATAGGCATCAAGCCAAAATACTTGTTAAATTGAACTTTAAATTTCATCTAGTATTCTTAAACTGTTAACACAAAAATTCGAGTGTGGAATGACTAAGTATAAGGTATATTGCTAAGGGCCGATGTTTCAATCGCCCGATAATCGTTAACTTTGCAATAAGTATAATTAGACGTTTTGACAAATTTTGTATGGCTAATTTTTTAAATTTATTCCTCAGATAGTTTATCTGACGATTGAAAAATCAGCCCTATGTTTTGTTTAACTGTACGTGTAATTTTAGTGTTTCAAAATATTTCTTTTACGTATTGACAAAAACAAAATATGTTAAAAGGCTGAAACGAAATTTGTTATACAAAATAATAAGCAATAATTTAGGGTTTTTATGAATATAATAAGAACGAAAATTTAATTATACTTAAATAAGATAGACAGGTGGACATAGACAATTAGACATTTCTATTTTTCCATTTTAGTACGTAACATTCAAAGCGCTTTCGTTTTTGATTTTTTGATCCCGCGTAACGTCTACTCTATCAACATCCGTATGTTATGGTTATTTACATTTTTGAACACAGTAAAAGTAGGTAGGTTAGTACTTAATTGCAATTTAAAATTTGTAAAGTAGAAACCAGCCTCGACCAAAGTCTCGAACCAGACCAGATCTGAGCTAATTTAGAAATATTGGATAACAAGCATGTTGCGGAATGTTGTTTAAATGAAATAAAAGTTTTGGAGAACTCACAGAAGTTGTTTAATAGTCGGCCATGATTTGTAAAGAGCGCGAGAAAGCACAGCGAGTGAGCGAGACAAACGTATACAGACAGTCAATAATTAGTTCAGAAATTTAAATTACTGAACATTTCTCGCCCCTATGTAAATAATATAACAATTCAATAGCAGAAGGCTAAGGGCGAGGTAAGTTTTAATTTAAGTTTATACAATGTAAGAAATTTTAATTTTAATAAACTATAGTACATAATGGAGTGTTTTATTTCTATCCTATTTTATTAACTTATTCTATTTAGGTTCTTAAATTAAATAGCTTAGAAAATATTCCTTACAATTTGCTAAGAAGTGAAGCTAAATTATTGCAATACATAGACTTACATAGACTAGATACATAGAAATTTAAGTTAATATCATTTTTATAGCAAATTGTAACATTAATAGCTTAAGGTTAATTCATGTACACAGATTTTATATCTTAATTTTTAAACATTTTAAATTAGCAGGTATGTAAACATATACAACTAAGTAGGTAGTAGCTTGTTAACATAGTTTTATTAACTTACTATTAATTATAGATAGTTTACACTAAACAATTCAATTTTTCTTCAAGAATCTTTAAACAGTTTTATTAATTTATGTACTGGTCTTACAAATTCTTTTGAAGAAGAGCGTATAACAACTGATCTTACCAAATTGTCAGTTTTATTTGTATTTACAGAAATAACTCTGCCAAGTGGCCAATATGTTGGAGGTGTCATTTCATCTTTAACAATTACTAAGTCACCTATCTGTAAGTTAGCCTTAGGTTCTAACCATTTATTTCTAGTTTGAAGCTCAGACAAGTAATTACAATAAAATTGCTTCCAAAATTTTTGTTTTATTTGAATCATTTTTTGATAAATATTTAACCTTGACTCCTTATAATCTAGCATGTTAGGTTCAGGTAGGTCAGTTATTGGAGCACCTACAATAAAGTGAGCAGGAGTTAGGCAGGTAACATCGTTAGGAAGATCTGTTATTGGGCATAGGGGTCTGGAGTTCAATATCCCTTCTATTTGAACTAATACAGTGTAGAGTAACTCATATGTCAACTTAGTGCTAGAAAGATGCCTTTTAAGAAGCATTTTTACAGATTTTATACCAGCTTCATAGATTCCGCCCATGTGACTTGCAAGGGGGACTGTAAACTTAAATTCTATACAGTTTGAGGTACAAAATTCAACTATTTTACTATAAGAGTTATCATTTTTAAACATACGGTACAGCTCGTGTAATTCTGTCTTAGAACCACGAAAGTTAGTGGCATTATCACTGTAGAGACAAATTGGAATTGATTTTCTAAAAATAAGACGTTTTATAGCACAAATGTATGATTGAGCACAGAGATCTGAAACTAATTCTAAGTGTATAGCTCGAGTAGCTAAACATACAAATAAACATATGTAACCTTTTGAATATCTACAATTTCTGGCCATAGAACTACGGATGCTTATGGCTCCGCTGAAATCCACCCCTACATGCTGGAATGCACGAGTTAAGGTGACTCTGGGAGAAGGTAAGCTCGCCATTTGTTGTCCACAGACTCGTCCCGCAAATCTTATGCACCTGACACAAGCGTGAATTACCTTTTTTACCTCGTTCCTGCCATTAATTGGCCAGTATTTGAGTCGTATGTTATGTAATGTGTTTTGGATGCCGGAATGTAGCAATTTTAAATGGTAGTGCTGTACTATGAGTGTAGTAATGTGGTCTTTAGCTGGTAGTATAATAGGATGAGCCTGACTGTATGGTATATCAGAATGCTGTATGCGACCTCCTATACGAATCAGTTGATGTTCGTCTATGAAGGGATTTAACTTGCGAATAGAGCTTGACTTTAATGTGCAAAGTGATTTTGATTGAGATGAGTGTACGTTTGAATGTTGAGTATTATTCTGGCTAGTGCAACTAGACTGTAATTCAAGAATCTCTTTGTGAAATGAGTGAATCTGTGTTGTTCTAATAACAAAGTTATGAGCTTTATTAAGTTCAGATATACTCAAATGTGATACCATTTTGTTGGATTTGTTTCTTGTGTTGTGAATAAACCTAAACATATATGCTGTTATTCTTATTAATCTTGTGAAGTTAGAATGTTTGCAAAATAATTCATAAAAATATGCATTGTGATTCTGAGTTGAATCTTTGTGTGTTGTATGTACTGTTATCCTTTCTTGGTTGTTTTGTGTGGATGTTTTGTCATCTGCTGTTACTGATGAATTTAAAGGCCAAGTATCTGGATCTTGGACTAACCATGGTGTTCCTTGCCACCACAATGAACAACTAGGTAGGTTCTTTGGCATGACTCCTCTAGTAATTAGATCAGCAGGATTTTGCTTTGTATTGATATAGTACCAATTTTCACTCTGAGTCATGTCTGCGATCTGCATTAGGCGATGAGATGTATAGCTGTCATGAGTGTGTTTGTATGGTGCTTTTATCCAACAAAGAACAATATTAGAGTCTGAGAATAAGTAAACTTTATCAATTCTTATATTATTTTGCGTTGATTCAGTAAATCTTAATGAAATCTTTGACAGCAAAACTGCCCCGGAGAGTTCCAGTTTAGGAATTGACATTTTTCTTTTAATAGGAGCAACTTTTGACTTTGCCATGACGAGTATGCATGAAGATGGTTTTTGATTATATGTAGCTCTTAAGTAAATGCAAGCTCCGTAAGCTTTGCTTGAAGCGTCACAAAAACCTATTAAATATATGTTAGTGGGTATGTCTGTAAAGTACCACCTAGGTATTTGAATATCTTGTAAGTAGTGTAATTGGTTTTTAAATTCTATCCAAACAGATTCTAGTTCTGGAGATATTAAAGTATCCCACTCTAGGTTCTCTTTCCAGATGTTCTGCATAAGTAATTTACAATGAATGGTTGTAGCTGATAAGATTCCTACGGGATCAAAGATTTTTGAAATTTGTGATAATATGTTTCTTTTAGTACTTTTCTGTTTATTTTGAGTAGTAGGTAACGATATTTGAAGTGTATCTTGTATAGGTGTCCACTTCAGGCCTAATGTTTTGACTGTGTCTGATGTGAAGTTATATGAGTTGGCATCTGATGTTTTTGTTTGTTCTAGTGTTTCAGAACAATGTGTAACTTTGTATGTTGACAAAACTGACTTTAATATGTCTAAATTATTAGAAGTCCACTTGTGTAGGGAAAACCCTGCTTTTTTCAGTAAGTCTACTAACTCAAAGCATAGTTTTTTGCATTCCTCTATGGATTGAGCTCCAGATAAATAGTCATCCATATAGCTGTTGTGTTTGATGCATTGTGCAGCCAGAGGGTGTGTGTCTGAAAACCTATCGGCTAAATCAAGCATTGTGCGACATGCTAAATATGGTGCACACTTAGTGCCATAGGTTACTGTGGTCAGTTCTAAACATTTCACAGGCTCTGTGCTTTTTTCTCGCCAGAGTATCCTTTGTAGACTTTGTTGTTCAGGATTTATTGAAATACCTCTGAACATCTTTATGATATCGCATGAAAACACAAACCGATACAGTCGAAATCTAAGAATGATATCTAATAAATCATTATATATGTTTGGACCTTCAAAAAGTATGCTATTTAAGGACTTTCCTGTGGAAGTTTCAGAACTTGCATGAAATACTGAACGCAATTTTGTGCTTCTAGCTTCGGGTTTAACTATCGGAAAATGAGGCATGTAGTATGTGTTTTTATCTGTAGGTGAAAATGTAGTTATATATGAGGCATGGCCTAGTTCTATGAACTCATTAATGAAGTCTTTGTAAAGTGAATGTAAGTTTGTATCCTTTTGGAATCTTGCTTCAAGTTGCATCAGGTATCGATATGCAGTGTTAAATGAATTACCTAACTCGGGTAATTTATCTTGTTGTATAGGTAGATTTACTATGTAGCGACCTGTATGGTCTTGTGTAGTTGTAGATTGATATAGTCTTTCGCAATATTCATCCTCTGGGGAGAGTAATTTATTAGTATTTGTAATTTCCTCCTGTTCCCAAAATGCTTTTAAAATTGAGTCTGTGTGAGTTTCTGTGACAATATGTAGGCTTGTGTGTGTAGTATTGTTTAGATGTGGGTGTGTGTTACTGCAGACTGAGCCTGACACGACCCAACCTAATGTAGTTTCTATGAGAGAAGGTAAGTTAGGACCTAATTTTATCCTTCCTGTTTGGATGATGTTGTAAAACATTTCAGTACCTATGAGTAGGTCAATGCTGCTAGGTATGTAAAAGGTAGGATCAGCAAGAGTATTTATTAGGTTGCTTGGTATGTTCCAAGATTGTGTATTTATGAATGACTTCGGTAATGGTACAGTGATGTTGTCCATGACTGTAAATGTGAGACTAGTTATGTTGTGATTGTATCTTGATGAAATAGAGGTTGTAACACTCACTTGTGATTTAGTTTGGCTGTCACCAACACCCTGGATGGTGCATGGTTGGTAGTTACCTTTTAATTGCAGAAGGGAAGCGAGTCTGCGGGTAACAATGTTGATCTCGCTAGCTGAGTCTAACAGGCATCGAGCGTTGATCCATTTCCCTGAGGCATCTTGTATTTTTATAATAGCTGTGGAGAGTAAGATTTGTTGGTTGTAATTATTAGTAGACATGAGTACAGCAGCGGAGGGTGCTGTAGCTGATTGTTGAGATGTAGTATTTTTTAAGAGTTCCTTTTGAGGAGTAGCCGATGTAGTGGGCTCCTGACACGCTGCTATTGCAGAGCGGTTTTGCCTGGAGCTGTCATGAATGGCAGTGTTATGGCCCTTATGACAAATTCTACACTTAAATTTGGAACATTTGTGAGGATTCTTAAAGACCTTAAAACAGTTGAAACACAGTGATTTGCTTTTAACAAATTGTATGCGATTGGGCACAGATAATTCTAAGAAACTGGGACAATTATTCAAATTATGATCCTGTTTTTGACACATAATGCAAGAGAAAGAAGATTTAACGTTAGAGACATGAGAAGTTTTGACTGCAGTTTGTTTGACACCTATTAATTCGAATGCAGTTCTTCTTAAATTTAGGAACTCGAGCAATTCACTTAAAGTTGCAATAGTGTTATCTTTGCGATTTAGCTCCCACGCAGCACGTAACGAGTTGTCTAATTTTTGTGTAATTAAGAACACTAAAAGCGCATCCCAGCTGGTGACTGGTAAGTCAACGGCTCGCAGTGAGTCTATGCTTTGCTGGAAAGTAGCTAGAAATTCTTTAAGGTTATATTTTGTTATCGTTTCGAAATTCACTATTGACTTTAAGTGGTAATTTACAATTATAGATTTGTTCTCATACCTCTGAATTAAAATATCTAAGGCTTTGGAATAGTTCTCTTCGGTGATTAATAATGCTGAAATTAGACCTGCGGCTTCTCCCTGAAGCGTGGATTTTAAATACTGTAGCTTGCACACTGTTGGAATGTCTGCTTTGTCCACTGTTGCGTAAAATATGTTTTTGTATGCTGGCCATTGTTTGATATCACCGCTGAACTGGGGTAACACTAGTTTTGGCAATTTCACACTAGATTTCTGCTCTGGAACCGTAGATTTTGCATTGTTTTTCGCGATGTCTTCATTCGACTGGTGGATGATACGCTCCATCTGCGCCTTGAGGTTATAGAATTTTGTTTCGAAGGAGTCCCGTTCTGCGTCGTGCTCTCGAGGGTTGTCTTCCAGCTCCTCTATTTGCTCTTGAATATTCTCGAAGTTTGTTCGGAGGGAGTCCAAGTCTGCGTAACGCACGCGCACCTCGAATAGCAAGTCTTTGGTGTCCGTCGTTTCGAAATATCGTTGTAGTCTTGAAAGATGTCTTTTCACTGTATTCCTTTGTTTGATTAATTTTGTGAGTGGCATGTTTGCCGATATATGTTGCTTTTGTAATGCTGTAGCACTGTAATGTAGTAATTATTGGTAATTGCGTTGTTACGCCGCGTGTATGAAGTTGCCGGGGGTTCTGTTCTCCATGTGCCGGTCTTTTGTATTTTGCTTTTCACAAATATGGCGTCTTGCGTTCTCTTTACTTTAGTATGCACATTGTATGCGTAATGCGGCTCGATTTGGACCAAAATATGTTGCGGAATGTTGTTTAAATGAAATAAAAGTTTTGGAGAACTCACAGAAGTTGTTTAATAGTCGGCCATGATTTGTAAAGAGCGCGAGAAAGCACAGCGAGTGAGCGAGACAAACGTATACAGACAGTCAATAATTAGTTCAGAAATTTAAATTACTGAACAAAGCATACAAAAAAATAAACGTGTTGGATCTTAGCATGAAATAATGCTAGCATATGGTGGCTATCTTAGAATACCATGGCTTATAAGAACTACGCCAAGAAAAACTTACATAAGACGCCGTGACTAAGCTCGCAAAGCGGCTCTAGCGCAGTATTTATGGCTTTGGGTTAATCCTATCTCTGACACAAGACACGATGACCTTGCAATGAAAGTGAAAAATGCGAGCTCTAGTTCCGACTTATGCTCTACAGTCTACATACTTCAAGTTGAATTGTGGCGTGACCTTTACACGGTCTGCTATTTTTACTACTTGGCTAATACAACAAAAAAGTAGTGCAATTTATTAAATTTTCCGCTAATATGCCACACTATGGGGTAAACGGTCTCAGTGTAAACGCTGCACGTTAGGACTAATAATAAGTAGCTATGGTGAGCTGTGGCGTAGACCGCGGTTCATAAATAATACTACGGTCGGCTTACTACTGACGCCCTTGGTGTCAAAACAAACATTTTTGACACCAGTAACCTGGCGACATTTTTTTTGCGCGGTTCACCGAGTCCTGTACAATGTACATGTCTATTCTTATACGTGTCTCTTTTGCAGCTAATATTATAAAGCAAGTTTTTTGTGGATTATCAAATTACTGGGGCATAACCTTATTAGATGAAAAAGGGTATTATGACAGAAGTAGATATCAGTAATTGATATTGTGAAGGAAATCAGACACTTAAGTTTTTTTAACAACTTTGTTCGTATTTATTGCTTTTTTGGCCTTAGGTTTTTCCAGTGTTACGGGAGGTGCGGCTAAGAGCTATTACTACTATCTACTGACTATCGCTTACTCAAAAATCATGTTTGTAATATAATATTAAATACTTAAGTGTTAGCAGACCCCTCATTTAGATGGGCGAAGGACATAAAGAGAATTGCGCGGAGAAGCTGGCTTCAAGCGCCACAAGATCGTGTGGATGTTCATCGGCTGAAACAACGATGACGATGTACTAAATTAATAGATACACAGTGTTCAAAAAGTATTTATTTTAAAGTTAGATAAAACTCACAAAACTCCATCACTTTTATAGGGAAAACCGTATAAATGAAGTTATCCCCAGCTTGAAATTCCACCTAAGAACTAGTCTCTAAATCACTTAACGACTGCCATCCTCTCGAGAATTTGGCGTAATTTGATAACATTTACAACTTGGAACATAACTTCACTGTCATACAGAACTTAAGCAATAGTAGTTTGTCTCGAGTAATCCGCACCAAAGCTCTGGATCACCTGAATTTACCTATATCAATGAACTATGGTGTCTATGCTATGCAATATTTTTTACGTCTATTATTAATAATGTTAAATTTTTACAGCCAAATCTACGTACAAATTTTATAAAATTTTATTTTAAACGCAATGGTCTTAACGAACTTATGATTTACATTAAGAAAAAAAATATTCAAAAAATAGTCAAGTGCGAGTCGGGCTCGCGCACTGAGAGTTCCGTACTATTGATACTATTAAGACCAATTTTAACCGAAACACCGACAAAATCAAATACGAGCAGAAAATCACGTTTTTTGTATTTTAGTACTAGGTATTATAATTTTTTCGGTGGTAGGTAATATTAAGATCGAAAATGTTTATAAATCTGCATTTCAGATGATTCCACATAGCGGGTGAATATCTGCTCAGGACAAGTTAAAACGGGCCAATTCCCGCAACTTCGCCTTAATTGACAGCTCGATTCGACACGGTTTATTTTTCGGTACGATTTTGACCAAAGAGATTTGTTCACCTCCAATCTAGAGTGGCTATAATTGCTATAAAAAATACTAAAAGAAATTAAGTATATTAACTTCGATCACTTATCAAATAAAATGAAGACAGGATAATAGATAATAGACAGAAATCTAGAAATAAAATTATATATTTACCATTCTTCCAAGTCCATTGACAAAAATTTATCCACCCCTCAGAGTGTCCGTTATTAAAAATAAAAATTTTAATTATTTTAAATTTTATTACAAAAGCGCACTGATTCGAACTTGGGCATTTTCCTTTCAATACTCACTAGACTACCAAAATGTTATAACGTAAAATAGCTGTCACACAAACCTCTTTTCGAGCTGGTGGGTGGACTCATTTCTACTGGTATAAAATAAATAATAGTTCCTATTAAAATATGTATGACATAATACCTATACATTATATATATACACTAGCTGACCCGGCCACGCGTTGCTGTGGCTAAAGTTTTTGTTATATTAATAAATTAAAATTGCGACTATAATTTGAGATTTAAACTATCCTATCTCTCAAGTTGGATCGAACTGCACATGGTGTGCGAATTTTATTATAATCGGTTCAGTAGTTTAGGAGTCCATCGCGGACAAACATCGTGACACGAGATTTATATATATTACTAGCTGACCCGGCCACGCGTTGCTGTGGCTAAAGTTTTTGTTATATTAATAAATTAAAATTGCGACTATAATTTGAGATTTAAACTATCCTATCTCTCAAGTTGGACCAAATGACAGATATTCACGAAGTTTGAACTAAATCGGTTCAGTAGTTTAGGAGTCCATCGCGGACAAACATCGTGACACGAGATTTATATATATTAAGATTATAAGATTATATTTAATGTGTGTATATTGGCTCCCGCAATAATCATTATTGTGTTTAAGCATTTATTGCATGCAACGATTTGTCCTATCTGACGCAAATAAATTACAGTCATTGCGGTTTTAGCGTGCAAAAATATTTTAAAGCGATATAAATTCAACTTTTGTAAAAACTGTTGACGGGAATTAAGCGTTTAATGAACGCATTTGGGAATTTTAAGTGAGAAATACTTTATCAATGAATTAAAATACCCAAAAAACGGATCAGAGATTAAGTATGCTTTTTGTCATCGATAATAAGTGGTATTGCGAATTGGATTATTTTATCGGCCGCTTTAATTTATTGAGTTAACTTTGTGATTTTTTTGCTCTCGTAAGTTACAGTCAATAGAGACATGATAATTATTAATTTATCATCTCGTAAGCTGTCGAATCTTTCTTGCTGTTAATAATAAAATATATCAATTGCATGACCTCTATAGTCCAAGAGGGAGACCTCGACTTAAAAGTGCGGCAAAAAATACTTAGCTCAAATTGGCTAACCCCGAGCCGTCGCTACTCAATTTTTCACGCACACTAGCATCCGCACAATATACAAATTTCAAATTAACACACTCACGCTACAAAAAAAAGTTGCTGCACTCACAGAGCTGTCGTTGTTAGGTTGAGCTCTATCTAGTCGGAGCGCGAGCGACGACCTATAAATCTATGTTCATGACGTTAAATTACTATAAAGTTCGTTTAACTAAAGTAACAGAATCAATTGCAATTAACATTTTTACTCACGACGAAACAGAATATGGTATATTAAATTAGGGTGAGATACTGTTTGTTGTTTAGCGTTTACACACAATATTTATAATTATTACATATTTTCTAATAAAATTGATTTCTGCCAGCGTCCTTTTATAATGGTGATAAACACTACTTTTTGTTTTGGTATGCTTACTATATCGAATTTTATCTACTCTTATTTCTTGTGTTTAAAATTTTAAATTATATATTTACCGCCTTAGTAACCCTTCGAATGAGGTAGCACTTTTTATTCAAGTACTAAATCGCGCGGTCCTTCACACATTGACAGGGCAACGTTGTAATTAGTGTGTATTCCCTCCTTTCATCGCGTTATCGCTACAATTTATCTACTGCACTTTTGTTTGTATGCTAATGGGTGTTGTGTTGTCGAATGTACGGTATGTATAGGTTTTTTTTTCATTTATCTGTATAATATATGAATGGAAAAGGTAGGTAGGTACTGTACATATATGAACTGAGTGACTGAACTATCATCGCACAGCTCAAACCTCCGAACGAATTGGGTTAAGTTGCTGGATAATTTTTTATTTGAATCTCGATTCGGTTTCTTCGTCCAATCTAGCGAGGAGTAACCGAAAACGTACCTACAATTTTTAGCATTATTGTACCTCGTAGTAGCTCTGCTGATAGTTTTTGCAACGTAACTAGGTATGCAGTAAGAAAGGATTTCCTAAAATCACAATACAAAGATAAAATGAAACCCCTGGAGGAAAATAACCCCTGGAGGAAAATAGAAGATCACGTGAGTAAAGTCTCGGTTGTCTTCTAGTATTTTAATAAATTTTGATACCTGCTACATGTCGCACATTCGCTCAATTTAATTGGAAGATTCATGTTTACTTCTTCAGACTTCTTATTGTTTTATTTAAATTAGGTACCCTTTTAATCAGGAAAAAATTCAGTAGCTGCAGCGTGCAGGAGTACCTTACAAACTTTCGCAAAAAAATATACTGCCGGGAATTAATCTTCTATGATGCAAATGCCAGATGTAGGTGCCATTAATAAGGTACAGCTGCCCACAAGCACGACTCTTGACGCCATCTTATTCCAAGATCACTACCAACGCGCCGGTGTGCTGTAATTTGACAAATAGAATGGGATGCATTAGTAAGCATTTTCTACATAATGAGGTACTATGGACCGCGGGTGTGTAATTTAGCGACCAGCCGCAGAGACGGGTTACTTTCTGCGATATTTTAATGCACTTAAAAGTCGGTATTTTATATCGGAACACTCTTTATTTTTACTTATGAAAGTAAAAGGTTTTCAGACACGTTTACACTTACGGTGAAGATTGATCTCAATCTGATTAAAGTTGGATACCCTAATTATAAAAATGTGTCAAAGTACTTAATTGAGAAAAAATACAATTCGATTGTAATGAAACTTTTTCAGTTTACAATAAGTACTATTAAATACACCTCCTCTCTGTTTTAATATTTTTTTAGTTATGCACCACAATTCACAGTTCCTTGTTTTAATTTTTATTCCAAACATATTATAGCTAGGTAAAGGAAAACATTAAAGCTACCAATAATATTAAGCCCCTCATACATGAAAGAAACGTATGATGCCTACACTTAAGACTTCATAAAAATAGACGTATAATGAAAAAACTCATAATAAAAGTTTTTGCTTCAGCGATCAAAGATTCTTATAAAGGTAGTTAAGTATACGAGGTCGCTTTGAAAATATTGCGTACCCTTTATGCCTTCGAATACGAAAATAAAAATGTTGGAAATAAGTAAAGGTGTGGAAGCTACATTGTATGGATATAAATTGAACTCATATGTAAGGATCAGATTAAACGCGAGCCGGTTCGTTTAAAGCGGTCATCTCGAGATACATTTTTCATATAATTTTCCGTAAAACTAACTAATAAGATAAAATAAATGAAGAGATTGTATACCTACAATAGCCTCCGAGTTATACTTACTTGTATAGGCTCTACGGTACTGCAGACTTACACAGTTCAACAATTTGCGATAGTGATGATGATAGAACCTCGCGTTTCTTCTACGAGACGCTAAGTGAAAGAATCTTCCAACATCCTTATTATTTGTCAAGGAGGATGGGCATGGGGGCCGGGCCGTTTTCGGGTCTTGAAAATTAAAATTTTATTAAGTTATGTATTCGCTATTACTGGGTTAGTTATACATCAGAAATAAGTTTTGCAAGCATAACATCTATGCGTCTATATGTTTTCAATCAAAATTTCGCTCAAAAATACGCATCTACTTCATATTGGTTCCTGATAGCTCCAAATCGGGGAAACTGCAAAAAAAAAATCTTTCGGGAACCACTATGAGTTATAAGTTAATAACATATTGTAATTATTAAAATTGTATTAATTTATAACATATTAATTAATAACTCATTGCCATGTGTAGGTAGTTAGTGTAATATTTGCGAAAAACTAAATAAAAGTTGTACTCCTAAGTTTGTGTTTTCATTATTTCTTCTTTTTGTTATATTTTAATACTGTGGTTTGTGCAATAAAGTGTTTATCTATCTATCTAAAATTTGAATTTCGAGGGCTAGTAGGGCCGAAACACCTTAATACGGTTGTCTTCTGTCTACGATGCGAAGATTGGGGAAAGTGTAGGTTTTTGCACAATACGTGAGCTTTCACCTACATACCTTTCATCACTAAATTACTTCAGGCAAGACTAAACACCAATATAGACGTTATAATCTGAATGTGCTAAAGGACAATGATCACGGAGGTATGGACTCCCGTATCAAGCTGAATCAAATCCAAACTTTATTTTTATAGACTACGGTTTCCACACTAACTCCTACAATTATTATTTTTTCAATTAACATCCGAATTCTTAAGTTATAGGCAAACAAACAAGTTGTACTTCTTAGTAAAATCAGTATAACACGAAATGTGCATCGAAAAGAAAGTAACGTTTTGTATGCCAAATTAAATTCCGGACAGAATTAAATAAAGAGACTATTTTATTTTCCTAGACTATTTTCGTTTTGGATCATGAGAAACTTGATACCACCTTTGGTCATTTTCCTTTGGAACTCGCATCTTTAAATTTTTGCTGCCGGACATAAAACTTTCTGCGGGAATATTTACTTCGCAACATGTTCCTAGCTGGGAATTAGAACTTACCAACACCAGCAATACATTCAGGTTTATGGTGAGGATGTGAGATGTACTAACTGGCCCGACCAGACACAAGCGTGTACCGTCTGACTTAGAACCATAAATATTTCATGTCCTAATAAAACACAATTTGTGAGGAGAGATGCTGATCTTAAAACTACAAGGAATGGTTATAGGACGTCGTAAATATCACTAAGTCGATAGTTTATGGTGAACTTTGATATGGTTTTATCTATTTTTGTTATTTGATAAGTATTACTTTGGCGCCGGTTGTGGTCTGTCCCTTACATTGTTTCATAATATACAACATCAGCTATATTTGGGCTGAGTAACTCATGAATCAGTGTGAGTCAGAACTTTTCTTTTAATACATGTATTATGTTGTAAAAGTACATAAATGATACTTAATTCTTTTGACAAGTTGTGTAATGTTTCGCCCCAGGATTAACAAAAATTACCAACTGCAGTTGGTAAAATTTTAGAGTTAAATTTGATAGTAGACACTTTTTGTAGAATTATGCAGATGTTCCTATTGGTAAAATAGGTATATGAATTCTACCTAAATACATCTGTCTATAACATACCACATCAGATAAGCTTTGTTGATGTTGTTTAACTGTAGATGGCTAATTCAACATGAATGCTACTGAAGCGTAGGTATAGGTATGTAGGTACGTACAACATAAGGATACGGATATTGATGTAATAAAAAGTGTTTAGAGAAATTAATGGATTTTGAATTACTGAATTGTTAAAATTATGATCACGAATCTCCATGGACCAAACTACATACTGTTTTAAGACTAATAAAAATCATCATACAATTTGTAGAGCAATCAACTAGTAATTTTTAACTAGTATACGTTAGGTTTTTTAATCCTAATACTACATCGTACTAGTTAATTGCTTATTAACATGGTATTTATTTTTTTCAGAACCCCAAAGTCATGATATTAATGAAAAAGAAAAGTATGTTAATAATTTATGTACATTATAATAACATCTAAAATATCTACCAAGTTCACCGAGCATTATGAAAATGCGCTTCCACATATTTGCACACTCAATAACAGTAAAACAAGCGTTAGGTGGTGTAATCAGAATAAAATTATATTTGTGGAAACGGTCGTGGATTCGGTTCCGCCACTAATGGAGACGGCAGGTGGTACGGATATACGCTAAAAACAACCGCGATTCGTTGTATGATGGGTTCCGTAGAAAAAAGATGTTGCACTTATATTGAATTTAATAAAATCTTATAACTATATATAAGTTGGAGAAAACTGATTTGTTTTCTTTTTATTAAATTACATATTACATTATTAGTAAGTTGTAAGATTTATTCAGTTTATAAATTTTCTATACTATTATTTTTGTTCTCCAAATTTTTTCGACTATTATTACAGTTATTTCGATTTAATTTCGATGTAGGTCTATATATATATTCACTATTATATTGTTATCATAACACATAGGTAAATACATAGTCAACAAAAATAAAAAAAATTGCCATGTTCTACCACAGAGTAGCAAGATGTTACGCTAATAATATGTTGCATTTTTGTGTGTGACATCAAATATGTGAAATATTTCTTTTACGCATCGCTTAGGTATTGGAGTAGCTAAACTTAAGACCTTAGCAGTACCGCAGTTTAAAGATATCAGTACGTAATAAATATGTATAATATAAAATGGTTTGTAGGTTAGGTATTATACAACAAGCACTGGGTCTCACAATTTTTTTTAATACTATATAGGCTAGCGCTTGACTGTGATCACACCTGATGGAAAGTGATGATACAGTCTAAGGTGGAACGCGCTTGCCTAGAAGATGCCTATTCACTCTTGTTTTGAAGGCACCCGGGTTGTAAGTGGCAGGAAAGACACTGCCTGGGAGGGTATTCCAGGCCTTCGCAGTGCGTATCAGGAACGAGGAATCAAACCGTAAGTTTAAGCTTATTAAAATTGGTTAACGGAACCCTAAAGAAGGCGTTAATCCACTCAGTGAGCGACTAATTTAAATCCGTGTCGCCACTGACACCTGCGGTGTTCTTTTCGTATAATTGATTTCTCTAATAATATTGCGGTAAATAAAAAATATTAATGTAGAATCAAATTGCTAAATAACGTAGATGATCTTGAGTTAATTTTTAGTTACAAAGATCTGGAATACCATCTTAGGTGCCTTTTTTCTATTAAAGGCAGAAAATGCCTAACGCATACTCCTCCGTCAGGGAAAACGAAAGGGTTATGTTAGGCTTGTACCCACTAAAAACTGTATGTTTCCGCCATGGACCCGCTGGCGGAAGTACGGGATTCACTGTCGTATTCACCGCGTTCCCGCCAGGTCTCAACGAGCCACTGCAGCAGCGAGTCACATCATCATCGGCAGACTGTCCGCTGCTGTCATCCCAAACATCCATCTCAAACGTACCATCATAGGTGCCTTCAAATCAAGAGTATATAAATATTATCTTCTAGTCAAGCATGTTCCACCTTAGCTATTGTCATCACTTTCCTTATATTATATACTCTTTTTAAACATCTGGTTTCATTGTTACAATGTACATGCTAAATGAAGATGTTAAGATGGTTTACAACCATACCTTCGGATAATTGGAGCAATACAATGTTGTTTTTACTTGATGAAGTTGTGTACAAAATAACAGGTCCTATTTAACTGATACTAACACTTTTATTGGTCGTTAATGAAGCAGGCTGGGGCAAGCGATTATTTTATCATCTCACCAGCACCTCTGGCCATCTAAAATAATGTTTTCGATTCTCTTTCCAAGATCGCTTACGCTTTGAAAACTTTTAAGTGTATAGGACAGACATTCGTTATCGATTAGTCATGAAATCAACCAATTAAACGGATTTCCATAATAATAATTACCAATACTCATTATTAGTGGTGATAACAGATAGTTCGTACGCAAGTAAAATTATTATTACAAAAGTATTTCAAAAGATTTCTTGAAAACCTACAATTGTATGAATATGCAAAACGTTTTACGCTTTTCTTTAGTTCAACCCCTAAATTGAATTGCCCACGCATATACACCAGGGACCAACTGCAAAACGCTAACAAGCCATTCATATATTTTTTAACCCCATAGGAAAGAAACGAACCTTAACGATCTCAGACATACTGAAAAAGATAGAAAGATGGACAAGTATTTTTATGCAATGAAAATGTAACCTCAATTAAGCTTTTGTAACTATAGTATAGTTACAAACATCATGTCTAAAAGAATTTTGCTCTATAATTAATTTAAATACTTATAATGCAGCTGACGACAAAATATCATTACATGTATGTAATATGTATGACATTTTATCCTTAGCTTCGCTCTAAAGTTAATATTTTTTGGGAATTTAAGATATATAGTAAAAAATCTGTGTTTTAACATAATCAATCCGCATTAGTACGAGGTTTTTTTTACTCTCATTTATTATGGTTGATTGATATAGTTAAAAACTTCACATCAGTATTCAGAATTTCGTTTCTGCTCGCTGTCTATGTTAGCTTTTTAGTCAGTGTTAACGACGTACAATTATTTATAATTGGATACTTAGGTGATTTTGTTAGTGTGAATTTCGAATTGGCGTCCATTTTGTATGCAAATATTCTTTAAAATACAGTGTTTCAAATGCAAAACACAATTGCTTGTTGATTGATTCAGTTTGTGAAAAAACGCCATAGCAATATTTTATAAAGTTTTAGGGTTATTTATCAAATTCGGCTTACATTACAACTAATTAAACTAGATTAAATATTTTATCTACGCTCATTGCTTAAAGTTCGAATTATGAAATCGAAATGTGTCAAATAATTACCTACTTTATTCACAGACTTCTATAATTAAAGTTATTCATTATAACATCGCTCTACTATGGAAATATTTAAAGGAAGTTGTTTAATTTCCATTACGATACACGGCTCTGGATTCCTGTATTTGTATCTGGGGTAATATTTTTTATGATATATTTTTTAAGTGAATCCACAGACAACATATAGTTGGTAGTCATTGCCGAGAGTATGGATGGGCCATGATTGACCATAGACAACAACACAATGTCTAACGTTCCGCGTAACGTTCCACCTGGGCCTGTGATTATGATTACGATTACGACTACGATTACGATTACGATTACGATTACGATTACGATAACGATTACGATTATCACGTTATCTCGTAAATCTATCGTCCGTAAACCGACTTTACAGACAACCAATTTTTTTTGTTACTTAGTCAAAACTTTGCGCTGAAAAATGTCTAGCAGTGAAACCTACTAAAGAAAATTTCACTTCACCTGACATCTTAGTAGTTGCAATGATTTACTACAAACGTTAGCAGGATTTTATGATTTGGATTTATGATAATAATATGAGCGTAGATAAAGTAGTGTATGAAACTCTACATAATTAGGTATTAAAACACTCGTGTGATACTATTAAAAAACTCGCCTGCGGCTTGTTTTTTAAACTCGCACTCGTGTTTTAATACCCCCCATTATGTAACCGTTACATAAACTACTTTTAAAAATTAGATTTATTAAACAATTTTTAAAACTATGCTTGTCTAGGTATTTATTAAATTCGTAAAATAAATTACTTTTTGGGATAAAATATTAAAGGTGTTCTAATTGAGAATATAATAATAACTAGTAGGGCGCGTGGGGGCGCGGGCCACATGTGGCCCGCGTGCTGTCTTCCCGCCCATAAAAAAATCCTTCAAAATTCCCCATACATTTTTCTATGGAAAAAAAACCCCCATTTTGAATTTTTTTTCTATCAATCGTATAGACCTTCGGATCCTGGTCAGCTCTTGTCAAGAAACCGTTCTTCCATCTTTTATACTTTCCGAGATATCGACGAAATTCCTTTGGCGGCCATTTTTAATCCGCCATTTTGAATTTTTTTTCAGCTCACTGCCAATTGGATGACGTTCCAAATGACATTTGGTCGAGCACCCCCCACCTATCTGCAATAGCCTTGGCTGTGCTCTTCACCCGTCTTCGAAATCCTCAATCATTAGCTCTCTCCATATTTTTGTTCTTAATGATTTTTTTCCGTCTATATGACAGTATACGTCAAAAAAAATTTTTTCATACAAAATTGTTCAGGAGAGGTGATCAATGAGTGAGTGAATCAGCACGAGTAGCTATATATATATTAACTAGTAGGGTGCGTGGGAGCGCGGGCCACATGTGGCCCGCGTGCTGTCTTCCCGCCTATAAAAAAATCCCTTTAAAATCCCCTTTCTTTTTGTATGAAAAAATAAATTCCGCCATTTTGAATTTTTTCTCTGTCCATCAAATAGACCTTCAAGTCCTGATCACTTCTTGTCAAGAAACCGTTCCTCCATCTTTTATACTTTCCGAGATATCGACGAAATTCGAACGGCGGCCATTTTGAATCCGCCATTTTGAAATTTTTTCCAGCTCACTGCCAATTGGATGACATTTCGAATGACATTTGGTCGAGCACCCCCCACCTATCTTTGATACCCTGGCTGTGCTCTTCACCCGTCTTCGAAATCCTCAATCATCAGCTCTCTCCATATTTTTGTTCTTAATGAATTTTTCCCGTCTATATGACAGCATACGTCAAAAAAATTTTTTTCATACAAAATTGTTCAGGAGAGGTGATCAATGAGTCAGTCAGTCAGCACAAGCAGCTATATATATATTAATAACCAGTAGGGCGCGTGAGTGCGCGGGCCACATGTGGCCCGCGTGCAGTCTTCCCGCCCATAAAAGTATCACCGTCATCTCCATCGCCAATTGGAATCCGATTGGCAGTGGGCTGAAAAAATTACCTAGTAGCACGGTCATGGTTTTAAAGATAGTTAAGGACTGTTCGAACAAAAAAATTCGCTGAACCTCATCGGATGAGGTTCAGCGTATTTTTTGTTCAAACAGTCCTTAACTACCTTTAAAACCATGACCGTGCTCCTCAATATTCAACCTAGTCCTAGATCATCATCTATTTTCACATTTTTCGCTGGCAATTTACCGAAAAACTGCATCTTTGCATAATTATTGTAGTCTCTTTAATATTCGATATGTAAATTTTCTATGAAAAAATAAATTCCGCCATTTTTTTTTCTACCCATCAAAAACACCTTCGGGTCCTAATTACCTTTTGCTAAGAAACCACTTTCTTATCTTTTATACTTTCCGAGATAGAACAACACGCCATTTGTATGGTGGCCATCTTGAATCCGCCATTTTGGATTTTTTTCAGCTCACTACGAATTGCATAAGGTTCCGAGTATTTTTCGTTTGAGCAGTCCTCACCTAACTATAATACCTTGCCCGTGCTCCTCGAACGTTTTAGAAACCCTCAATCATCATCACATTCCATATTATTTATTCTCTGGAAGTTCTCTGAAGAACCACATCAAACACTTGCAAAGTTTTCAACTTTTCGTCTCTTCAAAATTCGCCATACATTTTTCTATGGAAAAAAAGAATTCCGCCATCTTGAAATTTTTTACTGTCCATCGAATAAACCTTCGGGACCTGATCACTTCTTGTCAAGAAACCGTTCTTCCATCTTTTATACTTTCCGAGATATTGACGAAATTCGTATGGCGGCCATTTTGAATCCACCATTTTGAAATTTTTTTCAGCTCACTGCCAATTGGATGACGTTTCAAATGACATTTGGTCGAGCACCCCCCACTTATCTTCAATACCCTTGGCTGTGCTCTTCACCCGTCTTCGAAATCCTCAATCATCAGCTCTCGCTATATTTTTCTTCCTCATGAATTTTCCCCCTCTATATGAAATCATCCATGAAAAAAAAATTTTCCATACAAAATTGTTCAGGAGAGGTGATCAATCAGTCAATCAGCACAAGCAGCTATATATATATTAACTAGTTTTTCGCGTGGGGGCGCGGCCCGCTGAAGCGGACCGCGTAACTGCTTGTAGCAATTTACGTGGTCGCTCATACTCGGATTTAGCAAAAATTAGTAGGTAGGTACCCAATCGCCATACATTTTTTATGAAAAAAAAAATTCCGCCTATTTGAATTTTTTTTCTTGTCACCAAATAGATATCCCCATTTCGATCATCTTCTGCTATGAAACCACTTTTCCAACTGTCATACCCTCCGAGATAGAGACCAACAAAATTTGTATGGCGGCCATGTTTTTTCCGCCATTTTGAATTTTTTTTCAGCTCATTGGTAATTGGACGAGGTTTCAAATGACATTTGGTCGAGCACCCCCCACCTATCTCCAATACCTTTAGCGTGCTCTTCACCCGTCTCCGAAATCCTCAATCATCAGCTCTCTCCATATTGTCCCCGAAAGAAATAGTTCTCCTCTTTACGAAAGTGTTTGTGAAAAAAAATTTTTTCATACAAAATTTTACAGGAGAAAATTTTGCGAAAATCTCGGCCGCCATCTTGTTTTTGCAAAATTTTCCATTTTTTCTATTAATCGTTTACTAATATCTACAATCGTTGCGAGTTTGGACGAAATCGGTCGGAAAACAAAAAAGTTACAGAAATAACGTCGGCCGCCATCTTGTTTTTCTGAAATGTCATAATTTTTCCCTACTCGACTCCCGCACCCAAACACATCCCCCATACATCATTATATCGTTTTCAGACTCCTTCTGGGAGAACAATTATGTCAATGAGTCAGTGGTAATCGAGCTATATATAGTATAAAATAATAATAACTAGTAGGGTGCGTGGGGGCGCGGGCCTCATGTGGCCCGCGTGCTGTCATCCCGCCTATAAAAGTATCATCGCCGACAGACTTAAATTTTCGCCATACATTTTTCTATGAAAAAATAAATTCCGCCATTTTGAATTTTTTTTCCATCCATCGAATAGACCTTCGGGTCCTGATCCCTTCTTGTCAAGAAACCGTTCTTCTATCTTTTATACTCTTCGAGATATTGGCGAAATTCGTTTGGCGGCCATTTTGAATCCGCCATTTTGAAATTTTTTTCAGCTCACTGCCAATTGGATGACGTTTCGAATGACATTTGGTCGAGCACCCCCCACCTATCTGCAATACCCTGGCTGTGCTCTTCACTCGTCTCCGAAATCCTCAATCATCAGCTCTCTCCATATTTTTGTTCTTAATGATTTTTTCCCGTGTATATGACGGTATACATCAAAAAAAAATTTTTTCATACAAAATTGTTCAGGAGAGGTGATCAATCAGTCAGTCAGTCAGTGAATCAGCACGAGTAGCATATTAATGATTATATATATATTAATGATTTAAAAAAGATCTGTCAACAAAAGTACATCATAACAATAGAAATCAATAACTTAAATAGATGTTATTTAACCAATAAATATAAATGAATTAGCTACCAATGATCCAAATGTGTAATCAAATAGTGATTGATATTATGAGCCAAGATTTATACTGCACCATTGTTATGTGATATCATCTACATGTTGATTTATTATTAACATTGATCCAATATTAATACGTTTAGCTTCGGAGCTAATGGTCCTTGTCAGAAGGTCTATCGTAATACACTATCTTGCATTATTTAATCTTATTTTGTCGCGATTCTCTGTTAGTCTGTCTTAAAATGTTTTAATTACTATTAGGAAGTTTTACCATATGAGGTACATTTGCAAAGTGAATGAAATATCTAAATTAGTGACTTGATTTTATTTTTTGTTATGGGAATCGTTCTATAGCAAAAACAAATCGATTTTCGTAGAAATGAAAAATAATTTATTGCTATTTTATCGCCACTCTACTATAAGTAATATTATGTAAGGAATGAATATGACGTTTTAACAGATTTTGTATGGCAATTTATTCATCAGATAGTTTATCTGGTGAACGAAAAATCAGCCCTTAAAAAAGTAAAGATATATCACACACAATATTATAGTCCTAACCTAGTCGCATTTTCGTGTCAGTTAATGCTAGCACGACCGGCCAAGCATATTGTCAGAAGTAAACATACTTAAATTATTCCTTTCTTTTCTTTCATAATTATTATGGCTAACATTAATCTTCATACGGAGTGTATCTAAAATAAGCTTCTCGTATACCAAGCCCTCAATTATATCACACTAGTATAGTTTCCTTGCAATTTCTCATACTTTTGAGCTCATTTACCTCGCCACTCTGTCTCAAAGTTAAATAAAATATTAGAAAAAAAATATCACATTTTGTAGGTAAAACATTATTTAGGAAAGCCATTTATAGCAATTCAATACTAAACAGTTGCCCATTGAGACGTTGCGGGCAACAATAAACAACTTTATAATTAAACGTTTCGTGTTTTAATTTAAATATAAAAAAGAAAATCCATGAAACCATTTACCGTGCCATTGAACCGTCTTTCTGTGATCAAATATAAATTAAAACGTTTTTCGCTTTAACGCAATTTTCCTTTCAAGAAACTTATTAAATTGGCACAAATGTTCAATTAATTCTTATTATATTTCTTAACTTTTCTATTTTTAATTCAAATAAGTACCTATTTTAATTTGAAATTTATCATAATATCATTTACTCAATTCAAGACATTCGGTAGAGCTCACGAGCATACAGCTAAAAAATTTAAGATATAATTTAATAATCACGTAACACATGCATGTATTAAGTAACTTAATGACTACAAAATAATGATCCCTCCTTTCCCATGAGTTAATCAAACCCCATGGATGATTAAACACGACATTTAAAAGAAATCCTTCCCTTATAAAGAAGCAGCAACAACATTAGACAAATTGAAATGGGCCGTGGCATTAGCCTTTTAGAATTTTAATACCGATTGACGTTTCACCCTACAATCCATCGCATATTTCCCCTGAGCTTAAGGCAGTTCTGTTTATCTCCTGCCTTAGAGGCATATTCTATCGACATTTTAACTAAAGCATTATCTATCTCTTTCAGATAGCTTGAGTGCGAGGGAGATGTATAACAAGTTTTGCGTGATATCCAGGGGAGTTGAACGAGGTGAACATATCTCATGTTCCCTCGTATAGGTGAACGCAACCCCAAAGTTCTAAGTTCCCCTAATAAGCCATCACGTCTCACCTTAGGGTGCAGTGGTCTCCTCTGTTCAAAGATTATGCAATTATAAACAGACGCATCATAAAAAATAATACATTTTTTGGGTTCTCCAAACTTGCTTTTGAGAGTCTCAAAGTTTTCTACACAATATCACAGGTTTGTATTATTGGAGTCCTAAAGATTCCTGTAACAGTCGGTCTAACAACAAGAGGCATACCAAATGTGCAAAGTTGGGTTACAACCTACCTACAGGCCACTCAATCTGCTCCGTAAAATGTATCAAATCAGCATGAAAACTGGAGTTTAGATATTAGGAACTAAGTTTGCCCGTAGCTTCGCTCGCATAGATTAGGATTTTTTCATAATTTTGCCAATAACTATGCATTTTTTCGGGAGAAAAGTATTTGGATATGTTTAACTGTATTGTTAATTTTAGCCAAAGTTGTGCTGTACAAACGCAACAAATACGCAAACTTTCACAGTGAATAATTTACTAATTGGACTCTTACGTAAGTGGTTTTGTGAGATATAACATACTTATGGCATCTTATCCATTCATCGTGATTAGGTATGAACATACACTCTTCTTCATACTTACTCTTTGGCCAGGTTTCGTGTGATGAATGTGTGGGGAGCGCCGTGACGCGATAAACACGACACCTATGACCATCAACAAGTTGCAAATTAATATTCCTCGGTACATTCACCCCTAAAACTTAACAACAATGAGCCTTGCTATAAATTATAATGAGCCATTTTGGATCGGTACGTAATTATTTACAAACATAATGATGAAAGTATTGGGCTAAGTTGTCTCAATAAATGTCTTTAAACTTGGCACTACTATAATATTGTATGGTAATATAATATAATATTGGTGTCAAAGAAAACCTCTTATCAGTGGCTATAACTATAAAATTAAAATTAAAATCTACGTAGCGGTAGCGATCCTGCCGTCTGCGTTGGAGGTCGTGGTTCGATTCCCACTACTGGTAAATGTTTGTGTGATGAGCATGAATGTTTTCCAGTGTTTGGGTGTTTTTCGATATTGTATTTATGTATATTAGCATGTATGTATATTTATCAGTTATCTAGTACCCATAACACAAGCTGTTGCTTACTTTGGGGCTAGATGGAGATGTGTGTAACGTCCATATAGGTATTTATTTATTATTATTTATTTATAATATTGTAGTTCAGCAAGTATTTAACCCTCGGGCCTCGTTTAGTAAAACGTTGTGATGCTGTACTTCTTGGCAGATGATACAATATGTATTCAAAAAGAAACAAAAATGTTTCTCTATAACATAATCAATAGTAAGTTGCTCAGTAATCTCCGGTCTATGTTCCAGCCGATGGACGTCCACTGCTGGACAAAAGCCTCCTGCAATGATTTCCAACCGACACGGCTCTGCACTACTTGTATCCAGTGACTTCCCGTGACCCTCTAAGTCGTCAGTCCATCTGGTCGGTCTATGTAGAAGGTAGCAATAACCAGTTTGAAATAATCGGTCTTAATAAAATATAAACACAAAAAGAACTAAGGTAAGATTCCCATAATGTTGATGCCAGCTATTTTGCCAATAGGGATATAAAAATATAGCTTACGATCTACTCTCAGATCTACCGAATGTATAATATAGGCATTACAATCGGTCGATACGTTTCGGAGGAGTAGGTAACAAAAATTGGCACGAAAATTTTATTTAATAGAGAAGATAAGTGTGATCAAAGTGTAAATATATTTTGCAATAATGTACTTTCCATAATTACGTCGACGTACGAGGTAAGTACAGTTCAATCAGGAAAGTGTACGGTGTACACTAAAGCAAATGCAGCGCTTCATCTTTTTAGTATCGGTAATAAACAGAACATTACCGCAGACTCATTACTCATCTGCCTATCATAGATTAGCACATCAGCGGCCCTGAGATTAATTGCCATGCAATGCTCTATGCGAGGGCACAGGATCCCATTAAATGCTTGATGAATAATCCTGTAATCCGCATATTATTGTAGCTAGGTATAATGAATTGGAAATTATCTGATATGTGATTGGATATTGCGCGGTAATTATTATTAGGTTAGTACGCAATCATTGAGGACTAATCACGGGAAGCTTAGTATAATATAAAATCGTATATACGAGAAGGTAATACAGTTAGTTACAGTTGAAAATCTGATCACTATGTACGTACAATGTAAATGATAAACCTAATAAAGGGTGAAGAGAAGATATATCCTTTTAATAATATCCAATCGATTATTTTTATTTCAGCCTGCATCTTCGGACTATTAGTCACATAGTATCTGAGTTCTCTAAGACATTAAAAAAAATATAGGTATGATGATATTTTCCAATCTTTACTTCATTGAATTGTTATCACACATTTGATATCTACAACTACGAAGAGCTGGCAAAATGGCAAACAAAAGGGGGTTATAGCGAAATTTTAACCATAACAAAGGGCACCCTTTGTTCGTTACGTGCGTTCGTGAAAGCGTAGTAATTTTTTTAACAATTTAGTACAACTTTTAGTCTGCTTTGCCACACTTTTTTGCACGTAATAGATGAAGTGGAATGATGAGAACACGATTTCATGACAAAAATGTTTGAAAATTGAATTGAACTTCTGCAACAATTAATGTACCTACTTGTGTACTTGTAAGTTATTTTTCAATCGCCAGATAAGCTATCTGAGGAATAAGTTTGAAACATATGCCATACAAAATCTGTCAAAACGCCATATTTATTCCTCAGGTAACGTTTATCTGGCGATTGAAAAATCGGCCCTAAGAGAATTTATTATTCTCTAAAACTAATCACTATGTGTACAAATAAACACATTCCTACATTAATGATGATTTTTTTTAAGATCCACACTATCAAATCAACTCACAACCGCGTTAATGAGGTATCGAGTATCATAGGTCACTGCGCTATATAGCCTCATACACGGCAGGCCCTATCGGCACCTAATGCATTAATTTTCATTGAGCATTCACTCTAGCGCGGTTGATTTCCCACGGCGTGGATCTGAGGGCTGCAATGAAATATGCACGCGTCACATACAAGGCGTGAAATAACGTTTGCCGCGACCCGGTATATGCAACCCCTAACTTGACGTGTTTCCATTCTGTTGCGGTTGTTATAGTTTTTCGCTGGTGACGTTTCCCGAGTGAATTGCTAAAAAAAAAACAAAAACTCTCGAGCAATAAGCTTACAATGGCAAAACTAGAAAATTAGTAAGAATACTGCCAAGTTTTTGTAATTATTATAAAAAGAAAACTATTAAAACTAGAAAGCTGAAATCCAAAAAAAAAATAAGTATACCTTTTTTGTTTAATCGTCACAATTTCCTTGATTGCTCACATGATAAGTTCGCATTCCATAAATTAAAAAAGCTATGGTTTTTGGTTTCTGACGAAATCCATTAAAAAGCTATTATCAACTTGTTGTACCTAAAATTATTTAGGTACTATTTCTCCAGGGTAAATTATTATATAAATATTTTATGAAAGTTTTATCACTGCCAATCAATAAAACCTGCTGTTTATTATGCTGAAAAATGGTTCACATGCAAAGAATTTTCTAAGTAAGATTACATCTGACGAACCCTTTTATAATATGATTACAAACGGGTAATAAAACAAATATACCGGACTCCGATAATAATCACGCAGCAATGGAAACGCGCTAAAGCCCACTATATCGATAAACTGGCGATATAATTTTTTGATATCGCCAGACGAACGCTTTGACACCGCCGAAGCGATTTCGATAAATTCAAATCTACATCCAATATCGCCGTTACAAGCCGTCGAAGAATTTCTATACACCCCGAGCATTGTGACCGAAATTGGTACTCGCTCCATACCGTCATTTTGTAATTTCGTTGACTTTATGCACCCGCCACTGCAGAGCAAAAGATTTTTAAACGGATGTAGTATTTATGTCACCGGAAAAGTGTGAAATCAGGAAATGTATACATTTCCTAGGAAATCTATAGAAATCCTAAAATCGGCTGGAAATGTGTGCAAAAAAATCTATTTTATCCTAGGAAATTTTTACAATTCCTAAACGTTATTAGGAAATGTGTTAAGAAAAACGAACGTCAATAGATTAGAACTTAGAACTTAGACTAATTTAGGTGGAAATAGTCCCGTATGGGACCCGTATAGTTACAAAATCGAATTGGATTGACTTCGAGGTCGAAATAGTCATAGAACCGAACTGCCTAACCCCGACGCCATGCAGTCTTTTTTGTCCTACACCTAAAGTGTTTTTTTTTAATCCGGAGATGTCACAGATCCGATATGGTCGCTATTTTAGAGCTGTCTCACCTCCACAGCCTGGGCATGCTGGTCGCCTTCGGCAAGTCTTAGCTACTTCGGCTCGCCTGGGTGCAATATTTGCTACGTAAGAGCAATGATATATTATAGTACTACGTAAGAGTGAAGGGCTGCACTTCCCGCAGCGGCGAGACGTCACAGATCCGAATCGGTCGATATTTTAGAGCTGTCATAGATCTATCTAATTTGGGCACTGCACTCCCATGGTATCGTCTTTTACACATTTCCTAACGCCGTTTAGGATTTGTATAAATTTAAACCTAGGAAATGTGTTTATTATTTGATGTTGAAATTCTTCTTTCACAAATTTCCTAAATAAGCCAGGAAATGTATACATTTCCTGGTTTACACACATTTCCGGTAACATTTATAACAAAATTTAAAAATTACTTGAAGTCTTGAACATACGCTGTCTTTGGTGAAACTTGCACCTTTCCTAAATAAGTTTAATAAACTTAAACATATAACAAACAGTCATCATAGCAATTTCTCATAATTTTTTTAGGAGCACTCTGGCGGGGTTTCAATTCTCGGTATATACCTACTGTAGCGACTAGATTGTGATTTTATAAGTTTGGCTTTTGGATTATGGTGGGAAGCGTTAGCTGTTATTAAGGTTACATACTTATGGAACAAACGCACCGCCAAGCGATTAGGGTTCCAGTGTGATGCTGTGTAGCCAACACATAGGATGATACCCGTACCAAGTTATAATAGTACAAAAAATCTTCAGCTGAATCATCACTTACCATTAAGTGAGACTTACTTGAATAAATAAAGCTCTTAGAATAAAATGTTATCATCGTAGAATTACCACATTCATGATGGTATCGAAATGAACGCCCACACTTTTTTAGTTAATTGGAATAGGTGTTATGTTACGTTACACCTAGTTGGTTTACATAATTAAACGAGGCGGATAAATCGAAATAATTAGTTCCTGATAAAATAAATTTATAGTTAGATAAAATGGCAGGTAACTTTTGAAATAATCTTGCATGTTTATGGCCGTGGTAAACAAATGCGATAAACTATAAAATTGAATAATATCAGTGTCAGTAATGTTACTGAAGTAAAGCAAAAAAATATATTGGTATTCAATGTAGTTTTTACTTCTGAGAAAAGTGGATAAAATAATATTCAAACCACATATTATGTACGAGTACATATCTTCTAATCTAATATAATATATAAAATTCTACTGTCACTGTGCTTGTTACAAAACTCCTTCGACGCTCTATCGATTGTTATAAAATTTTCTGTGTATGTTTGGTCGGTAGGTACAAGAGTAAAGTCGTGAGCTATTTTTTATATTATCGTTAATGGGCTAATGGCATAACAACGTTTGCCCGGTCATCTAGTAAATATATAAATATTACAAAAAAAAACACAAACAAATATACACATTTGCCTTACGAGAAGAAAATGATATAAAAAGAAGACTGCCGCTTATAATACAAGGGGGTTTCTATAATAATTTAAGAAACATGCAGCCTGTTCTATTCTGACTTTTGGAGTCAGCAGTGTAGTAAAAATATGAGTTTTGCATTTACACTGAAGTCACCTTAAATTTGAAATAAATGACCAATCCTAAAGCGGTACAATATTTCGAAAATGCATGTCCCATGTTCATATCTGTCACAATAGGTATAATGAAATGCAAATAGGCTGCATATTCCCTCAACCACTTTTAACAGCAGACTAGTAACGGTGTTCACTGTACAGTGTACAATTGTACATGTATTAATAACAGGTGATTCGATGGCGGTCACAGCTGCGAACTGTTGTGTTAGCGAAATTAGTTTCTAGCAGCAGTAGGTACTAATGAATTTAATGGAGAAACACTAAAACACAATTTTTTTTAGGCATCCAAGCTGTCTACTGAAAACAGAATCCTATTACGAAACTTCCACTGTCTACCTGTCCTATTGGGTACTCATACCAACCAATAGTATATTTCATGAAACAATAATTTCATGTAAAGCCTTAAGATAGCTTTTGAATACATAGTTACATAACGACAAAGTATAGTCGATCCAATTCTAATAAAATAATAATATGGAATCCTAACAAAGGATAACTAAAATTTAAATCGAAGGATTTCCATTCAAATGTTTTTTATATACAACGCACTTTTTCTTTTCTATTTGTCTGTCAATCTGTCACAGTGAATTTGCATCGAATCTATTAAAATCTAAATTAACTGATTAAGTTTTTGGTATTTCAATATTTTGTTGCATACAAATATTTCTTTCAATGTGAATTGTATCTATGAAAAAAGATTATAAGACTCTTTTGATCTTGTTAAGCGACTCATAATTGAGACCTAACAATTTCTTGATCTAACGAGTAGTCCGAGCTAGTGTGTGGTCCGTTTCTAGTATTCGTTTACTCGAAAATAAATACTTTCCGTCTGAATAAATTACTGTTCATTATGTAAGCGAATGTTTTATGGCACAGGATGTCGTGATGGAAGCAAAACGTTTGAAACGAGCCAGGTTTTTACGTGCACCTAATGTTTTGGATCGCGCGAATTCCTCGTTTTCTCACAGACGATTGAGTAGTTACAATAAATAATTTATGCTGCTCTTGTGTATGGTAAGTTTATTTTAATTTCAATAGTACAGTCACTTCCATAAAATTTTCTTTGTCTCTTCGTTTCTTACTAAAATAAAAGTTTTCTACTAAAATAAAAATGGTGGGAAACTAAAATAAACTATTATTTACGAGAATTATATATGTTTATTAAATACTTGTGAAAAAAAATATTTTAGCGTTTTCGTTTCTAAATCGTCATTAAAAGCAAATATTCTCAACTATAGTATACTAGCTGATGCCCGCGACTTCGTCCACGGATAAAAACTATTCTATCTTTTAAGTTGGACCAAATGACAGATATTCACGAAGTTTGAACTAAATCGGTTCAGTAGTTTAGGAGTCCATCGCGGACAAACATTGTGACACGAGATTTATATATATTACTAGCTGATGCCCGCGACTTCGTCCACGTGGGATAAAAACTATTCTATCTTCTAAGTTGGACCAAATGACAGATATTCACGAAGTTTGAACTAAATCGGTTCAGTAGTTTAGGAGTCCATCGCGGACAAACATCGTGACACGAGATTTATATATCTTAAGATAAGATAAGAAGATTGACAGAAAGGTAGTGAAGTTTAGATGTTGAAAGTAATTACTGAATTGAATGTGCCAAAAGATTGACAAAAAATTTAAGCTTCAATAAATTAAATAAATTCTGTGGGTTGCAGTTATGAGCAATAGATAGTTCATATAATATCATAGAAAGTAAATTTGTAGTAAGACGTAAATTACAATAATGATAAGGCAAGGTTATGGAGAGTACTTTGTAAGAACGATAAAATAAGTTTTATAACTGCGAGTACCTCGCGAGACCAAACTTTGAATATAAAATGACAATAGTTTACGCAAAGTTATACGGTATTGAGATATCTATAGGTAATATTATTAGGTATCTGTTTTATTTTATCTCACCAGGGATTAGAATTTATCAAGAAATTGTCGGCTCAACAAACTCAATACTACATTTTATCAGTAGGTAAGTATAGGCACTCGTGTTTCGTGAAAATATCATTTCTATCAATCCGCTCACTGCATTCACCAAACAGTAGTGTAACAAACACTAGATCCTTAGGATACGATCAGTAGCTGTTGAACCGATTACGTACGCAGTTACTACAGCTATTTCGTGGCTCCATAATTCGGTAGTTTCTCGCATTTATAGAATCTTTAAAATACAAAAAAAAATTGCTACCAACTTAGTGTAAAATAAATAAATGAGATATCAAAAATCATTTAACTGACAAATTCTTATTTAATTCCACTTCAATTCACAAAAATCATACCCGGTATTACTCAAGTTTTTTTCGTACCGATTAAATTTTCATACTTTTTTTCTCCATGACATCTGAATAAAAAAGCATAAGCAATATGAAATGAACGATTGAATTAACCAACTCTATAGCCTAAATGATATGTATCCTTTTCAGTGAGCCGTCGAGTGCAGCAGTACTCGTTATTGCTTCGTGAGGCGGATATGGTACAGCGCGACCGCACCGGCTCTTAACGTCAAATGCATTGCTCTTGCGCACATAGACTGCTAACTTTACGGGCACATTCTGTTTAACGACTGTGGACCATTACTGTTAATCCATTACTCCATTTTTCTCTGCAATTGTAACAATTTCCTTAGACGGCACAGTTGGTACCGGGTAAAACAATGAATTAGACCAAAGTATTTACTATTTCAAGTCAGCTCTAGTTCATTATTCTGCAAGCTTACTTGCAGTGTGCCTTGAAGTTTTGCGAAAAGCTCTGTATGTTTATTTCTAATATAGCCTATCTAATATCTATAGCCCTGAAGATCATTGGAATATAGAAGCTATAACTCTCAAATAGATGAATTGAAAAAAATGAAATGTGGGACACAAAATATATCACCATTGTAAAATATCACACCAAGCTGTTTACTAAAATTGTAACAAAATTTCAAGCTGTTACAATAAATATATCAAAGCACTATGCTTTAATGTGAACAAAGCTTTTTATTACACGATTATCATTATAAAGCGTGCATACAAGCCTTCAGACAAAGCCGGCGGCGTTTACTACCACACAATACAATATGCAAAAAGGCGACCGCATCGCACGTTTCCTACTTGTTCTGTTTTTGACTCAGAGATGTTATCTCGTCCATGTATCAGCCAGATACAATGTGTTGCATCTGCAAAGGCATATTTTCCATCAACGATGTTCAACGCAGCTAAAGCGATGCGAAAGTGAGAAACCTTACAATTCAAGCATCTATTAATCGTTTCTAATATATAATTTGTTTTCAAAGTTCCTTAATATAAACATTGAAATACCATATAACAACAATATCATTAACCATACAATAACATACCATACCATACCAATTTACCATATAATAACATTGAAACCTATTCTTACACCTTCGTGGTGATTATAGCTGATGCAGCACATTGAATCAACGATAATCCTTTGGAATATATTGAAATAATAATGGTTGTGATTTGTGTAGTACTTATAGGCAGTTTGGGTTATCAATCAATTGATTGATCGATACAGCCAACAGACGTTTTCTACTGGACATTATAGGCTTGCCGCTATTTCAGGATCTTGCCGGTGCCCACACATTGCTAGAAAGTGCTAGTTTGGGAACCAAGTTGCTATAACAGGTTCAATAAAATATACGAATATTGTTTTTAAAATATGTCTTTATTTCTTTAATCCTTTGCAGTAATCCTGCCCTGCAAACATATTTTCATGTGCTCTAATTTGGCGATCCATTTCCTTTGTTACATTAAGGGCAGATTTTTCATAAATATAACGTTTTGACAGGTTTTGTGTAGCACATCATATAATATTCACACACACCGCAGTATTTCTTATTAGGAGTTTTTCTTCGACACATTCACCTTTATGTTTGTCTGGTAGTGGTTTGCTTGGCATAGCGTAGCTAAGTTACGAGTGTAAGTGGACACAAAAACAGCTTCGGGAGCTAAGTCGTCTGCCCGTGGCACACCCTGGCACACCCTGTTAAACAACAGACAGGGCAATGGCTGGCTTTCCTTCATTAGGGGTTTCTAAGGCGATTGGGTAGTTGACTGTAATAAAATATTTACTTATTTCATTTATTTTTGAAATAAGAATTATTAACAAATAAAATTCTCAAAAAACTGAATTAACCGATCAAATAACAAAAAAGTTACAAGCATTCAATTATTTCTGATTAGGCAGAAACAGCTGTATTCATCTATGACGTCAAAGCGTGGTCATGCTCATGCCATAGTAGCTCTATACAAATTTTCGTTTTGCGAGACAGAGACAGAAGATCCCTACTCCAGAAGTTAAAATGCCCGTTACTTTGTGTTTCTTTATTTTTTTATACTATATAGGCTAGCGCTTGACTGTGATCACACCTGATGAAAAGTGATGATACTTACAGTCTAAGGTGGAACGCGCTTGCCTCGAAGATGCCTATTCACTCTTGATTTGAAGGCGCCCGGATTGTAAGTGTCAGTAAAGACACTGCCTGAGAGAGTACTCCAGGCCTTTGCAGTGCGTATCAAGAACGAAGATTCAAACCGCTTCGTACGCGTCTTTGGTACGTCGACTATGTATGGGTGGAAGACTTTTCGATGCCTTGCCATTCTATGGTAGAAAGGTGACGGACGGTGAGGTTTGATTTATAATTAATTTTTTTGTGGACGTCATTATTTTTTTAATAGTTTATAAAAAAGTCATAAAACAAATTTAGTCAACTACCCAATTATGGAGAGAGCTAAGCTATACTATACAAATAAAGCAATATTCGTAGTGGGCTACGCGCATCTTTCGCTATGCCTCCTCGCACATCTTCGTTGGAAAGGCAACCCAAAGGCTGTGACGCGTCGCACAGATGTATCCGATAAGGTAAAGTATTATGACGTGTGAATAAATTATATAGGCTAGATGTTTTAAGATAATATTGTTGTTATTAGAGTGTAAAATTATGTTTACTTAAGGAAATTGTGTACTAAAAAAGAAAGGAGGAAATCATTAATGCTACGTTTATGGGAGAAATTAAAATTTTAAACAGCGTGAAATGTAAATAATTGTAAAGATTTGGGGATAAGATTGAAAATATTATTGTAATTAAGTTATTATACAAAGGGTTCAACTGTACGTCTATATAAATTCGATAAAAATAATATGGATGCAATTATGAATCAAAGATTATATAGAAATAGCATTTATTTAAAAATGGGAAGAGAACTACAATGTAGATAGTATTAGTTTGAGTGGGTAACTGGGTAACAATAAAATATAGTAATCGTAAACTTAGTTTTAAGTCGACTTGTAGTTATCACCATACATATGCGACAAATATCATATTGACGTTTTACAAGAGCCTGTACGTTAGGCCTATGTGAACTAAAGCATAACCCAAGCTATCGCTTACTTTGGGACTAGATTGCGATGTGTGTAATGTACTGATAAAAAAAAAGATATTTTGAATTTTGAATTTTTTTAATGATAGAGTACAGAAAGAAAATAAAAATTAAATCTGAGAAAAGATACATATAGACATGAATTTAAATACAACGAGACATTTAATTATAAACAATTAAGTATTTAAAATACGCACATGTTATAACAATTTATAATATTAGATAAAAAAGCAATACCCTTGAATTTAGACTTAAACTCGGCTGGCTATTTCATAGAACAAAGGTTTTATTATAAAAAAAAATATATATTTTATATTACACTTATTCGAAAAATAATATTTAACCTAGGTTAATATCACTTGTATGTAATATGACTCCTTGAAAGCTAGATATTACTTTTGAGAGTAGGTAACACAATCTTGACAAAATATATCATTTTCCAAATAAGAAAATTTCCTTCAATTACCGTAGTCTAACATCCTAATGAAATGCGTCTTACAGTTCTCAAAAAATCCATAGTACAAACATAATTCCCAATTTGGGTGTTCCAGGGCTCAATTAGTTTCCAATTCCAACGTAATAATACAAAGGAAAAAATCTCGTGTTATTCGTAGGTTATGCGAGATAAAAGCGAGTAACTTTTTCGGGTTCCGTAGCCAAATGGCAAAAACGGAACCCTTATGGCTTCGAAATGTCTACCTGTCCATCCGTCCGTATGTCACAGCCACTTTTTTCCGAAACTATAAGAACTATACTTACTTTTGAAACTTGGTAAGTAGATGTATTCTGTGGACCTCGTTAAGATTTTCACACAAAAAAATAGTGATTCCCTGATACTTAGGACTGAAACTCGAAATTTTTTTTAATCAAACCCATACGTGTGGTATCTATGGATATAGATAGGTCTACAAAAATGATATTGAGGTTTCTAATATCATTTTTTTAACTGAATAGTTTGCGCGAGAGACACTTCCAAAATGGTAAAATGTATGTCTCCCTCCCACCCAAGACAATGTATGTCTTCTAAAATAAAAGGATGAAAAAACTAAAAAAAAAAATTATGTACATTACCATGCAAACTTCCACTGAAAATTGGTTTGAAGTTTAATAAGTAGTTTTTTAGTAGTTTAACAATTAACCTACCAAAAAAACAAAGTTAAGTTTGCGGTTGGGTAAGAAAAGTAATTCTGGTGGATAACTTTTTCTATAGAATTACGGAACCCTCGGTTTGCGAGTCTGACTCGCAGTTGGCTGGTTTTTTCTTTAATAAAACTTTATTTGGTTACAGTAGAGATCTTCTGGCGCGGATGTAAAAGGACTTATAGGGGTGAGCATCCTTTTTCTGCCATATATATACATAAGATTAAGTTACAATAAAATATTATAATGTAAAGCATGGTTAACGGGAGATGTGACTAAAGGTAAATCAATCGATTGCGTTTGTTAAACACTGAACACACTGTAAAGTGGATTTTCGACCGACAAAAAAGAAGGTTATGAATTCGACTTTACGTTTTTTTTTTATTACCTCATAACTTTAGACTGGGTGAATCGATTTTGATGATTCTTTTTTTATTAGAAAGCTGACTGCTGAAATCAGTAAAATACATTTTTTTTAAATAACTATTTGATTTTATGACATTTTGTTTTAATTATGTTTTTCTTCTTTTATTAAAATAAAGAATGTTGTATTATACAGTTTAATATAGTGCAGTAGACTGTTCGATATTTAAAAACGGCTTACATGTAAGCCAGTGACACGGGCATGATTAAGATAAATCTATCGCCGCCTCATTTATCAAAATCGAAGCCGTTGAGCCGGTGACAAAGCTACCTATATACCGACATCTGTAAATACAGGTGTTACATAACGGAACCATAATGTTTTTTGAAGTCGAATAATGCCTACGTACATACGAGAAAATTCATTGAAGTGATATTATGACACGAGAGATATAAAAGCATCGTTTTTGTGACGCGTACTTTATTTTGAAATAAGCTGGTATTTCATTATTTTTCTAATTCTTAATCTTAGCAGTGAATTATTATAGGTCTGACCCGGCAAACGTGGTTTTGTCATATAAATTATTTCTCATTTAGGGGTGTGAAAATAGTTTATATCCTATTCTCAGACACACCGAATATACATTTTAGTTCGTAATTAAAGTCTTAATTTATGCTATTTTAGTTGTAAGTATTACGGAAACAAATAAAAAAAATCTATTAATAGGAAAGCCAGACAAAATGGCAGTTTTATTATGATCAAAAATCCGACACTTGCTCAAATATGCAGTTTGTGAACAACATAAAATGAACAATACGCTATGATTATTGCCACAATGAACTGTCATGCCGATTCAAAGGCGAACCGCCGGGTGGCCGTTCGAATATTCTTCCCTTCATTCTAGCGCATTACACAGGCGACAGCGGGAGAAATTAAATTCTTAACAAATTAAATCAAAACATACCATAATAGATATACCACAGTACTTATTTCTGAAGAAAAAACTTCTTTTGGCATTGTGGTGTACACGTAGTCTGTGGCAGTAGTCAGTAGTCATACACGGGCGCCACCGAGAGGTACTGAGCAAACCTATAAGTAGGTCGGCGCGCAATAGCTCGCGGCAGTTACGTTCTAGCCGCCTATGCGGCAACAAGTGGTCACTCGGTAAGTCATTACATATACTATTGTGTGCATGACATTACACCGTTTACTTACTGTTTACAATTGAAGTTTATTATTTAAATAATCCCCAAGCGTCCAGTGGACGCCACAGTGGCGACGAGTAAACGCGCAGTAAGTAAAATTACCACTCAAAACAAGTACCTGTTTACGGAAATTGGTCAACAATAAAACATAAAATACTTAATGAGACTCATCAATGACATAATTTTAAGTAAACTCAGTCAATATTCCAATCAAAATAAAGAGGAAAAGAGAGAGACTATCGCTGAAATGCAGTTTTGTAGATTATCTTACTACCTTCATTCTCATATCGAGTTTGTTGTCAATTTTTAATTCTGCATGATTCGGATAGCTCATACTTTTTACGATTGAGATTTAATTGTAGGTAGAAACCTTTCCACAGAAACAAAACTGTCTTCTGCGAATTCAATTTCCAAGCATGGATATTACAAATCTAAAAATAGATTATTCTACTACTATACTTTTATCAAACCGATAACTAGGATGATAAAAGAAATGTATTTCGTATGTTGTCGTCTATATTTGAGTCTAAGCACAGAGTTGTATTCAACGGTCAGCTGTGGCGTGGAACATTGGAAATACATATCACGCGACGGCTGGTTTTTGCAATATAAGCTTTGTGTAAAAGCAAGGTATTTGAAATACTATAACTGTTGTTGATCAAATCCGTTTACAAAATATGATAGAAATAAAACATTTTACTATTAAAATAAGTACCAACGATGAATCGTTAAATTCCTGTTAAAGCAAATACCTATCACTGCAAAACCAATAACGTACAATTAACAAATAACGTTCCCGTTTGAACAAAATATAAACTTCTATATAAGGTTATATAAATTATAAGAATGCACCTGTTGTTATAAAGTTTATAAGTTTATAATAACAATGTACCTGTTCGAACAAAGTACTACAGTGATAAATTTGGAATTTGATACCTATCACTGCAAAACCAAACAATAACGTTCCCGTTTGAACAAAATATAAACTTCTATATAAAGTTATATAAATTATAACAATGTACCTGTTATTATAAAGTTTATAATAACAATGTACCTGTTCGAACAAAGTACTACAGTGATAAATTTGGAATTTGAATTCCATACATTAAAAAATGGTTGTAAAGCCTAAAAATAACAATCGTTAAATGATTACCTGCTTTAACAAAGTACTACTTTGATAGATTCGAAGTTACGTGATTGTACCAGGCTGTCATAATATCAAAGGCGTTTTGCCCTGTCCATCAATCAATAAGTATTAACTATTGAAAGTCTATCGCCGAGTTTCAATAAAGCCTACTAACTATACTTTATGATTGATTGCATACGTATCTCATTATAAAATCAAGTACTCTTAATTCGTTTACAAATTTAATCTTATGTACTAAGTACGGAGTTGTTCCTGCTTCCTGTTAAGGGCTAATCCTTCATACAACTTACAACGAATTAATTGAATACCTGACTATTATGGACATCAAACATACCGGTATATGCAAAAAACGAAAAGTGCCAATTTAAATATTTATTTTCCATATTTTGTGTTTCGTAGTAGGTACTAAGTACCATTCTGAGTTTCGTAGTATTGATTCTGAAAATGATTAAAAGTAAACAAGATTCGCTGACCATTATTTATAGGTCGTTCAACATGTCCCAATCACAAATGCCTACGCGGCTATGAAGATGACATAACCTCCACAAGTTTCCGTTTATATTATAATTAAATTTATATTATCAATTGTACCTAGGTTTCAAGTACTATATTACATCGAGTCCATGTCATTTTAGTCTCGAAAACTACTTTGTTCACTTCAATATTAAAGTTTCCGTTTTAAAGCAAGCTTTAGAAATATAATAATATGTTGTAGTGACCAACTTCAATGACTGTTCACAAGAAACGTGCAGTATTACTGCATTCTAGAGGTTTGCCACTACAATTCATATATTTTAACATAACCGGAGCTCACAAGACTGACGCTGACAAAAACGATATGCATGATATTATTATTAAGTATTTTCCCCTAAAAAACAGTAGTTTATTCGAAGGGCACATCTTTTAGTCGATGAATTAAGAATTAATCGAAAAATAAAGTTCTTAATTCGCTTGAGACATCAAAGCTCGAAAGTTCATTTTTGCTAATAAAGATGAAAGTCTATAGACCAAATGAGAGAGAAGTGTAATTCGAATAAATTATGGAACAATATTTTGTTACTCGGGGAGACAATTATTCAATTTATTTCATATAAGCTTACTTTACAACTTATTCATAGTCAGTACTTAAATGTTCAAGTTATTAAATGGTGATAACTATTTAACGACTTAAAACTGAGTTTATGAGATACAGGAAAAACGGTAGTATTTTACCAGAGGCAGATTATGTTAAAACTGTACAGCGCAAACTATATGAATTCGGTGATAGATGAGACAGGACAAAATGCAACAACGAAATTGAAAGCAAAATTAAAAAAGATTTACTACTACCATAGATATACAATAACCATAGTATTGTATATAACTACTACCTACCAATTTAATTCCTGCTACCGATGTGGTGGTAAAAGTCACAAAGGTGACAAAAGTTGCTGCTGCCGATGTGGTGGTAAAAGTCACAAAGGTGACAAAAGTTGCTGCTGCCGATGTGGTGGTAAAAGTCACAAAGGTGACAAAAGTTGCTGCTACCGATGTGGTGGTAAAAGTCACAAAGGTGACAAAAGTTGCTGCTGCCGATGTGGTGGTAAAAGTCACAAAGGTGACCAAAGTTCCTGCCCTGCAGTGTTTCATAGGTATGTGGATTCAAGGGTAATCCCAATAAACACTGCAGAACAAGGCCTATTGAAATAATAAAAAAAAAAATGTCAAAAATAGTACTAATAGTGAGCAGTAAAACTAACCTAAAGTCTTCCAAAACAATTATAGTTCATTAGATGATTAATTAAATTTTCCGCATAAATAACGATGCGAAAATCAAGTCTGAGGTAAATAAAGTTAATATTCTGTAATGCAGAAATAAAAAGTGATTTCAAATCCTTAAAATGAAAGTTTCAGGACATAAAATATACACTATTATTATGAAAATTGTTAATAAGTAACTTCTTGAGAAAACTGCCATCACTATTAATATAATACTATAGTAATAACAGAAATACATTTTGACAAGTTCAAGGATAAGATAGTCCAAAATCACCATTGACAAATAAGTTCCGCCAGCTCGTCAAACTTATAAAGGAGTCTCACTTCCCTTGGAAGCAATGAAAAATAAAAAAGTAATTATGAGCTGGGAAGAATGGATATCATTGAACGTATTAAATAAGCTGTCGTCAAGGATTTATCCGGTGAAAATCAATGAAAATCTAGCTCCATCTCTGCAAAGTACCAAGCGTTCAGCAATTTGGAAGAGAAACTTGAACTTGTAGACCAGACGTAGCGCTAGAAGCTGTTGCGTAGCACCGTAGCGGTAATGGCACGGCGTACGCTACGCGAGACAGCGTGCATTATTAAGCGGGACGGAGGTTGGGCGTTGCCTCTTACAGAAAACTCCTTTCACTTCTGTAGTCCTAGTATCTCGTGTTAACTAAAATTGTCTATAATGAAATAAAATGTTTAATTGACTAAATAAAATATTTAAAATGAAGATATTATTTAGAACGTATATTGTTTAGTTTATATTTGAGATATAAGTCCCATTAAAAAATAAAAATAAATTATGAATTTACTGGACGGTTCCATTATCGCGGGTACAAGCAATTTAAGTTAACGAATATTTGAACCTTACATCATAAAACTCTTAAAAAGCTATAAATTTAAGTGAGTTTTGACTTCTCCCTTCTTGTACAAAGTGTCAGATTGTTAACGCTTAATTTCTGTGGAAAAAGTAAACTTTTTAATTTTTGTATCGTGGGTGCAACAAGTAAACATTATATTCTAGCACTCAATAATTCTTAATAAATAAAAACATTTACTTTCATTTTTGAAACAGAAAGATAAATGATTATTGACAAGTTTAACGTCTAAAGCATAATCTCCAGCTATTAACAACGGCTATTTTACGACACTGTTTCTAAGAGATCATTTTCAGTTTGTATCAACTTTGCAGGTAGTATTATTTTCAAACTCTCAAAAAAATTTAATACGGAATTAAATCAATAAAAAAGAAAAAAGACTTTCCTCATTGTACTACTCGCATAAAAAAACAACTATTATTAATATTTAAAAATAATTATACATGTACAAATTACAATTTTACAAATTTCGCACAGTGTCAAAAACCTTACGGTTTATCCGTACACTAATAAAGCGATTTAAAAAATTAATGTCTGGAAGCGTCTATAGCGGAATCGCCCTAATCTGACAAATTTCGGTTGCTGTACCACATAACACATATATCATTTTGATCTTAGTTACGAGATATTTATTGCTCCCAATACATGATTCCATCAATCTCTGCAGCAAAAAGAAAATTGCAAACACACCTTAAAAAAAATTAACTTCCAACTGTTGTAACTTTAGTATTTATCAAGATATAATGTATTAAGTCTATAATGCTAAAATTAACATACTTAAGCGAGTTTTATATTATGTTAATTTATTCAATTTAATGTGAGTATGTTTGGGTTGCGTTGTCGGCTTGCATCCCCTTTTCCTCTCAATTCAGTATGTCAGTGCCAGTGTAGAACTCAATAATGAATAAAAACAAATTATTCTTATTTCATAATTAATTTGTTAAGGCTAACATTCATGTCCTGAAGTGGATTAGGTTTGTTATACCATAGATAACACTAATGCTATTATTTATTGTTCAGAGCAAAGTTTAAATGGATTTTGCAGTTCATACAAAATTCGTAAAGACTAGGAAGTCGTTCTATTCAGCAGATAACGGTTGTTTGAACCGGTTATGCACTGTTTATATTATTTATTACTAGTCTTTATTTTTCGTTACTATTTTCATGAAAAAATTGGTTGCCTGTAAAGTCGGTTTACTGACGATAGTTGAACGTGACAACGTCTTCTTTGTCGCTCGTACCGCGGTCGCGAGGTAACGCCGGTAACACCGCATGAGCGAGGTAACGCCGGTAACACCGGATGAGTCATGTTTTTCGTGCGTGCAACCGGCTCTATCGATTTATAAGACGTTGTCACGTCAAAAACCCCTACATGAGCAAAATCTTTCAAAGCACTATCATTCAGAAGTATGAGCAAGCAGTAAATATTTTCGAAATATTTGATTTGGTTATGGTATCGGAGAAACAACACTCCGAGTATCTAATATCTATTGGTTTCATGTACAAATATTCAAAAAAAAAAAAAAAAAAAAAAGAGGGAACGGATAAGTAGCCAATATTTTACAACTCTAGTTATAAAGACATTAAAAAAAAAAAAAAAAAAAATTACGAAAAGGAAGGGATGTGGTGTACACGTAGTCTGTGGCAGTAGTCAGTAGTCATACACGGGCGCCACCGAGAGGTACTGAGCAAACCTATAAGTAGGTCGGCGCGCAATAGCTCGCGGCAGTTACGTTCTAGCCGCCTATGCGGCAACAAGTGGTCACTCGGTAAGTCATTACATATACTATTGTGTGCATGACATTACACCGTTTACTTACTGTTTACAATTGAAGTTTATTATTTAAATAATCCCCAAGCGTCCAGTGGACGCCACAGGCATGTTGGGCATTTTTGAGATAGGAAAAAATCATTGAACTTTCGATAGTACCGTTACCACTTATACTGTTACCGTCATCTACACCGGTGCTATGAGCATTTTTGGGAAACCACCATTGAACTCGTAACACCTTAAACTGATACGGTAACCGACACCTCTGTTTGAGTTTTAACTTCTGTCGACACTCCCGGATTTCCACGTCTTTTTATAAAAGCTTTCATTTAACTTGAAATGTATGTACCTTATGTATGTCTTTTGTTCAGGTGGAATCTAGCAACTTGTTTTTGAAGCAGATATCTACATTCTACAACCGATTGAGCTCAATTTTTTCTTATGACAATTTCATTTTTGAGAATTTTTACAATCAATTCATGATTTTTTCACGTAGACCCATAACATTTTCTTTTTCAATAAAGGTTCACTACTCGATACTCCATCTTGAAACCGTGTGCCGAACACGATGAGTATTTTCCACATCATCCTCAAAACTTCTTTATTTCCATTTAAATCTCTTCAAATGTTGTAGTTGCTGCTAACGTCTATGCCTTGCAACAATTTAAGGGAATTAGCAGCAACGTACGTAACATGAACCGGCGTACATATGGTATTTATTACATTCCGCTCAACCAACAAGGGTTGACAATGACATTAAATTTATGTCATATTCGTCTCGGCTCTCGAATGCCCTCGCGATACATCCAAATTCGATGTTGACATTTATATCAAATAATACAGGCCGCTCTTTGTTTGTATAATTTGCTTTTGTATTCATAAATTGCGTTAGTTAGTTGTCGAGTCGTATTAAAATTGGAGACGCAAAATTGAAAGCTGTATTTCAGAACATCCAGTTTCAATAAATGCTTTTCGGGGGAAATAAATGTTGTATGATAAATTTCTAAATTATATGTTTCATGTCTTTCCTATATAAATGCTATGTAGTATACGGAAGTATACGGAATACAGCAAACTAAGTAAGTGGAATAAAGTTTCACAAATAATAACTTAGTAAAGAGTATCTTTTTCTAATATATAAAAGTCTCGTGTCCATGTGTCCGTAACAAACACTTCCGAGACGATTTGACCGATTTTCATGATTTTTTTTGTGTTTAATATGGTCGGTCTAAGAATAGGACGTAAACTTAATTTTTATGGTGAAATGACGTTTGTCGGAACAGCTAATAGACTATGGATTTTTCTAGATGTTGCAACTTTAGTTCGTCTGGCTCCGAATGACAGTTAATAGGGGGACGGAGCAGCCGCGTTCACACTGATTTACTTAAATTTCGGGAAAATTATTACTTTACACGATTGTTAGAAGGCCTAAAAATAAAACTCTCAATCAAAGTTATTGTAATTTTTAATATGTACTTTTTTGTGTGCAAGAATTCATTAAAAAACTTGCGCTGTTTTGCAGACAATTTTGAAAGTATGACAAAATTAGATGCTTTTTGGGATTTTTTTCCGAAAGAGGGTTTGAGAAAATTCATTTTCTTGTCAATTAGGATTGTTCATTAAATCCTTATTTTTCGTTACATATTTTTTCTGTAAGGATTCGATGATCAGGTATTTAAACAATTTGACTTAAACACCATAAAAAAGAGTCTATTTGCCATCTCTTCAAGCCAAGAAAAAAATATAGCGTTAGCAATGAATTTACCTCCTGTATATAATTCTTTGTCACAGATTCTTGACATCCCCCGCGTGGGTTAATCATTTCATTCAACGGTGTCCCGTTCCTACAATTATTATTGACACACCAACTGTTGGGGGCATGGTATAAATGTGACCCGAAAATCAATATAACGCATTATTACATTTTGTCACTGAAGGGTTAGGTATGTAATTGCTCTTTTCGAGGGCAAAGAGAGGCGCGGAGATAGAGTTACAATAACCTTTTAAAGTATTAGTGTGATGGCCTCAGGGGCATCAGGTTTCAGTTAAAACATTAAAATAAATCGGATAAAAACAATTTAGATAATTTCTGCAGCATCTTACTAAAATTTGTCAAGCAGTAATAAAAAAATGTTAGTTAAGTTTTCTTGCTAAGAGAGTTAAGGAACGATTCAAAGCGTTAATTAAGTAACATTCAACTGGATTTGTGAATGACTTGTGAGGTTTGAATGGGTATATTTTATTTTCTTTGTGCTTGGAATAGCAAGTCCGGTCACCTTTTCAGAGTATTTCACTAAAATGTTTATTAAAAATCTAAACCCATAACATTTTTATTTAGTGTAAAAACCTACGTTTAGCAAGTGAGGTATGAGTGGTATTTCTGAATCGTACCTACACTAATACCTACTTGTATTTTCCTTCGTCATTCACCTTTTGTTTATAATCAGATATTAGTAGATACAAACCAAAAGTATGAGGGCTTAAAATATATTTTTTTAATTTTTGAGCACATATAGGTTTGCTATTTATCTTTGCTTAATTATTGGCTTGGTTTAGTGTAGACACTACTGATTCCCAGATTCAAAATCATTCAAAAGGTATCTTTACTTTTAATCAAAAACGTAGAGCTTAGATACTAAGGAACTAAAATAATAGACGTTATCATAAAATGGCACTTTTTCCTAGATTAAGATAACTTTTAAAACCTCAATCACGAATCGAAATGCGCTTACCAGCTGTACTCGATTGAAACGTAGACATTGAAAAGAATCAAACTCCAACAAAGGAATAGTAGAATCACGAATGAAAAGCGAATCGCTTCCGCAAATTATATCAGTGTGTTCGATCTACCCGCATCAAAGGAACAAAATCAATTTTTAGGCATTAGACTAACGGAAACAGGTAGAGAGGATAACCATTACTATTGAATGGCAGCAGGCGTTATTTTGCGGAACTTCATAGAATCGGTAGCACAAAGGTATTGACCCCTGACACTAGGTGCTTGCATTCACTTATGTCTAATGCATCTTCAAGTCAATAGACTCCGAAAATGCTTGGCTTGCACTACACTTGTAATTCTACAATGTGAATTTTATGTACATAATCAGAGATTTGGTTTTTCGGAAGCACCTGGTCGAACAATCTGACTCTGTAAAAGAGACTTATTATTATTTTAAGATCGACTTTATCGAAATAAGTAAACGAAAATATTTTGGTTTGATTCAGTTACCTATATTTACTGTAGTATAGTTATAAGCTTTGTGTAAGCACTATAATATAAAATCTATTTTTTAACGCAGTTCAGTAAATAGGGAGCGTGCGAATGGTTATTTGAAGACTCAATAAACCTGCCACACAACTCTTAGATTAACTTTTACACGATTATTCATAAGCCTTTCCATCGATGTTCATTAGTCTGTGTTCAGAGGTCGGTAGGCGATCGGATCTCGAGTACCGTTCTTCATTAACTTGATTTTATCGCAGTGATTTTAATAATAATTGGAACTCCGGATTTTTTGACGCGGAGATCAAGATTTTTCTTAACTTGGATCCTTCATCTTTGCTTCTGCGAATATTGTTGTCGCTGGCTGTATGGGAATGAACGAAAAATCTTTGAATCAAATATGATTTCGTATGGTATCATAAGTAACACAATAATAGGTACAATTTTCATCATTATAAAGACTTTTTTAATCCTGCAGATAAACAATAAGAGATTTCAGTCCAACCTTTATTATCTAGAGACTTTGATGAATGCGAAAATATTTGCTAAAACAATAAAACTCTACCTATATAAGGTTTATAGTCTTCTATAATTAAATTCGAATAAATATTAGTACTACGCAAATAAGAGGAAAAAAACAAATTCAGTACGAACTTACGTATGAAACTACCTCAACATAGTAAAAATTTAGGATCATATAAATTTATCGAACACCAAATTAGGTTTAGGTTCACCCACAGTAAATTCGACCGCAAACAGTCCACAGCTGCATAATTTTAAAATAAAAACGTGTAGGTACGCAGTCCCGTCTCTTATACGGTATCTATTCCAGTTATCCGATTCACACTAACAATCGCACTGATTGTAGACTTTGGGGCAAAGAGATTTAGCAGACCGTTAGAGTGGCGATGGCGATAATACGTAGATGCAAATGGTAGAGCTAACTAACTATTGTTCCTAAGTTATTTTTGTGGAGTTGAATTTAACAATTATCCCTCAAAATCATTAACGGAGATGTTAATGATTCTGAACAAAAGAAAGCCACCAAGAAAAAAACATTGCGTAAATATTATTATCTGCTGTGTAAAATTACACCTAATTTCAAAATGTACCTTCGTATTGCTTTAGAATCACATGATACGATTAAAAGATTTTCTATTATTTTATACAAAGTAAACTAATAGACAACGGCTGTATTCACTACAAAAATGTATTGATTTTGAAAAGATTCCAATCTTCTTTTCTTGTTCAATTTTCTTGTAATTGTCTTTTAACCTATCTATAATTAATGATTCTTAAGTATATCTTTGCTCTAGAAGCTTGCATTTTATTGTTTCAAAATCAGCTTAGACCATTATGGAGCGACCGCTGAGGGTCCGAGATCGTATCTTCGGTTAAATGTTTCGTGAATAAAATTGGTAGCGATCGTTGCAATCCGATCTGGAATCAGGAACACTTATGTAGGTATACCAAGGGGTTTATTATATAAATCAGTGTTATAGTATAACACAGTATTAATTTTTATGAATCATTCAGAAAATGTTATAAAAATTGCCATACTTAATTACCATAATCATAATAAGCAATGTGGTTTATTGTTTTATAGGTACATTGGATAAGAAATGTGCCGAATAAAATGATGTTCGTAGCTTTCATTTTTTGAATTTTTTTTCATAGTTGCCGGGTTTTTACTATTGAACTTCTTGCTTATTTTTTTTATTCTGTACAAGTTAGTACTAGACTGCGATCTCAGCTGGTGGTAAGTGATGATGCAGCCTAAGATGTTATCGTACTAACTTGGAAAGGTAAGTTAATTTAACCCAACAGTTTCTACACAGCATCGCACCGGAACGCTAAATCGCTTGGCAGTGCGTCTTTGCTGGTAGGGTGGTTTGGTTTTACCTTGAAAAATATCAATCGTCTTGATTTCTTATCGTATAGGAGCTAGCAACGTTTTCGAGAAAGAATTTTAGGTGAGCTGGTTTTGTGATATGTTGTCTTTCTTGCACTTTCGGTTAGAGTCTGGGCTATCTGGCTGGCAGAAGCCGTTGCGTTTATTACTGCGCATCCTATTTGCAGCTTACGCGTCCACAATGTTTATACCAATGTTGTCGGGGCTACTAATTGCCCTTAAAATAACTACAGGCGCACTATCATTTATGATGACGTTTCATTTTTGTATTGGTCAATTGTCAACCACATACGAGTTAACATTTGAAACGTCATCATAAATGGTAGTGCGCCTGTAATAATTTTAAGGGCAATTAGTAGCCCCAACAACATTGGTATAAACATTTGGGAGGCGTAAGCTGCAACACCTGGACAGACCAAGGATGCGCATTAATGAACGCAACGGCTTTCGGCTTCCAGATGGCCCCGACTCTAACCGAAAGTGCAAGAAAGACGACATATCACAAAATCAGCTCTTCTAAAATTCTTACTTTTCAAACGTTGCTAGCTCCCGTACCATTAGTTAAATGAAATGAGCCCGTCATTTCAGTGACAGCGTTATTCCCACCACTAGTATAGACTGAGAGTCGCGGATTACAAAAATTGGACGCTAGTTTATATACAGAATACCATAATAGCACCTTATGGTTTAAGGCACATTTATTTAAGCTATAATATATTTTTACAACATATATATCCATCCCTGTTGTGGCCGCTCCATTAGGAGCCGCAGACCAAGGCGGCAATGACTGATAGTGTTCTGGGTGAGGCATTAACCGAGCCAGGGGTGATGCTTCCTTAAAATGCCTGGAAGTGCCCTATGATCTTTATCATAGCTCCATCAGTAAGTCCCTCCGGGGCGGAAGGCGAACCTCCTGCGCCTTAAAACAGGACCATCTGGCAATGGGAAGGCAGTAACCCATCAAAAAATCAGGCAGGTTTCCAGGCCTAAAGGTAGCAGCCCTACTAGGGAACTAGGGTGCAAGCGGCTGATAACTGTTTCACCTAAACCTCTAAATTATCGTGAATGTAAAAGAAGATTTAAGGATTGATAAAATACGGCGACCAGGCAAACAGAAAAAGGACTCTGATATTAAGATATGCACTTGGAATGTGCGCACGCTCAACAAACCCGCAGCAACTAAGCTCTTGGCCGATCAACTCTTTAAGTATAAAGCCGATATTACGGCGCTGCAGGAAATTAGGTGGACAGGCGAGGGCGTGAGGGAGAAACGTGAATATAATATTTACTACAGTTGCCAAGGCGAACACCGCACCTTCGGCACCGGCTTCTTTGTAAATCGCAGACTTAAGCACCTAGTAATTGATTTTAAGGCCATAAACAACAGAATCTGCATACTGAGAGTTAAAGGAAAATTCATGAACTTCTCTATAATCAATGCCCATGCACCAACGGAGGAAAGCGTAGAAGAAGAAAAGGACGAGTGGTACGAGAAGCTGCAAAAAGCCTACAATAGCTGCCCGGAATATGATGTAAAAATTGTGATAGGTGACTTGAATGCAAAGGTGGGGAAAGAAACGGTTTATGAGCCAACTATCGGCCGACATAGTCTTTATGAAGTCTGTAATGAAAATGGCACCAAATTAGTTAATTTCGCGGTGACAAATAATATGGTTATTGGGGAAACTAGATTCCCACATAAACGCATACACAAAGGAACTTGGATATCTCCAGATGGCAGTATCTGCAACCAGATAGACCACATCTTGATTGATGGCAGACATATGTCAAACCTCATGGATGTTAAGGTACAAAGGGGGGCAAACATTGACTCTGACCACCACCTTGTCACTGCGCGTATAAGAGCCAGAATATCTACAGCGAAATTGCACAAATCACAGAGAGTTGCTAAATTTAACTGCGAGAAATTAAAAAACTTAGACACAAGAACTGATTACCAACGGAAGCTCAAGGAAAATCTAAATCTAGAAGATGATAGGGAACAAAATGATGTTAACGAAGCCTGTAGTAGCATGAAAAGGTGCATCATACAGTCAGCAACCGAAGTACTTGGAATGCAACAAGCAAGGGATAGGTCAAGCTGGTTTGATAATGAATGCGAAAAGGTTACTAAGGAGAAAAACGGAGCACGCTCACGATTACTACAAATAAGGATTAGACGAACGATTGAAAACTATAAGCAAAAGAGACACCTAGAAAAAACAACACACAAAAAGAAAAAGAAACAATATGAAGTAGAACGAGCTCTGGAGCTAAGTGAAAATTGTATGAAAAATAATAGTCGAAAATTCTATCAAAAAGTAGACTGCCAGCGTAAAGAATTTAAGCCAAGAAATGTAGCCATACGAAGCGAAGAGGGACTTATCATTAACGACCAAACAGAGATACTTGCCCGATGGACAAACTATTTCAGAGACCTGTTAAATCCAAATATGTCTCAGTCGATGACGACAGCGGACGCCATGGGGACAACGAATAATGAACTTGAGGTGGAACTCCCTCACATTACAGAAACACGAACAGCATTGTTTAAGTTGAAAAACAACAAGTCACCAGGTAGCGATGCAATTCCGGGTGAACTTTTAAGGTATGGGGGAATGACCCTGTACGACGCAATACACCGACTGATTGTCAACATATGGACCTCGGAGGTGATGCCGGAAGATTGGACCTTGGGTTTAATCTGCCCGTTACATAAAAAAGGAGACCCCTTAGAGTGTTCAAACTACAGGGGCATAACCTTGCTGAACACGGGCTATAAAGTTCTGTCAAATATAATTTATTCAAAACTCCTACCATACGTGGAGCAGAATGTGGGTGAGTACCAGTGCGGATTCCGCCCAAACAGGTCGACTATAGACCAAATTTTTGCGCTGCGGCAAATATTAGAAAAAATGCTTGAATTCAATCTCCCAACTCATCATATCTTTATCGACTTCAAAGCCGCTTATGATAGTATAACCAGAGTGAAACTTTTTGAAGCACTAAGAGAGCTTCATATACCAGCAAAGTTAGTCGGTCTGGTAAAAATGACCTTGAATCATACATGGAATCAGGTTAAAATTCAGAATGACCTGGGTGACCGTTTCCTCACTTTTAATGGATTAAGACAGGGTGATGCGCTCTCGTGCCTTCTGTTCAATCTGGTGCTGGAAAAGTGTGTCAGAGACTCCCAAATACAAACGATGGGCAACATATTTTACAAATCATCCCAAATACTGGGCTACGCCGATGACATTGATCTCATTGCGAGAAATCTGGACACCTTAAAACTGGAATACACTAGAATAAAGTCAGCCGCTGAAAATGTAGGCCTAAAAATTAACAACCAAAAGACAATGTACATGCAAGCTACCAAGTACGAGGCGGCCACACTTAGTCAACTGACGATTGAGGGCACATATATTAAAGAATGTTCAAACTTTATCTACCTGGGCTCACAAGTCACATGTAACAACGACGTGTCTAGCGAAATTAAGCGGCGAATAGCTAATGCGAATAGAGCATTCTATAGTCTAAGAAAACTTTTCAAATCGGGGTTCATAACAAGACGCGTCAAAACAACGTTATACAAGACCCTTGTGAGGCCTGTTCTTACATACGGCAGTGAGTGCTGGACAATTAGTAAAAAGGACGAGGAGGTTTCCTTCTCGTTTTTGAAAGAAGGATCCTAAGATCGATCTACGGGGCAGTGCAAGTTGATGGGATGTGGCGCATTCGGTACAATCATGAGTTATATAATATATTTGGTGAGCCTAACGTAGTCCAGCATATAAAGATCGCGAGATTGCAGTGGGCTGGACACGTACAACGTATGGGCGAATGCAGACCACCTAAAAAGCTCATGGTGTCACACCCAGATGGACGCAGAAGTGTGGGTCGGCCAAAGCTTCGATGGTTGGATGGTGTTGAGCAGGACGCAAAACGAATCGGCATACGGAATTGGAAAACGAGCGCTAACGATAGGGATAGGTGGCGAAATCTTCTTGAACAGGCCCGGGCCCGCAAAGGGCTGTAGCGCCAGTGATGATGATATATCCATCAGTATTGTACCTTTAGTTCTATATATCCATCAGTAAATCTGAAGCGATGCGATGGAGCGATGTAGCGATCAGGCGATATATTCGATCGTATCGTGGCCGTGCATAATTATAGAGGACGCGTCAGATTTATTCATTCAGCGAAACTTGTTGCATAATTCAAAAGTTTTTTCACATAAAATATTTATATCAGCAGCAAAATATGCGTTTGCATAAAACATAATAACCCCTAGAGGTTGAATGCTTATCATTATGGATACCTTGGATTAAAAAAGTCTGTTGTATCAGTAATCTTGTTTTTAGTCCAGTTTGTGCGCTATTTTTAAATGGTAGTCGTCATAGAGGCCAAGAGGGAGATCTCGACTTCAAAAGTACGGCAAAAATACTTTGTCCAAATTGGCAAACCCGAGCTGTCGCTACAAAATATTTCACGCACACTAGCATCCGCACACCATAGAAATTTCAAATTGACACACTCACACTACAAAAAAGTTGCCGCACTCAGGGAGCTGTCGTGGTTAGGTAGGGCTCTATCTAAAAACGACGACCTACGACGATATATCTATGGTAGTCGTCTTAATTCCTTTATATGTCCCACTGCTGGGCATGGACCCCTTCCATAATTGAGAGGGGTTTGGCCAAAATGATTCCTTAGTCATTTCTAGAATGATTCAAAATATACTAATTACCTTTTTAATTTTTAATAATAATTTATTTTTAAGAACTCAATAATGAAGAGGTTAGAACTAAAAAGAAACCAACTTTGAAGTGTCGCACGGGTTGATTTTGGGTGTTGGGGAAACGGTGTGCTTGGCATAAGGAACAGTTACGGTAAAGCCCTGTACAGATATGCCAATCGGTATCACAAAGCAAGTGATCTAATCTCAGAAATAGCTTGGTTTCAGAGGTCCATTTGTGACAAAACTAATTTTAACTTGAGCTTTTACAATGCAACATTTATATCAACCTTTAAAGAAGGTAACTATTTATCTTTGTAGTAAAAAATTAAATTCTAAGATAAGGCCAGAACCAGAATTTATAGTATTCCTGCTTGCATTAACTCCTTATGACTCAGAGATCAAGTTAAGGAGTATAATATTTTTGTTGGTATCGTGAAGCGGAAGTGAAGTCTTTCTTTTCTATAACAGAAACTCAAACAAGGCTTTTCAAGTTGAAATCTGACGAAGTTGGTAGGTCGGTATGTCTGTGGGTAGCTGAACAGAACAGTCCCATTAACTCGCATCTCTTTTGAGATGCAAATGCGATTTTTTTTATGAAATCTCGTCATTGAATATTTCGAACCACGCTTACGGCCGGATTTATTTGGTGCAGATTGGAGAGCTTCGGAAGCTAATATGAATATTAGAAAGGATAAAAAGTTCTTGGCTGTAAGCGAAACAGGATTATTTATTTCTCGTTGAATACTTATTTCGTACCGTACTTTGTGAAGACATTCCAGTATTATTTGTACTTACGAAAATGCGAAATTAGCTTTTAGACTTAGTTAGCATAGGACTGATGATAAGTTAAGATTTTCGACCATTTATGCGTAGTATTGAATATACTATAATATATAAGTTAGGAATTCATTTAGGTTTGAATTAAGTTATTATAATAATTAACTAGGTTCTCTATAGGCTGCAAACATTCAGTGTGCCAATTTTCTTAAGCGAATTTATGTAAAGAATGTATCACGTATTCCTTTAAAATTAAAAAAATAATTAATTACTATAGTAGCTTCCAAGTTCCATCAAAATCCCAAACACTTTTTTAATTGTTAGTTGGTTTAGTGTTCGGTTTCTATGTGTGTTGAAGGTTGTTTGGCTTTAAAGTATATCAATCGTGACACAAAAATGAATTTTATCTAATTTAATAGTGACCTATTTACGAGTATTTGCACTATTGTTGAATCAATAAATTTTTATGACCTCTCAAATCAGCAATCCTTTGTTACGCCCTTTGAAGCATCGCCGTTCGAATTTCAAATTCATTGTCTCCGTTATAGACGAATGTAGGGTAGACCGTACAAGCGTCAATGTTCAGCCATTGTGCGAACTGCGAACCTACGCCCCTTGGCCTGTGTTGTGTTATTGGAACCCAAAAAAAGTGACCTAATTCAGATTCTATAAATTCTACGTCTTTTTTCAGAAGTCTATAAATTCTGCGTCTTTTTTGCTTCCGTAGTGGGAGATAATTTAAAAAAGTGACGATAACAAATCGGGATATACAGTTGCATATTGCACCTACATAAAATTTATAATGTCTGTAATGCCCAAAATTGAATTACACTACTCGATTAGTTACAGAATCAATAACTACAAGATATGTACATGAAACCTGTAGATGTTTTACAATATTATATAATCATTGCATGGTTTTATTACTGACAATACGTATCACGTATTTTAATAACACAAAAATTACAAAAACATGAGATTTTCGTTGTTTCCTGACATTACATACTGACAAATCACAACAATGCAACTTAAAAAAATGCTACCTTATCTAAAAAACTCAGAATTTTTGCATCAATTGTATAGTTAGAGATTTAAGAAGCCACTTTCACCAAGCAGAGACCTATTTCTTTGTCCTAGTGTGGTATAAAAAAACAAATCAAAATAGTCAATAGACCTAGCTCCATACAAAAATGTGCATAACTTTTGTATAGTTAGAGATTTATTAGAAGCCACTTTCACCGAACAGAATTCAATTTTAACATTTATTTATCCCAGGCTGATATAAAAAAGACAAATAAAAACGGTCAATTCAGCAAACTCCATACAAAAATACCCATAAAGTGTAGGTACTCGTATATTGTATTGAATGAAAACAAGTATTCTCGGATTAGGTCGCTTTCCCCACCGCTGCCACATAATGTCAGTATCGGAAGGGCTCAAACTGTCACCCCTGTCAGACAAGTGCACTTGCTACACGTTATCCAGATATGCTGCGAATTTTGTACGCTGCTTTGAATGAGGACTAATTCCATTGTCGCCGCTTTGGCATATGGGCTACATGACGAGCGCGGTTAGCCTGGATCGCTGATGCTTACGAGCGGGATTAACCGATCGCCATTGTGGTTCGGTGTTTAATAATAATATTAATAACATATTTGAATATACGAGTAAGCATGTGGTTTTATTGGAGTTGGTTATCAGGGTTTTTAACAGCACTTGTGCGACAAAAAAGTGCTTAAATCTGGGGCGAGTTGATTCAATTTATTTCTGAAAGCATTTAATAACAAAATATATTAATTCAGAAAAGTAGCAGCCATAGGCAAGTTACCTTATCTATTTTCTTTTTTTACAATTGGTATTAGATCTTAAGTTTTTAAAAATTATGAAATGATATAACCGATGACAAATGCTGTACTATTTTTTTTAATTCATTCCAATAGCAATCGTAGAGAATAAAAGAGTAACATAGCTGCTGATCTTTGCACTTCAACGCAACATAAAAAATGTCATCGCCGTTTGAGACAATGGTCTTCCACTGAAAAATGTTTCTGTGTACATTTTTAACCTGTTTGCAGCTTCACGCATATGTTATCATTCATATCAGATGGGGGGTAACTTAGACCTTGGGTCCCAACAATAGACTCAAACCCTGGACGTGGCGGACCGCGAGAAAAAGTGTCTCCAGTTTACCGGTGCCAAAGATATTTGTTCTGACACCGACAGCGTCAGTAATAAGCCGACAGCAGTACCTTTAGTTTATAAACCGCGGTCCCCACCACAGATAACTGTCAATATCTACTATCTACAACTACCTTGTCAATATCTCCACGCCCGTTTCCATGGAGATGGTTTCGGCCATATTGTGGCGTGTTATAGGGAAATTATAGGCGGCTCTACTACTTTCTTGTATGAAGAAGGTTTACGTACCTAAAATGTTCTGAGGACCATATCCTCAGGTTCCTTATCGGTGTTCCCAACACACATGTCCTGTCAACTACCTTAATTACCAACTATTGCTATTTCAACTTGCCTTCGCTCTGGTCCAAGGAAACGTTGAAGAAGTTATAAATTTGAAAGTTATTTATTACCATCAAAGGGCACTCATTAAAAGCAAACAAAAACAAAAGTGACACGAAAGGGTGACAGAACAATGGTGGGCCGCTGTCCACATTCGGGTGAGCTACCCTCATTTGTTATAGAGCCTGATTTAATACTCAGCGAACAGGAGCAGGAAAGACAAGCCTAATTCTCTATTTCCTTTGGATAAGATCAGGAGCTTAATCTTGAACTTTTAATAAAGGAAGAAATAAGTGCTAAAGCTTTTTTTCTTTTAACATTATAGGCTTGCCCTTTACTGTGATCACACCTGATGGAAAGCAATGACACAGACTAAGGTGGAGCGCGCTTGCCTATAAAATGACCGAATCTTGTTAACGAAACTACGTCACAAAATAGAATGATAAAACTAAAGTAGCTTACTAAATGTTTCGTAAAACTAAAGCCCAAATACAATACAAACACAAAGCAACAACTACAATAATAATCAAAATTCGTCACCTGTGAAATAAAACTGTACCTGCTAACTAAACAATTCAGTTTAAAATACTACCAGTGGGAAATGCTCTAGGCAATAGACAATTCCGATAAAACTAATTGTTATTTTAAATGAAAACAAAACTCATGGATTGTTTGATTTAAATTTTCCAAGCCGATTAAGAGTACTTAAATATTTTTATTTACCTATTTCGCGCAAACTGCTATTATTGTTAACCATATTGCAGAAAAGTTAAGCAATCATGATAATAATATTATTAAATACACGTTAAATATTGACAATTCGAGATGTCAATATTTTACGTGGATTCGAGTGGGAGGTCGCGGGTTCGATTCCCGCCACGGGCCACTTTGGGATTTTATAATTTCTAAATTGGCTCAGGTCTGATCTGGGGGCAGGCTTCGGCCGTGGCTAGTTACCACCCTACCAGTAAAGACGCACCGCCAAGCGATTTAGCGTTCCGGTGCGATGCTCTGTAGAAACCGTTGGGGTAAATTTACTTACCCTTCCAAGTTAGTGCGATAACATCTTAGATTGCATCCTCACTTACCATCAGGTGAGATCGCAGTCAAGTACTAACTTGTATAGAATAAACAAAATATAAAAAAAATTCCATGTATGCTTTCGCAGAATTGTCGATAAGTTTCCCCTCCCACTTCAGACGAGCGCGAGACGCGGTACTCAACGGCAAAACTTCTGTGAATTCTGCTTGCAAGTCTATCGATGCGAAATGCACAATAATACGAGTAGGTATAGTGAACTTTAGTCTTTCAAGAAGATATTAAATTGTTGTTAGCGAAATCATTATTGTTTTACTAAAATACAATAATTCCTAAACCGAAAAATCTGCCGCTCTCCATCATTATGTACATCAATTTATGTAAATTTAATCTATGGTCTGCGTTAGTGGTATATTTCATTTGTTCCACAGCGCCTGCGCACCATTTGCTAACATTATGTTCTTGATAAGCGCACTCTTGGGAAAACATTATTAATCTCTCGGCGATTCGTCTTTTATCGCTCCGAAAGTGCTTGTGCACTATTTTCTATACAAACCTTATGTTTACTGGAATATTTTACTGTTGTTATAATTATTGTGGTTGGAGCATAAAATCAAGTTGTATGAAGAAAATAAAGATCAAGAAAAATAGACTGTTATCGATTTTTTTATTATAATAACCAATTGGATCCAATTGCCGCTTTGGTTATAATATTACTATTATTTAGATCGTTTTATTTTGTTATTTAAATAACGACGGTAATTGTATCTAGGTTCCAAATAACCGAATTATAGATTTACATATAAAAATTAATTACAACAAAATAATTACCATCGTAATCCTTTTATTTATTTCAAATTTACTTTATTGAAAGAACAACAAACATGCACGTTTCAATTAAGCATAATAATAATAAATAAGGTATCCTAGTACAAAATGGGCATTGTCATTAACATATTAATTTTGTTTAAAAATATAAAGTGAATGTATAACAAAATAAAATTGAATTGAAATACTAACAGGCAGCAACATAATTATCTTGCGAACACCATAACAATAAAATTATATGATAGAATTTGGGATTTGTAAGTATTTGTTTATTACGCTTGTTTGTAACAGCTGTTGTTCTCCGTATGTTTATTTATCGGATTGATCGGAAGTAGTGCACAAGCTCTCTAACTCGATTGTACTCGTATACCTACGTGTTCCGATGGTTAATAAATCAAACGCGCTGCTATTGAGCCGTGTATAGATTGTTGCGTAAAGTGCATTTTCTATTTATCTTCAGTCTATTTCTTGTGTATTATTCATAGTCATACTTACTATGTTGAGGTTTATTTTACGAATTTTGCTTTTAAAACATTATAAAACAATTATTAGTATTGCAATATAAATTGAAAATATTGCATGAATTTCATTTTAAGAATCCCATATCTTTTCGGAAGCATTTTCTTTTCTTCTAATTTTTTCGTTTTTGTTTTTGGAAATAGTACCTATCTTGTCTTATACCTTTGAACGAGCAAGCAATTATTAAACTTACCTATGTAAATGTAATCTGAATATCGGAAGCGGCTCCAACGATTTTCATGAAATTTAGCACACAGGGGGTTTCGGGGGCGATAAATCGATCTAGCTTGTATTAATTTTTAGGAAATGTCGTATTTACCAAAAAAAAACGATATTGTTATTAATTCAGCCTCAGCTGTATAACTATGGAAAACTAAAATACGACATTAATTTTAAAACAGCCAATAAAACGAAAAACCTAAAAAGATAATAACAGAAATAAAATATTTCAATTTTTCAAATACACAAATATACCTAACTTATCTATATTTTGCTCAGTTATAGGAGCCATTCATTCAAAAAAGTCTGAAGTATTTACAGCCAAAGCGAAAAAAAACATAGCCTACTAAATAGCACGATAAAACCGAATCAATTGTGCCTCCATACCGTGCCAAGATGCAATAAATGCATGAAAACGTTCAACATAAACCATTTGTTTTATCCTTACTACATGCTATATTAGCAGCTTTATTGCGAAGCATCAGGGTTTATTCTTGTACGAAAATAAGGAGTTTCATGTAAACGATGTGTACTAGAGTATAATAAACGATTACTGAAAATCATTTGTTTGGCTTCGAAAATGTGGAGATAACTGGCTGGTGTCGCCGTTTATATTTCTTTATGAGAAATAAAAGCTCTATGCTTGCATTTGGACGACGACCTCCCTGGCGGCGCTTGGATTCGAGTGGGAGGTCGCGGGTTCGATTCCCGCCACGGGCCACTTTGGAATTTTATAATTTCTTAATTGGCTCAGGTCTGGTCTGGTGGGAAGCTTTGGCCGTGGCTGGTTAACACCTTACCAGCAAAGACACACGGTGCACGGTGCGCAAAGGTGCGATGTTTGTAGAAACCGTTGGGGTCAATTTACTTACCCTTCCACGTTAGTACGATAACATCTTAGGCTGCATCGTCACTTATCATCAGGTGAAATGTATAAAGTTAAAAAAATGTGGGCCATTGTGACTTATATTTTTCGATAGTATCCTGCAATACGAATTTGTTGATGTGACGGTGAAGGTTGAGCTCTGTAATGGAAACTGCATACTTGACATTTCTAAGCATTGACTTTCTAAGTTCTTCATAGTGTTATATCATCGGTGTATGAAACTTGTCAACCCGTACTTGGTCACGGTCAGCATGGTAGGCCTTGTTCCTTTGAAATTGATTGACATTTGGAAATTACATAGATTTATAATAGGTCGTCGCTCGCGCTCCGACTAGATGGAGCCCTACCTAACAACAACAGCTCCGTGAGTGCGGCAACTTTTTTTTTGTAGTGTGTCAATTTGAAATTTGTATGGCGTGCGGATGCTATCATGCTAGTGTGCGTGAAAAATTGTAAAGTCGAGGCTGTGAGTCGAGGGCTCTCTCTTGGACCTCTATGGGAAATTATCTAAATTGTACTTACTAGGTAATCCTTGCTTGCAAAATGAATAGGTTATAGAAGTGGATTAAGATATTTATTTACAAGTTACCGTTTCAAACTATCATCTAAAACCGTGAGCATACCTTGTATAGTAAAAAATGGAAAAACACAATATACCTACTAGGATATAAAATCAAAAAATTCGAAACCAATTTTCTTGATTTACCTATACAAAAACTCATTTAAAGCAAAACACTTACTAGTAAAATGAGTACGTATTTTCGATCTATCGTGATTTGTCAAATTAGAAATTCTAAAACAAATAGTAAATACTTGTTATATAATATTTTCCGTGTAGGTACTAGTCAGCTGAATGTTAGTTTTAATGACAGTTCTACTGCACTGAAGGTCAAATGGTAATGCCAAGTATGTACTAAAACAATAGTAATATAATTCTGGTACCGAGACCTTCGCGTGTGGAACCGGGGACCCCTTATCCGAACAAGAGCCTTGGAACTATAAAACCGATAAGGCACCCATTTCTTAACACAGAAATTGAGAGTTCATTCACAATCAGCTTTAAAAAGATATGGAGTCGTAAATCACTGTGCTCTCTCAATTCCTATTCGAGGTTAAGTAAACACAGAGTAAAGGACACTAGAGGGTGCCCAGATACGTACGTACATCCAAGAAAATATTTTACTCTAAAAAATTAATGTTTTTGTAACATTTTTTAAACACTTATTTTTTTCAATAATTTCGGGTTTTAAATGTCTGCTTCTTTATTATTTGCTAAGACCAGTTGCGTTAATCACTCATTGGCGATTTTAAAATGAAAGCATAATAAAAATTTGTTTTTAAGCGAAAACAGTTTTTGCTTTAGAAATGCAATGATGATGCATAAATTTATGTGTTAGCATGTGTGCAATATAGTTACATAATTCCGATATTGACTTAAGTCCTCATATGGGCCCGATGATAATGAAAGTAGGTAGGTACCTACTTTCCTATACTAACATTAATTGAATTTTTAGTTTTTCCATTAAACTTTATAAGACGAAACTCACGTTTTCAGAACAGTCAGGACAGAATAAAACAATTTTTTTGTACTAGAGATGATTTCAGTAGATATTTCATCGTAAAAAGCTCTATAAGGAGCTGGTCTGTGCAGAACTTTGATAAGGCGAAACAATACCAGTACAACTGTCATTGGGTGATAGGTCTGGTGGACGATTTGTCGCCCGATATCAAAACGCTATAAATCGCGGCCCGCAGTAAATACGACCGCGACACTTTTGATGGACGGTCTCTGACTACGGTATAAAGATTGTCTTGAAAAATGTAGCACATTTGAAAAGGGTCGTAGAATTTTCAGTGTTTAGTCTAATGCCTCGAATATGCTTTCTTGTAGAATCCATTTATAAAAAATCAGTCGAGACTATTTATTTGACCCATAGAGATCAAAGTTTGTATGTCTGAATATTGCGTTTGTGGGCTGAAATTTCGAATGGAGACAGATACCTTTTCATGTCGGGAAAGACTCGAATTTAAAAAAATGCTAAATTTCATGCGAAAGGAGCCGCTAATAAGAGTTAGTTATAAGAAAATTTATGATATTATGGGGATTCCACAAATTTAGTACTTATGGATTTTTATGAAATTAGCATGATAAAACTATTTAATCTAATGAAAAACCCTAAATTCGAATGTTACAAATTGCAATTTTGAACGATTACCGAGGAGTTTAGATGCCAATCACATAAGATATTTGTCATATAATACAAATTTTAAATAGATATAATATACGCCATACCCTTTCAAAATAAGAGAAAAGCCACAGAATCGGTCAAGAGATGACGAAATTGTAGGATATTTTATGAGCACCAAAATACATATACCCACACCAATAAAATGATTACAACATAGCAGCAAAATCGTTAATTGCTAATTTTTTAAGGCGAGTTTTAAACCGAATTTCAAAACTAAAATTCAGTTTAAAATTCGCCTTCCTAATCTACCGATAAAATAACGCATTACTTCCACGTCGGACTATTATGCACTTTTCGGCGTTTTCGTGAATTCATAATGCCGGCACTAAATCAGACTCGGACGACCATTTGCATACGAGTGGGGCGACAAAGAACAAAGGGGGGCTTTATCAATTCCTTTTGTAGATACGATATCGGGCTGCGCATAACTTTGGTTATCTGGGACCATTAAATCATCTTGTCTTTAAATATTTTTATTTTTTTTATTTGCGTCTTTTTTATACTGTCTCCTTCTTGGGATGTTGCTGGAAACCTAGAGTATATTTTTATTTATTTATGTACAAAATACATAAATTTATCATAGTAGCAGTAACTAACACTTAGAGTAATGTCCAAGTCTAAAATTAATCAGTGTTCTGTGGAGCTGAAGAAATCTATCAAGGATTCAAAAGAACCACATTGAACAACACAGCTTAATAAAGCTAAATTAAAAGTTAAGTCAATATTAAATTTTTATTATATAGGCATGTGTACAAACATCAATAAGAACAAATTATGTACCTAGTGCCTATATAGAAAAACTTACATCTAATTATGAAATCTAACAAACTTACATTATAATTGAAAGTCGACATAAACTTAAATTTTGGAATATTGTACTATTTCAACAATATAACGTAACTAAGTAAGTATTTATAAGACGATTTGGTTTCCTTTCTAGTCGGTTAAAATCAAACATTGTCAATTCTAATTCCAGAACGGCATCGAAATTCGAAATGCATTGAGCACAAGTCACGTGCCAGATAGATGAAAAAATTTATTGAACGAAACGTGATACTACAAAAAGACTACCTATCAAACGCCTTTACGCCCTTAAGTGCCGGAAAAAATAAATATTTAGATTTTCATATAGTGCATATTTACAACCATACCAACGCGTTACCAAATATCGCTTTGATTTTAAAAATTCCTGCGAGAAGTTTTCATAAATACTGTACGAAGTTTTCTGAATGCTGTATGAAGTTTTCATAAATAGATTATTTTAATCCAGGCGAGAAATTTTCATAAATACTGTATGAAGTTTTCATAAATAGATTATTTTAATCCAGGGTTATGCCCTAGAATTTTCATTTTTTTTGTCGTTTCCGCCAAATTGGTTTAGTAGTCGTAAAAAGTGAGAAACAAAAATCAAAACCAACACAGTTTTAATATAAAAACACGACAACTACATTAGAATTATGAGCTTTGCTATAAATTGTGCTAGTGATTCTAGCTCCTAAATCCTGAATGCTTTCGATAATTCTAACTTTGCAAACGGACAAGGCATTTTATTTTATTTTGTTGTTTCAACTGTCTACTCACTTTAGGTAAGGAGGAATGTTGGGCCTAATGTTATCTACGTTTATACGTTTTCTTTGGCTTACAGTCATTCAAATTTTCCGCGAACTGGTAGAGTTATTTATTCCCAAAAAATCCAAAAGGTGTTTTAATGATTTTGTTTTTATTCTTCAAAATAAAATGAATTTAACATGAATATGTTATATGTGTAGTAATGTGTACGTTATACCTAGTGCTAACTAAATCTTTCACTTTACTTTCACTGCATTAATACAATTATGTTTAAAAAAAGGTATTAAAAAGGGGTGTTAAAACCTTTTTAACCGACTTCAAAAAAAAGGAGGAGGTTCTCAGTTCGTCGGAATCTTTTGTTTGTCGTACTTACTTATTAAATAAAGAGCTAACTGTTGACTGTATTTTAATATGTATATTAAAAAAAACCGGTATTTTGTCCTTCACTCTTAAAAATAAAAATATTCAAAACAATAGAAGTAGGTACGGAAACAATCCATCAACCGATGTCAGCATTTAGCCAACGCGCGGCGCATTACGATAAACATTTACCCACTATTAAATAATCTATCGTCGTTTTATTTAGCCATTTATTCGAATTTAAATGGATGCAATTCAAATTTCGAATTAAAGACCCTTAATTTAAAACAGTACAAGTGGAAAATTAAAAAATTTTAAAATACCCACGACTTTTGCAGACTTGTAATTGAAAAAGGATTAAATAATTTTTTTGAAACTCCCCGACTAAAGGAAAGTAAGAACTAAGAACCTATCAGTATAATTACAAATCCAAGAAAATCCGCCGGAGCTGCTGTGTTGTACCTATGACGGTGTTGATGGTGCTGTTTACCAGTTGATGACTAATTCAATTACTTGATACTTCTCATATACCGGCGGTTTATCAATACTTACTAATTACATTAATTGATATTGGAAACGAAAATAGCAATGGCAGCTCCGACGGATTTTCTTGGATTTGTAATTATACTGATAGGTTCTTAGTTCTTACTTTCCTTTAGTCGGGGAGTCTCAAAAAAATTATTTAATCCTTTTTCAATTACAAGTCTGCAAAAGTCGTGGGTATTTTAAAATTTTTTAATTTTCCACTTGTTTTATAGTTTTTCGATTAATATATTAAAATAATTTTAATTATATTATTATTAAAAAATGAAAATTAATCTTCAAACTAGCCATTAGCTCCTCTAGCAGCGTTTGAAGGCATCATCCCTTCCAAGTCATAAAGAGACGATTATTGTGGCGCCCCCTGCTGTTCAATCACAAGAATAATTATCTATGAACCATTGCCAATGACTCACTAATATTTTATACAAAACTGTATCCAAATCGGTTCAGTCGTTTTGAACTAATTTTTTGAATAATGTTTTGAATAATTGAGAACATTCGTTTGCACTGTAAATGTTTCTATGGCGCCCCCTGGTGATCGATGTTCGTAACAACTATCAAAGAACCATCGCCAATGAATACCAAACATTATACAGGAAACTGCATCTAAATCGGTCAAGCCGTTTTTGAAATAAATGGGAACATTCGTTTGCAATATAAATGTATTTTATGGCGCCCCCTGGTGATCGATGTTCGTAACAACTATCTAAGAACCATTGCCGCTGAACACCAAACATTATACAGAAAACTGCATCTAAATAGGTCAAGCCGTTTTTGAAATAAATGGGAACATCGATGTGCACAAACGAACACACAAACAAACAAACAAACAAACAAACAAACAAAAATATTTTTGCATAATTGGTTTTTGTGAACAATTTAACATACAAACAAACATAAAATCTTTTTAATAGAGTAATGTACAAACGGTCTCTCACCCTAAACGCATATACCCGTACTCCGTTCCGTCGTGGGTAAAAATTGTTAAAAAATACAAAATGTTGTGTTTATTGCCACATTAAAATATTTACCCATATAATATCTTTATGTTTGGTAGATCCGCTAAAACAAAATATATCTACGGTTATGTATAAAAAAAATGTTTTTTATCTTTAAATGGATTAAATTGTAAAAAGCTTTTTTTTGCACTGATTTTAACTGGCGACCGTATCAAAGATCAATATAAAATGTCGTTTAAGGCCAAGAGCGGTCCGATAGAGTCATTATCGCCGCCTTCGTACCAAGCCAAGATTTTATGGGCGACATAAAAATCGCGAATTGATTTTATCCCAGGCGGTAATTAAAATGTAAATGAACGCATTGTGAAGATGTGTGATAAAATAAGGCGGCAAGAAATTCACGTTTTGTGCCGACCATAATATTATTATATTTTCGTAAGTGTACGAAACTGTAAATGATTTTAATTCCTTAACTTTTATCAGTATTTCAAACATTAAGTCCAAATTTTATTTGTGAAAATGAGATAACAATTAATTTTATTTCTTTATAAGTTGCTTTCATTTGGTGCTTCTATTGTTTGCCTAATTTATAAGAAGACGAGATGAAATTGTACTCAGTATACTTAATGTCACAATCAAGCTTCAACCTACTATAATACGTATAATCATTTACATTCGCATAACTGTCATAAGAAGTCCATACTATATTTTTCGTATAGATATTATATTCAGTACTATATTATTTACCTTTATTACTTAGGTCTCAACCCTTTTGTACTATCCACCACTAAGGATGGAACTCTTGTCGAAATAATTAGGGTTCCATTTAAGTAAAAATAATAAAAACAATTACACAACACCTATCCAGACCTTTTGTACTACCCACCACTAAGGACGGATCTCTTCTCGGAATAATTAGGGTTCCATCTAATTAAAAATAATAAACAAAATTACATTAACACCTATCCAGACCAATTTCCATATCTACTGCATATTCCGGCTACGAAACTCCCCAAAGGACAAAAACCTTTCGTATTGCCAGCACGATCCGCCATAAATAATACCTTATCAGCCACACCCTTCCATTGAAATGGTCGCACAATATGTCATAATTATTTAATTAATGCACATCCGAGGCGGGTTATCGAGTACATAGATATAATTTCGGGAACACGGATTGAATATTTGATCATAATTTATTCAAGTAGGTATGTTTATTAAAAGTAAAGTGTATAAATGTGGTGCATTACTGTATTTCGATTGTAAATGATACTGCAGTTGGCGAGATTACTGGGTCTAATAGGACTTACAAACTGATATCACTTCACTGTGAATTATTGCAATATAGCCTGGAGTACACTGCCTGGAGTAACAGATATAGGCGACCGAATTACTTAATACTAGGTGAACCCGCGTCTCGTCCCAAAAAAAATAAGAAGCCGGCCAAGTGCGAGTCCAACTCCGCACCGAGGGATTCATACTACAAAAGATGTGAAACTTGAAAGGAAGCACTTTTGTTCATTGAACTATAATGAACAAGGACAGCAAACCTATCTTTGTTTTTAGAGATTTATTGTTAATATTAGAAAAAGTAAACTGGTTAAAGAGTTGATTTGATTTTTACTGTAAAATATACGTTAACCCCTATTGATTATAATTATTTGAGATTTTTTGATCGACAGGTACCTCGTTTTTTAATTTTCAAAACTCTAGTTATCCCTCCTTTTTAAATAAAAATAGTATTCAAAATTTCAGGTTTATAGCTTTAATAATTTCTGAAATAATCGAGTGTGACAGACAAACGGACGGGGAGTCTCACCATAAATCAGGGTTCTATTTTTACTTGTTTAGTAAGTAACCCTAAAACCAGGGAAAAGAAAACTTTCTTAAATTAAGACTCTCGTGTAGACTTCTTTTATATTTTTTTATATTCTTGGAAACAGCTCTACGATTCAGTATTCTGCCCATGAATAACGTCCTCCGCCAATCTTAATTATTTCAGTCGAGTTCTACACTTGTGCCAATTAATCGCTTCTATGTAGACGATTTGCTCGTGGAATACTGAATAGCAAAAAGTGGACATGCAAAATCCTGTATGTATCTGCATTTTTTATTAAGAAAGTGCAGCACAGACACAAGACATGCGTTATAAAGGATTAAGGACCATTTGGACCATCATAATGTATAGTCATGAAATGAAAAGGTTCGTCACCTTAATGTCGGTGTTCCCTTGCACTAGTACTGCAAGAGTCCATTATGGCAACATTCCAGTGCAATCGACCAGTGCAAACGAATAAATTTGAAAATTGACGAACCTTTTCATTCATGACTGTTCATCAGTATTGCGGGAGAATATTTCTTACTGTTTCTATATTGGCCTTAGGATTTGAACATAAAAACAAATATTTTCATTACACTTGTATTTGTTTGAAGGTCTATGCCCTATCGGATTTGACAGCCATTAAAAAAAAATTGGGAGAAACTGGATTGTTTCAATGTCACCAAAAATTTGATTTCTCTGTCGACTTTTTATCTACAACCAAGACACTACATTCATGATAACTAACTTGTCAGAAGATATAACTAAAAAAAAATATAAAAAAAAATTGGCATTGACAAGAATAAAGTATGAAAAGCTCAGTAGCAGTAGCTATGGTAAATACTAGGTCAACGCAATATCTTGGAATAGATTCTCCTTTGTCGTGTCTTTTATCAGAGTCAAACAAAGACTTAACATATTGCATGATATGAAACAGTTATCTAACTAAATAAAGGAAGGCTATGTGGGCTGCTACGTATGTAGGCGGATCGCAAGATTGTTATCACTAGGAGTAATAATGCAACTCGGTTGCAATCACAATTACCTTCACTTTTAAGGGAATTGTTCTCCTTAAGAGACTTAAGTATCTTTTTAATCCTTTTAGATCACGATATTTTATCAAAAGTACAGATGCTGGCAAACTTCTTGAGCATGAAATGACGTAGCAAATAGGGCAAGTTAGAGCAGGCGACTCTCCGCCGATACGCCCCGCACTTACCACCAAAAGGTTCTAAAATTCGATACCCAAAGTCATAATATACCCAAAAAGTTTAATATATTTAGGGTTATTTAAGTAAAAAACAAGTCAAAGAGTCAAAATATCTTTATTTCACATAGACCTAACGTACAGGCTCTTGTAAAACGTCAATATATTTGTCGCATAATATGTGTGGTGATAACTACAAGTCTACTTAAAACTAAGTTTACGAGGTTTCGAACGTGCCCCGCCCTGAGAAGAAGCCTACAACAAAATCAGCTTTATTAATAATAATAATAAATTTCTTTATTTATGACAACAAAGGCCCGAATTGGTTAATAACAATTTAACTTAAAAACTATGTTAGTAAGATTAAAACAAATGATAATAATTATTATGTTGATAGCAACTGCGTTCCGCAATATAGTTCCTCGTTTCTACATCACTTCCCGACATTTGTTAGGAACTTGTTAAATGTCAGACTTGCAAAAGATTTCTTTCTTATTACTTTAAAATTTTTGTTATAAAGAAAATCCCATGCAAACTAACCGTGAAATACAGTGGAGCTTGGAATATATTAAGAGTATGGAAGTTATTATTCCTTTTTAAACTTTTAACCTGGTTTGCTATATTTTAAAACTCTTTGAGTAGTAAATGTTTTTCAACAATCAAGTTGGTTGACAGAAATTGCATTAACAATTACTGCTTTAGTAATTAACGAAATAACTGTCAGTAAAAAGAAACAATTTCTCAAGTGAAATTAATGGGACCAATTCTAAGTTTAAAGTGCATTTTCATAGCGGAGACCGAGAGTTATTAATAATAACCGTCAATCTCATAAAATATGCGGACGTAGTATATCAGATAGGGGGTTTTGTATTATTAATAAATAGCTTCAGTCGATTCTCCGCATAACGATAGCCGAGAACATTCTACCAGGAGCACATAACGAAGTGGGACTAGCTCTTACAATGCTATCTCGGAGTTGGGAACCTGTTATGACGCATTATCTGATCCCTGGCCTGGGGTGGCATTAAAACGTTCACTCGCTCCTGCTTTGTTTATTAAATTATGTCCACCGCACGTTCATTTAGTCGCCGATCGAAGAAACGATATTGTATGAATTATAGAGAGTCCTTTAGTTTTAAGGGGCTAGAAAAATTACTTCTTTATCTTGATGGTTTATGGTTATTGTCTCGTGTGCAGTTTAATTAGAGAGCTTCTTTCGTCTGGTATACACGTACCTACACCTAGCCCGTTTTATTTACATTTTAGGCTAACGTGTCATCATCATTTCATTGTACTACTGCTCTTTCATAGGAAAAAGTTAAAACATATTATTTCAATATGAATTTCCATATAATAATTAATTTTATAGAATATCAAAGCAGCAAAAAAGAATCGGCCGAGTGTATAAATAGATTATGTATATTTTTTTGAAACTACTATATTATTTCAATCGCATGCAAACGAGCAGATGGGTTTACTTGATAGAAAGTAATCATCTTTGCTGTTACAAGAGGCGCCGTTCCTGTCTTTATTGTATTTTCTTTTATTTTATCTTTAGCTTTAAAATTTGTCTGTACATAAATGTTAATTTAATATTTTTTACAGATTTTAACATAGTTAAGTAGATTGTAAATTAAACTTTTCCCAGCCACGTATAACCTTAGTGTCTTTTAGAGAAGTTTGTACTTTTAGACTACGTTATTGTTTTCCAATAGGCATGATTGTCGTCAAGTGCAATAGCCTATCCACGATAAAAAACTTTAAAACCTCTGAAAAAAATAATAATATTATGTTCCAATTACCGAGCGAGCAAAAATGCGGAATCAGAAGAAAGAACGAGAGGCACTCGCAAATATGCAGCCCCAGTGAATTATAGACTGCAGCCTTAGACGGAATTTATTTTTATTGCTGAACGTAAACGTGAGTTAGATGTGCCTTTAGCGAGGAAAATAATAAAGAAGCATTTCTTATTAATGAACAGAAAATAAAATATAATAGCTCCATCTATCTATTTATCTGGCTGCTTGTGAGATTGTGGTTTTTATGCTATATAATTCTCTTTGGTTAATTTTATGGTAATGTAGGTATATCCTGATGGAAATGTTCGCCTTGTCGGTTCGTATATAACAACTATTTTCGAAGACTATAACAGCAGTGAATTTTATGACTTTTTAGATTTAATAAATATTCTTTGTGTTTTCAAAGCTCTTATAACATGGCAATATAAAAATAAAAATTAAATGCTTTTAACTCTGATTCAGTATCTTAAATTATCGCAAAATAAGGCTTTGTCAAAGGATTTTTCTCCATTCTCCAAAGAATAATTGAATAAAATAAAAGTGTCAATGGAGGCGAAAAATGAAATTAAAGTAGTAAAAGAGAATCGAGATGTAATGAGTGAGATAGCTCCCACCAATTACGCCGTGAGCAAAAGTGCCGCATCGGCGAGCGGCGAAAAGTGACTGGCAAGATCTCTCAAGTATACAGTGTAAAAGCAGTGTAGTAGTTCGAAATAAGAGTTTATTTTATTCTTTTACTTTCATATTACTTTAATCATCATCGTCCTCGGCTATAGATTGCCACAAAGCCGATACTATTTCATAGGTTTGCTTTGTTTGGTTTGTTTAATAGGTTAGCCTGCCAAAGCTTTTATACTACTTCTCAAGGCAAAAAGCTAGAAATGACATAAAATTAGAAAAAAAATATACGAAAAACAATTAAAATAAAGAACACAGGGCATATTGTTATTTGATTTTTATTTTGGGATGTTTGACTATCATATATATTTTATAGTTTGGAGTGCACTAGGTACTATAAAATGCTTAATCTTAATCTTTTAAAAGTTCGAGTGGTCAGTTTCTCTAGTTACGAATTTGACTTCCTAAAGCGGCGATCCATGGTGAAGTCTTGATTCTTGAAAAACTCTTGTTAATTAAGCATTTGTGAACAAAAATACATTTGACATTTGACATGTAGGTAAGACTAAAATTAACACAATTATCCGCCTTTTAAGGCGTGCATGACTCATTTAAGGTTACGAGCTAATATTGAGCAGAATCTGTGCTCTTTGTCGAATGCTGGCGAATAGCTATACGACAAGATTTTATCTGCCATAAAACCAGGCCATTATTTCCATTGCCCTTTTGCAAACGCGATAAAAATTACCACTGAGTACTGTGTCCATCGAGATATTTCCTATCTTTTGTTAATGGTTTATTTAGATAGGCGAAAATTGAAATTTAAATACGAGTTATGTTATCTACATGACTCGTATTTAAATTAATGTATTAAAATTAATAAATTAGCTTATTATTAAAATGTAGAAAAAAATGTAGGATGGCTTCAATATGGTCGTCGCACAAAGCGAATGAAATAAAAATACGATTTTTTTAAATTAAAGCTATTTTTAGTCCATGAAGTAACAACCAGTGGGTAAGGTACTAAAACAATAAAATAAGCAACGAATCACACATTAAATGGAAAAAAACAATCATTTTAATAACAAAAATAAGGATAAAATGTCCAAACTGAGCCTTCCTTAGGTATGAGATTAGAACATAAACATTAATGGAATGCAAATTTGGCGTAATTAAAGACATAAAAGCAGATTATATCCGTTAGACAACGTCTAATAGGCAAAAACTCTACAGTAATTGCTGTACATGAATCTAAACAATTCTACAAATTGTCTGAGTCATAAAAACAACATGTTTTGACTCTCAAGATCAATTATAAAATATGCATTAATCGGTACATACTTTTCGGACAAGCAAGGATTGCCCAAATAAAAAGTACAGTCTTAATCCAACTTAATACAACTACAATAATTACTATTCAAATTCAGTTCAAATCAAACATTCAAGGTAACACTAATAATTTAGTCCTTGACTCTACTTCAGCTAACAAAATGTCAAATGAATAAATAATTCAATTGCTAATACGTTTCCCTGCACGAAAGTTTATTATTATAACCACTACCACTAAACGATTGATGACTGTTTACTCAAAAAAATAATAAAATACATTATGTTCGAGAACATTATTTATACATTCTTAGGTTATACATATGTATACGATTGATCAGTAATTTTAAGAACAGCTATGTTAATTTAGTTACATAAATCTATTATATATAAAAGAGAGTTACCACTCACTCACTCATCACGATATCTCAGGAAGTATAAAGCCTACAAACTTGAAATTTGAAAGGTAGGTTCTTTGTAATGGGTAGGTGTCAGCTAAGAAACGATTTTGAGAAACTACCCCTCTAAGGGGGTGAAATAGGGGTTGGAAGTTTATATGAAAGTCCCGTGTTTTTGAAGTTAGAGACGTGAAAATCGTCATTTAGGTTATCAGCTTCAGATATTAAAAATTTGTATAAGTCGTTTTGGAAAATTCCCCTTTAAGGGTGGTAAAATAGGGGATGAAAGTTTTTATAGTTGTCAGTTAAGAAACGGTTTTGAGAAAATCCTTCCCTAAGGGGGTGAAATAGGGGTTGGGAGTTTGTATGAAAGTCCCGTGTTTTTGAAGTTTAAAGAGTCGTGAAACTCGGCATTAGCCGAATTTCACGCGGGCGATGCCGAGGTACTTTTTATCCCGGAAAAAGCCGGTGGTTAAAAAAAAAATGGTTCCCGCAGAAGTAGTGAAAAACCTAAATTCACGCGAGCGGAGCCGCGGGCAACAGCTAGTCTAATATATAAAATTCTCTGACTTTTCTTTGTTACAAAACTCCTCTGAAACGGCTGGACCGATCGTTGTGAATCTTTCAGTGTATGATCTCTGGGTCTGGGAGCGGGTTGTTATTTTTTATAACCCTTATGGCAAAACAACGTTTGCTGGGTAATTTAATCTTCCATTACAAAATTAATTTAACTCGGGTCACACCATTTTCAACAATATAAGAAATTTTTAGAAATATAAGCCTAAAATAACGTAACAAGTAGGTATAAACTACTTACATCTTTTTTTTTCATTTTAATCATCCTATTCAGTATGACAAATGACTGGCACACACCTCAAGATGGTATCAAGTCCCGAGCAGACGCGAAGTATAAACATTTACATTGGACGTGTGCGTCGTAAAAACGTACACTCAATTTCGGACTTATCTGCCTCTCTTTGTTCTCTTGACAGGTGCATTAGCGTGGTATCATAGAACAATTAAATGCATCGCGTGACCGTTGATATTAAGGTGTAAAGATAGGTTGATGTGTATGGCCGTACCTACATTTTAACAGTTAGGGGCATTGCTTTGGTTAAAATTCACAATTAGAAAAATACAAACCTAAAATAGCTTTGCGTTTCCTAGTGTAGTTCCTTCCTTAGTGTGTGTCCTAAACATGTCCACTACGTAACTAAAACTAAACACACTGTACAACTGTGTAACGTTCATTGGATGTCGGAACAAATTTAAAACGCTAGCAACTACTTTTATGCCAAACTTTAGATTGATTCTGAGACCAAAGAAATGCTTATAATCGTTACAAATTTTCATTCATAGACTCTAGATATCTATCACCCTAATATTTTTAATATTTTATGTCACCATTACTAAACAGATTTGGCCTAAATTTGTAATAGAGCTAGATACCCTTCATCAAAACTTGTAACCGAATTTCACACGGATTAGCCGTTGGAAAAAGTAAGTCTAGTGAAAAAGAGATATCTTTGGCGTTTCATATCAACTGTAGTGCTATATCATGATGAGTGGAAGCCAGTCTATCGGCTGCATGAGATCGGCCGTTGTCGATTTGATTAAGGAATTTCTTTGTTTCGAAATATTGTCTTCTGTCGTGAATGACTGATACTGATTGGGGACCGAGAAGAAAGCCGTGACCGTTGTGGGCTTTTTAATGGTTACTCTGTAAGTTTTGTGAGAATAAAAATTCATTATTATTAATAGTTTTAACTTCTAATGGCAAAAGAGTACACTTTTTTATATCTGTGCCTATGGTAGCTTAGTTCCCCAACCGACGACCATTAATCATATTACTGAGAACTATCATAAAAATTAAAAGATGTTGTATTTTATTCAACACTGTCCTTTCAGGAAAATTTTGACGGTTCCCGCAGGACTGGAAAAAAACAAGGCACACGCGGACGACGTCGCGAGCTTTTCAAATGTTCATTTGAAATAGAAGACGACCTCCCTGGCGCAGTGGCGGCGCGCACGGATTCGACTGGGAGGTCGCGGGTTCTAATCCCGCCACGGGCCACTTTGGAATTTTACAATTTCTAAATTGACTCGGGTCTGGTCTGGTGGGAGGCTTCGGCCGTGGCTCGTTACCACCCTACTAGCAAAAGACGCACCGCCAAGCGATTTAGCGTTCTGGTGCGATGCTTGTAGAAACCTTTGGGGTAAATTTACTTACCCTTCCAAGTACGATAACATCTTAGGCTGCATCATCACTTACCTTTAGGTGAGACAGTCAAGTACTAACTTGTATAGAGTAAAAAAAAAAGAAGTCTATCAGCTCATTTTCTTATTGCAATGAAAATACTCTTGCAATATAATAAGAAGTATAATATGAATTAGAATTAATGGCAATGTTATGTAATCCAATCTGTGCATATGTTTTAAATGTTTCTGGGTACAGATAGGGTGTTTAGTTCATTTAAAGCTATAAGTAACAGTGATGTTTTAAAGACTGGAAAATGGAATGACATTTCCTTGACCATAAATTAATCTGCGTAGGCATCGTATGCATTTCATGTTTAACTATCGCACTAAGATTTTAAATTAATGTTAGGACCTTTGAGTTTGCGGGCATAATTTATAGCTTGAGTCCAAGATCACTAACATTAACCATCCAAATAACATGATGAAAGTGGAAATGTTGAATAGTATTCCCTATCAATCGGTGAGTAATAAAATTTATTCACAAATTGCGCCGCTAAACCACTATTTATAAAGTAATTTAGATGAAACCTGAAGCGGTGACCGATAAAATATGACCGCCCGAGGTCGTACCGAGCCGAGAAATTCGGTCATTAAAAGAACATATTTTCACGCACCCAATGTTTAGAGGCTGAGTGAGTCAAAAGCTGCTTTTATAGCTTTTAAATAGCGGCTAACACTTCGTTGCCTATAAAAGCGTCTACACATTGAATACGTTTTTACGTAAAATTTCGAAAGGACCTAACGTCGGGACTTGGGACCGAGTTGCAGCAGCCCCATGACATATCTATTTTATTCGAATGACATGACATATTCATTCGGCGATTGCTTCTGCTGTTTTTGTTTAAGTCTCGGTGGCTCAAATTTCTATTGCATAACGTATTGTATCACGCATGATGTGATGATGCTTGCAAAATGCACTGAATGCGAGAAATAGTCGCTAAATAGTTGATATGCAGACAGATTAACACAGACAGATTAATTTGATTTAGATTTAGAGCAGGACAGATTAATTTGTTTTGCTATAATCCGCTAGGTACTTGAAAAGATTCTGTATGAAACAATATGCAGGAACACTGCCCACATGAAACACCACACAAAATTTTCCAACACTCTCTTTAATTTTCGTTTCGTCCCGACACCAGGAAATTCTCAGGAGATCCGCATAGTCTATGTTCATTGTCATTTCAGCCAAATCGGTTCAGTAGTTGCGGCGTGATACTTACAAAGATCCATCCATCCATACTTACAAACTTTCGCGTTTATAATATTATTATTTAGTATTAGTAGGATAAGTACGAGTATATTACGTATAGTACGTACATTTTTATATCCTACATTTCTATCAAGACCCATGCCGCGTCAAAAACGTTTTTGATATGGTGATGCCTTTAGTTATAAAAGTTCTATTCTTCTATCAGATATTATAATGACGTACGTACTACGTAGACAGGTACCCAAGTACATACGTGGGCTGGCGACGAAATTCTTTGATTAAACGACGAGTATAATCAACTCTGATGTTAAAAACTCAAATTCAATACCCATAAAATTATTTAAAAGCCCCAATAAAATGTTATCGAATCGAATTGAAAGTTATTGATCTATTATTTTTATAACATAACGATATTAAATTTTCTTATAAGTAAAAGTTATTATACTTTTAAATGTTAATACAAAATGTAATGGAAGTAATGTTTTACATGATAGCTAGTTCTATGGTTTTTCTCTTCCAGGTCTCATCACTCAATCCTTTGTGGGTGGTCGTAAAAAGGAAAGCTCCCTTAAAAGGAAAGAAGGAAAGGTTAAGAAACGAGATAAAAGGTCTAAATAACTTGAGTTAATACAGATTAACTGGGAATGAAATCTAGGAAGTCGTAGGTTTATTGAATACCACTCAACTACTAGCTTAGTTGCGTTTAGTTTGATAAGTGCGGAAATTGCAATATAAAATGAAGTCTTTGAAAATATTTTTTTTTTTCAGAAATTATTATTAAAAATATAGAAAGAAAATTTACAGGCGATCTATTAAATGGAAACTTACCCCTTCACCAATTTTTTGAATTGATCCTGAATACAGAATACCTGGACGATTTTTGTTTCCAGGAAAGTCTTCCTTGTTGCAATATTATAATACGAAAGTGTGCTTTCATTGTATTCATAGAATAAAACGATAATTGCACAAAACTTTGTGCAATTATCGTTGAGGACAACTTAATTTTGTTAAAAAATGATAATTATTTTTACACTGAAAATATAAATGTTTTATTGAATGAATCGTTTTATTTATAACCAGTTATGTAGAAGTTTCATTTAATCAAACTATTTTAAATAACAACTGACTATTGAGAATTTAACGAGATCGAGAAGGTCTACGTACCTAATGAGTATATTGGAACGAGTTATATACCTATCAGTGTATATTCGTTGCGAATTTAGACTTTAATACGAAATAGGTCTTGCTCTAGTATCAATGAAATGAAATTGTAATTGTTAATACAGTTATACATTCTATACTAAATAAATTATAAAGTGACGTCGTTTGATATAATGTACATGAGAGTTAAATACATTTTTGTGGAGGATGTATACTGTTGATAGATAATGGTTGTTTAACCTTTCTCTAGATCTACCATATACCTAATAAACAACGAAATGTGGTGTCTAACTGTATACGGATAAATAACAAAATGCATGTGTGTGTGAAATCACTCAGCTTTTCGTAATTTTGTATAACAAATACGCTTATAATGTAGTCATACTTAGTACTACCAACGATCAACAAGTTATGAGAGTCGGTAAACATTGAAACGTGTTCAATACTCGAAAATTACGAGAGCTCAAATAAACATATCCCATTGTGGTCACTCTATACTTTCCCATGGGCCGTGCCTCTGTTAAGGCCCACACGCATACAGTTAAATACCTTATTTATAGCCAACACTAGGTGACCTTTAGGCTATGGCTGCGAAACTAGCGATTTTATGAGACTTACTAAATAATGAAAAAAAACAAAGACTGGAGTTCATTAAACAATTAACTATGGATTAGTAATAATTATGTATTCGGTGGTAAAGTAAAGTATTCTTTGTGTATTTTTTTTATAAAACGCATATAACTATGTATCTGCCAAAAAGCAACCATTCAACAACCATTGAACATTGTACATGTACATCCTAAAAATTAAAAAAAAACTTATTCACATACAACAGTTCCAGATACTACTACCACAGCTACTACTTATATATATTTGTATATTCTAAAGAAGGTATACGGTCTGTGTATCTCTATAAAATTATTATCTTTTCGGGGAACTGCAGGCAAAAGTTCCATAAATACTTTATACTTTTTTCGGGGAACTGGAGGCAAAATTTCCATAGATACTAGACACTTTTTACTGAAGTACATTCTACAGTGTAGAATTTTTACGGTTATCAATGCCATTTTTACAATAACATTTTTGATTATGGAATAAACAATCATAAAATTGGTAGTTTCTAGCACACTTTTTTTGTTATTGACACATACTCAGCAACATAATTTCGGATTCATGGACTTCCACTAAATTTCTCTATCAATACACTTAGTATAGAGATAAGAACTTTAGCAACTTTTTCGTTACCAATCCCCAAACACGCCGCCTTTAATACTTCGCTAATTGCGTGGCTTGAGTTTGAATAGGACGTAGGAGATCACAAATCGTCCGTCTAACGTGATAAAAATGGATTGTATTGTGTCTCACCGTAACGGTAGATAAGTTTTGAAGGTTAATGCCTCATCATTTAGAATTGTGATGGAAGATATCGCATAGAGAGATGATATTTTTATGGTAATAAATAACTATTTAGTAGATAACAGCGGATTACCGCGCATGATACTTCTGTTTTGATATAGCTTTTGAAAGCTTCTTAACTATCTATCTTATGCATTTCTCATGCTCATTTTGTAAATTTTTTATTTACTATTGACAAGGTATCATTTTAAATCAAATATTATAAATTTAATTCTTGTGAAACGTTGCTTAGGCATTGATTTAAGTCTCTCGCTGTGTTTTTTTTAGGTATATTTGTGATCTTTTCTCGATAGTGAAGAAACACCGACAAACAATATTTTAATAGCTTTAAAAATCCAACGAGACTGGCTTTTTATGAAACATACCGATTAATCTAAATAAGTTCAAACATAAATATAAGTTATAACTTTTGAATAAAATTTAATGTAAATCCCAATGGAATATTTCAGAATATCTTCTGTATCAAATGATTTGTATTAGTTTGCACACAATCTTGCGTGTGCACAAAAACAAAAGATAAGCCCCACCCACCACTAATAAATGGGGACTCGATAAAAGCGTCGACATAAACAAACAAAAATATGAATCGAGATTAAGCCAAGTCAAAACGTATTTTCTGACCGTACTGCGTGGGACGAAAATGGTAGTAAAGCTAGTGCTACCATCCAGCGTAGTTTTATCGGAATTGATTTTTTTTTGTCTTTATTATAGTCTATAAAAATTCGACTTTAAGAATTTAGCCAAAGCAAACATAATCTTAAGTTGCCCAAGCAATAAATCACATGCATGATTGAGATTGACAACTTTTTCATAATAATACTTTTTCGTAATAATTTATAACTAGTTGTTTTGCTATTAGGGATGTAAAAATTAAAAATAGCTTACGACTACCGTCAGACCTGCCAAACATACAGGTACAGAAAAATTTCATAACAATCGGTCGAGCCGTTTCGGAGGAGTTTGGTAACAAAATTTGGCACGAGAATTTTATTCATTAGAAATTAGATAGATTGAATTAGATTGGACAGAAATGAATTTCTGCTGCGTCATAAGTCCATGTCAAGTTAGCGTATCATAATTATGCTAGTTACCGGAATCTAAAAGCCATAATTTAATAGGTCGTCGCGCGCGCTCCGACTAGATAGAGCCCAACCTAACAACAACAGCTCCGTGAGTGCGGCAACTTTTTCTTGTAGTGTGAGTGTATCAATTTAAAATTCGTATGGTGTACAGTTAATAATTGGTAGGGACGGTTCGGGTTTGCCAATTTGGGCAAAGTATTTTTTGAAGTCGAGGGCTCCTTCTTGGACCTCTATGCTAAAAACCCTATCAAAAATCACTCAATACACGCATGTGAATTCCCAATGAATTTCCAATGTTTTAATTGACGATAGCAACACCAAACACGTGTCTTGCTTCTACAATATAAGATATGGAAACCCTTCACGCAAGGAATAGTGCGCGAGACATTGAATCATTTGCAATTACATGATATTGTGCCTTTGTACTATTTAATGCTCGGCCCAAGAATGCCGTATTGTAAGCAAAATAGCGCTTCGTTTATTTGTATAGGCCGTGTCACGTATGAAGAGCAACGACAGCCGACCTAGGCAATACGCAGTGGACAATAGTTTTTAGCAATGAAAATTGCAATTAGTGCAGTTGGTAATATAGGTTCATCTACACAACAACCTAATTTATAGTTATCTAATTCTAAATACAACAAAACATATCACAAGCTATGCGATACATATGAGGTCAACGCTATAAAAGTGAACTCAAAATCACAAAGTTGATGATTGGACTTCCATCCATAGCGCTAGAGTATCTTGTAGTGTTTACGTCTAGAATAATCTTTTAAAACGTATAAACAAGGCCAACAAAAAAAATTGGTTGCCTGTAAAGTCGGTTCACTGACGATAGTTGAACGTGACAACGTCTTTATTGTCGCTCGTTCCGCGCTCGCGAGGTAACGCCGCATGAGCGAGGTAACGCCGGTAACGCCGGATGAGTCATGTTTTTTCGTGCGTGCAACCGGCTTTATCGAATTATAAGACGTTGTCACGTCAAAAATTGGTTGCCTGTAAAGTCGGTTTACTGACGATAGTTGAACGTGACAACGTCTTCTTTGTCGCTCGTTCCGCGCTCGCGAGGTAACGCCGGTAACGCCGCATGAGCGAGGTAACGCCGGATGAGTCATCTTTTTTCGTGCGTGCAACCGGCTCTATCGATTTATAAGACGTTGTCACGTCACAAATACACCAACGACCTGACAAAAGCACATTAAAAAAATTGGTTGTCTGTAAAGCGCGCTCGCGAGGTAACGCCGGTAACGCCGCATGAGCGAGGTAACGCCGAATGAGTCATGTTTTTTCGTGCGTGCAACCGGCTCTATCGAATTATATGACGTTGTCACGTCAAAAAAAAGAAGAGATCCTAAAAAGATTTAATAAAATACTTCTATACATTTTCTTCAAAACAGTAAGGTTGAAGCATTGTATTTCTTTGTTGAAGTACATTCAATTTTACACTATAAACAAAAAGACGTTTCAAAAGTTTTTCAGTGCTAATTTTGTATTTTATTTCTTGATTCACTTCACTTAGTGTAACGTTACGCGAATCGCCCAGCTGTTCTCACGGCGCGCGGCGCTGTGATTGATTTTCTCAGCGCTATTTTAACGTGACACTAGTAAAGCAGATTGTTGATACACGCAATTTAGAAGCGCCTTGTCTTCGAAGGTTAGTGGTTTATGGATTGACGGTAGCCTCCGCTAATTGCATCGATTGTTTGGGATTGATACAATGTTACGGAGGAAGGTCTATTCGTATCTACGATGTCTTTAATAGGAAGTCGTTTAACTATTGCAGCAGCTAAATTGTAAACTTCATTGTTCGTGTATCAAAATGCCACTAGTCCTTATTTGATAGTCCTGTGTCATTGCAGTAACCTGCAGTTCATTGTATACACCAAACTGGATATGGAAAACAATCAAGATGAAAGCGATCTCAATTCTCAAGTAACAGTGAGAAAACACAAACAGCCGCAGGTACGCGTCCTAGATTGTGTATGCCTAGATATTTAGATACACATAGGATTTTGTATAACCCTAGAAAGATAACCATATTTTGCCATACACTAAAGATAACCATACGTCGTTTCGACGCATATATTTGGATGCACATAATATTGCTATATATTTAATAATGTGCATGTTATTGTATTTGTAGCTTTAATATATTCTATTATCTTTATGATAAATAAAAAAGTAATTGATTTTCGTCTACTTTTACTAGCAAAATCTTGAATAACAAAACATGTCCCTTTTAACCCTCAAAAACTTAAACATTGTGGATTCTCTTCACCAGTCCTACAATTGTGTATTAAACTGCTTGTAATCAACTTTTTTTTACTTTTGATAAAATAATTTGACTTAGCTTATACAAATACTTTTGAATTTTAGTCTCAAAGGCACTTAGTGCAAGCGCTCGACTTGTGCTCCACAAGAATTCCAAATTTTGCAGCTATCGCACATTGAATTCGCCAGTCTTCTGATTCCTGAGGGGCAAAAAGCACAAAACCTTCGTTTTATTCGATCTTCATCATCTTTCAAAACTTCAGCTTTGCGTTTTGTCAATATTAATCCAATTTTTTCTTTTATATACGTCGGAAAAGTGGGAAATTGCTACCTTTTTTCCATCCACGGGGTCATCGAGCTATTGCTCATAAAATCTCTACGTCTATGAGGTTTTTCTTTCTTGGATAATATATTATCACAGAAAATAATGTACACGTTTATAATAAATGCTATATGCAGCATACCGTAAGGCGTAAACCATAGCCATGGGCTATCGGTTCGTTTTGCGACTACAAGACGTAGTTGAGCACATTTGATCGAATGTGTAGACTCTAATTTCCGGGGTTTTATTATTCATGGGTTTTTCTGGTGGTGGTGCACTCACTTCACAGTCCTCGAAAGCAATTTGAACTTCATCTTCCAAAAGATTACCTTTAAATTCGGTATCAGACCCCTGATGCTCTTGATCACTTTGTTCTTAAAATAACCTATACATTTCTTTATCATATACTCGCGTGCGTGACGGTATTATGTTGTTTTGTAATGGGCCAACAAAAAATAAAAGAAACAGACAAAAAATATGCATGAAATATCCCAATAAACAACAAAATAAAGTTTCACAAAAGTAAAAAAAACTCACACTAAAGATAACCATACGTCACTTCGACGTACGGTAGGTAGATATTGAAGAAACTGTTGCACTTACGTAAGAGCCGCTGGTGTCTTCTGTAAGTATCGAGGGTCAACAGAGTTGGCGGAAAGAGCCAGTGAAATTGCTTGAAATAGTAACGAGTTACATCGATTTTTCGAAATTGACTACGTCGATTCGACGTAGGTTATCTTTCTAGGGATAAATAAGAAAGTATCAGATTTATTGTAGCAAAGTTGCGACTGCGTTAATCGAACGATTGCAACGCTTGAGCTCGATTACTAGATTGGTGAGTTTGAGAAGTCCACATTTGGCCACTTAGCTGCTGCTAAAGCGTTTGAAAGTCGAGAAGCTGTATTATTTTGGCCGTTTCATCTTGCTGGTATGGCGAGCTCGAGAGTCGAGAATCTGTATTATTTAAGGCCATTTCCTCTCGCTGTTATGGAGAGCTCGAGAGTCGAGAAGCTGTATCGTTTTAACCCATTCTTCTTACGGCTATAGAGGCTTGAGAGTCGAGAAGCTGTATTTTGGCCATTTCTTCGAGCTGCTATAAAGGGCTCGAGTGCCTAGTAGCTATATTATTTTGGCCATTTCCTCTTCTTCTTTGAAGAGCTCGAGAGTCGAGAAGCTTGCTGCTTTGAAGAGCTCGAGAGTCAAGAAGCTGTATTATTTTGGCCATTTCTTCTAGCTGCTATAGAGAGCTTGAATGTCTAGTAGCTGTATTATTTTTGCCATTTCCTGTTACCACTTTGAAGAGCTCGAAAGTCGAGAAGCTGTATTATTTCGTCCAATTATTCTCGCTGTTATGGGAAGCTCAAGAGTTCACAATCCATGTTGTTATTTTACTTCGATTCTTATATATCGTACTCTGGCCATCAGAATTTAAGTATTCGCAATCGTGTTGAAGTTTTAATACGTACCAATCCACATTTTGTGTTTTAAAAAAGTTCAACGCGCAATGTTTTCACCTACACGTAAGACCGCTGCACACCTCCGTCTCGGAAACCACCCGCATATTTCACGTAAAATATTCCGGCACGAGAAATAAAAACACTTAAAACATTCATTGCGTGACGACACCCCGCACGCGATGCACGATTTTGATTTATTTTCGACACAGTTTCCGAGTTTTTACTCTTTACTCGCTTGAAATGATAATGGAAACGTTTAACATAGAGACTGCGGCAAAAATCGTGTCGGCACCTCTTTTTGTATTATGCCCAGACAAGCGTAAGGCTATACCCGTTTTTAGAATATTGGCTTTGAATATCTAAAACTATGTAGTGTATATTTGTCCATATAGAAATGCGTATAGAATTATAAAACTCAAAACTATTTTGTCTTTGTAGAGAAAAATCTTTGTTTTTCGTATTATATTTTATGTACTGCCTATATTATACTTGTAGGTAGCACATTAAAGTTTCAAATAAACTGCGTTGGATTTTGAAGTATGTACCCCAATACTTTCAGAAGTAAATAGTCTGCAAGTGAGATGATAAAATTCTTCATTGTAGTGATATCATGTGACATGCCTTTAACAATAATAGTAATTGTAACTGGTCTTTTTTTTGACTTTTTTGAAAATCAATCCGATTTCGACAGATAATATCTGAACCAATTACAACATATGGCTACAAGGGAGCGTTCAGAAAAAGAACAACTGAACATAATCGAATAACTTATTCCCTAGGGATGATTAAATGGATACTCGCACCCATTTTATTTGACTGACAACATCAATTAACGGTTGACGCCGCGGTATTCGATTTCAAAGGGACTCGATTGTAAGATAACGACCTATTAATATTTTTGTAAGGAATCCTAAATCTACTCGGATATTTAAGTGGGATTAAATAAAAGCTGCGAACACTGCGCTGTGTTGGCAGACCTCCGACCAGATGGACTGACGACATTAAAAGAGTCGCGGGAAGGCGCTGGATATAAATGGCGCAGGAGCGTGCGGCCTAGAAAGCATTGCAGGAGGCTGTTGTCCAGCTGTGGACGTCTGTCGGCTGAAACGAACGAACGAAATAAAAGCGAAGTCGCATAATTTTAATCTTAGATACACATAGGTAAATTAATTTTAATTTCTTTCGAGATTACCATTCTTAAGACTTTGTGAGACAGTATTACTACTGAACTACTATACCATTGAAGAATGTCTTAACGACAAAGATTCTTGGAATGATAGAAATATGCTTCAATCTCCTCACGAGATATCTAAAACATTTGTTATAATTGTTCATACTTTATAAGAAATTTTGTATTATAACAATAACATTTTTGAAAAGAGCAAGTGCCGTGTTTCTTGCCAGTTCTTCTCGGTGCAAACCTGCTTTCCGAACCTGGCGGTAGAGTTTTGGATTTTCATAAGAGCCTATTATTTAGGCCTATGTGAAAATAAATATTTTCATTTTTCATTTACACTGTAAAACAGTATTTGTTTATTTTCTTTACAAGTATCGAAATATTATTAATAAGCTCTTTCGTTTGAGCTTTACAAATAATTCTGTTAAATGATTTTGTTAGATGAACAGGATATTTCGCTCATGAGTTCACTGGTAGCTACCACGCAAGGAAAGTTTTTAACGACATACGTATTATGAAATCCCTTAAAATCTTTTGTATGCATATAAATGTTTACTGTCTGGGTGCACACTACACACTCAGTCCAAAGCGTATACGTGTTTATTTAAATATCCATAGGATTAACTGAAAGCAACTTTAATTACCATCAACATTCAATAATTTTAGCTACGATTGAAATGAACTAAAAGGTGTCATAAAAGTGTTTGTCTATATGTCAATTAGTTAAAGATAAATTATTTAAAGAGATTGAAAATAAACGAATTGCGTGAAAAAATTGATAAATAAATTGTATTTTTTCTTATTTATTAAACGGGAAATCTTTGCTATTTAAATCAGTCTATCATTCGTATAATTCTGAATCATCGGCAAAGCAGTGGAATTTAAATGCGTGAATTCCAAATCTCTCCAATCCAATCCACAGAAATTGATTTCTACGCACGCAAAGCTGCGTTTAAAAGTTTGTTTTTTTTTAAACGTCCGTTAACGCTTGTTCAAGTTGTCCGTGCGTATCATAAAATTAAGCATTGATGTTTTAAAACATCGTTATTTCTTTGTAAAGACGGCCTATTGGGAGATGGTCGTATAATTTTAATGTCCTTATTAGTTTTCTGTTCACGTAAACAAGGTTTATGGCGTCATAAACCGTGGAAGTTTTTGCCCGCCAGTTTGCAAACATTTTGCCAATGTGATTATGGGCTCTTTGAAAGGGAAATTGCTATAAAATCTTAATGGCTAATACAGGGAAGAATCGCTAAGCCGGAAGGTTTTTATAATAATTCAATTTAAAGCACGATTTAGCGCGTTATTCGTGAAAGGAAATGTTATCATATTTTATTTATATCGTCCTCGGCCCCCGTTATTAGAATGATATTTTGGGACTAAATGTTATTAGATAAAAACATAAGTTATTATTTATACTAAATAAACTAAAATGTTAAAAAATAATTAGTAATAATAATAATTATTTAATTATAATTATTTTTAGTCTTAATTTATTTTTTATTACATTATATTTTATAGCAGAAACAGACTTCGAGCATCTATCAAAAGGACAGGAGTTCGTTCACAGTTCACAAACTTTTTCGAATAATGTTCAAACAATAAAAAAATAATTTCGTTGTTACTTTTTGGTGTTGACTTCCCCAAAAAGTTAGAGTATTATTTTTACATCTATAGGTATCCTGAGTTGGAAAAAACGTTTATACTCTATAGGTATCCTGAGTTGTAAAAAAACGGAGAGTTTATAAATAAAGCAAACAAAACATTGATGTTAGTGATTTTTTTTTACTTTTTCAACAACAATATTATCAAATTATTTATTAATTTTCAAATTAAAATATATACATAAATACGAAAGAAAACGTGACTGAATGACCAACTAATCTATTGATATGTCCTGCAAGCTTTTAGGACGTAGCCATTTTCTAAGATTGGATAACATAACTATCCATCCTTATAAGGGGAACTAGAAAGTAACGTGAAGAAAGCTACGGGTTTCTGTTAGTTAGAAATAAATACTGAAAAGATGTTCTCCTCAATAACAAGAACTATAATATGTTTTCCATTATTCTGACCTTAGCCTCTCATCATCACACTTTTTGGAGCTATGGGCAAATCTACAATACCTTTCTGAAAGGAATCCATGCCTAGTAATGGGATATAAAAAGGGTTTGAAACAAATACGATAACTTCTCCACAAAACACTATTTACAAAACTAATCTTCACGAACTAAGAAATAACTTATAATTGAAGTTCTCCAAGAGGAATCCAATGATCCCAAACATTTGTATGGAACTCTCCGAGCTCCGGGATCAGCTGTTTAATCCCTTCATTTCTCGGACAATTAAACTTCTGATTCAATACAAATCGAAGATCCGATTCTCGTTAAACTACAATCAGAATCATACCTTATTGGATTGGTACGATGGTGGATCATATTTAAGTTAACCGTTTTCCTTTTATCGTGGAGTTTAATGAGGCATATACGGTACCCTTCTTGAATTTTTGCCAGTACAAAATGTTAGCTGATCTATACTGTCTCTATATTATGAAATTTTATTTACGAAAATATACCTACTCACTCCTTGGCGCTGGATTTATCTTACAAGAAACATGCCAGTAAAAAGCTTTTTCAGACTTATTTTGTGCTCCAGTTAAAGGCGCTTTCACGCTACAATATCTAAACGCAGCGTATCACGCGCTACCTTTAAAATCTTTTCATTACTCATACACGGAAAGTAGGTCTGAAATTGCCTGAGAAGCGGGTTGAAAGTAATACTTTTCAGCCCTAGGGAGAATCGTTTTCAACTGACAGCTGTCAAATAATAATAAAAAAACTAGTTGTCACATTTTTATTGGAGTTCAAATGAAACACGACACAGGTACCCGAGTGCATCCATAGACAAGAAGAAAGATAGACTTTATTCATAAAGTAAAGACAACTGATTCATAGACATTCATAGACAATCATAGACAATACTTGACTATTAAAAAGCTAAATGCATAGCCCGCCGGCTAAGCCAAAGAAAAAAAAAAGCCGGGAAAGTGGCAAGCGGCAATCCGATCTTCATTTGTTTTTCGAGTTGTAGAGTTTTGTTTAGGCTTCTGTTTAACAGTGATTTTTATTGACACAATTTTATTTTGACTTTCCTTATATTCGTAATGAAAAGCACAGTGTTTACCTCGGGATAAAGACTTATTTAGTCCCTCGAACTATAGGCCCCCTCGCTACGCTCGGGCGCCAAACCCCGTCTCGGGACTAAATAAGTTACTTTCATCCCTAGGGTAACAATGTACTATTAATTCATTCATGAATAATGACGACTATTCACGGAATTCATTTTGTCATAGGTACTACTCACGGTGTATTTCAATAAGGAATAATATGCGTAACTATATTCTTATTTATGGGAATTAAAACTTAATTAACAATAGTAAACAAATAAACCAACATTCATGCAAACTCCTCGTAATTATTTAATAACTGTTTATGAAATCAAGGCTTAATAAAGATTAAAATGACAAAGTTGTATGCAATAATAACTTTAAACATGCGTTTAAACTGTTTTAATACAATCTCTTTAGTCCAATTTTAATTAACACATTTAAATTTATAAAATGTATTTAGCATACGAAAGATATTCGCATTCGTATAAAATTTAATCGCACCGATCGCTTCGAGATACATTTAAAGTACATTTTTAGGTCGAAGAATATCAATGAATTTAAGGCTTTAAGATTGTAATTTTATCACACTTAATTACTTCAGTTTTTAAGCGTTTCCAACCGTGAAATTGAATTCATTGGCCACATGTATGTTGTTATTTTCGTTTGGTTTAATTGCTACAATAAATATCTTGTAAATAGGTGCTTATACTTTTTAACGTTACCGTATTTATCTGTAACATTCTTTAGCTTTTAGAGATACTCTTAAATTTTACCGAACTCGATTATTTATTTACTTAGCCTTATTTTGCCACTCAGCCTGCCTTCATGGGTTATTTTATTAAGCCACTGAGATACAATATTTCAGTTATACCTACACAGTTTCTGAAACTTCACGTAGATGTTTCCGTAAACAATGCTTCAGTGATCCTTGCGCAGATTTTGTTTCTGAAACTGTGTATCCGAAATTACCGATAGGTAGATGAAGAAGACGAGACAAGAAGAAGAAACGTCGCATTATTGCTTATCAAATTATTAAGAACGAAGGTATAGGTACGTATATTCCGACCACGAAGCTAACTTTGACTCCTTAGCTACAGCACGCTACACACAACAATGGTTTCTCTGAACTGAACAGATTGCTAAAGTTCTGGATGGAGCTTGGCTGGCTCTCTCTTTCAGCAGAAAGCTGTATTAGGGCCCTAACGCACATTCGAAAAACTTGAAACGAGGAAAATGGTCCGGGATATCTACGAGTTAGGTATAATTATGAGTTGGCGCATGTTGTCTAAATAAATATTAAATTACTGGGTAACAAAATTTATTTTAGCGTAATAGTTGCCAGTTAATCATCGCCTTCGTCACGGGCGGTCGCCTCTCATAACAAAGCTAGAAAGCCCTCTATTACTTCATATCTCCGAGCGATTATCACTTCCCTTCAACATTACGAGTCAGAGAGCATAACGCTGTATTCATTTAGCTTGTTTGATGTTTCCATTTATAGCGTGAAAGGTTAGGTTAATGGAATTGTTTGATTTTCATATTTCGTCATAATGCGACTTTAGGCTTCAACGTCAAATATATCTATTTTTGTTCAAATAGCATGATAAATTGTTTTGGAATGAAATAGGTGTAACCTAATGTAAGAATTTACTGTTAGGTTTTTTTATTGGAATTTACTAATTTGAATTATTATTATTAAAGACTGTAAATCTTATTCAATAGGTACTTAACAAACTCGTTATTTAATTTTCTTGCTGTTGCCCGCGGGTCCCGCGTGAATTTTCGGGTTTGCACAAATCTCGTGGAAACTGTAGATTTTTTCGAGATAAAAAGTAGCCCATTGGTTAATCCAAGTTTTGATATAATATCTTCATTCCAAAAATCCAAATCGGTTTTGTAGTTTCAGCGTTAAGGAGTAAGAAACATACACACATACGCATTTTTTTTATTTATTGAAGATAGGCTTGCGCTTGACGACAATCATGCCTTGATGGAAAGCAATGATGACGTCTAGGTTGGAGAGCGCTTGTCTAAAAAATGCTCACTCTTCTCTTGAAGGCACCCAGATTGTACTTGGCTGGAATCACGGAGGCTAGAAGGGCGTTCCACAACTTAGCAGTTCGTATCAGAAACGTGGAAGAAAAATGTTTCGTGCGAGTTTGTTGGAGGTCAACCACTTAAGGATGCCACCGCTCTGGGCGTCTTGCAGTTCTATGGTAGAAAGGTAAGGAGGTACAAGATTATGTGGTTCCTGAACACTCACCAAAGTATATCCTGTAAAAAACCGCCAAACAGGCAACATTGCGTCGATGTTGTAAGCTGAGCAGTTTTGCCCACGTTAGCGATTCCTTGCCAATTATTATGCGAGCGCAGCCTAAAGGTGACTGCAGTACTCCATGCCAGAACGCAGCTGGGCCTCATATTATATAAGGCCCAGATGATGATGATGATTATATCTAAAATATAAAATTATAATCTTTCGCCTATACAATGTTAGTGTGATTATTGTGTAATAGTTGGAAGGTTACAGTTACACTATGGGATTTAAAAATTCAAGATTGCTTACTTGCTTACTTAAACCACTCCACTCTATTGGCGAGAATATTTAATTTTTACTACATAAGTATTCGGGACATAGTTTGATTTATATTGAACGTTAAAGCTATTTTGTCTGTACCCCACTCCTCGAGCAAGCTTTACCGATACAGCTCGCAACATCGGTCAGCTACAAAAAGGTAGTCCCGGGGAGGCACTTAATGAATCATTATGGCGCATCGCCGCTCGACGTGCCGCGCGATTTATAGTCCCGGATTAAAAATATTATATGACGCGATATTTTTATTTTATAGCATGGAATAATTTATTAATATGCGATTTACCTTTACGGATATACGTGATGGATTGTACACTGAATATCGGGGTATCAGGACTGTTCCTTTACGAGGATGGATAGTACGCAATGGCAGTTGCAGTATTGTGATTTGTTTTACAACGTCATAGACGGAGGTCGTCCGCTTGACATAAGTATACTTCTATTACACTGTTGGAATTTTTATATATACAAGTATGTCTTTCATAAATAACTGATTATCTACGTAATAGATTTGCTCGCACGTAGGTACCTATTTTTTCAGAAAATCAAAGCCGATATACATTTTTATTTTTGCGTATCTTTCAACAGTGTAAGTTTAACGAAATCGGATCAATATATTTACGACATGGGAGTGCATAGTTTGTGTCGAAGTTAACCTAAGTGCTTCGTAATTGTACCTACCGTTAGGTTTATCAATCATTTTCTAAGAGCTGATGTGGCTAATGAATATGTAATAATTTCGTATCAAAACCCATAACATCAAGACATCATCTTGTCATGCCAAAATAGTCCTATTAAAATCGCAACAGTAAGAAGCTAAACCTAACAATACCACTAAACTCAATACGCTGACTATGAATACTAACAAACGCCGCGAGATAGACGTTTGAGCGACTCGAAGTCAAAGGCGACTCCCGTCAACATCACTCATGGAACCACGTGACCTTGCCTTTGTATTCGCGTGAAATGGAGGCGTGGTGCTATAGTTCACTGTCAGTAAACAAGTAATCTTGGGAACCGCGTAATGATGCAACTTGCGACGATATCTTAAGCCCAACTGGCCTTGTAAAGATGAAACTGCTTCTCTTCTCTCGTTCCTGGGACTTTTTCGCGATTGGGGGATGTTTTCGCCCTTTTAGCGTGGAATCGCCGATGTGGGTTCTCGCCGGACCACGCCAGCCAGCCGAGCTCACTCCAGAATCCGAAGAGGACTCCCAAGTCGCACAGGATATCTTGGAGTATTGCTAAGGATCCCAAGCAGATCTCGCGCTGGTCCGACACTCCAGTGGATTACGTGTGCCAGTGCTTCATCCTCCTCCATGCAGGCTCTGCACAGAGGGCTAGATAAAACTGCTATTACGGGAAACGATCTCTTTCATGGCAATCTGAGTGTTCTACATCTGAATAAAATAGATACGGATTGATATTTCAAATTTTATGTAACAAAGCAGTATGGTTTACGAGTATATTGATGCAAATATTTTCCTATGTAATACATATAATCTGTATAATATAGTATTATCATCACCATCAACGGCACTACAGCAATTTGAGGGCCGGGCCTACTCCAAAAGATCTTTCTATCGGTCTCTGTCCATTGCGTTCGTTTCCAAATTTTTTATTTCAACAGTTTTTGCGTCCTACTTCACTCCATCCAGCGAACAAAGCTTTGGTCTACCACCATTTCTACGACCGTCTGGGTATGAGGTCAGTAGTATTTTTGGTGGCCTCTGATCATTCATGTGCTGTAGTGCTGAGTCCACTGCAATCTTGCGATCTTTATGTGCTGGACAATGTTTGGCTCACCGAAAATATCGTATAGTTCGTGGTTGTATCTGATACGCCACTGACCGTCCACTTCTACTGCACCAATTATGGTCCGCAACAACTTCCTTCCGAATATTACGAGGTATACCTACTGTATATTATGTCTCCGGGTTTTCGTAAAACCCATATTATAATTTCACTGGTGAACTTATACCTAATTGCACGAAACTTTGTTAATCGTCTTCATTTCTTAGTTTCACAGGCCCATTCCAATGACATTTTATTCCCACGAGACCAAGTCTAGTAGCTTACTAGTAGTGGCATACTTATTATAGCAAGGGTTTGACTATATCCCGGCGACATGCTAGTTACTTATAACAATATGTAAAAGGAAAAACGAAGCGAGGCCTTCAAAGTTATACCTACGAGAGAAAAAGACAAGCGCATCGTAGACAGAGTCATAAAACGAAAATTCAGTATGATAATGATTTAGCTAATTAATACCTAAATTGAATACAAACACAGGCACATTTTACTGGATTACTAAAAACAAATTAAGCGTCGTTTTGAGAGCCGGAATAAATTTTAAATATATTTTCTCGAGTCATTTTCCGAATTACATTAATTCCAGCTCCTGCCCGCTTTTTGCGAACGAGTTTTGAAAATCGCAGCCTAATTAATAATTTATTAAGCTTTTAAAGAACTGGGGGACAGCCGACAGAGGTAATGAGCGTTTTGAAACGATTAGTCAATATGCCGCTCTGCATATAAAATAGGACTCTAAGAAGGTTGGAATTCTGTGTTTAAGGGGGACTATAATATCGCCTTTTAGAGACCATTATTCAGCAACCCTTCGGTAATAAATAAAATGAAAAAAATAAAATGAAATGTAAAACTACGAACATTATTTTAAGTTATAACTGCACTGTTATTTAATGCTAGAAAAAGCGATACAAATTATTTAATAGATTAATTTGTAAAAAAATAAAATTTACTTAAGCATAAATTATGTATTTATAATGTAACGGAAAGTTCCACATAACTAAAAAGTTATATTAAATACCTACATTCTTCATCATACATCAATACTGTATTTTTAGTTACCCTTACATTTTTATTGATTTATTACATTTAGAGTCAGTATAGCAAAATAATACAAATTGCCCTTGACATAAACTAAAAATACTTAAAAATACAATTGAATACATCAATATAACTGCTTTTAAAACTTTTTAACCTGTCGACTGCCACCATAGTTCAAAATCTCGTCTATTACAAAGAGCCTGTTGTGATTCAGTCATATTTCCTTTGACGTCCCTCCCTACTCGGTGTCTGATTACGGCCCAGTGTAGGTCGCTCTGAAAATAAAACCCAGCAACTAACAAACACATGTCATTTGTCAGCGTTTCGCTTACATGACGTGAAGTAATTTACGATTTATTTTATTAATGCTCTCAAGTGGCAAAGATTTTTATAACATTTCTGTTATAAAAATCTTTTGTAAGAATTCTTCAGCTAACTATGCCTTGTATTATGATAATAATGTAATTAATTTTATGTTAATGCTAATGTAATTACTATATGTTTTTGTTTGTTATAAATATACATTATCCTATTATTCTCTATTAATGTAATAACCTAGTTTCTAATGACTTAGAAAATCTACTTAGTAAGGAAAGTTTTTCCAAGGGGCCGTAACAAAATGAGAAAAGATCTTTTTTATATATGTTTACATATAATTATTGTTTATTATGAGTCACTAGTAGATGCCCAACATGACTCCGTTGCTGTGAATTTTGAATTTTTATAAATTCCTTGGAAGTTGGGAACCATAGATTTTACAAAATGAAAATTAATTCAGGATGTGTATGTCTCCATTCCAAACTTAAGAAAACTCGGTTCAGTAGATGGGACAGGACGTGGAAACAAACATCCAAGCATAAAAACAAACATATTTTTTTTTAATTTTCAATATGAAAAGAAAGGCGACGGTCATCGAAATCAAACCCCTCGGTTAAATCTTCAAAACGATTCGTATTAAGATTCCCAGTTAACGCCCTTTGGTCGTTATTCTCATGACGTATAGCGTTCAAAATTAGGTCGGATTAGTGATTTCATGGCGTTTTTACTTTATTTTGTCGGGCTCTGAATGGTATTTGGTTACGAACCACCGCGACGGGAGCGGATCTTGAAAAAAATGTATGTGAAGCAGGTCCTTTTGTTTATAGAATTTCGTTTATTTTCGTTTTCTTCAGCAAATAATAATATGGCATACATGTTAGGAGATCAGTGACGGGTTAAAGAATTTTTAATGCAAACTTTGATGATTTAAAATTAAGGTTGATTGAACATTACCCGACAAATTCGAACTAGGTATACCTATGTATTGGTATGAATTAATTAATAACGCATTGTAACTTGTAAGATTATTGCAGTAAAATTGCAGGGTAAGCCTATGTTTTATTAGCCAACTAATTGCAACTTCGAAATAACGTTTTATCGTTAAGAATGGTGTGTCGCCCCTGTGCCTCGAAGAGCACGTTATGCAGACGGTCCTATACCTTATCTCTCTACTGCCGTGTCGAAGCTGTTGTCACCTGTGTTTGCAAACACACTTGTGAACTATAATACTATACTATGTCCCGCGCTGATGGCAAATCTCGGCAGATATTGACATCCGTTGTCGGATCAGTCTGGAGGACATTGGATATCTTCTAAATAGGCTCCACTAACTTTAAGTTACGAAATAGAAATAGAAATGTCTTTATTGCAAAATACACGTTACAGAATAATGGTAGGTGCATGGTCTTAAGTCACAGTGTATGTCACCAATACAATGGTGTGCAACATAAAATACAAACATGAAACACAAAGAAAAGTACTAACAACATAAAACTCAAAGTGTCGGGATGATTATCCACTATCCACTCACTTAGGCCCAGTTTCCACTAAAAGCGAGGAGGAGACGAGAAGATTGGTGATGTGCTTTGAATAACCATACAGACTTGGTCATTTGTGCTTAGTTTTGTTAGAAATGGTTCAAGTGGAGATGGAGAGCAGAGGAGATGTCTCATTTTTCTATAGAATTTTGTGCCACGAGCGACCAAGCGGCGCGGCAGAGTGGAAATGTCTATAGTAGTGCGATGCTCGCACGCTTCGGTCCCCGCCATATTTTTCTCGCACCCGAAAACGTCATTCAACTGACACTACGCACTGCTCACATCTCCGATACGCATAGGGTTAGTACACGTTTTTGTACGAATTTCGAGTCGAACAACTCCATGCATTTATTGCACCCAGCTCCATCTATTGACAGCCGTATGTCAGCGAATGTCCATAGATGGCGCTGGATGTAAATGTATGGAGGAATTTGATTCGTTTGTGCAATGCGAGTCGACTCGAAATTCGTAAAAAAACCTGTACTAACCTCTCTGTTTAAATCTCATCTCCGCTACGCATGTCCTCTAATCATTGGTGGAAATAACCAGATAGTTTCGTAGCGTATCTCCTCTATTATCTTCTTATCTCCGCTTTGGTGGAAAACGGGCTTTACGATATGCAGTGAGAGAAAGTCGCGTGCATCTCCCAGTTACTCATAATACCCTGGTATCGGTATCGTGCTCTGATAATGTTGATAACTTATAATCTTTGTAGAATAGTTAACAATCGCACCAGCCGAGCAGACGGCGTAAATTGTCCCCCCGAGGTCCATACAACCTATCCACCAACCACAATCAGTAACAACAAAAATGAAACACTCCAATTTCGGTCTTATTAAAATGTTTATAAAAATCAAAACAGCGTTTCGTTTTTCAGTATGTTGGGCACCATGTACCCAAGTTGTACCCATGCGTTTAGAAAAATCGTACGGGCTTCAGGCGACTATCAAGTAACTTTTGATTGGAGCATCTCTGGTGCTGGTGTTACATTTTATTTAATGATAATAATGTAATGAGTACTTTGTATACGCTTTGAAGAGTTTACTATAAAGTGGATTTTTTTGTGGTTTAAATAATTTTGTTACAGGTTACAAGACACTGATCAGAAATTTGTTAAAACTGGTCTTGAACTTATAAAATATTCGTATTACAAATCCATATATTTATAATATTGCAATGAGACTTTAAAAATATCTGCTATCCAACCAAGTGGTTTTGAAAAATCTATAAGTACCTACATAAGTATAGCAAAAAATATATAAAAATTAATAAAAAGTCAGTTAAAAATTATTCACGTCATCATCTCAATGTTACTTTACAAAACAGCATTGAAATAAGTAACGGGCAATTTATTTAAAACGTTTTATTTTTTTGGACCCGTAACCCGTTCAATTTTTGTCTCGTCAAAGCACTATCAACCTGCCATATCTTGATAAGATTATTACTTGTAAAAGAAACAACACCATTACGTAAATTATGGCGGTGTATTATTAAAAAATACCGTAACACAGTGTTTCCCAAATTGTGAACTGATTCACGTTCAAAATAATCCTTCTTTGTTTTTAAATCTATGCAGCAGATACTATGAGTACTAGAGACGCGTGAATTTCGGATTTCACAAATCCCGTGGGAAGCACTTATTTTGCTGGGATATAAAGTAGCCTATCATAATCTCCGCACTTTCAACAACGTCTGTCAAACAAAAAAATATTAGGCTGATCCGTTGCTTAGTTGTGGCGTAATTGAAGGGCAAATCAACAAACTGACATGCAAAATATTATATTAGTATGGGTTTATCTAATATATACTTGCACTTACTATATGTGTAAGCTATACAAGATAAAGATCGTATAGTGTACAATGGTGATATTTTTAAATACGAGTACCTTCGACGTAATATTTTTATGGCACACGTAACCAAAAACGTAAAAATTTGCAATCAATTTTTACGTTTTTGGTTACGTGTAGCGATTGCATGAGATCAAAAAGTAGCATTGTATTTTGTTTAATGAAATATATTGCCAGAAGAAAAAAGTAGGACAAATAATACTTTAAGCAAGACATGAGAAGAGATCACTGAAAAGTTTGGGAAGCAGTGCCACAAAAGAAAGAAGTGTGTTCTGTAAAGATATAATTGGCCGTTCTTATAAACAATGGTCCGGTGCTACCGCCTATGGCTACAAGCAAAATGAAGCGGAGTTTACGTAAAATATAACTTGTTGGTAACTAGTTTTATAAGTTTGTACAATGGTCTTAACACACTGAGTTATCAACACGCGTTTGGGATAAAATAAAAAAAAACACGTGGGTCCTCCTTTGACGACCTCCCTGGCGCAGAGAGGGCGCGCTCAGATTCGAGTGGCAGGTTGCAGGTTCGATTCCCGCCAAAGGCCACTTTAGATTTTAAATTTTTAAATTTTTCTGATATTTTATAATTTCTAAATTGGCTCAGGTCTGGTCTGGTGGGAGGTTTGGTCGTGGCTAGTATCCAACCTACCAGCAAATTTAGCGTTCCGGTGCGATGCTTGTAGAAACCGTTGGGGTAAATTTACTTACCCTTCCAAGTTAGTACGATAACATTTTAGACTGCATCATCACTTTCCATCAGTTGGGATCGCAGACAAGTACTTACTTATAAAAAGTAAAAAAAAGTCTATAGAACAGAATCAGTTCCAAAAAAAGTGAAAGTTCTAACTATAACAGTTATTAGCGTTCCATAGTTTGTAAGAAACCATTGTTTATGAAAGATACTAAAAAAATAAAGTAAATAAAATAATAAAGTGATAAAGTTTAATACTTACTAAGATAGATACCACTAATATAACAGATACAGAGGGTTCCCAATATTCTATCTCTAGAGATATCAATGTGACATAAGGTTCATACAAGTTATGTCAAACTTCTATCTCTAGTAAGGCAAACCATGGATAGATTGAATATTGGGAACCACCATAAAGTACCAGTACGAGGTGTCAGCTACGGTAACGAGTTTAATGGTTTTTACCCATTTCAACCATGTCCCAAAAAGTTACAGTACATTTTATCAAAAAATATTTCCATAACCAAAAAATAAGTAATAAGTTGTCTTCGATGAAGATTTTGATTTACAGAAATATATGAGAATAGGTACATCCGCACACAAAAGTTGCCAATTTTCTTTTCTGGGTAGCCCGGCTGAAAGTTGTTGCCTCCCCTATGAATGTATGAGAGGAGAAATGATATGGGAGATAACAATGAAATAGTGAATTTCTTTTAATAGTACAATTTTTATATAACTAACGTTTTTAACCGACTTCAAAAAAAGGAGGAGGTTCTCAATTCGTTGGAATCTTTTTTTTTTTTTATTTTTTTTTTATGTATGTTCCCCGATTACTCGAAGATGCGTGGACCAATTTCGAAAATTTTTTTTTTGTTTGATAGGGTATAGTTCACAGATGGTCCCATTGTCATCAAGTCAGGATCTGATGATGGGATCCTGGAGAAATCGAGGGAACTCTTCAAATTTTATAGGCACACTTGAAGTGATTTGGGTATTGTTTGAAAGAATAATTTTTTCCAGGTAGTCTTATGGTCATCACGTTGGGATCTGATGATGGGATGTTGGTAAAATCGAGGGAACTCTTCAAATTTTGCTAGTATACTTGAAGCGATTTAGGTATTTTTTATAGTTACGATTGCATTTCCTTGCAGTCATAAAGTAATGACTGTATACATCAAGTCAGGATCTGATGATAGGATCTTGGAGAAATTGAGGGAACTCTTCAGATTTTAGAAGCATACTTCAAGCGATGTGGGCATTTTTTCCAATGCCTTGCGCATTAGTTGTTTTCCACTAAAAAGTATAAAATAAAATGGAAAATTCTTTCCAAAAAACCAACTTCAAATGCCACTACAAAGAATGAAATAATTTTTAATGTACACCAATTCGAAGTCGGACAATGTTTCGTTCATTCAATAATAGTCCCTGGTATTGTCGATAATTTTGTCGTTTCTTTGCACATCAAGTTTTATAATAAGAAGGACTATTAATGATTGAACAAAATATTGCCCGACTTCGAATTGGTGTACATTAAAAATTATTTCATTCTTTGTAGTGGCATTTGAAGTTGGTTTTTTGGAAAGAATTTTCCATTTTAGGTTAATAAAATAAAGCCTTGAAGATCAAAGATTCGGGCTTGTAGTGTACTGTCTGTGGGTAGTTATAGAAATACAGGAGAACAAGTATATACAAGGTAACTTCGATGCGGAGAGTCATTATACAACCGTAGACGGGAACACACCTGTCTTGTAGTAAGTGCTTAGTGCGTGCTAGTATTTGAAGTCCGTAGTAAATACGCGGACATTACATTACATTGGCGACGAGTGAGAACTAAAGGAAAACTGTGAGTACCTTTTACATAAAAATAAAAAATCATTAAAAATAAAAAGGTAGTGTGTACTTAGTGATGATACGTTATTAATTTGGAATTATCTTGACTTCATCTTACGAGATTTATAACCGTTAGGCACTCGCCCAGCAACTCGTTAACCAACCGCACAAGCATTCAGAGTGTAGGAAAAAGAAAGATAGACTATACCCGTCTCTTTCTTTACTACACTACCGATCGCCCTTCGCGCTTTTGCTTCATTCTTGTCCGTGCGCTCGCACCGACTGCACAAGTTCTACTCCTTAGCTGTAAGTTTTTATTCATTTATTTATTTAAGTATTACAGTAAGATGTTGCAAGAAAAATATGGAGTGAATTGAATATTACAATTAAGTTGCCATGTTAGAAGTTACATTGCCAATGCGATATTGTGGTGACTATCGGACCCCTAACATGTAATCCTGTGGTAAGGAGTCAAAGAGAGGAAGTGTGTCATCATGCCAAAGCATGAGACAAAAGAAGAACGATGGGTGATGAAACAAGGATATATGAAACAAAACTACAGAAACGACGCCGTAATGCATCGCGTAAATTACTCCAGCGATGAAGATGATGTGAACAATTATTACTGCCACTTTGTATTTTCTCGTTGTATTCTTCGAAAAAATAATTTATGTATACCTACATTACATTTATTCAGCAATCATGTCGCGACGTGCAACACGAAGACTGGTGCAGTTTTATTTTTTCTCGTTGTATTCTTCGAGAAAATAATTTATGTATACCTACATTACATTTATTCAGCAATTAATTATGTCGCGACGTGCAACACAAAGACTGGTGCAGTTTTATTTTTTTTCTCGTTGAATTCTTCGAGAAAATAAATTAATTATTTTAATTTTTAAACCCGTTGTATTCTTCGGGACAGGATTTTGATCGTTTGCTAATTAGCCCGATCTACACAATTAATTCGTTATAATTAATTTTGGTGTTTTTAATTGCTTTATAGCATTATCCGACATAATATTACCTTTTTTGAGGGTAGGTACTTAAACATACGCTAGTATCTACTTGCATGGAATATTTACTTACATATTATTCAATTTATATAGTAATTAAAAACAAAACTAAAGAAAAATAAAGCGTTCCTGCAGCATTATAATTAAATGACGGAACATCTTGAATCTGGAGACGTCGATGTTAAGAACACTGGCGGTGTGTGTGTTAGCCGGCGAATATTCAGAGGAACTAACTAAATAAAATAAATATATATTTATCCTTTTTCAAAAATGTTCCGTACTTGAAATCTCCTACTCTAAACCCAGAGCTTGAGGCGATGCTAGTGGAGACCGGTCGATTTAGAGATAAGTGTTTGCTTAATAAACGAAAACAAAGTGTTAGCCCTAGGAAGGGCCATGACAGGACTTCTAAAATAGAAACCTGAGATTCGATCGAGATCGTCCGAGCGCTTTATGATGCAGGAAATCTTATCGCCGATTGTCACTGTACAGAAACGGATACGCGTCGGACAGTCTTCATTCCTTAAGTGGATAATTCATTGATAGATAGTTTCGGGGACAGTTGTTACCCCTATTAGGAGAGGTTTAAATTATAGAGGCCTATCGCAGTGCCGCAGGCCGAAGTATCAGTGAGTAGGACAACCCTACACACTTCAACGAGTCCGGCAGCGGACCACGTACTTGAAAAGTTGCTACGCTCGCTCAGGTACACGCCGGCCGTCACAAATATTGTATACACGCATAGCGCGCTATCACAGACGACGAGTGTAATTTAGAAACTCTATACGGTTACTTCATTCCATCCATTACTGTACCAAACCAGTGCCTGGAAGGATATCCTTAACATTATTTTCTGTAGGCGAATCTTTACTATTAAATATCCCTTAAGAAAAGATGGGAGTTTGAGATTTATTTTGAATCTTAAAAATATATGAAACTGATATGGAGCATTTTAAGATGGAAGATATCAGAACTGCAATCATATTAGTAACGGAAGGTTGCTTTCGGTTTAAAGACATTTATTTTCTCAAAATGAACACAATAGTTCACTTAATATTATTGAGAAACTTATATTAACTTATTAGGTACTAAACATATTAGTTATATTGGTACACTGGTTATATTGGGCTAGTGTCACACAATTGACGATTCAAGTACAAAATTTTGTCAGTAGTTAATAGTTAGTAACAGAAGAAAACTTTACGGACAATTTTATTCGTTATAATAAATACAATACAAATTGTTACATAGTAAACAGGTAACACAAGCGAAGCGGATAATATATTCGGTACTTAAGTAAGTCGTTTGAAAAATCTTTTTAATTCTGTCCGGTAATTTACTATACAACAGAACTCCCTCAAAAAAGATTGTCTTTTTCCGCAATTATCACAGAGCAAGGAATAACTTGTCTTTTGTTTTCTGAGGTTCTAATCCTGGGAACACAAGTTTGTGTCGCCTTCTTAAATATTTTGTGGAAGTTCTTTTTTCTCAAATTGTCATTGTGAATGAGTATCATTTGTTAGCAGGACAGATTAATTTGTTTTGCTGTAATCCGCTACTTGAAAAGATTCTGTATGGTACAATATGCAGGAACACTGCCCACATGAAACACCACACACAATTTTCCAACACTTTCTTCGACGCACGTTTCGTCCCGAACCGGGACATCCTCAGGAGATGTTGACTTCACAATGCGAAATCATTTGTTGTCATTTTCCTGATGTGGATACAGGCCACCAGGTCAGGTTTTGTGCCTTTTACCTGTCTTGCACGAAGCTTATTTTTTAGTTCTTAATATTATATAGTAACCATAGAAAATACCTACGATTTTATTTCGAGGGTTTTTTAGCGTTTAATGCCCTTTCATTTTGCTATGTTTGGCACCTTACATTTTTATTGATTTAAAAATCAGTTATAATACATTTAAGGACACGTGTCTAAAATATGTTTGTTATTAAATGATATATGTTACTAGGATAACTTTAATAGGAAATATATGCTTAACTAACCTAGTTTTTGGGATTAATTACAAAAAGAGTTGTTTGGAACCAAAAACGTAAAGCAGTTTCTTAGGTTTTGTTATCGATTCCGAGTCAATGACCTTAAGGTTACCGGAATGGAAAATAATTCGTATTTTGGTTGCTGATGATAAGTTGTTGTTAACAAAATCTATACGCATTCGTGACCTTGAACGTGTGCTTGGTTCTCTTAGCCCCATCACACACGACTCGTGGGCGTAGGCGTATCGTTATGACGCTACGCATGACAATATGTAAAATTACGCCTCCTACGATTCGCTGCAACACCGCTTCGTCTGCGGACATGTTTGAATATGTTCGTGCTCGTACTTCTCTTCTCGTACGCGCCATTTACGCTACACTTGCGCTTACTGCTGCATGTCCTTCGGTTGGCTATACATTAAGTCTTTCGACAGGGCTAGATATTTATCTCTCTGATAATTGATATGGAATGGGAATTAATGATTTAATGGAATGGTAATTGGCGGCATATGAATTCTCAATGATCATAAATACATTTGATAATCCGGACATCGACTTTTGTCCTCTCGGGTCAATGCCAAATGTAACAAGTACATTTCATGGAAGAGAGATCCCGATGCCCAAAATATTGACGCATACATTGGGTCCCTTTCTTCTTCCCTTTGCTTTAATATTAAACATATTGAATAAAATTATCGTCGACGGTGGTACAAGAGTAGTAGTTGTACCACAATGGCCATGTCACTCATGATTCTGTCTGAAATTTATATTTTACCACCTGTTAAGTATCTTATCACATCTCCTTTCAGATTAACACACCCGCTGCATCAGCAGCTTCCCTTGGCAGGGGGTGTGTTATCCGGGAAGGCTTTCTCAAACAAGGCAAAGCGGTTTTAGAATTAAATATTTCGTTCTCTTCTTTATCACGGAATTATCTGACACAATATAATTCCAATTAAAAAAGTGGATTATTGCAATAAGAATAATAGTGATATTTATAATGTTCGTATATTAGTTTATCACTAGACTTTCTTACGGAATGCTATGAATCAGGTTCATCCTAAGGAACACTTAACAATCATAGATCAACTATTTCTTTAATTTTGTGTTAAAAAATTGGTCACAATTAAATATTCATGGATCATTTTAAATGTATTTTTTAAATGAATCCTGTGTTTCCTCATTATAATGTTATAATGTTACGTGGGGGGATGCCAGTATTGTATAACATTATTTGGCGAATTTTTTCAAACAACATTTTAACAATTATTAAAAAAAAAAAAAAAAAAACTAGTAAGGTTTTTAGCTCTGCAGGATCGCATAGTTGTTGCTTAGTATCTTCCGGTATTGGTCGAACCCAACCTGTAATTAATCTTCCATATTTCCATCATAAACCATGTGTTTGCCCAGGTGCCACTTTAGCTTGTACTCATACAGCTTATACTTGGCTTCAACTTATAATATTAGACATAGAAACGAAGATAGTTTAATATTGACCTGTAAAAAGCCTTATAGAGCTGCTTCCTCTCAGACCTTATAACGCTGGATCAAGCAGACTTTGCAAGTGGCATACACCTTCTTATATTTAGATAGTGCTCACAGCACAAGGCTTGCATCTACCGTGACTATTTTTCGTGCTGGTTATACCTGCCGATGTATCGAAATCGAAAAACAGCCGTCGATGTTGAAAAACAGCCGGTTGGTCTGATAAATCCGCAGCGTTCGCCGACTTTTTACAACAGGCCAATTATAAATTCAACAATTACAAATTATAAATAGATAGAATATCTATCGAATTTATACATTCTTGATCATAACTAGATGAATTGAAAGCTTATTTTTTATAATCAAGCTAATACTAAGAATTAACTTTCGTTTCTTTAAAAATATATATATAGATATATTTATGATTATGTTTTATTCATACCGCAACATTGAAATTAATTTGGGTCTCTAAACATCTACCTAACGGTTATAAATCTCGTAAGATGAAGTCAAGATAATTCAATGATCAAACGAACTTACCTGAAGTGAAGTTCGATCTTGATTATCTTGACTTCATCGAAGAGATTTAAGTTCCCTCCCATCCCTTTTCCTTACAGTCAACCCTCATTTCAATGTTGCGCCTTTTTACTCTAAAATAATGAAGCAAAAGCGCGAAGGGCGATCGGTAGTGTAGTAAAGAAAGAGACGGGTATAGTCTATCTTTCTTTTTCCTACACTCTGAATGCTTGTGCGGTTGGTTAACGAGTTGCTGGGCGAGTGCCTAACGGTTATAAATCTCTTCGATGAAGTCAAGATAATCAAGATCGAACTTCACTTCAGGTAAGTTCGTTTGATCATTGAAATATGTATTAAAATATGATAGTTTCTCAGAGGCTATCTGAGTATACTATTTTTATTTTGCTATAGTAAATTGCGTTTTTAAGTGCTTTTACAAGAGTCGTTTAACCATAATTTTAAAGTAATCTCAAAGGCCACGTGTTGGCCATGTAATTTACTTTTGTACTGTTATTTCTTACCGTTTGGTCATTATTTCGAAATAAGTTCAAAAGGCCGACGTGTAGTAGACCCAACATCTGTATTGCTGCTGCTTGACTATAAAAAATTATGATCCTAAATCCACAAGTTATTGTAATTTTACATTGTACGTTTGTATTGTTGCGAACAAGAAAGTTTTATTCCTTACTATACCGATATTAAATCAGTGATCTGGAGGGTAGTTTTTAAAAATGTTGGCGAAACTAACGCCTGATTAAAATCCGTATGAGTGGGTGAATGTTCGAAACGGACGAACGAACATGGTTAAGTGTAGACTGTCGAGCGTAAGTGCCCATGGCCAGCTGGAAGTGGCAGTGCTAGAATGTTAAAAATGACTTGTCAAGCGTAAGTGCGAAATTGTCGAGCGTAAGTGCAATTTGTCGGGCGTAAGTGCTGGATAGCCAGTCGGAAGGGGCAAATGTGCCTGCTGGAAGGGGCAAGCCGAGCGTTAATGGCGATCCGTCGGGCGTAAGTGCTGGATGGCCAGCCGGAAGGGACGATCTGCCTGCTGGAAGAGGCAGCCTGCTGAGGACAGTCATGACATTCTTGGCTTTCTCCCCGTTTGGCCTACTAGCGTCATGTTTCTCCACGTGTTGGGACGGGCATGTACGGCTGGGGGTCGCGGGGCGTGCAATTCTTATATTACATGTTCGGATAGTCCGTGTTCGAATATTTTACCGGATGGTATTTTATGCTTTCTGTATGACGTCAAGTGCATGGGCAAGTTAACTGGCTGTTGTACCATAGTTCGCTACGGTAAGCGTAGCTGGCTGTTGCACCATGAGTGGCAACGGTAGGCTTCGCTGGCTGTTCGACTGAGGTTGATACGGTAGGTCAGACTTGTCCATCCTTTGATGTTTGCGGATGGTGTTTTATCTGTATGACGTCAAGTACAAGGACGAGTTAACTAGCTGTTGTACCATAGTTTGTTACGGTAAGCATAGCTGTCTGTTGCGCCATTGCTGGCAACGGTAGGCTTTGCTGGCTGTTTAACTAAGGTTGATACGGCAGGGTTGATAAGTTTATACTTGGATGTTTACAGATAGTGTTGTCTGTATCTAAGTTAGTACTGATCGGTTAGATAGTGGAAGATAGATGATAGCAGACAGATGTTAGTCACGACTACAATTGTTATTCAAGAAAAATGATCAATTATTCTTCCGTGTCAGCACCAGTCTTAAATTTACAAATACCAGTTATAGATAAAACTCCTTTATTACAAATTTTCGTGCGTTGCGGTTAGCTTCGAAAGTACCTTATTTTCTCCATGCCCCTACATCAGAAAGTTAGACAATACGATTCCTCTTAAGTGATCCCGAACTTTACGTCCTTACCACAACTTACAATTACTTAACAATGTTTTTATGTGTAACATCTCGTGCTTAAGACAGGGGTTGAAATCATTTTATCAGAAATCAATAAAAAAATGGGGGGGGGAATGAGCAGTAATAAGTAGTTTTGTATGAAAGCTTACAGTCTGGGTGTTTTTCTCAGTATGTTGTATTTGTGTATATTGTTGTGTGTATATTGTTGTGTGTATGTTGTCGGTAGTCTGGTACCCATAACACGAGCTGACGCTTGCTTTGGGGCTGGATTGCGATGTGTTTAGTGTCCTGATATAATTATCTATTAATAAACAATAAAAAAAAAGCTAGACGGTCCTCTTAAAGGAGCAACTAGGCCACGTCCATTCACCAACCATCTAGCGTTGTTCGCCGGACGACGTCCGTGTAAGTTCTAATCTTTTGTGTTTAGGCTATTCAAGTTCAATGATTATTATTTATTTATATTATAAATGTTATCCAGCATCGCGAGCGTGTACCTAGTTGTGAAGCGGTCTTCGATAGTTGTCGATGGATGGCGTTGCTCGCGCGGTGGCAAGCACTGACGGAGTTTCAAGCAAGCGTTCCGTAGATGCAGCTGCCGACATTCGCTCAGATCACCAGCGGTTCCCGGGCACTGTTGCCCTCAAGTCTGGCAGAGTTGGATGTGAAATAAGAGAAACCTTGCATTTTTGTTTGTCCGTTCCTCTCCAGCTGAATAGGTACGTGGTTCGATAATATGCAGATTTTGGTCTTGATCAAACATTCAAACCAGTGTAAGTATGGTATAGGTGCGCAGGCCGTTTGGAATTAAATTCCATAATTAATTATTTATGTAGGTGTAGATTATGAAAACGTGACTACGATTACTTATGTCGAATTTTAAAAAAAAAAGGAAAAGAAATAGGTTCTGTGCGCTTTCCGTATTCTGTAATTTAGTTGGTGAGCTGAGTATTGTGCTGGTAAGTAGCAGCCTGTTTTTCCCATCTATGACTGTTCTAAATTATAACAGTAAAAACATATTTTGTAAGGGATAATTGGAAAATATTTTGTGAAAACAGCTATACGGCCAACGTTCGTCCTAAACGGTCTTGGTAGTTCTTTAAAGGCTGGACCTTCCGGGATGTGCCTACCGCTTTGTGTGAACCGTTTGAGCTTTCTCTTAAAATATCCCAAGTTGATTGGCTAGCTATTTTATTAGTATGACGTTTCGAGTTGTTTTAGTACTGCCTTGTTTATTCAACATTTATATTTATCGCACACTATATGAATATAATAAATAAACTGCACTCTTATAATACATTAAGTAAATATTTGTGTAGTACCTAATATTACGATGGTTATTTATACCCAGACAGTAGTGGAGTAATGAACAACTGAATAACTTTATTTTTGATTCCTGCGGGTCCATGTGATATTTACCTAAGTTCATATTTTGATTTAAAACGTTAGATGTAGTTGTTGTTGAAGTAGATCTAGTTAATTATTCTTTTATTCTGGCACCTCATCACAGCTGTTTTCAATCTTTATTAATTTAACTCAAAGTCAGTATCTAAGTACCTATCTTATCATTAATAGCAACTACAAGTATTTTAGTTGTTATATTACCACACACCTGCAGCAAACATTTTATTAATTTTCACAATCAAATCAGAAGATTCAATTATGGTAATTATAGGATCTAAATTAGTTATCTTCAGGTCTCATAATACAATCTAAGTAATGCTGCTAGTACTCGTGGGGTTGAGTGTACGCTTCTGCAGTGTGGTCCCGGGGTCTGTTTTGGACTTGCCTTTGCACAGGTTTGGAGACACTGTCAAAGGATTCTTGGAGTGATGGAGGTGTGCTTCCGTCTCCTCGCGAGATGTCTTGGACATTTGTTATGATTTTTCATACTTTGTGAGAGATTTTGTATTATAACGATGACATTATTGAGAGAAGCGGGCGCCGAGTTTTGTGCCGGTTCTTCTCGGTGCGGGCCTGCTTCCCGGGCCTGGCGGTGGATTTTTGACTTCTCGTGAGGGCCGTGAGGTGTAGGGATGAATGTTTTCATTTTCATTTTCACTGCGGTTATTTCTCCGAATATACAAAAATCAAGACATTATTTAGATCGTATGTTGTTTAGTTTATATATAAGATATAAGTTCCATTAAAAATAAAAATAAAAATTAAGTTAATGGACGATTCCACTATCGCGGGTACGAACAATTTAAGTTAAAGAATATTTTAACGTAACAATCATCACACTCTAAGAAACTATTAATTTAAGTTGAGTTTTGATTTCTCCTTACAGTCTTGTACAAAGTGTCAGATTGTTAGCTCTTAATTTCTGTGAGAAAAGTAAACTTTTTCATTTTTCTATCGTGGGTGCAACAAGTTAACATTGTATTCTAGCACTCAACAATTGTTTATAAATAACAACATTTACTTACATTTTTGAAACAGAGAGATAAATGATTATTGACAAGTTTAACGTCTAAAACATAATCTCTATCTATTAGCAACAGCTAGCTATCTTACGACACTGTTTCTAGGTATGATTTTCAGTTTGTATCAACTTCTCGGATGGTAATATTTTCAAACGCTCCAAAAATTTAATATGGAATTAAATCGGGAAAAAAGGGAAGATCAATCAAGGACTTCCTTCATTGTACTACTCGCATAAAAAACAACTAATAACGCGATTAAAAAATTAATGTCGGGAAGCGTCTATAGCGGAATCGCCCTAATCTGACAAATTTCGGTTGCTGTACCACATAACACATGTATCATTTTGATCTTAGTTAAGAGATATTTCGCAGTAAGAATGAATTGTAAACACACCTCTGAAAATTAACTTCCAATTGTTGTAACTTTAGTATTTATCAAGATATAATGTATTATGTCTATAACGCTAAAATTAACTTACTTAAGAGATTTTTATATTATGTTAATTTATTCAATTTATTGCGAGTATTTTTGGGTTGCGTTGTCGGTTTGCGTCCTTTTCCTCTCAATGCAGTGTGACAGTGCCAGTGTAGAAGAACTCAATAATAAATAAAAACAAATTATTCTTATTTTATAATTAACTTGTTAAGGCTATTCATCTCCTGAATTGGATTAGGTTTGTTATACCATAGATAACACTAATGTTTATTATTATTAATTGTTCAGAGCCTATAATTCAGAGCCTATAGTTTAATTAATTGTTTGTCAGAGCCTATATTCAGAGCCAGAAAGTCGATAATTTAAATGAATTTTGCAGTTCATACAGAGTTTATAAGAGTCGTTCAATTCAGCAGACAACGTTTGTTTGAACCGGTTATGCACTGTTTATAATATTATTGACGTGACAACGTCTTATAATTCGATAGAGCCGGCTGCACGAACAAAAAAACATGACTCATTTGCCGTTACCTCGCTCTGAGGCGTTCCATGTAAGGCTTGAAGTGCAAGCGAGAGTTGTCACGTTCAACTATCGTCAGTTGGCCGACTTTACAGACAACAAATTTTTTTATTATTCGTATTAATTTTTCGTTATTATTTTCCTTACATGAGCAAAATCTTTCAAAACACCATCATTCAGAAGTATGAGTAAGCAGTAAATATTTTCGAAATATTTGATTTGGATATGATATCGGAGAAACAACACTCCGAGTATCTATTGGTTTTATGTGGGCTTATTTGTTTGTAATAGAGTAGGTACCTATTATATTATAGTCCAGTCCAGGAGTTGAAATATATAAATATTTCAGTAAAAATTAAAAACAATAGGAAAAAAGAGGAAATCTGGCCTTGTCAGAAATTGCAAACTTCACATTAAAAAAAAAAAAATTAAACAAAGGGAGAGATGTAGTGTACTGTCTGTGGGTAGTTATAGAAATACAGGAGAACAAGTATATACAAGGTAACTTCGATGCGGAGAGTCATTATACAACCGTAGACGGGAACACACCTGTCTTGTAGTAAGTGCTTTGTGCGTGCTAGTATTTGAAGTCCGTAGTAAATACGCGGACATTACATTACAGGGCTTTTACGAAAAAACGTAGAAAAAATAAAAGAAAACATTATAAGATTTAAGTAAGCCGCTGCGGGTGTAGGGATAAAGGGTTCTAGGCCTGGAGTAAAAGTCTTACCCCACATCAGCTGTCTATAAAGTTTCTGCCATTCATTTTCCTTTATGCCTTCAAGAGAATTGAGTTTTATGTCCCGGCAGTGAGCGGTTAACATAACATTACTTGGAGGGACAATACGAGCAACTTGTTTTACGAATACTTTATATTTTCTACGCTAAACAACAAGATTTAATCCAGATGTTACGGCAACGCGTCAAAGAATATTTAGAGAATAGATAAAGCGAATTTAATTTATATTTTCCCTTACAGAAATGCAGTACTGTTATAGCTTTGTGTATTGTGTAAAGATACTTGATAAATTAGTTTAATTTAATTTTCATACCTTAAGTAACGGATCTAATCACTATTTTTAGTTGAAATATCTTAAAGACCGCTTTTTTTAGAAGATTTTTAGTTTGACGACGTTTATAATATGTTATCTTAAATTTTTTATTGTATTGTAGGATCATTTCCTCTAAGCTCAATAGCTAGAATCTATGTAAATAGAATGAAACTGTCATTTGTATTATTCGTTGTAAGTAGAAAGACAGATCTACAAAGTAAGTTAATATTATATATCCTTCTCTTTTCTGTAATAAGAACTAGGTATCCTATTCTGAGCAGAATTATATTATGCTCTCCAATTCCTGAGTTAAGATCGCCTAATAATAAAGTTTACCTTTTATGGCATTTATTAGCATCTTCAAACATTATTATCATAGATGAATAGGATTAAAAAATTAAAATGATGTAAAAAGTTTTTTTTAACAATTCGTCTTCATAATCACTGCACGTGGCTGACGCGTCTACCTTAAACTAATCTTTGGAAAACTAAGTTGGTTTTACGCCTCCCGGAGGTCTCATACGGGTATCTGTTTAATCTGCCCGCGCAAAATAACGCACATCATGTTTATTAATGTGAACTGCTTTTATTGCTCACGGTAGGCAATTTATTCATTGCATCGCTGCCTTGTGTCGCTTCTCTTTTTATTTCGGAATTTATACTTCGCATAGTTCTGGAAATGGAGTATTTTAATCTCTCTACTCGACATTTTTATAGTATAACTAGCTGACCCGACAAACGTTGTTTTACCATATAAAATATTTCTCACTTATGGATATGTACACATAAAAGTATAGGTACACAAAAGATTTAATAAAAATTAATCAAGCCGTTTCGTTTTTGTTTCATAATAATACATAATATTATTATGCAGGTTACCACCAAGGGCTTAATCAACATTAAATAAATTTAGAATCATTGATTTCCAGCTTGTTTTAATAATATACACAGAGCTTAAATATCTCAGTTTAGGTATTTCTTCGTCATCTTCAGTTCGTAATAAATATCTTACTCTCGGATCGATTCTTTTAATATCGAATTTTTGTATACAATTGTTGGTGATTAAAAACAAAGTTTTCAAAAAAAGCAATTTTAGTATCCAATTAAATAATAGATAAAGCCTCCATTGACTGTACCACAGATAATATAATACTAACTGCACAGATAATATAATACTAACTGTACTAACTCAATTTACCTCCTTGTGCGATAGATGGCAGCACAACTCGTATACCTCGCGCTTTGGTTTTACATTCTCTATAGTACAAGGTCCAGCGAGTAACCCATAACCTTGTCTCTGAATTCTTGTTTACTCAAGACATTTAAGACAGAATTTCTCTTGGAAAGGAGTTGGTTGGCAAAGTCTGACCACTCCTTAAGAATCTCTCTCATTGAATTACTTTCTCTAAGTACGCTGATAGTACTATGACGCTAAACGTTAGTTCATATCAGTCGAGATTAGTACTGATCATAATTAAGATACTACGTCATTGTTTTTCAAATCAACGAAAAATCAAAATAATATTTTGCTAATTTATTATTTTTCAGAAATCAGCAATAATCAAAAGAATTTTTTATCGTTTCATTAGTACTTTGGAATGCTTGCGCTTATGCTATGCTTTCAAAATAAATCTATGATAGTCATTTGACCGTCGTCGTCCAGAAGTCACGTGAAATGTCATAATTTTGTTTCATGAATACTTATAATTTTGATAAGATTTTTCCTAAAATTTTACTGAGATTTTGCCTAGGTCTATTATCATTATTATTATCTATGAAAAAATGTACAAAGCGCAGTCGGAACTCGGAATGTTTGACTAACGACGCCACTTCGTCTCCCGGCGTTGCCTATTGTTCGCTGACAAGGTCCACGATAATATTGAAATGCCACACCTGAATAGCGGCTGTTCATTTATCTTTCTATCGCTAGGAGTTACGAACCACAGGCTCACCTAAAATCACAAATCATTGTTTCAAATTTTTCAACACACACCAACTGTAACTTACCTTTAACTTACCTATTGAAAATTATGTAGCAACTAAAAATGTCACTTATACTTACTACCGAAGACATCGCGAGGAGGCCTGTTAGTAATTTAATCATTATCATTTCGAAATTGCTTCGATCTCTACTCTTTTGAATAATTTTCGGTATGTGAGAAACATTCCGAAATCATTTATGCATCTGAAGTTTATTTACAGCACCATCTAGCGTTGAGAGGGTGAAGCTGCTATGATTTGAGTTTGTCAAATCGGAACAAGACCAAGAGTGTCCTTTGCCAGCTGAAGGATGCCAGGCCTTGTGTTGAGGTCCATAAAGACCACTTATGGAAGAATATACTTCGGTCGTCGGAGAAGACCAGATTTGATGATTTATTAAAATCGTACCTAAGATAAGTGACCACCAGGTATTCGTCTGTGAAAAAATGTCGGGACAAGGAAGTCGAGAGACGATGCTCGAGGCCATAACCAACGTTGGCTAAGTCCATCATTGGTTATAGTGCCTTGGGTCGTAAAGTTGTCGCAGAAGACAAGAACCCATTTCTCAAAGGACTTATTTTAGAAGCATAAGTACCTAATCCTTTCTGAGAATACTATATCTATTTATATGTATAGTTCTTGATGTATAAGTAGCCCTTATTAGGCTTTTAAGTTTAGCACATCCTACATCTGCAGGGTTCAATAATTGTTTTTGTGCGGCCACCATTTTTAGGGTTCCGTACGCAAAGGGTAAAACGGGGCCCTATTACTAAGACTTCGCTTTCCGTCCGTACAACCGTCTGTCACCAGGCTGTATCTCTTGAATTGTGATAGCTACAAACTTGAAATTTTCAAAGGTGATGTATTTATGTTGTCGCTATAAAAACATATACTGAAAAATACAAAATAGAATAAAGTAAATATTTGAGGTGGCTCTCATACAACAAACGTGATTTTTTGTTTGTTTTTGCTCGATATTCATAACGGTTACAGGTAGACACTTGTTCACACAATATTTAATTATATACATACTCATTTTAAAAATAAATGGTTCATTTAAATTAATATAAATAAATGTTTCCCATACACCTAACGTGAATTTTGGCTCGTTTTTGAATTAGGTGGCAGGGGTGTTTAGTTTACTTTAAATACCAACTTTTATCCTATGACGAGGTTATGTGGATTGTGAAATCGAACATTATGTTAATACAGTACATATAGAAACTGCAATATTTTTAAATCGTAAATGTTGATACATTCAATAAAGCATATTGAAACGAAATTCAAAAGATATTAATTGAATGGTGTTTATTTTGATTGCCTATAGCTGTCAACGGGCGAAATGAAATCGTTTTAATGTTTGTAATTTTAAACCAATATCTACTGTTTTAATTATGTTAATAATAATACATTTAGTTAATTAAACTACAGTTCCGATATGCTTATACAACTGGAATGGTTTTTATTTGAATTGTATCACACATAAATTAGTGTTTTTAAGTCTGATGTAGTTTAATTAAAGTTTTAACATTTTAATTAAAGTTCATTAAAATGCCACTGGACATGGAAAATTGTATAATCACTTCATGTCTCTTAAGAGAAAAAACTATAGGCAATTTCTAAATATATCATTATTTAAAACTTGACGTAAATTTTAGGCTTTGCGATAAATACTAGAAATTAGACTAACAACTATTGAATGTTACTATGGTATAACTACCTGAAACCTTGTTTTAACTATCGAATTTGGATCTTCATAAAAAGATTGTAGAATTAGGGATCAGTATAGACGTGACCTACCATGACGGGTACCTAGGTATACGAGTACATAATATGTTAAAAAAATAACTGCTAGGTAAATTAAACAACCGGATGGCGTATACGACGTTTATCGTTTCACATAGTAAGAAGTAGGGCTAGTGTATAATTAGCAGCAAATTTCTCGAGTCACCCAACTGTGCCGTTTTAAAGAGGATATTTCTTTGCCATTATTGCGCTATTATTGCAATCTTATTGTGTCCCCTTTTCTCACAATTGCTACTATGTATGTAATGACCCTGCAAGAGGTTCTAAGTTAATGTTACCTTGTGTTTCCTTCTAACGTCTTGAGTTTTAGAATGAAGTTAGCGTTTAGAAAATCTTAATTATCAGAAAGTCTATAGCAAAAGTTTTATGTATTTCAGTAGAAAACTTCTAACTCACTACACACAGCACACCCCAAACCCGTGGGCCTTATAGGTCCAAGGGTTGACGGTGGCGAAAAAAAGTAAGAAAATTAAAAAAAAATCAGTAGATACCCTGAGCAATGCCGGGGTGAAGTAGCTATACTGGCAGCTATAGTCGTAATATCTCGCTACCGACGGTGTAATAAAATGGTAAACAGTCCTCCTGTAAAATAGGTAGGTATATTATAAATAAGGTGGCATAATATATAAAATTGCTAAAGCAATATACCACAGTTAAATAATTGAGAATTCGAAATAGGTACATAAATTACTTGAAATTAGCTAACCTGTCGAAGGCTGGTTTATAATGAAAATGGCAAATTCGGTCAGTTGAGAGGTTACGTAAACAATTAAGAGTGCACAATTGAAATATCTGTTTAAATGAAGCGATTAAATATGAATGGCAGTCCAGCGCCAAAAATGTAATAAAGTGCCGAGGGAATGTGGCCGTTGTGTTGGTTTGTTTAGCGACCACAATGCGCTGCGCTAACGAGTTGCACGACTGAATAAAACATCGTTGCTCTTGCGGTACAAGTTATAAGAAATTCAGTGAACCTGAATTTTATGCAAGGTATTAACCTACCATGGACGCGGTGGATCGCGAGAAACAGTTTCGCCAGATGTTTTTTTTTACACTGACAGCGTCAGTAGTAAGCCAACAGCAGTATTGACCTCAGGTATTGACTATTGCCCATAGATCGCTGTCCACGCCACAGATGTCTGTCTACCTTGCCAATAGTCTGTACTGAGGTCTGTACATACGTTTCCATGGAAACGGTTTCCGCCATATTGTGGCGTGTTGGTGGGGAATTTTGACAGACGGCTCTACTATTTTATTGTATGAAGAAGGTTTGCGTTAAATGTTCTGATGACCATATCCTCGGGTTTGTTATCAGTGGCAAGGCTGAAAAGTGCTTGTTTGCGTGTAGTGTATGTTTTGAGTACATATCAAGCGAAGAAAGAACTGAACCGTGAGCGAAGTTTTGCAGCAGTACGTACATAATGTACCATCTCTCACAGTGAGGGAAATGCTCGATTTACAGTCAGAGTTTTACAAATATGAATGGTAGGTAAGTACAGTTTTCATTAACCGAAACCATATTACACTTGCTTCATACAATGAGCCTATACTTATGGTCAATGGCCTCACACTACCGGAGGAAAGAAGAATGGTTAGATAATTAACTCTTAAAACCGGGCAAAAAGAGTGCGATCAATCCACTGAGAGTTGAATAAATGAACACGTCATAGACTAATCGGATTACTGGAGACCTAGACCAACAGAAAGCACGGGTAAAGACTAAAGAACCTTCTGAATGACTCTTATTTATTGATCAAAATATATAAATTACAATTTTTAATCTTACATCTAGGCCAGCCTCTAGAAAACTTAATGTTTATGGTGAGGATGGCGAGTTTGCCATAATAAACTAGTAAACAATAGGATCAGAACAGATCTAGGATAATTTACAGGGCACGGGGTGTTTATGCAGTAACTAGCATGAATAAAGAAGAAGGACAAGTGCAAGTGCGTATACCGTATGGGCCCCAATGATAATTCAGAGCACAAATTGTCTTCAACTGCCTTAATTTCAGTCTGGAAATAGAGAAGGTCGCAAATGAACTGACTGTTAACATTTCTGTGGGAAATCTTCTATATCTTATGTTACTTAGGAGGGACAATCATAAGAAAGGAAAATCGCTTATGGCTTGTAAAATGTAGCACACATTAGATTAGAACATTTCACTTTGCACAATAGTCTTGGTTTGCCTGTAACCTAAATATCGAATTGCGGACACAACAGGCGTTCTACGGAAATGTCGATGTTTATGCCCATTGAATAAAATATAAAGAGTTATATAGCAACACTGCTAGTGTATAGTACGATTCACGAAAGATGACCACAAATGGCGGGCCTATTTTAGGTCTCTTTGGACTTATCTAACTAATATTATGGTCTTATTTATTTTAACTAATATATATGGTATTATTTAACTAATATATGGTAATTATTTTGGCTTAAGTCTTTTCTTCATGAGTGTACACGAAGAAAAGACCCGCCATTTGTGGTCATCTTTCGTGAATAGTACTATACATGTCTTCGTGTCGAGTAAAAAACCGCAGAAGGGTTAATTGCGTATTTAAACCCAATCAGAGTTGGAACAAAACCTTACATGATTATAAAATTATCGTTTATCGTACCTATAGTCCTTATTCCTGTTATTTGATGCATCTCAAGTAGTTACCGGGAACCTTTAAGATGCAGAATTAATCCAGACTATTCGTGAGTTAAATAATAGTTATCAGATTATGAACAAAATTCCGAACCATTCTTATCTACGAAGATATAATAATAATAATAATAATAATGTTCTTTATTGAAAGGCAATGAACCCAGTTAAGCAATTTACATGAAAATATTACATACAAATAAAAATAAAAACAATAATGATAATATGAGAATATTAACATAAATGAAATAGAAATATTATATTAATATTATAAAATATTATGTGCTTATTTTCGATTCGCACTGCGATGCTGTGTCAACCAATGCCGAAAGGTTGCGGCATCCAAGTGGTCACACATTGTACGAAGGATCTCATTATGAGAGCAACGAATTCGCTCCCAAAAGGTTGCTATACGCGAACGTATTATTGCGAAGAAGTCGGGCATTCTTGCCGAGGCGAACATGTTCGACGCACTGCAAAATCGTGGCAATTTCATCAGGATGCGGTAGGCATCATTGTACTGCACCCTGATGGCACTATACGAGCGTCTGGTGTACCCAAACCATAGATGGCAAGTGTACAAATTTTGACAGAACGCTCGAAACAGGGTGTTCTTGACCTGCTCGTTGCAGTGGAAGAATCTGCGTGCTATCATGTTGCACCTGACAGCAAGCGCCCGCCTCTCGCGCTCTATGTCACAGTCGTCTCTGAGACCCTCCGTCAACATGTGACCGAGATACTTGAACGCCGCCACCCTTCGTATCTCCACACCATTCATGAATACCGGAGGGACGTTGTCCGGGCCTTTTCCACACTTAAAGACCATCATTTCGGTCTTGGAAACGTTATATTTAAGTCCATGACTTAAAGCGTATTTTTCACAAATACTCAACAATTTCCGTAGTGCCTTGATAGAGGGACTGAGCAGCACCATATCATCAGCGTAACTTAAATTGTTAACACATACTCTGCCGATATGACATCCGATTTTGCTACCTCTCAGCTCCTCTATCAGGCCATTGACGTAAATGTTGAAAAGGTCCGGCGATGTCAGTCCGCCTTGGCGCACACCACATTCTAACCTATATTCGCTAGAAAGTTTGTCGCCCCATTTCACAGCGTTAGTTTGATTTTCGTACCAATATCTCAACATATTAATAACGTCAGACGGTACTTTTAGTTCATTGAGTTTTGACCATAGTAGATTATAATTTACTAGATCAAAAGCTCGGCTTAGATCCAAGAAACAGGCATACACGTTGGTATCCCTGGACGTATAATATTTTACAGTATTTTTCAAGCTGAAAATAGCAGAATCGGTTGAGACATTGGCACGAAAACCAAACTGCGCATCATCGATACTTACATTCATCATAAGAAACGGATGTAACAGTTTTTCAAAGATTTTTCCAATTATAGTACCCAATGAAATGGGCCTATAATTACTCAGTTTTGACAAATCCCCAGTCCTGTTTTTGGGAATTGGAACCACCACGGTTTTCATAAGTTCCTTTGGTAAATACTTAAATTTAATGCATAGGTTGAAGAGCGTGCATAAGACTCTGCTTATCTCTTCACCAGCGTAGAGAATGTGCTCGACACTCAGGCCATCGTGACCCGGAGACTTTCCACGTGTCATCTTTCTTATTACCGTAAAAACGTCGTGTGGTGAGAATTGTAGGGCCTCAGTATGTGAGTCCGAAGGCGTAGTGTCGCGCACATTTCCCTCAACGCCTGTGACGGTAAGTGGTTTCACTTTAAAATGATTAGCGAATAATTCCGCTATTCCATTCTGTTCGGCTACATTTTCTACACTCTGTGGCAACCTAGGCCTATTTTGAAGCCTCTTAGTGGCTTGCCAAAACTTTGGAAAATTTTTGTTCGCTCGGTGCATGGCTAAAATGTTCATTCCAATTTTTTCTTGATTATTCTGACACCATTTAAGTTTATTTTTAAATTCTCTGCGACTGTTAGCCATATCATCATAGACCGGGCCATATGACGGCCTGCCCGCTGATAACCACCACGAGTAGTAAACCTTAGCCTTAGTATGGCTCTGACTAACGTGGTAGTTCCAACCCACTACGCGTTTCCGTTTTCTATGGGCATCGCAGTGCGAGTCGAAACTCACAACAGCACCTTTTCTTAAAATATTCACAATTTCATTATAATAATTATCTATTAAAAATAAATGTTCAGTGCATGTAAAATTATCACAGCTAAAACATTGACTAGAAAAAATTACATTTTTAAGATTATCACAGCAATGTTTATTATAAACGCTAACCTGCTCTGGGTTTCGTTGACCCCATTTAACCTTATTCACTAAGCTTCTATTGTCGCTGTTAAATCTACTTACAACTACGTCAAAATCGCATGTAACTAGAAGCGGACAATGGTCAGACCACTCCACGTCATAATCTACACTCACATCTGAGACTGTCTTTCGCGCCGCACTCGTCACTAAACAGTGGTCAAGCCATCGCGTCACGCCACAGGAATCACTGACATACGTATAAGTAGCCGAGCTCTTACCCAAAATGTCGTAGTCCGCACACTCTAAAGAATTTTCTGAACAAAACAACGTAAGCTCGTCACCAAATCTGGAACTACAGTGGGCATTAAAGTCACCTAAAGCGAAGGCAATTTCCGTTTCGCTATCGTCGATAATAGCCGTTATATGCGCAAGATTATTTGTAAACTCCAGCAGGTTTTCTTCCTTGTCCGTTGGCATATAAACGTAATATTACATATTATGTATTATACAAAGTATGAATATGAAATCGCTCCAATATCTATTTTTTAAAAGGCTCACTCACAAACCCAGTATACTTACACAATATATTATTATGAACATGCTAAGTTCAGTGCTCTTTTTGTATGACTCGACCTTTAACTTGGACGATATGATTTATATAACGGGTATTCAAATTAGGCTGAGTTCTCGTAAACTACTGTTGGTATCTAGTTTTAGCTGTTATACAAGTTATTAAAGTCCGTTGACTGTTGCATAAATATTATTACTTTGTTTTATGACGATTGTTTCTCCTGTAAAATATTAAGGAATTTTCACACTGTGTCTCTGAATATTTCGCATTTAACAATAACGTTTCAGTTATTTCAAGCAACCAGGCCTTATTGTTACACGAGCTTAACTAATTAAGCTCGTGTCACAATACCTGATAAGTGTAAGATATGTCAATCCACGAAGACGCGCCCCACTCTTTTAAAATCGCTTATGTTATTCGATTCGTATGGAGTTTGACAGAGTGGGGCGCGTCATCGTGGATTGAAATATCTGTACTAGATTTGAATGTATTTTTAATAACCTGTCAAGTGCGAGTCGGACTCGCGCACTGAGGGTTCCGTACTACAACCGGAGGAATAAAACCATAAAAACCACTTTTCTTATCGAACCGCAAAACTAACTTTGTTTTTAGAGGTTTATTGTAAATATCAAAAAAACTACTTATTAGATCTCGTTCAAACCAATTTTCGGTGGAAGTTTGCATGGTAATGTACATCATATATTTTTTTTAGTTTTATCATACTCTTATTTTAGAAGTTACAGGGGGGGACACACACATTTTACCACTTTGGAAGTGTCTCTCGCGCAAACTATTCATTTTAGAAAAAAATGATATTAGAAACCTTAGTATCATTTTTAAAGACCTATCCATAGATACCCCACACATATGGGTTTGATGAAAAAAAAATTTTTGAGTTTCAGTTCTAAGTATGGGGCACCCCCAAAATTTATTACTTTTTTTAAATTTTGTGTGAAAACCTTAATGCGGTTTACAGAATACATCTACTTACCAAGTTTCAACAGTATAGCTCTTATAGTTTCGGAAAAAAGTGGCTGTGACATACGGACGGACAGACGGACAGACGGACAGACGGACAGACGGACAGACAGACATGACGAATTTATAAGGGTTCCGTTTTTTTGCCATTCGGCTACGGAACCCTAAAAATGGATTCTAGAACATTGATAAGACGCACCTATTTTAAGTATTGTTAAAACTAAAAGGCTCTTCTGCTTTACTTGCGCTATCTCTATTTTACCCACTGGGTTGAATTTACAAAAATACTTTTTTAGCGGAAGTTCACACACAGATTGTGACGTAAACTATAACGTCACAATCTGTGTGCCTTATTTCAGCCCGATCTGTACAATTGTTTGAATTATGTACTCAGAGATCATTCTTCTAAAAAATTTCGTATAAAATCTTTCTTTTTGAACCTTTTTTGTATAAAATTGAAACGTGTCTGAAGAACCTTCATCCATCCATTCATCTTTTTATACTTAACCTTTTTTATTTTTTTTTGGCAGAAAATGCCTGACGTACCCATTCGTTCCGGGCCAACCGAAGGGTTACTATAGGGGCTTGCACCCACTAAAAACCATCTGTCTGTTTCCATTACGCACTTACTGGTGGTTGTATGGGATTCACTGTATCTTCTAATAACCTGTGAATGGATTCTATCACATTGTTTCTCTTTAATAGATCTTGTGATCTGCAATGAGGATCAATAATAATTATGCAGATTTCAACCCAAAATTAATGAACGTGAAAAATCATACCTACTTAAAGGTGGGTTTTGAAATTTTGTTTAAGTTTAGAGTTGTAGTCATAGGCCGAGCCTACTAATATTGTAAACGCGAAAGTTTATAAGTATGGATGGATGATTGAACTTTTGTACTCTTTCACACCACAACTACTGAACCGATTTGGCTGAAATTTGGAACATAGATAGTTTATAACGCAGATTAACACGTAGGCTACATCCCGGAAAAGTCCATCGTTCCTACCTGGGATTAGTGAAAAACCAAAGCCGCGGGCAACAGCTAGTACGAAATAATTACTTGCAAGCCCAAACGTTCATTAGTTATAATGGCTTTCTAGTCTATCTATATTTACCCATCCACCTGTCCAGCTGTGATACGTGGTACACTAGATGCTCACAGAACGTGTTTGGTGGGCATTGTTCAAGGAAGCACGACTTCATAATTCACGTAACGACTACGATTCGATTTTGTCGTAAAGAATACGATTTTTCTAAACAAATCGTAGGTCCTACATAATAATATGTTATTTATGCATACAAAGCTCTTACTTTCATATCATGTTACATACGTTAAATTATATATTATGTATTCACTACCTCATGACCCGACAACAGATTAAGCGATCCTGCAGCTGTGTACTTTAGGTATAATACATGTCTATTTCTAAGATGGCATTTGGTATGCTTGTGAAATGAAATGAAAAAAAACATTCCGACGAATTGAGAACCTTCTCCTTTTTTTGAAGTCTGTTAAAAATGTATAAGAAGAACGAGAAGAATAGTTGTCATTGATACGTCACCTAGGCTCAGTTGCTTGACTTGACTTTAACCGAAACGATATAGTTAAATATGGCGGTTATAATGTTAATAGGTGACATTGTGGTATGATCATTTTGTCAATACGATATGTCGTTCCCATTTTATGAATTTCGTTTCACAAGCATACCAAAAGCAAACGTCGATGTAATATAAGTAATAAATGATTAAGTCGTATTGCTAAGGTTCCTGGTGTATCGCTGGGTAGCGTACGAATAAAATTACTTTGTACATATAAACGATATTAGATCAGGTAAAATCACAATCAAGTTTTAGAAGAAACTTTTAACAGTAAAATGTTTAGACCAGCGTATCGCATAGTATAAAGTCGTGATGCCTGCAAGTAATTATTTGAAAACAATGCAAAAACTCAATTTATTCAATGCCGATATAAAAAATATGGCGGTTATAATGTTAATAGGTGACACTGTGGTATGATGGTCGGCAGATGGCAGGTTGCAGATTTCCGACTTTAATTACTTTGAAATTAATCTTTTTTACTGAATACATCCTTTATTTACCCTAGCCTTGTTATTTTATTGGCAGTTAAGTAAGGGTGATTACCTTCTCGTATTATCAAGGTTTGTGCACTCTAGAGTTTTTACGAGTAATTACTAGGTTTTTCTTGTTTGTGCCTATTTCCACTTCCTTCGTCGACCTACTTTCAAAGAAATTTACTAGTCCAGCTTATAGGTATAAATTGCTATTGAAAATATCTCACCAACTAACATTCACACTCAAATACGCATCACATCTCACAGCTTACAATTATTATAATATTATGTCTATGAGTTTTATAAGTTACTCTTAATGTTATAGCGATAAGGTTGAAAACAGTTTTGTTACCCAAAAAAAAGAAGATATAATTAATGTGACAATTTATCAATCAATCAATAAACTAAACCATTATTTTTCACGAGCCTCCTTCCAGAATTAGAAGAGTTTTATCATAGTTTATTACATAAGCTAGCCAAGAGCATGTAAGTACCTACAGCCTGAAGAATATAATGGACAAAGCATTTAAATTTCCTTGCGATGTTTTCACTTACGAATCGAGAAAGTAACAGAAGCCGGCAGGAAATTAGTAGAGTAAACTTAGGCTAAGAGTATCGCATTACCAGAATTAGCTTCACTAATTTACAAAAAAACGTAGCGTAATACGAAAATGTATGTCTGGCATACTTCTCAAAAAGAATGTCCAACCGTAATAATATTATGAATGATAAAATTTCACATAGAAAACGAAAGAAATTAAGTATACCACGCTCATTTTCCAGGAAAGTAACACTGGTCATATAAAGTTTACGGGCGGTAAGTGAAACGTGTGAATTTAAATCAACAAAAACAGTTATTATTGTTCAACAAGTTTTATTGCGGCAGTAACAACGACATTTTGCGAGGTTTTTTTACGTTTCCACTCACGAGCTTCACAAGAAATTATAGCGAAACTAGTAATACAAAAGTTGTCCGTAATTAGCGGGTTGTGTACATCTGCCATTGGAAGTCAACTGATGTTATATAAAAACCAATCTTATTATCCAAGTCATACGGTTTATATTTCACTTGTAAGAGTTTGATGATACCCACTTTTTTCGTCATTTTAGGCTATTAACGTTTTAAAACGCCGCGAGCGCCACTGTCGCACCACAAGTAACACTTTGGTTATTTAAAAAGGAAATTATTGTATTTTTCTTACAACTTAAGAAAAATAACGCTCACGTAATTGTTATAATTTTGTGTACCGTTTTTTCTTTTACAAAAGGTCTGTCTGTCTGACGTCTGTAGTACTTGTAACTCGAAAATATCTTTAAATGATTGAAACCATTAAAATTTTAAGTATTTATTAAAATATGACTGAGTAAGAGTCACGGGAAGGAGCTGGATACAAATTGGCGCAGGACTGTGTGGGCTGGAAACCATTGCAGGAGACCAGTGTTCATCTGCTGAAACGAAAATATTATTTACAATAAAAATTCTGTTTTAATACAAATTTGTAGTTGTAAAATTCTTAGTAATGATGCTTTAAAAACGGACCGTGAATAATTTCTTAGAATTAGTATTCACAGAGATGTGTGAAAACTCTTCATTTTGGTAACTTGATATATATACTAATGTCTTTAATCAAAATTCTACATAATTATTTTAAGAGGTGACCTGCACTTGCATATGCGTCGGGAATGGGTTGCGATGATGATTTTCATGAATCTGTTCTTAGCACAAGTACGAAAATATAATTTAACACTCTCTCTACTCTGATATAAAACAATCAGTCGTATCATTAACAGGGTCCACGGATGGTATTTCCCCTCCACTCGGTAAAAACCTCGACAAACCTCCATTAAGCCCAACAAAGTGCCGTGGACGTCATAAAATATATTTTCCGATAGTCAAATTGCAGCATCGGCTGAACCCACAAATCTTTTCCGATAAATTTTGCCCGGGCGACTACCATCTATATACTCTCTCGATTATCCCTCTATTAGGTGATCGATTGTGCCCATAATGGACTGTAGGCATCCTTCCAAAATATTTGCTTTTATTTTCGCTTTATCGATAAGAGAATAATGTCGCTGGTGTCCGAACGTCGACGGAAAACTCTAGCAATTCATTTTATCTTCACGGAATTCGGAAAACACGTCTCTTTTGGCATATTTTGTTAACATTCTATTAATTATGAAAACTTCTACTTATCAAAGCTTTTTTACACTTCTTTAGTATTGAATATTTCACAATTCATAAATACCTAAAAATTAATCAATTCTTAATGAGAGAGATGCTTTAGAGCTGGCACCATAGTAACTCTACGATTCCGCATTGTGAAGTCAACATCTCCTATCCCGAGGCTATCCCGGTGTCGAGACGAAAGGGTCGTCGAAGAAATTGTTGGTAGTGTGTATCATGTAAGCGGTGTTCCTGCATATTGGGCGATACAGATTATTTTCAAGTAGCATACTATGGCAAAACAAATAAATCTGTCCTGCTAATTATTGATTTATGCAAAATAACACCTGCAAAAAATTCTTCAAATATAAGTCTTGAGCATTGAATTTTTTTTTATTGTGTCCTAAAATGTGTTTGGTCAGAGCATTATTTGCTAAGCTACAATAAAGACATGAGTGCTGGCTATAAAATTGAGTCAAGCCATGAAATCTTGGCGACTTTTGATTTTTTTTTACTCTAAGATGTTAGCGTACTAACTTGGAAGGGTAAGTAAATTTACCCCAACGGTTTCTAAAACAACGGTTTCGGTTGATAAAAAATTGCGCGAGTTTCCCGTGACTTTTAGACCAGTAGTAGCGCTCCAAAAGTTTGGGTTGTCGAGGGTGGAGCCAACGTATATGCATTTTGTGAATTATGCCCGCTGTATGTGGTGACTAGTGAATTTGTTGGCTTCAGTTGGACGGGTTCTTTGCACCTGGTTCGGTTCATACGTGCTCTGAATCGAGATTGCGGTTTTTCGGAAAAGCAAGCGCTCTAAAGTTTTTCAGTGACGCCCCGTTGCATTCAAATCTCATTTTATGAAAATGATACGAGTCGCCGTGTACGTGTGGAATTTTTGATCTAAAAGACTGCAGAAAGTTTTTAATTAAGACTTAAACATAAAAGGGAAAATATATGAGCATTTATGATACGTAGGTACATTTTAAATGCTTGATAAACTTTGCGCATGAGGCATAAATAATTCTTATAATACATTTGCTCAAAAAGTTGACATTTCCATGTATGTTTAGCGTGCGCAAAGTTATTCTTTTCCGCACTAGTGCTTTTGTGTTTTCCTCCTACGCGGCACCGGAGCGGGCGTACCAGGAGCGCATAAACACGAACACGGCATGCAAACACGGAGCAGGCAAACATGTAAAACCAATATTTTTTTTTCGCAAATGTATTAAAAAACGTCGTTCAATGCACGTGCGGAATTGTCATTTTTACTCGTCCTTATAGTTGACCCTCGCCTTCGGGTTCGGGTCAACAAACCGGGACTCGTAAAGAAATGACAAACTTTCCGCACTTATATTGAAATGTACTATTCTTTCGAGGCATAAATAACGAGGCATCTTTGCTTTACGTCAAAATATGTAAAGTTTGTTTGTGCGAACTATATGTAGGTACCTATGTACGCGTATGTATTAATGTTATTATTTCTTAAACCGTAACTACTAAATAAATTTAGTAGAACTTTGCTTTACAGGATTGAAAAAATCCTTTCATTCTGGAAAAAAATTATGGTTCCCGCAAGATTGATGAAAACCAGAATTTTACGGGGGAGCATTATTAATTAATGTAAATCTTAACTAAACAGTAGAGATAAGGTACTTAGCATTGCAAAATTACCTACTCTCAGTATAGTTTCTGAAAATTATACAACTAATACCAGGAGACCTAACCTAGTTTTGATAACATTCCAACGTCTAGGGTACCTACTTTCCACCGTTAAAATAGCTATAATGCTGACTTGCCGCATTCATATCTTTAGAACCTATTTTAAAGCAGAACCTGTATCTCTAACAAAAGAGTTATTGTTCTAACACAATCAATTTGATTGTCAGTATGCTTTCAAATTAATTCAATGTGCGTTATATGAAATAAAGTTGATTTATAGGGGTTTATTAACAAATTTAACAGTAGTTTTTGTAGCAAATGCGCAAAATTTTAGTAAAAAAATAAATGTGCATGTGGCTTACATTTTTTAATGCATTATTTTTTAGTAATAGATGCCTATTTTGACATTATAATATCCAAAAAGTTTTATAATGAAACCATAATAATTGAGAAAACAATATGATTGAAAACCTTAGTAATTAATCAGCTGATCGGAGTTGTCAGTTGACGTACACTAAAGTACCTACTGGCAATTGTAAAGATAATCATGCTTGTATCGTTAAGCTTACTTTATGATCCTTTTTGACTGAGTGCTATAAAATGCAACTTAGCAGTTCTGAAACCACTGACACTAGCCACTAGCTACTCCGAGAAAATGTCTTGAAAGACTAATTATAGTAACTGAAAAATTTTCAAACTTTTTTTTTTATTCTATGTTCTGAAACCACTGACACTAGCCACTAGCTACTCCGAGAAAATGACGTCTTGAAAGACTAATTATAGTAACTGAAAAATTTTGAAACTTTTTTTTTATTCTATACAAGTTAGTAGGTACTTGACTGCGATCTCACCTGATGATTATCGTACTAACTTGGAAGGGTAAGTAAATTTACCCCAACGGCTTCTGCACAGCATCGCACCGAAACGCTAAATCGCTTGGCGGTGCGTCTTTGCTGGTAGGGTGGTCACTAGCCACGACCGAAGCCTCCACCAGACCAGACCTGAGCCAATTTAGAAACTATAAAAAGTGGCCCGTGGCGGGATTCAAACCCGGGACCTCGCACTCGAATCCGAGCGCGTCACCACTGTGCCAGGGAGGTCGACAACTTTCTTCTGTGCGGTGTTAAACACTTCAAAAACTGTGTAGGCACAAGCTGCAATATTACACTGTCATTTAGAATGTAACCTCAGTGGGCGTATTCAAAAGCCATATCAATAAAGTGTACTGCGACTTAACCAACTTGTCACATTGATATCTGTTTGCTACATTTTAACTTATTATAATCGGTCACAAATACAGTACCAGTATTACGAAATACCTACTTTACTGCTTGCCTTTACATGATTGTATGAAGTAAAAGGTAAAGTACGCTTTATTATTTTATTTATTTTTATTTATTAGTTTTGTTTCTAACAGGTTCGGTTCATTAGTTTTTTTATAAGTACCTACAATGACATTACATACATCGCAATCTAGCCCCAAAATAAACGTTAGCTTGTGTTATGGTTACTAGATAACTGATAAATATACGTACATATTAATATACATAAATATTATATATGGAAAAACACCCAGACACTGGAAAACATTCATGCTCATTACACTAACATTTACCAGTAGTGGAATCGAACCCACGACCTCCGACGTAGACGGCAGGTTCGTCACCGCTACTCCATTCGGTCGTCAATTACAGGTCGTTTTAGACAATTATAGTTAATTATTTGAAAATGTTCGTTTATGATTTATTAGCATTCCTTCTAAATATTTGTATATTTATATGGCAATACAACGTTTGCCGGGATCTTAAAAAACAATTAAATTATGCTTATTGGTAGAAAAAATTACACAATTCGATATTTATAACGTGTTCTTTTTTATTGCTGTTTGATTGAAATTAACCATGAAAAAAACAGGATATAAAAATTGCGCCGAAAACCTAATCTTTTTATTTAAGGTCATCAAGTAACTTTTAAAAGGAACCTACTCAGAATATTTGGAATATCCGTTATAGTTCATACTTCAGACATTTGAACGACAAGGACACAAACTGCTATAGAACTTCATGGGCAATCAAATGGCCTTTCAGATTAACTTATGCTGATCGCAAATTGCAACTCTTTCATTTTATTTTCAAACTGTTCAAGTTCATAGTTGACTGCGATCTCACCTGATGTTAAGTTATAATGCAGCTGAAGATGTTATCGTACTAACTTAACTTAAAGTTTGCAGGAGTCAGTAAACTCGCCGCGATCGGTTTTTACACAGCATCGCACTGGAACGCTAGATGGCTTGGCGTTGCGCTTTTTCTGGTACGGTGGTAACGGGCTGAAGTCTTCCACCAGACTAGACCTGAGCTAATTCAGAAGTTATAAAATTCTAAAATAGCGCGCGGCAGGAATCGAATCCCCAACCTCTCACGCGGATCTCAGCGCGCCACTGCACCCGGGAGGTCATTCAGGGAGATTTCTGGAGTGAATGTAAAAAAGAAAGGCGTAATGACCTCAGCGTGGCTTTTCTCTTTCTACAATGTTGAAATCACAGAAAAAATAAAAAGGGGTGAAACATTGAAAAAGAGAACTAAGATAGGTAGGTAAGTCATGTCGCTTATCTTTAACGAATTTTTAATCTTAATTCATTTGCAAACATACTTAGTTTTCGAAGCGTTAGGGATTGATAAAGAGAATAGATATGTTGAAGGGGCAGGCACTCAGGTGTACTTTCAACAAGAAATATTGACATTTCGAGTGAGTCTTCACATGTCTTCTTTTGTAACGTTGGAGCCTATCAAAGTAACGACGCGACGTCACAAGAATAATAATACATTTCAATATAGATGCGGAAAGTTTGTCATTTCTTCACGAGTCCCGGCTTGTTGACCCAAGCAGAAGGCGCGAGTCAACTATAGGGACGAGTAGAAATGGAAATTCTTTTTTTAATACATTTGCGAAAAAAAATATTTGTTTCACGTGTTGGATTGCTCCGGTGCGCCCGCTCCTAATGCAGAAAAGAATAACTTTCTGCACGCAAAACACACATGGAAATGACTACTTTTGGAGCAAATGTATTTAAAAAACGGTTTTTATGTCTAGTACCAACCTCATAAGCATTTTCAATATATCTACCATAATAGGTATTCATCGTAATGCGGTGCATGTGGCTGGTCACATAATGTGCAATCACCTTAAGTTCGTTTACGTTTTATTGTGAATTATTGTTCGGCCGATATCAAGGCAGGTGCACTTTAAATAAATGATCAATTTTAGTGCTCGTGCACGAAAGGTTTGGCCGATCATGTTATAGCTGGATCAGAAAATTTAAGATTAAAAGTTTAATATTTTTCAATGAGTCTATAATCTTTTGAAATGGTTTTTCTATTTGTATTTTTGTCCTGGTGATCAAATTATATTTATGAGATTAAATAATTTTAAGCAGTAAATTGCCTGAGGCTTGATGTTGGCTTTAGCACCAAAAAAGGATAAGGCATCCTGGTACGAAATACTTTTTGGGTGACAAGTGGAAAATTAAAAAATTTTAAAACACCCACGACTTTTGCAGACTTGTAATTGAAAAAGGATTAAATAATTTTTTTGAGACTCCCCGACTAAAGGAAAGTAAGAACTAAGAACCTATCAGTATAATTACAAATCCAAGAAAATCCGCCGGAGCTGCTGTGTTTTGCCTATGACGGTGTTGATGGTGCTGTTTACCAGTTGATGACTAATTCAATTTCTTGATACTTCTCATACACCTGCAGTTAATCAATACTTACTAATTACATTAATTGATATTGGAAACGAAAATAGCAATGGCAGCTCCGACGGATTTTCTTGGATTTGTAATTATACTGATAGGTTCTTAGTTCTTACTTTCCTTTAGTCGGGGAGTCTCAAAAAAATTATTTAATCCTTTTTCAATTACAAGTCTGCAAAAGTCGTGGGTGTTTTAAAATTTTTTAATTTTCCACTTGTTTTATAGTTTTTCGATTAATATATTAATGTAATTTAAATTATATTATTATTAAAAAATTGAAATGAAAATTAATCTTCAAACTAGCCATTAGCTCCTCTAGCAGCGTTTGAAGGCATCATCCCTTCCAAGTCATAAAGAGACGTTTATTGTGGCGCTCCCTGCTGTTAAATCAGAAGATCAATTATCTACGAACCATTGCCAATGACTCACTAATATTTTATACAAAACTGTATCCAAATCGGTTCAGTCGTTTTTGTAATAATTGAGAACATTCGTTTGCACTGTAAATGTTTTTTATGGCGCCCCCTGGTGATCGATGTTCGTAACAACTATCCAAGAACCATCGCCAATGAATACCAAACATTATACAGAAAACTGCATCTAAATCGGTCAAGCCGTTTTTGAAATAAATGGGAACATTCGTTTGCAATATAAATGTATTTTATGGCGCCCCCTGTTGATCGATGTTCGTAACAACTATCTAAGAACCATTGCCGCTGAACACCAAACATTATACAGAAAACCGCATCTAAATCGGTTAAGCCGTTTTTGAAATAAATGGGAACATCGATGTGCACAAACAAACAAACAAACAAACAAACAAACAAAAATATTTTTGCATTATCGGTTTTTGTGAACAATTTAACATACAAACAAACATAAAATTTTTTTAATAGAGTAATGTACAAACGGTCTCTCACCCTAAACGCATATACCCGTACTCCGTTCCGTCGTGGGTAATAAAGAAAGCGAAAGTTTGATATCCTTTAGCTCGTACAGTCTATAACTCGAGAGACTTTTCTGGACAGTTCTCCTACTACAATAGATATCAGATATTCCATCGAATAGCAGCAATTGTGAACCAATAAATACTGTGCTTCGGTTTATAGGCATTGTAATCGGCAAAATGCATTGCATCTTTAATGGGTGTCTCTAGTATAGTAATAGCTGTACATGATGATTTTCTACTGTATTATAAAATATATAGTATGCAAAAGAAGCGGTCAAATTCTCAAACCGATGAAATAAATTCGAAACTAAATCCGCGACATATTTCAAGCATTGTACATGAAAGCAAAGTGGAGCACAACATTTTCTGTATTCGTACATTTCTAAAATACGTAAAGCTGGCACATGTAGACAATATATTGCACAATAGTCCCGAAGTTGGGGGCAATAAGACGAAAGCGTGTAACTTGAGATACGCGAAACTTTATTAAATTTAAATATTTTATGTAGTTTATTCGTGAGCATTCCGCTTCTTTAAATTAAGCTAACAGAACTCGTAATTTTGAGTTAGTTTTAAATTTTAATCCCTCGTAATGAATTTACTCGGAGTTTTGGTTTAGGTATAGCAAGTTAATAGTTGCACGACTTACCTAGCTAAAGCTTTAAGCTCTGAACTTTGTAATTACACTTTGAAAGTTATAAAACCCGAAGGTTATAGTAATTAGACTTTAATTCTCGTTAATATTTTAAAGTCTTTCCAAGAAGAAATTTTAATTATGCAAAGACAAAAAGGATATTCTTGAAAATTGTAAAACATAGTAATTCCGTCAGTAGATATTCGGTGGTTAAAGTCCTGATACATACATTTCCTGGCTCATCAACAAGCAACACAAACCTCTGAACCAAAAAAAGCTGAAATTTCACAGAGTCTATCTCTGTAAATAAGGAAAATGGAAAGATTTTTGAAGTTTCCATGAGACCACCCAACGCTCGCTTATGCGGAACAAAATTCCGAAAACTTTTACTAGATATCATTTTGGAATAACTCATAAGAATAAATTAATTTGGTACACAATATTTATTCCGAACGCTTTATATAAAAATCTAGATATCACAAGTTTGAAACTATTTTCAGCGCAAGTTACCACTTTCCGCTTTCAAAGTTTCGAGAATATTGCCAAAATTTCAAAATTCAGTCATATTTGCCAAATTGAGCGAAGTTTGGTCCAGTTTACTTGCGAATTTCATCAAAATGTGAACTCTGAACAAAATATATAAAGTTTTAATTACTGTTAGTAGGGCTTTTGCGCTTTTAGGGTGATATGCAGAGTTTACATAGTTTATGCAATAAGAACATAAAATTTTGCTCCAGTTTCAAGCTTTTTGTGCTGTCGTTTGAAACTTTTCGGCTAAATATTTTTAATTAAAACAGTAAACGATGAGTGCTGGCTACATAAAATATTTAACAAATACCAAATAACTTAATGTTATTAGATATAAAGAAAAAAAGCTAAACATAGTTCGAAAAAAGTTTTCCTAGCACTTAAAGATTTTTGTAATATTTTCAATATAAAAATTTAATGTTCATCTGTGTTTTCTGAAAACAAATAAAAAGTAGGTGTTAGAATAAATAACTAATTGGCACCGTAACATCATATGTTATTGAGACAGCGATAACCAAAAACAATACCCAGCAGACTATGTTGTGGCCTCTTAAAGAGTTCGTTGGAAGTTAACTTAAACATCAAAAAGTACTCGTACATAATAATATTATCACCATTTTTGTATAAACATTATCAAAAGGTTATTAACAATTAGTTACCTATTGAAGTAAAGAATAATTAGAACTTTAGTTTTAATTATTCTAATAGCAATTAAGTCGTCGGTAGGTACTGTTGTATTAAGGCTCGGTTGCTTGACTTGACTTTAACCGAAACGTTAAAGTTAAATATGGCGGCCTGACTCTTACGTCTTTCAAAATAAGGGTCAGACCGCCATATTTAACTATAACGTTTCGGTTAAAGTCAAGTCAAGCAACCAAGCCTAAGTCGTCGTCGAACCGTTGGTGTGTCGTCGCCTATAAACGGTTTCCCACACCGACTTACCAGTAGATTAGCATAATAGATAGCTTCGAATTATCACCGAAGGTTGGACACTTGACAATTTGACAGCTCCAGCCGAATGCGATACGGTCATGTCCCCGTGATAGCATCAAACGAGGCTACGGTTGTCATTGTCAAAGATTAGTGCTTGCACCTGCTTCTAACCTGGGAGATTATTTAATTGATTCTATTCAAATCAATTACTCGACATAATGTCATATAAAAATGGGTTTATTGCTAATCACATTAATATTACTTACAATATTAATATGTAAATAGGGATATTTTATAATATTTATAGTTTGGAAAATTACTAAATAAATAATGTGTGTTGGATCATATATATTTATTTTTCAAGAATGATAACAGTATGAACAACAACAATAACTGAATGTACTCAAATAAAAACTAGATTTTTAATGAAATCTACTTTATTTTGGACAGTATCGTTATATTTTCCGAGTTTTATGTTTGGATGTTTGTTACTCAATCATTTTGTAACTGCTAAAGCAGCTGCTGATTCTGATAACTTTATAAGTTGTCATTTTTGCAGTTGGCAAAAGATTCCGACGAATTGAGAATCTCCTCCTTTTTTTTTAAATCGGTTAAAAACACCGAAGCACACGCGGGTCAAGCCGCGGCAATACCTAGTAGTACCTAAAGTCTTTATTATAAAAAAACAGCCCAAGTGTTATTAACGGAGTAAAAGCCGTATTTAAGCAATTTTGAATGAAGTTTTATTCAAAAACTATAAAGACCATTATTACTGGATGGATTAATGGATGTAATTATTGTATTTTTTGTTTAAATGTGTCAGTAATAATAACATCCAAAAACGCTTGGAAACAGATTTTTGATAACTGGCTTAGTTTTTGAGAAATTAGGTAAAAGGTAGTTTTTCTGTTATATTATTTAGAGACGCTGCATGTCGCATCTACCACCGTGTCCATGAGAGTGAGAAAGACAAAAATAAACTCAATAAATCCCCTTAACTCGTTAATAATCTATTTTAGATCTATTGATAACTTAGCCACTTACGGCGCCTCATTAACACAAACCATCAAAATAGATTAGTAATCAAGCATATACTCAGACTAATTAATGGCTATTAAAAATAAATGTAACAGAATCAACAGCTAAAATGAACATTAATCAGTTTAAGCTCATTTGTGAGAATACATTTATAGTCCAATCAATAAAGGAGTTGTAGAATGCATGAGAGGGGACCTAAGCGATTTCTTCTGAAACTTGTTCAGGGTACTTAGGAAGTTAACATACTAAAAGTCCTGACGTCTCGGAGGTGAGCCGGAGTGGGGAGGGGGGGGAAAAGGTACCACTTTTGGGTTTTTCACTAATATCTCAGAAACGGTGCGTCATAGAAAAAAAAAATCTTCCAATAAGTTAAAGCTCATAAAATTATCTAAAACTTTGGTCTTATTCAATTTTGCCGTATTCCTAACCGTTTCTGAGCCACACGCTCCGGAAAAGTTAATACTACAAAAAAATCCTTATCATATAATAATCCGGTCGAGTTAGACATAAAAATAGTGGTCAAATAACAATAATTCTGACAGAGCCAAATCTTCGTAGAGACCTTAGGTTTACCACAAGGAATAAAGTGTCAAAAGTCTCCATCAATCCTATATGTGCAACAAAAGTTATTCGGGGTCAAATATCAAAATTTGAGGTTTTTTGGATTTTTCTCGAAAACGGTAAGTTTTCTCAAAAATAAATTCAGGCCAAAGTTGTAGATCTTAAAATTATCTACAAAAATGATCCTTATGATTTTTTTCCTAAGAGTTAACATTCCTGAGATATCGCGATTCTAAGAGTCACATTATACATGATAAGCACATATATATACATAATCAGGCAATTACAATTGTAGTTGCTGAAGATATTGATTTCTTAGTAGTTACTACTTACTGCAAGGACTCCAATGGATAAAATAGTTTATTTTCTATAACTTCCTAACATTAACCGTTTACGCAGTGTACGCAACGGAAACTCTCAATATGGAACAAATTTTCCCATTTTTGCAACATTTTTCATTGATGCTCCTATTATATTGGTCGTAGCGTGATGTTATGTAGCCCATAACCTTCCTCGATAAATGGACTATCCAACACAAGAATAATTTTTCAATCAAGACCCGTAATTTCTATAAATCAAACACGTTGATCCCCTCCTTCGTTTCAGCGAAATGGCGATTGCCATAACGTAAACGGTTAATGTTAGGAAGTTATAGAAAATAAACTATTTTATCCATTGGAGTCCTTGCAGTAAGTAGTGACTACTAAGAAATCAATTTCTTCAGCAACTACAATTGTAATTGCCTGATTATGTATATATATGTGCATATCATGTTTAATGTGACTCTTAGAATCGCGATCGATATCTCAGGAATGTTAACTCTAAGGAAAAAAATCATTAGGACCATTTTTGTAGATAATTTTAAGATCTACAACTTTGGCCTGAATTTATTTTTGAGAAAACTTACCGTTTTCGATAAAAATCCAAAAAACCTCAAATTTTGATATTTGACTCCGAATAACTTTTGTTGCACACATAGGATTGATGGGGACTTTTGACACTTTATTCCTTGTGGTAAACCTAAGGTCTCTACGAAGATTTGGCTCTATCATAATTATTGTTATTTGACCACTATTTTTATGTCTAACTCGACCGGATTATTATATGATAAGGTTTTTTTTGTAGTATTAACTTTTCCGGAGCGTGTGGCTCGGAAACGGTTAGGAATACGGCAAAATTGAATAAGGCCAAAGTTTTAGATAATTTTATGAGCTTTAATTTATTAGAAGATTTTTTTTTTCTATGACGCACCGTTTCTGAGATATTAGTGAAAAACCCAAAAGTGGTACCTTTTCCCCCCCTCCCCACTCCGGCTCACCTCCGAGACGTCAGGACTTTTAGTATGTTAACTTCCTAAGTACCCTGAACAAGTTTCAGAAGAAATTGCTTAGGTCCCCTCTCATGCACTCTACACCCCCTTTTAGGTTATTCATTGACTGGACTATTAGCTACAGAAAATATAAATTTGTACGAATTTATGAGTACATTACAGTTTCATTTGATATTGATGAAGTATTCTAAAATGAATGGTACTCGTTTAAATTAATTAACGCCGCATTGGTTGTCATTGGATACGTGTTAATGTTGCTTTAATTAACGTGTATTCAAAATAAATATATTAATTATTAGTTTACATATTCAATACTAGGTAGATTATTGTGCAATTTTGTTTTGAAGGATAATCAAACACCAAAACTTTCACAAAATTTATGATAAGCTTTTAGCATTTTCTTTGTCATTAAAAAGAGTATTTAACTTGCAGTAAATATCACGTTTACTAATAATTTCAAAAAGTATTAGTAGTAGGTAGTACAAATAATTAGTTATCATTCAAAAATATTTAACCACAAGTTTTTATAGGTCAATTTTTTTCACAGCAAACCCTTGATATGCCCAAATGCAGGACTGCGTTGAAAATAACTATTTCGCCATTTTGAGTATTCCATACTAGATTTAGAATGACGTCACTCAGCTAAACCATGTATGTCATCCAAACTAAAGGCGTATACAAAATTTCATTTCAATCGGTTGAAGATCAATATCTGCTTCAAAATTGAGCTGCTAGATTCCACCCGAACAAAAGCTTGTGAAATATAGACTTTATGATTTGCATCAATTGTTTTCTTTTATTCTTCTGTTTTTTTGACATTTTTTTAATAAAAACTAGTCTAGGACCTATACCTATACCTACCTATTTGCATTTATATTATAACAGTCGTGCTATATAGAGGCTATCAAAAAAAACTTACTACGATTCAGTCGTTACAAAACTAAAGGTAGCTTTAGTCTGATGGGTAGATTTAATTTTAATATACCTTACTGCATTATAATATTTTTACTCTGCAATCGATTAGCATCGATATTACGCTGGGCCAGTTACACAATCGGAAATATCCAATAATAACCAATACGATACCGTCTTAATAAGATATTTTTAATTACACAATACGATCTTGATAGAACAGAAACAAATAGACCAAATAACTGATACGGTATGAGAGATCCATATCTGTCACCTAGTGGAGAGACAGTAATTAGGGTTTCAACTGCAATTTCTTTATCTGAACAATCAAATAAACAGCCTTGGCTTATTTATTCATTAAAATAATATAAAGCATGTTTAGATTGCTCTACTATTAGAAAGCAAGGTCGCATAATAATGGCCGATTGCTTGGAAGTAGGGTCTATTTATGCTAGGATATTAAGCCAGAAGTGGTCGCGGGTTGATGATAATAATTTTTTAAAACAATCAAAGCTAGCAAAATATTTATTATCCAAGGAAAATCAATAAATTGTAAAAACTGAAATTTGCTCTCGTCCGGGCAATAAAGTAACTAATATAATTATTGTTTCCAATGTTAAGTATAAAGCGTTTTCAAAATAATATGTACCACGAGTGACATTAAAATTAGTAGGCAAATGGTCTGAGCAACATGTTTGCATACAACAGTGTTAAAATGCGTATAAATGCTTCATGTGCAAAATATGAATTGAAAAATAAATGTTTGTATTTTATATCAAAGAAAATAGGACGATTTATTAAATACAAATTGTTTAAAAAATCTACAAACCTAAAAATAAAGACTAATCCTCAATATTTTGTATTTTTTTCCTGATATACAAATAGCTGAAAATCGCTCAAACCTTATATTTGGTGCCACTTATTACCAACGGTGTGTGATCCAGATAGAGTCAAGACACAAAGCGGGCGACACAGCCTGAGAACTAAACCGGTAACCGGTACAAATACCCGGTTTGTCTCAGTTATTTCGCTTAACATTTCCGTCGGTTAAATAAACTACCTAGATACTTTAGCATACGTATTAACACATTCATAGCTTAGACTCTTTTCTCGGTTTCTCCATCTTCAAACAACAACGGCGTAGGTCAGTCAACTCAGGGGTCTGATTGCGTAAGAAAAACGTATTCAATCGTAATCGTAATCGTTAGTGTATTCTGCCCCCGATTTTCTGACATAAATCAGCGAACCAATCAGCGGGAAAAAATGTTTCCGATGACGATTACGATGAATACGGTTTTCATAAACAATCAAGCAGAGCCTCAAAAGTGAGCCCAACAGGTCTTGTGCTGCACCATCACCTACCATCAGGTGAGATCGCAGTCATATACTAAATAGTATGTAAAAAAAGACAGCACCTAATTCTAAAAATCCAGAGACATCTTTAGTCATAAACATGTCACGCTAAAACGCATTATAGGACCCCTCAAATAAATATTAATTTCAAAGATACCGCCAACAAGCCAAACATAAGCCACGACATCAAGTGGACTTTGTCTTTTTTCATACAAAGCAACAAGCGGTAACGAGCTTGATCTTTCCTATTCCACGAAATGAATATTAAACTCAAGTCTGACTAAGCACAGGTAATACACACGGGATATGTTAAAAACACAGAGCTATTTCTCTCACGCTTGAATGATTCCGTACCTCCCAACCGAATTACGGCCTTAGCGACCAATTTCCATGGGGATTAGCCATAATATTCGTTAATTAATTAACAAAAAAAAAACGACTTCAATTCTCATCAAACTACTGTTGAATACATCCTTTCCAATTGAACATTAACTTAAGACTCAAGCTGATGGTAGTTGGTATGGTTTCCTCATGGATACCATTGTCAGAACTGGACTAAATTGAAATGGCACCACACGGGAAGCGTCAGCTTTCTAATAAAAAAACAATCATCAAAATCGAATCACCCAGCCAACAGTTATGAGGTAACAAACTTAGAAAAAAAAAACATAGTCGAATTAAGAACCTCCTCCTTTTTTGAAGTCGGTTGAAAAATGTTAAAAAAATACTTTGTAAAACAAAAATGTAAGCAAAAGTCTTGCAAATAATCAATTTCTACCTTTTATAATTCGTTGCATTATTTTCCGTGAAACTTATAGGCACAATATGTCCATTTGTTTGTTAATTAGCGAATAGCGTTTTTTTGACTACTATGATTTTTGATCACATTATCATACTTGCCATATCAACTAGCTATTGATACTAATGTAAGGATCACCCTCTATCCTATGGAATTAAGAACCCAAAAAATGGGTAGTTGTTCATACCTTTTTTAACTTCAAGTAAATTCATCTATTAGGACGGTACTACGGTAACGGTATTACCCAAATATTATAATCTTCTCGGCTTTACTCACGTAACCTTGTGGATCAGTCAGTCAGCTTTTCCTTTGACATAAAATACATAAGAAAGCTTGAATTAAGAGGCCAAGCAAAAACCTCTAATTATACGATGTCTTCCGGAGATTGTCTAAAACTCCAAGACATTCTATTATAGTCCCGTAACGTTCAAATTCTGTTTCATACCAGTTGATTTAATTGTTTTCATTATGTCTTCTCACAGTTGGTGGGCCGCTCGGAGATTTGTAATTATGGGTTCTTTATCAAACACGTTATTATTTCATCAAGGCTTACAGTAGGTGTTAGACGCTTACGAAATAATATAATGCCATTAAGTATAGTGATTTTTAGTTAGTGCTTAATATTTAAGTATAGGTGAGGCTTCAGATATTTTGATAATTTTACAGACTAGTGATAGCCCTAGTGAATAAAGCTACTCGTATGTTATAGATATGTAAAACTTTGATGAAAGAGATTACTGCAAACACATAAATAATAATTCAATCGATCGATTCGCTTTATAAAAAAAGCATAAAAGTGTTACCGACTTAGGTACGTCTCCACATTTTCATTCTCGTAGCGACTAATAAATCTCTTCACAGACATGTCTGTAAACTTGTATTACAAACATTTAGGACCCAGCACATAAATCCAAAAGCCAACAATATTATCCAAGTTCAGCACACGATAACTGTTGTACGAATGTACAACCTTGCATTGTAATCGCAAGGCAGAGTCATAAATCACGTCTCATACTAAGTATGAAGACATTTCATATTATACAAAACTTCCGATGTCTCGTAATATGCATGCGTGTTTGTAGTAAATTCGATAGCAACATATTATTATGGAAAAACTCACTATTTAGATCTTGCTCTCCACTGGACAAAAATAGCATCTTCGGAAACCATCTAAATTGTCTCTATAGGTAGTTGAAAAAAAAAAATTAAAAACAATGAGTTCCACTCAGAAAGATCTTTTCAACGATATCTGAAAAGCTTATGGTAAAGCATAAGAATATTGTTTTGCCCCCCATTTGTTTCTATGGACAACCCCCTCAAAATAGCATTTTCATAATTTTATGGCATTATGTTTGAAGAAATTTGGTTCATTAATAATTCCGAAGCTAGCAGGCTTTGAAAGATATACACACAAGACCTAAATTTCGCTAAGGATTCAATAAATTCCGATAGAAGCGTGCATTTTTCAATAAGTATCTACACACTCCTTACCTTTAAAATAGTAGCCGCAAAAGTCATAATTCATTACATTTATTATGATTGCCATTTAAATTTGCAATAATTGCCAATGTGATAATTCTGTATTTACTCTTACGAGTATGATATTAATCATCCATTAATTACCTAGCTTTAATTAATTATTACATCAAATAATTTCCCAATGAAGAGCATGTTATGAGGTTTTTATTTGATCGCTGCTACGTATTTCAGTGTATACTTTTGATCTATTTATTCCATTCCCTGAACAATTATTCATTAAGCTGTATCATTTGGTTACATTTAATTTTCATAGCAGGTTATATCGTTATAAATTATTCGTATACATGGTTATTAAATATTTGTTACAGATTCAATATTACCGCATGTAATTTTACAATATTACTGTTTAATTTTACGGCTTAATATTATTGAAAGTTTTAAAGAAGATTTACACTTAAAAAAATATTTTCTACATTATCAGGTTAGCAAAGTTTAAAGTAACATCGATGCTAGATTATTTAACTTGGCTTAGGCCTGTGCCCTTATTCTGTATCTCAGTGATAATCACTGTTGTTTATGGTTGGCTATACATTGCTGCTTTATCAAGTGGAACGAAAATAATATATTGTGGAAAACCTTCAATGGATAAAAAATCAATGTCATTGAAGGACACTGAGTGATTATCACCAAGATACAGAATAGGGGCCCTGGTCTGGGGGGGCTTCGGCCGCTGCTAGCTATATACCCTACCGGCATAAGACGTGTCTCCAAACGATACTGATAGAAAGAGCAACCGTAACCTTCCAAGGTAGTAAGGTTACATTTTCGGCTGCATGTTTACCTAATTACCAACTATAAAATACACTAGCTGTTAGCAGCGGCTCCGCCCGAGTGACTTTCGGATTTTCGCTAATCCCGTGGGAATGATGAATTTTTGCGAGATAAAAAGTAACCTGTGTGTTAATCCGGTTTATAAGCTATCTATGTTCCAAATTTCAGCCAAATCGGTTCAGTAGTTGCGGCCTGAAAGAGTAGGAAAGATCCATCCATCCACACTTACAAACTTTCGCGTTTATAATATTAGTAGGATGTAAAAATTGTATATAAGTATGTATATTAATATAAAATGTATCTAAAAAATGACTCACACTTATTCTGATTAAAGTTCATAATATTACCTCTAATCAGTATAAGCATATTGCTCTGTTAGTTTGACATGTCCTGTAATGTATGGATTAGTCCCCCATACAAGTTCGACTTGGCAATATACTGAGTTCGATCGCTGATAGGTCGTACTTTGCGCAAGTTCTAGACGTTTCATGTCTGAACAAAGTTTTATTGATAACTTGGAATATTAATGTGTGATGATAAAGTTTGATGGAGTGCTTTTAGTTGGCTCTATTATGTATTTGAAACTTAATGTTTTATTAATTCCTGTCTTTCGAATTTTTGAATTATAAAGCAAAGACTTGTATAAAAGGGAAAAGGACAAGAAAATTAAAAAGGCTAATAAAATAGAATATTATGACTGCAAATACAGCAATTTCATAAAATTATTTTAACGACTGAATATTGCACAACAATTTCATATAATTGAAATTCACGCGATGTTGATCATTTATAGGAAAACTTATAAATTGGGCTTTGATACACATTTAAACTAAAAAAAAATACATTCCGTTCCAGCCAGTTCAATTTAAATGTATGTGTTTTGTAAAAAGAAAGTCAACTTTTTAATTCTTTCTTCAGCAGTTCCAGTCAATCATCCAGTAAACTGACTTTCTTTAACATTTTTTAATCAACGCAATCAGTCACAAATTAGTGATTGTGTTTATTATTAAGGTTTGAAGGACACTGTAGCTGGTAACTTAACTGGATATAATGTAATCATTTGAGTTGTTGTATTTTAACATCGACGAAACACATGCATTGGTAGAAACATTGTTCCTCCTCTTTAATTGACACAGGCAGGAATATCATTAAATAACCGCGAAATTGTATACGTTGGTCTATTTTAGTTTGTGCGTTTTAGTTATTTTCTTTTACAATTATTTGTGGTGCACAATAAAGAGTTTATCTATACATCAGTTGAACGTATTGTCATCTAGTCGTTTTTTATATTCATAATCATAATCATCGTCCTTTATAATCACAATTATGATATGAAAAAATGGCTTTAGATTTGCGCTCAATTTGATTGAGCCACAACTCCCTCTCAGGATTATGATATTTAATCATGAGCTAATATTCTCTAAGGTTTACCGTTTCAAGTGTTTGCTCGTTGGATATAATTATTAATGTATTCAATTAATCAAACGAGGTGAAACTCAAGACGTCATCAAACATCGTGGTGTATCCTATACTCTCATAAGACATCAATGTATAGGCCGAGAGAGTAATAACTGTAGGTTTTAACTATAACATATTGTCTTTTTTTATAATGGAAGGGGGTTTGTCCATCACGCCCAAATGCTTGTATGGTTTGAGCATTACTGAGAACTTTTGTATTTCTCTTGTATTATACATGCAAGTTTTCTCATGTTTTCTTTCACACCGATTTTGTTTTTGTCCTCCTACTGCTAGCTAATGTATGCAACAGTCAGCATTGCGGGAGAATGTGACAGAAAAACCACGTTTCACATAATCACTAAAAGACCAATTCAAAGATTTTTATGAGCGTTTTTGGAAACTATTATTACCCACACAAATTAAGAAACTGGAGGTTTGGAGCCACTTTCCTACTTAGTTGGAAAAAAGATTTCTTTCGAGATTTTTTTACACGACTGCCCAAAAAAAGGAGTGTAATGTTTTTAGGGTTCATGTATGTATGTATGTATGTATGTATGTATGTATGTATGTATGTATGTGAGTTTCTTTATTCCACCATAACTTTTGAATGGCTGAACCGATTTGGACAAATGGGGTATCGTTAGAATCCTTACATTATTCCGGGTAACATAGGCTATATTTTTTTTGGAAAAAGTAAATATGGCGACCGTGAGGCGCCAATTTCAAAAGTGGAAATCAAAATGTTTTCTTCAATTATCACAATATGGGTATCGAAATGAAGGTATTAGAGAGTAGTAACCGAATATTTATATATATTTAAAATATACTTTTACATAGGACCGTAGACCATCACTAAAAAGTATAAAATAAAAATAAATAATTAAAAAATTAAAAAACACGACTGCCCTGTTTTAAAACGAACTAAAAAGTAAAAAACAAGTTATTTTAGTTCATCTGCATATTGACAAAGGGAAAAGTGGTCAAATTTCTCATTAATTAAAACAGATAAACTCATATTATGGCAGTCGGGGGACCTCTTAGAATAGAAGCTGTTCCTCAGAACGGTTCCCCGACTGCCATAATATAAGTTTATCTGTTTTAATTAATGAGAAATTTGACCACTTTTCCCTTTGTCAATATGCAGATGAACTAAAATAACTTGTTTTTTACTTTTTAGTTCGTTTTAAAACAGGGCAGTCGTGTTTTTTAATTTTTTAATTATTTATTTTTTTCCAATCGTGTTTCGGCCTCGCAACAAAAGATAATAAGACTAAAAAAATGTCGTTTAAATTTGGAAGTAATTTTCTTTATCATTTTTTTAGGTCACAAAAATCTTTTAAATAACCGTTTAGGCCGTTAACACAAGTGTACATAACTACAGGAGTATGAACCTTGGAATGCTTATTAATATGAGAACAAAGTTAAATAACTGCCAGGCTGTCACTGCTTCGCCGTTTACCACTGCATCCGAAAATTAAAGCTTATTAGGTACAAAATATAGTTGGGGGGCTGGCCAAGCAACCTCCACGAGTGCCCGAGTGCTACGGTGCCTTTCTGTAGCGCACGGGCCGGTGCTCCCTGGTAACGTCGGTTAATAACCGACGGCTTATAGCCTGGCCCGGTGGATAGGTGACGTTTCTTCGCGTGTCCCTCTGGGCCCCAGCAGAGGGCACAGTGTCGAAACGTCTACACCTACCCCGGAGGAGGAAGAAAACCTCATTAAAAAATTACAGGCGGGGGCGGAAACGCCCACAAGTCCCTTCGGGGCACTACGAGGAAGACAACCTCGTAAAAAAAATCACCGAATTGGGCGGGAACGCTCGTCGAGAGGGACAATTACTGTGGCACATCCCTCTCGCAGGAGACGCACCGGTTGCTGGAGGACGAACACCTTTCTTCGGCTTCCGGGTGCGCCGGCCTGCGGGTGACGGACGTAAGGGGCTATGGCGTCCGTTACCCGAACTACATCAACAGGCCGAGGCGCGCCCTGTTCAGGACGCGCCTCCCAGGAGGAGCCGGCGGCGGTCAGGCTGCCGGCAGCAGCGACGGGACCTGCCGCTCAGGTGGCGGGTCGGGGCCTGGCGGGAGCGCGGTGAATACGCAAGTGAATCCCGTACTCCCGCCAACGAGGTCCGTCGTGGCAAGGCACAGGTTTTAATGGGTGCAAGCCCCACATATCCCCTCCGTTTCCCCTGACGAGGGGGGTATGCGTTAGGCATTTCCTGTCGATAATAAAAAAAAAGGTACAAAATATAGTTAAATAAGTACCTTCCGTAGATGCAGAAACTCTTTTAACAAAAGATTGATCAGCTCTTCGATTATATTGCTGTTCGTGAATCTTTGATCGAATCAATTGCGCAAAGTGATTTTGTAGTGAGACAAATTTAATAGAGCATCATTTCGACATCAATCTGATTTCTGAAACCATCTCGTGCATTCATGCAAGTTGTATTGTAGATAGGATTACGACTATACTTCATCGGTATTGGTATTGTTCTATTTGACATTTTCTTGACTATTGGGGCAGGCAAGCAATCTTTTACTTCTTTGTCTCTTTTACCAAAAAAGTTAACATTGTGATATTAAGTAACTCAGGTGAAAACTAAAATTATTTAGCAATCATTGATATTCAACAATTCTTTTTAAATTAATACCCGAAAAACAAATGCAAGAGCGTAAGAAAAGGATTGCATAATTAAGCAAATAAAAAGTTTGTTCAAATGTAATGTAAAATGTTAATATTGTAAAGGATTACCTAAAGCAAACTTAATTAATTAAAATTGAATTTTCATTATTTGTACCTATGTTGTTATAATTTTACATTGCTAAAAGTTTTTTTCAAACTGGCACGCTTATCTCACATTTGTACGTAATGGGTCCTACATGACAAATTCAGAAAATATATATATTTTATTAGCTAGAAAAGAGCAACATGGTGCATTATCTTTTTGGTCTTATCAATATAACTTTACTTCTCTGATCTGTTTTAGGTCATCAAGGTTAATAAGTAATTTTTGACATCACTAAAGAGAATACTGTTAAAAAGGAACTAGTTCCTTGAATGGAGTATAACACTTATAGGTAACCGTTGACATTTTATTACTACATTTCTATTACCATAAATACGGGGCGTTTCTTTTGATGTGAAGTGTTAGTAGGTCAGTGCATTAATGTGACAGTAAAGTGTAGCAGGGTCACCGGTGGTAATTGTTGTTTGTGACACAATACTGATAGATCGATCAGAATGGCAAACGTATTAAATTGCAAAAGCCTATACAATTTAATCTCCTAAAGGTCACATCACAAAGATTTAAAATGAAGTATGATTTTATGAAACTTGTAGAGGACGACTTCTTCAAAGAAAAGTAATTTTACTTCAATACCAAATGAAAATTTTAGCTGGCAATCTATAATATTTTGATAAAATTATGTTTTTCTATCAAATTATTTTAGAAAAATAATATATATATGTAAAATGCAGTAAGCTTTCTTTATATTAATTATGATTAAGCTTTGAAGATGACCTCAAGAAATTATGAAGGATTTAGGATTTTAGAGCTCCTGGCATATTAATTAGATCCTCTGCATTTATGTTAGTATCAATATATATAATATCATTAGTTAGTATAGATTAAGATCACAACGTTAGTTTGTAAGTTAAACGTAGTTTCCAAGGCACTGAGGCAAACCACCAATAATGAATTTCCTTTCTCAAGCCTAACGTGATCTGTTTTTCTGATTAGCAATAACGAATCTTAACTGTTAACTGTTATTACAAATTAAAAGCTTGTTTTATCTTTATTTATTATCTTCTAAATGAATTTATAAAACTAACATCGTTTAAAAGTTAATCTCGGTAAGTTGTTGGTGCAATCAATATAAGCTTCAACGTTACAATCATTAAACAGAACCAATTTGCATAACATTTTCTTTTACGGTCTTTCTACGGGGATTATTGTTGAGTTTTACATTTATTTGTATAATTTAACTGAACCCGGAGAGGTTAAGTGTGTTTCAGATGTTTCTTGAATGGATTTAATTAAACGTAAAGTATACATTTTCTTGGTTCAATTCTACATTTAATAAATATTATTAAAAAAAACCGCATAAACATAAACCGTCGGTGTTTGCCTATGCCTTAACTCATTTCTATGGTAGGTAGATAACATAAATAAAATAAAAAAGTTTGATAACATATCATGTCACAAATTGCCAAAATGAGAAAGGTGAACTAAAGTAATTTGTTGATATGCATTTAATCTCTAAAATTTTAAGACGTAAATTTTAAAACTTTTGGTAATTTTTAATAACTTGCCGTAGCCCGCAAGGTTTTGGAAGTTTTGCATTTCATGTCATTGCAATCTAAAATAGGACAACCAGTAGATAGTACTCGTATTTTATTAGTTTTGGTCCAAGGACTGGTTAGTTTTGAGTTAATTTATAAAAAGTAGCCCGAACTAAACCTTCTAGGTTTACTGAATAACAATGTTCATAGATGTAGAATCACGAAAATTTCAAAATGTAACAATTCTAAAAGCTCTAATACCGCTTTGCTAAACGCCTCCTCGATTTGATAAGTAGTTAAGCTAGTTACGTAACAGTAAACTTCGATAGCATTATATAAATTTGTCAAGCGGCATAAGTTATTGCAAGCTCGTTCTCAGTTGGAACTAGTTTAATCTACATTTTTTTTATTCTTAGAGCTTAAGTCATCAAATAACTAACACATACGCTTAAAGGTAACAAAAGCGCTATATGTGCTTGCAATCACATAAAACTGCATAATATCTCGATAGGACAGTGATATTAATAAGTATTATTATTTAGGTAGGTATTCCATTCCATTCGGGAGTGCAATGAAATCCGTTCAGCGGGGCTAGACAAAGTGACAGTCGTTTGACGTTAACGCTAGTCGACAAATATGTATGGGACAAACCACGTGACTGTAGAAAAACCACGAGAGAATAGTACCAAACCCGCTGTTTGATAATCGACTACGACAACTTGAACGCTCCCTGGCGTTCTCGCGGACCTTGTAGATAGCTTTAGCGTACTTCGCTAGACAATTGACAGCCGACAGTATCAAACACAGCGTGTTTGGTACTATTCTCTCGTGGTTTTTCTACAGTCACGTGGTTTGTCCCATACATTTTTATCGACTAGCGTTAACGCCAAACGACTGTTACTTTGTCTAGCCCCGCAGTTGTTGTAGCGTAAAGGACAGATACGCATTACACATGCCACTGTATCTCGTATAATCAAACATTTGAATATTAGTGTGAAAAACGGCAAAGAACGGCTAAAGTGTCAGTGGATAAATGCATACTCCGCATAAGGCTGTAAGACGTCCATTTAGTTACAAGGCGGAATCCCAACCTCACACAATATGAGTTCAATCTGCTAACCACATGACTGAAAAAAATTGCATAAACGCCTTTCAATCCGTTACGGTAGCCGCAACAAGTATTCCCCTTTGTTAAAAATTGGCCCCTAGAAAAACTGCAATTTCTTCAAATCACTTTTCTCTATACGTCACTTCCACACATCAACAGATTGTAACATTATGAACGGACAATGTTATTCCCTGTGAAGAATTTGTAACAAATAAAGAATTCCTCAAACTCTGGACAATCTAGGGACATTCACTTGACTCTTATCTGCTTTAATCCGCCGTCCGAACCTGTTTCGTGGTGTGGCACGACAATAGCTGCGGGCAATCTACTACTTTATAGCCGTCCAGATGATGGTACAAGTCAGAAAATACTAGCATGTTCTAATCAAACATTGGTCTCGTATATTACTCTTAAAATGCATGTCAATTTAGTATTATTTATTTGTGCTATTAATTAAGTCGTGGTCACTTTATGTAGGATACGTTCCAAGCTACAGCAAAATTACACTGAATTTATCGATCTCGTTTCTTTAACTAACCCATGAAAATGACTCAGAGCCAAGAGAGTGACCAAAGACAACATTTACTCTTGCCATGCATTTTAGTGCTACAGGGCTATTTGCTAATTTTCTAACTCACTAACGAAGTTACGAGGGAGAGAAAATTTGAGAATTAAAGTAGAAATACGACACGTCAGAGAGACTGAGTCGAATACGATTGTCGTATTAGGTAAGTGCGGTTACAGGATCGTTAGGCTATGCCAAATTATACGTACTCTACTAAGCCATTGTACGAGTACAAAAAATCTGAATTATATCTGAAATACGTTTCCTCCCACTGGTCCACTGTGACCTCACTGTGGCTCAACTTTTGTACTAAGTAGTTAGTATAATAATCGAAACCAAATTCTGCCACCTGATTAAATGGAAAAAATGTAAACAAAAGATTCTGCTTGTCAGCGGGCAGAATTTGTTTACAATTGCAATAGCGATGAACACATTTTTCTGTCCTTTGTGTTAATTAATATAATAGGTGAGGACGAATCAAGTTGAAAGTTTATAAATTAGACCTGACAGTTCACGTGCAGGGTCCGCTTGGTAGTCTTTATGTTCTCACTAATGTTTTAAGCTGGGTATCACTGCGGTGCGTCATATCGGCAGTAACTGTGGGATCAACTGTAAGTGACACATCATTTTAAATACGAGGTTTATTATATGTGGGAAAGCTGGCGATGAACATAAAAATGTCCACTTCAGCACTATATTACGGCAACGCTCAGAATTAACTTGGTCGAAAGCGGTACTAACCACAGATCTGTGATCCTCTCCTATGGCTTAACTTATTATATTCTCTCTCTCTCGTTTTAACTTATAATAAAATAATATAAGTCCTCCTTTCAATGCCAACGAGATTCATCTTAAGTACTTTGTTTATTAATTAGGATTCACCGTAATCCTTATCAAAATAAACTTATACTGTAGTAAAACGTTGGATGCGTTAAAAATAGTGGTAGCTTGCCTCTCTCTAATCCATCTTTACGACTAGATTTAGTGTGTGCGGTGTTCAAAATGCATGGTCATGTGACTGTAACTTTTTGGTATTTTCTTTTTTGCATTGGACTCTAATATTTTATTTATCAAATGACTTAAAAATAAAGGAATACTTTCTGTTTCAGGTTGCATGTATAGTTTTCTATTTTTTTTAGATGTGTAAACATTCCTATCTTCATTTTTCCAAAGTGGCTATAGTTCAGCCGTAGAAAAATTATGCTTAAGAGAATTACGCCTACTTGTGAATCGGCATTTAGTTTAATGATGATATGGAGTTTGGATGGCGTTCCTAAACCCACAAAAAAAGGAACACATAGAATAGGGTCATGCTAAATTATCCCTTAAGGGAAGCATGCCCCTAGTTGCACCATTTACATTAGGGATGTTACGAATATTCGCATCCGCATCAATCAATGCGGAGTTTTTGCGGATGCAGATTCACATCAAGAAGTAACAACACGTAAAGAAAGTGGGCGGAGTCATAGTGACACGTTCTTCGCGTTTGTTTTGGTAATTGCTAACTTAATTCGGGACGCACATGAAGGCGCGTAACAAGATCTTACAGGTTTTGTTTGTTGTGTTTTTTCTCATTGTCAACAAATTATAGTTACAGTGAGTGTTTACTGTGTAGTACACACAGTGTGTACTTCATAGTTTATTTTATTGCGTGTTTAATGAATATTACATATTTATTGCATCATTTTATCCGCATCCGCATCCGCATCGCATCCGCATCCGCATCAAATCCGCATCCGCGGATGTGAAGTTCTGATAATCCGCATCCGCATCTGCATCCGCCGATGTCTAAATTTTTGCATCCGCAACAACCCTAATTTACATATTGCTTCTTCTATCTGCCTCTTTCTCTTCCTTAATTATTATGCTAATAACATACTAGTATCATTATATCGTAAACAGAAAGGTCACTGTAGTCATGTAGGTGACTTTAGAAGCAGACTTTTTCCTTGATGATATCTCTTGAATGCTTTTGCGTCATTTTACTCCGTAATATTTCGTCCACATGACTCAGTTTATTGATTGACTTACGTAGATTCATTTATAAGATAAATTTTGTCATAAGATGACTAAATTTCTATCCGGATTTGTTTATATTGCGTGGGTTCTTTCTGATCACATTATTAGTCATATTTGTTACCATAATATAAAGTAACTAAAATGGTATCACATTGGTTTTCCCTTGAAAAAGTCTGAGCCAAATGACAAATAGCGATACTACGCGTTGTAAATGAAACGAAATTAAAAAAATGTTTGCGAACTATCGCTATATTTTCAACGCACGTCGCACCTGCGATTATTGGTAGCCCCGGGATGATCGCCAGAGTTGACTGGCCTAATCTTCCTCCAGTGTCATTTAATGGGGTTACCATTGCATACTGCGGTTCTGTTAAAGACCTCGGCGTACATATAGATCGGGAGCTGTCATGGGCCACACACCTGAAAGAATTAAGCAGGAAAACCTTTGCAGCTATGAGCTCGTTGCGGCGGTTGCAGTCTTTTCTTCCAATTCCTACCAAGGTTATGTTAGCACAATCTCTCCTCCTCTCTATACTTGACTACGCGGACGCTAGCTTTCTCAATATGAATGAAGACCAGCTTAATAAACTTGAGCGTCTCCAAAATCTTGCAATTTGGTTTATATTTGGCCTACGCAAGTATGACCATATCTCTGAATTTCGACAAAAGCTCAACTGGCTCCCTATCCGCCGTCGCCGGGATCTGCATGTTCTTTCTCTACTGTACTGTGTATTATATGATCCTAGAACACCTCCTTACCTCAAGGAGAAATTCAAATTTCTTGGGGAACATTCAGACCTCAGAACCTGTCGTACCTTGACACTTAAAATGCCATTCCATAAAACAAAGATGTTCCAAAAATCCTTCACCGTACAGGCAACTCTTTTATGGAATGCACTCCCCCTCGAGATACGACAGTCTAAATCTTTGTACATTTTCAAGAATGCGGTCAAAGATCACTATTTGAGTACCTAGTTGATGCAAATGATGACTGTTATTTATTCATATTATCTTGTCCTTATTAGTGGACATTATATTATTATATTGTATATATTAGTTTATAGTTTGATGATTATGTATTGAATATCTTTGTTTATTTGTTTAACCTAGTTTATGTATTAGTTTGTAGTTATTTGTATGTATATAGTTTATAAATCTACACCACCTGCAAAATCTAGTTCCTTTTCCTTTTCTCTTTGTTCTTTTCTGTTTGTTTTCCTTTTCTCAAGGTTGCCTGGCAGAGATCGCTGCTAAGCGATAAGGCCGCCTTTTGTGCCTAAAATTAGTTTATTATGTATTTCTGTTTTGTACAATTTCTTGTGTGGTGCAAATAAAGTGTATTTATTTATTTATTTATTTACCTGCAGTCACGTGATCAGTTAGCGTCAAAATAGCGATAGTATCGCTATTTTCTCAGGAGGCAGGAGTTCTAACGTCTACCTCGGGAGGTGTGTGAGGCTCAAATCCTCGGTAAATATTTCATCTCAGTGATCTTTCGCTCGTTTAGAGGTGAAGGAAACCTTCGAAAGAAAACCTGCTTGGAAAAATACGATACGAATCAGTCCGTAAGTATCTACATTGTCTTTAGACTTTACCTACTCTATTTACCCATTTCGCTAATCGGATCTAAGACATTGCTACCTGTGCCCAGCCAGTGGGATTTTAATGGCCTGACAAGAATACTTAATTTACTTCCATCTCACATCAAAACCCGCTTGGATGTTGGAGTAATAGTAATTTAACGGGTTGATTATGCTAATGCTTCAAAGAGGACCGTTCGAGCCTATGACACGTCTATTGCTGTGTAGATGGTTAATGACCTAATTGTTCCGGCAACGACTTAGATTTGAGTATGCTTATGATGTTGTTATGGTAATAATATTATAGTGGATGGAGGAAACGGAGTATTGCGAGAGAAGCTGGAGAATTACTCCAGGAGGCATGTATCCAGTAGTGGTCGTCCGTCATCGTCTGAATAATAGTGATGAAGAATGTTATAGGGATAAACTACTTCATAGTGACAGGTCACTTGTACAAGTACATTTACTAATCGGTAATGGTGTAGAAGCCGTATTTAAGCGATTTTGAATGAAGTTTTATGCAGAAACTATAAAGGCAATTACTCTCAAATTTACAAGTCATGTATTTTGGGTATTTAGTCTAAAATCGCTAAGAAGCAGAAACACGATTAGATAAAATTTTCTCCATAGAAAGTTCTCCCAAAAGTTGCTCCAAAATCTCAGTTTTTCTAGTTTTTATCGGACACTACATTGGATGTAATTGTAATTTTTGTTTTAAAGTGTCGGTAATAATAATATCCAAAAACGCTAACGAAACAGATTTTTGATAACCAGCTTGGTTTTGGAGTAATTAGGTAAAAGGTCGTTTTTCTGTTATATTCTTCCGCGCCGCTGCATGTCGCACCTACCAAATCTCTGTGAGACTGAGAAAGACCAAAATAAATTCAATAAATCCCCTTAAATTGGAAATAGCACGAGCGGTAGAATGGTTAAACTTGTTCTTCTTTTTCATAGAATTTCACATTATGAAAGTCTAAACTTGCTTTACGTTTATAAGAAAGAAGCGTTAATCCGAATAATAATTAAGTAGTCATTATACAACCCGTAAAATAGTTAAACTTTTTTCGCCTTTTTCCATAGAATTTAAAAATTTTATTTATTGATGATTGAGAAAAACAAAACAGATTTCAGTATTTCGCTACTATACTACGTATATTTCTAATGGGGCAAGTCTAGTTTGGTCTAATCCAGCTGCGGCTAGTTGAAATGATTGAAATGTAGTAATATTTGATATCATATCACAATATTCAGAATTGATGTCCAAAAGTACCTAAAAATAAATTAGCTATTGACTTATGATTCATGTGGTTAAACCATCGTTAATATACTCAGGAATGAAGGCGATTTATTCGAAAACCTACAAAACGAAAGCTGTTTTCAATTAAGAACAAATAACAACCAAAGGTTTTTATTGGTTGATGTGCACGCATACGCATATCACCTCTTATTACAGGGTACGTGTAATTTACTTTTACATCCATTGATATAGCTTCCAAAGATACCTATTTCTGAAATTCTTTAAAATTAACTTAATTTAAAGTGTTTATTTTTGTGATAATCTTCTTCTTCTTTCTAAATATTACTCACGTAGCTAATTCGGATATTCCCGTCGATTTTGCAAAAATGCAAGAAATATATTTTATCTCTACCACCTAAAGTTTCTCGACCACCATCAATGCTTCCTTTGCCAGATGGTTGCTTAAATTTCCGTACAAACTAAAAGCTAATATCACAGCAACATCTGCAGCAATATCTCCCAGAAAAATACTTATGTATTTTATTGGTTATTCAAGGGGCAGATAAACAAAGTTTTCAAAAGCTATAAGCAACGCTTGCATGAAGATCGGCCATGGACGACTGTAACTCCTAAATTTCATTTTGCTTGTGATTGATATAGAAATATTAAAATCTTACTGCTAATCTTTGTATTGCCTACACCCAGATCATTGTTTCACAACCAAACATTCCGGTTGATGAGGACAAAATTATCGGTTGCTTTGTGCAGTTGCCATTTCTGTGTAATTATAACGCGAATGGGTATGGGCTACAAAAGCGAATTAAAGGTTACACGGCATGCTACTGGCATTGAGGCTGTGTCTATTGTATTGTATGGTATTGAAGTGTAGTTATGTAAGATCATGTATAGTTATTCGACACCGATATGATACGAGGCTTTCGCAATAATTGATTTATAAAAAAAATTAGAAAATTAATTATTAGGTAAGTTCAACAGCAAAATCAATTGATTGAGCTTTATGAGTTTCGTCTGGAGGTTTTTTTAATAATCGACCAAGTCATCGCAATCAATCAATCGTAACAAAAGTAGTTAGGGTTTTTAGTTTTGCTATTTTTCAATTACTGTTATACTATGTAAAACCTGAAAGGATCCTCTTTAGTGTGATTGAAAATGAAAATGAAAAATCTTTATTTTCACATAGGCCCAATTAATAGGCTCTTATGAAAAGTCAAAACTCTACCGCCAGGTTCGGAAAGCAGGTTTGCACCGAGAAGAACTGGCAAGAAACTCGGCACTTGCTCTTTTCAAAAAAAGAATGTCATTATATACAATTTCTTAAATAATATCAATAATTAATACATAATTTTTAAGATATCTCGTGAAGAGATGGAAATATATCCCTATCATTCCAACAATTCTTGTCATTGAAAAATTCTTCAATATTATAGTAACCCCGACTTATTAGATGTTTTTTGACAGTGACTTTAAACCTGTGTAAAGGTAAGTCCAAAACAGACTTCGTGATCATATTGTAGAAGCGTACACTCAACCCCACAAAGGACTTCTGTACTTTACGTAAACGGTGTGGTACCACAACTAACTTGTGTCCGCCATTTCTAATTGGACGGTTACTTACATCTATACGTTGCTTATAATTATTAATGTTTTGACGTACAAAGAGTAAGCAATTATAAATATATTGAGATGCCACTGTAAGAACACCTATTTCTTTAAATTTTTGGCGAAGAGATTCGCGTGGCTTTATTTTGTATATAGATCTAATTGCTCTCTTTTGCAATACAAATATAGTTTGAATCTCAGCAGCTTTGCCCCATAATAGAATACCATAGGACATAACACTGTAGAAATAGGCATAATAGACAAGCCTGGCTGTATCAATGTCTGTTAACTGCCTAATTTTTCTCACAGCATAGGCAGCTGAACTAAGTTTACCTGCCAGAGTCTCAATATGAGCGCCCCATTGTAGTTTATCGTCTAAGGTTACCCCCAGAAATACTGTAGAGTTTTCCATTTTTAGTGTTTCACCATTCACAATCACCTTTTTGTTGGTAGCTACGTTTTTTACGTTTGGTAGTGCGAACTCAATACACTTAGTCTTTTTTGAGTTTAAAAGTAAATTGTTAACAGTGAACCAATGCGATACATGCGCGATAGCATAATTTACGTCGTCAAAGTTGTCTTTACCTCTATCAGTTTTAAAAACCAAAGAAGTGTCATCAGCAAACAATACTATCTCGCAAATACCGTTTACATGGTGCGGCAAATCATTTATGTACACTAAAAATAGAAATGGGCCCAATATTGAACCCTGTGGCACACCCATTATGGGGGAACAACCCTGCGACTTTATGTCATTTATGCATACCTTTTGTGTTCGATCACTTAGATAAGAGGCAACGAAATCAAGAGCTCTGTCTTTGATGCCGTAATGGCTAAGTTTAAATAGTAGTGTCTGATGTTCAACGCAATCAAAAGCCTTGGACAGGTCACAGAAGACTCCGATGGCATTCTGAGACTGTTCCCAGGCATCATAGATATGGCTTAAAAGCTTGGCACCTGCATCAGTTGTATTCCTACCCTTAGTAAAACCATACTGTTCGGAGTGAAGAATTTTGTTAGAATTAAAATGACTAAGGAGTTTGTCAAGAATGATTTTTTCAAATATCTTACTCAGAGTTGGTAAGATTGAAATAGGTCTATAGTTATTGAGGTCCTGTTTATCCCCAGATTTAAACAGTGGTATAAGTTTACTGTGCTTCATTAAATTTGGAAAAATTCCTTGGTCGATACATTGGTTAAATAATACAGCCATATAAGGGGCAATGGAGTCAATTATGTTAAAAACTACTTGCACAGACATTCCCCAAAGGTCACCAGTTCTTTTAATTTTTATCAGGCGGGAGGTTTTTTTAATGTCTGCTGCAGTGACATGTTCAAATTTAAATAAGGCAGAGCACTCTTTTACGTTTTCTCTTAAAAGTTTTTGAGCTGTTGTTGGCGATGACTTTAGAGAATCCGTTAACAAAACAGGAACATTTTGAAAATAGTTTTCAAAGGTATTCGCGACCTCCAAATCGGATGTTATTTTATTACCATTTGCAACTATTTCAATCTTCGGGTTGCGCGATTTGGTTTTTCCTGCTTCCCTGTTGACTATATAGCAATGACTTCTGTTTGTCTTTTTTAACTATTAAAAGCAATAAAACTTTGCGGTTTTTATTCAAGTAGAAATTGGTATTCTTATAATACGAGAAATATTCAGCTATTTATACACCTTTGTTTTATTCCTTTCAATAGCCATTTCGTTAGGAGGTACCTAGTTAAGGTTTGAAATACGTAAGAGAGTTCGTAATATTTACAAAATAGTTAGTTATTTAGAAAACGACTATAGGTCGATAGATACTAGATGAACTTGTGTAAAGTGGGTTACATTCATTACCTATACATAATATTATATCCAGATCCGAAACTCTTTCGAGCACAAGCTACTAACTCATAATATCTAATCATGTAGATAAACGAACTGTCACCTGCGCCAATCAGTATGTTAAATATTGGTATTTTTGAACCAAAGGTCTACCATTTTTCACTTCTTTAATCTGGGTTAGAGTGTTAACTCTAAGGTAACAGTTGACGCAAGTCGCCAATAAAGGACTTGATATCATCTAATCAAATTCAGTCTATAATTAATTATAAACAGAACCAATTCCGAATACTAAACATATCAGTACAACCATACTATTGTTAAATCGTTACACCATAAGAAACACTGTTTTCTATGGGAATATATTTTTAGATCAATGATACTTACTTACCAATCATCTGATTGAATGAACAGTAAGTAAGTATTGGCTTATCGACTTGTTCCAAACAGTCGTGGAACATTAATTATTCCAGTCTTGTTCAACTTACGTAGTTAGTAATAGGATTTATGTAACGCTTGTGCTCGTAATGCTCTTGCAAGATGCAGGAATACAAATTGATATTAGTGTTTAGATGCGATATTATTACAGTAATCATTTTATTGATAAACGCTCTTATAGTGAAGTTATGCCATTACAATAAACATGACTATACATTTTATAATGGTTTCCTCATATAAGTATATTAATAAATTGAAAAAGCTAAATGACCCGGTCTTGATTGGTCCGGGAATTACCGGATATTTTTGAGAAGTCCTTCCTTATTCCTTGTCTGCATGAAGGAAACCTCTTTGCATAGCTTTCTAAATAAGCCAGTCATTGTATGAATGAATCTGGACTTTTTATTTTGATGTCTTTAATGTTGCCGTAATAACAACAAAAGCATGTTAATTATGTCAATGCAGTCACCAAATAGTTAATGTGCTTTTTTCGTTGCTTACATGTCCAGTGTCCACCTAACCTATGCCTGTTTATATCATCGCTTATTAGTGGAAAAATAACTTCATCAAACCGGTAGTAACCCACCATTCGTCCCGTATTGAAATTCAAAACGGCATTCCGGCGTTTCACAAGAAAAATTCTCGTATAACAAAAGAAAGGGTGGCATCTGCCGTGCGGCCGGCCCCGGGCAGCAGGCCTCTGTAATCATCGTACATTTCGTGGCACGTAATAGTCCGGCTAATGAGACGGCCTTAGGCGTAGCCCCAGTTTGCGCAACTAAAATCGACGTGTCACTTACAACGGACCCCGGATCGGCAATTGAGAACATGCTCACATAATATTCAGCGTAATGTGCATAATGCATGACATTACGTTGCAACGTTTAATTTTTGTAAACGTTTCGGTTCTTCGATGGGGTTTTAGTTGCGGCAAAAAGAAACAGTAAGTTCAGTTCAGTCACCGATATGAACCTAAGGATGAGCCCATCTGAACATTTTACCGTAAAACTTCTTCATATAAGAAATAGTAACGCCATCAGTTCCGTTAATAAATAATCCTCAATATGAAAGAAACCGTCCCCGCGGAAAAGATTTAGTTAAGTGATCTGTGGCGTGGACCGCAGTCCAGAGACGATACTGCGGTTGGCTTAATGCTAACGCCAGTTGCTTACTGGTGTCAAAAATATTTGTTTTGATACCAGTAAGCAACTGGCGACACTTTTCGCGTGGGCCGTTGGGTCCTCAGTATGTCTATTAGTTCAGTGGGCTGATTCAGTATCGTTCCGTTTGTAGTTAGTAACCCTGGGTTATTAACTAAGAAAACGAAAGCAAAAATCCTATTTTCAGTTCTTTGATCAGAGTTTTCAAAGGGATACAATGAAAAAAAAAATGTGAACTTAACCGAGAGTTCTTCGTGCAGCGCTTGCATGCTTACGTAAAGGCGAAAGTTTGTGTGTGTGTGTATGTTTAGTACTCCTTTACGCTGCAACTACAGAACCGATTTGTCTAAAATTTGGAATGTAGATGATTATACCCTTGATTAAAAAATAAGCTATTTTTTCCCCGGAAAGATCCACGGTTCCCGCGGGATTAGTAAAGAGTCAAAATTTACGCGGGTGGAGTCGCGGGCGTCCGCTAGTTATTTATAAACAGGTATCAAAGCGTTCGCCATTCTTAAAACATATTCGTACAAGTTATATTTGTACCTCGCCTGTACCTTGTATTTAACCACAACAAGACTTATGAGTTATGTTACTCTACTTCTGAAATAATTTTATACACTGAAGCAGCAGTTATTATCAAATCTGTCTGGAAACTATCTAACGCCAATGAATTTCAAATATTACTCCAAGTAGTCTTGACTTTGCGAACTTCGTCTAAGATAAACACGATCGTGTAAAGCGTTTGGCGAGGCTGTTAACATTTAAGGATATTTACGGACTATTAATATTGGTGTTTATAACTTATTCAGTCTATGAAACAGCTTTATTAATGTACACAGTGAAAGCTTTGTATCTACTTGATTTCAACATTATACAGACTTATTAATATAATTTCAGAAGTTAGTTTTAGTAGTCGTCGTCTCAGCCTCAATTTATGTCCTGCTGCAAGACACCCACCTCACGGCATAGGTTTTCTCTCATAATGAGAGAGATTTGGTCATCGGCCTATTGCCCACCTCACTGGCCAATTGAGGGCCAATAACTTGTAGAGTATGTAAAGAAAACATTATGGTGATCACGCACGGTTTTCCTCACGATGTTTTCCTAAACCGTGAAGCAAGTGGTATTTAGTTTTCGTGAATATCGGAGTTCACAAGATTCAAATCTCGAACGAACAAGGAGTGCAATATGATTATTTGAACGTTATGAAGAACGATACGACAACTTGGTTTATTAATTAGCTTGGCTATTCCTTAAAGCTGATAAATCTAAAACTATAGAAGCAACCTTGGACACATCGCCTTAACTAATCGGATAAATGGAACCTAAGTGCCGGTAGCTTTGTACTTTTAACCTGCATTCTCCGTGTTGTGACAATCAATTACTCAGCGGGTCTCGATGTTACCAAACTACATTAGTATCAATCAATGTCGAATTAATTAGATCTGATACGCCCACCGTGTGTAATATAGGTAGGTAATGCTATGTAGACGGTACGGTAACTGATAAAATAGTTACACACTTTAATCTGTATGTATTTGACTAATATAATCCTTGAGATATTTATCCTACTGTTAAAAACGATCATGATATGGTTATTAGAAAAAAAATATGGGCCGAAGAAAAAACAAACAAACATTGTTAATGGACCTGTACAAAAATGATCATAGAAGAATACCTTTAGTTGTGCACCAGAAACTGTCTGCGATGTGCGAATATCGGAAAGATATCTAAGAAAGAAGAAGAACGTATTTTGGATGATTTTTATCGGTATACGTAAGTAAGTTGTATACTTACTTGCTAGTAGGTGCTAGTTCGTGAAACTTCGATTAAAAATAGTGACCAAAAAAAGCTATTTTTTGAAAGTAAATAATTTAATATCTATAGGTATCAATGCAATAATATAAATAAAATAAGTGAGCTATCATGGAGGACAATGATAATTGAGAGCATTCAATCATCATTTTCTTTGAACGGATTTAACAATAATTGATTACTACAGCTTTCTTCGAAGTGACATCTTGTTAGAATTTACCTAAATAACTCTTGAAGCTAACTACTAAATAATGCCTGTGTAATCCCCGATAAACTCCAATACGGGTTTGAATAATTAAAGTGACTCCTCGTTAAGAATGTCAGCCTTAATTACGGAGCTCCTGAGAAAGGGAATCGCATTAATAAGCCCACTAATATTACGCTTAAGCGCGCAAAAATAACAAACAACGATGAAATTCAATAACCCGCCCTCAACCGTGTACTCGGCCCATAAGGACCCTGCTAAAGACTTGCATGGACATCCACGGCTAGCGAACGTCCGTTGCTTAACTTTGCATGACCCCTTATTTTTCCCTTAGAGTTGAAAAAAAAATATGTATCAGTGTTTGGTTAATTGTGCGTTCCAGCCGGCGAACGTCCACTGCTGGCCCTGCGCCACTTGTATCCAGCGACTGCCCGACATTAATATCTTTCCAGATGGATGGTCGGAGGTCTGCCAACACTGCGCTTTCCCGTGCGGGATCTCCATTCCTTTTCTTGGGTCCCCAACCTTTAGGTTAGTTAATGGCCATATTAATTATGTACCTTTATTTATTTTAGCCTTTTCCTTTTGGTGGATAAAGATTTTTTATTAAGGAGGTTTTTACTCACACCACATTCCGTTAGCGTAACGAAATTTAACCTTCGACAACTGGTTCAATGTATTCCTCCAATATTTTATTATTATATAGGCTAACCACACAGAAATATAGGAAAAATGATTAGGCAATAAGGATGTAAATTCACTTACTTGATGTAACGTCTCAATTTCTGCGTGTCCACTGAGTCAGCACATATACACACACTTTTATTAGCCGGCCGGCAGCCTTTATAACGAATATATACAGTTCGATGATATGAAGTATATCAAATTGTTCGGCGGATTGAATTTCGCGAATTTACGAAGGGTTGGAGGGGTATGCGACACAAATTAGATGCGTGCGATAAGTAGGTAGTACCTGGCGGTAACTAACTTGAAGCGGGAAGAAATTGTTGATTTAAAGAAATGTAGGTGAGATAGATAATCTCAAGAAGAAGGATGCGGGAAAGAGAAGGGTATTGGAAGTGCGTTAGCCTATTTAATTACGTTAATAATAAACTTCAGTTTTGAAACTGAACACACCCCTCTCCATGAAGGCTTCGGCTTCATAAATAAAATACAAATAAATTGTTGCGTTAAATAAAATTCTTATATTGATAATGTGTGTGCACCATTACAATGACTAAACTAAGTAAAACATATATTAAAGTTAGTACAAATAACAAAAAAGAACTATAAATGTTAATGCGTTAGTAGAGTTAAAACTTATTGCGTTGATAATGAACAGAACTTTACTATAACAGGTCTCTCATAAGTCTCTGATTTAGGTTGAAATTATGCGATGCCAACTACTTTTATCTTCACCAAGCATAATCTTTATAATTATGCCAATAGGCCATTGTAAGGGTGGTGCGCTTTCTACCATCGTTACAACAATAATTAACACAGTGATTGGAGTTTTCCATTTTTTACGAAGAAGCAAGTTATGCAAATACTCAGTTTTAAAACCTTGCCAAAAAGATCGGATAATCGAATCTAAAAGAGAAAATTTAGAAAAGAGATTAGAGCGAGAATAGCGCGCGCGTGCAGGAACTAACTCCAGAAGCATGGTAGAAAGAAAATGCGATGGCGTTAATGCGGCATGTTCAGAAAGATCTGATTCAAGAACATAAAATATACAACTATTAATTATGACCGTCTCAATCTGACCGAGAACTGTAAGCGGAAGTAGAAAAAGAAGAGTCTTAACGCCTAGTAAAGAGGATGTATAGTGCGGTAAAATTTTTGTAATATGCCAATCTTTTGGTGGTAACGAGGTCCAAGAAGGTTCTTGGAACCAAAGAGCGTGTTCTACAAGTTGAGAAGGCGTAAGGCCGCGAAATTTAGGCAGAGTATCATTCCGTCCCAAATTCACAAGCCATAACTCTTTTATGAGAAATTTTGCGAATGAAATTATTATAACGATGTAATAGTAGAATAGACAGAATAATAATAAGGCGATAGAAGAGAGAATAGCTCGTTTTGTGCAAGCTATTTGCGGTTGCGATACTGTGAAATAAAAATAATCAGATGCGGGTTGCCAGTGTAAGCGTAAATTTTTAAATATGCAGTCTGTATCGAGAGAGATTGATTCAGATTGGCGATGAGAAGTGGAAATGTTTTCCAACAACTCAGGAGAGTTGCTGGTCCATCTCAGTGAATCAAATCGACCAGTTTTAAAGAGTAGGATCAACACGTGTGCTATCTTGATTGCTTCGTCGAGAGAAGCAGCACAAGAAGCTAAATTGTCCATATAAACGTCTCTCTCGATGACAGGAGCAGCGAGAGGCAATTTTAGGCGCTCATCGCTTGCGAGCTGGCGTAACGTGCGTGGAGCTAAAAATGGCAAGGAGCGCCCAAAGGTAACTCGCGTAAACTTAAAGGTTTCACGCTCGTCCTTTGGTGAGAATTTGTAAATAATGCGCTGGTCCTTGCGGTGCGGTGAGTTAAAATTAATACACAAGTACATCTGCCTGGCATCGGCAAAAAATGTAATGTGAAAAATGCGGAAATTCAAAAGAGCGTTAAAGATATCAGGTTGTAAATTACAGCCTGTGCGAAGTATATCATTTAATGATAATTTAATTTTGGGAGAAAATTCTTCCGAATGAGAAGGTGCGGAGTTAATAGGACGAGATTTGTCTAAGATAATTCTTAAACGTGTCTTCTTGTCCTCGCGTACCCCTGGGGAATGCGAAAGGTAATAGCCTGGCATAGCAGGTTCACCAGGTGGTAAGCGTGCGAGTATACCTTTTTTAAGGTTGTCATTATTGACATCATTATATCTAGAGTGAAGTTCATGATCTCGTTTGAATCTTCTTGCTAGATTGCGAGAGCGTTTATTAGCGACTGAGTATGAGTTACCTAATATATCAGGTTCTACCTTAAAGGGGAGGTTAACTGAATATGAGCTGTCCTGATTGCGAATTGAAATAGAACTATATATGTTCTCACATTTTTGTTTATCAGGATTTAATAATTTGCGTGAAGGATCTTCTTCTATTGTCCAAAACCTCTCTATTAAATTATTAAAAGGTTTATTTGTGAAAAAGCACAAGGGGCGGGATTTGAGAGGTTTATTGGGCAATATAGGCGCGTCTCCAAGAATAAGATATCCCAATGAAGAAGAAAATGCAAAAGGAGTATTTTTACCGTCGGATATTTTCTTGTTCTTCACTATTTTACAATAAATATTTACTCCTAACAAAATATCTATAGGGCCTGGTTCGGCAAAGGTATCATCAGCTAGAGGTAAATTTTTAATAAGACCTTTTAAGGCTGTGATGTCCACTTGCGAGTTAGGTAGTTGTGAAGCTATTTTCTCTACAACCAGAGGGCGCAATGAGTATTCTAGTCCGTTATTAAAGCGTGATTTAAATTTAAATTCAGAAATGCCATATATTTTTTGTGAAATTTCACCAATGCCTTGAACTTCAGAGTAAAGATTTTGAGAATTAATAGGCAATGAATATTTTTTACAGCATTCCATTGAGATGTAGCTCTCTTGGGATGCGGGATCTATCAAAGCGCGGACTAGATGCGGTTTATTATGATTATCATATACTTGTATTTTTGCGGTCCCTAATAGAGTGGTCGTAGCGATGCGATGCGATTGATCATACGATACGTTGCATGTAGTACTAAGCGAAGATGTCTGGGGCGTATCCGTCGCTTCTGTGACGGGTTGCGAGATGGGTACTTTATTTTCGGACTTTTTTAATTCTTTATTATTAAAACACAATAAAGAATTATGGAATTGGTCGCGGCAGTAGCAGCAAAAGCGTTGAGAAGAGCAATTAGTCGTTCTGTGGACGGTAGACAGGCACCGATTACAGAACATGTTATTTTTTACATAAGAATGTCTCTCATGAGGTGACAGTTTCATAAAGGAGGAACAAGAGTACATATGAATGTGTTTATTGCCATTACATAAACTGCACTTTGATTTTTCCGATGCACTGGTAGGTTCTGTATTTACAAAACTTTTGGTTGAGGGCTTCGGATGCGAATTGCTCTTTTTAATATTTTTATTTTGTTGAGGTTCTAATCCTTTGTGGATAGATCGCGACATCGTTTTATTTTGATCCTTTACAAATTCGATAAGACTTTCATATGTAGGGATTTTTTGTTTTCGACTAATAATTTCAAACATTTTAATTGTTTCAGAGTCTAATTTAAGCGAGGCTAAATGAAGGAAAATAAAATCTGTTAAATCTATCTCTAATTGTTTGAGAGCTTCTACTGCGGAATTGAATGTATTTAAGAAATTATCTAACGAATTGGCATTAGTATTAGTAATTTGTTTAAATTGTAATATTTGGTTTAAGTATGCGGAGGCTATCGAACGAGGGTCGTCATATTTTTGCTTCAGGGCTTCCCATATTATAGGATAGTTGTCAGCAGTTGCGGGCAAACCAGAACACACTGAAGCTGCGGTACCCTTAAGTCGACCAACTAAATAAAACACCTTTTCGTTATTACTTAAATTCGGATTATCATGGATCATACTTCGGAACTGTTGGTAAAATAAAGGAAATTTAGTTATATCGCCATCAAATTCCATTAATTCTATAGGTGGAAGATGAGATTTTAATTTAGGAAAACTAGAAATAGATCGCGTATTGTCACCATCCGACCTTATACACTTGTTAGAATTTAATTCTAATATTTGTTTTACGTAGCAAAACATTTCCTCAAAAGATGTCCACGATTGATAATTAATTATGTATTTAGGATTTAATCTAAACTGGGCTTCATTATAAGAATCCAAAATTCGTTCGAATTCTTTGCGTAAAGTGTCAATATTAGAAGCCTGAGACAATAAAGAAGAAAGTTTAGAAGAATCTTTTTCGACCTCTTGAGCTAAGTCATACAATCTTTGCATGCGCGCAAACTGCACATCGCGTTTGCTTTCTAATAATAATATTTGACATTCGTCCCTATTATAAGGTTTGGGAGAAGTCTCTGGTCTATGCATTTTTAAAGCGAATCAACGTACAAAAAATATTACCGAGATAGATTTAAAACAGAGTACTTGCGTAAAACAAAACAATAATTATATGATTTATAATGCGTAGATAATAATAAGAAAACACACAATCCCTTTTTATTTTTAAGCGGTTAGTTAGTACAAAGTTACACTTAAGTATAATTTATAATAGTATAATTGCATATAAGCAATGCGTCGTGTAACTAAGTTATAATAAAAATAATGCGATATGATAATTACCTATACGAAACATACACAACCCTTCTTTGTTCGCGAGCGGTTAATAAATTTAAGTTATACTGAGTCTAATTTAACTGCAGTATAATGCGTAGAATAATAAGCGATAACAGCTGTAAAACTGTTTGAGCAAACACAACCTCTTTACTTTTGCGAGTGGTAAAATAGTAGATAAATAAGTGGTTGTTTTGCGTAGTAGTTTACAATGCGCCGAAGTGAATTTGAACAGAGTGGCGTACGTGACCAGCGATACGTAACTTTTAGTTATACCTTTATAAATGCAGGTAGTATGAGATCTATGCGCGCAGAATGTTATTTGTGATCGTCGTTAATGCTAAATCTTAGGTTGCGGGATATAATAATATTGAAATAATAGTGCGGGAAACGTAATAATAAAAATCTATTATTTCAATTACCTAAAATTCGACACTAACAATAAGAATTAGGTAGTTAGTAACACCTACTATAATCGTAATGATGCACACAGATCAATATAATACTAATGATTTTATATTAAGAAGGACCATGAGAAATTAATAATTAATAATATATACGGCTCGAAGTGGCCAAAAAATGTGGTGGATAAAGATTTTTTATTAAGGAGGTTTTTACTCACACCACATTCCGTTAGCGTAACGAAATTTAACCTTCGACAACTGGTTCAATGTATTCCTCCAATATTTTATTATTATATAGGCTAACCACACAGAAATATAGGAAAAATGATTAGGCAATAAGGATGTAAATTCACTTACTTGATGTAACGTCTCAATTTCTGCGTGTCCACTGAGTCAGCACATATACACACACTTTTATTAGCCGGCCGGCAGCCTTTATAACGAATATATACAGTTCGATGATATGAAGTATATCAAATTGTTCGGCGGATTGAATTTCGCGAATTTACGAAGGGTTGGAGGGGTATGCGACACAAATTAGATGCGTGCGATAAGTAGGTAGTACCTGGCGGTAACTAACTTGAAGCGGGAAGAAATTGTTGATTTAAAGAAATGTAGGTGAGATAGATAATCTCAAGAAGAAGGATGCGGGAAAGAGAAGGGTATTGGAAGTGCGTTAGCCTATTTAATTACGTTAATAATAAACTTCAGTTTTGAAACTGAACACCTTTTATAGATACAGACTAGTTGACTACTCCTGAATTTTTTGATACATCTTTAATCCATCCATCTTTAACTGCAGCGAGCGTGAATAACCAATAAGTGATAAACTTTGTAATAACAAATTTAATAAAAATGTGAACGTTTTGCGATGTATTTATTTAAATCTGCCAACATTTCATTAGTATCATGAATTTAAGACGAACGAATAAGTTATTTAAACTTCGTATCCTCACAACTCGATAGCAAACTTTCGCAAATGAGCACGATTTTTACTGCTCTCAGAACAATGGACGTGTTTTGAAGAATTAACTCATGGATTAATTAACATATTCACGGAGCGTATCTAATTACCCTACCTTTAATTAAAACTTTAAGCCTCACGCTTTATTTGCTTCCGTTGGATTGAAAGGGTTACTTTATTTACTGCAAATGTCAGATCGGCCGGCACATTGCATTCGGGGTAAAACGGATTAAAGCGAAAGTCAAGGAAATGGATATTATATACCAGTTATTAATTCTAACTCACGTAAATATTTAATTATACAAACAAGTACCAAAGGAAAGAAAGTTTTAGGTATATTCTGTATACTTTACTCTTCCAAATGGACACTAGAATTTAATGGACACTAGTTCAGCCAACTCATCAAATAATACATTTATTGTGAACTAGCTTTTATAATTTATTATTATACGATATTACGGTTTATGGCAAATGACGAATAAATTCGTCATCGTTTGTTGGAAACACCGCGTTCTATTTTGAATATTAATATTATTAGATCAAAAGGCATTTCCGATATATATTAATATATTCATATATTCATAATTTTGTAAAATGATTCTAAGAAATTTTCGACAAAATGTTATAATATTTTTTCTTCGTAGACGTTTCAACTGATGTAAGATTAGAAGGTATATACCTACGGTTATACCTTCTGCTTAATTTTGGTACTACGGTGGCTTGGGACGGAAAAGGCAGTAAGAGAATATTTAATACACTACTTATCTTATCTGTGTCCATAATATTATATCATAGGGTTTTTTATGTCGATCACTTTAATTTGGTGTTAAGGTATGAAATTTTCAGGGCATAATAGGTATTTCTGAAAATTAAACTAAAAAAAATATACACCAACTCTAGGTCTAAGCGCCAAAGAAGAACATATCCCTGCAAATATATCGTAAGACAAAGATACGACTGGATAGTTAGTGTCAAATGGTTATGAATGTCTCCGATAGCATAATGTAGAAGTTATTGCGTCACGTAACACCAATATCAGGCACCCCCGTTACAGTATCAGTAGCATTAGTTAGTAGCAGATAGGCCAAGATACTGCCGTATCGCGTATCAGATGTAAACCTTGGTGGGACAGGTTAACAACCTACGGCTGCATTCCGCCTTGCCGGTGTAATGATAAAGATCCATATAGAGCTGTTGGTTGTATGTTCTTTGAGGTTTAGGTATGTCATACTCAAAATTATTTATTTTTTCTAAGTTTTTAATATGCCTTAGCTATGTTTACTTAAGTAATTAATAGTAAACACTCAGATTTCTTTATCATGAGGTTTTCTAATGGTCACGACTAACGATTGTCACGTAATCAGATGAGGTATGTGTTTAGTTTGGTGATTATTTTTACTTACCTTAATTTAATAATAAGTCCATATCGTAAAATTATGATGATAATAAGTGTATCATTTGTATTGGAATGAACAGAACTTGTATTGCTTCTTGGAAAACTGAATAAGTATGACAATCGTAATAATTACTACGATTGTCATGTTATTGTATATCTAACGATAAAAGTTTTAGATGTAATAAATAAAATATTAAGTAAGGTGTTATTGATTCAGGTTTTGGGATTTTGCAATACATCGATTTTACAATCATTTAATTTGGAATTCGTTTGAAGCTATGACTGAGGAGTAATATCAACTCCATACGGATTAATTATTTCAAAACGTACTGTATATAATAATATAGAAGTGGAACGCTGTTTACTGGCTATTAAACGTGAATGCGATTCAATTCCGGCGTCGTGTTCGGCGGTAACGAAGTATGTGCTAGCGAGTGATAATGAACTAGCGGTGACTTGCCGATAATAAGATGCGTTCGATCACACCCGCGACTCCTGCGCTGGTTGCGCCTAGTGACGTCATAGGTACATCTATCAACACTTTCAACGACCATCAAAATTCAATATCATCATACAAAACTTTAAAAAAGACGTGGCAATTTAGGGTTGCTGGGTATGACCAATGAAATAGACAAATGAGACCAATGTTTTATGTTGCTAACTTGCTACTATTTTGCCTTCGACTCAACTATGAATTTTTAAGTATTCTAGAGCAGCAGATTTTTTCAAATCATAAAATAGCAGTGTTTATGAGCTATCTAGGCTATTAAATAGGAACCAACATTTTGTCTCACGGCATGTCGTTAGCCTGAAGAAAAAGGTTATAATAAGATGCGTTTACTACACTGACCTACTCGTATTAGCTGAGTCATTTGATTAGATAACATGGAATTAGAATAAATTAGAAAAAACCGTGATGGTGAGAGCTGTCAGTGTGTTACTGCATTGTAGCGAAATACTTTGTGTGTGTAATTTGTTTGTAGCTAACATGTATCTCATTTGGGTAACGGAGTATAGTTAATAAGCAATATAGAGACAACCTTAAGAAAAAAAAATAGGAAATATCGGACGCCCCTGGCCGCGTGACTCTCGGTTTTTCACAATCCCGCGGCAAGCGTGGATTTTTCCGGGATAAAAATAGTCTATGTGTTAGTCCATAATATACCTAATCGACCTCCATGCGCAGTCAAATCGGTTCTGTAGTTGCGACTTGAAGAAGTATTTCTCCATACAATCACATACAATACATTGGTTCCCCGTTTCACCCTCTTAGATGTCACCCCGACCACGTATTTTATAATAGTACCTTGCCCCGACTTAAAAAAACTTTCTTTGTACACCCCTAGACCTCTTTTTCTTGAAGGAAAGATGAGCGAGTTACATCTTAAACAGTCGATGAAGATTCCGAGAAATCAAGGCAGTGAAAATAACAAAGAAGGCAGTAGTGAAAAATCTCCACTCAGAGCGAAACCGTCAGTTGAAATTTTAAATCAAATTTAACGTGAACGCAAATCGGTAAAAAATGTCTTTGTTATTATTCACAGACTAAAAGAAAAGCTGGAGTGGTACTGGATACGGTAAGAAATCGCGATAAGCAAAGATCAAAAATTTAAGTTCGAGTTAGTACAATAAAAGAAGAAAACAGCATAGTAATTCAATTCTTAAAAATATGCAATCGATTAGGGAAAATACCATAACATAAATTGGAATACCTAACTACGTTTTAAAAATTGGTATATGTGTTTAGTTTTACTTGCGGAGACAAGCTGCTGATATAAAAAACGGAGTTGTTTTAATGCCTTCTGTTGCTTGCTTTAATCTGTGGTACCAATCAAAATTGAAAAAAGAAACAGAGTTTGTATTGCCTGAAATAAAATTTGCAAACGATGGCTTTAGTTCGTCTCTTTATTGTCCGAGTGAAGTGAAAGGATTTATTGATAATTTTTTTCACTGAGAGTTTCAAAGAGATATTTGAATGCACGACAATCGTCTCGTCGTCAGTACCTAAAAGAATAAACAAAAGTTTGCTTTCAGAATGAGCTTTGGCTTAACAAGTTAACACTTTGAAATCTTCATGGAGCTTTCAGGCATACAGATTTGAACAGATTGTGATTAACCTTCATTAGCGCATTGAACATTTTTTTAGATGGGGGAAACAACCACTGAACTTGCGATTCTGTTACCGTAATTGACACTTTACACTGAGGCATCAAAAGTTTTTAATATATTACTTTTTGCTTGAACATCGGCTGCATCATCAAATAAACGTGGAGGCAATCCAGCTCCTCGACACTGCGGACCTTACAAGAAGACTCAAAAGGAGTCTAAAGTAAAAGCCTATTGAGTTAGTGTAAGTGTGAGCAAAAGTGAGCACTGTGTTTAATGCTAGTGCATCTGCAAGGACACAAAAACAAAAAGCCTACAATACAAAAATAGAGAATAAGATAAGCCGTATCCTTGACATCTGAAATGAGTCTTTTGACCATTTCAGTTAGATGTAAGTATATTTACTAGTTAAGTTTTAAGTATTTAATTATAGATTCTTTTTATCAGTGTTCTATGATTATTTATTTGCAACTTTGTACAATTGGGTGTTTTACCTTTAATAAAGAAATATTTATTTATTATTTATTTATTTTTTTATATCAGATTAAATCAAAATTAAGTTACTTATAAGCTTTAGGCTAAATCGTAGCTCTATTCACGCCTATGTGAAAGAAAAAAATTTTTTTCTTTTCAGATTAAGTCTTAAAGTTGGTTTTTAGGGTTCCGTAGCCGAATGGCAAAAAACGGAACCCTTATAAATTCGTCATGTCTGTCTGTCCGTCTGTCCGTCTGTCCCTCTGTCCGTCCGTATGTCACAGCCACTTTTTCCGAAACTATAAGAGCTATACTGTTGAAACTTGGTAAGTAGATGTATTCCGTGAACCGCATTAAGGTTTTCACACAAAATTTAAAAAAAAGTAATAAATTTTGGGGGTGCCCCATACTTAGAACTGAAACTCAAAATTTTTTTTTTCATCAAACCCATATGTGTGAGGTATCTATGGATAGGTCTTCAAAAATGATACTAAGGTTTCTAATATCGTTTTTTTCTAAAATGAATAGCTTGCGCGAGAGACACTTCCAAATTGGTAAAATGTGTGTGTGTCCCCCCTGTAACTTCTAAAATAAGAGTATGATAAAACTAAAAAAAATATATGATGTACATTACCATGCAAACTTCCACCGAAATTTGGTTTGAACGAGATCTAATAAGTAGTTTTTTGATATTTACAATAAAACCTCTAAAAACAAAGTTAGTTTTGCGGTTCGATAAGAAAAGTGGTTTTTATGGTTTTATTCCTCCGGTTGTAGTACGGAACCCTCAGTGCGCGAGTCCGACTCGCACTTGACAGGTTATTTGATACAGGTTTTACTGAAAATACGTTAAATATTAATTATTGTATTGTCAGTAAAAATATTTAATACGAGCTAGTATGAGCGTGTTAGAAGTAGCATGTTCTTAGAAACTGAATGCTCCAATGGACACCTATGGGTGATTTCAATATTCACCTTTGAAGTATATTTGTGGTTCCTCGTTCAAAGGACTACTGGGAATCGCTTGTGACTTTACTGGATTTAATGTGGGTGACATTTGGTCATGAAATGTTAAAATGCTTTTCAAGTGATTGATAAGTAAACTAACAGATTCTTAATTTAAGTTTAATATATTATTACATTTTCTGTTGATGCTCTCTGTGATGTTTATTAATATTTATCAATGAGTTATTGGTTGAAGAAAGTAACTAACTGACTCTAATCATCTCTACTTATATTTTATATAAGAGTTACCCGTTCTAACTACTACCCCTAATTTCAAGAATCACTGTACCTACTGATTTTCATAAGGTGTCCAACTATAGAAAGAAAAATTATTTGAGACGGCTAAAAGCTATAATAAGAACAGAAATAGAGAGTTTTGCGAAATGTTTTTGGGATTACGAATAGGTACGAAGCGAAATTTGACGAACTCCCTCAAATTCAAGTGAGAGGTTCGATTCCCGTCACGGGCCACTTTTAAATTTTATATTTTTTAATTGGCTCCGGTTTGGTCTATTTAGTTGATTGGTACCGGGTCCCAATATTCTATCTATCTTTTATTTGCCCTACTAGAGATATCAATGTGACAATATAAGCTTCATACAAGTTATGTCAAATTTCTCTCTCTAGTAGGTAAAGCAAGCCATATGGATAGATAGAATATTGGGGCTCGCCATAGAGATTTAGCGTACCGGTGCAAAGCTCTGTAGCAACCGTATGTAATGGTTGCTTACCCCTGCCAAGTTAGTACAATAACATCTTCTGCTGCATCATCACTTACAATCAGGCGAGATCGCATTCAAACACTAACTTGTACTAAAGTACTTAAACTAATTACACTTTATAGGAAAGAAGCCAAGATATAACAAAGCCGCCATACTGAATCTTTTCTCTTAAGACACGAACGAACCTTCCAATAGCCGTAACCATGATTATCAAAATTTTAATGGCTGTAAACAACCTTATGAAACGAGAAAGCGGGCCAATTAAAGCTCTCTCGGTTTAAGTAAATATTGCAAGTTTTACTTTGTGAGCCATTTATGACCCTTCCAAGGCTTCGTTAGGAGCCTTTGATGTTCAATCTGGAACTTGAGCCCCAGTAATTGCGCCAAGTGAGCGATGTTTCGATAATTATAAATACTGCGCGGGTTAATTTAAACTCGGTGTTTTAGAAAGGAGAACTTTACAGTCTTGGTAATTAACTTTATGGATTTCTCGTGTCAATCTTGGTTGATATTTATCATAGTGATTTAATAAATTGGATTTTTTTTGTTACTTGATTTGTCCTGCTATCAACAGAACGATAGTTTTTGACGTGACAACGTCTTATAATTCGATAGAGCCGGTTGCACGCATGAAAAAACATGACTCATCCGGCGTTACCGGCGTTACCTCGCTCATGCGGCGTTACCGGCGTTACCTCGCGAGCGCGAGAGAAGACGTTGTCACGTTCAACTATCGTCAGTAAACCGACTTTACAGACAACCAATTTTTTGACGTGACAACGTCTTATAATTCGATAGAGCTGGTTGCACGCACGAAAAAACATGACTCATCCGGCGTTACCTCGCTCATGCGGCGTTACCGGCGTTACCTCGCGAGCGCGGAACGAGCGACAAAGAAGACGTTGTCACGTTCAACTATCGTCAGTAAACCGACTTTACAGACAACCAATTTTTTTGTCTGTATAGCTGTATATGAACCTAAATGTTATGTAGGTATTCGACGCATTTGCATGTTTGTATGTTCACAATCTTCTTAAAAGCTATTGACGTAATATGGCTATATCCTCACTATTCGACCTCTTATTTTTGTAGGATTTTTTAGTCCGATTACGTCAAATTATCATTTCATTATCGTATACTTTTAGATGTCATTTTGAAGACAGTTGACGTTGTTTTACGAAACAAGGGGTAGTTATTGAACTAAGTTAATGTAAGTAAAGCCTGAAAACCGTATTTCAAAAGTAGCTAAATATAAACACACAGCCTTCCCCTTCCTTGCCAATTTCACACCCCTAGTAACAGATACTAATCCGCGGCCGCACAAAAACTTAATTAACCAAAATATATTATATGGGAGTGTATCAACAACCACAAAGTTAGCGCCCTCGCCCTGGGGACCTCGCGCGCTGATACTATTCCGTGTAATGACTCCAAAATGAGGATATACCGCCCTCAAATATGCTTTACGTGACAATGATATAGGAAAAAAAGAGAAATCTTTGGTGTTACTATCTGATAATGAGCACAATCCTTATTAGTGCAAGAGCTATGATTAAATTCTTGGATGAGTGTGTAGCATATTCTCAAGTAGCAGAAGCATAAAAAACTCGTCTAAGTAAAAGTAAGTGTGAAAAATCATATTTGTTAATACTATTATTATTGATTCACGCCACTGCAATTACTAAATCGATTTGGCTTTTGACATGAGGATGACGAAAGCTGGTTTAAAATGTAGACAGTACCATGCATAAAAACTTGGTATGTGCAAACCGGGTCATGTTACTCGTATGTAATATCCCTGCTAAATATTTCAGTTCTGTACAATTCAAATATTTAACATGATTTACAATTTACATTGCGCCCGATCCGATAACGACAGGCATGTAAAATGCATGAAAATGTGCACCTGGTTTATGTACTCGTATCACATAATTTCCGTAGCAGGTATATTCGATTGTACATTTCATAAGTTTTGTCCTATATATGTCAGAATATGAAAGCTAATCGAATAACTTATATCTTAATACATAAAATTCTCATGTGTTTGTAATTGGTTACAAACCCCTCCGAAACGGAAACCGTTACTTATAAAAAAAATTGTTTACGTTCGGTAGGTCTGAGAACTATTTTTCATACCCTAAATGGCAAAACAACGTTTGCCCCGTCAGCTAGTATTTTATAATATTTAACTACAATATTTGAACTATACTCCTTGCATAGATGAAGTTAGAAATAAAATTCTCTTGTCACAGTGTTTGTAACAAAATTCCTCCGAAACGGCTTGACCGATTTTTATGATATTTTTTGAATACATTTATAAGATCTGAAAATACGACGTAAGCTATTTTTCATATTCCTAAATTGCAAAACAACGTTTGTCCGGTCAGCTAGTTAACAGATATATTTTATTGATGGATTGATTCTATCGATAGTTTTCATGCACTTGCATTTTATGAATTATTATAGTAGTGTTATTATCTCGCTGCAGACTCGGTCATAAATCATTCGAGTGTTTCGCTTTTGTTGTTCTTTGTTGAGTTGTGCATTACTGCAGAACAACAAATGCAAAACACCGAATGATTTATGACCGAGTCTGCAGCGAGATAATAACACTACTATAGCTTAGGTTTTCTGTGGTTTTCAATACTCGTCTTGGGTATTTTTAATCTCTTTTGTATAATTAAATAAAATATAATGTTATTTTGTTAAAAGCCCATGCACCGTGTGCATTATAGGTCCTCGCTTGTGTTTGTGTTATAGAACATCTTTACAGTGCGCTATATCTATGGCGTTTATGCACGGCGGCTCCTTAATTCATACACGTCACGTTTCCCAGGGAGGCGTGACACCGATCTCAGGAATCAGCATCTAAACGTATTCACCATTAAAGTGCATTTACCGGCTTTCTATCGCACACGGAAATAAGCTTTTAGCTCTTTCCACCGCATACAAGGGATTGACAGCCTGGTTTCATGTTCGCAACCGGAACGCATAATATTATGTAAAACCTTTTGTAGCTTATGAAACCGTTATTTAATAATAGTTAGGTACTGAAACATGATTCCCAGGTCTAATATATTGGAATGATAATTTAAAAATCCTGTGTAGCCTCCCACAGTATAAACCTTTGCATGCATTCAGCACAAAAGTATTGCTTGAAAAATATTTCATTAACTTCGCACATTCTATTTTCCGCACGCATTTATATGTTAATCGCGACCGCCATAACTCTGAAACTACATACTCAACGCATTATGAAATGAGAAATTTTTCACTTGCACACTGCCGCCCTCTGTTGGAGGCACGCACTGGATTTTGTGGCATGTTTCCATTTTACTCACGTCTACGGGCGTCCGGCTTCGCGAGCTAATGACGCGAGGACCACAGAAAGTCGACATCAACATCAAAGATCAGGATTGCAACATTCTCATCAACAGTTCTGGACCATCACTCGCACGGTGCACCTATCCAGCAGACTTCAAAACAATATTGGCTAGCCCCTTCTTATCTTATCTTCTTTAAAGAAACGGCTGTCCAGGGCTCTTCTGATCTCAGTAGCACGTTGACTGTCTCCAATCTATTATATGTGCGCCGCTGTCTAGGTTTCCCCTCCAAGTCCGATTGCCGTTAGGAAGAACGGCACGTCCTACGGGTGGAAAATATAGGTGCGATCTTAGCACTTGACTTTGTGTGTGTAACGGGGCTGGGCATCGACACGTTATGCTTATGTCCTAAGTCCATACGAGCTTCCTCCTCCGGGAATTTGATGGGTAGGTAGAGTAATGTGTGGGTAGAGGTATTTTAATTAAAATTGGTCTTGAAAGTACGGCACCCCCAGTACGCGAGCCCAACTCGCACTTGAAAAATTATTTATTTTTAACGATCATTAGTCGTGACTCGTGACGTAGACGTACAATGGAATCTCGGACTAATATCCCCTTAATATCCCCTTATTTGTCTCAATGAAAATGAAATTATGACTGGTACACTCCCCCGCGTGCGGGTCCAAAGAATTTATAGCTAGAGTTGCTGAAATAATATTTATGCTATTCATTTTTTACACCTTTCGCTTATATAAATAGACTTCTAGAATAAATTAATAGATCTTCAAAGATTTAGAACAATGCACGCGATCTCATAAGTTGCACATTAGGGCATGGCAAGGTATAATAATATTTCAAAATATTTACCAATTATGCAAACGTATTGTTATAGAAATATGACATGAGTTGTTATGCTTCAAAATTATGCCGGGTCATAATTTTGAATTTATGTCATTGGTTAAAACTTCGAATCCCTTGCCATGCCGTGACCAATATGCGGTTACTTTAAGTCAACTATTTTTTTTATTCAATACAGACTTATTTTTGACCTCAATCTCACTTGACGGAAAGTGACGATGTGGCCAAATATGCCTTTTGACTTTTTAAAGGTACCCAGGTTGTATGATACGGAAAACACAGATTTCGGGAGAGTATTCCAAACCCTAGCCATGCGTATAAGAACTGAAGAAGCAAACCACTTTTTGGCGCCCTGGTATGTCTGCGGACAACTGCATCAATAGCCAACTTTGCAGATAACCAAACAATAGTACATTTCAATATAAGTGCGGAAAGTTTGTCATTTTGTTACGGGTCCCGGTACGTTCACCCAAGCCGAAGGTGCGGGTCAACTATAGGGAGGAGTAGAAATGACAATTTCGCACGTGCATTAAACGTTTTTTAATACATTTGCGAAAAAAAATATTGGTTTTAAGTGTTTGCCTGCTCCGTGTTTGCGTGCCGTGCTCGAGCTCGTGTTCGTGGGCGTCCTGGTTCGCCCCCCGCTCTGGTGCCACTCAGGAGGAAAAAAAAAAAGGCACTAGTGTGGAAAAGAATAACTTTCCGCACGCAAACCACACATGGAAATGCCTACTTTTTGAGCAAATGTATTAAAAATATTAGTATGAGGGCCACGGTTGCCACAAATAAAATAAAATAAAATAAAATAAATAATTTAAAACCACATTGTTGTCAGCAAACAGCAAAACCAAACCCCCCACACTTCCCCTCCATTTTGTAAACCCAATGCGCCCCGCAAATATGGCGCATGTAATAGAACACCACCTCGTTACGCTTTCACATTAGATTCAACTAAGAATAAACAGCCTCCCGGTTTATAGCGTGTCGCTGCATTCCCCTAATGAAAATTGTTATTACACATCACGACATTTAGCGTCATACCTCCGGCTTTATTAGACCGCAGCCTACCAATGCACAGAACGTTACCGACAAAATACTTGCAGTACACCTACGAACTTCCGTTGCAGATATTTACACTGTCGTTCCCAACCCTATACATACATACTGTTATATCTCCTAAAATGCTAAACTAAGCTTTGCTAATACGATACTAGAAACTTTATAGATAGAAGTTGTTTTCGTGTGCAGAAATTTGTCCCATACGATGCAATCTATGTCGTTAGGCAATTACGTAAGGCACGGATGCCTCTTCCCCTACATTAATAAATGAGTCTAATTAATCTAGAGTGGCGTCTGTCATGCTAAAGAATAGTCAGAACGCCCCTGGGCGCTACGAGTCGCTGACGTCAAGTAATTGCTTTTGTAAAATCAACAGTAAGTACAATAAGGTAAGCTCTTGGATCGGTTATGACTAAAGCTGGCAGCATATTGTCTCTTATTGCTTCAGCACTAACCAGAACCACGTCGACGTCTTATCGATTGCTGATGTAATTTTAGACATTATCTCTTTGTAAATATACTACTGTTAGATCACCTAATACAATCCTAGAGGAGGCTAAGTTGCACTAAAGTTTGCAGCAACAAAGAAGGCCAAACGCTACACATTCAAGCACAACCATATGGCATTTTGCGATACGCTAATAAGATGAAAATTCAAAATTCATAATATATTATTGAATTCATAATATATATGAAAGTTGGTTGTGACTTCCACGAAATCTTATGCATTTATTTTTCGTTCAAAAGCAATGCAAAGAACAAGCTATAGAAACGCTGGCATTTGTTATAATTATGGCTAGAGCTGCTGTCAATATTTACAATATTTAACACTTTGAAACTTCATTTGAATTTTTAGAATGTTTGTCTGTCTATTAAAAATTTGGTCTTGTCCGGTTTTCCAGTTGAAGATCCGAAATATTTCTTTTATCAATTATAATAGGGTTTATAAACAGTCCGTTATATTGCCGTTAATAATTCCTGCGGTTCTGATGAAACCGAGAATCTTATACCAACTTATACCAGTAGTAACCAATATGCGATCAGCCTTAAACGAACTGGGCCTATTTGTTATTTGTCACTTTTTTAATGCGCCGTCGTCAATTCGTTTCTAGTTAGCATCCGCTTAAGAGTTATTTTCCGTTTCCTTTGTAAATAAATCTTCATGCTTCATTATGTTGTGAAGATTATTTTCCGTTTTAAAATGCCCTCTTTGCTATTTATATTGTTTTTCCGCTATTGCGTAAACAAAACGTTTAAAGTCTGAACACACAAAATTTTGGAGATTTATGGAATTTAGTTAACTAGTTAGTTGCAACTTGTGCTAGTTAACTGTAATTGCTCACTACTGATATACTAATTTCAATAAAAACTACTAGGAAGAAATTTAAAAACTTTAAAAAATTCAACAAATATTTCTAGTGGAAAGAAAACAGTGACCTACTTACTTATATTTTTATGAAGCTAATTTTTTGAATCTCATTCCACTAAAAACTGAACCGTCGAATGAAAGACAGTTTAATCCATCAAGCGTTGAAATTTATACTAGCCTCAAAATGAAATTGCTAAAAGAGCTTTGGAATGAAATTTTCAAAAATACGAATGTTTAAATAGTTAGGTTATTATTTGATCGAAATAAGGAAAACAACACTTAAGCTACTTTATTATAATTTTAGTTCAAGAAAATGCAATATTTAATTCGATATATTGCAAACGTTTTTGGAGAAGGAAAACTTTATCGTGAAAACCTATGTGGCAGAGTTTTCTGCAATGTTCTCCATTGTAAAGTCTCCAATCAGCTCTTGATCATTGTGGCGGGCTATGGCTTTATATTATATCTCCTTATTCTAAGAGGAGGCTGCGATGGTTTGAGATGATAATTTAAGAGTTACGGTATTCTGTAATCATTGTAACGCGCTATTGAAACATCTTACGCAACCAAGCCGCCATTTTGTGTCATTACGCAAAGAAAGTCGCGATCCAAGTTACTGTTATTAGAGGTTCGTAAACTTGGGGTCCAGTTGATGTATTTCAGAGTTCCATTGTGTGAAATAAAAAAATAAAAAAACACCATAATATTCTTATTTTGACCACAATTACTATATATAAAGCTACTCGGGCTGATTCACTCACTAACTCACTGATTGATCACCTCTCCTGAACAATTTTGTATGAAAAAAATTTTTTTCAATAATCATTTCGTATAGAAGGGAAAAATTAATTCGGAGGAAAAATACGGAGAGAGCTGATGATTGAGGATTTCGAAGACGGGTGAAGAGCACGGGGAGGGTATTCAAGATAGGTGGACTTCTTGACAAGAAATGATCAGGACCCGAAGGTCTATTCGAAGGACAGAAAAAAAAATTCAAAATGGTGAAATTTATTTTTTTCATAGAAAATGTATGGCGAATATGAATTCTAGATGACGGTGATTCTTTTATAGGCGGGAAGACAGCACGCGGGCCACATGTGGCTCGCGCCTCCACGCGCCCTACTAGTCTATTATATAATTACCCTAAAGTCACTATTAATAAAACATTCAAGTTTTCCTTAAAAGTATACCTTGTCTTTACTCTAGGGTCACTATGTTGGCGATTAGTAGCGACTTAACTAAGTTACACACAGGCTGTTTTGATTAGAATTTTTCGGCGATAGTCTTAAAAGTTAAAAAGCGTTATATTTTTCAGTTTAAATGCAAAGAAGTTTTTTTTTTGGTTTGCTCAACACTACGAGCAATTAAAAGATAATGGTTCAAAAAAATAATATATTTCCTAAGTCTGTTATCGTATACGGTAATTGTACGGAACCTTCTCAAAGCTATAAGTAACAATTGTTTTCTATCGAATAATCTCAAATGATAGCACGAATTACAACCTCTGATGCGTTGGCGGAGTTACCGTTCGGAAACAGAAACGATTATTATTTGAGGAATTTATTTAGATAATAACTTCTCCAGTCGCATTGTGTAGCTGTGAGTCATTATAATCAATTTACTGTCACAGCCTGTGACAGTAAATTGATTATAATTATCTATTAATAATCACATTTTAAGCAGGTACGCACAGATATCAGAGAAGTAAGTTTATATTGACAAGGGTACGCTTCTCTTGAAGGTTGGTTTACGTTAGAAAATATGTTCAATATTATCCCTTCCACGAATCTGAATAATTGCTTGATCCTATTGTCAATTAGTATCTTTCTGCGAAGTTTAATATATACCAGAATTTAATATAGTAACATGAGTGAGACATCATCACAGGTAAATATACTTAAATATAATCGGCCAAGTAGGGTTCCGTACTATCATCTATTATGACGTAGCAAGATGATGATGCAAAAGCCAGAAGGCTCATTTACCTACTACTACTACTATACCAGTAGAGAAATAAAAAGTCTACTGGATCAACGACCAAAACCGAGCAAGAAATCACGTTTGCTGTATGGAAGGGGAGCTCTTCATTCCATTAATCTTCATTTTATTCTATTTTTTAATATTTTGTTGTTAAAGCGACAACGGAAATACCTAAATCATAATATGTGAAAATTTCAAACGTGTAACTATCACGGTTCAGGAGATACAGCCTGGGGACAGATGGACTTACGGACTGACGGACGTACGGCGAAGTCTCAGTAATAGGGTCCCGCTTTTTATCCTTTGGGTAAGGAACCCTAATATACGGCCTATCAGACTTATCCGGAGTCCTTCCTCAAGAAGTAGGTTCAGGAACTACTTCCGGCTACGTCTGGAGTGACAATGCACGACCCTTTCTTTCTCCATTTGTCAAATCTACTCCTATTGAAAGAAATTCGGATGAGTACAAAACTGATCGAGCATACCTGACGATTCGTTATGGCTGACCAGAATACAAAATAGTCTGCAAATAATATAAAACAAAGACAACCAGCATTTTAGCGCGTAAATTCAATTTTTAAGCCTTTAATTTATGTGGCGTTAGCGGGTGAAATTTACAACGTAGCCTATTTAAATCACTTTATTGCTTAAAGCTTCGTGATAGAGACAATAAATCCAGTCAACCTGACTGCGCGTGAGTACTCGTAAATTTTAGCGTGTACTATATGTGGTGGCCAAGCAATTGTTACGAGGCAATCGGAATCGGTATCGTTGTTGAGGTTTTTTTTCATAGGCTTGCACTTACCAACAATAATTCCTGGTGGAAAGAAATTTTATTGTGTTCTAAATTGAAACGCGCTTACTAAAAAGCTTGTTGAAGACTCCTTTTTTTAAGTCAATTTTATATGAATTGAATTTTACTTTATCATGTAAAAAGGTAATGAAAAGTATTTTGTGCTTGTGATTTGGATTATAAAAATGTCTTCCTTCTCTATTTCTTGCCCTTTTGTAAAAAAGTAGTAGAAAATTGAAGGGGAAATAAGCCTATTTATATAAAAGGCCTATTAAGTGAAACACCGGGAACTGTATACGTTGTAAAACGTCACTGAATTCAGTATAATAATATAAAAATGATAAGAATAGCGAAATATTATGGTGGGCCGTATTTCCGCTGTCGAGAAGTCGAAGAATAGCGAAGGTTCTGGACTTCAAGGAGCCTAAGAGAACGCAGCAACGTATTCGAATTTTAACCTCAGATATTTATTGGCCTGCTGTTTCCGGGCAGGCGAATTTTGAAAGTCTCGAATTTGAATTTTGAGCCGGCATCTGTCTCACATGCCGACGACTCTTACGACTCTTTACGAATTAAAATGGAATATTAAAAAGTGGTAAATTTTTACTCTGTTTCGTCTTTTTCCTTCGAATATCAAATTTTAGTGGCAGAGGAGGCAAATCCGGGCATAACTATATCACCGCTAGATATTCCATGTTTATTTGTTTGCCCGTCAGAGTATAGCTACCTAGACCGCATAGCTAAAACGATTCAAGCATTTAATTTAATACACCTTCCTTTATAAAATTGCAGCTTATATTATTTAGTGGCGTTAGCGCAAACGAGTTTGAGGGCTTAAAGATCCAAGACTTCTATTCGTTAAGTTACGGACCACCATAGTACAAGTACCAATTTACTTTGAAACGACGAAATATTTGTATTTGCTCTGTGGCTCCAATCATAATAACCTCTTCCTTCGCACCCTACACAAGCTCGATTCCGATCGATGATTCACAATAGTGCTGAAGCTAGTTTGCCTGCTTTTCACTGCCTTTGACGTGCAGTTACCGCGGGCTAAGCATGCTCTATCTTGAATTCTGAGAGCTTCACTGTACACACAATTTATGTAAGGAAATCTTCATCAGTTCACACAAGGGCAGAATAAATTCTGTTATTATATACTCGTACCATGAATTAAAAATTGGTTAAATACAGCGACTCTGTTCACGAAATTTAATTTTTATTCAATAGCCCACAACACATCCTTGACTTATGACAGTACAATTATTGCCGGAATCATCTTTGCAGGTGTACATTTCAAATTCAAATTCAAAATTCAAAATATCTGTTTTTCACATAGGCCTAACGTAGAGGCTCTTGTAAAACGTCAATATGATATTTGTCGCATATGTATGGTGATAACTACATGTCGACTTAAAACTAAGTTTACGAGGGTTCAAACGCGCCCTGCACTGAGAAGAAGTATCTTTACTGGGAAGTGTCCAATTTATGAAATTAGTCGCTGACTGTACTAATTTGTGACTTACTCACGTAGCTCAGACTGATTTTTATAAATTGACGTTTTTTCTGTATTCTGAGATTGACGCATAGTTTATCATGGAACCCGCAAAAGTAAAGTTCCCTTGGCTAATCGTGGCTTCTTCTCTGACTACCGTGTCCCTAGATGATAATGAAATTGAAATCCTGTTGATCCCTTACTCATTGCTTCCGTTTTCCTATAAATAAAAACCTTTCTTGCAGTGTGAGCCATGAATACAAAATACTATACTGCTTAAAAATATATATATTGGGAAAATTTTGTTTTTATATGGAGTTTAAATAAGAAAACCAAGACAATAAGGAAAATGAAAACCAGTCAGCCTTATTGTACGTTCCAGTAATATGGGTGCTATTTCATTGTACTCGAAGTGACAGAATAATATACCAACGAGTATATTGTTATAGAAGACGATACACATACTTGAAAAATCAATGGCCATTTCGGTGTGGTGTGAAGTGCAAGGCATCGGAGGCGATAGGACGTCAGGTTTAATTGGTTCTATACTTCAAGACAAGTCGAGACTTCGTGCACGTGTAAAGGCGCAATTTGGCGCGGTGCTTCTGCTAGCGGGCAAAGTAAATCTGTTTAGTGGTTTCTGAAGTATAACTCTGCCTTTGATTAACCAACCATATTGAAATTAAAAAAAAACAACAACTCTCATCAAACTACTTTTGAATACATCTTTTTCAGTTAAAAATTTAAGACTTTTATGGTTTTCTCATGAATACCATTATCAGAACTGGACTAAATTGAAATGGAACCACGCGGGAAGCGTCAGCTTTCTAATAAAAAAAGAATTATCAAAATCGATTCTCCCAGTCAAAAGGTATGAGGTAGCAAACATAAGAAAACATACAGTTGAATTGAGAACCTTTTTCTATTTAAAGTCGGTTAAGAATGATTAAACTTCAGTGCTCGCTGGAAACGTTGGTTGATAAAACTGACGGCTAATTACTTGAAGTGACGTTTCTCCAGGTGCTTCTCTGATAAGCAGCACACAGAGCACAGGAATACCTTTATAATGTAGCTGTGAAAAGACATCCTCATTATAAATGACTGTTCATCCACAAATTCCTTCGGGAACTACTTGGAGGCCACCTCATCAACAATCACTTCGAGTTTCAATTCAAGTGTAGGCAAAACACAAGTTTTAATGAGTGAAGCTCCGTGATTTAACATATTCGAATGTTGCCATCACGTTGCCATAGCCTAATTCGTAAAAAAAATTGAAATATGATGATATGGGCTGGGAGAGAGAGCTGCAATGTTGTAGACTCCTGCCGCTTGCAGTGCCACCACGCCTTTTGAGTGAATTTTAACGTTCTGTATTGAAGGAGCCCACTATTTGTTTTGAGACTAGTTTGAGACCACTCGAGGCGCGTCTAATTGGACAAAGAGGGGAAAGGAAAAGTTTTCTATTGATTTACTGCGACCTATCTAAGGCCTTATAGAATACCTTACTATTTTGGTCCGTGTCTCTGAAAGTAGGTTGCGCTGTAAGTTATGAAATGTATGATAGGTTCGCACCGACTCGATAGAATCGCACCGAAACAATTAGTGCCTAGAATAACCTGCCTCATCACCGGATTTAAAATCTAGACATTTTGAGTAGTTTAAATTGTTTACTAAGACAGCTGGGGCTAAACATTCTAGGCACTTGCTCTTTTAAACGACTAGTCTAGTAGGTAATCTATCATCTTTAAACTTATTATATATCGTCTTAAACTTAAACGTAAACTTATGATGCAAAGTTAAGTTGAAAACATATCTCAATACAGCAAGCGCTATTCAGACCTCGTAGATATATTTAGTTATCCGCAATCCTCAAAGCAAACCCCATTTTCTATAGAGCCAAGAAAATGATAAAGATAAGGTGTACAAAGTCAGGAGCGCGACGGCTTGTTTATCTTATACGGAAGCGGCGTCATAATACACGTTTACATAGGAAACTATTCTATCACACCAACCCTCTTCGGTATAAAAACTATTTCAAACATTTTTTTACTGTAACTACTCGCAAAAGTACAAGTTTTTACGTTTTTTTTAACTATATAGGCTAGCGCTTGAATGTGATCACACCTGATGGAAAATGATGATACAGGCTAAGGTGGAGCGCGTTTGCCTAGGAGATGCCTATTCATTCTTGATTTGAAGGCGCCCAGGTTGTTAGAGGCAGGAAAGATAGTGCCTGGGAGGGTATTCCAAGCGTATCAGGAAGGAGGAATTAAACCGCTTCGTACGCGTCTTTGGTACGTCGACTATGTATGGGTGGCAGCCTTTTCGATGCCTTGCCGTTCTATGGTAAAAAGGTGATGGGGAACCAAATTAAATAGTTCCTGAGCACACTTTTCGAAATATATTCTATGCAATACCGACAGACAGGCAACCTTATGACAATGTCCGGGCCTTTGGAGTTTCTTGTGGACAGTGCCGGGTTTCCGATGAGTCTTCTAGAGATGTATATGACGAATGACAATGCAACTAAAGAAGCAATCGTAGGTTACTTAGTAGGGTAATGGCTACTAAATAATGGTCTCGGTATGGCAAGAGATTTCAAGATTTTACCAATAGACAATCAAATGTATTGTTATAGAAACACGATGTAAATTGCTATTCATGAAAATTATTTCGAGGCATGCCCTGAAATCCCTTGCCATGACGTGCCCAGTTTGCGGTAGCCGCAAAGAAAAACAAATTAATTGCTACACGCAATCGCAAAGTTCGCTTAAGAGAGATTTAGAGTGAGGCAGTAAAGATGAGGTGAATTTGAAATTTAAACACTTAATAATATTGAAAATGACAACACATTGTTTAACTCTACTCATAGTATACAGATTATAGATAGCACCTTCTCAGGTGCGTGGCGAATACTTCACCCAACTTCATATCATTTTTTATATATTTCCGAACAAATAAAATTTTAGTCAGATCCGAGTTTTATATAACTAAATAAAACCATCCCGGGGATCAAACAACAAGTCAACAAAGAATCTTCGTTATTTGATAAACGGTATTTCTATAGGTGTGTTTCTTGGTGAGAACTTATTGAGTTCAATTATAAGTCAACTCAGCCGTCTGCGACAATCATAGTTTATACTTAATATCATAGTTTTTTAATTATAACTCAACTAATAATAAAAAGTTATACCGAGGATCAATTCCTATTCCATTTTATGAAACCATAACGCAATACTGAACCATTAGGGCCTTTAACCTATGTCTAATCATTTCTACGCTCGTGTAACCAAAAAAATCATAACCATTATTTTCCAGTACCAAATTCATCTTCGTCAAGACATGAGCATTAATAATGTGACATTTTTCTTTGCAGTATATCTTGCGAACTGTCAAAACAAATTGCAGGGACCCTTTCCGCGGGGTCAATGACCCACATATCACCCTTCGCTCCACCCATTTTCCTAATGTAACACGACCTATGATAAAAGCTTCCATATAATAAGGGAGGTAGAGATCGGTATGGAGATTTTTCGCGGTAATGTGGTTATTTTAGAGGAACTCTAGCGAAATATTTTGGTGTTTTATTTCGATGGTTTCGCCAGTTCCTCTTTCTTTTAGTTATTACGTAATAGTAATATTCCTCCGATATAAAATATTCCTTTATAAACTTCTCGAGTCACAGTATTTGTGACCCCCGATACGGCCTGATCAATTTCTAAGATTTTTTTCTACTGTTCATGCTCCTTAAGGACGTGCTCCCAAAATAGATAGGTATCAAATCGGACTAAATACATACGCACGGCCTACACTCACACAAAGGTGCCTTGAAATGAGTGAATCAACGCGATTTTGATACTTTGAGATAAAATTTTATATTTTGTCATTTAGGTATTTTATTATAACGAAATAACTTCGTTCTAAGCTTATTTATTATCTCGCTGCAGACTCGGTCATAAATCATTCGAGTGTTTCGCTCACCGACATCGTACCGGCTGACGAGCGCAGCCACGTGTACAACATATGCGGGGAGGTGAGAGGCTGCACTACTATAGAAGTGTAATTATCTCGCTGCAGACTCGGTCATAAATCATTCGAGTGTCTCACTCACCGACATCGTGCCGGCCGACGAGCGCAGCCGCGTGTGTAACATATGCGGGGAGGTGAGAGGCTGCACCACTATAGAAGTGTAATTATCTCGCTGCAGACTCGGTCATAAATCATTCGAGTGACTCGCTCACCGACATCGTGCCGGCCGACGAGCGCAGCCGCGTGTGCAACATATGCGGGGAGGTGAGAGGCTACCAACTATAGTAGTGTTATTATCTCGCTGCAGACTCGGTCATAAATCATTCGAGTGTCTCGCTCACCGACATCGTGCCGGCCGACGAGCGCAGCCGCGTGTGTAACATATGCGGGGAGTTGAGAGGCTGCCAACTATAGTAGTGTTATTATCTCGCTGCAGACTCGGTCATAAATCATTCGAGTGTCTCGCTCACCGACATCGTGCCGGCCGACGAGCGCAGCCGCGTGTGCAACATATGCGGGGAGGTGAGAGGCTGCACCACTATATTATTTAGATAAATACTATATTATTTAGATAATATTCTACTTGTCGTCTAAGAGTTAGTAATTTTCAAACGTTTAAATTGGCGATTTAGTCTGTACGAGTTTCCTGTAATGTACCAATAAATGAACTTCAAACTATTTATATACTCTGCAATGTCAGTCGAAGGACGGATGGACAACAGAGGCTTATAAGTAGGTACCTATTATGGTCTCATTACCACCTACCTAAACCATTGGCCACGGAAAACTAAAATCTCAACATAACCAAATTGTATAAAGCACTGCGCATACAAAAACGGGTTTATCATTTTCACACCAGACTTAACCCGCAAACGCGGATGCGGCCACATGTACAGATAGTTCAACTCAGTTGTGCGCGCGGCCCTATGTGTGCGTGTGCTTGTAACTATACAACTTTCATTCGTGTGGCAGTGACGCGGCAGTCGTCGTCCGAGCAATACATACATAGAGTTGTATATTTACAAGCCCACGCACACATAGGGCCGCGCGCACAACTGAGTTGAACTATCTATACCTGAATGAATCCTGGAGCAGTCAGGCGAGCGGTATTGTCCGTCAGTCTGCGCGCATGTTGCGCCCTCTGCCGTCGGCGAGGCGCCGCGCGACGTCCGCAGACGTTATTTAGGGCTTCATTGTACCATTGACCGTTCACAAGCGTCAAGATTTGAATGGCGATAACACGGGGATGGCCGCGAGCCGCGACTGATGGTGTGTCACATTACCTCTTTTAAATGGTGATTTTAATTTGAATAATGTAACTCGAGACGTCCAATTTACGCCTCGCGTCGCACGGTGCTTCTTGGTTCTTCTCACAGGAGTGAGATGTGTACTGGCTGTTTGGATGTGTCCAATTACTATAAAAAATCTAATGTGTCCGGAACCTGCTTGGTGTAGTTAAATTCTGTGGTGTTAGTACAGTTAGTACATGTTGTTGGATTATCGTTCTATTGGTTGTTCAATGGGGAGTGCTCTAAAGAGCTATTTGAAGTAATTCCTCCTTCCACTTTCTCTGTGCAAACACTCAGGCATAGAAATATGTTCCATTTATTCCACCTGGATGGCTGGCAATCCACGACCACCCAGTATGCCAGATCTTCCTTTCCACGTACTTCCAAACTATGGAACCAGCTACCAGCAACAGTGTTCCTTCAAAACTATAACCTGCGGGGCTAGACAAAGTCACAAGCGTTTGGCGTTAACGCTAGTCGACAAAAATGTATGGACAAAACAAATGACTGTAGAAAAACCACGATAATAATTACTAAACACGCTGTGTTTGAATAATTAACTACGCTGACTTGAACGCTCGCTGGCGTTCTCGCGGACCATGTAGATAACTTTAGCGTACTTCGCTTGACAATTGACAGCCGACAGTATCAAACACAGCGTGTTTAGTAATTATTATCGTGGTTTTTCTACAGTCATTTGTTTTGTCCATACATTTTTGTCGACTAGCGTTAACGCCAAACGCTTGTGACATTATCTAGCCCCGCTGTTATTCAAGGGGCGGATGAGGGGCGGATAACAAATTTCTTAACAGCCAGCAACGCATTTTCAGTTCCTCTGGTGCTGCATATTATGTCCATGGGCGGCAGTGGTCGCTTACCATCAGGTGACCCGCCCGTTCGTTTGCTCGCGATAACTATTAAAAAAAACGACACAGTAATTCTTAAACTTTATTGAATCTTTATATTTCAGATACTATATATAACAGACTTTCCTTATACACCACAACACAACTGTCAGTTCAAAATTGGACGTTTCTAAGGAATTAAACTGTACAGTATTTACTTCGACGAAACGTCATTAACATATTGGGAATCCATCGGGTCTCTACCGATAGCATCTTTAATTTATTCTAGTAAAAGCGTAAATGAAAGACGATGAAGAAATACAGCTGTTGTTATAACAAATAATAAGGCAATTTTATATGAGGTAAACACCCACCAGAAGGTTGATGGAAAGCATTGGAAAATTCGAAACAAGACATCCAAATCTATATTGATTAGATTGCCCAAAAATATAAACCAAAATTCACGTGAGCGAACCCACGGGAAAAACTTAGTAATATTATAATAGAAGGAATAGAAAAATCGAACTTTAATAAAACGAGTAAATAATTACTGCTATGCCATAGTCAGGTGTTAAAAAAATCTCGTTAGTTTTAAAGCTTTCTCTCGTACTGAAAACACATTTAACGTAAGGTGTTTTGAAACCTATACTTATTTCAGACCAAAGCTTTCTATGTAATGAAAGACTTGATTTTTAATACACTAAAACCAGAGATATTTACATACACCAGTAGAGGGGAAATAATAACTTCCACACTATAATGATTGTTACGTTTTACAGCCAACCGCTTTTGGTATATTCTCATAGTTTTCTCTATATTTTTTGAATTTCAGCATTATCTAGCAATATCAGATGTGCTAATCCAAGAAACCAAAGGTTTTCTCATTATTATATGAGATTGTTACGCGGAAATATCGCGAGTTATCATAAAATAAATGTATATAAAAGAAAGATAATTAACCAAATTATTTATTTGGGATAAGAGAAGATAACGATGATAATGAATAGACACTCTAAAAGTTAAAATCTCTACAGTGAATACTCAATACACCCACATCAATTTATAGTTCACCTCGACGGATGTTAACTGTCACATTAGCGGCCAAAACACATCATCAGCGCTGAATTGATTTTGGTGAAGCGTTCATCAATCTTTTCAACCTATTGATTGATGATTGTGTTCAGTTTCGACATCAGTACTGACCGGTGAATAATTAAAAAACGTACGCACTTTGAAATTATATTTAAAAAAAATGTTTGATAGAAATGAGACTTAAGGCCTCTTAATGTGTTTTATTTACGTACCTACGTATTGTATGAGGTATTGTAATAAAATATCTGACGTTCAGTTGTTGCCAATGTTGAATTGTGATATGGAGTACTTAGTTTGAGGTTTGAGGAGACTTTATTTTTGTTACACGGGGTTATATAAAAAAATACCAAATCTCTTTCAGTCTGTAGTTGTTTACATTAACACAAACAACTTTTGTTCTGTGACTTTTCAAAATTCAATATTAATTTATTTCATACAAAATAATATTATTTCTCTAAAGTGACCATACACTGCTGTGGTTTAGCGCCGCGAGGTTGCGACTTGCCGACCTTACATTACAGAGTAGGAACAAGGAGAGTATCTCTGTAAAATATTGAATATTAGATATTTCTCAAAATATCGAGCAAAATAAAAAAACTTGAGAGGTGTCAAGGGACACCCGGATGGGATGAAGTATATCTGGCTTGCTTTCTATAAGAGAGAGAGAGAGAGACAGACAGAGAAACATGCGCACGCCGCACGACTCACAATAGCTTACTATAGCAAAAAATACACACGACCCTAAAATCACTGGCGATATCGAGACAGTGAAATCGGGGCTTAATCGGCGATAAAATTGTCTCTACTCTACACACGTCCTTGCCTGTCAGTACGTAACCGACCGTGCTACAGACTGCTCGTTTTTCCGAAATGCCGCTGACGCTCTCAAAACAGCAGAAAATAGGAATTGTCTTGGCACTTACTACGGTGCCACCTAACCAGAGACGAAAAAGGAGGATCTGGGTTAAAAACTGGTTAATGAAACGCCATGAATTAAGCCACATGAACGTCATGAGACATTTAGAAGCAGATGATTTCAGAAACTTTTTAAGAATGGATATTGAGTAGTAACAAAAGTAACAATAGTATACAATAGTAACCGCAAGCACGTCGTATCGCCGCAGCGCTCGAGCGCAGACTGCGCAAAAATCAGTCCTGATTTCGCTACACACGTCCTGACAACGCTCCCTGAGCCGATAATCGTCCCTGAATCGTGAGCTCGCCCGTAGCGATTTAGGGACGAAAAAAATCGGGTACGATTTGCCTACACACCAGGCGATTTATGATACGATCTAGGGTCCTCCCCACCACTGTCCCGATATTGCCAGTGATTTTAGGGTCGTGTGTAGCCGCTTTTATATTACAACTAACAACTTTTGTCCTACGACTTTTGGAATTAAGTTCCTTATCGCGCGTTTCGAAAGGGGGCTAGACGGAAAAAAATAAGACGAAAAGTTGGCTGGGAGCGATTTTGTATTTTTTATATAACCCTGTATAATAGGTGCTTGTGAATACATATTCTGTTTTAATTATTCATGCAAGGGACTGTTATTGGTAAATTAAGGTAAATTTGATCTTATAAGAAAATCACATGGACGACCTTCCGCGTAGTCTTAAGCCTTCCACCTTGTCCTTGGTGATTAAAATTTTTTGTGTGATAATTATAAGTTCCATCTGTAACAATAATTTCGCAAGGTTCTTCTTATTAACAGGTCTTATATTGCCAGACATAATAATTAAACTGCTAGATACTAGCGGTTATCCAAACAAATTTGACAAGATACAATCCTCGGTCCATCGTACGTGTCAGCGGTATCTGGGCCCGTTTTAATTGAACACGGAGGTTGGACGCACTTGACCGCTATTACAGTCGGCTTGTGAAACGAGCAATTTTAGAAGTGGCGTGCACTGCGACTGACGTCATACAGACGTTGGAGTTTAGATGGATTTTAGAGAACTTTACTTTGAAGTGAGTAAGTTCCTAGTGTGATAGCCTAATGTCCGACCGTTTAACTGAGGCATCGGGAATATGATGTCAAAGGGACAGGAACGCTCGCTCAATCGCCATTAGGTACTAACGATAGTAACTGTTTTAATATGTGCTCTGACATAGTACGTATAGGCCACTAGTTCATTTATATGGAAGAGCAAGTTACGTACTGGGTAAAATTATAGCCGAATTATGCAGCAGTTAGCACTCTGACGGATTTAAAATTGGAGGGACCGCGAAGAATTCGATTCCAAGCACGGGCTAGTTTTTAGTTAGGTTATATATTTTAAATTATCAAAATCATGCCAGCTTTTCTTTACACTAGGGCTTTTGACAACGACATCGGAGTGTTCTGAGTGACACAACAGCCTCTTGATTCTGCAAAAATGCTTAGAGCAGCGACGAGCTTACACCTATGCAGCTGATTGGTTAATACTTGCATCAGTTATGCAGCTAAGGCGCCAATTGGCTGGTGAAATCTGCGTTGCTATGGTTCCCGGCGATAGTTGGCCGAAGTGGTGATGTTGATGCACCGATATGAACCTAAAGATGAGCTAATCTGAACATTTTACCGTAAAACCTCTTCATACGAGAAAAAAGTAGCGTCATTTGTCAAAATTTCCTCTTAAATGCCGCAACATGGAAGAAACCGCCCCTACGGAAACGCGCGTACAAACTAATAACATAGTTAGGTGATCTGTGGCGTGGACCGTGATCCATAGGCAATACTGCGCTCAGCTTACAACTGACGCTGTGGGTGTCAAAACAAACATTATTGACACCAGTAAACTGGCGACATTTTTCGCATGGTCCGCCGGGTCCTGAATATATGTCTATTTGTTGATGTACATTTTCGAGAATCACACTCCTGTTTATGTACCTGAGTACATTTGCGAAATATGCCATTTCTAACGAATTTAAATCCCCAAGTGCAAGACTGAACAAGTCTAATATCTCCGGCGTCGCGACAGGCCGACGCAATCAGGGCCCGCGTCTCGGTGGTGTCAGGCCTGTTGCATTGTTGCCTGACATTTTCTTGTTAACTTTGCCTACTGCGCCTTCTAGCTACTCTATGGAACTGTATTCATTTGTTTTCTTCTGTTAAGTTTTTTTTTTCCTATTTTCATAGATACGAGTACCTACCTCTCTGACGCAATTGGTATATCGTTGTTGGCATTTATAATATGGGAGCAAAAAGTGACAGATTTGACCTCGGTTGTGACAAGTTTGAGCTTTTTGATTCCTAATTCTGGTTAGGGAAGATTTGGCTGCTGTAACTTCCGGATACGATGCACCACAAAGCAATTGTGTAGATGTGTAGGTTAGGTATTTTCAATGTAGAGAAATACATTTTTTTTTTCTTATTTTGCAAAGATACATTTTTAGATGCATCATCTCATCACTTGCCACCCGGTGAGATTGTTGTGAAGTTCTTGCATTGAGTGAAAATAAAAAGATACCACAAGAACACCAGTCAAGAAGCTTGAAGACCTACCTATGTCAAGAACATACGCGAACATTTATAATTAGTCTAGTCCAACAAAGAAAACCCTGTATAAATCGCTGTGAAGACGTAGATAAAAGCGGGTAACCAATTGCAAAACAAGTAGCTCTAAACAGAATTGAGACACATATCAGTACAGTATCGATATCTAAATTATTTCGTTCATGTAGATAATAGATAAGCAAACCGCCTATAAAATAGGACACGATAACAATCTCAGAGTGTTCTACATTACAGCTATTTTGTCACGTCTTAGATGACGTAACAGAACTCGTTATGCTAAAAACTTTCACTTCCCGTTCGTGTCGTGAAATATTAACGGCGGGACACATCGATCTAGGCTTGTCGCGGTCTTTACATCACACATTGAACGGAGGGCTAGTGCCAGCGTTCCCTTGAGTGATATGGAGTTAGTACAAGTTGTTGGATTTTCTATTCGAAACTCGATTTGGTTTTGCAATACGCGGGAAGTAATCGAAAACGAATAAGAACATCGTATCCTTAGCATTATTAGTATCTTGTACTAGCCCTGCTGGCTGCTACATCAATAAGCATCTTACTGCTATTTGGTAAAGGAGAAGAAATAATTAATTGTGTTTATTTTGAATAATGATAATAAGTGTGATATTCTATTAGTTTTCATATCCTTTTTTATAACGTTTAGGAATAACACATCCATAGACCATAAAAATACATATTATGTCACTTAAAATGAAACTTGCGATTTTAGGTAAGTATATTTTTTTTATGGTACTAGCCAACTGACAGTCAAGGGACCCCCTTCAAGAGATGCAGAGGCATTTTCTAGCAAGCGAGCTCTAACCTAAACTACATCAAAGTATTTCATTAAAAAAATTCTACAGCGATTGTAGAAACCTGCAGTCGTGTAGCCATAATGTATTTGCGATCGTTACAGAAAGATGTTGATCATGCCAGTTGGATAAATTTCAAAAAAAATCATGAGAATGAAAATTTTACAGATATTGCAAAAGTAGAAAATTAGAAGGAAAGAGATAAATTAGTCTCATGAAAACATTTTATGAAAAAACAGTAGAAGTACTATAGAGTACTTTTAAAAACAAAACTTTCGAAAAGGTATATAGATTTGTTCTAAAAGTATTAATAAAGCAACGATAAAGTTGGCAAATCATTAATTATCCCCGGAAGTGTTTCCCCGTGTTTTTCCTCCGGGCAAAATTTGATGTGCAAATATTTTGAAAGTCTATACATTAGTTAATGAATGCAGTTCTTGCCAATGTGTACGCAACGTCTTCCGCGGCCCTATTCTGGTAATAATATTTGCGATTAATAAAATTTCAACTGTAAGTATGAGAATTTAGTCTGAAATGTATTTTTGCTTATAAAAAAGGCATCATGATGTGTGTGATGTAGATTGGACGTGTCAATGTTGATGGGATCCATATGATCATTAAACTACATGAAAATTTGTTAGTTTTTCAAACAAATTCACTTAGATGTGTAATTAATATTTTCGTGTGCCATTCCAGAAAATACAGAGCAGAACAAGCCAGGTTAGGTCGTTGCGGAAAATACGCTGTTCCTTCTATAACTGAATGCAATAAATAATTGTTACTATCTGGGGTACCTACTTGGAAAATACATTTTATATAAAAAGTATGTTAATGTAATAACTTGCACTAACGGTTTCTGCACAATAGGGTGGTAATCAGCTGCAGCTGAATAATCACACCAGATCAAACCAGAGCCAATATAGAAATTATAAAATTCTGAACTGGTCTGTGCCGAGAATTGAACCCGTTACCTACTACTTAAATCCAAGCCAATCGCTGCCAACTGCACCAGGAAGGTCATCGCTTTAAGTACCTCCTTATTTAATCAAAATATATTTCTCAAGGTGGACAAAATCGCGAACAAAAAGTTGTTAACTTTAAGGAATAAGTCTGCCCAAGTAATGGATGGCAGTGCGACTGTCACTTGACGCACCCTTGCAGTGCCATTATACAGCCTTCAGGCTACCCCCTGCTTCTAGCCTACGATAATAATTCGTTTCTGTTCGAGAATATTCTGAACAAAGATGGAGTATAATAGGAAATAATAAATGGAATCTCCTGACGCTTTCGTCTCTGTACGAATAGAGAAATAATTTTGTGATAAAACAAAACTGCCATGTAATTAGACGAGCCAAAGTAGAAATTAAAGATATTAACAAAATTAGGTAAATATGGAAGGAATTTTAGTTGGATTACTGCTAAAAATAACTCTGTTGTACACATACGAATAATGAGATGGGATGTATTGTGAAAATATAGTAGGTACTATTATATGCACGAGAGACCAATCACCTGCAACCATTTCAGCATATTATCACTCTCAGATATAGGAAGAAATAGCATAATAGAAGCCGCAATAAAATCGCTTTATTCATTAGGGAACGGCTGCAAACCGAACAGATAAATGCAGAGGAAAACCTGAAAATAAAAATTAAGGAGCATGGACATCAGGATATTAATAAATTAAAGACATTTCATGTTGACGACCGGATGGTAGCGAACCTGCCGTCTGCGTCGTGGGTTGTGGTCCGATTCCCACTGCTGGTAAATGTTTGTGTGATGAGCATGAATGTATATTTATCAGTTAGCTAGTAACCATAACACAATCTATCGCTTACCATAACACGAGGGCTAGATTGTGATGTGTGTAAAAAGAAAATGTTGGCTACACAATTTTCAGCAATACCTAGATAGCACAAAAAGTTATTAAAAAAATGGAAAATTCTTTCCAAAAAACCAACTTCAAATGCCATTACAAAGAGTGAAATAATTTTTAATGTACACCAATTCGAAGTCGGGCAATGTTTTGTTCAATCATTAATAGTCCTTCGTATTATTAAACTTAATGTGCAAAGAAACGACAAAATTATCGTCAATACGGAGGACTATTAGTGAATGAACGAAACATTGCCCGACTTCGAATTGGTGTACATTAAAAATTATTTCACTCTTTGTAGTGGCATTTGAAGTTGGTTTTTTGGAAAGAATTTTCCATTTTATTTTTTACTTTTTAGTGGAAAACAAGTAATGCGCAAGGTATTGGAAAAATGCCCAAATCGCTGGAAGTATGCTTCTAAAATCTGAAGAGTTCCCTCAATTTCTCCAAGATCCCATCATCAGATTCTGACTTGATGAATACAGTCATTACTTGATGACTGCTAGGAAATGCAATAGTAACTATAAAAAATACCTAAATCGCTTCAAGTATACTAGCAAAATTTGAAAATTTCCCTCGATTTTACCAAGATCCCATCATCAGATCCCGACCTTATGACCATAATACAACCTGGAAAAATTACTCTTTTAAACAATACCCAAATTACTTCAAGTGTGCTTATAAAATTTGAAGAGTTCCCTCGATTTCTCCAGGATCCCATCATCAGATCCTGACTTGGTGACAATGGGACCATCTGTGAACCCCCTTTCAAACAACCCTTTCAAACAAACCCTTTCAAACAAAAAAAGAATTTTCTAAATTGGTCCACGCATCTTCGAGTAATCGGGGAACATACATAAAAAAAAAATAAAAAAAAAAAAGATTCCGACGAATTGAGAACCTCCTCCTTTTTTTGAAGTCGGTTAAAAAAGACTCATGATACCCCGTTATAAAGCTAAAATATGACACAATACATCAGTAAGTAACACCCGCCCCTCTATTAAGCGTCGCTCGGTTCGGCTAAGCCAAGCTTATTTTTCAACGTCATTAGCCGCCGTCAAATGTAAAGGATAATGCATCTTTTGCTGCACGCTATATTGTATGTGAAAATATTTGCAATTTCACGGGGTGTTTTAGGGGTGAAATTTTTCACTTTTTACATCGCGGTATTCAGAGTGTTTTTCATTGGGATTTGAATTAATGACTTTCTCGTGATATGTTTATTTGACAGAATATGCACGAGAACTGGAACTTCAATATTTTTCTAAATTATGTTTTATATTTCATTGCATAAATGCATAACCTCAATAATTTGACGTAGTAAGTACCAAAGTAAAATAGGTACCTATTTAAAAATGGAAGGGTAAGTTTTCTTTTTAGTAGGCTTTATCTATCACGTTTAACTTAGGATCAGGACATAGCCAATACCTAAATATAATTTCATATTTCATACACTTACGACGCACTAAAACTGCGGGGAAATAATGCCGCTAAAGCCGTAACAGAGCGGTCACTTTTATTAGATTTATACGGAATCTCTATCGACGCTGAAGACATTCTTTTTCATTAACCGTCTACCCTCGGCGTCGCGTGTCTTTATTTACTTGTTTGTACAGAGTATGTATAGCCTTCTTTATGGAGCTTTCATATAGATGGCAAAGCTGAATAAATAATAATTATTATTTTTATAGTCAGAAGATAAAAAAACCTTTTCCTGCAATGACTATGGATGTAAGGAATCCCGTAGCCTTAATTTTTATAGACTACGGTCTCCACATTAACTCGACTACACTTGTTATTTTTCAATTAACATCCGGATTATAAAATTAAAGGCAGATAAACAAGTTTTATTTCTCAATAAAATCTGCATGACAGGAAAAATGCATTGAAAGGAAAGTAACTTTTTGTGTGCAAAATTAGATTCCAGATATGAAAAACAAATTCTTAGTGCCAATGGTTCTTAAAAAACACTATTTATTTTCCCAGAATATCTTTATTGGCTTTGGTTTATGAGAAAACTTTCCACCACCTTTGGTCATTCTCTTTAACAACCATAAACCTTATTATGTTTGTTGCACTTGTAACATTATTTTTAACACATTTGCTCATATAGTGGACTTTTCCATGTATGTTTAGCGTGCGCTAAGTTCTTCTTTTTCGCACTAGTACTTTTTGTTTTCCTTCTGTATGGAGGTTTTAATCAAAAAGTTTGTAGTACAAAATGTTTGTATTAAATGACTATTTTATAGCGTAAACACTATTAATACTTGAATTAAAGGACGTAAATTTTAAATTGTTAAATCTGAAATAAAAATATAATTTTTCAACAAAGTTTCATTGTTATTTGTTTCAGAGTTACTTTTTTGTAAAATATTAGGACTTCCGGATTCTGCCCCAGGTCACAGAGTGCATCAGTTGACTATAGACAATTCTTGTCCACTTTTTTGTTTATATTTTTTTTGTGCGTGAGTGGGTCTGTATTCATGGTAAATAACATACCTTAAACTACTATTATAATATTTTTATTTTTGGCCCCAACTTTATGTATTTTCGCAAATGTGTTAAAAAATGTCGTTCAATGCACGAGCGGAATTGTCATTTCCACTCGTCTCTATTGTTGACACGCGCCTGCGGCTTGTGTACTTTCCGCACTTATACTGAAATGTACTATTATTGGTTATCCTATTTGCGTAAAGTGAAATAAAATTTGAATTTTGAAAAATGTTTTTATAGAGTTCCAAAAATAAATGTAACGGTTTTCGCGTGTTTCACCACAATTATTTCAATAAATAATGTCCGTCTACCCTCTTTGATGTGAAGTGACTCCAAGTTGTTGCACCCAAGAATTTTCCTTACAAGTCACAAATTTTCTTTCAGCTGAAGTATTAATGTTGGCTGAACATGCAAATGCAATAAAATGTGAAAGCAGTATTTTGTTTTAAGTTCAAATCTTTGTACATAGGATCATGCTATTTTTTTGTGTACTTCTAGACTTTGTAAATAATATGTGTTCATTACTCGTACAAGAAACATAAGTTTTTTTTATTCACTTCGGGTTATGGGTCTGTGTACACTTGGTAAATTTTAATAGATGCTCGAAATGCGTCCTTAATTACTATACGTTATGCTTGAATGCATTGTGCCTGAAGAGACTACAAGGTTAGAGTATGTAAGCAGTTTTCATGCCATATATTGGTAGATTGTGGAAAGACTGTATGTTATTTTAACATCTAATCAAAAAATTATGTAACCTTTGATTTTGTACAATAAATAACTTATGACCACCGATAAGAAACCTCAGGATATGGGCATCTAAACAATTTACGTTAACCTTTTTCGTACAAGCAAACAGTACAACAATCTGTCAAAATTACACTAGCGAACTACAGCGTGGCCTTACTGTTGGGGGCAAAACAAGCATATTAAGGTACCGATAAACCTTTTGCCCTGTCCGTGTCCAGGGGTACATGTCTATAAGTTATGATTTATTATTAATTTTACTATTCGAAAAAACGATTATAAGACTCCGTAAAACCAGAAGCACTTGCAAATATGATTACTACCGCTCTCTATAATCAAAAGCATATATGTACTGTGTAAAAGTTGTACCTATATCGCCACATGGGACGCTTTACGACCGCGCTGTAAAAGTATATGTCGTCTTAAATGAGACATAAAGACAGGAACGTGTAAACGAATGTGGCACATTTATTTTATTAGCGTCATTAATTTGTACGCTTTCGTCGTGTCTTAGCGGAGATAGATTTGTGCGACACATCGGCTGACAAAATGTTGCCGTTACTCACAATAGACGTCAGTTCGGAACAAATATTTATACCGGTGCAGATCCTAGCTTTCCGAACATGGCGAAATGACCTCCAACAAAAGATAAGCTTGAACCTGTGCCACGGAATACAATAATACTACCTAACGGTACGGAAGGTTCACTCCGTAAGATGATTTAAAAAAATAGCGACCCTAGTTCTGACACAAAGAAGTGCAATTCAGTTCTCAACAGCGCCTGGCACCGCCTCCGCTATGAACTTAAAGTTGGGCTCTCTTTCTATCGCGTAACTTTATCTCTTTCGACGCACTAAGGCTGCCTCGTAATCGGGCGCACACAGCGCGTTAAATACTCTCGACTCTCTTCCCGTTATATTTGAAAAGCCTGAACTCAGGGATCCTTTCCCAAGTTTCTGCAAAAAAAGTTTCTAATTAGATTGCAATAGAGAGGAACAAAACAACAGCATAGATTTACATGTCTCATCTCATGTCCTCATCATATAAAAATTCTTGATCGCCTAACAACCCATAATATGAAATATTTGTGAGTTGACACTACGCTTTGATATGTACATTTTCTATGAGAATATACCTAATGAATTCTACGAATTGAGTTTAAAGAAAATGCGGTATTTTATATCTGTTTTATGAACAGAAATGAATACACAATACTTTTCATGTCATATATTGCGTAATAGGACTTCCTTCCTACAAGCAATTCTGAAGGTCATAACAAACATTAAAAAATGAAACTGGGTTAAATTGCTACTACAAATAATAACAGTCTAAAGTTGGTTATTCTTCCGTCCCTTTTTACTCGATTTCTATTTCTCGATACTCGTAACTCGATGTTCAAAAACAAAATCGACGATCGAATGTACTGTACAAAGGGTGTTCTCCCGCTGATTTGTAGTGAGCAATTAGCACGATTTAAGAGAATCACGTAGCCATTACAGCCAAAATCGTCCATTACTGCGCCCGTAAATATTTCATCAGCCATTGATTCTGGATGTGGACGAAGTTTCTATGTTTCTTTTAACTGTAGTGCTGCACAGATTTAGGATATTAGTCCTTTAAAATTTGACTTAGTTCAAAAATAATCGCATATGCAGGTGCGATTTGGACCCGCGTCTCCCAGCTATCGCATCGGCTGGGTGCTATGTATCTTAGTGTCTCTAAAGTCACACCTAAAAGTTATTGTATGCAATAACATTTTTAAAGATACACAATACAGAGAAAAAAAACCGGCCAAGTGCGAGTCGGACTCGCGCACCGAGGGTTCCGTTCTCAAGAAGTACTGAAGCAAAATAAGCTTAGGTAGTTATAGCTAGGTACTTTTAAGATTCGTTCGTACTAATGTAGATGTAACACGACCAAAACTGTAACGACCAAAGATGTAAAACGGTAATAATTACCTTTGTAAATGAACAGCAAAACTAACTTTGTTTGTAGAGGTTTATTGTTAATATCAAAAAAACTATGCTAGTTAGAGCATTGGCTATAGTTTTCTTGTAAAAAATACGTAAATTTCTATTGACCATAATTATTTGAGATTTTTCGATTGGTAAACTCCGGAGATAAGGGGGGGGGAACGGTATTTTTTTAGACATTTTCCCCGATAAAGTTTTAGAATGTACAAAGTAAACCCTTTCATATGATACCCCACAAGTACAGTTATCTCACTTTTAAATTTCAACCCTCCGATTTTCCCCCCTTTTTAAATAAGAACAAAAATAATTTCCATTTTTTTTTATTCCAGTGTCATTGGGCCACTAATATACACAACTATTCCAAATTTCATATCGATAGCTCCGGTAGCTGAAATAATCGAGTGTGACGGACAGACGGACAGACAGACGGAGAAAGTCGCACCATACGGGTTCCATTTTACTATTTTGGTACGGAACCCTAAAAAGGTTACTAAATAATTACTGTTATGTGACTTGTGAGATAGGTCTAACGTCTGTTATAATGAGCTGAAGTCGTCGGAACGTAATGTATGGAGGTCTTTTAAATACTACGACAACCACACGGTATATACACTGGGAATATGTCTGCAAGGAAACTGTTCCACGTTACATGCTAAGATCATGAAAATTACTAAATAGATTAGTGTGTTTTGTGACAAGTATGTTTACTTTGTTGTAGTCTGTCACAATATTGTGAAAAAGAATTCGCCGGTCTGTGTAGGTACTAGCTACACTGTCCTACACAGTATCTTCTGGATTTGATTCACCACATTCTGAGAGCTCGACTATAGCAGCAACTGGCATTCGTGCATGCTTGTGAGATTTGGTAGGCATATTATTTGAAGTTTGTGCAGATATGTAGTAGGTAGTTAAAAACTGAGTACGAGTGAATTGTCGAAAAATGGGCGTAGCTAGTCGTACTTACTTTTGCTAATCCTTTTTGAGTGATTTGTGGATATCTGTTTCTTTTTTACTAATCCACTGCTGTCGCTGGAACCGTGGCCTTAACGTGTCTTCATACTGAGGTCTGAGAGTGTAAAAGCACTCCCCTGTTATTGACATTATTTCAGATGTTTCGAATACGCAGTAAATATTTGTAATGTACGCTGTCACAAGCAGTGCTTAGACAATTTGCTTTCGCGATCATTTTCGTTGGAGCCTACTCACTCGTACTTACTTACACGCGAAATGTAATTTGTTGCTTGTATGTAAGGATGTAAGCGGGGAGAAGAATGTTTTATGTTTTTATTACCCTTTTTGTAACGTATAAAGTAACTCACAAAGATTTCGGTACTAAAATAACGGTAGGCTGACGTAAGAAGTTTATAAGTAAACTTATGTAGGTGCTTTGAAGTAATCGTAAATACGTGATATTTGAACTCCTACGAGGAGAATGCAAAGTACATTTATTTTGTACCTTCTCTTACATGTAGTTAGCTGACAAAATAACAAATTGAAAACGCTATCAGATTATGGTTGACCACAAAAATATTGGAAAGATCTGCAAATTGTAATGCACCTTTAAGTCACTCTTTTTTGATAATATGAGAAACCATACCAACCTGGTAGCCAACATGGTAGCCAACTTTATTGACTGTTGATAGACTTCACACACCTTTGAGAACATTACTGACTCACTCAGGCAAATAAGCTTCCAGAAGACTTTTTTGGCACAATTATTATTCTTAATTGCCACCAAGGTATAAAAGCACGTAATTTTGAAAAGTAGTTTGAGTTCAATCTGCGGACCTCCGAATTTTGATGACGAAGTCTTAACTACAAAGTTGGTTCAGTTTTTTTAATGTAAATGCCTATTGGTAAGTTGCATGCTATGCATTGATGTTTTTTTCAATAGTTAGCAAATAAAATAATATCACACTGATTAATCATCATCGTTAATCAGCAAAATAATTAATGCCTGATTGCCTGCCAACCAACATTGGAGCAATTTAGTAGCTCTCAAACTAATAGAGACCTAAGCCACAACCACGCGCTAGGCCATGGCGTAATAGTATGGGAAGTAATGCATAAAACAGTGAGAAACTTTGCTTGAATATCTGATAAAGAATCGAGTTTCACACGCAGTTTCTAATTCCAGTGCAATCCTTTGTTTTCCTTACTTTGTCCCCATTTCGTAATGTAATTGCATAATTTTCCACGGTTTACGCAGAAGTGGCGGATGGTTACGTAGTTATCCTCTACTTGTCGGTAAGAGAGGATTGTTTATCAAAAATAATAAAATTAAACAAAAATATCATCTTTACCAAGGTGCTCAGATTGCTATCGGTGTTGTCTGCAGTCCAGTTAAACAATAAAAAATTATTGCGATAGGATATAAATACCAGCGGGGCTAGACAAAGTCACAGTCGTTTGGCGTTAACGCTAGTCGACAAAAATGTATGGACAAAACAAATGACAGTAGAAAACCCACGATAATAATAGTACCAAACACGCTGTGTTTGATACTGGCTGTCAATTGTCAAGCGAAGTACGCTAAAGTTATCTACAAGGTCTGCGAGAACGCCAGCGAGCGTTCAAGCTGTTGTCGTAGTCAATTATCAAAAACAGCGTGATTAGTACTATTATTATCGTGGTTTTTCTACAGTCACTTGTTTTGTCCATACATTTTTGTCGACTAGCGTTAACGCCAAACGTCTGTGACTTTGTCTAGCCCCGCTGGCATAGTTTAGGGCGCTTATCCCTACCGGGGCTACAAGAACGCACGGCGGCCTGCAACCCTGCGACACATCGCCCGGGTAACGATACAGTTCTTATAGTACCCCCGAAAGAACCTATAGCTTCCTTTAGAAGACCTGTCAGTATTCCGTACACCATCGCAGATGTGCATCTGCGATGGTGTAGGGACTAGGGAATACTGACAGGTTTGCATCTTTACGAGTATATATGGCAATGGTAGGTATGCCAATAATTTTACCTGATAATGTAATATTCCGGTCAAATGAAGAGTGGGCCTCACAGATGATCTCACAATAAATTACACTAATTTGGCTTAAGTAGGAAGGATTACCATTTCGCATACCGATATTTCGAGCGAGGTGGTTGAATGTAGAACACATCGATATACCAATTAGAACTATCGATGGTTGAACACAACTTTCAATACATGTCTTTTTATTAGCAAAAGTTTTGAATGAGGGCGCTATATATCAACGTGAAAGGATGGCTAAAAATAACGTTATCGATTCCAGTTAAAACCAATTTTTGGTGCCAGATTTTCGGTACTCAAAACGGAACAAAGTTATGTGGACCCAAATACTTCGCCAACTAATAATACTCTGTTCCACTTTAGAAATAGTTCAACGAGTTCTTATGTATGTCAATGTAGGCTTCAAAAATAGTTGGAGTTTGGCTTGGTACCTGCGCGGCGTTTCGTGCCAACTGGAATTCAGGCTTAGGCTTAGCTGAAATACTCGAGTGCGCTTAAACAAAGAAGTAACTGAGTGTCCATAAAGTTTAGAGTAGTTAGAGCTTAGTTTAGGCGCCATATCTCCATAGTACATAGTACATACTACGTTACGTCTACTGCATCAGCTATTTCCCGATATAAACCTCTTTTTCCTGTTGCAAATAGTATAAAGCTGAGCTTTCTTATTCTTTATACCTATAGTGATGTATACTAGAAAGCGGTACGCAGTAGTATGAAGTGGGAGGGGACTCCCACCTCATACTACCGTGACCCGCGCTCGTCTTTTTTCAGACGAATGCGGGCCGCGGTAGTATGAAGTCATCTTTAATGTTCTTTGGATCTACACCACTTATATGTTTGTTACTCACGCTACACTATGCTACGCTAAGAATGGAGACACCTTACAAATTGACTACGTTTACCTACCCATCTCTGACAAGACCTGATGGAAATCTCGAAGGCGGCGAAGAGATAAAAGGAGAGATGAGTTTTGAATAATCAATCAGATTCCGCTATTCCAACATCTCTTCTACACTTAGCTTCAGTGGAAATGGATCAGAGGAGTCTGAAGTCTCGCTGCCTGCTTGCCAACCCTCACACGCTCGAAAGCGTAATTCCTACGCACAGCTCACATCTCTTTTCCGCTACGCTTATCTCCTTTTAGCTTTAGTGGAATTAACCTGACAGCTTCTTAGTGCATCTTCTCTAATCTCCTCTCCTCATAAGTGAAACGCACGCCAAATGACTATTTTTTTCTCTCTGTCATTCACATTGTCACCTTTTTCTGCAAGACAGTGTTAGGAGTGAGGCATACATACAGTCAATGCATACAGTGGGGACGGTGCCTTATCCTCTGCTCATCTGCATGTTTACGCTGAATTTCCATACATTTAGGATGCATCTTGTCTTAATTTCCCCCTGCATTATCACGTCTTTTTGCACTAATTATAACAGCAGGCTTCCATAATAATGTGCCTGTGTATAAACTGTTTTTGCCAGTATTACTAGCTTAGCTCTTAAGAAGCCTTCTCACGATACTCGGTTCTTCCGTCATCCATCACTCTGTATAAATTACCTATAGGTTAGGTACATATTACTCGTACTTCAGAGGGCAGGTAAAAGAAATAAAGAAAAAACGTTTTAAGAAAGAAAGAAAGAAAGAACCACAAAACAGTATAAGTCCATAAAATACATAACACGTAGCATGAAATTTTGTGATTCCAAAATGGAGTCTGTAAAGTTCTTACAAGATATCTCTGAATCTTCTCTATGAATGGCTAGTTGTCACAATGACATACAGCTGTCAACACAGAATAATATAAATCATAACGACCACAGATTACTTAATTCACTTCAATACACTACACACACTATACACTTAGCGTTTGCTACGACCGTGGAGCCGAGATGGTCAAAACCCACGGACACAGCGCTGGTCTTCCGTGGATCCAAATAATATCAGATGACTGATAAAAAAATATTCATTAGAGGTAATTTGAAAAACTTCCATAAAAATATTGTAAAAAAATATTTTAGCTAAATTTCCATATACCTACTCATTACTTAGTAAGAACTAGTTTATGACTGCGGCCGGCTAGGATCTCGGTTTTTCGCAAATCCCTTTTGTATTTTACTAGACCCTGTTTTCCCGTTCCGTTTGTTATAATGACGTATCGCTGCTGCAGCTAATCTCTATTTTTTTAAATCCCGTGGATTCCTCTCGCCATTACTGCAGCTGTAATCATAACACAGATTTTGATACGATGGATGAAATTCAAAAAATGTATATGTTTGACGTATCCGATCGCTAAATTGATCACATAACTCCACGCAGAAACTGTCATTTCACTCACTGTAACTCATACATTTTTTGAATTTTATCCCATTGCGTTCTGTTTATTATAACCGAAATATTATGTCTTATGGCTCAGGCCTCTGCTTCACGGCAGACTAATCTGACACTACGTTGATACCCATTGGATGGAAGCCTTGCATTTGCTTTACTTTGCTTCCAGACATCGTGGGAATTCAGCCTAAGTCTAACGTGAAACGCGGTACCCAAGCCAAATAATCTTAAGGCAGCGGTGTTTGCTGAAGCTCGTCGCAACATACAAGTTGGCGCTGTATTAACGTGTTTAGTATTATTGTTATCTTGCTCTAGGCTAAATTTGCTCTAGAATTAAGCTATTTCGCTACTAAACTAATATTAGAATACATATATACATGCAGATGTTACTTATTTGTAATGACTAAGATTAGACTAAAATCTAGGAGTAGATACAAATAAAAAATAAATTTTATTAGATTTTGTCAGTCTTTATTAGCTTTTGAGATTTTTTATTTTCTTCAACATTGACGGATATTATAACTCAAGCTTTAATAATTAAAAGTTTGAACTTTGGACTGGATTTATTTGTACGTTTAGCCATCACTTTATTATTTAGTTATCTCTGATTAGATTGTCATTTAATATTTTAAATAAGTAACTCAAAATATACTAAATAACCAGAAAATGTATAGGAACGGAAAAATACTGTTAATAAAAAAAACATGAACACTCCAAGTCAACCCTCCAACAAAAATTACGGGTATCATAAAACAATGATTTAGATTCCGTAACGGCCTTATTTCCTCATTATGGGGGGTGTAACGTAGTTATCTAAGCAGGTATCTATGGACTGATTTGATAAATAATACCTCGCAGACGGAAGCGCGGCAAGTAAGGGGAGAAAGGCTGGGGCGTGAAAATGTTTATACTGTTATACACTTTCATAATTTTGAGGGGATGATATCGAATTGCTACAACGAGGGGCCAGAAAAGAGCTTTCAACAAAATACTTAATACGGAAAATACGAGGTGAAAATCCTGGGTTACTTTACTCTATTATTTGGTCTCAATACGGAATTTGGCTGGATTTTTCCGGCAGCGTAGTGTTTTATTTTACAGGAAAAATTGTTATAAACTGCAAATTTTGTCGCTTTTAACTGGATACTTCTTTTAGTATAATTATGTGCTTGCTGATAATACAAGTTTTCTTCTTATACATATTATTGAATTAAGTGCATTACGGAAAAGGATAGTACTGTTTTCAATTAGTTTAGTTTAGAGATTTTGTACAACAGAATTAGCACCAATGTCTCATTACATAAACACATACAAAAGACTAAAATTTCGTAGCTTGACTCGAGCATCGAATCTGAACATGATTAAGTACTTCTAACTAAAGAAAATAATACATTATTAGGTAAATCAAAAACAGTCCATCTCTATGTGGATTAAAGAGTAGCTGAGCCTTAGATAGCTCCAAACCCATTTTATAGTTCAAGCACTCTCTCCTAAGATGAGTCGTGGAAAGTTTCGCGCCATTTACCATGAAAAGGGTACACATTAATTGTGATGTCACTCGCGCAACGGTCCGTCGGTTGGGCTATTTTAATGGATTTCCTCATCAGACTTATAATCCCATTACTTTGGATGTATATTAATTATTGTAAGTATTATTGGTATATATTAGGAAGTCCGAGCTATTTATTGAAACGAAGTGTTTTTCGAAGGAGAGGCGAGGCGAAAGCAATGAATGTTTGTCCGTCACGAAAATCGCGGTATGAGAAAATCAACGAAAATCATGGCATCATCTAAACTCTTTAATGTAAAATTAACGCACTAACTCTACTTCTAAACTCTAGGATCTGGAAAGCCGAAAATTTTCACAAAGATTCGCTTTATAGTGTACACAAGAGATAAAAAAGGATTTTCTGAAATTTCCATGTGATTTTTCAAGTAGGAAGCTTCGGGCCTGGCTACCAGCAATCTTCAAATGCATCGTCACTTACGATCAGGTGGGAAAGCAGTCGAAGTACTAACTGAGTTGTTACGAATAAAAAAATACCAAAATTGTCATCGGATTCCCAGAGCCCAGCCCCGACCTCCGATTAGATGACAAACATCTTAACCACTGGACGATCACTGCTCCATTATTTTCTATGAAAATCTTGTAACGAAATTCAATTGTATCCCCTTTTCAGTTATCTAAAATTAGGGTTTCCGTGTCACGACACAGTGTCATTTTACAACTGAATGACAAACAGTGTGGGGTTGTATTCTAATTGGTAACCCGGACGGCACTGTTTGCATAAGGCGGGAGCAACTTTGCGATTGTGTTATAGCAATCGGGATCGCAATGAAAAATTGTGTTCCATAGTTCCAATAAATTTTCTGAAAGTTGAACGAGACTCAAATAAGCAATGATATAATTATTATTATACCGAAGATTTACTAATTAATATGAGTGTTGACGACTATATAAGTAGGTTTCATAGTGGGACACCATAAAAAAATGAATGACGACAGAATAGGTAGACACAGCTTGTTGTTACAGCAATAGGTATATTATTATTTACATCAATGCTAATTAATTATATTAGGGTGGTTTTGACGACTTCTAAATTAACTCAGGTCTGGTCTGGACGGAGGCTTTGGTCGTGGCTAGTAACTACTCTACCACCAAGAAAAAAAACGATTTTATTAAATGTGTATTGTCGTCACTCTTTTTCTCATTCTGCAATTACCAAAAAATACCTACGACACTCCTAGAAAAGGTTTTTAATGTCGTTTAAGGCTCAATTTTTCTGACGAATTCTGTTTACGAAAAGAGAACGCTTGCGAGTACGCTCTAAATGTAAGAAATACATTTTAATTTCTAGTGGCTATATAAAAAGGGTTGTAAGAAACGATCCCGATTACTCCAATCGGAATTGAGCCACAAGTTTTATTTTTGCACGTACTCAATTTCCCGCCTCACTGGCTGTCTCGGAGAATAGATATTAATTTACATGAATAAATAAAATTTGCATCAAGAGCGTCCGAGACGCGAGTAGGCAAAGAAAACTGCTACTTTTGAATACTGCACCAGGTACGCTTTTTAGGCTCCTACAGAATTATTGTGGCACACGCCTGATGAAATTTTTATGATACATGGTGATTTCATATTTTGTTTTTCATCACTTACATTAATGAGAATTTCTCGTTCCCGTTCCTGCTCCATTTTCAGTCCTTTATATTTTTCTTTCTATTTATTTCCATAGAAGTTTGCTAAAGCAATCTTCCTGTAACTGTCTATCACTATGGATAAAATAACTGAAGAAAATTATGGTTTTACAAAACATCCCTGGAAGATTATAGAATAAAAAGTGGCCTACGTCCTTCTCCAAGTTCCAGTCTACCTAAATTCCAAATTTTATCAAAATTCGTTTAGTGGTTTAGGTGTGAAAGCGTTACAAACACACCTAAATTCACATTTTTAATATTTTGTTGAAATTAACTATCAGTAGGAACTAGCTACATTTTTAGTTTACTTCAATTAAATTCTCAGATTCAGAAATAACAGCATTTGAGATGAATTTAAAAATCTCTCAAGCGGATTTTCTTAATTTGTTACTCCTTCATTCTAATTTATTTTATGAGAAATTAGGGCTATCCCCAGCTGTGAGACATTAAAAGATCGAAGATGATAAGGATTTAGATGAAAATAGTTGCTCATATTTGCGATTTCATAGTGTTTTTACTGCAATAAAACATCGCGTTTATTAATGCACATAATATAATAATATCACAGTAAACTTCCTTTGCAGATTTTATTCCAGTTTCCTCTGCATCTGAAAAAAAGAAACAAAAATATTATGACGTCTCTATATCCCAGTGGAGTTTTAAAATTACAGAGTTAGCAAATTCGGTGCACTCCAGTTTTGTTGTTACGAAGTCGGAACACACTGTATCTTCCGCTTCGTACGTCCCTAGGGTTGGTGCCAAATGCATTTTATTCATGTTAATTCTATTTCATGTGTTTGCTTTTAGAAGTACTGTGCGATAATAGAATTCCTTTTTATATTTGTTTTTTTGAATTAGTGCAGTTTTATCCTCGGAGAATAGCTGGGTAGCAGATGTAAATTCGGGTTATGTTAATATTTTAACTATATCTGACAAAAAATTGCACAAAATGCAAAGTCCCTTGACACTGAAGGATAACGAAAACGTAGACTCAAAAACTGATTTTACTCAATCTATAATACAGTGATAGGTATATTGATGATCAGATAATTACAACCGTCTTTACCAGTTAGGTACGTAGTGTCATATGTACTGTCTACTGAGGTTCTGAGTTTGATTTCAGACACAGCGAAATTGGAGTACCTATCTTCGTAGACGCTTTCCCAAAAATGTGTGAACTGATAACTGGGTTATTATAATATAGATCATGCATTAATGTGAGTTTGATTTTACAATTGTCGATTTACAAGTATACTTTTGCAACAGTTTTCATTTATACTCCGCTCCTATTTGTCATTGTGTGATGTTATATCTTAATTTGTTACTCCTTCATTCTAATTTATTTTATGAGAAATTAGGGCTATCCCCAGCTGTGAGACATTAAAAGATCGAAGATGATAAGGATTTAGATGAAAATAGTTGCTCATATTTGCGATTTCATAGTGTTTTTACTGCAATAAAACATCGCGTTTATTAATGCACATAATATAATAATATCACAGTAAACTTCCTTTGCAGATTTTATTCCAGTTTCCTCTGCATCTGAAAAAAAGAAACAAAAATATTATGACGTCTCTATATCCCAGTGGAGTTTTAAAATTACAGAGTTAGCAAATTCGGTGCACTCCAGTTTTGTTGTTACGAAGTCGGAACACACTGTATCTTCCGCTTCGTACGTCCCTAGGGTTGGTGCCAAATGCATTTTATTCATGTTAATTCTATTTCATGTGTTTGCTTTTAGAAGTACTGTGCGATAATAGAATTCCTTTTTATATTTGTTTTTTTGAATTAGTGCAGTTTTATCCTCGGAGAATAGCTGGGTAGCAGATGTAAATTCGGGTTATGTTAATATTTTAACTATATCTGACAAAAAATTGCACAAAATGCAAAGTCCCTTGACACTGAAGGATAACGAAAACGTAGACTCAAAAACTGATTTTACTCAATCTATAATACAGTGATAGGTATATTGATGATCAGATAATTACAACCGTCTTTACCAGTTAGGTACGTAGTGTCATATGTACTGTCTACTGAGGTTCTGAGTTTGATTTCAGACACAGCGAAATTGGAGTACCTATCTTCGTAGACACTTTCCCAAAAATGTGTGAACTGATAACTGGGTTATTATAATATAGATCATGCATTAATGTGAATTTGATTTTACAATTGTCGATTTACAAGTATACTTTTGCAACAGTTTTCATTTATACTCCGCTCCTATTTGTCATTGTGTGATGTTATATTATATAGCCTATAGCCTTCCTCGATAAATAGACTATGCAAAACAAAAATAATTTTTAAATTTGGAGCAGTAGTTCTTGATATAAGCGCGTTCAAACAAACAAACAAATAAACAAACTCTTCAGCTTTTTAACATTAGTATAAATTAGTATAGATTTACTAACAACAGCTTTAAAGTGCCGACCACGACGTTTCCATTATTACGAAACCAACTGCCATCACACGTAGGATTGCATTGAACAATTCCACAAACACTCATTATGACAAGTCATTAACACGATCAAACGTTTACATTGGGGTATAAGTTCACAGTTGCACCGAACGATTTATGTCAGTTGTGTCAGTGAAATCGACATATCGGTTGTAATTAATTACAAGCGGGCATTTTAGGCTCACGAGACCTCCTTTTTAGGGTTCCGTACCAAAATGGTAAAATGGAACCCTTATGGTGCGACTTTCTCCGTCTGTCTGTCCGTCTGTCTGTCCGTCTGTCTGTCTGTCCGTCACACTCGATTATTTCAGTAACTACCAGAGCTATCGATATGAAATTTTGAATAGTTGTGTATAATTATTAGTGGCCCAATGACACTGGAATAAAAAAAAATGGAAATTATTTTGTTCTTATTTAAAAAGGGGGGGAAATCCGAGGGTTGAAATTTAAAAGTGAGATAACTGTACTGTGTGGGGTATCATATGAAAGGGTTTACTTTGTACATTCTAAAACCGATTTTTAATTATTTTTAGTCATGATAGTTTTTGATTTATCGGGGAAAATGTCTATAAAAATAACGTTCCCCCCCCTTATCTCCGGAGTTTACCAATCGAAAAATCTCAAATAATTATGGTCAATAGGAATTTACGTATATTTTACAGGAAAACTATAGCCAATGCTCTAACTAGCATAGTTTTTTTTATATTAACAATAAACCTCTACAAACAAAGTTAGTTTTGCGGTTCATTAACAAAGGTAATTATTACCGTTTTACATCTTTGGTCGTTACAGTTTTGGTCGTGTTACATCTACATTAGTACGAACGAATCTTAAAAGTACCTAGCTATAACTACCTAAGCTTATTTTGCTTCAGTACTTCTTGAGTACGGAACCCTGGGTGCGCGAGTCCGACTCGCACTTGGCCGGTTTTTTTTTAAACCCTTAAGGTCCACTTGCGCGAAACGGGGGTTAAATATTTACATTTTCAACCCTAAATTTGTCGTCTTTCATTGGACAATTTTGACAACTAACACTGGGTTAGCGTGTTAACTCTGAGTTAACACACTAACCCGGGTTGGCGCAAGTGGGCCTTAGGGGTTGAATTTACTACATTGTTTCTTAGCGAATCCTATCTGTATTGGCTTAAGCGTTGCGTTGATACTTCAGTCAGTCAATCAATCAATCAGTCACGTTTTCCTTCTATGTAATACCTACACAGATGTGTTACTAGTGTTTTTCTAGTTGTTTGTCCCTGTCAAATAACAGGGATACGAACATTTCGAAATCCTCATCCCTTAACTAAAGCGTACGTGACAATGGAAGGACCTCCTCGGATATGCGTCATTTGCATAATCTATGCATCAGGGTCCATTAATTTTCTTCTTATGAACTCCAAAGCAAACAGAGTGGAGTGGTTGGGTCTAGTTACGATGTCGTTGTAAAATGATAATTTGGTTTTGAACATTAAACAATGCTAAGGTGGTTTAATGCTTTGGCGTTTTAACAATTCCCGTTTTATAGGTATACATTACTAATACCACAGTCTTTGTAGGTTTCCTATATAAGTGTGACAAGTATGTGAGTTCGTATGTTTGTGAGTTTGTATCTATGTTACTCAATCACGCCACAACTACTCAACCGACTTGACTGTTTCTGACGGACATAGGTCATACCATATTTAATAATATTGCAATCTAAAATATAAATCGACGACAATAATATGTAATTCGATGATTATCAATGATATTGTCAATGAATAAGAATAAAAAAATACGCCAAACGATAATGGCATATGACTTAGTAAAGTAACAAAAAATTATTCCGCATCAAAAACCAACGTTTCCTAATAAAAGTCAACTTCCTTTGTTCGAAAATAAAAACATTATTTTAATGATATTCCAAGGAATCCGTTTCCACATCTCTCCGATAACAGACTGACAAGTTTTGCGACAGCCTCGTCGATTTCCTAAGCCCCGAGCTCCCTGGAGGAGTCTCGTAATGAATATTAACATCGCAGGCGGTGGGATCCAACAGCTTGCGTGCGCGAACCTTATTTGATACAGCTCTACGATAATACCCCTTATTTCCTGAGCATTACGGTGCACGTGTCGTGTTTATTGTAAATCATCGAACACATTTGCTGTGTATACGTACAGTCTGCATCAGATTGCACAAACAAAAGTTTTGTTACAACTTTTAGAATTGTTTAACAAAAAACACGCAGCTCAAAATGCTGCATTGGGTCTTGAAGCGTGAGATTTTTACAGAGGATTTTTTTGTAAGATCATTCTTTACTCATCCACCATGCTTCGCCTAAGTCATCCCATGGGAATTTGGCAAAATCTCTTTCTTCTCCCTGTCCCTATTCTAAAAGAAACCACTATGCAACGATCCCTCCATGAAAATTTCGGTCTTCCAGGCCCAAAGTCTCGAGTGATCGATGATGAGTTGGTGAATATGTATTTTTTGTTAAATTTAGATTTTTTAAAATAATAAGGGCCTTTAGTTCTAAGTTTCATGTTACGACCATCGAAGTGTTGAAACTCTCTTACAATTAAGAAAATATAAGAAATGGACATGTAAGCTGTGTAACATATGATAATTTTGGCCATAATATTATCAGGGTTCTATTCTCTAATTATTACAAAGTGCCAATTGAAAATGGTGATATATTTTTAGGCGACTGTACATTGCGTTATTATTTGGAGTCATGTGCGCTCTTTTGCGCTAACTAAAGGCTAGCCGCAAGAGTTGGTAACATGCCATGCTACTTTAAAAAAATCAACTAAAGCAAAATAAATTTTCCACGGGAAAATGAATATTTTTCTCCAGGAATAGATACGAAGAGCGCAAAATAATGAGAAAATTGGTAAGTAGAATATTGGTAATTAGACAATTGGTAATTAGAAATTGGTATTAAGTAGAATATAAGTAATTAGAAAATTAGTAGAGCAAAAAATCTAGATCTTGCATCACGACAGTCTATAGGTTAGTTGTTGAACGATAGTTGAACTTTAAATTTCACCTTAGCTTCAAGTATTAAAGTTAAAAATACCAGGGTAGCAAAAACGCTATAAAGACTGCTATAAAACGGGGCTCGAGGAGGAAGCGCGTGACGTGAAGCGGTTGCAAGTGAACTTAATAGGAAATTCGATCGTTGTCTCTAATCGAATCTGTGAGCTTTCATGAAAGCTTCTGTGGGCGATGGAAAATGATACTGCCGGGGAAAAAATAATAAAATATAACAGGGAATCCACGGTTGTTTTTATCGTATTACCATCTCTATGCAGTCTAGGTGTTCTTTCGTGGTTTAATTAGCAAGTTCGTTATTGTAAGTAATTACAGAAAAAGAGAAAAAGAAAAGATTACTTACGTTCCTGTAATGTAAATTATTGTAGTACGGTGTATGTAGTTATGTTGTTTTAGAAGTTTGGCTTATATTACATTTATGGTAGTTTATGTCATCATGCCAAACTTCTAAAACGTTTTGATTGGTATCATTTAATTTTTAAACTGCTAGTCTGGTGTTTGTTACCAAGATCCTGACGGCTCGACCGATTGTTGCTGTGTATGCTCGGTAGGTCCAAGAGTAGGTCGTAAGCTACTTTTATATCCCTAATGGCAAAACAGCGTTTGCCGAGTCGGCTGGTTTTAAATAGAAATTAAAGTATAAATATGACTTATTTTCATTTGTGATAGGTTTGAAGCTATAATTTGTGGCCATGGGTTTGTAACGATGCGTGGGACAAGACTTTTACTGCTTTATTTCTTAGCTCTTTCATACGTATTATACATATTCTATGGGTCCCATTTAATGCGCTGGTGCCTTGTTAACTTTTTATTGGGAGGTTCTTGATTAACATTTGATACTTAACACGTTTTATAACTCGTTGTAACTAAAATTTAAAAGCACAATTTAACACTTACTTAAAGTATCTAATGTTGACAGTTTTATTAAAAGACGATGCGGTTGAAGATGTAATGTAATGGCATTCCTTCTACAGCTCATCCTTATCTAATATACTACTACCACAGTTTTACGTTTTGTACTGTAAAACTGTGACAGCTATACAGCATAACGCCGGATCTAAATAATAAATTACATGGCGACACATCTTTACTCCACCAGACTATTATGGTATCAGACTGTTATGCTGCCTCTTAACAGCTGACTGTACCAGCGGGGCTAGACAAAGTCACAGTCGTTTGGCGTTAACGCTACTCGACAAAAATGTATGGGACAAAACAAATGCCTGTAGAAAAACCACGATAATGATTACTAAACACGCTGTGTTTGATACTGTCGGCTGTCAATTGTCAAGCGAAGTACGCACGCTAAAGTTATCTACAAGGTCCGCGAGAACGCCAGGGAGCGTTCAAGTTGTCGTAGTTAATTATCAATAACAGCGTGTTTAGTACTATTATTATCGTGGTTTTCTACCGTTATTTGTTTTGTCTATACATTTTTGTCGACTAGCGTTAACGCCAAACGACTGTGACTTTGTCTAGCCCCGCTGGGGTTTTTTCAGGTGGCTTTTCGCATGTTTGAATCTTTAATGTTACCAACTTTTTCATAACACTAAGTAACCTTCAGTGTTGACTACCTTCGCAATAAGCACACTGTCAGATAACGGTGGAAGATTTAGGGTTAGAGTACCACCGGGCTAGTTAGAGATTCTATCAATTCCTAATAGGCTCAAGTTAGAATTCATTCGCGACTCGTATAAAATTCAACCAACCAACTGCCAATCAGTGCATACGCTGCGCAACCGTGGCAAATACTTACCAATCAGTGCCCAAGGTAGATGCGGTCCGATGCCAATCGCAAAAGGTTATACTGCTTTCAAGTTAGCACAATAACATCTTGGGCTACATCGTCACTTACCTTCGGATTACATAGATTTAATATCAAATCGTAGTGAGTAAACGAAACGAACGAAGGTGGAGCTGATTTAAAAATAAACTCGCCTCTACAAAATACTGAAGCAGACACAGTATTAATATTTTGCTCGCCTTTACTCATTTGTGCTGAAACCAGTTACTGCTTATAAAAACAGGTACGTACTGTCATATCTAGTCAAATCAGTAATTGAATAAACGGCAGACCCCGTTTAAACGCAGAAATGATCGAAGATATTTAAATTTCGATTTGACATCCTACGATACACGATAGCCATGTATTTCAAACTTTTTAGCATTTATAACGTTTGGAGGAATACGTAAGCAATCTAGTCCTGCTCGACAATAAACCCTATTAATATTATTATATAAACTATCAAGTTACTTAAGTTGTTCTACTCTTTGATGCAACGTCATCCAATTCAAACTTAGTATTTGTTATTTTGCGCAAATCCATAATTGGCAGGACAATTTTTGTTTTTGCTATAATCCGCTACTTGAAAAGAATCTGTATGGTCCAATATACAGGAACATATGCAACACCAAACACAATTCTTCCAACACGACGCACGTTTTGACTCTACGATTTCGAATATATAATAATTACGGTCTACGAAATCGAAGACTCTACGACTTCATATTGTGAAGTCAACTTCTCCTGAGGATGTCCCGGTATCGATACGAAATTATTCTCACTCAAACATACAAAAAATCTTAATTTTAGTAATAAGACTAGAGTACTGCAAATAATTTTTATTCCACAAAAAATATGTGACAGTTGTCAGTTTACCCACGAGTACATTTGGATTTTTTACTCCTTCACATAACTACTGAATAATTTGGCAGAAATGAATGGTAATTTACCCTATACTTGCCATTGGATTATGTATAGAAAAGATCTCTATGGCTGTGTCACTACAAACAGACGTTCATGTTGGCTCTAACTTGGCCTTTCATACGAATAAAAATCTGCGTAAAAATATATTTTTTTATTCACACCAATCCCTTGACTATTTCCATCTTTTACATCAATGCTTTTCAGATTACATTTCACCATTATATCATTAGGGAAAAATAGGGGCCCATAATGTAACTCATCACATCTACTCTTTTAATGAGATTTTGCAACTCAATAGATGACACACCAGTGACACTATGAAGCTAAAGCTATAGCTACAAGTATTAAATAATTGTAATAACGCTAATGGCATTCGCATGTCTTTATTTATTTAGTGTCTCGTAAACCTAACCTTATTTCAAATAGTGTAGGAGCATGGTAAAGTTTACTTTAAGATGGGAAGTCATGTAAGTACCTATCTTATATTTTGGTTTTTTGAAGTTCATGTTAGTATCAGAAAATATTTTATGAATACTATTAATCTGGGGTAATTAAGCAAGCAATTGTAAACTGAACGCAAAATGTACATATTTGCATAATTTTAAGGCATAAACGGACGTTTTAAGTGATTTTTAGTGATCTGCAGTTTAGAAACAATAAAGATAATTACTTACAAATTTAAAGCTCATGTATTTTGGGTCTTTAATTAAATTCATTTCGAAGCAGAAACACGACTGGATAAAATTTTCTCGATAGAATGTTCTCCCAAGAGTTCCTGCAAAATCAAATATTTTTTATTGCAGTGTCAGTTCACAGTAGTCATTGGAAATATATATATATTACAATTTTCTCATAAACTACTAAAATTATTGTAATGAGATTCAGAAATAAATAAAAAATAAAATTCAATAAAATAAATAATAAAAAAATAAATCACTTGCTCTCCACCCATAACCTAATTTATTAAGGTGCTTTTGTTTTTCCAATTCCCTTTGTATATAGCGTTTCATTTTATTGGCGTCATAGTTGAAAGTTTATGATCGCAAACACGAGTTTATAGGGCCTGCTAATTTAATATAATCAGATTTTGGGGGAACGTGTTGAAAGTATTATAAATTTCCCGCAGGAATATGGCGGCTTTTACGTCAGCTCGTCATAAAAAAATATTGCCTATTTGTGTGTTTAGTGCTCTGAATTACCGGGGATTAGCATTTCAGGCGGTGTTTTGAAGGTTGACACCTAAATAAGCGGCAGCCAAGTAAATTTTTTTTTTTGACCTTTATTTACAATAAAACTTATCACTAGCTTATTCTAATTACTTTAAAAGTCTTGCCCGCGTGGAATGGTGGCAAGAATACTGGCTGCATTTCCGCGTTGAACAGCTAGGCTGATACGTTGCGCAAAAAATGAGCCAGCCCTTCTGTCACCAGTTGAGGTTATTAAACGCGGGGAAAGCTCTCGAATGAATTTTTTGGCACTATGACTCCATGGCCCCAGGGTCTCCACGGCAAACGGGACAAATATGTAACTCTCTAATAGAGAGGCATATTTGCGACGCTTACCTGATTCAGCAGTTTCAGCTGCGGCTCCCGGCTTTGATTCTGTCTCCCTGATATGAATCGAAGCCAATGTGTCAACGCATGTTGCGTCCCACATCAGCGCCCGACCCCGTTCCCAGGGAACCAGCGTCAATCCATCAGGTCTCTTGCCATCATCACGACTAATTCCTGCTGGCTCCAATAGGGCAGGAATATGTAATACCAAGTAAATTAATATGATTTCCTTTATCTCTATTGACTGCTTATTTGACGAGGTTAGGTGCATTAGTCGTTAGAAGTATACATAGTATTTTATTATCTTCTTTTCCTACATGGAGTACGGACTCTACGGACTCTACGGACTAAAATTCGGCAAAAAGAGAAGTGCATTTTGAACCTGTATCATCTGCAGCATTTGTTAATGATTTAGGTGACTTCATGGTAACTTACAAAACTTTAAATCTTAATTTTTATAACTCAGACTACAAAATATTCTGTGTTTTATGGGTATATAAGAAATGATGAAACAGTCCATTAGACCTATATTTGAAATGGTACTGCCATTATTACTTATCATTACGATTATTACGTCAAGTACTTAGTTTTGTAAATACAAAGCTAATACAAAAATCCAAAAAAGAAAAGAGAGCTTCAATATTTGAGCACTTTTAACATTCTACTAGAAAACCGTAAAAATTAAACTGAGTAAAAAGAGAATTGTATTGCTCCATAAATATAAGAAAGCAAAAAGTAATTGCAAGTAGTCTGCATTAGTAAAACCCCCAGCAGTTGTAACAACCGGTATTGTCTAGATTAACTTTTTAATAACCCGTAACTAACTCAGGCGGAATTATAAAATTAGTTAAATGAAAGTTCCCACTGAATGTGGATTAAAATTTAACGTGAATTCAAAACTAGTGCTATTTATTCTTTTGATATATTCCCATAAGGATCTGATTTTTATTAATGGATTAGCTTTCATTATCGCCTGTTTCTGAATAAAAGTTATAATACTGAACAATGGATCTCTCTGCTCCAATTTCTCGTACAATTAAGGTGTATAGTACGATTCACGAAAGATGACCACAAATGGCGGGTGTTTTCTTCATGTACACTCATGAAGAAAAGACTTAAGCCAAAATAATTACCATATATTAGTTAAATCCCTAGTCCCTCGACTCGTACCTGGAATGTATTTAGGACCTCTTTCTGTCGCACCAATGTCGCATACCACTCTTGTATTAATCGAATATGTCGCCAATTCAATGCTCTTCACCATAAAAATAGTCAGCTAAACATTTTCAACTCTAAGGAATACTGCTTTCGTCGTGAAGTCATGGACTCCCTACGTAGGGGAGTCTGATAATTTTTGAGTTTTTCCTGTTCTTTTTTTCTATAGTATTAATTATTTTAAGTAATTATGTAGGTATATGTATTTAGTGTAATTTAATGTATTGTATTTTGTACTCCAACTATCGATAACTGTTTTCTTTATCTTTCATATCTGTGTCTGCCAGTTGTTGATGCTCGGGCTATAGTTTAATGTATCCATTATTATGTGTATTGTAAGTTAATTATTATTGTTATGTTCGAGTGTTGTTGGCGGATCCAATGAATTAAATAAATAAATAAATAAATAAGACCATATATATTAGTAAAAATAAATAAGACCATAATATTAGTTAGATAAGTCCGAAGAGACCTAAAATAGGCCCGCCATTTGTGGTCATCTTTCGTGAATCGTACTATACACTGTTGTTATTGCATTTTTATGTTTTTTTTTGCAATGTCTATGAACATGTCTCACTGCTAAACATTTTTAAGAAGGGAGAACCAAGGACATTGTTAATTTATTTTTGTTCAAACGATTGGTGAGAAATCTAATATTGTTCTTGTTTTAATGCTATATTATGTTGAGTATAGAACAATTCGATTTAGACTTCAAGCATTTCTCAAAATAACTTCCAGCTTCTATACATCTGTAATAATCTGCACTGGCAATGTAATTGGTGTATGTATTGTGTATTCCACACCGTAGATACATATGAATATATTGTTATTCATAGTTCGAATAACTTTATACATGATCAATAGGTATCTGGTAGGTATCCATCGAACTGCTTTGTAAACGGTATTGAGGAATTATTTTGGGCTCTATTGACATGTAAATCAACGGCGGCTATTAAATTTGCATTCTAATTAAACGGCGCCATTTTCGTTGTCCCTGTGCTCTTTACCAGAATTTTTACTCGCAATTTAGTATGATTGAATTTCTCTTGAGTTTACTTACTATTAAGGATTGGAGATTTTTTTATATATTTTTTTAATTAAAATTAGGTAAAGTTCAAACATATTAAAAACATAACGTAGTTACATTTCATTACTTTTGTGCTATGAGTAGCTGTACATATTTTTGAGATATACAGTTTTACTGAGTTTAAACTTATTTGTAGTAAGATTATAGAAAATAGATACCTACAGATACTTGTAAAAAATAATTAATATTGGGAGATTGTAAAAGAGATGCAACAATAATTAATTTTACTTGTTTTTTGTATACCAACGTAATAGTGGCTGCAACGCTGAAGATTAAGTGACAAATAAAAATTCTATTCTCTAAACTCCGTGCTACAATTAATGTGCCTTTTATTGATTTCGTAACACTCGTAGTTTTAACGCCTCTATGGACCTTTCACGTATTCGCAATTCCTTGTATTACCATGACAATGTGAGACATTGTACGTACAGACAGAAAATCTGATGTTATCGTACGTGTGCAAATAATTTTATTCCCTCTGACCGTTGCGGACCCTACGCGTGATAATGCATTATTTATGCCACCTTAGACAACCGAAATGAATGCAAATGCTGACGAAAAATAAGAAAGAAAGGAATTATCTTCTTTTGTTTTCAGTAATGTTGCCCGAAATGTCCAGTAGTTGTGCTTTCCCTGCTTTTACGGGAGTAATGAGAGTTAAATTTTTTAATTAAGTTAAATTGAAACATTTGTTTCATTCATTGTACAAGAAAACTAAAATGCAATGCCAATAAGCTAGTTAATTTGAATACCTAGATAATTTTTTATCATAAAAATGCGCGGTATTTTAATTTTATTAGTGAAATAGCTCAACATCTTAAACGTCATACTTAGTGATATTCGATATTAGCAACTCTAATATCAAAAAATATTCTACAAACGATAGTATCAGCTATATGCATCAGAGAAGTTTTAGTCTCTACATATGTTGTAATCTCCTAATTGCTAAAAATTAACTAAATGTTTTTTTTTTTGATAATATAGTTGCGTCTAAGATTATATATACTTGCGTGTAAGATATTTTTAATTTTAGGCTTAGTTCCAAATTTATTAAATAACATATTCTCAATAATGAGATTTAATTGATCAACAATTACTAAATTAAAGCTTTTCTCTTAAATACTTTATCGTTCATGATAAAATGTGTAGTAAAAATCCTGGTATTTACTAACAAGGTCTGGCAACACTAGTCCTCAACAACAAAACATGTCCGATGAATAAATAACACAAATAAAAATCCTATAAATATTGAACAGTATATTTCACACTTTACCGAGAGCCCGGTAACTGAGATATTTATGACACTCTTGTATATTGATGCGTCTTTTTTCGGGTGGCGATGTTTTTTTTTTTACCGAATCTTTGTTTGTAAACGATACGAAACAATGCTGCAGTTTTTTACTTGTTTTTGTATCTTGTTGCGTTTTGGGAACCGCAAAAAGTTTTGGGGACATTAATGTATAAAGCCTCGGATGACAGCGTTCTTTTGGCGCGACGTTATTTTTTACATTCGGGGACACATTCGATTGTGCGATTTTTTTGGCGCTTCGTACCGATTTTATTTAACGTCAAACGTCACTCCGATTGTACTGATAATAAAAAATAATTAAAAGAAAATTATTTTTAAAATTTTCTTGGTTTAGGGATCGCAATTAAAACTTTTTGTTGAAGGATGTCATATTTTGTCGAAATGACAGGAGATTAAGAACGATGGTAACAACCAGCCTGATCCGCATAACTTGTCAATTTGTCAGTCAGCAATATAAGATAGGTACCTGGCACAGTTGATAAATTAAATGGAGAGTAACGAGAGTTTATTTATCAAGGAATAAATTTGCTGTAGAAACGGCAATATTAGCTAACAAATTCGTCACACATGCATTGTTTATTATCCATCTCTGTGAATACTACATATTGTAACATGTAAGGCTATTAATAATAATAACAAATAAACAAATACTACATTTCGAGCTGAGCCAAAGCGTTAAATCATTCAAATGTGACTTCAGTTTGAATGGAGTGTAACATTGCTCCAAGTCAATTAACAATAGACGACATGTCGACCAATCAAGAAATTACTGCACTAATACAGAACAGATCAAAAATGGGATGCAACCCTATTTCCCGTTAAAATTAACACGTCGCGTTATCGTAATGAAATCAAATAACTGGACGAACAAAAAACACACTTCATAGCACAAAAGGCAATATAAAAAGTGGCGGGCGGCTTCAAGCCTGGCATGGATTTTAGATTCCAATCAATATTTCATCGTCACGGGCAGCCGGTCACCGCGCAACATCAGTGTTCCGCCGTCAAGGGCTATGGAAATGCGTGCAGCCGAATTTATTTTTATTTAAATCGGGGCTAAGATCGAAAAGATTAAAGGGGAATTAATTAATTTATCTACGCTCATTGCTTAAAGTTCGAATTATAAAATCGAAATGTGTCAAATAATTACCTACTTTATTCACAGACTTCTATAATTATTAAAAAGTTATTCATAATAACATCGCTCTACTATGGAAATATTTAAAGAAAGTTGTATAATATCCATAACGATACACGGCTCTGGACTCCTGTATTTGTATCTGGGGTTTTGAAGGAATTGATTACAGTACCACTATCGGCAATACAACGGTTAACGGTTACAATTATTATCTGGGGTACGTAATATTTTTTATGTAATATTTTTTAAGTGAATCCACAGACAACATATAGTTGGTAGTCATTGCCGAGAGTATAGATGGGCCATGATTGACCATAGACAACAACACAATGTCTAACGTTCCGCGTAACGTTCCACCTGGGCCTGTGATTATGATTATGATTACGATTACGATTACGATTACGATTACGATAACGATTACGATTATGACGTTATCTCGTAAATCTATCGTCCGTAAACCGACTTTACAGACAACTAATTTTTTTTGTTATTAGTCAAAACTTTGCGCTGAAAAATGTCTAGTAGTGAAACCTACTAAAGAAAATTTCACTCCACCTGACATCTTAGTAGTTGCAATGATTTACGACAAAAGTTAGCAAGATTTTATGATTTGGATTTATGATAATAATATGAGCGTAGATAAAGTAGTGTATGAAACTCTACATAATTAGGTATTAAAACACTCGTGTGATACTATTAAAAAACTCGCCTGCGGCTCGTTTTTTAAACTCACACTCGTATTTTAATACCCCCCATTATGTAACCGTTACATAATAGTAGTTTATGTAACGGTTACATAATGGGGGGTATTAAAACACGAGTGCGAGTTTAAAAAACGAGCCGCAGGCGAGTTTTTTAATAGTATCACACGAGTGTTTTAATACCTAATTATGTAGAGTTTCATACACTACTTTATCTACGCTCATATTATTATCATAAATCCAAATCATAAAATCTTGCTAACGTTTGTCGTAAATCATTGCAACTACTAAGATGTCAGGTGGAGTGAAATTTTCTTTAGTAGGTTTCACTGCTAGACATTTTTAAGCGCAAAGTTTTGACTAAGTAACAAAAAAAATTGGTTGTCTGTAAAGTCGGTTTACGGACGATAGATTTACGAGATAATGTCGTAATCGTAATCATAATCGTAATCGTAATCGTAATCGTAGTCGTAGTCGTAATCGTAGTAAAATTGGTTGTCTGTAAAGTCGGTTTACGGACGATAGATTTACGAGATAATGTCATAATCGTAATCGTAATCATAATCGTAATCGTAATCGTAATCGTAGTCGTAATCGTAGTCGTAATCGTAGTCGTAATCGTAGTCGTAATCGTAGTCGTAATCGTAATCGTAATCGTAATCATAAATACAGGCCCAGGTGGAACGTTACGCGGAACGTTAGACATTGTGTTGTTGTCTATGGTCAATCATGGCCCATCCATACTCTCGGCAATGACTACCAACTATATGTTGTCTGTGGATTCACTTAAAAAAATATTACATAAAAAATATTACCCCAGATACAAATACAGGAATCCTGAGCCGTGTATCGTTATAGATTTTATACAACTTTCGTTAAATATTTCCATAGTAGAGCGATGTTATTATGAATAACTTTTTAATAATTATAGAAGTCTGTGAATAAAGTAGGTAATTATTTGGCACATTTCGATTTCATAATTCGAACTTTAAGCAATGAGCGTAGATAAACTACTATAATTTGAGTCAGGCTGGATAGTAGTGCTTGTTTAAAACCAGGCTTGGTGATTGTTGAGTCATAAAAATACAATATCAGTTATTATTGTGATTACAATAATTAAAATGACCGAATATCAAATAACTCCAAAAATGGCGTCATTTTTGTTTGGCTTCTATTTTAAAAGTCCCATTTTATTCATCCTATAATAAGTGAATCTATTTTTTAACCTATAAGTATAATTATTATTAGTTTTATATACAACTTATACTACTTAGGTCAATTCTAAGTTCTCTTTCGAAATGGAAATTACTTTATGCTGAGGCCATACTACACCAGGGTACGTGAGGAATAAGGATGAACGGGCTTCAAAATTTGGTTTTATTTAAGGTTTTATATTGTTTACGATATTTTCTTGACCAGTACCGCAATCAGTATTGTTTTTTGGCTAAAAGTCGACATTGTTCCCAATTTTTATTTTTATTTGATTTTGCCACAAAATACCACAATAAAACATACCTACCTTGTTTTGCTCATTTATAATATTATAGCCTACTGCGTTATTGATCCATTGCGAACGCTTAGTGCTATTAAATTTTTATAAAACTTCTCAAAAGCTAAGTTCAACGGTTGAGTGACGGATCCATACCTTTTCTAATCCCTATATATTGCTTGTACACGGGTACAGGGGTATAAATACTAGATGTGGAGTGCAAAACTGTGGAATAGTATTTGCGAAGCCTAAATAAATCAGTCCATTGTTCACTCTTTCAGATTTACGGATGTAGTAGGTAATATACGACACTTTGAGGAACAGCTTCCGTACACACTATTTTGTGTGTGACGAACTAGAGTGGTCAATCTATTGTACACCTGTTCTATAAATCTAAGGAAATGTTTGCTTCTATGAAAAATATGTTCCAATAATTTGTTTATTTAAAAAACAGTAATATGCAAAACTATATCTACTGAGATTAATTATCATTTTCACCTCCTTTATTCATAGATAATTTTAATTATATAAATTTGGAAATATGTACTCATGCCTATTGAATAAGTAAGAAGTGGAATATAGGAAACAGCTAGTCGAAGATAAACTTGAAACTAAATACAGAAACTATTAACTAACTAGCATGCAACTTGCAGACTTCAATTTTAAGAACGCAAAAGGCAAAACAAAATCAGTTTGACGTATGGACTCTGAACGCTCGCAGCTAACCTTTTCGCGATGAAGTATTGATGTGCATACAGAAACACCGTAAATATCAACTATTTATCAATTTATATACATGCAAATTTAATCCTTACAGCTTTTACCATAATGGTTAATATTGTATGAAACATTTCACATGTCTTTGCAAGTCTGGAGGCTACATACGTTTAAAATATGACCTTTTAAATTATTTCTCTTGCCGTTAGCACAGCGTTGCTATTAGTGCAAGATACTTCTATAAATATTCTTGTCACATTACCTGTTAAATGGATTTTTAAATCATTTACAATAACTTACCTAGTATGTGCAAAAAACGTGTTAAAAATGTATCGTGTATCTTATATGTATCGAATTGTACATAAGAGATATATTAATGCGTAGGTACTTAGTACATAAATGAAACCCCATGAAACAAAAATAGCAATAGCGAGGGACCAGAGAGAGATAAAGGTAAAGTGGTCTCTCTCTGGTCCCTCGCTATTGCTATATCTGTTTCATGTGTCAAAGAGAAAATAAACGAATGGAAAGAGTATAGTGTAAATTAATTTGATACATAAAACTATTAGAAGAGTAAGAAAAGCAGTGCTGCATTATTTGAAGTAGAGACTCAAAACTTGGCACTACAAAATGATTTGCCACGTTTTGCTGAATAGTGTATCAGTCTTCCAGTTTCAAAACTAGAACTACGTTCGCAATTTGAAGGTGTTCGCATACTGTAATTGAGTTCAGGAAGGATATTACTAGAAGATTGCTCGTCAACCGAAGTCTCGGTTCAATCACTTCGAATAGTTCCAATCCGAATGTTGATTAAGCGGAATCCGTTCACTGGGACAGTAGTGAATAGGTGATTCGAAACACACGGCAGTGGGTCAAACCAGTTCAATACTTTCTTCTTGCGCACTTCCTTCTTTATTGCAAATCTTTAAAATCACCGATACGAACCAGGGCATGCAGAACCGGTTCCGGTTCTTAATTTTGAATTCCCGGTTCTGCACCGAGCTCAGAACCGGGTACCCGGGATTTCCCGGTTCTTGGTAAAAAAGTTTTAAAATTTTAATTAAAAGCATTATTTTTAATATTCCTACAAAAGGGGCTATTACGATTTGTAGTAAACATGAAATAGAAAATTATTTCCAAAAAACCGACTTTAAATGCCACTACAAAGAGTGAAATAATTTTTAATGTAGGTATACCAATTTGACGTCAGACGATTGTGCGAAGAAAAGACGATTATAATAAAATACATAGTCCTTCCTTATTAGGAACTATGATTGTACGAAACATGACTATGAAACCATCTGGAAAGTACCTATACTCTTTCAAACAAAAAATAATTTTCGATAAAATACGTAATGATTGGATTTTTTTAAAGAACCGGGAGAACCGGGAAGTCATATTCAGAACCGGTTCTTTTAACACCTTAAAAATCCCGGGATTTCCCGGGATTTTAAGAACCGGGAATTCCCGGGTGCATGCCCTAATACGAACCTAAGGATGAGCAAATCTGAACATTTAACGTAAACATTCTTCAAACAAGAAAAAATATCGCCATCTGTCGAATTACCCGCTAATATGACCGTTACTGTGGAAACGCGTGTCCGGATTAATAACAAGTATATTGTGATCACTAACGTGGATGATATCCATAAACAATACTGCAATCGGCTTACTACTGAGGCCGTTGGTGTCAAAATAAACATTTTTGACACCAGTAAACTGGCGACATTTTTGCGCTGTTTGCCGAGTCCTGTGTATATCTATCAATTTTTAAAATATACTTTCCAGTTTTAGTTTGGATCATTATTAATTCTATTGATAAATTGAAATGGATGAATTACGTATTCATTGACCGCGCTGTCATTTTTGAGTGGAGGAAAGTTTTATTCTCGTATCTCGACATCGCCTTTGTTATTTGACACGTTTTCATCTAGCCTATTCTGGGTACCTTTTAATAAAGACTGAAAGCTTTAGATATTTTGTCCTATATTTTATTCTTTTAACAAGCATAGGTGAACGTATCACATAAAGTCTAAAGCACTGTAATTTTATAAAAGTACTCAACATTTCTAAGTGCTGAAATAGCCTGAAAACACGTCCTTTATACTTTATTCATTCAACGTGAAGCCTGCACTCTGTACCGCTAAAACCACGTTCCGTCTCAGTTACGTTACGGCAAACCAAAATTACATCTGCATCTAACAAATTACGGATATCCCCGAACTGATAGAGTAAACAGCCTGAGACAAGCCCCGTGTTTATACTGCAATCCATTACCATAATTAACTGCAAACATTACCATGCAGCGGTGACAAGTTCAAACACGTCAGTATCGGTGAAAATTGCGTTCAAATAATATGTATTTGAAACGCAGTTTGTACTGTATTCTAGGAATTTGTGAGCGTGCGTCTAAATGCCACTTTGTGGGATATGTTTGTGAAACCTTAAATGGGTCTGCATTTTGCGGTTTATCGTTTGTATTTATCGTTTGTAAGTAGGTGTTACTTTATACTGGAGTTTATTTGAACATTATGTGTCATGTAGGTATATCAGTTATTATATGTGACAGTTTTTTCCAAGTTAAGATTTTTATAATGGTCTATGACTTACGAAATTATTTAATAAGGTTTGCAATTTGTTGGGCTTTAAAAAATTAATGTCAAATTTAGATAGTTTTATTATATGGATTTTCCAGTAAGTAATAAACAATTCATAAAACAAGAGAAGATACGAATTAGTTTCAATATCACTTTTCTTAAAATAAGAATTTGTCAAAGAGATAATGGAATAACGAAATGGATATTTAAAGTAAAACGATAATTCGATAAACAATATCTCAGGAAACTATATATTCTTAAAAGGTTGGGATATCAAATTGATCAAGTAAGCTTCATCTTACATCAGAGATGATCTTGATAAATGAGTGTCTTGAAATTACGATGATAATATCAAATATGTTGCAATTAAACTTATGGAAGTTTTAATGAACGATTGATTGGGAACGACGTAAATCAAATACATGAAAGAGCCTGCAGGGTTTACTTTGGAAGCCATGCTAATAACTGTATAATGTCGGTTATAAGTTAAATAAGAATAATATTTACAAATTTGAGTAGAAAGCGTAGAAAGTAAGTTTAGAGGCTGAGATAGAAGATGATTTATAACTGATAATCAAAGTTGCAAAAATATCTAAACACAAAACATAATCGTTATAAATACATCATCAGTTGAAAACCATTTAAACTCAAATCTAATAGTAATATACAATATCAGGTTAATATCAAAAGTAAAACTTTAAAGTTTCCTGCGAATTGAGGATTGGACAACTGATATCAAATCGTTATTTCGCTAACTTAAACCTGACCAATAAAATTGTGGTTATTTCAAACGTATAATAGACAATCTTTAAAATAATTTGCACGTTTATTACTTCACTAATAAATTATATAAGAAGTTCACCAATATGTAACCATTAGCATTGAAATAGTTCCCTTTATCGTTAATCTGGCGTCAAGCACGATAGATTTAATTCCGAATTTTGCATTGTCTATGCTGTCGATTGCTGATACAGATGGGTTATGGGATCGCCTTTAGCAGGAAGAGGCTTTTACACAACACAATTTATTTTTTGCAACGCTTTTGTCTTATCTCGTATTTTCTATAAGCTATATTAATTTCTAGATACTTAGCATAAGCAATGTACTTACATCATGCATATCTCTAACTTCCGATCATTTTTGTCGCTCAAAAATTCCGGGTTAACAGGCTTCACATTGCTTTGAGAATAGGCGTCACTTTTTGAAAAAGTTAAGAAGAACTCTCATTTGTGTAGTTTTCGTAAAAATATGATCCTTTACTGTTACTGCTTATACAATAAACAAGTGAGTGTAAAGACGAGGTAAATACCCTCCAATATAAGGCCTGGGTGTCAATATTTTAAATAAATAAACGTACACAACTATAAAGAACTCGATTCAACCTCTTACCGCGTGCAAGGAGGGCGTTAAATGGTTAAGTAACACAGCTTACTTCCCGGTTCCTACAATAGTATAATATTATATTACTAAATTCTAAAATTGCTCCACAATATTATCTAATGTCGGGCCACAATTTGAATAGAACACGCAATCGGGCCTTGTCGCCGCATTGAATGTGTATCGGAATAGGCCGCAGGTGGCGATTAGAGCCGAGATCGCTCTATAGATAGAGGCACGCAACTTTCCAACCAAGACAGCGCCGACGAGAGCAGATAAACAGGAACATTAGACGTTTACGGTGTACAAAAATATAATACTAGCGATTCTCTTTAGTCTGTCTTAAAATCTTCAACGTCTACGGTAAGGTCGGTAAGGGACAGCTATTTGTGAAGCCTAGAATACATTAAAATCACGTTAATAATGAGACATTTACTGACTGATGATAATATTAAAATTAAAATATCACTTTCAATAAAAAAAGAATTAAAGAAATTCAGAACTGTAAAATTGTATGAAGTTTCTGACGTGTAGGGTGTAGAATAGATCTTCTTCGCTTTTAATTATGGGCTTACGCTAATACAAACTCATTTGATGGAAAGTGACGATGCAGCCGAAGATGGAGCGTGCTTAGAGCTAGAAGATTCACATGCGTTTTTTTATTAAAAAAAGGTACTTTTTTAGGATAGGTATAAGGTTTTTTCAGGTAAAAAAGTTTGAGAATTTAATTTTATTGTTAAAATAAAAAATAAATTTAAGTTTTAGATTTACCTTATAAATATTCTCTACAGCTAAATCCAAAAATTTATAGCTACTCTCAAGACCTACAGAATTTTTCACACAAACTCAATGTGTAACACACGACACAGCGGCATCCCGATTTTTTTTTCCAAAATGACGAGCTGTTGAAAATTTACATGCATTCTCGGATAAATCCGTTCTCACCCCCACGTATAGAGAAAGGAACACAAACATTATCTTAATCAATTTAAACGGTCTTTGTATCCATTTTGTAAATAGTAAACATACAATGAGAACACAATGACCCAGTGTTACGCGTGGGAAACTCGTTTAAGGATATTATTTTGCTAATATTCCCATAATAAAGACTTTCAGTCGGGGACATTTCAAGGACAACATTTACTTGTTCACAAAATGAAATTGCTGGAAAAAACTCATGGGCTCCTTACTACTTACCGTATGAAACTGAGACCACATTGTAATGACCAAGATAATTTTATCAATAATTGACCAAGCTAAGTAAGGTCTTCCAGATAACTTGCAGTAGGTATATTATACTTATACTAAAACTTCAGTTACTGAATGAGGTATAGCAACTTACCAAAACGCCATTTTCGGACTGGTTTCAAAAATATTCAGTGCAGAAAATAATTTTGGTACATTTTAAAAACTTAATATTGTAAGGGCCCCCAAATATGTTTTGCTCACCAAAGTACTGATACGTAACGTACCAAAAGGTAATACATATGTCCTTTCCTTTTCCCACCATCCGTAGTTTCTGTTCTCTTCTACCTACTTTAAAGATTTCGACCATATTTGTCATGTCGTCTTATTGTTTAAAATTCATTTAAGACAAAAAATATTTTTTTAATGTTCCATTTGTTCTATTGAGGCTAATGCTAATTTCTTTCCCCAAAACCTAACTTTCAAAATAAATTAAGAATCACAATACCTAAAATCAACATCGGATTAGGTACGGCAATATGAATAAATTAAATCAAGCTTTTCCACTTCTTATGATGCATGACCATGTTCAACGGAGGCTTTAACTATATCCAATAAATAATTGCTTCTTCTAAGATAAGCCGGGCCCATTCACTTGAAGGTTATTGTGTGAGAATGGGATATAGGCTTTAATATATTCCACCTTGGCAATCTGTATGCAACGATCTGGTGGAACAAGGGCTGATGTACGGTGGCAATGCGTAATATCCTTGCAGATTACGATTGCTGATGGCAACATTGCAATACGAGTTCCGAGTAATTTTAAGTGCTTATACCCACCGTTGCTGCTATACGTAATCAGAAGTTACAGAATACATTTATAGTTTGATCATTTTTAAAAAACTTTTACCAATTGTTATTGACACCTGACCTGCTCACGGCAGGCTTTTACAGCTGTGTTGGATTAGTGAAAGAGCTCAAAAAATATATATTAAAGCAGATTAATATCTGACATTAGATACAGTATGGTATTTTGTACCTAGGTTAATTGTTGTAAATAGTAGAGTATTCTATGTATTAGTTTACAAGTTTACATTTTTTTTTAATGTTAAATCAGATAAATACCTACCACTAGTATATGGTCACATAGATATACCATCGTATCTTTTAATATAAGTTACCCGTTGAATATCGTAGAATACTCTATTAGGTTATAAGTTTAAGTTTATTTTTTCACTATCGAAAACTAGTGTGAGTTTCATATATGTCAATTTAGTAAAGTTCATGCTATATAGCGTCGGAAAAGTCAATGTTATATGTTATCACTTTCGTGAGCAGTAGTTTTGTACGCAATGTGATCAGAGATAACAATAAGTTAATAGGCACAAAATAATGTGCATTTTAATTGCGATCTTGGCTTAGGACTATGCAAAGCGTCGCCTTACTTAATGGCGACTATAAACCCATTGCTAACGATTACTTTGTTGCATAGAGTATATGCTTTGTTGGCTTAAGTTTCGCAATGTACAAGTACACTGTAAAGGATTAAATTAAACCTTGTTTAGCTTTGAATATTGCACTAACATCTGAACTTATAATCAAATACATACATACATTTTGTTCTTTTGTTTTAATTTGGCTAGTGATCGCGTCGAACATTATAAGGCGATTGATTTATTTAGTTTCATGCGAATTTTTGCCTAACAACATCTAGCCCAAAAATAATAATCCCGATCCTTCCTGTATCTTATCATATTTGTAAATAAGTTTTTTTTGCCTCTTAAATTTTGGTTTTAAAAATTCAAAGCAGACCTAATTAATTTTAATATCCGGAATTAAATTAAAGAAATCAAGTTGGATTATGTACTGAGTAGTGAATTTCATAACATAGGTTTATCCTCATTTGTAGTGATTTTAACGTTTTTTACTCCGTATATATTAATTATTTCATTGGAATCCGTTTCAAATAAAATAATCAGTTTTTTTTAATATACTGGGCTAACTGATTTATACCATCTGTAGCTGTTTACTACCTTGATTACCTGATTAGGTGCCTTTTGATGTAAGAAAATAAAGTAGATAAAGGTAGAAGCAATCAAAGGTTCAAGACAATCAGATCAGTAAATCATAAATACTTCAAGCACGTCCTGTGCAGCCTCTTCGCGTTACTAGATAAAGAAAAAACAGACCAACTTTCATAAGAGTAGACGAAGTCATTTATCAAGCTAGCTCTAAGAACTCTCGACATCTAAAACTTTTGATACAGGACGCTGCGCCAAAAGACATTAATATTAAGGATATCACACTACTTGAAGTGTTTTTGGATGTCTTCGTGTTTTATCACTTAAGTGGGGAAACTTCCCGTTTAATGTCATGGAGTTTTTGCTATCTTTTAACGCAAACGGCGTCTGTTTTTTCGGTTGCTACATCTGAGGAGGAAAATCTACTTAATTTTTTGCTTGTTTGTACTGAAAAGAAGAGATAATATTTGGAATACTTTTTAAGAACTTACTTAGCTGAGTAATATTCCAATAATGTACAAACTTTTTAAGAAAACAAATATCTTACCTAAAAAGTACCAATCCAGGCTTAAATTCTGCAGCAACAACATGAAACCAAAAAGAGTGGAAATGTGGACCGCATGCCGCAGTTGTGCTCCAAATGAATCCCGCAAACAATGTCACTGCGGCTAGTGGCATACATCCTTATTCCCGGGGCTAGCTTCTAAAACTTTCGCCGCATTCTCTACGTTACGAGCTTCTAGACCGTAAACGATTTTACGTGTCGAACAAGGAAATTAAATTATCAACTTCTAACTTCACAGTTCACACCTTTTCCGGCGAGACGAGATCCCGGAATTTTAAACCCGAGTGCAAACTTCCATTTGAAAATTCTGCGCGTTACTCTGACACCGAAATATGTGAAGGGGCACCATGACACCTAACAAGCTTTATTGGGTGTCCTTACCAAACTATGTGAGTAGGGAATTCAATAAGACACGACGGAAAGAATTAAGGGTGACCGTAACAAAATGCCTGCACTGCATCGTTGTTGATTGTCGCTTTGATGTTGCCCTTTTTATTCGAACTATGTAGGTACTATGTGAACTATTTTTTCGTATTTGAATTTACGTTAACGTGTCGTCTCAAGTTCTTCCAAAACACAAATTTGAATACGTTAGAACAGGATAACCTAGGTCTTTGATAGATAGATATTGTAGTATTATTTTGTACAACAAAACACTTTTTTACCTGAGTTCGGAGCTGAGACAATAGAAGTTATTGTGTTTCTAAAGCCGTGCGCTTCCTTTTTCAACGGATACGCGGTGGCTCGATTAAGAAAACATTACATAATTGTGCGAGAGCGGTTGGGTGCGCGAGTGGCGCCATGCAACGTGTAAATATGTGGGGAAACAGGGTGCGGGGGGTGCATGGCCAGAGGGGCGGCTTAGCGTGAACCACTCTCGCTCGCTAGTACCGAGTAGCGAGTAGCGATGTCGAAAGTCGAACCGCCTCGCTCCTCAGTCGAATACGAGCTACGATGAGGACGGCACGCGTCCGCGTCGCCTCCTCACAACTCTCACGTACGCCGCAACGTAAACATTGATCAGTGAAGTGTACCGTGATCCAGTGAACTTGAATTAAATTCGACAAAGTGTATGATCGAATGAAACATTTCAAAACGATCAAAGACAAATGTGTAATATAGACAATGTTTCAGTTTGTGACTTTTTTATTAGTGACTTCAAGTGTAATTTCCGCGTATGTTGCCAGAGGTGCGGATAACTGTCGGAAAGATTTCGATGGTGTTAAGGGTACAACTTTGTGTCATGTGCGGACGCTTGAAACAAATGGATCTAACCTTGCATCCGCACCATCGGAGAGCACGCGAAGTTTAACCGTCGAGTGCAACCAACTTCTATTGTTTGAAAGTTTTCTGGAAGCGAACTACTTTCAGAGATTCGCGGCTTTGGAAGAGTTAACTCTACGCAATTGTAAATTGCTTCGAGTACCTGGGAATGCCTTCGAAGGACTACGTGAACTGAAAAAATTATCTATTCGAACAAAAAACTATGACTGGAGCCATAATAAAGTTTTGGAACTGTCACTTGGAACATTTAATGGTCTACGGGAGTTACAGACGCTTGATTTGGGAAAAAATAACCTCAAGGCAATACCTTCGGATGTGTTTTGCCCTTTAGACAACTTGCAAGTTTTGAACTTTACACACAATAAAATCAAGGCCATAGACCGCTTAGGCTTTGGGAATGGCTGTGGATCTGGTCTTCGGCATTTGGACCTAAGTTACAATGAGGTCAAATCTTTAAGCGAAGATTCGGAGTTATCTGGACTACGACGACTTCAAGAACTAAAGCTCCAGCATAATAACATCAGTGACATTTCAAGTGAAATATTTAATGGTCTCATTTCATTACGCATATTGAATATTTCTCATAATAACCTGCATACTATACCTGAGGGCACATTCTCGAATACGAAAGAGTTGCGAGAAATATATTTGAATAATAACATACTATTTGAATTAGCCCGAGGCGTTTTTCACCGATTAGAACAGCTGCTTGTCTTAGATTTATCGAATAATCAACTCTCTAGTGCTCATATCGATGGAGGAACATTTATTGGTCTTATACGCTTAGTCATTCTGAATTTATCCAATAACGCTTTGACGAGGATAGATGGTAAGACGTTCAAGGACTTATTCTTCCTTCAAATATTAGATTTAAGAAATAACTCAATCGGATATATTGAAGAGAACACTTTCCTTCCATTGTATAATTTACATACTTTAAATTTAGCTGAAAACAGATTGCATACTATTGATGAGTACCTTTTTAATGGCTTATTTGTGTTAAGTAAATTAAATTTAAATAATAATCTTTTAATTAACATTGATGCAAAAGCATTCAAGAACTGTTCAGATTTAAAAGAATTAGATTTAAGTTCTAACCAGTTAACTGACGTTCCTAGAGCTGTGTGGGAGTTGTCTGTTTTAAAAACATTAGATTTAGGAGAAAATTTAATTAATGATATAAAAAATGGTTCTTTTAAAAATTTGGATCAGTTAACTGGTTTAAGATTAATAGATAACCAAATCGGAAATCTTAGTGTTGGCATGTTTTGGGATTTGCCAAGTCTACAAGTTTTAAACTTAGCAAAAAATAAAATTCAGGCAGTCGAAAGAGGAAGCTTCCAGCGAAATAAACAGTTAGAAGCCATACGATTAGATGGTAATTTCATATCGGATATAAACGGGGTGTTTGCGACCTTGTTGAGTTTACTTTGGCTTAATTTGTCAGAAAACCATTTGGTGTGGTTCGATTACGCATTCATTCCGAGCAATTTGAAATGGCTAGATGTACATGGAAATTTCATAGAGCACTTAGGTAATTATTACAAACTTCAAGATCAAATTAGAATAAAAACATTAGATGTTAGCCATAATCGAATTGTAGAAATATCTCCATTAGCAATTCCGAACAGTGTGGAGCTATTGTTCATAAACAACAACCACATTAACAATGTTCAAGTAAACACATTTATGGAGAAACGTAATCTCACCAGAGTAGATATTTACGCAAATGAGATATCTCATTTAGATATCAACAGCCTCCGGTTATCGCCAGTCCCCTTGAACAAGTCGTTGCCAGAGTTCTACATAGGAGGAAATCCGTTCGATTGCGATTGCTCTATGGAGTGGCTGCCTCTAATAAATAACATGACCGCCATGAGACAGCATCCTAGAATAATGGATCTTGAAAATGTGTTGTGCAAAATGACTCACACTAGAGGAGTTACGCATATTCCATTAAGTAATTTAAAATCGACAGATTTCTTGTGTACATATGAAACCCATTGCTTTACGTTATGCCACTGCTGCGACTATGTAGCTTGCGATTGCCAAATGACTTGCCCTTATAATTGTTCTTGTTACCACGACCCTACCTGGCACACGAACGTAGTTGATTGTTCTAGTCAAAGCGCTGTCGAAATACCAGAAAAAATTCCAATGGACGCAACTGAGGTCTACTTAGATGGAAATAACTTTAGAGAATTGCAAAATTATGCATTCATTGGCAGAAAAAATATGAGATCGCTTTATGTAAATTCAAGTGAAGTTGAAAATATACATAATAGAACATTTGCCGGTTTAACTTCCCTCGTTATTTTGCATCTGGGGAATAATAAACTGAAACATCTCAACGGGTACGAGTTCGAGCATTTGACTTCCCTCACAGAGCTTTATTTGCAAGAAAATTACATAGGCTATATTGAAAACAACACTTTTTCAAGTTTGCTCTCGTTAAAAATTCTAAGATTAGATGGGAATAGGTTAGTAGATTTCTCTCTATGGAATTTAAATTTAAATAAGAATTTAAATGGTTTATCAATAGGAAATAACATGTGGTCGTGTAAATGTAGATACTTGCAAAGATTTACAGCTTATATATCTGAAAATGTTCCTAAAATAATAGATTTAGCAGATGTATGGTGTTCAAATATAGGACAGTCACCACAAAAGAAAGAATTGAACCTTAATGGAACCATATGCAGCGACTATTACGCCAGCGATACGGCGCTCGACAATATGCTCATAACAAATTACATGCCAATGATGGTGACCTCATTGACTGGATTTATGTTAATCTTACTCGTAACTCTTATTGTGTTTTTGTGTAGAGATGCAATTAAAATATGGCTTTACACCAGCTGCGGAATAAGGTTTTTTCCATTTGCCGGAGGATACGATGATACAGATAAACTATACGATGCTTATATATGTTACAGTCCAAAAGATGATGATTTTGTGATTCAAACTTTAGCAGCCGAACTAGAAAATGGGAGTCCATCTTATCATCTTTGCCTACACTATCGAGATATTCCGCAGACTGGTGTAGCATATATGCAATACACTCTGCCTCTTCCCGAAGCAGCTGAGGCATCAAAACGTATTATTCTTGTTGTGACCAGAAATTTTCTAGAAACAGAATGGTCCCGGTTTGAATTTAAGCAGGCTCTACACGGCATATTAAAATCACGAATTTATACCCTCGTGATTATAGAAGATAGTTCGGTTTTGAATGAAGCTCAATACGACCCAGACTTGAGGCCATATTTGAAAACTAGTTTGCGAATAAAATGGGGCCAAAATAAATTTTGGGAAAAACTACGCTATGCAATGCCTGATCGCAAGTATAAGTCAAAATCTACTAGTTTTAGAAACAATATAAGTTCTTACACAATGAGAAGCGGTGTTCAAAACGGTACCATTAGATCGTTTTCCTTTACCGATAAAATGAGAGGGCCTGGGGATGGAGTGTCCACGGCTCCTGAATTTGTAGACAGTCGTTCTCAGCACATGCAGACCGCTTATGGTTCTGATGGCAGACCACCATCGGATCATATATATTCTTCTATAGATTCAGATTACTCTTCATTAGAACTAGGTGGAAGTAATCCCAACCGAAGACGAGAGTTCAGACATTGGCCACCGCCTCCTCCTTTAATCGATACTCAACATTCTGGTGGCCAAGCTTACCTCGTCTAGTCTTCGCTTCTAAATGTTTGAATTATATAAAATACTTTAGTCAAAGCTTCTTGTGTAAATTGTTATAATAAAATGCGCGCTTTACCAAATAGTTAAGATTTTTAATCTATTTTTGTAATTTCGAGCCATTAAAAAGGGCGTTGATTTCTTAATTATGGGTGTAAATAAATTCTATAAGACTGCTGTAGATTATGTGAATTTTGTAAATAAATATGTAAATAGATGTCCATATTAAGTCACAGTATACCTATTTATATACTTTAATAAAGCCATTGTGATAATTTTTGCATACACCTTTTTTATTTTTCCCTAATTTTAACTCGTTTGATCTGTGTAAACAAGAATTAATTTAAAGCAGCTGCAGAAATTCTTTTCTGTTTTTGAAGAAGTAGGTAGCAAAAAAGGTTACAATATATTTTACGAATTTAAAATGCAATAAAGATAAAAATCCTCTGAAGAAAATAGCTGGATCTGACAAAGGACAACGGAGAGTGGCGACGTGACTTGAATCGGCAGGTCACCCAAAGCAGTTCATATCATAATCACAAGGTAAGAGCGCCGGCGGAATTTAAAAATATTTTTATCAATCCACAAACGTACCGCTGTATCTTAGATGCAATTTACGTAATTGAGTTTCTGTTTTTGTTTGAAGAATATAATGAACACCAAAAAAGGACTAAATGTGTGTTCATTTCTTTTGAATGCAATGTACTCGTACAGCGAAGAAGAGAGTTGGGAAATATTTTTGTATCATTTTCATGAACATTAGTGAAAACGTATTGAACATTGTTCATTTTGTTTGAATATTGTTCCAGATTAATTTATAGATATCACTAGCTTTGAGCGGACCTGTACGTTGTTTTGACATATAAATTACTTTTAACTTAGGGATATGAAAGATGGTACGTCCTATTCTAAGACTTAGCGAATTTACAGAAATTAACCTAAAAACCGGCCAAGCCGTTAGTAGTTTGTACAAATTTTTAGAGAATTTTATATTTTAAAAATTATGAACATTTCTACTTGTTAGCAACTTCTACTTTATGTTTTATTGATTTATTTACACATTATTTACAACTAAATCGTTAGATGTAGATCAGACTTGACTTCTAGAACTAATACTCGTAATAATATTATTATCTACTTTGATTCGTACCCACGCAACTGTTCAAAGCATCCGTTCGCAGGATAAGCAAAATGGCATCTTAATTGAAGCATCCCTATTCCCTAGCTCACATAGGTCTATTGAGGGCAATATGAGTTGCAATTTCATAGCTCTCAGCTAGGTCGAAGTCATTAATCAGACTTTTATGTATCTGTCTTATTATAATACCCGCGCCGGCTAGTGAATTTTTCAATATTTTTAATATTAAAATTCTATTCAAAAATATCCGATTCAGGCGTACTTACTAAAAGTACTAAAAGATTACTTGGTAAAAATTTTATTTCAAAAACTTGATCTAATTTAAATTCTGTAAATTAAATTAATGCCGATTTTCAAGTTTTTTGGCATTATTGATATAAAAAATATAGAATGGTGGTTATTATTATTTTAAAAATTAGAATCTTTTTAATAAAATACCTTTTGGAAATATTATCAATTCATGAATCATGGATAAACGATATAATGTGATAATAACCAAGTAAGTAAATCTTGTCTATAAAAATGTTAATTTGAGGTATTGTATAGCACTATTTGTATTCAAGGAACAAGTCATGTATAATATCCTTTCTGGCTTCCCTTTAAAGAAAAAGTATTCAAGGACGCCCAAAGTTCTTTGTTTTAGATCACCGGTAGCTCTTTTAGAACAATAAAAAACGTAAAATGTTATGAGTCATTGTTCGGGTTAAAACGGGGATAATAAAACTTAGTTCATAAGAGCTGAAATTTTGTTAGTTTATTGTTTTTTAATCACGATAGTAGATATGTACGTACATTTATTGTATTTCATGAAAACAGAAATAGTTATTTAAGTACTTATCTACGTGTAGGACGTCGGTAGTAGACATTATTATTATTATAGTAAGAAAGTAAATTGCTCAAAATGAAGAAAACCTTCATGGACTCGTTTTGACGTGGCTATGGCAGATAACGTCATTAGAGCAGCAAACGTCATCAGAATTGTATAATTACTTTCTTGTTTAGATGGGACTTAATACGTGTGAGTGTTTCATCTGCCCCGGTAAAGAATCACGCAATGACTATCGATACCCGAGAAGATTAGACCGAACCGAGCAGATAGGATTAACTAAATAATAGGCAGGCATTACCAATTCATCGTAATTTTATCAGAGTTATTAACAGATTTCCAAAATGAAGTCATTAGTATTGTCCTGTGATTACGAGTAGCTTCTAAGGTGGTGTCTTTCCATTCATAGAAATAGGACAAATAATAATTTGAATTCGATTTATAACCTCTTAATCGCTTAGGTACAATATTGTTATACATGTGATTGATTACACCTTAATGACAATTTCAGGGAGAGTAATTAAGGCAGTTTCACAGATATAATTGTTTTAACTGCTGTTCATACTTACACGTACATGGTTGGTGCTAGTTTCGCCTACCCATAATAATTCTCTACGTAATATTTTGGTAAAGCTCTGGTATAATTAATTATTATGGGCGAATGTACTTCACCTGTTGGTGTTACGTTACGGTTGTATGTTTACTGGTAGGTACTTTGTTGATAAAAACATAAGTTATTATTTATACTAAATAAACTAAAATGTTAGAAAATAAATTAAGACTAAAAATATTTACAAATTGTAGGTAGGTAGGTACTTATAATATTTCTAATTTTCTAATTGAATTCAGCACTTAAAAGAGAAAAGGTAATAAATAAAGAAATGTATCATAAATTATAAGGCACATACTTGCCTGCAAAGATGCAACGTCAAGCGATTTGGCGCTCTGGTGTGATACTGCGTAACAAACGTTAGGGGTAACTTACCCCTTCCAAGTAAGTACGATATAGTAGTTTATCTACGCTCATTGCTTAAAGTTCGAATTATAAAATCGAAATGTGTCAAATAATTACCTACTTTATTCACAGACTTCTATAATTATTAAAAAGTTATTCATAATAACATCGCTCTACTATGGAAATATTTAAAGAAAGTTGTATAATATCCATAACGATACACGGCTCAGGACTCCTGTATTTGTATCTGGGGTTTTGAAGGAATTGATTACAGTACCGCTATCGGCAATACAAGGGTTAACGGTTAAAATTATTATCTGGGGTAGGTAATATTTTTTATGTAATATTTTTTTAAGTGAATCCACAGACAACATATAGTTGGTAGTCATTGCCGAGAGTATAGATGGGCCATGATTGACCATAGACAACAACACAATGTCTAACGTTCCGCGTAACGTTCCACCTGGGCCTGTGATTATGATTATGATTACGATTACGATTACGATAACGATTACGATAACGATTACGATTATGACGTTATCTCGTAAATCTATCGTCCGTAAACCGACTTTACAGACAACTAATTTTTTTTGTTACTTAGTCAAAACTTTGCGCTGAAAAATGTCTAGTAGTGAAACCTACTAAAGAAAATTTCACTCCACCTGACATCTTAGTACGATTAGTAGTATTTACGACAAAAGTTAGCAAGATTTTATGATTTGGATTTATGATAATAATATGAGCGTAGATAAAGTAGTGTATGAAACTCTACATAATTAGGTATTAAAACACTCGTGTGATACTATTAAAAAACTCGCCTGCGGCTCGTTTTTTAAACTCACCCTCGTATTTTAATACCCCCCATTATGTAACCGTTACATAATAGTAGTTTATGTAACGGTTACATAATGGGGGGTATTAAAATACGAGTGTGAGTTTAAAAAACGAGCCGCAGGCGAGTTTTTTAATAGTATCACACGAGTGTTTTAATACCTAATTATGTAGAGTTTCATACACTACTTTATCTACGCTCATATTATTATCATAAATCCAAATCATAAAATCTTGCTAACTTTTGTCGTAAATCATTGCAACTACTAAGATGTCAGGTGGAGTGAAATTTTCTTTAGTAGGTTTCACTACTAGACATTTTTCAGCGCAAAGTTTTTACTAAGTAACAAAAAAAATTAGTTGTCTGTAAAGTCGGTTTACGGACGATAGATTTACGAGATAACGTCATAATCGTAATCGTTATCGTAATCGTTATCGTAATCGTAATCGTAGTCGTAATCGTAATCATAATCACAGGCCCAGGTGGAACGTTACGCGGAACGTTAGACATTGTGTTGTTGTCTATGGTCAATCATGGCCCATCTATACTCTCGGCAATGACTACCAACTATATGTTGTCTGTGGATTCACTTAAAAAAATATTACATAAAAAATATTACCTACCCCAGATAATAATTGTAACCGTTAACCGTTGTATTGCCGATAGCGGTACTGTAATCAATTCCTTCAAAACCCCAGATACAAATACAGGAGTCCAGAGCCGTGTATCGTTATGGATATTATACAACTTTCTTTAAATATTTCCATAGTAGAGCGATGTTATTATGAATAACTTTTTAATAATTATAGAAGTCTGTGAATAAAGTAGGTAATTATTTGACACATTTCGATTTTATAATTCGAACTTTAAGCAATGAGCGTAGATAAACATCTTTCTATCATTACTTAAGGGGATTTATTGAATTTATTTTTGTCTTTCTCACTCTCACGGAGATTTGGTAAGTGCGACATGCAGCGTCGCGGAAGAATATAGCAGAAAAACGACGTTTTACCTAATTACTCAAAAACTAAGCCAGTTATCAAAAATCTGTTCTAAGCGTTTTAGGATATTATTATTACCGATACATTAAAACAAAAATTACAATTACATCCATTGTAGTTTCCGATAAAACATAGAAAAACTGAGATTTTGGAGCAACTTTTGGGAGAACTTTCTATCGAGAAAATTTTAACCAATCGTGTTTCTGCTTCTAAGCGATTTTAGATTAAAGACCCAAAATACATGACGTGTAAATTTGAAAGTAATTGTCTTTATAGTTTTTGCATAAAACTTCATTCAAAATCACCTAAATACGGCTTGTAGGCCGTTAAGTACCATCTAGTCATTTACTAACTTGTTATAAAAACTTTAAACCGAGTCGTTTGATCGGTATGAGTCATGCAGGATGGAAGAGCGTGGAGTGGATGGAATGGATCAAAGTTTAAACGAATTTCCAGTTTGATCCATTTTTATTCAGGTTTGATATCCAAATAACAGGTGTGTTTATACAATTAATTAATACGCCGCATGTAGAGATAACAACCGACACGACACATCCGTGCGGGCTGTCCACACTTCACGATTTATTGCACCTACAACCTTTTTACAGATATCAAAAACTCTAAAATCAACAAGATCAGCCGCATTGTGCTCCTTGAGATTATTTTTTACCTTCAATGAATAAAAAAAGCTATTTATTTGATTGAATAAAATAAACATTAAAATCAAAACTCGCATCTTTATTTCACATAGACCTAACGTAAGTACAGGCTCTTGTAAAAGGTCAATTTGTAACTTACGGGTGATAACTAAAGTTGACTTACAACTAATTTTACGAGGGTTTTAACGCGCTTTGCACTGAGAAGAAGCCCACAACAACTTCAGCCGGGTTTTGTTTTTGTGAGAACTAAATTGAAATCTGTCTAAGTATAGTTTGACATCAATTCGCATCCACTATTTACTATGTTATGTATTCTCAGTGGCTTTAAAAAATATCAAAGCCACTGAGCTCTTAAAAAGAATTTTTTAATATAAGGATTCGTCTCTAGACTTATCTTGACACGACCACAGAAGAAAAGGGTTTCCTTGCCATGTCCTAGTGCCCACATTCTGTCTATATTTAGGAAAAACAGGAAATCTTACCGTCATCGAATTCACCACAGGTCTAACTAAACGTGCGACTATAGTAGTGTTATTATCTCACTGCAGACTCGGCCATAAATCATTTTCGAGTGTTTTGTTGTTCACTAAAATACGAAAGCAGCAGTGAAGCTCAGCAGTGAAATACAAAAGCGAAACACTCGGATGATGTATGACCGAGTCTGCAGCGAGATAATAACACTACTATAGTCTAAAAATATTTTTTCAAACAAAAGTTTTTAACAATGAACAAATAAAAGCATCCACGAGCACCTTATTCCACGATATGACCCATTTTTACGTCGTAAAATTACTCTCATTTCTCATCTTTCGTCCATAATAGTTAAAGAGCCAGAGCGGCAGTAGTTTTAAAACAATATCGTCGTTAGACAGGTTATAGTTCAGCAACTTTCACATTAATGGCCTATATTTACGCTTGACTTCATTATTCAATAGCTACTTTCTGAAATCTTTGACTATTGAAGTGGAAGCTTTTGATCTAAAAACTTAAACGACTCAAAAGAATATTTTGAACGATGGAGCATTTTTCTCTTAAAGAAAGAAAAATTCGAGACAATTATTTAGTTGTATTGGGCACCTTTGATCATTCGTTGTAAAAATTCGAAGTCTGTAACAGTATAAATAAGTAAATCTTTATTGAAATGATTTTTAATTTGTAAACTTTGTTACTTTTTAAAACATTCAAAATTCCTCCTGCATAATTTTTTTAAAGTGTTCAAACGTAGTACTCATATTTTATACTAGTTGTTGTCCGCGACTCCTCCTGCGTTAATTTTAGGTTTTCACTTATCCCGTGGGAAACATGGATTATTTTCGGATTAAAAACTGACCTGAAAAAAAATACATACATGCACACTTATATACAATTCAAACTTTCACGTTTTAAATATGATTTTTTAAAACATCCATAGTCAGCATTTGTCATGTTTTTCTTCTGGAGTACAAATCCTAATGAACGCCTGTTCGTCTTCGAAGTGATAGTATACCGTTGCTATTATACATGTGTTTGAGAATTTTTGGACTTGTTTGAAACATTTGAACCACACCATATTATAAAATTTTGTATGGTCTAGTAGGTTATAAGTTGAATTCGTATCGATAATAAGAAAAATATGCCACCTATCAACACTGCCAATGGCTCTTTAACTATGAGGTCGTTATCGCGGTTAAACATTTCGGGGTTTTATTACTGGTCGTGTTTTATCGTCGTATTTTGAGAATACGCTGTAATTTAGTAACTTCTTCAAAGAAACCGTTTGTGTTCACATCAAGGTAGAGGAGTGGTTGTGACAAACGAAAATTAATGATTTGTCTTTATGTATAAGTGGAGTGTTGAATTACTAAAGAGGCTAGTGTTTTGTGGCGTATAATTAAATATTTAGGCAGCAGGAATTGAACCCGCGTCTTTTCAGCTTTGTAACTGGAGTGCTTACCATTTGTACCACGAGTATTTCACCAGAATCTTTAAAAATTTAGCGTGTCCATAAATGTCTCCTCTACAGTACCTCTTTCACAACGGTATCTAGGAAAGAGATAGATCTAGTTTAAAAAAATATCCATTTCAACCGTTCCGTAGGTAAGGGGACAGTAGACTTTTAGACGCGCTACATTTAGAAAATCTAAAATAGAATCGCTACCACTGATGAAAAATTTGATCTATCCGCTTCAGTCCTTGAGCGGAACTTAGGATATGACTATGACAATTTTCGAACTCTATGCTAAAAGGCATTATGTACCTAGCTGAGTACTGAAATAGTACATTGTTACCCTAGGGATGAAAGTAACTTATTAAGTCCCGAGACGGGGTTTGGCGCCTATAGTTCGAGGGACTAAATAATTCTTTATTCCGAGGTAAACACTGTGCTTTTCATTACGAATATAAGGAAAATCAAAATAAAAATAGTAATTAGCTAAAGAAAATTGAATAGTTGTGTCAATAAAAATCACTGTTAAACAGAAGCCTAAACAAAACTCTACAACTCGAAAAACAAATGAAGATCGGATTGCCGCTTGCCACTTTCCCGCCTTTTTTTTTCCTTGGCCTAGCCGGCGGGCTATGCATTTAGCTTTTTAATAGTCAAGTATTGTCTATGATTGTCTATGAATGTCTATGAATCAGTTGTCTTTACTTTATGAATAAAGTCTATCTTTGTGATCTTTCTTCTTGTCTATGGATGCACTCGGGTATGTCGTGTTTCATTTGAACTCCAATAAAAATGTGACAACTAGTTTTTTTTAATTATTTGACAGCTGTCAGTTGAAAACGATTCTCCCTAGGGCTGCAAAGTATTACTTTCAACCCGCTTCTCAGGCAACTTCAGACCTACTTTCCGTGTATGAGTAATGAAAAATTAATTTTATGTGAGCATAATACTTACAATTTATGGGTCGGACTGAGTATTAAACCTACCAGAAATTTAAACTCGAAGGAGGTCTTAATCATTCTAATGTCAAAAATTAATAATGCTGATGCTCGTTTAACAGATAAAAATTCTTTTCAAAAAACCGACTTCAAATGCCACTACAAAGAGTGAAATAACTTTTATGTAGGTACACCAATTCGAAGTAGGACGATTGTCTATAATATCGTCGTAGCACATCGAGTAGGTATTGTGAAGGACTATGATTGTACCATACATCGTCCGACTTCGAATTGGTGTACCTACATAAAAGTTATTTCACTCTTTGTAGTGGCATTTGAAGTCGGTTTTTTGAAAAGAATTTTTATTTTTTACTTTTTAGTGGAAGCTGTTTTCCTAGCTTGGATTGAGTAGAAACTTGAATTTTAATACTTCCAAGGAACTATTGAACTCATCTGAATTGTTTAAGTCTCGTGTCACCGTGTTTGTAACACAACAAACTCATCCAAAACGGCTCGACCTATTTTTGGATTTTTCATGGTATAGGTATATTCGATAGGTCTGAGAATAGGTAGTTAGCAATTTTTGTATCCCTAATGGCAAAAAACTTTAAAGGCAATAGGAGTGCCAGCTAGTCTATTTATATTATAAAATTGTAGGTATTTCTTGTCTATTTCTACCTACTTGATAGCTCTTACTTTGGTTTGTATTTCATGAATCGGCCACCGTTCCTGAGAAAAAGAGTCAAGTCACAAACAGTCAGTTTCGGGTTTTCTGAACAGAAGCCACTTAGGTATTTGTTAGAAATTGTTATACAATAGTTTCGACTTCCATTACAAGCTTATACACCTTTTAATCTGTGCCTTTAATGATATGCTGATAAGAACACAAATAAAATCTTAGGTAAGTATACCTTTTTTCACATCTAGTGACGAGTGAATCATTATCTTACCTCAATACATGCGAAAAAGTCACTATAAAAAGTATAGTCTGACCTCAGAGTCCGACAAAGATCTCTTGGCACTTGAATGACATTGTCGGGCGCGGTCGGAGAACCTCAGCGGAGAACAAATGTAGATGATGTAGAGTGTAGACTATTATGATTTATGAAATGTAGACTATGATGGAACTATGGCAGCCAGCTAATAAAATTTTCTCAATTTTAGTTGTTAATAATAAACAAAAACAACACAAAATACTTGCAACATACTAACATATACCGACGGAGCGAACTATCAAACAGTGTCACAAGAAAGCGGCGTTAGTTCCGATTTTGACCACGCACCAAGATAGCCTTGTCGCACTTGTAATTTGATGCGTTGTTTACCAACACCAGGGGGGCTATTCCGTATCTCGGACAGTTACCTATAGCGTGATGTTCACTGTTGTCTATGGTGCGTTATACATTGCTGCTTTATTAAGTGAAACGAAAGTAAGATTTTGCTCTGAACCTTCAATAGATAAAAAAACATATTAAGTCAAATTAGCTCGTTGAAGGTCACAGAGTCATTATCACTGAGATACAGAATAAGGGTCCAGGCCCGTCAGTTGTTGCTAAGCAATGATTTGTTTATTAGTAAATAATAAATTATTCTAATTTGACATAAGATTTGGCAAAATTCCAACAAAATTCCCTTATTTCTAAAGATAATTTAAAAAGTAGTCAATCAATTTCGATAAAATTTACATGGGACCAATTCGACACTAGTTCCTATCGATCTAATGTAGAACCATGAAAATCAGTTGCGTATTATCGGAGAAATTCGTGAACATACATACATAAAAAAAATAAAAAAAAACATACAGCCCGAATTGATAACCTCCTCCTTCTTTTGTTTTTCGAAGTCGGTTAAAAAGTAGGTAACCAACAAAGCGAAGCAAATCCTAACAACAATAGGTACAAAAGAGGGAGCTGGAAAAATAAATAAGCAAAAGAAATCAAATGATGATGAAGTTAATAAACAAAAAAGTACCTATACAAACTTAAGCAAATGCAAATAATGTAATAAAGGGTTTCGCAATAAATTACAGTATTAACTGTATTATGATAATGCTGCGTCGCCTAACGAGAGACGAACGAGCTCGAGCCGTCTTCAGCTTCAACTACTCGTTAGCGTGGAATCAAAATATTTATTATGAATTAATTTACATAAACAGCCCACGAAATATGCATTCGCCGCGCTACAGTTTGTTTTGTCGGCGGCTTTTGTCTTCTACTCCTTGGATACGCGCGAGGAACTCCGCGGGTAGTTTATGAACAACTCCCTGTTTACCCCACTTGAAGGTGGGTAATGTTTTTCCACCGTACAATGCATGTATTTGTTTGCATTAATCCCCATGTTTGTAGTTTAATCTGTTTGGCCGACAAGATTTCTAAAAGAGACTTTAAAACCGAATCGCTACCAGTGTACTTCCTTCTTCTTCATCAGGAAGAAGAAGGAAGTACACTGGTGGCGATTCGCAGCTTCAGGTCTCCATGATCCCTGGTGTCACGTTGACTGTCCCCGTTGATCTATTGTGACGAGCAATCAGCAAGCAATACCAGTGTACTTAATAATATTTAATTTATTAGAATAATAGATATGAACTTTTTTGGCACTATGATCAGAATATTATCCTTGATAATTTAAGAATTTAGACTCTTAGCAACCGTCTGTATACAAGGTAACTCCTGAAACTAATCAAAGAATAAGATTAAGTATACTGCCAAGTCCTGATATCTCTAGGTATAAGTACCTACACGATAAAAGACACATAGCCACTATAACTTCAGGGACTTCAGGGTGGTACTAAAATGATGACAACGCAGGGATTTGAACCTAAGATATCTTTATCCTAGTTATGTAAGAAACTTCGAAGATACTACGAGTGGATCATTGAACCAGGGTGTGCCCCAAGGCATACCTTTTGTTGTCTTCTTCAGTCGATTACCTACGTATAACATCCCCTCTAATGTAAATTTTGAATTTGTAATGTTATAAGGTTTCGCCAAATGAATATTGAGCTGTCAAAGAACTCCTCAGGTAAGCAGCAAGCGTGTAATTATTTTTGTAAATGTAATGTTTACGGCGTAGAAAGTATTAATTACATGCTTCGTCCACCTCGGCAGTAGATACTCGTAGTCACACGATAAGATCATTTCTTTTTTAAAATAAAAAGTGTCTGACTCATTCGCTATTGCACCGATGAAATACTTGAAACAATTGGCGTCTTAAAGTTGTGTTAAAACATTAGCACAAAATTCGACAATAATATTTTGAAAATCATAACAATATTTACAACCCTGAGACCAATGACGAATATTAAAACCCTCATTTCATCCCTACACACTTGTGGTACCAAAGACACGTACGAAGCAGTTTGATTCCTCGCGTTCCTGATACGCACTGCAGAGGTCTGGAATACCCTACCTGACATTATCTTTCCCACTACCTACAACTTGGGCGCCTTCAAATTGTAACTGTTTCTTACTGGGCTAGACTTATAAGATACCCTTTACTTCCTAAATTCATCTTAATATTGATCTTTCTCAGATTGGCACGTGATCATCTAATGGTAGGACCCTTTTATATGTTGTGTTAATAGTAGTATTCCAAATTCTTTTAGAGCGTCAGAAGTCATGAGTCCACTAGTCCCAAAGCCATCATAATTTATAAAATATAAAATAATTATTCATAATATGTTTACTATGTATGGCCCTACTAGCAGCCCGGTGTACTTCAACTATTATAAGCTTCCATACTCCAAGCACTGCGTTCGGTAAGCGTTCGAAGACCCTACTAACAGCCCGGTGTACTTCAACTATTATAAGCCTCCATACTCCAAGCACTGCGTTCGGTAAGCGTTCGAAGACCCTACTAACAGCCCGGTGTACTTCGACTATAAGTCTCCATACCCCTATCACTGCGTTCGGTAGCGGCATCTTTATGAAAAAGATGATCCAGGGCCCCTCACTCGCCCAGGATGGTGAGCTCCCGCATCCGCCGGTCCCAAAGGGTGCCCGGGCCCTCTCTTAGGGTGAGCCCTCCCCCCTATAGTTGTCGCGCGGCGATCTTGATCGACTGCACTCTTGGTGAAAACCCTGCACTACACGAACATGTTCTATTCCTATACACGAACACGTAGTGAAATTAAGACTTTTCCTAATTTTGATTATTTCTCTTTGTATTGCTTCGAGCTATCACCCTCGTTACTTAGAAAGTTTGCCAAGCTATATATATTTGTATTGTCCTTACAAATCAAGAGTTAAGAGCAGTTATTTCATAAACATAGGTATAGGTTAGTTACATCCAACCCCCTAAATTCTATGTAACCTGTGGCATAGAATTTACTTTAGGGAAGTAGACTTTCCGCTCAAACAACTTTTCTTTAAACCATCGTCTTTTTACATAATTGTTCACTGATCTACTCGCAGAGGAACTGCTTTCGATACTGTACCCTCTTGCGAGAGCTAAAATACATAAGTGTTTACTGATCTAGTCGCAGTGGAACTGCTTTCGATACTGTACCCTCTTGCGAGAGCTAAAATACATAATTGTTTACTGATCTATTCGCAGTGGAACTGCTTTCGATACTGTACCCTCTTGCGAGAGCTAAAATACATGAGTGTTTACTGATCTACTCACAGTGAAACTGCTTTCGATACTGTACCCTCTTGCGAGAGCCAAAATACATAATTGGTTACTGATCTAATCACAGTGAAACTGCTTTCGATACTGTACCCTCTTGCGAGAGCCAAAATACATAATTGGTTACTGATCTAATCACAGTGAAACTGCTTTCGATACTGTGCTCATCAACATCTCAGTTGAGAGATTGAGCTTATAATTTGACTAGCTGTTGCCCGCGGCTCCGCCCGCGTGAACTTAGGTTTTTCACTACTTCTGCGGGAACCATCGCTTTTTCCGGGATAAAAAGTACCATAATGTGTTAATCCAGGTAATAATCCATCTCCATTCCAAATTTCAGCTAAATCGGATTCGTAGTTGCAGCGTGAAGGAGTAACAGACAAACACACACATATATACAAACTTTCACCTTTATTATATTATAGTGTAATGTGCACATATAAACTTTCGTACTTTAAATACGCCGCTCCCAAAATAGGTTCAGTGCCAATGCCGAGTCCCACGACTCTTCAAACTTCAAAAACACGGGACCTTCATACAAACTCCCAACCCCTATTTCACCCCCTTAGGGAAGGATTTTCTCAAAATCGTTTCTTAGCTGACACCTACCCATTACAAAGAACCTACCTTTCAAATTTCAAGTTTGTAGGCTTTATACTTCCTGAGAAATCGTGATTAGTCAGTGAGTGAGTGAGTGAGTGAGTGGTAACTCTCTTTTATATATATAGATTGATAAAAACATCTTTGACAAATGCTGTCGCTGTTGTTCGTCTTGCAACGATCCAAGAATTTCACCTCTACCGTTGCAATACGAATGCCCCCAAACGTCCTTATTTACCATTTCTCTTATATTTTTGATTGATGAAAACACCTTTGGCAAATGCTTTCACTGTTGTTCGCCTTGCAACGATCCAAGAATTTCACCTCTACCGTCGCAATACGAATGCCTCCATTTAATCATTTCTTCTGAGTTCGAAAACTCTTATGCATTATAACATTATAACTTGGTCTGGTATCATCCGTTTATCAAGGCTCTGTCAAAAGCGACCTTAATAGTTATAACATTTGTTATTCCACTTGAAATCATCACTACGTGCTGTTCCTCCACGTAATTTATAGTGCTCGCTCAAACACTGCTTGAGCTATACTCCTTCAATAGTTTAAATTTGTTTCGCTACGTGAATCATTCTGCATAACTTTATCATAATTGCTTTGTCATAAATACTTCCAAAACACTTCACTCTTCATAACATTTTGGAAGAATTAATTTTTAAATTGTCTTTCGCTCACTCATTTTATAGTGTACTCTGCTCCGTGACTCATTATCTATAAATATATTCTGTATGAGGCTCACATAATAACTTGTATATTTTTCATAAGACGATATTAAATATCGTCATGGCAAGATACACATAATTTTTCATAGGTCACTCTTCCACTTTGCTTCGATAACTCTTTTTTAGCATTTCTCCACCATACACAACTTGTTTCCATAAAGCTAGAGAGGAACCAAAACAGCCGTTCCAGTGCATTACTCGCTTGAGCATTGCTTTGAGTGTTCTTTAACTTGATTTGTAAGTATTTCCCATTCCCTATTAATCAATATTCTAATATTTCAATCGCTCTGGCACACCGCACGCTTGAGCATCATTCTGAGCGTTCCTTTACTTGTCTTACAAGTAATATCCATTCGCCACTTATCAATATTCTAATATATCAATCGCTCTAGCGCACCGCTCGGTTGAGCATCGCTCTGAGCGTCCCTTTACTTGTTTTACAAGTTATCTCCACTTGCCACTCGTCAATATTCTAATATATCAATCGCTCTAGCGCACCGCTCGCTTGAGCATCGCTCTGAGCGTCCCTTTACTTGTTTTACAAGTAATCTCCACTTGCCACTCGTCAATGTTCTAATATATCATCGCTCTGGCGCCCCGCTCGCTTGAGCATCGCTCTGAGCGATCCATCTTATTACATACACCCATCATGTATCACCAAGCAACAAAAGATAACCGAATGTTTTTCCAATAGTCACTTCAGTGCCCCGCTCTCTCGAGCATCACTATTTGTGACTCATTTTACTACCACAATGTGTGTGATGTGTCAATTGTGACACCACTTCTTCATTGATGTGTCAATCTTGACACCACTTCTTCATCAATAGTAGCTTTAGTACACCACTCTCTTGAGCATCACTCTTAGCGATCCATCTTAGTGACAAAATACACAACCATCGTGTGTTCTCCATGTATCTTCACATTACTTCTTTATCATTTAGTCGCTTTAGTGCACCGCCCTCTTGGGCATCACTCTTAGCGATCCATCTTAGTGACAAAATACACAACCACCTCGATGTGTAAATATCCATCACACTACTTCGTTACCAGTTAATTGCTTTAGTGCACCGCCCACTTGGGCATCACTTTTAGCAAACCTTACTCTTTACACCATTTAGCACAAAGTGCTGTCTCGTCACCACCTCTCAACTCTATTTTACAACCTTGTGTTGCTGTGGCAAATAACTTGTTTTATTAGTAAGTCAAACTATAGTGGCTATAGCGCACCGCTCACTCGAGCATCGCCACTTAGTTATTCGTATCATACGTCAATGCTGCCTTATCGACGTATTCAATGTTAAAGAATGTACACACCATCAAACTCCATCTCCTCTAGCCACCAGGCGTTAAGCATCATTAACATTCAATGTCCATTTATAACCATAGCAACCCCCAGACCTTAAGGGTTTTCTAATATTCTACAACTTTATACAAGTCGTAATTACCTTCCTTCCACTTCCACTTTATTACTCAAGTAGAGATCACGCCTCTACAGATAGAAGACAATTAGTAAAACATGTTTTGACATCAGATGTCTGTCACGGCATTCTCAATTCACATAATTAGTGTAATACAACCCCCAGACCTCAAAGGTTGTATTTCTTGCACATAACTATATAACAATATTAACCATCCAACTCTCAACTTTGTTATCTTTTGTATTCATAACAACCCCCAGACCTCAAGGGTTGCACGACTTTCTTATATTTGCAATTTCATATCTCATTTATTTACATCATTATAAATTTGACCACTTCTCAGACACATACTGATTGCATATATTGCATATATCTCACATCTTAAGGTCATACCCAAACCTTTTATATTTCACCATGAATGCATCACATTCGCCATTTCATGCCATTAATAAATATTTAAGACAAGTTCGACTTGTTTGCTTTTCAAATTTGCAGTATTTTACAAGTCATTTAAATATGTTTATATGCTTTACGCATATATGAGTAAAACCAAATATATCATCAAGAATAGGCTCATAGTATAATCTGCCTTCACATCCAAACGAGCCATCAGGCAAAAGCCTGTATAAGGTTGTCTTTCCAAATTACTTTGATAGCGCTCAACAGGTGTTACAGCGCTGAATATTGCACTTTGTAAGTTAACGCAATACGTCAACTTCTATTTGTATAAATCTCATAACTCGTTATTCAATTCAGGCCTCTGCAAGCCTTACTATGATAATCATTTCTCTCTTTCCACAACTCCAAACAAAACTTTGTATCCAACGGCTTTGATATCACGATTTCTTCCTTCAACCCCCTGACAGTATGACTTTTGGGACATCATGAACTCGTAGACCTCTTCAGTCTCTTTCCATTTCACGGACAACAAATTGTAGGCTTTCGCCTACTTTTCTAACTCCTATCTTGCCGATTGACCAGGATCCTGGTCACGGCACCAAATTGTAACTGTTTCTTACTGGGCTAGACTTATAAGATACCCTTTACTTCCTAAATTCATCTTAATATTGATCTTTCTCAGATTGGCACGTGATTATCTAATGGTAGGACCCTTTTATATGTTGTGTTAATAGTAGTATTCCAAATTCTTTTAGAGCGTCAGAAGTCATGAGTCCACTAGTCCCAAAGCCATCATAATTTATAAAATATAAAATAATTATTCATAATATGTTTACTATGTATGGCCCTACTAGCAGCCCGGTGTACTTCAACTATTATAAGCTTCCATACTCCAAGCACTGCGTTCGGTAAGCGTTCGAAGACCCTACTAACAGCCCGGTGTACTTCAACTATTATAAGCCTCCATACTCCAAGCACTGCGTTCGGTAAGCGTTCGAAGACCCTACTAACAGCCCGGTGTATTTCGACTATAAGTCTCCATACCCCTATCACTGCGTTCGGTAGCGGCATCTTTATGAAAAAGATGATCCAGGGCCCCTCACTCGCCCAGGATGGTGAGCTCCCGCATCCGCCGGTCCCAAAGGGTGCCCGGGCCCTCTCTTAGGGTGAGCCCTCCCCCCTATAGTTGTCGCGCGGCGATCTTGATCGACTGCACTCTTGGTGAAAACCCTGCACTACACGAACATGTTCTATTCCTATACACGAACACGTAGTGAAATTAAGACTTTTCCTAATTTTGATTATTTCTCTTTGTATTGCTTCGAGCTATCACCCTCGTTACTTAGAAAGTTTGCCAAGCTATATATATTTGTATTGTCCTTACAAATCAAGAGTTAAGAGCAGTTATTTCATAAACATAGGTATAGGTTAGTTACAAAATCAAGGGTAAATAGGCATCTCCTAGGCAAACCTTAGTATCATCACTTTCCATGAGGTGCGAACACAGTCAATCGCTAGCCTATATAGTTAAAAAAAATTAAAGATGACAGGAAACATGAACCAAAGAGCTCACACAAATAAGATGAAAACCTCTCAAAAACTAGTTCATCCTTGTCACTGCCGGCTCAATTTGTCCTCAATGTTTACACAAGCAGAGCCACACTTGCAATAACAAGCTTTTGTTGACAGATCTCTTTTGTGAGCGCCGAGCTTTGGCGAGAATCGAGGAGCAACTAACTCATAAGATTCGCAGCGACGCATGTCTACTTGAAATAACATCTGCCGTACTAAATTTTGTCAGGATCTCAACACAACAGAACAAATGTCAAACTCTGTTTAAGTAATTTTTTGTTTATTGTGTTTTAGAATTCCATAACAAAATGGTAATAATTGGTCAAGTGCGAGTCGGGCTCGCACACTGAGGGTTCTGTACTATCAAGACCAATTCTCAATAGTATTAAAGTAAACTAACCCCCATGCCTAACTAAGTGCTATAGTTTAAAACTAGTAGGGTGCGTGGGGGCGCGGGCCACGTGTGGCCCGCGTGCTGTCTTCCCCCCTATTTGCCTTCCAACTTTCAGTCTATTCAACATTCGTCAAACATTTTCCATGAAAAAATAAATTCCGCCATTTTGAATTTTTTTTCTTTCCATCGAATAGACCTCTGGGTCCTGATCACTTCTTGTCAAGAAACCGTTCTTCCATCTCTCATACATTCCGAGATAACGGCGAAATTCGTTTGGCGGCCATTTTGAATCCGCCATTTTGAAATTTTTTTCAGCTCACTGCCAATTGGATGACGTTTCAAATGACATTTGGTCGAGCACCCCCCACTTATCTTCAATACCCTGGCGGTGCTCTTCACCCGTCTTCGAAATCCTCAATCATCAGCTCTCTCCGTATTTTTCCTCCGAATGAATTTTTCTCTTGTATACGAAACGCATAGTGAAAAAAAAATTTTTCATACAAAATTGTTCAGGAGAGGTGATCAATGAGTCAGTCAGTGAATCAGCACGAGCAGCTATATATATTATATTAACTAGTTTTTCGCGTGGAGGCGCGGCCCGCTAAAGCGGACCGCGTAACTGCTTGTAGCAATTTACGTGGTCGGTCATACTCGGATTTACCAAAAATTAGTAGGTAGGTACCCAATCGCCATACAATTTAGTATGAAAAAAAATCCGCCATTTTGATTTTTTTTTCTTGTCACTAAATAGATATCCCCATTTCGATCATCTTTTGCTATCAAACCACTTTTCCAACTGTCATACCCTCCGAGATAGAGACCAACAAAATTTGTATGGCGGCCATGTTTTTTCCGCCATTTTGAATTTTTTTCAGCTCATTGGTAATTGGACGAGGTTTCAAATGACATTTGGTCGAGCACCCCCCACCTATCTCAAATACCTTTAGCGTGCTCTTCACCCGTCTCCAAGATCCTCAATCATCAGCTCTCTCCATACTGTCCTCGAAAGAGATAGTTCTCCTTTTTACGAAAGTACTTGTGAAAATTTTACAGGAGAAAATTTTGCGAAAATCTCGGCCGCCATCTTGTTTTTCCAAAATTTTCCATTTTTTCTATTAATCGTTTACTAACATCTACAATCGTTGCGAGTTTGAACGAAATCGGTCGGAATACAAAAAAGTTACAGAAATCACTTCGGCCGCCATCTTGTTTTTCGGAAATGTCAGATTTTTCCCATACTCGAATCCCCCACCCGAACACATCCCCCATACATCATTATATCGTTTTCAGTCTCCTTCTGGGAGAACAATTGTATATGTCAGTGAGTGAGTCAGTGGTAATCGAGCTATATATAGTATAACTAGTTTTTCGCGTGAGGGCGCGGCCCGCTAAAGCGGACCGCGTAACTGCTTATAGCAATTTACGTGGTCGCTCATACTCGGATTTAGCAAAAAGTCCGTAGCTCCTAATCGCCATACATTTTCTATGAAAAAAAAAATTCCGCCATTTTGAATTTTTTTTCTTGTCACTAAATAGATATCCCCATTTCGATCATCTTTTGCTATGAAACCACTTTTCCAACTGTCATACCCTCCGAGATAGAGACCAACAAAATTTGTATGGCGGCCATGTTTTTTCCGCCATTTTGAATTTTTTTTCAGCTCATTGGTAATTGGACGAGGTTTCAAATGACATTTGGTCGAGCACCCCCCACCTATCTCCAATACCTTCAGCGTGCTCTTCACCCGTCTCCGAGATCCTCAATCATCAGCTCTCTCCATACTGTCCCCGAAAGAAATAGTTCTCCTTTTTACGAAAGTGTTTGTGAAAAAAAAATTTTTCATACAAAATTTTACAGGAGGAAATTTTGCGAAAATCTCGGCCGCCATCTTGTTTTTCCAAAATTTTCCATTTTTTCTATTAATTGTTTGCTAATATCTACAATCGATGCGAGTTTGAACAAAATCGGGCAGAAAACAAAAAAGTTACAGAAATCACGTCGGCCGCCATCTTGTTTTTCGGAAATGTCAGATTTTTCCCATACTCGAATCCCCCACCCGAACACATCCCCCATACATCATTATATCGTTTTCAGTCTCCTTCTGGGAGAACAATTGTATCAATCAGTCAGTGAGTCAGTGAGTCAGTGGTAATCGAGCTATATATATTATAAAATAACTAGTAGGGCACGTGGGGGCGCGGGCCACATGTGGCCCGCGTGCAGTCTTCCCGCCCATAAAAGTATCGCCGTCATCTCCATCGCTAATTGGAATCCGATTGGCGGTGGGCTGAAAAAAATACCGAGTAGCACGTTCATGGTTTTAAAGATAGTTACGGGCTGTTCCAACAAAAAATACCGCTGAACCTCATCGGATGAGGTTCAGCGTATTTTTGTTCGAGCAGCCCTTAACTATCTTTAAAACCACGTCCGTGCTCCTCAATCATCATCCCAATCCTAGATCATCATCTTTTCTCATATTTTTCTCTGGCAGTTCTCCGTAGAACTGCGTCAATGACTTGCATAGTTCACTACTTATTGTGGCATGTACATTTTCCATCTAAAAATAAATTCCGTCACTTTGAATTTTTTTCCATTCATCCCGTAAACCTTGAGATCCTGATCACCTCTTGGTAAGAAACCACTCTCTTATCTTTTATACTTTCCGAGATAGAACAACACGAAATTTGTATAGCGGCCATCTTGAATCCGCCATTTTGAATTTTTTTTTCAGCTCACTGCCAATTGCATGAGGTTCTGAGTATTTTTTGTTTATGCAGTCCCCACCTAACTATAATACGTTGCCCGTGCTCCTCGATAGTCTTCAAAACCCTCAATCATCATCTAATTCCATATTTTTCTCTGAGAGTCCTCCAAAAAACCGCATCAAAGTACTACTTGTTTCACAACTTTTCAATAGTGTCTTCAACATTCGTCATACATTTTCTATGAAAAAAAATAAAGTCCGCCATTTTGAATTTTTTTTTCTATCCATCGTATAGACCTTCAGATCCTGATCAACTCTTGTCAAGAAACCGTTCTTCCATCTTTTGTACTTTCCGAGATAACGGCGAAATTCGTTTGGCGGCCATTTTGAATCCACCATTTTGAAATTTTTTTCAGCTCACTGCCAATTGGATGACGTTTCGAATGACATTTGGTCGAGCACCCCCCACCTATCTTTGATACCCTGGCTGTGCTTTTTACCCGTCTCCGAAATCCTCAATCATCAGCTCTCTCCGTATTTTTGTTCCGAATGATTTTTTTTCTTTTATACGACCTCATCCGTGAAAAAAAAATTTTTCATACAAAATTGTTCAGGAGAGGTGATCAATGAGTCAGTCAGTGAATCAGCACGAGTAGCTATATATATATTAACTAGTAGGGCGCGTGGGGGCGCGGGCCACATGTGGCCCGCGTGCTGTCTTCCCGCCTATAAAAAAACCCTTTAAAATTCCCCTTACATTTTCTATGAAAAAAATTAAAGTCGGCCATTTTGAATTTTTTTTCTATCCATCGTATAGACCTTCGGATCCTGATTAACTCTTGTCAAGAAACCGTTCTTTCATCTTTTATACTTTCCGAGATATCGACGAAATTCGAATGGCGGCCATTTTGAATCCGCCATTTTGAAAATTTTTTTAGCTCGCTGCCAATTGAATGACGTTTCAAATGACATTTGGTCGAGCACCCCCCACCTAGCTGCAATACCCTTGCCTGTGCTCTTCCCCGGTCTCCGAAATCCTCAATCATCAGCTCTCTCCGTATTTTTCCTCCGAATGAATTTTTTTCTTGTATACGAAACGCATAGTGAAAAAAAATTTTTTCATACAAAATTGTTCAGGAGAGGTGATCAATGAGTCAGTCAGTGAATCAGCACAAGCAGCTATATATATATTAACTAGTAGGGCGCGTGAGTGCGCGGGCCACATGTGGCCCGCGTGCAGTCTTCCCGCCCATAAAAGTATCGCCGTCATCTCCATCGCCAATTGGAATCCGATTGGCAGTGGGCTGAAAAAATTACCTAGGAGCACGGTCATGGTTTTAAAGATAGTTAAGGGCTGTTCCAACAAAAAATACCGCTGAACCTCATCGGATGAGGTTCAGCGTATTTTTGTTCGAGCAGCCCTTAACTATCTTTAAAACCATGACCGTGCTCCTCAATCATCATCCAAATCCTAGATCATCATCTCTTCTCATATTTTTCTCTGGCGGTTCTCCGTAGAACTGCGGCAATGACTTGCATAGTTCCCCAATCCCTACTTATTGTGGCATGTACATTTTCCATCGAAAAATAAATTCCGCCACTTTGTATTTTTTCCATTCATCCCGTAAACCTTGAGATCCTGATCACCTATTGCTAAGAAACCACTCTCTTATCTTTTATACTTTCCGAGATAGAACAATACGAAATTTGTATGGCGGCCATCTTGAATCCGCCATTTTGGATTTTTTTTGAGCTCACTGCCAATTGCTTGAGGTTCCGAGTATTTTTTGTTTGATCAGTCCCCACCTAACTATAATACCTTGCCCGTGCTCCTCGACAGTCTTCAAACCCTCAATCATCATCTCATTTAATATTTTTCTCTGAGAGTCTTCCAAAAAACCGCATCAAAGTACTACATGTTTCACACCTTATCAATAGTCTCTTCAATATTCCCCATACATTTTCTATGAAAAAAATTAAAGTCCGCCATTTTGAATTTTTTTTCTATCAATCGTATAGACCTTTGGATCCTGATCAACTCTTGTCAAGAAACCGTTCTTCCATCTTCTATACTTTCCGAGATATCGACGAAATTCAAATGGCGGCCATTTTGAATCCGCCATTTTGAAAATTTTTTCAGCTCACTGGCAATTGGATGACGTTTTGAATGACATTTGGTCGAGCACCCCCCACCTATCTGCGATACCCTTGGCTGTGCTGTTCACCTGTCTCCGAAATCCTCACTCATCAGCTCTCTCCGTATTTTTCCTCCGAATGAATTTTTTTCTTTTATACGACACCATCCTTGAAAAAAAATTTTTTCATACAAAATTGTTCAGGAGAGGTGATCAATCAGTGAGTCAGTCAGTGAATCAGCACGAGTAGCTATATATATAGTAACTAGTAGGGCGCGTGAGGGCGCGGGCCACATGTGGCCCGCGTGCTGTCTTCCCGCCTATAAAAAATCTCTTTAAAATTCCCCTCTCATTTTCTAAGAAAAAAATAAATTCCGCCATTTTGATTTTTTTTTTCTTTCCATCGAATAGACCTTAAAATTTTGATCACTTCTTGTCAAGAAACCGTTCTTCCATCTTTTATAATTTCCGAGATATCGACAAAATTCGAACGGCGGCCATTTTGAATCCGCCATTTTGAATTTTTTTCCAGCTCACTGCCAATTGGATGACGTTTCGAATGACATTTGGTCGAGCACCCCCCACCTATCTTTGATACCCTGGCTGTGCTCTTCACCTGTCTCCGAAATCCTCACTCATCAGCTCTCTCCGTATTTTTCCTCCGAATGAATTTTTTTCTTTTATACGACACCATCCTTGAAAAAAATTTTTTTCATACAAAATTGTTCAGGAGAGGTGATCAATGAGTCAGTCAGTGAATCAGCACGAGTAGCTATATATATTATAGTAATGAACCAGAAACAGAATAATATCACAAATTTTCTAGAATTATTATCACGGCAAATTAAATGAAGATCTCCACAACGAAAATTAGATGGAGAAATAATGTCACAATTTAAAGTGTTCAACAAACCGTGAACGAAAATAATAGGTGCTTCGGGAAAAGCGTGAATGGTATTATAGCAATTAAGCTCAAACTACCAGAAAATTTTGTCACTGAACAATGCTTTACCGACAAGCATGTTGTTAACACTTAGACAGTTGGTTTTTGGATAGAAAATACCTCGATTTTATCTTATTCTTTTAAATAGGAAATACTGCTATTTTAAAGAAATGGTCAAGCATTTCTATCGACATTTGACAGTCTAGTAGTAGCTAGGTAAGTAATACGATCGTTTTCTTACATCATCACACTATTATTACGAAGACAAAAATTTTGTGTGCAAGTGTGTGTGTATGTTTGTAACTCATTCACGCCGCAACTACTGAGCCGATTTGGCTGTAATTTGGAATGAAAATAGTTATCCCGGAAAAATTCATTTTTTTTTCGCAAATATGTGTCTAAATTTAGAAACATGAAAGCATATTAATTACACATTATCCTGTACTTCCCTTTACTGTTACGTTGTTTTGTACTTTCCTGCTAATTTTAATAGAATAGATTATCGAGATTTCCAAATTGGGTCGGATCAAAGCCAATTTTGAGTAAACAATATCCCTAACTTCTTAATTGGACTCGGGGATCTCAGTTAATTTTGTTTAGTTAAATAGTCGTTTCAAACACCGACCAAACGCTACGTTAGATTTTGTCATTATTGATAGGCATCAATTTTCTGGAATAGGTAAGTAAACTTTGATAGCCAAAAAAAGACAGCAGCCGTATATGAAATATAAATTTGCTATATTTAAGGTGGAACAAAATTAAAAAAAAAATGTATTGGAATTATAATTGTGTTCAATATGTCACGTGATCAATTAAGCGGATTTTATTTATTTATTGGATAATTAGTTATTCCATATGTTCTGGAATTTTGTTCCATTTGGGCGATGGATAGCTTCTGGGGATAAGAGCTATAAGGCTGCTGGAAAGATTGATGCTGACATGACAAAAGCTGTTGGTCTGGATATTATATAACAGATAACTGTGAATTTGTGCGAGGCAGCCGTAGAAAGAATGTCATAATATTATCCCCATCACAGACCTTTACCACCATAGCAGTCAATTTCTGCACAGATTTTCCATCTGCGCGCGCAAAAACAACTGGCGCTGTTTTGTTTCCACATTTTATTATAACATCACGAGCGACGGCGCAACGAGTGTTTGTTACAGGTAAAGGTACACTATAGTAGTGATATTATCTCGCTGCAGACTCTGCCATAAATCATTCGAGTGTTTCGCTTTTGTTGTTCACTGAAATACAAAAGCAGCAGTGAAGCTCAGCAGTGAAATACAAAAGCGAAACACTCGGATGTTTTAGGACCAAGTCTGCAGCGAGATAATAACACTACTATGAGGATTGGTAGCTTTAACTGTCCTTAAGAGGATATATTGAATTCATTTTTGTCCTTCTAACTCTTACTAATGCGTTGGCGGGTGCAACAACGTTGCAAAAGAATATAACAGAAAAACGACGTATTACCTAATTACTAAAAACCTAAGGCAGTCACCAAAAATCGTTTTGAGCGTTTTGTTTGGATATTATTATTACAGACACATTAAAACCAAAATTAAATTACATCCAATGTTGTTTCCAATAAAAATTAGAAAAATGAAGATTTGGAGTAATTTTTGGGAGAAAATTTTATCCAATCGTAGGTATTTATGTTCGTGAACTTAACAGATCATGTTCCAGCAGATCAAAATTAAAATGGAGTTCTCTTCGCATGCAGTTGAGTTCTAGAGTTCCTGATAATTTTTAAAAGATAGTTTAGCCATTTAACCCAAAAAAATGCAATGGAAAAAATGATCTGCTAACTTCTCGTAGCAGGTCATTTCCTAGAAGAACAATGTTTAAAGAGTGTTCTCAACACCTTAGCTCTATACAGCTATGGCATTCTCGTAACGTTTTCACATACTCAGTGATTCGATAAAAGAAAAAGAAAAAAATATTAACACTGAAAAATGAACTTTACAGTAATTGGCTTAGAGTGTAAAATTGAATGTATTTCATCATAGGAAATACAATGCTCAACTTAGAGGCGCTTAAGTAATTTCCGACCGACCGAGTCGACCAATATGGCGTTTTGAACTACATTCAATTTTACGCTCTATGCTAATTGAATTAAAATTAATTTTTCAGTGTCCGCAAAAAATGTTTTGAATTCAATATCGTCTGCATAAGTACGGAAATAGAATCACCTTTTTAAACATATCACATCACGAAATGTAGCCGACACGTAACGTGAATAGCCCCCCAGTTCCTGATAGATTTTAAGAATAGTTCTAATGATCCAGTCTAAAAAAAGCTAGACTGAAAATAATGATCTGCTACGGGAAAATAGCAGAACATTTTATCAATTGCATATTTTGGGTTAAATAGCTATAGGACTATTTTTTATTATTAAATAAGTTAATTATTTTTTATCTTTTTTTTATCTTTAACTATTTTTTTATCGAAGTTATTGCAAGTTTATTAGCTAAATTCGCATACTGAGGTATATATAAATTTCTACTCACATACAGAACTTAAGAGAGCTCAAGACTCATTTATCGTTGTAAAATATGGTTCCCAAAAGAGTTGAAGCGGCAGAGAAATTCTAGATTCTACAATCACTGACCTCTGCCCACTAGACAGTTAATGACCTTTTAATGGCTTAATTCTTCCTTTGTTTTAATTTTTCACACTACTTTTAGCTAATTTAATAGGTTTTTCATGTAAAGACTACATTAACGTACATGATACATTATACTTAGTAAAAAATAAACACAACAAAAGAGAGAACTCCTGCTAGCACCAAGCACCCGCTTGGTGCTTTTGGTGGCTTTTGGTTTTGGTGGTCAGTGCTTTTTAAAGTACATTACACTCGATATTTTATATACCTACTCGGAACTTAGGTATAATTTTATTAGTCAACTACTGGTTCACTCCAAAATTAGATCTCACGTTCTATACCGTCTTCATAGGTTCAATTTTTATATCAACAATTTTAATATTCTAATACAACATAGAAAACACAGTGAACAGCGCGACAAAATTGCACCCTTGCACTGGCCCTTTCTGTTTTGATTAGACTTTGAATTTTTGCTTATATGCAGAAGATTAACATAAAAAAATACCTCACCTTGCCCTTTTAAAATCTTGGCTACAATCCCCTAAATTGCTCAGTCAAAATTTACAGCAAGCTGAAACCTTAAAAAATTTCAGGTTAAGAACATTGGTTACGTTATCGACTTAAGAAACCTTTATAAAAGGGTAGAAATAAATTATAATATCGGACAAAAATAAACCACTTCAAAGCGTTTAGAATTATAGACGGACTATAAACTCCGATAATTTCTAACAACACCCTGTCATTATTTTGGGTAGAACTGGCAGAAGCGAGGAATAATTATTACTTTTGTTTCTTCGTCGCGTCGTATCTGGAAATACGAAACTGATTTTTACGTGGGTAATCATTAAAACTTCTTAATGAATAATGACCCGTCGCTTGAAATGGGGAGATCACTTGAATAACCAGAGAAAAGTGGAGAAGATAAAGTTGTAATGGATTGGAAAGAAGGTTTATAGAATCTATGGGCCTTGGAGACCCAGGGTGCAAGAATAAGTATTTTTACTTATGTACTGCTGGATATTCCCGAAATCATTTTACTTTAGACGACCGCGTCCTTTGTTCTTCTTTCTCATCGTATTTATAAGATGAGCGTGGGACGCGGTAGTCTGAAGTGGGAGGGGAAACTATTCGACAAAACTTCTGCGAATCGGTTATATTCTCTATGGCTCTCCGATCCAAAGTGGATATTGGCCTTCTATATAAGTCTCCGGTATCCTGACTTTAAAAATTCGATTGCCAATCTTTAAAGTTTTTAAAGTTTCTTAAGAGTTGTCTTATAAATCGCTAATCTCATATCTGGGGGACATTCCCGGATGTTTTCACACCTGTGAGTTCATGCCACCTCGTTCCTCCAATTATATTGTGTATGGTTTATTGGTGAAAAGATCTTCAAATGGATATCGATCCATTTGGACGCGCATCAATCACGCCGTGCAAACATCGGACCCATTATATTGGACAAACACGCGATCGCTTCTGTTCAACGGGCTATTCTCAAACCTTGCATTCAACGCTCAAAGCAACGATGAAGTAATCTTAATAATGTCCATAAGATATTGATTTGGATTGAAAAAGCTTATGGTAGTGACTCCGAAATGATGATTGTCTAGTGATAAAAAAATCGGGACCTATTTTTTAACTCACTGTTGATGGAAAGTGATTATATAACTATAGTCTAAGGTAAAGTATTTTATTTATTTATTTATTTTCAAGGAAGGAATTACAGCACATTGACATATTTTATTAGTAAATTCTATATTCTATGTTAGTAACTTAAACTTTAACAGAAAGATAATAACAATTTTAATTTTATAGATTTCTACATAGAGCAAGGAATTTTTGATTATTTAATCAACTGTTAGTAGTTAGTAGTTACAAAGTTATCAATATCAATAATACATAACAAATACATTTATGACTATGGTACAACATATTGTTTTCAATTGTTTTGATAGTAATATATTTTAATATCTTTTAAAGTAGGTGAGACTGCCCTAAACTGCCCCTAAACTAGGTTGACACCTGTGTCTTAGGTGGCAGTACTTTCTCTAATATAATGGGTCAGTTAAGATATATGTTACAACAATAAGTAGACCGTTTACTATAACAACAAAAGATAAGCAACAAAAGATAATTTTTATACAAGTATTACAAACTATGAGGGAATAATGATTAATTATTATTTATTATTAATGTGTGTGTGTGTGTGTGTGTGTGTGTGTGTGTGCGTGTGTGTGTTTGTTTCTGTGCCATAATGTATTATTATTTTAAGACTTTAATAAGGTTTTAAGGTAAAGCGCACTTGCTTAGGAGATGCTTCTAAGAGATTCACTCTTGATTTGATTTGAAGGTACCCATGTTGTAGGTGGTGGAGCAGACCGACCCCGAGAGGGTATTGCAGACCTCGGTGATGTGTATCAGGAACGAGGAATCAAAGCGCTTCATACGTGTCTTCATACGTCAACTGTAAACCTTTACGATGCCATAAATCGCATACGCGCACCTTTTACTTTCTGTAAAAGCATCTATTGTCTATACCAAAGACTAATAAAAATGCATTCATGTTATATGAATGATTCAAATACATAATTTTTGTTAAGTAACTCTAACCTTCAACAGCAAATTGCAGACATAAAAATAAAGCAAATTCTATGTTGGTTACATCGCTGCGTCAGCGATGAAATTGGCGTTTTAGGTTTAGAGAATAGATATATAGTTTTTTTACTATTTCGAACTTGTTGATCTTCTGAAATATATATAGCATAATCATTTCAGATTTCGTAAACACAGTCAGTATAATATGGGTCGACCCTTTTATGGTCCTTTAAAACAGTTGTTTATTTAAGTATCTACGAAACAGCGTATAGAAATTTGTATCTCTAACATAATCATATTAACGTCAACTGGGATGAGAAACTGTAAACTGGCAATGCTGCCAGTCTTTTGAGTACCCTCCCGTCGGGTGTCGATGTGGATCCACTATTACATACTTGATTCTTTTATTTTCTTTGCAAAATTTGTACTTTATCTGTATTTTTACTATTTTTTTGTATTAGAAAACTTTGAGTCATTAAAAAATTATATCTTAATATTAAAAAAAAAAAAAAAAAATTAAGTAAATAAGAAAAAAAAAAAAAAAGAAACTGTTGATATAAAAATTAAGTCTATTTCTACAATTAGTTATACAGACAGAAGGTAGTTAAGTTAGGTACAAGTATAATATTTTGGTTTTTCCTTAAAAAAAGAACAAAATGTCCATAAAAAAATGTAAAAAGACTTAACGACCGCAGATATACCGGGCTTATTGCTTGGAAATGTACATTAAAGTGTAGCTTCTGCTTGAAGTAGGGTCATTAATATTTTTCGCGGCTTTCGGCTTACGATAACAAACAACGAATGTTTTCTCAGGGATATTTTTAAAGGAGGTTTTTCGCTGGTTATACGGCTACTTTATTTATCCTTTATGTTTTGATGACAAACATTGTTATAATATTTTTGAAGAATTAAGCCTTCCCCACACAGGCGCGTTATTATTGCGCGTTATTATCGCGCGTTATTATCGCAGCAGTGCATAACTACTTGATCATCCTAATACAAAATGTACTGAAAACAAATATCGCAATAACGCTTGCGATAATATCGACCGATATACTTCCATTGCGGCGTTATTATCGCAGCAGTGTGTAACTACATGACCATCTTAATACAAAATGTACTGAAAACAGATATCGCAATAACGCTTGCGATATTATCTTGCGATAATAACGCGCCTGTGTGGGGGAGGCTTTATATTTACTTTAATAACTACGTGTGGTGATGTTCTTTCTAACTTTGCTAAAGTATATAATTATATATGCTTATCTATCTACGCTTGTGTAATGGTGTATACCAAACGCTTGTATACCAAATGGTGGAATAGGAAAAAATAAAGTATGAAGAAAATAAGTATGTTAAGGACTCGCTCTTCCGAATTTAATTAACTACTTAGCGGTCAGAAGTCTATAAAGACTAACATGATAACATAAACTAAATATTTTTTCTTTTATTTGAACCTAGGTATTTTCTGTGGAAATGAGGGCAGCTTTAAAATGTAGTAAAATCCATTGCTCTTAATTTACGGTTCACCGATTCAGCTACTCCATCAAGTAGCACATCTAAGTCCAGATATGGAAAAGCAGTTATACATAATATTATAATATTGACAAAAAAGTCTCGACATGGGCAAAACCAGCATAATATTCTGACCTGCAAACATTAAGTACAATGGCCTCTCTAAAAAACACACACACATCATTAATAAAAAAGCATTAATACAATCTTAATTTTACATATTTTGACCAAATGGTCCAATACTTTGAGAAAGAAGGAGAACTTTTGAATAGTTTCTTCCCGTCACAAATAGAGGACTACACTTTTTGTACTTCCCTGACGATTTTTTCAACCAACATCAAAGGAAAATCTTATTTCTATTGAAATCTCGATTTTCTCTTTGGCTAAGCCTTGCAAAGCCAAACGTGGTTCCTTAGTAATTTCCCGTTATATTCTGCACCTTAAGAAGTTTCTGAAATTCTCTTTAACCTCTGCCAATCCTAGGATTTTAGTAAAGGTCTGCTTTGATTATGAAAAGGATTTTTAAATAGATTTACGGATAAAAAAGAAAATACTATAAATCCAGTGGTGTGGTAAATGTAAGTGGATTTCCATTTATAAATATCAAAGGTTTTATATTTAGGTATTTCGTTTAGGATAAATCTTAAGTAGGTACCTGCACTTAGCAAAATACTGAATCTCGTATTTTACTCGTCTTAATTTTGACGTGTGTTGATAGATACCTGATACCCAAGCTTTTAAAACTTCTGTAAATTATGATAAAAAAATCAGAGGATAATGTAGTTATACCTAATCATTACACATAATTATTAACCATCTTTTTTAACAATTAATTATGTATTCGATAAAATTCCAGAGCATAATGAGACTCAAGAACTAATGTCTCAGAATGATGACTACATTGCAGTGCGTTGTGTGTCATTGCAATGCAAAGTCCTGGGATGCACTGCATCAGACATAGGAAGGCGTATTGCTTGCTCGTCTAGACACTCGTCATATTCTGCAATATAAACATCTTCAGCATATTTTTAATTTCTCTATGCGTGTAGTTAAGATAAATGCTCTCTAATAGTACGTCTCTTATCCCTATGTAAGTACCACCACCACCACTTACAGAGGATCCACCAGTATCCACCTGCCTACAGAGCATTCTGGAGTACTTCGGTCACATTGCCCGAAAGGAAGGTGGCAACCTGAAGAAGTTGGTTGTCACCGGCAAAGTAGAAGGAAAGAGACCTCGAGGACGGAGCCCAATGCGTTGGTCGGATCAAATCCGCACCGCACTCGACACGAACGTCCACGATGCTCTACACGTCCCGGCTAACAAGGCAACATGGCGCGACATCGTCCTAAAGAAAGTCGTCGGTGGAAGGGGTCACGGCTCACGACCCTCAGTAATGAGAAACACGACGCAGAGAGAGACAGAATCCCTATGTAAGAGGCATCTAGAGACAACTTTATCGACTAGCTTCTAACTAGCTTCTAATACGATCAGCGTAAAGTTTAGAAACAATGAAATGATGTTTACCTTCATTAGAAAAATTGCCAACAAAGTACAAAAACTAAAATTGCAAAATACGCTTCGTTCCACGTTAAAATTACCGTAGACGCTGTAAAGCTGGTTACACACAGCCGACGACAACGACCGCCGTCAAAGCTTTACCAATTTGCAGATTAGTTGATGCGTAAATTGTTGTATTAGCCATTCGCTCCACGGACACCAGTCCGAGTACGGAGATTCAAATGGTAAAGCGGCTATGTATGCATTGTAAATAATTTTTACTGCCTTTCGTGTTATGAACTCAAGTTCATACAAAGTTTATTTATTTAAAAATAAGTACCTAAAATTAAAATACAAATACATAATATACAATTTTATAGATGCATAGGTATAAGTTTAAGCATTTTATTAGCCCAGACCAAATATAAAAACATTGCTCCTGTTAAAATTACAGAAAGAAAGCCGCCTATTCGTAGAAGCTCGAACCTAAGGCCTGATTTATAAAACGATGTGCATTTAAGACATCTAAAATTTATCACTGGCTTAGAAGAGTTTTGGAAAAATTTCGCAATGCTAATTTTTTTAATGAAATTATTTTGTTTTTCATTTCTCATTTGAAATGCACTTTTCTTAAAAAAATGATGTGACCTATAATTTTTTAATCACTAAGCCAGTTATAATTTTAATGTTGAATGTTTTACATTTTAAGATAGAGAAAGCGGGTAGGACATGACTTGAAGCAACATTTCCTATCTACAGTTCATGTAAAGTTTAAACGTCCCTGTGTCCGAGCGATTACGGCGGTAATTTGATACCGGCCGGCTGTAATCCCGATATTGTGTACCCACCTTTTTGTTGTGCTAATATTTTTGCGTGAATTCAGGTACCCAGTAAGGGCCGTGTAATTTAATAGGATCAATTTTATTGCCTCAAGAGCATTGTATAAACAAGGGAATTTGTGTATGGAGTTTAATAACCGTTTTCTGATATTCAAAATATGTAGATCCCTTTGCATATATTAATTTACGGTAAGTATTTTAAGTATTGATGGCAACTAATTACTTATGTATAGTGACCGTATGAAATATCCTGGAATATGCCTTATTTTAAAGAATACGATCTTTAAAATAAGGCATATTCCAGGAAACAAACAACGAAATGTCTCACTGTTAAAACTTACTTTAAATAAATATAAAAAATAAATACGGGACATTTTACACATCGCAATCTAGCCCCAAAGCAAGCGATAGCTTGTGTTATGGGTACTTATAGATAACTGATAAATATACATATTACATACATACTAATATAAATAAATATAATATATTGAAAAACACCCAGACACTGGAAAATATTCATGCTCATCACGCAAACATTTTCCAGTAGTGGGAATCGAACCCACGACCTCCGGCGCAGACAGCAGGTTCGCTACCACTACGCCATTCGGTCGTCAAACTTATCGAGTATTTATTTCGTGAATTTAGCAATCAGTAGATTTGACTTTGGCTAGTTCATAATCGCATGCGTTCAGACCTTCTTTTTACTCGTACACTTCAAAAGTACGCATTTACGAAAATCGATTTGGAAGTTTTTATAATAAAAAAATAATGAGGCGCTTCATGTAAGTCTACTGTCTATACGTATATATAAAGCCAGCTTATAGAGTGTAGTCTTATCGTTCGTGTTCTATTCTTTCTAGGTAATTAATTTAATGCTACGTTTGGTAGCCACGGCCCTTGACATTTGGTGGTCCAGTTCAGACTGAATTTATGGACTCGCTTAATTACAACATTGGTCTGGGACGGCAGTATTACGCTTTTAATTATGATTGAGAAGCTGTCCTACATAACACTTTGTATCTTGCAAGAGATAAATTTTAGTTATCTTGTAACATAAAATGGAAAACTCTTTCCAAAAAACCAACTTCAAATGCCACTACAAAGAATGAAATAATTTTTAATGTACACCAATTCGAAGTCGGGCAATGTTTTGTTCAATCATTAATAGTCCTTCTTATTATTAAACTTAATGTGCAAAGAAACGACAAAATTATCGACAATACGAAGGACTATTATTGAATGAATGAAACATTGCCCGACTTCGAATTGGTGTACATTAAAAATTATTTCATTCTTTGTAGTGGCATTTGAAGTTGGTTTTTTGGAAAGAGTTTTCCATTTTATTTTATAATTTTTAGTGAAAAACAACGAATGCGCAAGGCATTGGAAAAAATGCCCACATCGTTTGAAGTATGCTTCTAAAATCTGAAGAGTTCCCTCAATTTCTCCAAGATCCCATCATCAGATCCTGACTTGATGAATACAGTCATAACTTGTTGACTGCAAGGAAATGCAATAGTAACTATAAAAAATACCTAAATCGCTTCAAGTATACTAGCAAAATTTGAAGAGTTCCCTCGATTTTACCAAGATCCCATCATCAGATCCCGACCTGATGACCATAAGATTACCTGGAAAAAATTACTCTTTCAAACAATACCCAAATCACTTCAAGTGTGCATATAAAATTTGAAGAGTTCCCTCGATTTCTCCAGGATCCCATCATCAGATCCTGACTTGATGACTATGGGACCATCTGTGAACTATACCCTTTCAAACAAAAAAATAATTTTCGAAATTGGTCCACGGATCTTCGAGTAATCGGGGAACATACATAAAAAAAAAAAAAAATAAAAAAAAAAAAAAAGATTCCGACGAATTGAGAACCTCCTCCTTTTTTTGAAGTCGGTTAATAAAAATACAGCCTATTGATCTTTCAAGGTAATGTAAAGTACAAAATTCTTTAATTTACATAAGCCTTACAGGTACTTACGACAAGTCATTAAATATTTCATTGCTTAAAACTAGGCTTACAGAATTTCTAACGAGCCCTAAGGAGAAGCCAAATAAATATAATCAATACTCAATCAATAATGCCAACATATTACTTTTTATTGCTTTATTAGAACAAATTGTTAAGTGTTGAGATAACATGAATTTCAGCATTATAGTTTGCACTTTCAAACGTATTACCCTTCTTACAGGTGCCCAAAATTCTTAACAACTACTGGGACTTCAATAAATACATAACTATAGGTACATGATGATATAAAAAAATAACAAATCGCTCTCGGCCTGTAGTTGTTTACATTAATACTAACGACCTTTGTGCTACGACTTTTCAGTATTAATTTATTTCATACAAAAAATGTTATATCTGTGAAGTGACATTACACTGCTGCGGTTTCGCGCCGCGAGTTCTCGCGCCGGTCGCCGCTTGCCGATGTTACATTACAGATTAGGAACAAGTAGAGTATCTCTATAAAATATTGAATATTTGATAATTCTCAAAACGTCGAGTAAAAAAAAGTCTGAGAATAAAAGTTGTTAGTTTGTGAAGTGGTATTTTTTATAACCCTGTATTACGTACTTACCTACTTGCCTAAAATAATATAATAATAAATAATAAATATATACGGGACATTTTACACATCGCAATCTAGCCCCAAAGTAAGCGATAGCTTGTGTTATGGGTACTAGATAACTGATAAATATACATACATACTAATATACATAAATACAATATATTGAAAAAACACCCAGACACTGGAAAACATTCGTGCTCATCACAAAAACATTTACCAGTAGTGGGAATCGAACCCACGACCTGCGGCGCAGACAGCAGGTTCGCTACCGCTACGCCATTCGGTCGTCAAATCTTCTGTTCCCCACCCACTATCACATTCTGTTGAAGCGATCAGTAACGCTTCACCGTAATTAATTTTACGCCACGTCCGAAAACCATAGCGCCTGGCATTTTGTGGTGCAATATATGGCCTGTTGAAGCGGTGTGTTGGTATTACGCCTGTAATTATTAGGAAGCTGTCGTGTATGTGGATCGCTTTAATTTCCTAGTGTTTTGCATTGGCTAGATTAGTGCTAATTCCGTTTTCAATACGAATACAAAACATTTTTATTCTTGTGATGTGATTTCTATGTTTTCAAATTTTTATATTCTTTTACATATTAACGTTGCGCAGCTAAAACTTTTATGTTAAAACGTTAATTGCACCTTCCTAGTATACTTTTAGCCTAAAAGTATACAAGGAAGGTGCAATGGATTGGAAATAATAGATAGATCAATAAAAGTCAAATGATAATAATAATAGGTGGTTATCGCTATGTAGCGATAAGGCCGCCAAGTTGTAAGTTTGTGTTATCATTATTTCTTCTTTTTGTTATATTTTTATTCTGTGGTGTGCAATAAAGTGTTTATCTATCTATCTATCTATCTACTTCTGCCTATTTTTTGGTAAGAAATAATTCCGCTGTGAAAGAGCCTTAAACTTAGTATAATTATATAGGTATATTTGAGAGGATTGTTATACCTTATAAGTCCTCAAAGCTTTATACTAAGGTATAAGTCCACAACGCGTCACCGTTTTCGTAAAGGGTAAGTAGGAGTAAGCGAACAATAATTTCATACTGAGTCGTAATAATAACAAATACCACAACACAAAGCAATGTTTGATATTAAGTTTAGGGTTTCGATCAAAATATTAATCTTCAAAAAATGAACTCCAAATCTCCGAAAGCTTCCTTACGTTGCACCCAAGTCTCGCTCAATTAAAATACATTTAAGGCTGCGAACACACCTGGCCGCGATAAACATCGTAACTATTGTGAAACCGAAGAAATTCGAGCCTCAATTTTGACAACAAAAAGGCCATAATCGATTTTTGGAACACAAAGGGTGTATTATATTTGACAAGTCGACTGTACAAAGCGCTGTTTGCGGTAGAGATTATTTCGGATGAAATGAATGAAAGCAAAACACAATCCGGTGAATGTGTGGCGGTAATTGAAATCCGAAGAACGTTCTCAAGGACGGTTTTTTAATATACATTTTTTTCCATATTTCACTCGAGTATCGTATTCGGATCCAATTTGGAGCGTATTTAATTGAGAGAATATACCTTTTCATTTTGTTTCTAGAAATGTCAATAGCAGTGTCAAGTTTTCGCGTTGGATTGGAGAAAAATAAAAAGAATGATTGTATCAATTCATTACCACTCACGAGGTATGCTCGCATTTGTCTACAATCAAGTCGGATGGAGGGTATTAATGAAGTCAAAGTTGAAGGCCTCTGTCGCATTCACTTTAATCACTCTTGCATCAACTTATCAACTTATCTATAAAAAAATTATGAAAAGATGAAATGACTCTATCACAGAACACTAATGAAAACATAGACTACCTAATCCACGTCAAAAATATTGAAGCCTATTTCTTACCTGTTAAATAAAGAACGCTACCTGCCTAAAATTACTCATTTAAGCTCCTTCCAAAAGCGAAGGTCAACTGATTAATAACTAAGAAGCTTAGGGACAGGAACCCATACGCTTCCTTTAGTAGACCCACCCGGGGGCACTCATTAACTTTGTTCAACGAGGGTAGTAGATAATGATTAATGTCGTTATTTGGCCTGCGAGCCGCGTCCAAGTCCAGTGCCGTAACCAGAGCCTTTAGTATCGGTCCGGGGTCACGTTATAGTTCAAAACACTGTTTTGATCCATGTAAATTATACGTACTTCATTTTAATTGAGAAAAACAATTAGGTACATGATGGTTACCTACTGGTAGTTTGGAGATAGGTACCACCGCAGCATCAGCTATTCTATCGTGAAGCATTAATTTATTACTGGGATTTGATTTGGGGATCATTGTGCGCCTTCGTGATTAGGTACCTACCGGGCAAAATGAGACCTAAGAACTGTCTCAGGATGATCAGCGAAGAACATAGTGTCGTATGTTATTGCAATGCAGATTTATGTGACGCACCGCATCTAAAATGGAAATGTGTATAACTTAACATCAGGTGAACGTCTTAATTGTCACATCATTATTAAAAAAAAATGTTTTATAAAAAAAAATGAAAAAGAACCCTACATTTGTAAATCTATATCATTGTATAGATTGTTTAAGTCAGTGTCTGCTAAGTTCTGCCAACAAGCTGAGGAGGACGTATCTCGACCTTATCGGGACGCGCCTCCCAGAAGGGTCAGCAGCGGCCAGACTGCCGGCTGCAGCGATGGGACCTGCTGCTTTAGTGGCAGGTCGAGACTTGCTGGGAGCGCGGTGAAAACGCCAGTGAATCCCGTACTCCCGCCAACGTGGTCCGTCGTGGCAAAGCATAAGTTTTGGAGTGTCCAAGCCCCACATAACTCCTCCGTTTTTCCTGACGAAGAGATATGCGTCAGCATTTCCTGTGGATAAAAAAATGGGTTTGACTACGTTACTAATAATATTGTAATAGTGTTTTGTTTTCAGGTTCAGTAATTGTAGAGCAAGTCGGTAGTAACTAGTACGCAACTCCGTCACAGGCACTGATTTCTATTATATGGATCTCAGACTGTCAACGTAAAAATGAAGACACTTGATTTTCACCATTATAGCGCTGATTGCTGCGTAACATGGCGTGAGCGTCCGAAGAAGTAAAATAAAATGGCATTCAAAACGATAGTCACTAGTAACCAAATATCAAATTTAGTACCGTGGACCTTCGAGGGGGGCGGTAAATCGGCACAAAAAATGAACACTCAATTGTATGTTTGATCCAGCGTACTATAGTAGTGTTATTATCTCGCTGCAGACTCGGTCATAAATCATCCGAGTGTTTCGCTTTTGTATTTCACTGCTGAGCTTCACTGCTGCTTTTGTATTTTAGTGAACAACAAAAGCGAAACACTCGAATGATTTATGGCCGAGTCTGCAGCGAGATAATAACACTACCATAGTATAATAGAGACCAGTGGTCACTGGTCAAGTCATCGACCCTTAAATGCCTCCGAAAGTTTAATCTTCCAGGTGCCGTTTATCTGATTGTACACCGTGAAAGGGTTTCAAACAAACGCGATAACAACGAATTTGTTTTTTGACCCTTTTTCACGTGAATACCTGCGTTTTGTTCTCTGTAAATGGAAACCATTAAGAGTTGAGATATGATCTAGTTGAGGGCAATATGTGTTATGTTATTACTGGAGGTAAGTACTTGAGTTGAGCATGGCAATAAAACAGATTAAAATTATAACGACCGACTAAAATTAAACTTTTGGTTCTAATGTCTTTCTTGGTTCAATTATTATGTGTCGGTATGCCACAACTATAACCATGAGCAAGTGTTGGTTGGCAGGTTTCACACATTTTTGAGAAGTAAGCTTTAAAACATGTAGGCTTTTCACAAACGCATTTCGCTATAACTCATATAACGTCGGAATGCCTTGGTTTTGAGCTCCCGACCACAAATATAGAGGCAAATGTCTGAAATCCGAGGGCTAGGTTATCAGTGCTAGCAAAAGGTTAGCATAAAAAATGATAGGCGCGATATAAAAGGTGCGATTGAACCCAAAAATGTTTCCTGCGGTAACCTGAGTGTTGAATCAAAGGAGGCACAGCAAAAACGCAGTCCCCACAACAATGGGCTGACAGAACGTAGACATACATCAAACAACAAAAACACAGAGCAGCCACACGAGCGAACGCACACTATCATTTACGCAGCGATTTGTCATCGAGATTCAGACGAGGGGCGGGCACATTTTCGAAAAATACCCTACCATGGATTCACGATAGAGATTAACCGACTGTTAACTACTGAAGTGATGACTTTCGTACGATTGTAGCTCTGTATACTAGATGACCCGGCAAACGTTGTTTTGCCACTAGGGATATATAAAAATAAAAGCTAGTGATCTACTCTCAAGCCTATCGAACAAACACAGAAAATTTAATAACAATCGCCGTTTCGGAGGAGTTTGGTAACAAAACACGAATTTTAATCATTAGATTTTAAATGTACTAATTTACTATGTATTATGATTAACCTATATTATATCTTAAGTCCTATAAGTTAGTCACCCGTTCGTATGCATTAAGTTCTTCAAAATTCCTAGATGCACTCTTTCCTCTTTCGGAAAAATATACCTACTAAGTACTCATTTATAACGCTCATCACCAGCTGCTGTGAACATATTGTAATTTGTAACTGCTAAATTTTGCCAAGATCGGTCAGTTGGTTATATCAAGCGTAGGTAACAAATAATAATAATCAAACTTTTACATTTCCAATATTTTTAAACCGCCCGTTTAAAAAAAACTTAACTATACTTTACCATATTTATTGAATATCATTTACAGAATTTTGGATCACCCATTTTAAAATAAACTTAAATACACTACACTATGTTATAAGATGGTAGAGGTTGAAGTGAGATGCTTTATTTATTCGAGTTATGATCGAGAATAATATGATTTTAGGAATGGTTAGTGAGACAAAGAGTAGTTGTCCCCGGAAACTATATTAACGCTTGTCAACTTGATGAACGATGTACGTACTACAGCAGCGATATGTGGGCATCCCGAGCATCCCATCGATACGCTCGACGCTCATTCATTCACTAATTAATTATGAACAGTTTTTATGTTAACACACTATTGAAATTTCTGAAGTTTCTTTGAACGCGTTTACAGCGATTCCGTAGAGCCAGTACAGGGCGAGCACTCGCAGAGTTTTTCGGAACCTTAAAAACTTAATTAATGCTAAAAGAACTTCTATGACGCATTAAAACTGAGCGGGAGGTAAGTTATAATAGCGAAACTTAAATCAAAGTAAATATAAACTAAAAGGTGTAAAGAGAACCCCTATGTTGCAGCAGTAACAGTTATTCTGTAATATGCAAATAATTACCTAATAATAATGGCACGCATTTTGAAGAAATTCCTCATTCTGAAGTCCTGAGCATCGGTAGCTGGGGCCGTTAAGCCTTATAGGCTTTTTTGGTGTTCCGTACCCAAAGGTTATGAAAAGGAGCCCTATTACTGAGACTTCACCGTCCGTCTGTCACCAGGCTGTATCTCTTGAACCGTATTAGTTACACACTTGCTGAATATGATGCTGTATTTCCGTTGCCGCTATAACAACAATAATACTAAGAAATACTATTTTTAGTATGCTGAAATGCAGCAACTGTTAAGAACTTAAAAATTTTAAAATTGTTTACTTAATTAAATTACAATGACCGTTGCATATAGAAATTTTAAAGAAACTGTTCAGTGCTCATCTTCGGCGTTTCGTATGATTATATTTCTAGCATTTCTAACAATGGTCACCAAACATTGTTTTCTGTTTTGTATTGTACAGATCACAAAAGCATAGCTTGTGTCCGGAACATCGATTTCCTCGGACCGTATTGTAATGTCTTTGTCCGTGAATGCATGTAAACGTTCACAAACAAAGAATTAAGTTTACACGGATTTGTAACTTGTAGTTTTTGTTTAAAATTCTCTTGCAGCTAATTCCGTGACTATGCGAGAAAATGTCATGATGAATACAAAGCTGTGTTCCCAAGCACTTTTTTAATGAAATATTTTTAAATGGAGGGAGTTCCTGACGTAGTTTCTAATTGTTAAATGGTACAACCTGAGATAATATAGACAATTCTATTCCATGACGTAGTGTTGTACGACAGAACAAATGGGATTTATTTCATTTGCAACAATTTGTTTTGGGACTTCAATATATCCAATTTAGCTCAAGTTTGTTCGTATTAAACTGGAGAGGTTTCAGACACGACCAGTGCCAACAAAGACTTGTTATTGACGTGATTTTCGTACGGGTACTACTGGGTATAGTACGATTCACGAAAGATGACCACAAATGGCGGGCCTATTTTAGGTCTCTTTGGACTAATCTAACTAATATTATGGTCTTATTTATTTTAACTAATATATATGGTCTTATTTAACTAATATTAAAATATTATTTTGGCTTAAGTCTTTTCTTCATGAGTGTACCTGAAGAAAAGACCCGCCATTTGTGGTCATCTTTCGTGAATCGTACTATAGCAATCGATAGCGATGACTATTGGTAATAGATATCAAGGTGGTTTAAATAGATGAATGATTAATTTGCTCTAGTGTGTAGGTATTATTGTGTGTGAACGCTCAAACCATAAACTTTTTCGAGGCAGAAATCAGATTAAAATCTACCCACCCTGCTAACAATTGCATTAAAAGGTGTTTTTTTTAATAAACAGGAGAAATACCATGAATATTATGAAATAAAATAAACAGTACCTAAACAACAAAAGAAATTATTGTTGATAAAAATCTTAATAAGCCAACGAAACCACTTGAGGTCTTTAACTAAGAGTGAAGGCTCTTTGTTATTTCAATGGGCTATAACTAGTATGGTTCGTTCATACTAAACGTATTATTCCTCTTTTCCGGATTCTAAAATGACCTTATAAAATAAAGCGCTAGCTAAAATAGTAGGTATAAGGCTTGACGGGGAACATAAATCAGGTTTCAGTCAGGAACCCCACGAGGAATTTGTTCTGTCCTTTATCACAAGCCGATCTAACAACACGGATACCAATCTCACACGTGTTTACAGGGGTTTATGAATTGTCAAGTTTTTTTTAATAATTATCATTGCTTAGTGATATTATTAATTACAACTTGCTGTTTTCAGTGAGGCGACACTTGATACAAGAAATATAAATAAATAAATATATAGGGGACATTTTACACATCGCAATCTAGCCCCAAAGTAAGCGATAGCTTGTGTTATGGGTACTAGATAACTGATAAATATACATACATACTAATATATTTACATAAATATAATACATTGAAAAATACCCAGACACTGGAAAACATTCATGCTCATCACACAAACATTTACCCAGACCCCAGTAATGGGAATCGAACCCACGACCTCCGGCGCAGACTCCGTTTCGCTACCACTGCACCATTCGGTCGTCAAAAAGTGATAATATAACATTATCAAATTTAATTTTATGTGCTCAAGTGACTAGATTACATGCTGTGATTACTGTAATTTTTTTCCTAAATTAAACCTTCTGATCACGATGAAATCTGTTAAGATTTTGTTGTTTTTGTTTGAATTTTGATGCTATAAAATTAACTTTGCTTCATTGACACTGTACCAAGTACCACATTAAGCTGAATGCTGATTCCTACGCTCAATGTGAACGCTGCCTAAGGTCGTACGGCAATGAGCTGGGCTAAAGTATGCTGAGCCTTTCTTAAGGCCGGGCCTGGAGCGTAAGAGACGATTTATTGTTTAATCACAAGCTCTCAGCCGCTAGTATTGCGACGGTAAATTGTGGCAAGCTCAAATAAATCGGTCCTAAGATTTACTGGATGTGGTACTGTTCCCATTTCATTATGTACCTACTTATTTAAACGGTTAAGTAGTGTTATACTACTGACTATCAAAAAGAATCTATTTTATCATATTAATTGGGTTCTATTTTGGTAATTAAGTACCTACCTACTCAGCAGTTTGCTAAAAATCTTTGCTTTCCTTTACTTTGTCGATTTGCTTTTCAAGTCCTAATGTAACCAATTGTACTTATCTCAAAATGACTAAGTATATTCTATTTTTTTATTCCTTTTAAATCCATATATTTTGTTTTGGCAACAATTTCGGGAACAATTTTAAACAAAATAAGATCTTTCGCGATTTTTCTATCTAATTTTGCAATAAATTCAATGATTTTCCTTCTTTCCAGCCATTTCCATTATCATTGCATCCTTTTCCCTTTCCGCCCTCCACACGTCGTGCGCCATTATAGTTGTCGATGTGACGTCATAAACATGGCGGCCGCGGCTCCTGTTCGCTCCAACAAAAGGTGAATGCAAATGTTCACTAAATTAAGTTTCTCGACGGTTAATTAAAAGGGAAATGTTAAAAGGTCATAAAACTTACAGTTAACAACCGTCAAATGCATTCTAAATGACGTTAATTATTATTACATTAAAATATTACTAGGCTTTTTCTAATTTGATAGTTCGAATGGATTTTAAATTAAAGGCTTTGGTAATTTTTGTTACGACGATTTTTTATGTAATGATTATTATCTGACTTTTAACTATAAATGTGTGTAATTGAGAGTATGAAAAATGATTACTGCTGGCCCCGCAAACGATGTTTTGCCATACGAATTATTTCTTATCTAAGGGTACAAAAAATAGTTTTACCTATGTTCAGACCTACCAATTGGTTGAATTAAAAAAATCCATTTAAATTCTAAAATCATTTCAAACTCTTACAATAGACTAACGATAGACTCATGCTTATTTCTGAATTTGAATTGGATTACTTTGAATGTCTAAAGGACTGTCTTGTGTGGTCGAGGATCATACAATAAGATCTCCGTTGTGACACGAAACATTGAAAAAAGCCCTCGGGACCTCTTGGAATTCCTCCGGGTCAAACACAAAAGGTATCCCTGGATATTGAAATTAATCCTATTAGCGTGACATGTGTCATTCCTGATTAGAAATAGGGGAATAATCAAATGACTAATCGACTAAAAATGAAATTTCATATTTGACTGCTGACCCCCAAAAGTTAGTTTGCCATCATGGATAAATAAAAACTAGCTTAAAACCTACTCTCAGACCTACCGAACATACACTTAAAATTTCATAACAATCGGTCAAGCCGTTTCGGAGGGGTTTGGTAACAAACATTGGAGAGAATTTTATATATTGAACACAGAATTTTATCATGATGTAGTTGGTAGGTACACTAACACTTAGAATATACAAATCAAATATTTCCGTTATTATAACTATGCTATGTTATTATAACGTTATTATACTCATATTCTTCATCTTCTTTACTGTATACTGTTCAATCCCTCCACTCCTCTTTATCTTAAAGAACGTTTCGAGTTCCGATGTGTAACACACTCTTTTTCTCTTCGTTCTCAAAATAAACTACGCCTGAAAATTCCTACACACTCCTCTTCTTATTATGCTAAATCATTTACTGTTACCGCTATACTGCTATGGAATTCTCTCCCTTTGGATATCAAACAGTCTCAATCACTATCAATTTTTAAAACGAAATTGAAACTATTTTATTTATCCTCCATTTGATGTGTTTATTTATTTTTACTTTTTATTCCACTTATCTGTCGTCTATTCCTCTCTTATTTACTGTTGTATTTTCATTTATATATATATATATATATACATACGTATACTTTATTTAATTAGTACACCCCTTCCGCTTTCTTTAATCTTTATAATATCCTCTACCCTAAGGTTGCCTGGAAGAGATCGCTATTTTAGCGATAAGGCCGCCTATTGTACATGCTGTATTTGCTATATGTCTATTGTTTTTGTTTTGGTGTACAATAAAGCATATTTTACTTTTTACTTTACTTTACTAAGATTATCTTTGCATCTTTAATATTTGGGCGTATTCCAAGTATCCAATAATATTATTTATCTTTACAAACTGTGGAGCTTATAGTAGGTATTTGAGTTAGGAAATGAATTCGCAAAGAACACTGCGTTTTTACTCGTCAATTCTTTCAAATAATATCTAGTATTTTCGTTTTATTTAACTAGTAACAAAATGAACAAAAACATACTAGACAATAGAAACAAAATTTCACACACCTATTGGAACAACGTGATAAAAAAACAACAGGCTAAGTATAAATTATCTAAAAGAAAATTTCTTAACTACTAATAGCTGTGAAGCTACTGTTTAAGATTGCACATTCTCTGAAGAATAGGAAACAAAGGGCGAGTCAATTTAGAAGACACGCGTACATTGTATCACAGGAGCAATAAGAATTTATTATAATGGAAGCTTACGCCTTTTTACAACCTTCCTTGAAGTCTATGAGGTCCCCGTGGAAACAATGTGAACAGTTCCGAGCTTGGCGCTACGGGGAGTGAAGAGTGCCAAACAAAGACCGAGGAACTAGGGTTGGCATTTGGCATTATTGGTTATTTGGACGACTATGAAGATTGTTGACTACATAAGGCAGGTAACTTACCTGGCAGGAGCACGGCCAGTACGATATCCCGTACTCCCACCAGGGTCATAGAAAAAGACAGCTTTTAATGGATGCAAGCCCCTCCGTTTCCCATGACGTAAGCTATAGTAAAGACATTTTTTGATTGTAAAAAGGTAAGTTGCTAGAAAGAAAGGCGCTCGATAAGTAAGCTACCTACCTAAGTTATAGTGATTAGTGATGCTTAAATGTGGCTGTTGAAAAAACTCTAAAAAGAGTAGTAAACATCCATCGGCTGATTAAATTACCTTAGTTATGTAAAAGTCTTTTTTTAACCGACTTCAAAAAAAAGGAGGAGGTTCTCAATTCGTCGGAATCTTTTTTTTTTTTTTTTATTTTTTTTTTTTTTATGTATGTTCCCCGATTACTCGAAGATGCGTGGACCAATTTCAAAAATTATTTTTTTGTTTGAAAGGGTATAGTTCACAGATGGTCCCATTGTCATCAAATCAGGATCTGATGATGGGATCCTGGAGAAATCGAGGGAACTCTTCAAATTTTATAAGCACACTTGAAGTGATTTGGGTATTGTTTGAAAGAGTAATTTTTTCCAGGTAGTCTTATCGTCATCAGGTCGGGATCTGATGATGGGATCTTGGTAATATCGAGGGAACTCTTCAAATTTTGCTAGTATACTTGAAGCGATTTAGATATCTTTTATATTTACTATTGCATTTCCTTGCAGTCATCAAGTAATGACTGTATTCATCAAGTCAGGATCTGATGATGGGATCTTGGAGAAATTGAGGGAACTCTTCAGATTTTAGAAGCATTCTTCAAGCGATGTGGGCATTTTTTCCATTGCCTTGCGCATAAGTTGTTTTCCACTAAAAAGTATAAAATAAAATGGAAAATTCTTTCCAAAAAACCAACTTCAAATGCCACTACAAAGAATGAAATAATTTTTAATGTACACCAATTCGAAGTCGGGCAATGTTTCGTTCATTCACTAAAAGTCCTTCGTATTGTCGATAAATTTGTCGTTTCTTTGCACATCAAGTTTTATAATAAGAAGGACTATTAATGATTGAACAAAACATTGCCCGACTTCGAATTGGTGTACATTAAAAATTATTTCATTCTTTGTAGTGGCATTTGAAGTTGGTTTTTTGGAAAGAATTTTCCATTTTATTACATTTAAATTTACAGCTAAATCCACAATGGGTTTAGATTTTGATTCCTTTTGCAAATATATGTATAAATCTTGAATTCTTGATATTGTTTTGGTAAGTGTTTTAGCGAATAGCTTCATAGAAACACTCATGCTACTAGAAAGAATTTGGTTGTGAATTGTGATCAATGATCGCACATGAAAGATATTACACAAATACAAATTTTTAACATGTAAAAAAGACGATTAGGTATAGCTTGCACATGCACAATAATTTGGGTAAGCTCAGAGTAAAAATTCCTATTTAGTTATTTGCTTTGTACTAAAATTAGTTTATCTCAGTTGGAAATTTATTATGCTTTAAAGTAGTCAGCGTATTGCATTAAAATAATTTAATGAAATTTTGGTTTTAATTTGTATTCTATGTATTCATAATGTTTATTGTAAATTATTATTTTGCTAAAGTTGACAGCCCTAAATATTAAACAGTAGCTTATTGTTGAAGAATAATGCGTTTTTGTTTGTATAGGAGACGCAATAATGACTCAGTCTTCAATAGGGTCGTTGTTTTTTTAGACCTTCAGTTTATATTTAGGATTATTCAGAAAATATTATGTCAAATTTCCAACCATTGAGAACGACCACGAAATTTATTAAGTTACGATTAATAATAACTATTACTATTAATTATTGTCGTGTCTCAATTATTATTAACAATATCTAGATATTCTAAATGGCTACGGGTCTTCTCTCAAAATGAGAATGGTTTGGCCACTTGACCAAGTGCGGGTTAGCATGACACTTTTCAAAGTTATTTAAGAACCTAGGGGAAAAGGTAGCTGTGCTAGATTATAAATTACATTATTTAATGAAGTGCTGGGAAAATTCCTAATAGACTAAAAAATAAAAATAGGTACAACATTTGAACCATTCCCGAATCAAATTACAAGAAAAATGCCTCAAGTAAATAATTAAGTCACAATTACGGCCCGTATGAATATATTATCTACATTGACTAATAAACGTACATGTTACAGAAACTTAAAATATACAATGCAAAAAGGAACCTAATAATATTTGCAATAAGGTTTCATTTTAAATAAATAATCCACTAAAACACATCTGCTTTCTAGCCTGTATGGCTGTATCAGAAACAAATGACGTAAACAACCGAACATCTCAATATAAGGTCGGGAGTGTATTAACATAACACTCTGACTAGTGAAAAAGATAGAGAGAAATAGGGCACCGCACGGCGTTCATAATAATAGGCAGATAGATTGGTTAAAAACTCTTCAATTTCACTTATGTATTGGCACCTCCTCCTTCGTCAATAAACTTGTGTCAGCAGAGAGTATCTATCCGATGGCTAAACCATACTTACTTACAATACAGTCATGTGAAAGACGTAAAGACGGCCACCCAGTGGCGTATTTTAAGATTCAGCGCCCCGGGCCAAGAAGGATTTGCCGCCCTATAAAAGTGTAGAATTGGAATTATTCTCGAACCGAAACTTTTTCCTTCAAAGCTTTCGATGTTTTTAAAACAAGCAAGTGCGAGACGGACTTGTTACCTAACCTAACCTAACTTACCATCACGCAATTTTGTTTTTAAATATTTTTTTACAAAGTTTTATTTTTATTGTTTGTTAATTTGTTATCATAAGAACCATAGTAAAAAACTAATACAATGCAGTTTATGACATTTTTAAATATCTATCTTTTACGAAGTTAAAGGATACAGCGATTGTTAAAATGAAGCAAAAAACACCGAAAAATTTTGATTTACTTAGTTTAGAGCTTATCACTGAAATTTTAAAAAAAATTAAGAAACAAACGCGAGCAAAGCGAGCTTAAAGTAGTAAGTGAACTTGAAGTCACAAATAGCCGCGAATGAAGTGAACATGAATTTTATACAATACTCCAGTAATTAGAACGCGAGCGAAGCGAGCGCGAAATTTTCTGTTTTTTTTACGGTTTCGGTCCATTTCAAGCAGTGACATAATCTCTATGTCTATCTATCTTACATCTCGTGTCTTGAATGCCACGCCTCACTCAGAATTCAATTCTTTTAACTATTCGCTGCGCTCATAGTGACACAAACAAAATTAAAATAAAATAAAATATTTAAGGTCTCCCGTACAATAAACGTTTTTTGCACGTTTTTGAATTTGTTGGGCAGGGGTGTTTAGTTTACTTTAATACTACTCAGAATTGGTCTTGATAGTACGGAACCCTCAGTGCGCGAGCCCGTCTCACACTACTAATAATTAACAATACGCCATAAGCTGATGTGAAGCTAAATAAAAAAATTGATTCTTTAAGCGCCCCTCTCCAATAACATATTTATAATTTTGTATGCAATTACCGGCTTCTTTGTATTCAATTATCAATATACGTATAAATAGTGAATTTGAAATTATTCTGTTCGTTCATTCTGAAGTGAAACGACTTTAACGGGCCGCGTTCGTGAAGTTCCTATGTTACCTTAAACCTGTAAGTAATGTAAGTAGTTTTCAGTGTAATTCCGTTTTTTAACGAAAGCTTTTTTGTGGGTCATTTAACTTTTAGTGCAACAGCCAATTTGCCCCAGTCTTTGTTAAGGTTGGTTACAAAAATCGCTTCTCACCGCCCATAGTGTACTTATGTGACAAACTTCTTACAGTTTTATTTTCATGCTGAGCCTAATTAGATGTAACTTGTAACAACTTAAACACGTACTGCATCATCGCTTCGCGCCTCTCTAGTCCTGAATTGCCCGAACTCCCAAGTTGCGCACGCAATAAAGTTCGACAGACATAACGCCGCCCGTTATCCGCCCTCCCTAATATAAGTACGCTGGACTTCACACTGTCAACGTAAAAAGGAAGACACTTGATTTTATTTATATTTATATTTATTTATATTTATTTATTGTATTACATAACCAGGAACACATTACAGAAAACTCCAATACGTTTCCCTGGGTCACATAGTCATAAAATTAAACAATTAAATAATCAAAGTAAACACTATTCAGTCATCACATTAAACATTAAATTATACAATAAATTCTTTAGTCTACAAAATTAATCATTACTTAACATCATAATATTAAAAATTAAATTTAGCAATTAACAAAAATATAAAATGTCATAATTTTTCAAACATCAACTTAAACGTTCGCTCAAGCTGATGAGCAAGCGCAGTGACCGAGCTACTGGCGCGTGTTTCGCCATCTCAGTTTTGCAGTACGGGGGCGCAAACAGTCTGCGACGACGCGCACCTGCATACCCATCCGGTACATGCAAAGCTATCGCCTCCAGCACACATGAGTTGCTTTTTTGACCTCGAAGCAGATCTACTACATGCATTACTAGGGCAACAGTACGTCTAAACTCCAACCTGTCATATCCCACCATGCCTAGAAGGAACATGCTAGGATATATTGTTGGATACCCAACGGAATATCCGTACTGATTCCTGTACAGCCACCGAATAATTTTTTTTTGAATTTTTTCAACTCAATCTATGTATTTGGCTTCATGTGGATTCCATATTATAGCATTACTTTCCAGCCTACTCCGCACATAAGCGTTGTAAAGCAGTTTAATAAGTTTTATTGATTTAAAATGCTGCGCTTGCCGGAGCACAAAACCTAGCATTCTATAGGCTTTGGTGCAGATTTTCGCCATTTTGGCGCTAATTGTTGCATAAGTTGGCTTGAGAGTCTATGGAACTAAAATAAAATAACATTTACTTCGACGCTCATTTGCAAGATAATGTTTATTTTAAAATCAGCATAAAAAATATACTATAAATTGTATAGACTATTAAGTCCATGCTGATTCTAAAGAGGTCAACTCCCGCCCTCTACCATCGGTGCGCCTGTCAGTAATAACTTAAAGTTTAAACGATGCCTTGCGTTATAATGTCTATCAAACTTACAATCACATAAAATTTAGTTAAGTTTTTGATGTACTTAATCAAGGAATATTGAAGAAGTTATAAAAAACGCCTTTCTAATGATCTAATATGGTTTTTTTTTAATTTGTTCAAGCAAATGAATAAAGGCTATCTCAATAAAAATCTTAAGCTGAGAGAGGTGCGGCTTGCGCCGCCCCTCGGAGGCAGCCGCCCTGGGCCATGGCCCACTTGTCCCTAGGGTAAATACGCCACTGCGGCCACCAAGACGTAAGTAGTATAGCTGTTTTAAGCATCTTTTTAGGTACGTACTGTGGGCTCACGAATAACTTGTGCCTAAACTATTTTAGATAACAAATTAAGCCCAACAGCAATATATAGGTATTTGTTAATATAAATTAGTTATGAAAACCTTAAGGTTAACGCCTTCAAAAAAACCGGATAAGTACTGTCTCTCTGTAAATCCATAAAAAAACTACTCCAGTACTATTAATATTTAATTAAATGAATTGATAATATAAAAATAGGATTAGTTTTAAAGTGTGTATCTTTTCCACTAGTCTGTGACCAGTCATCGATTCTATTGCATCTCAAACATCTCCCGTTCTCAGTTTGAATAAATTATGCCGGTGTTGCTTTTACAACCTCAATAATTTAACATTCAAATTGTACTTCGATCACTTTCAAAGTAACACACTACGTTTCATTCGGGAGAATCAGAATTAGCTCTCACCGGTCAAGTAGGCAGGTTTGTCGATTATTATTTATCTGTTAAGCATAGATATAATATAATACTAAGGATGACGGGTCAGCGCTAAAAGGTTTCCGAACCGAAAGAGAGATAAAACGCGAAAAGGGAGACAATCGCACAATAGCTAGTTCAAGTAAAATTAGGCTGTATAGTAATGGTTTAAGACATAAATTACAATGTTTTAGTTGGTAAAAATACACATACCCTGGTTTATATATAGGTTTTCTCGGGACACTTTTTTCGTGAATTTCGTATTACACCCGGGGTCCTTAGATAATAAGTCAATGCTGTAAGGCTTTAAGAAGGCCGAATGACAGTTTACAGGGGGACGGGGCAGCCGCGTTCACACTGATTTACTTAAATTTCGGGGACATTATTACTTTACACGATTGTTAGAAGGCCTAAAAATAAAACTAGCAATCAAAGTTATTGTAATTTTAATTTTCTTTTTTGTGTGCAAGAATTCTTTAAAAAGCTTGCGCCATTTTCCAGACAATTTGAAAGTATGACCAAATTAAATGCTTTTTGGGATTTTTTTCTGAAAGAGGGTTTGAGAAAATTCAATTTCTTGTCCATAACGATTGTTCATTAAACCCTTATTTTCCGTTACATATTTTTCTGTAAGGATTCGATGATCAGTTATTTAAACAATTTGACTTAAACATCATAAAAAAGAGCCAGTTTGCCACCTCTTCAAGCCTTAAGTGTAAAGCACTTTACTCTATAAAAAGAAAAGGTAAAGGAAAGTATTAACTGAATAACTTATTTAAGCGCACTGACAAACCACTGGAGGGATCAAGGAGGAGGTGGGAGGGATAACCTTTGGCATACAGGTAAGCTATAACGTGGCCCGCTTAAAAAACGGTCTTTGACAATCTTAAACCTAATGGAATTGGAAACATGTTAACGGTCCCATGAGCAAAACCACGAGCAATCACTAGTAACTTATATTTAGTTATCGTAATACCAATAAAATATAAAACGTTATACGAAAAAAAAGGAAAAATTCTATTTTTTCACATACGTATAGGTCGTAACTTACAGGCCATGTTTGGAAAGCAAGTTTGCGCCACGAAAAAGTGACAAGGAACTCAACACTTGCTCTTTTCAAAACATAATCATAACCAATTTTTCTTACACAATAATAATATGATTTTATGATATCTCTAGAGCAGACGGAAGCGTATACCTATCCATGTAATTCCAAGAAACTATAATTTAGGAATAATCCTTAAATGGTATTGTAACTTTTGACAGTTAATTTAAACCTCCTTTAAACACAATTATGTGTTCCAAGAGGGAGGCCTCGAATTCAAAAGTGCGGCGAAAAATACTTTGCCCAAATTGTCAAACCCGAGCCGTCGCAACACAATTATTTTTCACGCACCCTAGCATCCGCACACCATACCAAATTTCAAATTGACACACTCACACTAGCAGGACAGATTAATTAGTGTTAATTAGTTTTGCTAATAATTGTAAAAAAATTAATGTAACGCTGTTGATTACTTTTCAAAAAAATAAAACAAAATAATCCGCTACTTGAAAAGATTCTGTATGGTACAATAGGTATGCAGGAACACACACTATAAAAAAAAGTTGCCGCACTCACGGAGCTGTCGTTGTTATAGGTTGGGCTCTATCGACCTATTATAAATCTATGTTTAAACACTTGGTATTGATTGCTTTCATGATTTAGCCGCTAAGACGGATCTTTGACAGTCTTTCTTGACCTCTAATTTGAAAAAATGGGACCCTTTTAATCCTAAATGGAAGGGACTAACTTTTATCCAGGAAAAAATTATAGTTCTCGAACGATATTTATAAAACCGATAGGTATCTGTGCAGGCGTAACTGCAGCCAAAACTAAGTAGTCACGGTCTTCTGAACAAAAATTGGTTGTCTGTAAAGTCGGTTTACTGACGATAGTTGAACGTGACAACGTCTTCTTTGTCGCTCGTTCCGCGCTCGCGAGGTAACGCCGGTAACGCCGCATGAGCGAGGTAACGCCGGTAACGCCGGATGAGTCATGTTTTTCGTGCGTGCAACCGGCTGTATCGAATTATAAGACGTTGTCACGTCAAAAACCTCACACGCAAGGGTCAAGTAATAAAAGGCTACTAAGTGAATAAAGACAATCTCCTACAGCTCATGTGCCTACTAAGTAATCGCCTTTACGGTCAAGTGAGAACCTGTAATGAGCGGGTCGGCAGGCGTTTTGTTTCACATCACCATTATCACTAAAAGGGCTGAATCAAAAGGAAACCGCCTAATTCCCTTCCGTTTCCCGTAATACATGCTTACCGCATTCAGATATCTGATAAGGGTCGCGCTTAATGAAAAAAATTGTGGCCCATTACGTAACTGAAGTGGCATTTATTTATTGTATCTTTAGGGTTACGAATAAGTATCTAAGGGCTCTGATACACTTGGTGACCTGCGTCAATAGACATAATTAATATATACCCTGGTGTTCATGCGTTATCGACTCATTGGTTTGTGCCCTCTGTGGCACTGTTCTGTTCTCTGTGCTACCTACACAGTAGGTCTGTGGCTACCTGTCTGTTGAGATGACGTTTGACAGATCGGTGACGTATGTAAATCTCTCTTGCTTTTGTCAACGTAAATGTATTAAAATTATTTTACTATTAAAGATTTTACACAAAAACAAATGTGCAGTGTTGTTTTTTTGTGGGTGCTTGGACATTAAAATGGTCCTTCGAGCCGGATTAAAAACTGTGAGTACAATTGAAATAAAAACACCAGTGCTTCGGACTTATAAAAACTTAATAGTGATCAGACTGACTGATAATTACAAGTGTTGTTCAACGACCCGTGCATTCAGAATATCATTTTGGTTCATTACAAGTGTTATAACATTATAATTCTCGCAATCGTACCGCGAGTAGGTACAAGAAGTCGACCGGGCGTCGCTTAGCCGTGTCGTAGGCAATACAATAAGCAACAAGGCACTCGCCGCGCCGTCCCGCGGTCTTAGATATCTCGACCGCCCGGAGTGGATTCTTGTTACATCGGGTAACCATTTTGAAATCGGTCGCCTTGAATTTTGCTAAAGGCTTAAGAATTTGAACCTTACTTATTGGCTTATTCACTAATATATTATTACATCTTAAGGCCTATTCACTTAACTTATAACAAACTAAATTGAAAATGCCTCAAGCCATAAGCAACGTACAGGCCTGCAATACACAAAAGTCACTTAGTGAACGTATATCAAGGCTATTGATAAATCATAAGAAAACTTCTAAGTCCAGATACACCAAAGGATATTTAGACACTAGACTCGAAACATTATAAGAATATTGGGAGTCTTACCAAAGACAACACAACGAAGTTTTACTTAATGTCCCCGTAGAAGTATTGACCCAACTTAAATTTGATCCCGAAGATAATTTTAACACAACGGAAGATACTTACCTAGAACTTAAAACTTTATTAAAAGAGTGTTTAAGTGAATTTGATAGCCCGTCACAAAAATCTGAGCCGTTGGAAACGAGTCATACCGAGCAAGGGAAACGCAAAACGAAACTTCCACCTATCAATATCCCTAAATTTTCGGGGGATTATTTAGAATATTCGAGTTTTCGGGACATTTTCACTTCACTTATTCGCAACGATGATAGTTTGTCAGATATAGAAAAATATCACTATTTAAAGTCTAGTATCACGGGAGAAGCTGAACAACTTTTGAAAAATTTTGCCCTCACTTCAGTTAATTATGAGAAAGCTTGGAAGACCTTAGAAGACCGATACAATAACAAGAGAGTTATAGTCAATCACACCCTAAACCGTCTTCTCACACAAAGAAAGTTGACCGTTGAATGTGCACACGGTATAAAGGATTTATTGGACACTACACAGCAATGCCTACATTCTTTGCAAAATTTAGGTATAGATACAGACACTTGGGATCCTATAGTAACTCACGTGGTTGTTTCAAAATTGGATATGGAATCTCACAAACTATGGGAACAATCACTAGGATCCTCCACAGATCTACCTTCCTTTGCATCGTTGGCATCTCACCTGGAAAATCGTTTTAGAACTCTAGAAATGGTCAGCAATACAAAAAAAGAAGTCTCTAAGAAAGTCACACAACCACTAGCACAGTCACAAAAGACTAAAGCTATAAAGAGCTTCACAACTGAAGTAAACACCGAATGCACTTATTGCACCCAACGTCACTACATAAGTCACTGCGCATCTTTTTCACAACTAGATGTAGAGCAGCGTAGAGATTTTGTCAAGAACAATAACCTTTGCTTCAACTGCTTAGTTAAGGGGCATTCAATTAAGAATTGCAGACAAAATACTCGGTGCCGCACCTGTACCAGAAAACACCACACCCTGTTGCATCAGAACGAGATTGTTGCTAAGCCAGTAGTTGAAACAAAAGAAGAAACAGATCAACCACCAGAAAACTCTGAAAAAGAGATCACAAGCATGAAAGTATCCGTCGGAAATAATCTGGTAATTCTAGCTACTGCTCGTGTAGGGATCAAGAATAAAAATGGTGTCATTACATACCTCCGAGCACTGGTTGATCAAGGATCCATGGCGACGTTCATCACAGAGTCAGCAGTGCAACTTCTTGGTTTGACGAAGAAACACTTCGAAGTACAAGTTACTGGTATAGGAAACAACGCTGTCAAATCACAACATACAGTCCTCTTAGATATCTATTCACCGATTGATACTCAGCACGTGATGCAACTTAATGCTCACGTTCTCACAAAGTTAACAACATTGCTACCCACTAAACGTTTCAACACAGAGAAATGGCCAGGTCTCACTAGTCTCTCACTATCTGATCCTCACTTTAACCGACCTGGACAAATCGACGTGTTATTAGGAGCTGATGCTTATGCTGCTATACTCCAAGAAGGATTACACAAGCACCAATCTCTAATTGCACAAAACTCACGACTAGGCTGGCTAATTTCAGGCAGCACTAAGTCATCTGATGATCTTCCTGAGCACCATATCACAGTTAGCACTTCACTTATAGAGGTAGATCATTTACTTAGAAAATTTTGGGAGATTGAAGAACTTACACAAAAGGATAAACCCTTAACACTACTAGAGCAAAAATGTGAAAATCACTACAAAGAAACGCATACACGTAAAGAAGATGGTAGATATGAAGTTCACTTACCTTTCAAGGATGAAAATACACCAAACCTCGGAAATTCTAAGCCTATAGCCCTTCGACGTTTGCTTCAAATGGAAAGAAAATTCGCACGTTACCCTGAATTTAAGGAAAGATATTGCCACTTCTTACGACAGTATGAGACACAAGGTCATATGGAAGTAATCCCTGAAAATGCAGAAAGTCATGATGAGAAAGCACACACAAAGAGATACTACTTACCGCATCACGCGGTTGTTAGAGAATCTAGTGTCAGTACTAAACTAAGAGTCGTTTTTGATGGTAGCGCCAGCCCTGTGAAAGGAAATTCTTTAAACGAGGAACGCTATAAATTTACAAAAACGTCTCACTGAGCTGTTTGCTCGGGGCGGGTTTCCTTTGCACAAATGGGCATCCAATAGTCCATTAGTTTTGAGTACGATTCCATCAACGCTTAAGGTATCACAGAATAGTGTCAATATTAAACTCGATGAATCAGTTAAAGCTTTAGGTGTCACCTGGAAACCACAACTAGATGTTTTCGAACTGAAAGTTCCGGTAGATTGTAGAGCTGACTTGAGTTTTACTAAACGAGCGGTTTTGTCCGTGATAGCTAAAGCGTTTGATCCACTAGGTTGGCTTGCACCTATTATTATTAGTTTAAAAATTTTCATGCAAAAACTGTGGCAAGCTGGCTTAGACTGGGACGATGAACTCCCTAATGATTTAAACCTTGAATGGAGAACATACATTGCTCACTTAAACACAATGAATTGTATACAATTACCGCGTTGGTTTGGCATATCTGAAACCACTTCTAGAATTGAATTACATGGTTTCAGCGATGCCTCATGTTCAGCGTACGCTGGAGTCGTATACCTCAGAGTTATAGACGGTGATCAAATTAATATCAGTTTAGTTGCTGCTCGCACTAAAGTAGCGCCTGTGAAACAAATTTCAGTACCTCGTCTAGAGCTCTGTGGAGCCGTCCTATTAGCAAATCTCTTAAAAGATGTTAAAATTAGTTTAAATATTCCTGATGACTGTATTTTTGCCTGGACCGATTCGACTATAGTTCTGTCATGGTTACGTAAATCTCCCCATATTTGGAAAACGTTTGTCGCTAATCGTATCACGGAAATTTTGAATATACTTAACCTTTCTCATGTCAGCGCAACCCCGGGTGTGCGCGAGAATCCGCGTATCAGGCCGTGTCAGCGCACACCCGTTTGTGCGCGGGAAGTTTCTTGTCATTGGCTGAGTTAATTCTCAATGGCCGTTTTATATTTTTAGAGACGGCTATTGGTAGCTTGTGAGTGTATGATTTTTGAATGAAATGACGTTTAGAATGTTGGTACAAGTATCAGAACTATTTCACAATAAATTATTTTTGGAACGTTAGTCATGCGCGTTGCGGCGCAAAATGGCGGACGTGCGGTTACTTGTTGTTTGTAAAATGGTTTATTATAGTGAAACAAATGAGTTTTGAATCAAACAAATGAAGTTTATTGATAATGGTAGTATGTATTTAGTGTTTAGTGTGGCCTTGTTCGTAAATATTATCAAACAATTAGTGAAATGAGACGAAATATTTGCAGCCTACGAAATTTTTGCAGTCTTCATGTAAGTTTTACCTAAACTATATTTACATTTCGGAAATAACTTTTTTGGTGTTTTTACAGACATAAACAAATATATATTCAAGTAAATCATTTCGTAACGAACAAAACTGTAGAAGATCATGTCAAAACCTATAAGCATAATTAAGATATATAGAATTTACTAAATGCGTGCGCAAAATTTTTTATTTTTTTGCAAGTGTCTAAAAGAACGGACTCGCGGCGGAGATACGTAATTGGAGGGGCTGGACTCTTGACAGGTTAATAGCAATCAGTGGCATCACGTAAATTCTCAAGAAAATCCCGCTGGTTGCGTTTCACGTGGATTGAATCCGGAGCAATTAGAGGCTCAAGAACTATGGTGGAATGGCCCAGCTTTTTTGAAAAATTCAGTAAAACTTCAATTTACAAATTGTGATTTACCAGACGTGACTCTCGAACGAAAAACACAACCTGAAAAGGTAATTGTTACTGCTAATTTAACTCAGAACGACTTTAAAGGTAATTATTTAAAGCGGTACTCCAAGTTGTCTAAATTATTTCGTGTGACAGCATATCTTTTGAGATTTATACAGAAATGTAAAGCAAAATTTAATTCTAGAAAAATGCAAATGGATACTTACTCTTTTCCTCAGTATCTGACTGTGGCTGAATTGAGAAAGGCTCGCCATATTTGCCTTCGCCTCTCGCAGGAATATTATTTTGCTAAAGAAATAGAGATACTGCGAAAAGGAGGCAAGATTCCAAAAGTAGTACCCTTAAACAACTTGTACCTTTTTTGGATAACGAGAACATCTTGCGTGTGACCGGACGACTCCGTAATGCATTGATCAGTAGCGATCGAAAGACACCAATTTTGCTCTCTGCTCAGTGTCCTTTAACGACATTGATCGTTCAAGACGCTCATCTTCATGCATTACATGGTGGTCCTCAATTAACTCTTAATCTTTTACACTGTAATTACTGGATAATAGGTGGTAAAAATTTGGTTAAAAGAGTTATTCATAAATGTCTTACCTGTTTTAAGCAATCTTCTACCACATTACAGCAACTGATGGGACAGTTACCCGCTTCTCGAGTCCGACCGGGTAAACCTTTTCGATGTAGTGGAGTAGATTACGCTGGTCCAGTTACGTTAAAGTTATATCCAGGAAGATGCCAAAAAACAAGTAAGGCATATATCTGTTTATTTGTCTGCACGGTCACCAAAGCGATTCACCTTGAGCTGGTCAGTGATCTGACAACTAATACCTTTTTAGCTGCCTTTCGTCGCTTCACCTCCAGACGCGGCCATTGTAGTGATCTCTGGAGTGATTGTGCAACAAATTTTATTGGAGCATCGAGAGAACTCGATATAATGTTTAAAAATCGAAAGTCGGAAGTAATTGGAGAAATCGCGGAATTGCTTGCTAATGATAACACCACGTGGCATTTTATATCACCAGGATCTCCACACTTCGGTGGACTATGGGAGGCTGGCGTCAAATCTGTGAAGACGCACCTTAAGCGAGTCATAGGCCAAACTTTTCTAACGTTTGAAGAGTACGTCACGCTATTAACTCAAGTGGAAGCTTGTGTTAACTCCAGACCATTAACAGTACCTTCCAGTTCAATTGAGGATAATTCTCCAATTACTCCTGGTCATTTCTTGATAGGAGAAGCCCCTATAACCGTTCCGGAACTTAATTTTAAAGACATCTCTTTATCTCACTTAGATCGTTGGCAACTTTTACAAAGAATGATGCAAAATTTCTGGTCACGTTGGAGTCTAGAATACCTTTGCACTTTACAAAATCGCTACAAGTGGTCTCAAAAGATGTCTGAACCTGATGTTGGAACTATAGTACTTGTAAAAGATGAGAGACTTCCTCCCGGAAAATGGCTTCTTACTCGAATTGTAGACAAGCACCCAGGCAAGGATGGTCTCACTCGTGTTGTCACTTTAAAAAATGAAAGATCATATTTTCAAACGTCCTATAACCAAGATTTGTCCGTTGGACATACGAGATGACAGAGTTTAGACCTACCTCGTCTTATAAGGTTATAATTGAGCTTATTGTTATTTTTGTAACCAAGATATTTATAGTAATTTCTACCACAACATTGTAATGTTTTTAACTTAGTTTATTTACTCCTACCTTTAAAGGACCATTCGTCCTTTGGGGGCCGGAATGTTCATGCGTTATCGACTCATTGGTTTGTGCCCTCTGTGGCACTGTTCTGTTCTCTGTGCTACCTACACAGTAGGTCTGTGGCTACCTGTCTGTTGAGATGACGTTTGACAGATCGGTGACGTATGTAAATCTCTCTTGCTTTTGTCAACGTAAATGTATTAAAATTATTTTACTATTAAAGATTTTACACAAAAACAAATGTGCAGTGTTGTTTTTTTGTGGGTGCTTGGACACCTGGAGAAGAAAGACGGCGCGTAAAAATCTCGCCAGTTTATCGGTGCCAAAAATGCTTGTTTTATCGCCAACAGTAAGCTGTTCGCTCAGCAGCCACCGATAGACTTTTGACAGATGGCGCTACTATTTTCTTGTAATACGAAAAAGTTTACGTAATATCCTGAGTTTTCTTATCAGTGTGGTCGATTCTGTTGTTCAAAATCTCTAAACTAAACTTATTTAAAATAGTGCTATCCTTTTCCATAGGGAGCAGTTTGGAAAGGATAGCACTACTTTAAATTAGTTTAGTTTAGAGATTTTGCACAGCAGAATCGACCACAGTGCCTGCGTCCTTAGACATATTACTTCTCTAAGATCGTCACAGAATTTAGAAACCTCTTGATCCCTTATTCCATACTAAAATGAAACGAGGGTAAAAAATATATAGGAATGTCATAACAATCGACAAATCAATCACGTGACTTAATCGAAGACAATTGTCTTTCTAATGATTTTTAGGGTTCGCACCAAAAGGGTAAAACGAGATTATATTTGGTACTATAGTAACTAGTGTTATTATCTCGCTGCAGACTCGGTCATAAATCATCCGAGTGATTCGCTTTTGTATTTCACTGCTGAGCTTAACTGCTGCTTTTGTATTTTAGTGAACAGCAAAAGCGAAACACTCGAATGATTTATGGCCGAGTCTGCAGCGAGATAATAACACTACTAAAGACTCCGCTTTCCGCCCGTCTGTTACCTGGCTGTAGGTATATCATGAACCGTGATAGACTTTAATTGGAATTTTCACAGTTGATGTGTTTCTGTTGCCGTTAACAACAATTAATACTAAAAATAAGAATGAAATAAATATGAAAGGGGGCTCACAACACTCAAAATTAAGTGGACCTTCCTCATTTAATAATTTTTGGCATAAAAATACTGAGTTACGGCTAAACTTAACATTTCACCAATAAATTATAATACAACTAGATTTGTGGGAATATATTAACGTAAACCAATATTAAGCTCACAGTTCCATCTTTCATGAACTTACAATGTCCTTATCATTTCTCTTAGAATAGGACAGTAATTTAAACGCAAAACTAAATCCCATTAAATTAATTATCTTCTTAGATTATTCTTACAAGACGATCGTACCAGTAGCGCGACAAAATTTATCGATATCGATATCTGTAATAATCGAGTTTTCCTATCGATTTATCAGACGTACCTAATGATCGTAAAGTTTATAATAGGTGGTGAGTGTCGGACTAATGAGAATATATACCTGAATTGTACGCGATAAATTATAGTGGGCTTGATATTGAAGAGATGTACGAGTACTGTAAAGGTTAGAGCGGCTGATGAGACACTTTCATACTTAGGGTACCGACCTACTTAATTTATGAAGACTACGTTGCAAAGACAGTGGTTTCGTCTTCGGCCTTATAATTTAAACTTAGAATCCTAGCCAATAAGAATGTTCCCTCTGACTTTTCAGGGTTATAGTTATAGAATTGGTCGTAAACGACTTGAGATCTCGTATAATACACACGTGAAAACCCATAATAATATGAAAAGTACATTTGGACGAACGGGTGGACCGTGGACTGTTTAGCGAGAGCAAAAGAGCCTCGTTACTTTAGCATTTTGGCGTGGATCCTAAAATGATGTTAAATCACTTACCTAAACCTAAAAGAATGTCAGTGTGAATCATTTGACTCGGCTTAATTGCCTCAAAAACGAACGTCAATTTTTATGTAGAGACATTTTTTTCTTATAAGATTTTTGTTGTATTATCCCCTTTGTTAGCATAATAATATTGTATCTTAGGTTTGAATAGAAAGACGAAAAGAATACATTATGCTTGTCGACACCCAAAATGAAGGAGGAAATCTGTGTAAGCATAATAAAGTTGTTTGGTTATAATTTTGTGTGGGTGTTAAATGGCTATAGGCATTCTTTCTTAGGAAACATTTCTTTGGTAAGAAAAACGTGTACCTTATAACTACTTTTATATTTTGAGAAACATAAGGAATTTACGAGAGGTGATTTTTTGAGAGGATATACTATGGAAAAAACAATTAGATAAATGGTTACGAGGATCAAATTAAATGGGGTATCCTCACTTTAGGTTACATTTATAATTGTGTTTTATAATTGTGTGTGATTTCATGTTAGAATTACTATGGTTATGATCAGCTCAGCATTAGAATTGCACACCAACTGCGTAAAAATGTATCAATTAATTATCAATCAATAAAGAACTGCATCAATGTCGAAAATGATTGATTGATTTAAGTAATATTTCTTAAATATTTGATTTTTACGTTATCGGAGAGATGAATTTAGTACGGATTCATACACTCCATACATGTCTGATAATATTTTAATGAAGTCTTACCGGTTTTTAGTGTCTAAAATGGCTCAAATGAGATCTAGTGAAAGACTTCATCTGTTGCTGGTTACCATCTCACTGGCAAAGACGTGCCGCCAAGACATTTAGCAATCTGGCGCAATAGTTTATAGCCACTGATATAGCCTTAACTCCTTCCAAAGCATCATCACTAACTATACACACAACCAAAGGCTAGAATACAGTCAAGGACTAACTTGTAGCCAACAAAAAAATCTCTGCCAACTTTCCCTTAACATCTAAAGCAGTAGTACCCGCATAATATTTTGTGGAATCATATTTATTTACTGAGCTTTTAGCTGAGCTTCAAGCTTTGAGATTCTTTTACAATTTTCCATTAAGATTTGCATAAATAAACGTGGATTTAATTGCAATAACAAGCACATTTATCACAGGCCGTACCGCAGTCGAGTCAGCGCAAAGCGAAGAAATGCTTTTTTTTTCTCCACAATTATATTAAAGCAACCGTAAATAATCTGATTTTCAATTTCGTAGACTGAATTAAAAAGTTCCTAATATCAGGGACCCAGATTACGGAGGAGACGTTGATATTGAGTATTGAAGATACACCATGGCAAAGTTGCCATAAAAAGATGCGCGCTTTTATTCAGCGGTAGATAGGACTTATTGCTCATTGCTGTTATTGAAATACTTATTTCAACTCGGTTTACTGCGGTCTTTAACAACAAGGCTCTGAGTTCGATACCCGAGTTGAGCTAAAATATAGTACCTACCTATTGAAAAGTTCTTGTATCAAATTTTCAATAAACATGCCATCGGTCTCTCATTAATTGCAGACACTTTCATGAATTTATTTTAGTTTTCTGCACTATTTACCATTTGATATCATCTTTCAACTACTTACTTAAAAAGCGATAGGAGCTAAGTTTTCTGTTCACGTATCAATAAACAGTAATTGAGTTCCTATAAAATTTATAAGAATAATTCCTTTAGTCATTTTAACACAGTAATTGTATGGTAGAAACAATCTTAGGCTGCGTATATCAAAGGAGGGATATAATTTTTGTCTTAGCAAATTGAATTCCGGATCTTGGAAGGAGATTGACTGACCACAAATTGGGGATTCGCCGTCGGGTGAGATAACATCTGAGGAATCTCATTACAGTATCATTCGTCGTGAGATGCCCTTTGTACGCTTTTAGTTTGTCCTGGAATCTTTGAAGGATTAGTTTATTGGACTTTGAGATGTCTCGTCTGATGTTCGTAAATAATTTCGGTTTCACTAAAATACACTTGCGTGGGCGAAAGGTTTGTTAATTATTTTACTAGTTGATTAGTAATTCTAAGGGATCTTACTAGGAGGTACCAGTAGTTTGAATTTGCGAAGGGTGGGATTCGTCTTCGTGCATTGTACTACCTTTTATCACACTTCACACTATATAATAAAGGCGAAAGTTTGTGTGTAAGTGTGTGTGTGTGTGTAAGTGCGTATATTTGTTACTCCTTCACGCCGCAACTACTGAACCGATTTGGCTGAAATTTGGAACATAGATAGCTTATAACCCGGATTAAAACATAGGCTACTTTTTATGCCGGGAAAATCCATACTTCCCATGGGATATTTAAAAACCCCTAATTTTCACCGAAATTCACGCGGGCGAAGCCGCGGGCAAAAGCTAGTCTCTTTATAATTTTAATATTTATAACTGTCCCTAGATTGTGTACGAAAAACGTATTCATTGTTATCGTAATCGTTTACGTATTCTGCCCGTTTATTGGGTACCTGATTTACATCAGTCAATCGGGGCGCAGAATTCGCTAACGATTACGATGAATAAGTACGTTTTTCTTAAGCAATCAGACCCCTGATTTCTGCCTGACTTTGTTTGTCATATACAAATAATTTGGAGACGTTATATCAGTAAACCAAACCCATCCAAATCCATTATAATAACAGTAATTAACAGCAAGTTATAGGTTTACTTGCTGCGAGTCAGTGCTATCTCACTTGATGGTAAGTGAGGACGCAACCTAAAATTTTAGAGTGCTTAGTGCATAGCGGTAAATGGACCCCTTATTGTTGTTACACAGCATTGCATGGACAAGTTTAATCACTTGGCGGTACGCCACGAGCCGAAAATCGAACCAGGGACTCCTTTTTTAAATCCAACTGCTCCTTTATACCACTTGGCGTATGTAGAAATGATCACTAAGTTTCATAGCTTAGCTTTGACCTCCTCACAGTTCACCTGTGTGCTGTGGTGTGAAACCACCATAAGGCTGCTTTTCCACCAAAGATTTGCTCTATCTCAAACGCTTTTGTTGTCAATAGAGCCGTTCGATTTTTGAAGCTACTAGCTGACCCGGCAAACGTTGTTTGGCCATATGATAACCGAATGGAATGGACTGTTTCAGTGTTGATTTAATTATTATAGGGTTTTTAGTATTTTCTTTTACCTATTTATATTTCTAATCATCTCTTTACATTTTCTATTTTGCACGTACTTTTAATTTCATCAAATGTGTCATAGCTAGAACAGTTTGAATGGGAAAATTGAGTTGACCTTCTTGATGAATTCAAAAGAAATCGACGATGAAATCAAATGAACACCAATTCATTATATTAGTGTTTGATGCTTGTGACAAAAAACTTAACATGGTAAACCGCAATAAACTTGACCCTCCTGATGGTCTGCGGGACGCGAGGCGGGTGATGCGATTGGCTATAGGTAACGACACGTCAGCGCTGCCGGCGGACAGAGACAGACTTGCTGATTGGTTGAGCAGCTCCCGCCCCGCGTCCCGCAGACCTTCAGGAGGGTCAAGTTTATAGGTAAATACCTATAGCAACTAGCACGTCTCTGGTGGACATACACCGTTTCTGCGCGATTGTGCTATACAGACTGCAAAGGCCCCTACCGGCGGACGGAAAATTAAAAAGCAAAACGAGCGCTGCTTCCTTTAGCCCATTCTTTTTAATTTTTTCAAACGCGATGGGCGACGCGATATGGAATCATTAAAAATTGTAAGGACTCGGTCACACTTGATATATGGCATAAAACGATGAATAGGGAAAGTGAATCCCGCAAAGAGCATCGATCTTTCTCGCAGTGCTTGTGGTAGAAATAAAGATAACACTCAATATTATACTATATGTTTGTGTAAGAAGAATAAAAGATATAGGACATTATTAGTACATTTCAATATAAGTGCGGAAAGTTTGTCATTTCTTTACGAGTGCCGGTTTGTTGACCCAAGCCGAAGGCGAGGGTCAACTATAAGGACGAGTAAAAATGACAATTCCGCACGTGTATTGAACGACGTTTTTTAATACATTTGCGAAAAAAAAATATAGGTTTTACGTGTTTGCCTGCTCCGTGTTTGCATGCCGTGTTCGTGTTTATGCGCTCCTGGTACGCCCGCTCCGGTGCCGCGTAGGAGGAAAACACAAAAGCACTAGTGCGGAAAAGAATAACTTTGCGCACGCTAAACATACATGGAAATGTCAACTTTTTGAGCAAATGTATTAAAAAATTTATTATCAACACATTCTATTACCACACATTATGCCTTAAATTGACATTACTAAGTTGACATATTAGTTAGTTTAAGGTTTGTAGAGATAGAAAGGTTTATCAAAATTTACTCAAGTAATATAGTTTTGATGACACACTGAGCAGCGCTAAGCCAATCTGTGAGATGACGGTCATGACAGTTGACAAATAGTAATACATACAAAACTCACCCCGAATTCCGTTATCGAACAAAAACGTCGTTACTAGGCAGTAAATTCATCACCATTGATGTAAATACGTTGAAAAAACTGCCCAATATATCCGCGTCCTAACCCTCCCAGATTTATTCGATACGAAATGACGAAGTTAGAGACTGATATAGAATTTTCAATGAGATCGCATTAAATCACTAAGCTGGGGTGAAGATTGAGCTTCGATAAAAGAATTTCTGTAAAACAATATTTTGCGCTTGGCTCCAATAAAATCGGATGGATTTTTTTTTAACTACACTGAAAAACTTTATCAAATAAATTAAATACGAATATTTTTGATATAGTCTTAATTTCTTTTTTGTGCATTGATAGCACGAGATGTCTTTATTTACCATTCGACTTTTATATTCATGTTGTTGCTCAAAATAAGAATCATAGCCTTTATTTGCAAACCAGAAAAAAGCTGATTGTGTGAAATATCAACACCTAGTAGTGTCAATTATTAATACATCCGTCCTTTAGACACAATCACACTCATTTATTTTGCATACGAAAGTATAATGTGACGAGCCCTTCTAATACTTTGCATTGCACTAACATACAACGCACTGCACAGCGCTCATCACATACTCATCACATTAAGAAGATTTCTACTACCGTTTTCTATTAGGTAGATAAGACTCGAGAACTAGTTTAAAATTGAAAAAAAAAACCGATATCCCTATGAATCTTCTTTTTGATGTCGGTTAAAAAAGCAATCCCGCCACACTTCTCGCAGAGTGAAAATTATGACATTACAAAATAATAAAGAAACGGGCCCATTACTCCCCATAAATTCACCGTAATCCTCTTAACATAATGCCAGAGTAAATAGGATTTCTGGCGCGAACCAAATTAAATACGCGCGTAGTACGTAATAGTATTCATAATCGTTATAAACGGGCCGCCATTAGCACACAAAATTACCTCTACATAATACTTATTGTACTATTAAATACGTTTTTACGGGTATTTTTATGGGATATCGTGACTAAGGGTGCACGAAGCTTTCTTTCATCGGCCTATCTCTCCTTTCAGAAAATCGATTCTTTACGGGCCATGGTCACATTTTGGATAAGTTGCAAGGCGTTAAACGCCTTAAATTTATAATTTCTAAATTGGCTCAGGTCTAGTCTGGTGGAAGGCTTGGGCCGTGGCTAGCTAACACCCTATCAGCAAAGAGGCACTGCCAAGCGATTTAGCGTTCCGGCGCGATGCTGTGTAGACATCGTTAGTGGTGAGCTTACTTACCCCTGCCAAGTTAGTAAGATAACATTTTCGGCTGCATCATCACTTACCATCAGGTGAGATCGCAGTCAGGTACTAACTACATTGTAAGGTGTAAAAAACACGTTTGAGAACAATATTGAGGACTCTCAGGTATGCTGGTTTTCTCACACGGGTTTCCTACACCATGAAATAATAGTATTCCTTTGGGTATTATACCAATAGAATAAAGTTTTTATAAAGTTAGAAATATCTAAAATTCAAGAGTAAGTTTGTACCTATCTGCTAAAATTGACGACCGAATGGCGTAGTGGTAGCGAACCTGCCGTCTGCGCCGGAGGTCGTGGGTTCGATTTCCACTACTGGTAAATGTTTGTGTGATGAGCATAGATATTTTCCAGTGTCTGGGTGTTTTTCATTAAATTATATTTATTTATATTAGTTTGTATGTATTATCAGTCATCTAGTACCCTTAACACAAGCTATCGCTTACTTCGGGGCTAGATTGCAATGTGTCAAATGTCCTGTATTTAATGAAAAAAAATCTAAACAACTAAATATATGTATAATTGGGAAGTTGACAAAATCAAGATCTTAGGGTATGTATTAAAACTTTGTATTACATGGATTATTATGTATAAGATAATATTTCATTCTTTTCTCTGATCATCATTCTTTTGGTAAAGAAATTAGAATCCTATACCTAATCGTTATTAAGTAAAACATTTCGTCGTCGTCGTCGTTTCAGCCGATGGACGTCCACTGCTGGACATAGGCCTCCTGAAATGACCGCCAAACACCACGATCTTGCGCCGCCTGGCGCCAGCGACTCCCCGCGACCCTCTTAATGTCGTCCGTCCACCTGGTGGGGGGTCGACCGACACTGCGCTTTCCGGTGCGTGGCCGCCATTCCAGCACCTTGGGTCCCCAACGTCCATCGGTCCTGCGAGCTATGTGCCCCGCCCATTGCCACTTCAGCTTTGCGACACGTTGAGCTATGTCGGTTACTTTGGTTCTTTTGCGGATCTCCTCATTTCTGATTCGATCGCGCAAAGATACTCCGAGCATAGCTCTCTCCATCGCTCGCTGAGTGACCCTGAGCCTTCTTATGAGGCCCATAGTTAGCGACCAAGTCTCTGATCCATAGGTTATCACTGGCAACACGCACTGTTCGAAGACTTTGGTCTTCAGGCACTGAGGGATGTTGGACGAGAAGACATCGCGGAGTTTCCCGAACGCTGCCCAGCCGAGTCGGATTCGGCGGTTCACCTCTTTCTCGAAATTGGACCTACCTAATTGTATTGTTTGTCCAAGGTATATGTACTCGTCAACAATTTCGAGTGCAGAGTTTTCAACAACCACTGGTTGGAGCGAAACATGAGTATTTGACATAATCTTTGTCTTGCTCATGTTCATTTTGAGTCCAACTTGTTGAGAAACCCTGCTGAGGTCGTTGAGCATTGTGTTGAGATCCCCCAGGGTCTCTGCCATGACGACTATATCGTCGGCAAATCGCAAGTGAGTGATGTACTCGCCGTTGATGTTGATGCCACATCCGTTCCAATCCAGTAGCTTAAAGACGTCCTCCAACGCCGCGGTAAACAACTTTGGAGAGATGACATCTCCCTGTCGCACTCCTCGCTGCAGTTGGATTGGTCTCGTAGCTTGGTCTTGGATACGGACTGACATAGTGGCGTTTTCATACAAACACTTCAACACTTGGATATACCGGTAGTCGATTCGGCATCTCTGCAGAGATCTCAACACAGCCCATGTCTCCACCGAATCGAAGGCCTTCTCATAGTCCACGAACGCTAAGCAAAGTGGCTGGTTATACTCTTCAGTCTTCTGTATAACCTGCCGCAGCGTATGAATGTGGTCTATGGTACTAAAGCCTTTTCGGAATCCTGCTTGTTCGGGAGGCTGGAAGTCGTCAAACCTATTAGCGAGACGTTTCGTAATGACCCTCGAGAACAGTTTGTAGACATGGCTCAGCAGCGAGATGGGTCTATAGTTCTTCAGCAAAGTGTTGTCACCTTTTTTGAAGAACAGAACCACCACGCTCCTGTTCCACGCCTTGGGCGTTACTCCTTCGTGAATGACGGAATTGAACATTCGCTGAAAGACCTTCAAAATCGGTTTTCCACCCGCTTTCAGCAGTTCAGCTGTGATACCGTCATCTCCCGGCGCCTTGTTGTTCTTCAACTGCTTGAGAGCCATTCTAATCTCGTATAGGCTGACGTCCGGAATATCTTCGGTATAGTGCCGGGTTAGTTTGGCTCTAGGGTCTCTAGCCAAATCTTGGACAGGCTTCTGGACTGAGATGTATAAGCTTCCGTAGAAATTTTCGACCTCCCTCAAGATTTCAGGTTTCGAGGAGATAAGACTGCCGTTATCGGTCTTCAGACGCGTCAGCTGACTCTTCCCGATAGGCAGATCTCTGGCGAACACTTTCGAGCCCCTGTTCTGCTCTATGGTGTCTTTGATGCGCTCGGTATTGTGAGCACGTAGGTCGCGCGTTTGTAGTTTCGAGATCTGTCTATTGATTCGCTGGAATTCAGATACGTCTACAGAAGACTGGAGTCTCATCTCGTTCCTCTCGTTCATGAGTTTGAGGGTCTGGTCTGAAAACTTTTTGGGTCTCTTAGGGCAGTAAGTTTTACAGAACTTAGACCCAACGGTACGGACAGCTTCCACCAGCCTGTCATTTAAATCGTCCACAGATACGCAATCCTCCAGGCAATCGAAGCGATTTTGAAGCTCGAGTTGGAAAGCCTCGGGGTTTTGGATAAGCACAGCAGTGGGGCGGAGCGTTGACTTCACCAGTCGAGCTCTTTCCAGCTTTATATTGATATTCAATGTGCCCCTTACCATTCGGTGATCGCTCCCGGTCTTAACGATATTGATCACAGAGACATCATTGAATATGTGCCGCTTAGTTGACATGATGAAGTCATTCCTCGTGGAACCATCCGGACTCACCCATGTCCACTTCCGGTGAGGCGCCTTCCTGAAGAAGGAGTTCATCATGAAGAGGCCCTCCCTCTCCATGAAGTCCGCCAACAACTGCCCCTGATGGTTCCGCTGCCCATACCCAAAATTACCCACTCTCACTTCACCAACGCTTCGCTTGCCCAGTTTTGCGTTAAAATCCCCCATCACAACACTGTAGTGGGTATTCGAGGCATGCATGGCTCTTGAGATGTCCTCATACATAGCCTCGATCTCCTCATCGGGATGTGCCGACGTCGGTGCATACACCTGTATGACCTTCAACGAATACCTTTCGGAAATTCTGAGTATCAGGTACGCTACCCTACTCGACACACTTTCGATTTGGACAATGTTGTTTACGAGAGATTTAATAACAAGTAAAACATTTAATAACAAGCATGTCCATAAAACCATTTCGTCCATAGAAAACACCGATAAGGACCAACATTTATTACGACTATTTTATTAATAAGCCATACAGATGTTTACAATCTAATTAAGTGTTAGATGACCATTAAGTGTATTGTTCACAAATGGAAAACACATAACTCTATTACTATGTTCGTGGCTATGTTCGTGAAAGTACAGTCTTGTGGAAAAGTCAAAAAATATTTGTACATATATTTTGTAACCAATTATTGTATTTATTTTGAGCGAAAGGAAGTTACAAAGACGTAATGAATGATTGGAAAATGAAACCTGGCAAGTGTATATTAGACTCGTACACTAAGTCCCGTCTAGCTACAAAAGTTACCAAGATAAAGCCCTGTGTCATGTAAAGACAAAGATCATGGTGGCATGAACAAAATATTAGAGAGACCTATTGTACTGATATGAACGTAGCTTAGGGGCTTGAGTTTTTTTATAGGGTCATCAGTTACTTGTAGACGGATGGAAAATAAAGTGTTTCTGTAAGGATCCTGGTATTTCCTATTGCTGAACCCAAAATATACGGAACCCAAAACGGAACAAATAATATTAAAACAATGTACTTACCTGTATGTAATGTAAAAAAAAAGGGTTATATTTTCTTTGTTAGGTATATAGTTTTTGTAAAGGCAGTTAACATTACCACCTCAACTCTGGGTAGAGAATACCGAATAGGTTTATTCTGATCTAGTCTAGGTCAATGACTTCCAAGTTTAAAGTGAAATACAAAATAATGTGTAACAAAAAAATCGTTTACTAGGTACATTTAAATTAAAACGTTCTTGTATTCGAATGAAAGTCCAAGATATCTAATTTAGTTTTTACTTGGATCTTTTTGTGATCACATTTACAGCGCATTCATTTTAACAAAAAATACCTGAATTTTGAATCCTCGTAAGTGTAAAAAAATTAAAGTAATTTCATTGTCCCAGTCGAATCACGCAAAACAAATTATTTAGTTTATGTGATCATTTTCTCTTGTAGGCATTAACGTTTATATTCACTTCAATAATTATATTCAATCAGTATTTAGAAGATTTTTTGATTGAGATCATTATGATTCAGAAATTACTTTACAATTCTAATTTACATAACGATACCTTCCTTTTGAAATATTGTTACTTAAATTATAACCTACACCTATTGTTACTATGAATATTGTATTATTTTATATTGATAAGGATGTTAATGGAGTATTTAGTACAATGCTAATATGTTAAATATAAAAGGGGCGCGCAGTAAATTATATATTGCTAAATTACATTTTCCAATGTCTTTTGTCTCCGATATTACTTGCGTGGGCCGCGATACAAATGTGGGGAATTTACCTAATTTATCGTTAACTGTATCTTAGTATATAAATTGGCAATTTCCTCGCGCCACGCTATCATCTGGCGAGATTTATGAAAGAATAGATAACAAGGAGACTGGTTTTTAAAAAGAACTAATAAAGCACCCATTTATAACACAGCGACATTATTATTGGATAATGGATAGTCAAAATGAAACGTGAATGCTATTTAGATAAATTTTGGCGTTAGAGCGCTATTCCAATTCTCCGCACGCACACGGTAAGTACGTTGACCTGAAATAGTTTTATTCGAAATTTTAAACCGTAGGAAGCTACCTATATTGCAATATTCGAAAAAACTATACGGTTATATATCTATTTATATAGTTTTACGTAGTATAAGGTTGGCTTGTTTAATACATATTTTTAACTTATTTTTTTTTAGGAATTGCATTGCAAACTAAAAAAATAATAATAATAAACAAACTAAACATACCAAACTACTACAATCTTTTGTGCATAAAAATTATCTAAATTATATTTTAGTTGATAAATACATAGCACTAAAACTTTAAGAATTACGATATGTGTGTGTATGTGTGTGTGAACGGGATCGCATTGCAACGCACACCCACAAAGTCGAGATGAAATTATAGGCATATATACACAGACATAATATATGTTCGTTTTATTCATCTATAGTAGTTGATTGCGATCTTAGATTATGATAATCATGTGTAAAAAATTTAGTTCAATGATTGACGTACTAAATTGAAATGGGTTACCAAAAATTCTTGTCCTGTACTACACAGCATCAAAATGGGAAGTCAATTAAGTGATTAACTTACCGTTTATTCTGTTCTGTGTGCGAGTTTCTGTTCCCTACTTTAGCTAATTTATAATTTATATTGTAAATTATAAATCCCTGGCCCCAAGTGGGTGTTTCCGGTAAATACACTAAAAAGAGCGTACAAAGCCTTCAATATTTGGCGACAAACACGCAATCGTGCATAGCGTGGGCTGCAATTAAATCCCTCTTTCAATAACCACTGAATTCTGCTTCACATAATAAGTGTCGTGTACAACGATGGCATATGTTGCAAACCCTGTACATAAAGTTGTTTAGTACCATAATAAGAAATGTACTGCTAAATAATTCTATGCTCATTTATTTGTCTCGGTGTTTTTCACGGTAATTTGCATACTAGGTATAGGGAAATCACTGAATACCTACTTACTACTATATCACGATCTTTTCCAAAGAAGATAATATAAATAATATTAAAAAGAAACTTTCTCTACCATGTAAGCGCTATCAATTCAAAAAATTGATATCTTCTAAACGCAAGACTATTAAATATAATTAATGCCTACTTTTCTCAAAAATTAAATGACTCAAAGTACCTGTCATTAAATAAACATAATTATACTTCAGCTAACATAGCATTTTCCTTCGTCCACAAAGGCATTATTTTCTCTACAATTAATAAGTTCTACGTAGCCCAGTTAAATTGTAAAATAAGGTCAGAGCCACCCCAGTTTTAATTCTCGTAGCTACAAAGATGCTATTTGAACTCATAACTTGAAGTTAGTCCAAAGATAGTTTGGTCGCGTTCCAGTAAAGTAAACAGTAAGGGTAGGTACGTAAAAGCCGAGTCACGTAAAATGAACGCTGACACTCTAACTCTGTCTAAAGAGTTACATGTATTAATATGTGGCCTGTTTGCTGAAGAGACCATGATAATGCCTAAGTCAAAAAAATGCTTCGCGCCTGTCGACAACAAGACTGTAATATATTCTTCACGGTCTTTTAAAATGCTATATTTTCCTCGCGATTTTATTTTATCACATTTTGTATTCTTTAAGGGGACAAACGTTATGCTTTCTTTCCAGGTCTACAATTAAATATCCACGCAGAAAATTCTGTTTTCTTTGACGGCTTTTATATATGTTAAACCACTACGCCGATATGATTACTCAGTGATCATGTCGATAGTCGTTCTAACTAGATATTTTTGGAAATTACAAGTGTTATGTATTATCTGTACATATTATTACCTACTGGTGGTTGTAAAAGACATATCTTATGTCAAGATAACTCATGACGTGATGTGTCATCATCTCGGGGAGACTGGACGGATCGGCGTTGAGAAGAACGGGACGTTATTTAATAATTCGTTAATTATGTAAACATGTGAATAATACTTTGTATATATTTATAGTAAATTTCGGTGTTTTAAATTCGAGACCCGTTTTATTCCATTGCAATCATCTACTTCCGAACGATTTAACACAAGTGTTAATCTACTGTATAGTGTATACGCCAGCCAGCAGTGCTCTTTTCACGTGACATTAGCTGTAGATGTTAAGGTTTATAATATTTCGCCAGGACACAGTACCTACCGTGGCATCTGTTCGGCAGCTGTTTGGCCCGTTTTCTACAACTCGCAAACTACATGTGTAAGAACTCTGTTATTTTGGTTCTCATAACTTTTATGTGTACTAATAATTACTTTGTTATTTTTCTATCAGTGACCTATTTATTTTATTGCCTGTTGGTAATGTAATTCCTAGAAGAATATTTTTATGTTTGTGTCTCCACACTTTTATTTTAAAATTAGGAGACAATAAATTCAAATCAAATAATGAGCATATTTATGCCGCATATCTTCTTCTTCTTCTAAATATATAAAAGAAGATACTGACTCACTGACATATCAACGCACAGCCCAAACCGCTGGGTCTAGAGTCTTCAAATTTGGCACACAGGTTCCTTATGAGGTCTAGGGGTGCACTAAGAAAGGAATTTTAAACGAAAGGGGTGAAACGGGGCTCCAAAGTTCGTATTTTACCAAGCTTCAATACTCCTTCACGCCGCAACTACTGAACCGATTTGGCTCAAATTTGGAATGGAAATAAATTGCATCTTGGGTTAACACATAAGCTTTTCATCCCGGGAAAATCCATGGTTCCCGTGAGAATAGGGAAAACTAAAATTTACGCGGGCAAAGCCGCGGGTATCTACTAGTTAAACATAAGTTTCAAACACTTTGGTGGCAAAACAATACTTGAGCATTGACTCTATTAATCTGTCTCCTTAAAGTTAAGTATACGAAGGTTACAACGCGCCCTGCATTGTGAAGAAATCCACCACAAATTCAGCCAGGTTTTCATAGTTGTTTCTCAGAGATAAGTATTTAATAACATAGAGTAGATATAAGTAGTCATTTTGAAACAACAAATATCTTCCAAACACTGATATTTTGCTCAAACGAGGATGCTATTTCTATTGAGTGACAATTCCATGCACTTAATTGCGAAAACCAATCAAAGTTATTAGGTACACGGCTAATTTTGAACAATACCAACGATAAAACAGTAACTCTCCTCAAAATAGCCCTCTACTAATAAATAAATCAGCAGGATATTTGCATGGTTGGAGGCATAAAGAAGTCGATATCGGCAATTATGGAACCCGAGGCACAACAATCAATTTATCTCGGATTATAGGTTTGAGAATCTAGGTCTGCATGTTACTCGGGAATCCGATTGTTACCGTTTTGATATTGTTTCTTTTTAAATCGATATCCTTTATCCTTAGCTTGCTTATTTTATCTATTTGATTTTGTAAGACTTGTTTACCTTGGAAAAAATAATTACGGATTTTATTATAAGTACCAGATTCTATTATAATATGGAATTGGGTTTAATTGTTTTAAACTGTCGAATTGTTACCGTTTCGTTGTTTGTTTAAAGTTGTAAGTAAAGTTAGTTTTGATTTTGACTGCCTACTATCTACCTATTGAACTCTGCACACTGCATAGTCTTAAGCTTAGTTGGAGAAGAAATAAAATATTTTTTTAAAGAGATTTGTTTACAAAAAACAGGTTAGCCGGTAAACGATGTTTGCCATATAAATTACCCCTGTATATAAAAAATGTAAAAAAAACTTCAAATCTACCGAATATCCACAAAAAATTTCACAAAAATCGGTCGAGCCGTTACCGCGGAGGAATTTAAAATACATGACACGAGAATTTTATAAATTAGAACGAATAAAAAGCCAAGTACATAATATGTGTAAAATATGGCAACAAAAGGACAAACACTAAACAGCTAAACGGACCATTTTGTACAATACTCCTACACCATTATTACAATATCAAAACGTCTAATGCCGTAATATCGCGTAGCGATGCAATGATCATACGAGCACGCCTCCATTACAAAACGCAATTTAGTTTACAACAGTGATTTATTCTACCAAGACGCAACGAAATAATGCGAATGAGCTCCAACGCAGACTGTCGACTCTTACACTACGGCGAAAAAACAGAAATTTAAATAAAGAATTCCGTGTTGTATTTTTTTTTATTTATGATCATGTCAAAACTAAAAATAAGTATGATTATAATTTAAAAATGGTTTTTCGTTTGATTTTCAATTGCACAAAACAGTTCCACAGATTGACTAAAGTTATCTACAATTGTGTGTATAACATTCGTACATACATCTGCATATGAACGTATTGATCGAGCCACCATTTGTTTGTTATAAGAAAAAAATTTAGCAAGCCGAAATTGTGCCGAAAAGAGGATGCTCGGCGGAGTTTGTGAGACCTTACCTTTCCCATGATGCGGATGAATGACTGATCTCTATTAGTACGCTGGATCACAGACTGACAACGTAAAGACGAAGACACTTGATTTTCGCCATTTTGGTGCTGATTGTTGCGTAACCTGGCGTGAGCGTCCATGGAACTAAAATAAAATGACATTCAAATCGACAGTCACTAGCAACAAATGTCAATTTAGTACCATGCACCTTCGAGTCAAATTGCCTCGCAATCAAATGCACGGCACAAAAAATGAACTGTCAATTGTGTAGAATGTTTGATATAGTGTTGTGATTTTCGCGTGCTCCGGAGATAGCACGCCGTTGGATGGCCGAATGTTGTGATTTGTTATTTGTTCAAGTCAATTTTTATAAATAAACATAGAGTTTAGACCACAAAAGTCAATATAAAGATATTCTTTGCTCTGTGGTAATATGAAGTTTTGGAAAAACAGGTTTATGTTATTCTGTTTTGGTGGTCTGTGATACGATGGGAGATTCTAAAAATAGATACTTTTACGGGATGCTTAAAAAAAACACAGCTTGAATAGGGTTATATGTCTATGCAGCTTGAGATGTTTGTAAATTGTAATACTTTATTTGTTCCCGCTAGTTTTAATTAAAATAATAAGTGTTATTACGGGATAGTTGTTTGATTTTGACAATAGTGAGATGAATAGTGGTGAATGGGAACACTTGGGACAGCCCGTGCCAAATAGTGAAATTTGGTCGTCTGCAAATTGAAATAATGATGCGCGAACGATCGTCTGCGCTGGTCTTGATATCAAAAATTATATAGCCGGGCGTAAATAAAAGGAAATGCGATTGCATTCGCGGTGGCGCAGGATAATTGAAAAAATGTTGTCTCCAGGATTGTTGCCTGATGCCGGTTGGTCGCCGTAATAAGACGGGATCGCCCGGGCGGTTATTGCTTGCGACTGAGTCGCATAATTTCATCGACGTCCATTCCGCCATTTTGTTTTTAGTTCAGCGAGAGTTTATTTTGATTTGCGTAGATTATTATGTTTTAATGGAGGTTGCATATTTAAGCTTCACATTTACTTAACCCATCCGCCAAGATGATAAAATCTGGAAAAGAAATAATATACCATGGTATGGTTGCACACACAAAGTTGCACCACAGTTTAAAGTAGTAGGATCTTTTAACACTGTGGTTGCACTGCAAAGCGATTGGGCGTTTCGGTGTGATGCTTAGTAGAAATAGAGGATTTATGTACAATTAAGAACTCTGAATTATTACAATTCCATCGCAGTCAAATACTAACTTGTAGTGTGTAAAAAAAGAAACAGGACTTTAATACCAAACCATTAATTAGTATCCAATTAATTCTAGAGCTTCCAAAAAATAGAGTAACTCATCACGTCTTCAAGCTTTCTAACTAAAATAATGTTACCTTATTGGAACAAAGTTCCTTATCGCGCGTTGCGAAAGGGGGCTAGACGGAAAAATTAAGACGAAAAGTTGTAACGACACTTTTTGCCTAGTATTGTATTGTAAGTCGTGCGGCGTGCGCATGTTTCTCTGTCTGTCTCTCTCTCTCTTATAGAAAGCACGCCAGATAAACTTCGGTCCATCCGGGTGTCCCTTGACACCTCTTAAAGTTTTTCTTTTTATATTGGCACATATCCCACAGCAAGACTATGGCAATAAGTGTAGGTACTTTGCACTTCTCTCAACCCTTTTACAGTTTTCTATTTGGCACAGGTCTCCTCTTAAAATGAAAAGGCTTTAGCCTTAACCCACCATGCTGAATTGACCAACGTTGACAGCGGCTTCACATAACTTTGAGAAATCAGTCATGTCAGTTTCTTTACAATGTTATCCTTCATCTTTCAGCAAGTGATATAATATAATTGCTACAAACGGTATAATATAATTGATACAAACGGATGTATCCAAAAGTCAGAGGTAGAGTAAGAAAGAGATTCAAACTCACGATTTGCGAGAATCTGACGGCTAACTTTGGACCACTCTGGACAACTTTGTTCTTTATAGTTTTTCCTACAGTTAATAATAGCGGAGATGCAAGACGGATTGCGTTCAGCAAAGAAAACAATTTAATGGAATATACCGCGGTGGTCGACAAGTCACTTAGGCGATATCCGAGCCCATACTTGATGGTTTGTTGTGGGCGGGCTTACTTTGTAACCCAACACCCGGGACAGAAGCTCGGGTATGCTTTGTCCAGACTCCCAGACTGTATTTGCTCTGCTTCCTCAAATACTGCGGTAGTTTTTGCAATTGCAGTATGAATTTTACGCTTCAATGCGCATCATTTAACATTTTAGTTGTGCCTTTAGACATAGAAAGTCAGCTAAAATTTTAAATTTAAAAATTAAAATGAAATCTTAATTGAAAAAAGTTATAAAAAAAGAAGTGAGTGCCGTGGGACATTCGGAATGAACAAAGTTTGGAATAATACCTATAAAAACGAAACTGTATTTTATATTTTCATGTGTAATTTCAGCCATCGCTCGATAGATGTCAGTATCGAAATATCTTCAGTTATTTTTCATTAATAAGTTCAATACCAAATCTAAATAAGTGATTGCATGCGTGTCATTTTATATGACTAGGAAGATAAACTTTTATTCTAAAATTTCAAAGATTTTCGTAAAATTACTTCATGACGAAATTTTCGTCACGCAAAAAAAAACATTTTCTTTCGCCTAGCCCCCTGCAGTATACCATCCGGAAAGAAACTTTGTTTCAAAAAACAATTGTATTATGGACATTCATTAAAAATTTAATTTCCCACTAACAATACCATAATAATGTTTATCTAACTATTCATAATTAAGTTTAACTGCCGTTTTAATGCTAAGCCGGGGGGCACAATGCGTCAATTCAATAACTTTCTAGTGTTTCTTAATCAAATTTGAATAGATTCTATTGAATAAACCGCCACGCGACCAGTCGTAACATAGATAAGCGACCGCCATAACTTTTATCAAAACGTGCGACATAAATTTTGTCTATTTGGTTTCCCAGCTAATCTTCATACGCAACTTATCTAGGCTAGCATGAAATATTAGTTAAAATAAGCTGTCCCAAGTGAGCCGTGGTATCATAATTTTATGCTCATTCGGATTATATTCTTTTATCTCGGCCCCAAAGCGGATCGTAAGTTGTGGTGATTGAATTAACATTCCAATTTGATAAATATGACGATAGGAAATAGGGTGCATACATTGTCTCTGAAATTAGGGTTAGGCTAGTTGGCTTGTGGCGGTAGCTTTCCAAAAATTAAAGTTTGCGTGCCTATTTTGAAAAATAAAAAAAAATACTCCTAACAAAGTTTGGTATGAAGTCCAGAGCAGAAAATCAGGATTAAAATTAAAACTATTATCATTTTCCGATTTGTTGGATACTGTTTGAACTCAGCGTAATGAGTTTGCAGGGAATTCGCTTTTAACTAGGGCACCATTAAACCGATTCGCTACTAAGAATGGTTTTATGTTAACGGCGTATGAAATGGTGCAGTTAAGTAAGCTGCTGTTGTTACGTTTATAGTGGATGTAAAACAAGTAACTAAAGATGCTTTTGTATACTCTACCTATTCTAGAAAACTAAATATTGTAGATGTACAGGCCTGATTTTATTAGTAAAACTTCTAATAATTCTCGCTACTTAGTTTTACCATGTGAAGTCATTGCTAACTCACTATTGGGCATGACTCTTTTTATAATGAGTTTAAGAGTTTTCTTAAGCTGTTAGTGTTCATGGCCATCACAGATTTAAATAGTAGATTATAATTATGGAGAACTCTCAGGGCATATTTCCGCAAGACTTTTTTCCATAAGTTTCGACCATTTTAAGTTAAGATGTAACAATCGAAGCCGTGAAACTGAAGTCACAGGTGCATGACCTAGAATCACGAAATATTTTATGGGTAAGTTTGCGAACGCTACATTTCATAACTATTCTCATTGTAAATGAATTTTCAAAAAACTCAATTCAACATTTTTAATCCTATTTAGGTCCAATTATTTAGTTGCTCAAAAAATACTTAAAAAGGACCTCCATGTGAAAGTTTTCTGATTAAAAATAAATCCATTCGGAGTAGGTACCTATTATTGAGAAGAAACTTCGGAACACTTTAGAAACAGTCATCAACTGGAAAGTAATTTGTCTCGAAATAGCGCGCCGCGGTAGGCAGGGCCCAGCTGCGAACTTTCAGCCCTCTAAGCACGAACTGACGTGAAGAGACGACATAGCATGATCGACTAAATGTCATATAAAATCTACCTTCCTCTTGTATCAAATAGTAGAAATAGTTTGACTCGTTTACCACCCTAGACATTTAGTAGGAGAAGCACATCAAACCGTATGGATATTGCATTTTTATCGCATCCATGACTAGAAGTGTTTAAAAGGAGTTGTCTCTGTTTTGTCACTACACAAATATTTTTCTTCTTTCTCAAGGTGAGAAAAGTTTGTAATAATATAAAATTAATTCTCAATCCGTTTTATTTATATCATTACTTGAGGCAGCATTCTATATTTATTTTCTATTCATATTTTTCAACTTTAAGTAGAATAAGCATTTTTTGTAACGGATGCAGATGGGGAAAATTTGACGTTAAAAATTCAGCTTCCTATGGATCGAATAGGTCATGTGGATTTTTCACCCTGGGATTTTAACACACTAAATCCCCATCGTGTATCGGTGGCTAAACTCTGTGCACATTGGGAGGCTTTGAGATATTATACGAACACACCGATGAAAGTAGAATTATATACCCAGCCCCTTTTTGTCGAGGTATACGCGACACAAGCTGCGAGATTGTTATGCTAGCCAGCAGATGCGAACTTTCAGAAGACGCCAACAAACAATTAAAATATCTGGCTAATGGACCAAAGGGAATTCGAACTACGTTGATGAACATATCGGCGTCTTGTTCTTTATTTGTTCGCGACTCTAACAAGAATTTCCAATTTCGGGTCGGTATATGTGGTTGTACCACTAAATAATTAATTATAGTTAAGCATCCTGCTTGACACATGCCTTTAAAAAAATGGACTAAGTAATTTAAGTAGCTAACTTATTCCACCTAAACCCTTTTTAGGACGCAGTACGTAAGGGTTCTTGAAGAGAAAAGGGTTTGACCATCATCTACCGCCTTGTGGTGCCAAATGTGGGTGTGTAAACGTAACATACCTTTAGAACTCCTATTTATGACTATACTTATTTCCATTATTTTACTGTATATTTCATTAGAACTATTAGGTATTTAGCTACCGATTTTTAATCTTATTTTATGTTTTTTTTTACTACAAAGCAAAATTAATTGTGAATAACAATATTAGTGAAAATTAAGCGATAAATGTGATATTTATTTAGCTGCTGCAGCGTTTTCTGTTAAAAATTCGTTAGGTTATTAAAAATAGCATTGGCTTCAACCATCATCAACTAGAGAAGAGCTGTCTGTTTGCGCTAATGGGTTTATGCCTAATAAACAGTTATCTCCATTTAATATATTAATCCTTTAATAGTATCATCAACATTCCAATCATTATTGTCATTAACGTAACGATTATTATATGAGATGGATATAGCATTCTGTATTACTACCGATTACGTTTTAGTTATTGTAATAATGCTATCATCGTAATGATCATCATGAACATCTGATACGGTGTGACGTACTCTTTGGCACAATATGCATGCACTGTTAAATTAAAGCGGAAAGTCCCAACTTTTGGATTACGAATTTTCTGAGTTTATTCAGCTCTGATCTAGTGGGAGGTTACTGCCGCGGCTGGTCACCACCTTACTGCTATGTAACAGCCCTTTTAAGGGTTTACCCCTTTACCCCCAACAATTCTGTTGGGCACAATCTCTAAACTAAATTAATTTGACACGTTAAAAAAATAGTGCTATACTTTTTAAGTATAGCACTATTTTTAGACGCGTCTAATTAGTTTTGTTAAGAGATTTTGTACTACAGAATTGGAACCAATATCGTCTATTGGGTCGTCATTGGTGATACTGAAGTCAAATATTTACCAGTACTCACCAAAGAAGGCGAGTCCAAAAAAATTCAATGTTGTACTGTAATATATTGTAGAAGGTCATTAAACAGATTCTTTAAATATTTTAGACATAGGTATTGGTTGGACCATCGAGGAAATGTTTTCAGTGAAAAGCCTGCTTGATTTTGCTGTACTTGTCAATTATAACCGCATCTCATTATAGGTGCCACATCTCTATCCTCTATCCGAACAGGCATTACACAATAAACATACAAGAAATAACATTTTAAAAGAATTGAATAAAGAACCTCGTTTTGTACATTATTTAACGTTAAAAGAAATAAAACAGGTACAAAATAGTTTTCATTATTGTCTCCTTACTGAAATAGGTTAACGATCAATACCATTAAATTAATACCACGCTGAGAACATAAGTCGATCCACTCTCGCACATTTACTGTGATCTATAAATAGAGATGACAGTGATGCTGTAGCTGTGACACGAATTTAGCAAAAGGACAATGATAATAATCTGATAGATAAAAGGATGTACTTGTACCTACTTAAAAGCACTATCACACTTATAGTATGTTTTTTACTCCTTCACGATGCAACTGCTGTATTTATATGTCTCGAATAGGGTATATTACTCAAATCAAAAAAATACTTCATGAAATTTATTTTTGAAGATAGGAATGTAATTGATGAAGTAAGAAAAAAGTACCGGAATCACTCGTGTTTATAATAATAATTCAATATCCACGAACTTAAAGGACGCTGTAAGTAAAGTGAAGAATTTCCAATAAACCCGTTATTAATATTAACTCGCTCGAGAGTCGAGATATCTCAACTAATTATTATTGACAGAATAAAATATACAAGGGATAAAATAAGGCGACCTGATAGACTGAAAGATAAACAAGTCGCCCGTGGTGAAGGAACAAGGGAATATAATTGGTTCGTTAAACGTGCCAACTACGGTTAATTGTTGCAAATGACTGTCAGTTAGATAGCTGTAAAAGGCGTCGCGACCATTGTGGATAATATAAAAGTTCGTTCCCATTTCGGTGTTAAAGACGTTTTGACACCTACGTCTTTAAATTATAAAGTGGTCGAATGTTTTAGATATGACTGCTAATAGGTAGGGATAATCACTAGAAGGATACTCGCATTTTCACTAATAGAAATAACAATACTTTCTCTGTTTTGGTTCCTTTTTATTCAGGGATGTGCCAAATTTGGAGTAACTAGACCCAGCAGTTTGGGCTGTACGCAATACATACAGTCAGTCACCAATCAGTCAGTCATTTTCTTTATTTATATATAAAGATTTAATCTTGCCAATTTATTTAAAAAAAAATACATTATTTATTTAAGCATCTGTGGGCGATTCTCTATCGTTCAGTTACCTACTGGCATGGTAGGTGGACGTGAAAGCATGAAAGCATACCAAACTTACTTGAGTATAGTGAATACTAAAATGAGATTTTCTGGTTTGAATGGGTTATTAACTAACACTTTAAACGTAACATAATCAGCCCACTGTTCTGAAATAATAAGTATAAAGGTGGGTCTACGCTAGACGAACCGAGCACGAGCGGAGCACAAGCGGAGCCGTTCTCGGTTTCGTCGTTCGCGGCGTCAAGTGTGGACGTGCAACGAACCTACAACGATCACTGTCCTCGAACGTAGTTTTCCGCAGTGAGCTCGTGGCTCTTGGCGAATATGGACGATATTAATATTGCAGCAGTCGCTGCTGTTGCCGCGATTATTATAGCAGTGGTCAGCAAAAATAGAAAAAGGCCAAGACGATGGGGACCTACAAATATATATAAAATGGGATCCAATCTCTCTGCGATATGAAGCCAATAATCTAATAACTTTATTTTTGCACAATTCTACATCCTACCCAATTCTTGGCATATACGAGCCCATGCATCAATCTTCTTATTTTTTTATAGTAATCCTCATGTTTTGGGTCCCATATCAATGGATTATTTTGATATAATTCAATTAATTGCACGGAAGCATTAGGTCCACGTTTCCATGATGTTTGGCTCGATTGACCGACGTCTGTCACTAAACACGTCCACGAGCGCACTGCGAGCGCGAAGCAAATCCCTTTGTGTTCGTCAAAAAACCGACAACAGGCGGAACGCAGCCGAGCACGAACGAAATGCTCGCAGCGCGCTCGTTCGAGGCTTGTAAGTCGGTCCACACTATACGAATTGTGTTCGGCTCGTGCTCCGCTCGTGCTCGGTTCGTCTAGCGTAGACCCACCTATACGAATTGTGTTCGGCTCGTGCTCCGCTCGCGCTCGGTTCGTCTAGCGTAGACCCACCTTAAGGTTATTATGATTAATTATTCAACTGTTTACCACCTTTATCCAACATCCTCAGACCTTAAATAACAAAAAGGTAGATCTGTTTTGCTAGTCTACTATTTGGATTGTAAGTCATTTCAGAACTATCATAATCTAATATATAAAATTCTCTCGATTTTCATTGTAACCAAACTCCTGGACCGATCGTTATGAAACTTTCAGGGTATGATCTCTGGGTCCGGAAACGGGTTGTTATCTATATTTGATGCCCCTAAGTGAGAAAAAATATATATGGCAAAAGAACGTTTGCCGGGTCAGCTAGTTGCATTATAATTAGATTGTAGCTTACTGTCCAAAAATGATAAATTAGCAGACTTGGGGCCTTGTTCTTAGATTCGACAAGAGAATGCTTCAATAACATTATAATACCATTTTGACGTATCAGAAACGTCTGAGTATAACGCAAACGGTCTCCGAGTGCACTTGCTGTATCTAGGGCATCTAGTATTCAAGATGCATCCGTTGATTATTTTGATCGTCTCTAATGATTGCGACTGAAAGTAGGAAACATGGCAGGCTCTTTGTTATTCACGATTGCTACTCCAATATTCATTCAAACAGTTCTGATTCTGCCCAGTTGTTGGTCTTTAGAATATAGTATGGCTAGTTAACTTTACGTATAAATAAATCAAGACAATGACATCATCAGTTAAGACATTTTTTTTATCAAAGTGCAACTTTTATTGTATCGTTTCTAGCATGTCGAATAATTAATCGCTTAGTGGTGTGTCTTTGCTGTTAGGTTGGTAACTAGCCACGGCCGAAGCCTCGCACCAGACCAGACCAATTGTATAGGTAGGCTTAAGATAAAATATTATTTGACAGGATTATCAAACAGCGTCTTTTATCGCTATAGATATTACAATCCACGATGACGCGCTCCACTCTGTTAAACTACATGCGAATCGAATGAAACATAAGCGATTATGACAGAGTGGGGCGCGTCTTCGTGGATTGACATATCTATAACAGTCGCTTAATTTTTAACATCCCCAGAATCACCATAATTTGTACCTAACACATTTTAATCCAGCAAAGGCTTTAGCCATTATAACACACTATATTATGTAGCGTAGATGTAATGACTAAAGCCTCTATAATTAATTTCATTAGGAACAGTAGTAGTTTATTGTCCCTAATTATCCATTTCGTAGTAATTATCTAATACCAATTACATTTTGGGATTAAGATTTACAACATACAAACTAACTTCATTAGTATTATGTAGATATATAGTATAGTAGATTGTGTTACAAGAACATAAAACAAAACATTTAAGCTTATGATAAAATAGGTAACAGGACTAATTAAATTGTTTTGCTATACTTAATCCGCTACTTGAAAAGAATCTGTATGACCCAATATGCAGAAACACCGCCCACATGAAACACCATACATAATTCTTCCAAAACTTTCTTCGACGCAACTTTCGCTCCGACACCGGGACATCCTCAGGAGATGTTGACTTCACAATGTGGACATGCCAGCGGCGCATTCTATTATACCTTGTCTACTGATTCACACCACTGTTTTGACTTTTAGAAAGCCTGGCATAGACAATGAAGATAACTTTTTTGTCATTGCTGTCATTTATTACGGGTATTCCCCACATACCCTCCATTTATATGGGCCTATTTGTAACAGTGTGGTTGTAGAAGTTAATAATGCATGAAAGTATGAAATATAATCACTATTCAACTTTTTGGGTTATATGTTTCAACGTAGGAATTTTATTAACTTCGTAATAAAAAATATCTATAAATCTCGTTTGACCTACATTTTATAAGGGTATCCTCAATCTATTATCTAACTGCTAACATGATGGTTGAAAGGGCTTTTAAAAAAATTAATAAACGCTATTTTTCATTTTTTATATTAAGGTTACAACAAGCGAGGACGAGAATGGTCTGGCATGTCTTTTGTTTTTGATTGATTAGCAAAATTGCGCAAGTAATTCCGTCCCAAACATTAAATAATGCGTAAGAGTTTTATTATCTTTTGAGAAGACAATCATAATATTTTTTATTGATAATAAACACTAATTATACACTTTAGCTATAAACTATCAAAGTACAAAAAAAAACAAATTACGAGCAGACAATAGAGATTAGGAAGATCTATAAATCTATCTGGTATACTGGTTTCCACTCAAATTCCACGTATACCTAATGGTATACGTGGAATTTGAGTGGAAACCAGTTGGGAAAAGGTGGGTCAGTGAGCATCACTGAATGAAAACTTTGTCTTTGGTTCGTTATACATTGCTTGTACAATACGTAAAACTGAAACAAGATTTTGTATTTAACCTTGTATGAAAAAAATATCACAATATATTAGGCTAGTTGCATCTGGCAAAAAACGATGAAGAAGTGGTCAATTGTCTCCGATAAACAACTGGTTCTTTCGTGATGTGTGAATAGCAGTGAAAAATCTGGAGTCTGGAAAATGTAGAGTCTATAATATATAACAGTTGTATGAAAATGAAAATCTTTAGTTTTTTGCATAGATCTAACTTTACAGGCTCTCATGTAAAGTCAAAACTCTACCTCCAAGTTCGGAACGCAGGTCGGCCCCGCGAAGAACTGGCAAAAAACTTGGTACTTGCTATCTTCCGCAAAGAAATAGGAGGACGTCATCATTATACATATTGGATACGAAATTATTAAAAGTCATGAAGTGAATAGAAGAAGTGTATAAGAATCTTATGTACGGTTATTTTATAATATGAAAACAAGTTGAAGCTATTTATTTATTCTCTTTACAGTACTCAGCCAATTATTCCATCATTGCCAATTTCAAAAAGATACAAGTAATACGAAAAACAAGCGTTCGGGAGAGGTTTTGATGAATAAAACCAGATATTAATTGGTTCCGAACTTTCGGGTTCGGGCTGAATTCATAGTTTTAAAAACTGCAAATTAAAAACGACTCTGAATAGCAGTTGTTAAGGTTCAGTTTTGTGTGAATGTAAGATTTGCAATGATTAAAAGTGCACTTTTTAAGGGTATTTACTGTGCAAATATTTTTATTTATAGTTGTAGGTATAAAATTGGTTTTATTTATCAATTGGTTTAAATTTGAAATGCTTACTTATATCAGACTGTACTTAAGAAAACTAATTATTTTATAAAATTTACTAAAACTCCTTATCGGTTAGGTATTCATTGGAATTATATTTATACAGTACCAAAAATAACATATGAGAAAAGAATACTGATGAATATTTAAAATGGATCCAAAATATTTAATAACGACTTAGCATGCATATTTCATACAAAATTATAAGCTTTTATCGACAACGAATGTTGATTTTTGGAACGTTTGGGTCCAAGTTGGGGCCAGCACAATAATAGAAATATGCAAATGTACGGAACAATGAGACGATGTCCAAACAAGATTATGAAGGGAAACGTTCGGACATATTTCATACAATGTGAATCGTGAATCCTGTCCTTGTGTTACTTGCTAAATAAATGTCATAAATGTTAGACATAAACCAATAAAGATTTTAATCATTGTTTAAAGAAGTAAAGATTTTAATCCTTGAAAATGGAGGCGCCGTAATCTAAAAGACGATTGAAATTCAAGTATTTTGGATGATTCAACGCATAAAATTAATAGAAATATTTACAATATAAAAACGCAATGAAGCAATATTGAGCATAAAAATATGTCATAGTCGAATCAGAAAAATAGAAAATTAGTTTGGTAGCAAGATGCTTTTGCCAAATTATAGATAGATATACTTAAACGACATTTATAAACGCTACGTAGGTATCAAAATATCAGAAGTTTTCCAAGGAGCAGTTCCAGGAAGAACACAGAATTTTCTACCAAATAAAAGTGTTTTACAACTTCTTATCATACCTACCTATTAATAATAAAGATTATTGCTTGACTGTGATCACACTTGATGGATAGTGATGATACATTGCCTTAAAGATATCCATTTTAATGCTGAAATAGTGAAAACATATTGGTATATCGATGAGTGAAAACTGCCGTCTGAAGAGCACAGATCTAAGTAGCAGCTCAGCCCCTAGATTGTGTAAGAAAAACATATTCATCGTCATCGTAATCGTTTACAAATTCTGGCCAATGATTGGCTACCTGATTTACGTCAGCCAATTGCGGGGCATTTTTCTTAAACAATCAACACCGAGTGAAGAAAAAAAGCTCAGAAAAAGCGAATCGTATGTCTCAGGTACGTTAAAATGTTCCCATTTCGATGCTTTGCGGTTCTGTGGTCTAAATTGAATGTGGGGTTTAAAATTAAATTAATTATTTGCTTTCAAAAGCCGTGTATTGAAAGACACAATGGTGTATTTTCCATTATAAGAATAATATAAAAATATATACACGGATGTTTTTATAACTCTTATACGTTTTTAATAACAGAAAAAGTACAAGTATTTCAAATGAAAACATAAATGTACATGAACTAACCTAGTTTATATCGTATAAACAAATATCACAACAACCAATGTTTATCGCGATGTCACATAATACCTGTAATTAATTAAAACCCCTTATTGTTTCTGAGTGGCTGAAAATAAAATTAATTTAATTTAATTTTTCCCCTTTTATAATATACGTGATGTCGTGATATCACGCGAACTATTAGTAGGTGGAAAGTAATTTATTGCCCAGTTGTGCATAGCTTAGGGTAATATAAGTTATCGCATTGGCGTACGTATCACGGGTTTGTTTGCTGAAGGGTTGAAAAGTTATTTTCATTTTATGAAAAATAAAATTTTATTATAACATGCATTTTTACTACACTTCCTTGTTAAAGTTAATAGGTAGGTAGAGGTCGTATTCGTAACTGCAGTAACTTTCTTCTACTTATTTAAACAGCTCCTCATTTATAACAGCATAGAGAGCCGTGATATCGACTATATGCAATACGGTGGCGTTTAATTAACTGCCTCATAATAATGATAACGATGGATGATGGACTCAGAGAATACTTGATGAGTAACTCGCTGAGGAAAAGCCTTTTATGTACTAACTAATGCTTGAAAAACTATTTTCAAGCAATAATTTGCTTAAAAATATTTAAAAAAAATGTTTTATGAATTATAGGGCAAGCTCGAGCAAATTATTCTTCGGAAACCTAGTTTATTTTGAAATGTACCAGACTCATGCCAGAATAAATGAATTATGTTTTCTTTTTGAACTGCCTTTGAGGCTTTGAGCAAAACTCCATTCAGGAAACCTGTAAAGCCCGCCTTCGCGAAAAACAAAACTGGGGAAAGCTTTGGATTTATTTACTTTCGTTTTATCTTTTACAAATTATTTTATGTTTCGTAAATTCTCAGCTTTACTTACCTAAATCAGTAGATAAACAAAGAGGGTTTATTTGCTAGAATTTTTTCAAAATCACCAGTCTTCACTGACGTGTAAGAATGTTATTTTCAATATTGTTCCCAAAAGCATTACGTTTTCGTATGAGGTATTTATTTTTACCCACGACGGAACGGAGTACGGGTATATGAGTTTAGGGTGAGAGACCGTTTGTACATTACTCTATTAAAAATATTTTATGTTTCTTTGTATGTTAAATTGTTCACAAAAACCAATAATGCAAAAATATTTTTGTTTGTTTGTTTGTTTGTTTGTTTGTGCACATCGATGTTCCCATTTATTTCAAAAACGGCTTGACCGATTTAGATGTGGTTTACTGTACAATGTTTGGTGTTTAGCGGCAATGGTTCTTAGATAGTTGTTACGAACATCGATCACCAGGGGGCGCCATAAAATACATTTATATTGCAAACGAATGTTCCCATTTATTTCAAAAACGGCTTGACCGATTTAGATGCAGTTTTCTGTATAATGTTTGGTATTCATTGGCGATGGTTCGTAGATAGTTGTTACGAACATCGATCACCAGGGGGCGCCATAAAAAACATTTACAGTGCAAACGAATGTTCTCAATTATTACAAAAACGACTGAACGGATTTGGATACAGTTTTGTATAAAATATTAGTGAGTCATTGGCAATGGTTCGTAGATAATTGTTCTTGTGATTGAACAGCAGGGGGCGCCACAATCACGTCTCTTTATGACTTGGAAGGGATGATGCTTTCAAACGCTGCTAGAGGAGCTATAATGGCTAGTTTGAAGATTAATTTTCATTTTTTAATAATAATAATATAATTTAAATTACATTAATATATTAATCGAAAAACTATAAAACAAGTGGAAAATTAAAAAATTTTAAAACACCCACGACATTTGCAGACTTGTAATTGAAAAAGGATTAAATAATTTTTTTGAAACTCCCCGACTAAAGGAAAGTTAGAACTAAGAACCTATCAGTATAATTACAAATCCAAGAAAATCCGTCGGAGCTGCCATTGCTATTTTCGTTTCTTATATCAATTAATGTAAGTAAGTATTGATAAACTGCCAAACTGCCGGTATATGAGAAGTATCAAGAAATTGAATTAGTCATCAACTGGTAAACAGCACCATCAACACCGTCATAGGCAAAACACAGCAGCTCCGGCGGATTTTCTTGGATTTGTAATTATACTGATAGGTTCTTAGTTCTTACTTTCCTTTAGTCGGGGAGTTTCAAAAAAATTATTTAATCCTTTTTCAATTACAAGTCTGCAAATGTCGTGGGTGTTTTAAAATTTTTTAATTTTCCACTTGTGTTACGTAATTCATTACGTTTCGTATCTAATTATTATCTTTTGTATCCTCTTGCCGAAAAACATTTTGCTAATCAAAAATATATTTCACAAAGCTTCACAATATATGATTTGTATGAATACGATAAAAATATTCCATAAATAAATACAATTTATAATCTAAAAACTTTTCTGTATGTATTTCACGCGAGCATTGATTTACAAATATGCTTTGTCGAGTCAACATCCCCCGATAATGTTCCGGTGTCCGGTGAGAAAAAGTTTTTTGGAGATTTGTGTGCTAAATTTTATTCGGTTCCTTAGTGTACAGTAGGTATACCTAAATAAAATCTTGCAGCGAAATCGATTTTTGAAATTGTTTTAGGTAGGTACTTATTTAGGTTCTTTCTTCTTTTATTAGTACTTAATACTTATCTACTGAGATAAATGTCTTATTTATAGGATCATTTATAGCTGTTTCACTTGAATGATCCCGTGAGAATGTTGAGAAATTTTACCTACGTATGGGCGAGGCTTTGGGCGGAATCAGAAGTTATTTTTTTGATTATTTACGAAGTTTTGCGATTTTTTTCTACTTGCCCGCTAGGATTTGCTTAAAAAATCTCGCTCGCCTTTATAGGTACTTACGGTAGAGCGATACTAAGCGCGTGCAAATACTAGCCGCTCACGGGTTTTAGCAAATGTATCCGTAAGCCCGAATCTCTTAATTTACGCCCCAAAGGGATTTGCTAAAGCCAAACATTGTTCGCTAATTATAACGGGACACATATGCCGGGTCCCACGGGGCTTGCGAGTTGCTACAACTTAACGAAAGACGAGTTTGTTTGCAAAATGTCGCGAACAAAAATTTTCAATCGTGCGATTTTACAACATGTATGTTTAAAAATGAATTTTGGGCCAAAATTATTGTAATTATTAAAAAATATTTATTCCCATTTCCTTTTTAACTTCATCATCATCAACATCATCATCTCGTGACCTCACAATAATTGTCTTGATATCGTCGCTTCACCACTTGGAAGTTGGAGGGAGGTCAACAACATAGGCAACTCCAGTTCTTTACAATCACAAAAAAGCTATTTTGCAGTAATTAATGTAGTAAGTTTAATGATTTAAAAATTACGTAAGTTCGTATACCTACCTATAACCTCAACTAGGTAGAGGCAATTATTATTTAAAAAGCAAAGTAGTATACTTTGAAGTTGATACATAAAATTAATAATTCAAAACAATTTGTTACAGCAAACATTGTCGTAGGAAATTTAAAAGTGATGAAAAATTTTATTAAAATTTGTGACGGCTGGCATTGGAATTTAAAATTTTAATAAAATATCACAAACATCTTGTTAAAGCAACCTGAAATTCAGAATTTCAGATTTAAACAAGAAGAGAATTTATTACGATAGTATAATTTGATGAAATTAGTTTCATTTAAATCCGTGTCTAGACATTTTTTTGCCGTACTAAATCACTGCAACTTTCAATGAAATGTTCACCCCGCATTAACAATGTTCCGACGTACCCCTTTGTCTCGTCAAAATCACTACATAGTCGCACGTATAGGTACTTATTGCATTGAAATCTTATACAAAAATGAACTTTATGTCTTTAGTATAAGGTGTAGAATGTGTGGGAATGATAATTGGTATGGGGACGACTAATCTGTCAGCTGATCCTCTGAAAATCGTTTAAAAGCTGTCGCTTTGTTATTGTTTATTTAGGATGATTCGGTTGGAAGGTGCTCTTTGAGGCAAACCCTAATGCGATTGTCTGTAGCCAAGTGCTAGTTGAGAGATATTTCAATCATTGCTGACGTCACGAAGCCTAAAGGGTTTTAATAAATATAATAAACTGGCTAAACGTTTATTTCATTTTAAATCTTTTTAAAAACATTTCACTTCACGAAATGTGCCCACGCCTTACGGGAATCGCATACCTGCAGGCCAAAAAACTATAAAGACTTTAAACGTCACGTAGGTATTTTGGGTCTCAGAAGTAGAAAAACTTTTAGTAAAGTGATCGACTACGCAGAGCTGTTTACAGATTTATATAGAAGAATTTAAGATAACACCGTAAATTCTTGTTATAATAAAATATAGTTAATGGATACCTACTTACTAACTTCTCATTATACGTAGCTTGAACCTTTAAGCGTTCTATCAAAAATAAACGACTAATTATACCTAATACCTATCACGGTAAATATTTATGGAACATTCATATTCTTAAGTCGAATCTGAGTAAATGATAATTGGTAAAGTGATAAAACTCTTTCAACGAGAGTAATTGCCAGATCCCGTCGTTTTGACCTCCTAACTACTCGGGCGGTTTAGTGTGAAACTTCTAGAGAAAAAAAGATCTCAGACCGTTGAGCTCTCACTTAATCATAATTTAATTTTATGCATTAAATGCATGACAGATAAAATACAGCAATAGTACCGTAACGATTTTCCACCTATTTGAACATTTTAGTAAAACAAGTGAACAATTTTGATTTTATGAACTTTGCTTGTAGAACCGCTACCCCTAGCATGGGCACCCTCATGATAGGAGGGACTATTTCTCCGCGGAGAGAGGATAAAATTTTTTCCCTTCTACAGTGTTACCTACTTTCTGAACATGGATCATGAGTACGGATAATATTCTCCGACCTCCCTGGATAAAATTAATTAAAATACTACTTACTCCTTTTTCTGTCAGAAATTAATTTTATCCCGTCAGAGGAAATATCAGGGGGATTCTTTTTTATCCCCCGTCCACACTAGGGTGGCTAGTTTCTATAGTTTCCTTTGAAAGAAATTGTACGGCAAAAAAATTGAAACATTTGCATACCCGTGTGTGGGTTAATACATGGCGCACCTATATTGTACTGTGCCATCTGTTATAACCTTGTTTTTAAGCAAATAATCTGAAATCGAGAAAGAAATTGCAAAATTTTATCAAAAACGAAATGATAAATAGATTGACAAAACATACGACTATCATACCAATAAAATACACTGGGTAAAATTAATAAATGGCGACAGAAAATCCAGATAAAGGACAATAACTCCTATGTTATCTCAAATCGAAGCTGGACCAATCGCAGGGCAGACCGCAAGGATACACAAAAGCATAATTAAGTACAGAGAGACCGTTAACAAAGGCGAGAGCTCAATTTGTTGCAGCCTTTATCTGACCCACTATTGACCCCTTTACCCTATTTTGATATCTAACCCTCCCTAAATACCCTATGGGTCATGTAGAGCTCAAGCAAAGAACTTTAAGTTCGTACTGATTTCGTGAATAGGGCACTCACTGCCCGTTTATAGAACGCTGATTATCATCAAAATTAAATCAAAATTAAAATCATAACTATGTTTTCGTTCACATAAGCCTAAGTAACAGGCACTTATGAAAATGTCAGACACCACCGCCGCATTTAAAAGGCAGTTTTACACTGAGAAGAACGGGCAAGAACATAAGCTAACATACTACTACCTACAGAACGTAACTTTTAACAACGTTCAAAACTGTTCTGGTTTTATTTTATGATGTTTAACGGGTACACGATTTTTAGGGTGGATATTTTTTTTCGGGTCTGGTTGTTATGTAATTAAAGACTTCAACCGTCCCTCCTGTAGAGTTTTTTTTTTAATTTTGATAGTCATGCTGTGTTGATCAATGATCAACTTGATCGCTGATCAGCGTACGAGTAACTGAGTGATACACATTATTCGAAGTAGTGAGGGTAATAAAACTATTATTGGATGTGAACAAAACATGTGGTTGAATTATCTACGCTTTAGCGACATTTTGAGAGTGATTTGCAATTTATACTTTCAATGCTTTCGCCCCTCGGGTGATGATAGAGATACTATTGATTACTTTAATGCATGTGCACGTGCATCTGCATGGATTAGTAATATTGAGAACGTGATGTACCTATGGGAGGTACAATTAATTACTGTGCTCATTTCAATAAATAGTTAAGAATTTCCAATATTTTTAATCTAAAAAAGGCTTTTGGAAATTGTAGTTTTAGTTGTCTTACACTGGTTAGTCAGATTATACCAATAAAAGTTTCAACTGATCAGGTGACGTCACTATTTGGTAAGCCATTTGGACAGTGGATTAATTGAGCATCAGATACGAGTAAAGGGTGGACGACGATGTTTTGTATGAATAGTAGGAAAGACTAATTAAATAAATAATTAATAGATTTCGCCTGCTTCCATTCAATTTTTAAGTGAATGATCTTTTCTGCTACTCTACTACTGTGTACCGTTTTTATACGCCTAATAAGATTTTCCATCAGCCTAACATTTCATTTACATTTACAGTACAGTTACAGTCAATAAAAGATTAGGAGAATAAAAAGAATTGCATGAAACATACTAAATAGGGTGCGTCTTCGTTGATTGAAAATACTATTAAAGACAAGAGTAGAGACTCTTAAAGAATTAAATAGACTCTTAAAAAATCTAATATATATTTTTTTGGAACTACCTAATTCGAATACAAGTCCTGCCTGCCTGGAACGGTGCCAAGACTACTCTGGCTGAATTTCTGCGTTAAACAGCTAGGTTTCTAGGCTAAATTATGCTATGGCTAATACTATAATACTTTAATAGGTTATGACTACAAAAAAATACTAATATTTGTAGAAAATAATTTCCGCCCCGAAAAATTACGTGCACCAAAACCGACATGCCGTTGCAATCGGCACCTTTGCGTCCGTTCCTTCGTCGCCCAGCACGCGTCAACGCATGCACTAATTAGATGACACCAGACACCGACACATTCCCGCTTCCCGCAGCTAACCCAGGAAGAGGGGGGAGCCAGGTGTGAAAATGCCTAGTTAAAATATTCTAACGAGGTTTAAATTTCGGACTAAAATTGTCATAACCAAAATATACCAACTAATATTACTCACACTAATATTATTATTTTCATATTTAATTTAACTTTCACACCCGGCACATGATAAATATATACAAAAGCCAAAGAGATATAATAAACTTACTTAAGGGGATTTATTGAATTTATTTTTGTCTTTCTCACTCTCACGGAGATTTGTTAAGTGCGACATGCAGCGTCGCGGAAGAATATAGCAGAAAAACGACGTTTTACCTAATTACTCAAAAACTAAGCCAGTTATCAAAAATCTGTTCTAAGCGTTTTAGGATATTATTATTACCGATACATTAAAACAAAAATTACAATTACATCCAATGTAGTTTCCGATTAAACATAGAAAAACTGAGATTTTGGAGCAACTTTTGAGAGAACTTTCTATCGAGAAAATTTTATCCAATCGTGTTTCTGCTTCTAAGCGATTTTAGATTAAAGACCCAAAATACATGACGTGTAAATTTGAAAGTAATTGTCTTTATAGTTTTTGCATAAAACTTCATTCAAAATCACCTAAATACGGCTTGTAGGCCGTTAAATAACACAAAAATTTAATAAACGTACATACACGTTACACAAATAGATATAATATGTACTGGGCGGAGGACTACACCCCGGCAGGGGAGACCAAACGGCCGGGGGTCAGGGCGACAGGCTAAGAAACCGACGGACTATCCTAGCCGAGTCGAGCACCACCGCCTTCTGCATCTTGGCCGCAAGTGAATTGCCACAGAAACCCAGCCGCCGCAGATGGTGAGCGAGGCTGACTGGGATTAAACCATTGGCAGAATATTTTTTTTTTAAATATTATTATTTCGAATGTTACCTTCTAATTAAAAAATACCTAACTCTTAAACGACAATTTACTTATTTGTTAAAATAAGTATGTCTATTCTATGGACTTTATTAGGTCTATGTCGGTTAGTTATTGTTTTAAATTTCGCGAGCAAGCAAATAACTTAGCAAGTTGTTTAACTTTAAATTGGTTTACGCATACGCTGAGAATATATTTACAATAAATATGTGGGTATTTTTTTTATTTGTAAACCCAAATAAATAAAATAAAACTTCAAAACTTTTGTATGAATTTATGTGTTACACCTTCATGCCTGAGCTATAGCATCCATTTTCCTGAAATATTTAGTAGAGAAATATTGTAGGTAGAGGTACCCTCATTAACATTTAGTTTAGTTTTTCCATCGTAACTAATACGATCGTTTAGTTTTTAAGATATTTATGGTCTGGTCTGTTAATGAAGTGAAGTCGGTTAATTTTCAATATTTTTGATTATCATTTATTGTTATTGTGCTACTTACTGAAAAATAATTATTTTGGAGCCTCAACCAAATCTGAATACTATAATATATACATATTTACTTTATTGTTACATCTTTCTTAGTAAAAATAGCTTTATAATATTATTCTGCAGTGAAAAGACGGAAATTTAACTTCTGGTATTCATGTTTTTGTAAGGTAAATTCCAACAATTATGATATGAAACATGATAATTTAGCATTCATAGTGAATCCGCAATTAAATAGCAAAAAAGCAACTGTCAACGGCCATTGTTATACTTTCACCGGTTCAAACAGAGCGAAACTCGACCGCAGACGCGCGACAAAGCGAACTGGCGACAAAGCTAAGCTAAGCTCGTTATACTGGTCGAGATTATAATACCACCAGACTTACAAATATAAATGTACTTAACGGATTCACAGATCAATAATTAACTTCAAGAATCGGGTTGAAAGGCAAAAAAAAATTACTTAATTACCCGCTACGAAAGGGTTTTTGAGAATACAGCTCCTAAGGCGCGTAAAATAGGGGATCACGTCGTGATAATATTATGATCAGTGCGTACTACATTTTCTTGTGTTAACTGTTAATAATAGACACCTAACTAGGAATAAAATCTTGGAATTAAAAGATACGATACATAAGAACCAAACTAAACGTTACCGTTTAAACGGCAGTGTACCTACTGATCCTTAAGCTTATAGACATTATGGAGAAACCGTCGCTATATTTTAACTCATTTTTATCGCCGTTTTACCTAATTTTATAAATTAGGTAAAACGGCGTTTTTCTTTTATATTCTTCCGCAACGCTGCATTTCGCACCCACCAACGTGTTTGTAAGAGTGAGAAGGACAAAAATAAAATCTCTTAATGATAAATTACATGTATGTAGTGTACCTATTCTCTTAATGATAAATTACAATATATATGTTAGCGCAACGGGCCTTAATGATACTTAATGAAACTTACGTATAGATATTTCAGAGCACGACGGCGCGCCCCTCTCTGTCAAACTCCATACTAATCGAATAAAACAAAAGCGATTTTGACAGAGTCGTGGATTCAAATATCTATACCCGTAGTAGATAATGTGCGCCTGGCGCTCGTAGGATCTCGGTGTAATAGTGTCGCCATCGCAAACTTCGCTCTTTTGTGGCACTTGGAGCGACCGAATGTACTAATTAGTGTCCGTGCCCAGACTTATTTGCAGGGTGCAGCACAAACTTTATAGGTCAGTCTGGTCTAGGCGAGCCCTACGCAGCCACTATTAATTTGCACCCTTACCTCAGAGAAAAGTTAAAGCTGAATACTAATTAAAAAAAAATTCGAAAATGATTTTTTTTTAATTAGTATTCAGCTTAATCTTAATCATAATCATCAAAGCTCCCTCTCGTGTATTTCGGTTTTTCACAAATCCCGTGGGTAACTCTATATTTTTCGGTATATAAAGTAGCCTTCAAAATATAAGGTGCTTACTACTAAAATAATAAACATTACACATAAAATTAAATTTTGATAAATATATATGTAACATACAAATATATACACCGTCCAACTGATCATTTATGGGCATAGCGCCCAAGACGCTGGCGCTATTAATGGCTAAACTTAGGCGTTGTGCTAAATAAGCGCGAGCTCTCGGGTCTCCAGACGCTTAACCGTAGCCTTTGTATTAATTCAGGTTTGTGTTGATACATCTATTCAAAATTTTTATTACGAAATAGTCAGGTTTAACACTATATAAAAATACTAAAGGGGATGCAATATTAAGGTTTTGACCTATTGTGCGAGTTGCGCCAATAGCATGTATTACTCTTTAAACTAGGCAAGTCTAACGCTAAACGAAATAATTTGTCTCAACCCTATTTTAATCTCCATGGCGGGATTCACACACCTGTAAGAATATTGTGGAGAAATCTTCTATTTTCCTCGTGATATTTTCCTTCACCGCGAAACAAGTGAAATTCTGTATGATAACTCTGAAAAAGAAGAAGTGCATGTCCGGGATTCGAACCTCCGATTGATGAGACCTGAACCTATGGCTGTCACTGCTTACCACCTAGAACAATTGAACCAAATTGTTGTATTGCTGCCACCTAAACTTAATCAAATAAAAGCGTCATTAATTAACACAGTTGAAGCTGTGGCAAAACAGGGCAGCAATAGAATCTAGGTCGCCATTTCAACGTATCTACTTCCTAATTAATGGATCCCATCGTGTAGAATTGTAGATCACGACGGATGGGTAATGCAAAATGAGACGTTTTAATGAAACGATCTTTTTTGATACTTATAATTTTTTTAATTTGTTTACTTAGTAGTTAGTACCTTCTTAACAGGCGGTCTGACCTAATGGTGACAACGCAGCTAGAGATCTTATTGTAATAACTGATATGAAAATAAACATCTTTATTTTTCACATAAGCCCATAGACACCCTGGACAGGGCGGACGGCATGAAAAAATGTTGCCAGTTTATCAGTGCCAAAAATGCTTGTTTTGCCACCAACAGCAAGGCAACGTTGTAGTTTGCTCAGCAGCCACCTATAAAATTTTGACAGACGGCACTACTGTTTGCTTGTATGAAAAAGGTTTACGTAGGTAAATCGTTCGGATGCCCATATCCTGGGGTTTCTTATCGGTGCAAATGCCTAAATAATAGTCTCTTCTAAAAAGTCAAAACTCTATCGCCAGGTTCGGGAGGCAGGCTTGCACCGTGAAGAACTGGCAAGAAACTCGAGAAATTTCTACACAGCATAGTGCCGGAACGCTTAATCGCCTGGCGGTCTATCTTTGTAATTTATTAGATTGAATATTATGTCCTAAAACTATCCTTGTTAATTAAAAGCTAAACTTTTATTAACAGCAATTATGCTTGCTACAATCATATTTTAATACCTTTACGTAATTAATCACTATTCTGTTTCTGAGGAACTTTGTTGTGTAACATTGGGTAACTCAAATTAATTGTTCTTCACTTTTTTCTCATCACTTGACTGCTATAACACAAATGAATCTCCCAGTTCTATGATACACGAAGCCAGTGCAAATCATTCTTGAACAGTTTTAAAGCAAAATAAATCGTATTAATATGGCAGCAAAGGTCATTTTGCGTTGGATAATATATTCTCTACAAATGCATTTGTCTAGGAGTCATTTGTGTAATTGTTCTTAAGTACTTTTTAATTGGTGACTCAGCGACACGCAACAATTGAAGTGAAAATAGGTCACTTCCTTCAGTTAATTGAATTAATGATCTTCCTAGCGTAAAATGCAAAATGCTTTTTTCGAGCAAAGTGCGCAGTAGGTAGTAAGTAGCATTAACTTATAATGGCTGTCGTTTTCATCACATCTATTAAAAAAACGAAAATTCAGAGGATAGCGAAACGAAATTTCATTTTGTTCTGGGAATTTGCGTTTTTTTTATATATAATACCTACATAACTTACAAAACACCTATCGTCCTCGATGAACAGAATTTCACTTAGAGCATAGGATTGTCTGGACTATTTCTTATATTCCATCTCAGACTTGTTTTGGTGTTTGACCAACATTATTAGCTCTGGATTGGCATAATATAGTATGGCTATTTTTTATTCCAAAACATAGCAGATGCAAAATGTACAAAAAACTGTTAACCGCCATTTTCTTTTAATTGAAAATAGATGAGAATTATCTTGAAAATTTCTACCGTCAACCATTTTGGTGATGACTTAAGCCATGGATTGACACAAAAATGGCAACTTTTTATTCTAAATCATAGCAGATACAAAATGTACAAAATCTATTAACCGCTATTTTCTTTAATATCAAAAGGAGTTAAGAATTATCTTTAAATTTTTTACCGTCAACCATTTTTCGTTTGCGTTATAATAAACCAGACAGATTTGTCTGTGATATTCGTAGTAGACGTTCCTAGTAGAGTGTGTACCTCCTGTCTAGTATCTCACCATAATACAACATCCAGACAAATTAGTCCCTGCGTAACATTAATTTTCTTGCAAAGGCATGTACGCAGAGCCCCTGTGTAAGCATTGTCTACGAGTGTACTATACAAATAAAACTATAGTATTTTTGTACAATATTTCATTCGTCAGGGAGTATTACTGCAGTCGCCTAAAGCCATACGTGCGTTTCATTATTTTTATGTTTTATCTTCCAGTTGCTTTGGAATGGTTTTCCATTTCGGAAAATCTTTTACCCTCTCTTATTGCATACCATACAGCCTGTAGATTAAAAACCAGAGCTAAATAAAGGTAGTTTAATAAAAATATAGAATCCTTAAAATTAAAATAACTGCATATGAGTGAACTCATAATATTAACGAGAGAAGACAAAAATTACCCAAACAATAGGTTTCTATATCTGTCCGTAGTAACTAGTATGAGTCTACTTATCGCAGTTGTCTTCAAAACATCTCAACCACATTTGTTGAGACATTTAACAGCAAGTTAGATCGCGGGTAAATCAAGGACGGGAATCTTCAAAAACATATATCCACTTATTAAAGACAAATCTGTAGAAAGCAGGGAAAAGCTAGCAATTATTAGCAGTTAACATAATATGAAAAAAGTGGTTAAATAAATTTTCAAAAAGTAGGTTTAAAAGTCTGAATTGTAGTATCAATCGAGAATAGTGCTCAGTCATCAGTCCTCATTTCGATACTTTATTCGGCACTGATCGTGCAAGCACTATTGTCTAGACTCGTCAATTGTCTGGCTACCCGCAAGATTCAGCTGAAATTGTCCGCAGCGTCAATTTATTGTACGGTCTAGATCAGCTTATTTTATTTTGTTTCAAATCTGAAGTATCCTATTGTTTCAGTCTGGATAGACTACTTGACGAGATGAAAGAATGATATACCATTGTATGATTGCCATTTTCAATATAAAATACTGACAATAATCAAATATTCTTTTTATCGACATGAACCTTTTTCATTAGAACTTCAAATAATTACAGCCATGCTGTAGGTGGCAACGAACATCCGAACTACTCGTATATCCGATGGTGTTGTCCGAAATATGTCGATACCATTATCGACACCTGAAAATCCTTATCTATATTGTTGCATATTTTTTGCAATGTTATATGCTTTTAAAAATCGTAAATTGCTTTAAAATAGATTGTCAATATACTGTAGAACAAATGAAAGCCGAGTTTTATCTTTCAATCAAAAATGTTTGGATCTCTAGTTCTAAATGTATTCATCCATAACATGATCATACGTGTTATCATGCCCAAAAAAATTGTTAATGGTTTTGGCAAGGAGAAAGCTCACATCATACAAACTTTTGGCTCTATATTAAAAGAGTGTATGATATTCAATTTCACCGAAAAAAATCCCTAGTAGGAACTTTAACTTTCTCTAATAATTACGCATCCATCTAATTTAAACCTTTCATCATATTATATTAAGTACTTAAACAAACCCACTCGCACACAAATTCACGCACATACATACAAACGATTGCCTCTACAATATAAGAGTAGGTACTTACCTAATTTTCAATTTCACCGAAAACATTTTTATAAGTATGAACTTTGACTTTCTCAAATAATATGAGGAGAGGATCCTGTTCATCTAATTTTGATCCTTTCATATATAAAATCCAGCATTTTGCGATTTTTACGACGTACGTCCTATATTGAACGTTACGATATATGAAGCTCTTTTGTAATAAAGGCGATACTTCAATATTCAACTATAGTTCAAACATGGCCACCTCAAAGAAAGAAAATTATTGGATGATTTAGAGTGGCCATATTAAAAAATGTGGATAATAAAATCTTTGGCTACTGACGATGTGGATTGGGGTGAGCTTTGTTTAAATAAATATTTAGTAAATGTAGAAAAAACCTTACAAATAATATATTGTGCAATTGTGTTGAGGCGATTTCGAAATATTATAATGGTGCGTTATCAGAAATTGTTTGTAATTGCTTTTAGAGTATAAGTGTATCCTAGTGTAAATAATTTTGATGGATAACGGATAAGAATATTTAATTCATCCCAGAACCTTACTCATGGTCATGAATAAGTTTCCTCTTATGATCCGGTATCTTAGTCACTGGTACAAGCAATCTCATTACCGTACACCATCATTATAAAGCGGTTACGGACAAACAAAATAGAATATAATCATTTATATTAGCATTTAATTTTCCGGACCAACGATCGACTGTCGAACATGATGTGTTTTCGTTCCCACAAAGTTAGTTTAAATTACTATCCGTACAATTGATATTTAGGACCGATTATTATCTTTCGAGTAAATGCTGTGGTAGTTTTCAAAACATTTTATTTTACAAATTGACTTTTAATTTTTTAATGTGGCCATCTCTTAAACATTATACCTAAGCTACCTCTGATTATAAGGTTGGTGTGATAGCTTTTATCAAATGTATTTTTTAATGACAAAGCTGGACGGATGGTATTAAAGTGAGGTATTTTATTTTAAACGAGTAAAGCTTCTTCTGATCCTTCGTTTACTTATAAATATAGAGGTCTGGGTGGAAATCTAAGCCTGCAATAGAACGATTATTTAAATACCTATATTTATGCGGCAATATAAGAATGCTCCGCATTTTAAGATTTTGATATCTAAGCTTTATTTTCTTCCTTACTTTAAGTTTTACCTTAATTTTAAGAAACTTTTAAAGATTATTTTTACAAAACTTATCTTTTTTAGAAGTGAATGGAATTCGGGCTAAATTAGTCATAATATAAAAAGTAAGATTTTTTAATATTACTCATACAACTGACTCAGACCTAGTAGAACTGAAATCGCTTGTCGGTTAAACCATACATTAACTTTAATTAGGTACTTAAACAAACCATTTTATAGCTTTTGAGAAATGTAACTTATCCTTAATTAATAGGTTATTATACCCCAAGCGGCATGTCCTCACGATTAATTCGAAATAATCATGACTGAGAAATCCGGATGGCGTCGAAGATAGGTACCTCTTCGTGTAATAGGTACCTACCTCGATGAAGTTACAATGGGCAATTCGATTGCTCTAAAACCTAAACCTAAAAATCAAACACAAATAAGATTTGGTTTTTAAAGAATTGTATTGGTTATTAGAAAACTGCATATGCTGTATTCGGTGGTAGAGCTCAAAATCATACTATTATGCTGATAGTGTAAGATGAAAAATCCGTTATTCTGAGTAAAGACAACGTTTTTAAACCTTACTTTAATTATAAAGAACATCCACCTTTAGCCGCTATAAAACCTGCACCTAATCAAAGACCATTTATTCGCTCATTATATGCACTAACAAAACCTAATCGTCTGTGATGTACCATTACGAAGGTTAATACAAAAAATTAGATTCATAAAACGGTTGATGACATAATGGGTTAAATAATTTCAGGTTCGCGCGAGTGCCGGATCGTCGGGCATCTTTGGTGCTCAAGTCATTGATATCATGTGAAACCCAAGATGCACCTCAAAGTAGATTTAATGAGAAGTAAATAAAAAAATGACACAAAACTTTTAAAATTATAAATTTTCATTTCAGTTAATAAGCCACCGTATACCGTATCATACCGTAATATTCATAAATCTGAAAATGTTCATTGCTTTTTGATTCAGTAGTCAGATATACTTAATAAGATTTAATTTATTTTAAAACTGGGCTTTCATTAAATTTCACACAAACGATGATGATGGCGATGTCTTTAGATGATTATTTGAATCAACAATTAGAACTTCAAACAATGAAAACTGACAATTCAGTCATTAAACAGAACGTCTCCAGATGCGGGAATAGCTTTCTCGAGAACCGTGAAAGTACATCTATGTTATTTTATATTAACGACGCTGCCTCATGAATAAATAATAATATGGAGTCACAATTTGGGGTCGTCATTAAGCAATTATACCGCTGTTACCATTATAATGTTTTGAAAATGCTTTTAATTTTTTATTAGGCCAAATTACGTTGATCGTCGAGGTGTTTGATACAAGATGGCTATTATATATCAATCAGGCTCGCAATCTTGCGCTGTGAATATACTCGCAGTTAATGCTATCATAGCACTGAGTAACAAGTACAGCCTAGGAGTAGACATCTTTATCGCGTTAATAAAATTCTAAGGTAGTAGCTGCAATTAAATAATTACTCTGGTAATATTGTAAATACCTACGTAGTATTACCATTAAAAAAGCAATCATTATGACATTATAGTTGCTCTCTTAGTTTAATGGCAATAAGACATTGTCGTTACTTCAAGAAAAAAGAAATTAAAACAGATCCTAAAAATAATTGGGTAAAGTAACCTACAGACTCACTCGTTAGGAGGGAAAATGTTATAGCTATTATGTAATTATATAAATTTTAGATGTTAAAACAACGTATGTAATACAACATGTAACAAGAATTAGTTTAATGTTTAAACTCATTTCACTAACACCTCATATTTTCCAATTTTTGCGACCCAATGGTCCAAACTGGGGAGAGGAAGTAAAAGGAGGTTCATACTTCTACTACAAAGCTGAGGTCGCTGTTTGCCTTCTTAGTATACTGAGTCAACTAAGTAACAAGGCGGGTAATTTGCGGTCATTACAATAGAGTGGTTTGATCTAAATTTGCCTACAGGAAAACTACTTCACTTGTATATCACTCAATATTACAGTTGTTATTCGTATTTAGTACACGTTGATGGGATGAAATGAAAGGAACATTTATTATCATAGCAGTTAGAATTATTATACGCAAGGAAAAGAACTCGTTGAAACTTTAAGTCTTTCGTTGAAACCTTAGGTAGATACTTACTTCTATGGTTATTCATAGAGGAACTTTATGATACATGAATTATAATGAAAAGAAAACGAAACCAATCATGTTATACAAAAGTATGTTGTCCTTTTAATGCCTAAAACACATGCTTTGTTACTTTAAATCTTCTCTAGTCTTCTCTAGTACTCTATATAAAATTCTTTTGTCTCGTGTTTGTTGCCAAACTCCTCCGAAATGGCTCAACCGATTCTTATTAAATTTTCTATGTATGTTCGGTAGGCCTGAGGTCGTAAGCTATTTTTTATATTCCTAAATGGCAAAACAACGTTTGCTGAGTCAACTAATATTGTATAAAATACAAAAATTGTAAAGGAAACTAAAATATTTCAGAGGACAATCGCCATACGCAAATTTCACATGAAATTAGCTTATTATTATAAAAGCATTTTGGCAAATTCTGAATAACCGAGTTTTGTTTCGTATTATCATAACGGAAATTGTTTCGAAACAACCACTTTCCGGCGTCTTTTAATTAACAATTTACTTGAACAAGGTTTTAAACATGCAGTTCCTTACGAAATTGCGTCCTTGCGTTGTATTATAAGCAGTTACATACTCATTGAATTTTAATTTAATTTTCAATTTATATTTATTGAAATAATGCATCTGATGCACGTCTCATTATGTCCAGTAATTTCGCCAGATACAACGAAACATTGTAAATGATAAACAGAACTACTTTACGGACGAACAAAATATAATAACTGCGGTGATACTTATCTGGGCTGAATCTAAATGAAAAGTCCTAACACCAAGAAAAGAGGGTGGAATATTTCTGAACACCGTTAATATAAGTACATATTATTTTCATGACTAAATCAAGGACTTCCTCCATCATTATTAACGAATCTTTCCGTCGTTGATAATTACATTTATTTTTATTTTATTTATTTATTTTTATTATGCACCAACAACATAAAAGAAAACAGACAAAGAAACAAATGTGGTCAAAAAATGTGGTACATTCTTATGTAGTCAACTACTCCATTCCACTGTTCTACTCAATTCTCATGTTCATTAAATACTAATGTTATACGTATGGTTTATTACTTGCATCGTTTATGGATTCTAGTAGTAGGTACGAATACAACCAACACTCAATTCAACAAGAATTTCATTCTTTATCGTGACACCAAAATTATAAATAGGCAGCAATGTCTACCTAGAATAAAAAAAGGTAATTCTGCCCACGTCTATTTCATACAATGCTGGTTTTATTCAACGAAGTAATCCAAACTATTGACTATCGGTACGATAATGATGCCGAGAAAAAAATACCCCAGCACCCGCTCTGTAATGTAGAGGTACGGCCCCACTTGTAACGATAAATAAAAAAATATAAATTCATACAAAAAAGTTCAAATGAAAAAATAATTCATACAACTATTAAAAAACAACTTTTTTGACCTCTATCCAGGACTAAGGATACTTCTTAATGTGTATTTGCTTCAAGCACTCGTTATTATTTCATGTTCTGCTATTTACCATCTGAGGGTGATATAACGTAGATGTAAAATATGGGAAATAAAATATACCTCCTGCCATCTCTTACCATCTACCCCTATTTTCAACTAGATAGAAGCACTAATAAATTAAAAATAAATAATTAATATATTCACGTATTATTGTATTACTTTTAAAGTTACATTCATAATTAATATTTAAATCTTAAAAAATTGCAAACCGCTTTTAGAATGCCCGCAGCTTTATATTAACTCGCGCAGGAACTTTAACGATCACCTTTTTTCCAAGATTGTGTGCGTATTTGAAGACGCGTGTCTCATTTTAAGTGTTTTTTTCTCTCTCTGCCTTCTAATAAATAATTTTATTAACTTTCACGTATTATTGATAGTATTACTTTTAAAGTTACATTCATAATTAATATTTAAATTTTAAAAAATTGCAAACCGCTTTTAGAATGCCCGCAGCTTTATATTAACTCGCGCAGGAACTTTAACGATCACCTTTTTTCCAAGATTGTGTGCGTATTTGAAGACGCGTGCCTCATTTTAAGTGTTTTTTTCTCTCTCTGCCTTCTAATAAATAATTTTATTAACTTTCACGTATTATTGATAGTATTACTTTTAAAGTTACATTCATAATTAATATTTAAATCTTAAAAAATTGCAAACCGCTTTTAGAATGCCCGCAGCTTTATATTAACTCGCGCAGGAACTTTAACGATCACCTTTTTTCCAAGATTGTGTGCGTATTTGAAGACGCGTGCCTCATTTTAAGTGTTTTTTTCTCTCTCTCTGCCTTCTAATAAATAATTTTATTTTCTCATTTCAGATACCTGGGCGGCCGACTTAACTTAAATAAATGATACCATCAGGATTCAGAATGTTCGACAGGACAGTGCTTGAAATTGTGAATTTCAGATAATACGTAAGGACTACCTATTTAGTCTGGTGGGAGGATACAGAGATATGTCTGGAAAAGATTTGTTGCTCAAGAGAAATCAGAGTTTGTTTATATCATCGTAAGATCGCACTCATGACTTGAATAGCACCTAAAGATGTTGGCCATAATATCTTATAGGAGAAAGCTAATAAAGGGATTCATCATAATCAATCATGGCGCGACTTCGAACCTACTCTGTAACTTATAAGATTAAGCAAAAACTTACACAGATAGTCTACCCGTCAGTGGCGCTCAAATTGTAATCCTTTTAAGTAATGAGTAGATACAAACCATAGAGTTACACCTAATAGAACAGTTAGTAAATTTTCATTTTCAAGTTGTTTCAAAGAAGCCATGTACCAAGTAAGAAAAAGAGAAGGGACTTGTTATCTGCAAATTTAATCATTATCGGAAAAAGCTAATGATAAAGTAATATCAGTACAAAATAAAAAAAATTGTTGGGTTTTATCATTTTAACACGAACTAGCTTTTAAAACTCGTAATGCTCGTGATTGCGCTAAACTAATAAACAAAGTTATTCGTAGTGAATTTTTTGCCCAATTTTTCCAATTTAATTGCTCAACTTTCCAGACAAAAACTTTTGACATCGCTGTAATGAATGTTAATTTATATTTTCATTCGATTTATTGGTTAAAATTACGTTTCGCTAACTTTCGTTAATTTCTTTACTTCAGTGAACAAGTTTGTAGTGTTGAAATGTATTATCATCAAGTAAGATTCTATTGGATGTAAATTGTTCACTTCCATTAAAAAATATTTATTATTTAGTTTTTTGTTCGTTATTGGAACTGTAGATCTGCGAAAAGCACTTATTGGTTTTTTCGTCATGGAGGAATATAATTGTAATATTATGTATTTTCTAACGGTTTACAGAAGGATATAGTAGGTAGGTATGTCTATGTAACCAAATCTACTTTTACTCCTCATATAAATTTTTTTTTCTTTGTTAAATCTTTTAGATGGATCACGACGGTCTATTGAAAGTCAGATCAGTCAGTCAGAATATAATAAAATTGTATTTCTATTCTAATTTGCTTATCCCTAGCTTTCGATAGAGACCCAGATAGTTTAGCTTGCTTATCTTATACTTCTAAGCTAAGTTACATAAGCTTAATTATCTTTTTGATTAGTGTTTTACACACTTAGGAAATAATTCCTATAAATTTAAATACGAATCAAAATTTTCTTCATAAGCATAGCTAAATGAAGTTAGCTCTTAGTGTGGTCTTGCGCTTTAGGAATCATTTGATTCAACGTATATTGTTAATGCAATGATAATAATGTCTATAATTTAAATCGATTTTTGATGATGTATAATTTTATAAGGATTAATTAGAATGTTACGGTGAAAAAGTAGTTAAACCTTTAGGAACAGTTTTTTAAAAGACAAATTAGCCATCAGTTCTATAACAATCGTAGGTCTATGTGAGGCATGGGCTAGCTTATCAATCAAGATCGTGATCCTTCATTATGAAGAGTGATGATCGGCCGCGGGTGCAGATTTGTCCGAGGTTCGGCTAACGATAGGGAGGATCGCGTTACGAGGGACTGACTGCCCTTTGCTTACACTACGCTATACAATATACATCCTAATGATCTGTAATATATAAAATTCTTGAATCACGCGTTTGCAACAAAATTCGGAATAGCTTGACCGATTTTTTTTTCGTGTACTTTATATTCGAGAATAAGACGTTCACTATTTTTCATACCTCTTATTGCGAAAAACATGGGGTTATATTGGGAAAACTCAAAGGGCGGATAAACTTTCCTTAGAGCCGGCAACGCATTTGCAGTTCATCAGTTGACGCAAATGTCCATTGTCCAATGTCTATGGGCGGCAGTGATCGCTTAAAATCAGGTGCCTCGCGCTCTGATTAGCTCGCGATGACTAAATTAAAAAATAGAAAATTCTTTTCAAGAAACCTACTTCACATGCCACTCTAAAGAGTAAAAAAATAAAAATTCCGACGCATTGTTAACTCCTCCTCCTCTTTTTTGAAGAAGACTCCTCCTTTTTTTGAAGTTGGTTAAAAAGAAATAATTTAAATGGCACGTTTGCCGTTTGCCGTTTCAGCTTATTACAATACTTCTTATCAGGTGGAGGAAAGATGTAAGATAACCATTTAATTAAAAAAAAACCGGCCAAGTGCGAGTCGGACTCGCGCACCGAGGGTTCCGTACTCAACAAGTACTGAAGCAAAACAATCAGGCAAAAACCAATATGTTTATTTGACGACGAGTACTTAGAAGAACTTGCGTTTAACCCTATAATTATGAGGGATTTTCATTCAAAATCTTAGCCACGCATTTCGGTAAAGCCACGTTAAAACGGTAATAATTACCTTTGTTAATGAACCGCAAAACTAACTTTGTTTGTAGAGGTTTATTGTTAATATCAAAAAAACTATGCTAGTTAGAGCATTGGCTATAGTTTTCCTGTAAAATATACGTAAATTCCTATTGACCATAATTATTTGAGATTTTTCGATTGGTAAACTCCTGAGATAAGGGGGGGGAAACGGTATTTTTTTAGACATTTTCCCCGATAAACCAAAAACTATCATGACTAAAAATAATTAAAAATCGGTTTTAGAATGTACAAAGTAAACCCTTTCATATGATACCCCACACAGTACAGTTATCTCACTTTTAAATTTCAACCCTCCGATTTTCCCCCCTTTTTAAATAAGAACAAAAATAATTTCAATTTTTTTTTATTCCAGTGTCATTGGGCCACTAATATACACAACTATTCCAAATTTCATATCGATAGCTCCGTTAGTTACTGAAATAATCAAGTGTGACGGACAGACAGACGGACAGACAGACAGACGGAGAAAGTCGCACCATAAGGGTTCCATTTTACCATTTTGGTACGGAACCCTAAAAAGGATCCAAAAAGTTAAACCACGGTCAAAACTTAGTTATCAGATGTTTCGGAAAATTATTAGATATTATATTTGGTAAATTGTAGAGATAGTAATTAGAAACTATTATCGAGGATGGGCAAACCTAATCTTATCTTGACTTCTTTCCATAAGCTCTAAACTTCAAAAACCTCGGCCGTGCTTATGTACTGAAATTAATACTGATATCAAAAGTTTTCTTTCCTGTCCTTATTAGCAATTAATTCAACAACAGAATACTGCAAAGCATTAAGGCTAATGTGTATTTATAGCTACATTAACTCACAAACTGGTGCTTTTTGTGCAAAACTGTATAAAGTTTTATTTATTTTCAGCCAGTTTTCGTTGTTCCACCCAGCTGGCCGTTCCTTACCGGCTTTAGGTTTAATATATTGTGAAACATAGCCGCATAAATTGTCACTTAAAGACGCTAGCAACTTAAATTGGTCGTAAAGTTGTAACAAGAGAGAAAGGTTTTCTTGGTTGATGGCCAGAGCAACTACGGACAACGTTTTTCATTTTAAAATGTACTTTGAAATTCCTTTTAAAACGACATGTTTTAATAGTATCAGGACGGGCATTGCCTTCTTATACGGATCTTATAACAGACTATAATATTATCTTCTATAACAGGAATTTTACTGGATACATTGAAAGTAGCATTGATGTTAATAAAATGTTTAATTCAAATTCTCTAATAAATAAAATTCTCATGTCACACCAGTGTTCGTAACCAAACTCCTCCTAAACGGCTTGACCGATTGTATGAAATTTTTTGGTCATATCCATAAAATTATTCACACAACTATATGTCAAAACAATGTTTACCAAGACAGCTAGTTTTATTAAATGAAAAATAATTTAATATTTAAGGTTCATATGTGAGCAGAAGCCATTTATTAAAACAAATAAATTAATAATTAAAAATATAGGATTTCAAGTCACAGTATACAAACTGGATTTTTACTCTGTGACAAACAGTCAGCGTGTAAGTACGTTAGTTCACGGATGACTCTCGAGCCGTGAAGAACCCCTTTTGTGCCGTTGAAGCCCCCAAGGCCCCTCGGTAGTGGGGTCCCTAATGAGTCGCCGGAGCACTAGAGTTTTAGGTCGAAGTAAAACTTGCTAGGCTCCCCCGCAGTGCCGTATCAAGGGTCTGACCACAATTTAAAGTGCACGCTGCATATAAAAATACAGACTTGTGTAACTTAACGATGAAAACCTTTTAAGTAATAAGAACCTCATAAATAGAAATAAATATACACAGTTTTATAATTTACTCTTTTTATTTAATGAGTGATTCTCGTAAAAAAATTGTAGACGCAACCGCCACAAGCGAATCGGTGCATAGTGCCTACACTGCACTCCAGTAACCGATGCAAACATCAACCAATCAGTGCCCGAGATGTAATTTCTTCAACAGAATCGCAATTCGCACATCAGGGGTGTGATTCGCGAAAGTATAAGGTTGTACATCGGCCAACCATCGCCGGTGACCATGGCAACGCAACCAGCCAATTGGCGCTTTGGCTGCATTGGTTAATGCTTGCATAATTGATGCAAGCATTAACCAATCAGCTGCAAAAATGTAAGTTCGTCAATGCTATAAGTATTTTTGCAGTCTACGATACAAATTGATCAAACGTAAAACTATTGTGCTGCCTTCCACAAAGTCGGCTGAATATGTGCAGTATCACAAACAATTTTCAATAACTTTTTCTCCACTCACGTTTTACCCCTGTTAAATATTCCACTATGTAATTTTATTCTCTTTGCAGCGGATTGATACCCAATGTTCCGAAGGGATCGCCAACTTTCACTTCATTTAGCAACCACTCGATAGAAAATTGCTCATTGCTTGACTTAACATGAACGTCATGAATGTTTTAAAAATATTCTTTGCCTTATAGCTTTGATTTTTGAGTATATAAAATGTCGCCAAAATGTAAACTAAGTGCTTACAGCCCCTAACCACAAAACTTCATGTGACGGCCCTGGTTCCTCGCACTACACGGTTACTTCGTGCGGAAATGGCGGGAGGAGTTTTCTTTGCTTTGTTTTTGACAGAGAAAAAAGTAGGGCGGAAAAACTGGATGACGAATTATTGAATGATGGAGAACCGTTTTAGATTTTCAACTTCGATATTTCCAGTTCTCCTACGTTAATATCATGAATTAGAGAATAATTATTAAAAAAATATTTTGAAGATGATAACTACGTCGGTGTTAAAAATAGAATTTGTGTCAAAATGCTTTTTACTCCTTAGCTATGAAATTATTTCAAAATAGCGTAATTTTTTTAACTTATTAATATTCTTTAGCTTATTAATATTGATCGTGGCGATGAAAATAAATAAATTCATTATATTTTTGAATAATAATTATTAATAATCAAACATATAGAGAAAAACAACAACAGTACGTTCCACAATTTGACACAGTACAACAGCGTTCGTTGACGAGGAACTGTCCTTAATATTAAGTATATTTTTTCATTCATAAAAGTGTCCTATTTCTTTTACTGTCATGGTTTTTACCATCACGTGTTCCATTCTTAAGTCCAGCTAGTATGTAGGTACTAGTACGCACGAACTACAAATTATCTTCATGCAAGGTCAAATGTAGCTTGTGTACACAAAAGCTTATAAATATTCGATTTAACACTATCTCGAGGTACGGATCAAAACGCTCGCGATCAATTTATGAATGAATAAAGTCCCTTTGTTTCGGCCGCCCACGACGGCAATATAAAGGGCTTAATGAGAGCTCACGGGCTAAGTTCTTAACTTATTTAGTACTGGCATTGTCAAGGCGGCATCGTTTCGTTCATACCGGAATTTACAGACATGCCAACTTCTGAATTCAACTTTAAGCGGTTAGGTCACTTAACTTATTAAATGATTATTGTGTACATCTGTAATGGTTACTGTAATCAGACTAGACGACAATAACTGTGAAAATAATGGTATATTTAATGATTACAGTATATTGATGGTGTACCTAACGACCTAAATAAATAAACCAATATTATACGTATACGTAATAGGTTCGTTACCTAAGTCTAGCTGTTAAACTTAATATTTGTTAGATTTTAATAGTTGAAACAAGTTTCTGGGGGTTATAAAAGTGCCTTATTTAGAAATATTATTCCCTTGGTGTATAGTTATAAAACCCATTTTATGATTATAAATGGGTTTCTTATTCAGTTCGAAGATACAACTCTAAAGTTACTCGTACCTCTTCCAACCTGAGTTGGACTTGAAAGTTGGCATATCTGTATCTTTTACATACTATACATAAACCATAATAGCTTGGTCTTGAAATTTACAATATGGCTCAATTATTGTTTGACGGAAGATATAATGCGGTTTCTATATTGAAGATACTATTAGGAGTATTAGGTGATGAGTTAATCTCTGTAGACACAAGGGTTTATGAAGTTCAGAGGCAGTTAATAAAGATAAAAATTATTACGAGGTTATATAATATTATCTTATGTCAATTTGTACTGCTATATTAAACGTTCATGCTTGCGATCTAGCTTTAAAAATTCAGCTGTCAAATTCGAGATTTCGATGCTGGAGTAGGTGCCTATATAAATTCTTAAAGAGACATATCTACGTTGAAATGAATTCCAAACATAATCATACAGATACGATCTATTCCCGATCATTAAGTCGATTACTTCAAATAACCCCCATTTACCTGACATGTCACTAATTCGTACGCATGAAGATTCTTCCTCGCCCCCGCTTTACAACAATCGATTACACCCACGTCGTATTGTGATAGTAATAGATGCATTAGCCGTCGTATACAAAATGTGATGATGGACAAATTTTATATCGATCTAACTCCCCGATAAACTGAAATACCGCTGTGTAGGGCGATGAGGATGGGATTATGGTTTATTGTTGTTTTGAATTGATATTGAAATTTTTAGATGGTTTATTCCAAAGCAAGCAGCATACTCGGAGTTGTATGTGTGTTTGATAAACTGGTAAGTAGAATAAAGCTACACAGGTGGCCAGAGACAAGAAACTTGGCATGAATATTACTCGAGTGCATCAAGATACTCGTACTGGTGGTAAGAATCTTCTCGCAGAGTTCGTCCGTGTAGGGACCACTGCAGTGTCTGTAATTCTACCAACCGTGAAGCAATAAAATTTATTATGTGTACTGTGTTTCGGTTTGAAGATCACTGTACGCCGACGTGATAACTGGGCAAATTAATACCAACTAACTAACTAATTAGATTAACTGATGTCTCAAGATAATGAGCGTAGTTTAGTGTGTCGTATGATATTGCAATGCAGGACGCACTGCATCTAACATGGGCATGCATATCACTTTACACGAGGTAAATGTCTTGCAGCTCGTCTGATCAATCCTTAACATAAGAATAAGAAAAAGTTTTCCGTTGGACTAAACGCGTGTTTCAAAGTAAGTTATTAAAAATTTGATGGCTTCCATATTTGTGGCGATACCGACTTTGAGTCTCTGAATTAAGCGCATCTAAATGTCTAAGCGGATCACTACATTTTTTTTGAATTTCAACTTCCGTTGTCCCGTTGTGTAAACGAAACGTTATGTCGAGTACGTTTCGGCCCGGTCATTCCGACTAACCTTAACGGAAAAGTAGTATTATAATATGCTAGTCTGCTTGCTATTTCTTAGATATAAGTAATGATCAGATATTAAGTAACGGTTATGTATTAAAAAGGATTATAAATCAACTGGGCCTTAATCGTAGCAACATACGATTCTCGCCCCTTGATTGCACGAATCTTCTGTTGCTATGATTTTACGGTTCTGACAAATATACATTTTTCTTACAAAATCGCCTTCCAGTAGAATAAATTATCATAATAAAATGAACAATGCATGTAAAAAGTATGTAATCATACCTATAGGAAGATCTAAATTCACATACTTGCTCATCAAAAGATATCCACTCAACAATCCGCTGGATAAGTAGCCGTCGCCCGTCACTCCTTAATTTCACTATTTACTACCTAATGAACCGCTATTCAGCCAATTTCAATCCTAAATGGCATCTACTAGCCAATGAATTGCTATTCAGCTAACTACATCATTATTTCTGAATACGCGTTAGTTACGAAATAAAATCTTTTACCCACTTCACTAGCTTCTGACTTTTTCGTAACCTTTATCTTTTATTCTATTAACTTGAATGGGGTCTGTTCTGGTCTGTGGTCAATAAAGTCACTGGTTACATAAAAGCCCTGAATTGTTCATAGTCCAATTTTTTAGACAACTTTATTCTTTATTCTTTATTCTTTATTTCTTTGCTTACATGACCACATAATCCATATATACAGTCAAAATGCCCTGTCAGGGCGTGGCAAATTATACTTAAATCTAAACATTTTTTCCCCAGATAAAAGTCATTTTATACATTAATACAAATAATCATATGTTTTTATTAATATTAAGTTGGATGTCGTGGAACTGAGGTCAGTTTAAATTTACTCATTTAAAAATTCATTTATGCTGTAGAAACATTTTTTAGTCAACCAGTCCTTCAGTTTGCTTTTAAATAATGTTTCTTTCACTTCATCTGTAATAGTTCTTGGTATTTTATTGTAAATAATTATGGTTCTGCAATATGGACTAATTTTCGCTATTGTGTTCGAGTTATAGTATGGCAGGGCTAACTTTTTATTTTTCCTAGTTTCTCTATGATTCGTGTTGTCTAAGAGTTCAAATAAGTGTATATTTTTTCTAACAAAAAGGGCTGCCTCCAATATATATATACAGGTTAAAGTTAGGATTTTTTTCTCGACAAAATGCGGTCTGCAAGAGTCGCGTCGTTTGATGTTTGCAAGTATCCGAACACATTTTTTTTGCGATACGAATAAGTCACCTACGTCGGTACTTTGGCCCCACAGGATTACACCATACCTAAGCAAAGAATAAGCATATGCATAATATGCAGACAGCGCAGTTTCGTAATTTGTATTCGCCTTAAGAATGCTCAGGGCGAATACAAACCGCGATAGCTTAGTCCTCACACTCTGCACATGCTGTTTCCAGCTCAGGTAGGTGTCTATGGTGAAACCAAGGAGCTTAAAGTCATTCACCTCCCCTATACGTATATTTGTTGACAGGCTCTCTAAGTTTAAAGGTTTTTTCTGAAATGGTCTGAATTGGATAAGTTTGGTTTTATTAGTGTTCATTTCTAAATTATGCTGCTTAAGCCAGTTTTGAGTGTATTGAAGATTTTTTGTTATACGAAGTTCGCATTCGTCAGTATCGGTGCATTCTGTAAGCAGAGATACATCATCTGCAAACATTACTACTTTGCAATCAGTGTCCAGACATTTAGGTAATTCATTTATGTACACTAAGAACAGGGTACAGCCAAGCACACTTCCCTGCGGTATTGACCAGTTGCTAATGAGGGTGTTAGACTGTACCGTATGTATTTCGTGTGTTGTTTTGTCAAAATGTTGTATCTCTACAAACTGTGCCCTGTCTTTCAAATACGTTTTAAGCCATTTGTGCGCGTTCCCTCTAATACCGGAGTTATATAACTTATCTAATAATATATTATGCGATACTTTGTCGTAGGCTTTAGTCATGTCAAGTAACAGTCCTACTGCATATTTCTTTTTCTGCATACATTCAATTATATATTGTATGTAGTTATACGCTGCGAGGGTTGTAGACCTAGCTTTCCGAAATCCATATTGATGTTCGTCCAGTATATTAAATTTTTCTAAAAATTGGTAGATGCGGTTGCATATCGCTTTTTCGAATATTTTGGAGAAAGATGGTAGCAGCGCTATGGGTCTATAATTGTACATGTCAAGTGGTGAGCCGTTTTTTTTATAAATTGGTCGTATTTTAGCTATTTTTAATTTATCTGGACAGTAGCCTTCGTCAAAAGATTGGTTTATTAAAAATGTCAAGGGTGATGTCAATTGGTTAATGCACGTCTTAATTAGTGTGATAGGTATGTCGTCTACGCCGAAGCTGCGTTTGTTTTGTAGGCTACGAATGATGTCATAAGTTTCCTTGTGCGTGACAGGCGATAGGAACATCGAGTTGAGGGGCGGTTCGTGCGCGGCGGTGGCGCTCGCGCAACTGCTGTGGCTGTTGATGTTCGTAGATGTCGCTGTCAGTCGAGTCCCGGCTGTTCCGCCGCTAGGCGAGCGCTTGCCAACGCTGATAAAGTAATCATTGAATGTGTCGGCGACTTTTTGAGATGATTCGATGACTGTATGATTCTCCGTTTGTAATGACATATTTTTAGTAGTAGTTTTTGTATTTTTATTGGTTATATCTGTAATTATATTCCACATCGTTTTTGTTTTATTAAGTGACTTTTCCATTTTTTTAATATTCATCGTTTTATTATAAGTTTTAATGCAATTTCTTAGCAATTTACTGTATTTTTTGTGGTATTGTTTTAAGATTTTACTGTTAGTCTGGTTTATTAGAATTTTTAGGAGTCTTTTATGTTTGCATGACTTTTTGAGACCTTTTGTCAGAATTTTTTTATTACAGGATCTTAGTTTTATTTTCTGTTTAGGTATAAATTTATTTAAAATATTTGTCAGGTGTTCTAGAAAGTTTTCATAGTTTTGATTTACGTTGTTTCGTTTTATAATAATACTGTTCCAGTCCGTTTCAGCTAAGGCTTGTTTGAATTTATTAATATTTTTCTTATTAAAATTTCGTTTTCGCGTACTTATATTCTGGTTTTGGTTTGTATGCTTATTACTACTATTGTAAGTTGCTTTGTATATTATACTTTTGTGGTCGGATATTCCCTGATCTTCTACCTTAAATTGATTAGCTTTGTAATTTGTGAATAATAGGTCTATGCATGTGGATGTTGATTTCGTCACTCTAGTTGGAAGGTTAATGATTTGTATGAGATTATATTCTAGCATTATGTCTGATAGGGTTTGGTAATTTTTTGACTTCGGTGTGGCAAGTGCGTCTAAATTAAAGTCGCCTGCTATAATTATTTGCTTGTTACATAATTTTGATTTAATTTTTTCGAGAAGTAATTCGAGAAATTTAAAGAAGACCTCAATTTCACGATCAGCCCTATATATGCTAACAAGAATTATGTTTAGGATCGGTAGTTCTATAGCACAGCATTCTATGACGTACTCTATGGAGAGTTCCGCAATATCTTTCCGTTCTACGTATTCTATGCCGTCCTGCACCAATATTGCGACTCCACCTCCTTGTCGTTGCTTTCTGTAGAAGGCAGATGCAAACTCGTAGTTTTTAATATGAATTAAATCTTTTTGACATTCCGATATCCAGGTTTCGCATAGGCAAGCAATGTGTATTTTATGGTGGTCTAGGAAGGTGCTTAAAATTTGGCTCTTGTTTTTTAAACTTTGCATATTTTGTATAAGAATTTTAAAATCAGTTCCGAAATGTCTTATTTGCAGTTTTTGGGTTGTTTTGATTGTTTTGTATAGGCGTGGTGCTCTGCTCTTCTGCTGGTACTGTTATTGTAGTCTGGTGTTGGCTATGTTGAGTGATATTATGTGTATCGTCGCTTGGTCGTGATGGATGGGATGGTCTATTATTCACAGAGATCTTATTCCCACTAATTCCTGTATGCTTTCCGCTTGTTTTGGCACTCATGTATTTTTCTCTCCTCTCATTTCTTTGTTTCAGCGAATCGCCTGTTAGATACTCGGATATAGCAAATCCTGTATTTTTAAAAGATCGGCCGTTATTTATAATGTATTTTGTCATTCTTTTGCTAATCAGCTCGATAACTATCGGTCTACGGAATCCTTTTTTCCCTATCCGAGCTATTTCCTCAATATATCCAACAAGGTTAATGTTCAAGATGTCACCAAAAATACCTACTATTCGTTGATGCAGATTTAATTCTGTTTCGTGATGTGTTTCGTTCAAGCCATACAATACAATTTTTTTGTTTCTATCGTATTCGATACTGGTCGTAGATTCGGAGATGATTGTCTGTCTTTTAAGCACTTGTAATTCATTTTTTAAATCTTCTCGTTCCTTTTCTAAATTAATTATTTGATTGTTAAGTACCTGTAACTCTTTCTTAATTTGTAATTGTTCCGTGGAGAGTGTGTTCGTTTTTTCCGCTAGTTCCACTTGCAGTTTGCTTATTGCTTGGTTTATTTCAATTTGTATCGTCATTCTTAATTCAGTTAGTATAGAGTTTTTATTGCTTTCAAACTTTGCGTCAAGTAGTTGGCTAATCTGCTGTAGTGTGCACGCTCCTGATTGTGTAGTAGTCGAATGTAATCCGTTTTTTTCTGGTGTTTTATACTCGAAGTCGCTAGCGGGAATTGTTTCACCGAGGACGCTGCGGTTTTGTAGCAAGAAGTCGTCGATAGACATGGTAGTATCATTCATTTGAGACGGCTCTGTGTCCGTTAAGCTACGTATCGGGGTGTTATCATTGCGAATTCGTCGGGTAATTTGCATGCACTGTACGCACCGCCAATTACGTTTTAAGTCTGCCGAAAAAGCCGCATAGCAGGCCTTTGTGATGTTTAAACATTCCAAATGAAAAGTGCCCTTGCAGCTACAACACTGCAATACACTATGTATTCCTTTGATTTGCTTTTCGCACTGTGAGCACTTTTAAACATATCTTTGAAAACTGTGTGCTCTTTAATGCACAATCAACCGCATTTATGCAGCTCTGACGCAGAAACGTATCAAACCTTCTGGGGTAGTTCATATAAGAACCAAAGGCTGCTAAAATTTTAGTCAAGAAACTTGCTATTCCTGATCATAACAGACATTGACTGGGAGTTGTAGATAGCAGGGCCACAATAGATCGGGAGCAGTCAACGTAACATCAAGTAGTACAGAACCTGAAGACGCAATAAGCAGAAGAAAAAATATTTCGCGTTATTGTTTTGCAAATACAAAACTGCTCACTGCGTCTACTCCGGCATTTAGTCACAAATGTAGAGAAAGAGCGAATGTCGGAAGTGAGCCACTGCAATTTCAAATACTTGAGACGTCGTCTTAAGTTCTGAGGACAACATCATGTTCCGAGGATGCTTCTCGTGCTGTAATTATTTACGAGTGTTCGTTGTCTCTTCAGCCTAATACCTGAAGGGTTTTGTTTATTTCTGAATACAGCTTTGGGGAACATGTCCTCATCGTGTAATACTCGTAGAAAGGTTCACCGTCATCAATTGAACCCACCCATGGCCGGGACATTAACACAGTGACGAGATCCTTGGCACAGATAGCAGTGCACTCGGGTTTGAGCGGGAGGCTCCGCGTTCGATTCCCGATATTTATTGCAGTAAAGTACTAACTTGTAGTGAGTAAAAATGAGTTAGGTACTATCAGAATGTTATTAAAATTAATGTAAATTGTGTATTTGGTACTATAAGAATATGTGGTGTAAAGCTTTACGTTATAAAAATTATACAAAAATCTGACGTGTAAATGATTTCTCACGATAAAATTACCTTCGTTGTCATAGCAAGCGATATTTGAAGGTCACGAACGCTCATAGCTTCATATCGTCGGAGACGCGTCTGTAACCTCGAATATTAATGACACCTTTCCCCAGATAATGCCACTAACACTGGAGTCAACTCAAAGAACTGAACGTTTCCAAATAAACCTATATATCAGTCATCGACCGTCACCAATGGGCGCGACCATCAAACGAACTCTCATATTCAAAAGCCGTTAAAAACGAGCGTGTCCACACATCCTCCCGAACATAATTGAGACATTTTACACGAAAGGATGTGATTACGAGCGAACATAAAACTGTATCGCTTGGGGACCCGGACGGAACTTTAAAAATAGAGACTGGGGGTGCAGTTTATACTTGAACACGTACTGTAATAATGACTGATTTCACGTGCTTTACTAACAGGCCTTTAGTTGGAGCCAATAAGAAATATCTATTCGATACTGTGTACTAATTCACTAGAGAATTCATTGTGATTTAATTTAATTTTTCTTTTGTTCGGTTTAAAAGAATTTTCTAAGAAGGAACAAGTCACCATAGTGTATTAGGATGACAAATAAATATCCAAGATATTCTTTTAGGTATGCCGTCAGAGGGTATGCCAATGGTATGGTAAAGAGGGTAAATTTAATTTGGCGAGAAAAGAAACTGGCGGAAACTCAATGTTTCAAAAAATGCATAAATAAATATTTATCAAATTCAAATTAGCCTTTATTCAAATTGGCTTTACAAGATCCTTTTATTGACAAAGAGAACGTGAGAGAGAAATATGACAGTGATGCCCACTGTCATATTTATTAGGTAGGTATTTATTCATATTGAAACGTAAATTTTTAGTGATTATTTTATGGAGCACAATGTGAACTTCTTTTGCCTACTTCTCAGATCATATTAGATACGACTTGGCGGTTGCTTCTTTTTAGAATTATCGGTTCTACTCTTGTGGGGGTTGTTGATAAATGATAGATTTTGATATACTGTAAATGGACTATAATCTTGATACTGATAATTGATATTGATAAAATGATGATGATAATGATGATGAGTACGCGACGCGACCGTAACGTGCCGATGATATGTCCGTACTGACTGAAAGCTGTTTGGGCACGCGTTTCGACGCCACTGGCGTAAGAAGCTGACGGAGCAGTGTTAGGTTACACGCAGTGTACCGAACATGCTGCCGACCGCGAGATGAGAGGTGAGAAGATGATAGCAAGGAGTATTGATAATATAGCTGTTTACAATGAAGCATGACCTGAGTGGTTAATGCTAATGATACATAATTTTACAAATAATGATTTACAATTTTATTGATAATTAAATAGAGTTGTTCGGTACACTGCGTGTAACCTAACACTGCTCCGTCAGCTTCTTACGCCAGTGGCGTCGAAACGCGTGCCCAAACAGCTTTCAGTCAGTACGGACATATCATCGGCACGTTACGGTCGCGTCGCGTACTCATCATCATTATCATCATCATTTTATCAATATCAATTATCAGTATCAAGATTATAGTCCATTTACAGTATATCAAAATCTATCATTTATCAACAACCCCCACATTTTTTGGTCCTTCGAGCCGGATATGAACCAGCGACCTATGGATTTACAGTCCACGGTAGTATAGTGGTCAGTATCCCCGCCTGTCACGCGGGAGACCGGGGTTCGATTCCCCGCCGGAGAGCCATCGTCTGGTGGAGGAGGTGGAGACGCGTGCAAGTGTCTCCCTCCTCTGCCCGCACCTCGACATCGCGACAGTGTAGTGATAGTGAAGTGATGATAGTGAAGTAAAGTGATATCATACAGATGGTGGATATGGGCACGTCACCCATCCCCAAAAAATGTGCTAGTTTTAAGAGTGTTGAAGATTCAAAATTATAGAGACTTTAAGTACCAACTTAATTATTAAGTATCATAGATTTAATTATCAATAAAATTGTAAATCATTATTTGTAAAATTATGTATCATTAGCATTAACCACTCAGGTCATGCTTCATTGTAAACAGCTATATTATCAATACTCCTTGCTATCATCTTCTCACCTCTCATCTCGCGGTCGGCAGCATGTTCGGTACACTGCGTGTAACCTAACACTGCTCCGTCAGCTTCTTACGCCAGTGGCGTCGAAACGCGTGCCCAAACAGCTTTCAGTCAGTACGGACATATCATCGGCACGTTACGGTCGCGTCGCGTACTCATCATCATTATCATTATCACTTTATCAATATCAATATCAGTTATCAATATCAATACAGTCCATTTGCTATATCAGACTCTTATCATTTATCAACCAACCCCCACATTTTTTGGTCCTTCGAGCCTACCGTTTTAGGCGGGACAACGAACTGTGGAGGTATCAGGGTGAAGGAATCAGTGCCCTATATCATTTCAATCAATATTTAATATCAATATCATCAAAATATACCAATGTAATATCAGTGGTACCATCAGCAAGAAAGGCGTAAGCAGCCATATCAAGTAAGGTGTTTCACATATTTTATGCTTAAATAATATCAACAATGGCGCATCAGAGTAGCGAACAAGAACAAGTATCAATCAACAAAGTAGAGCACATGATGCGTATGCAAAATATATACTTTAACGCTTTCAAGCGTTTCATTAACAATATAAATTTAGACGAAATCAGAAGACATCTTAGCCCAATTGAAAGACAGGTGGAAGGAAATTGACGATAGACATTGGCAAATCAATGTCGAACAAGATGAAGAAGATGAAGACTATGAAAATTGGTTCACCTATCACGAAAATATTTATAATAAATGGAAGAAAAACATTAACACTAAGCTCTGGTCAGGAAGCCACCTAGAAATATCAACCTTAGTGGATATCCCTAATTTCAAGACAGCATTAGATCAAGGACGTAATCCACACATCCAGCCAAAATATAATTACTCTCCAACGCACGAACAAAACTCCAATTTTAGAAGATCAACAGCTAATTATCAGCAAAACAACCCATCTAAGCCCTTTATGAAGTCATTCCACGTCTTCTCCCAGGCTAAATTCACCAACAAATGCCCACTCTGCAATCAAATACATGGGCTATTTTATTGTAAGAAATTTTTAAACATGACAAATGAGGAAAAACTAAATGCTGTTACAAAACACCATTTATGCAAAAACTGCTTACATCAGCACTTTGGCAACCCATGTGTATCACTGAAAAAGTGCAAAATTTGCTCGTTGAAACATAATACGCTGTTACATGATGCCTGCACGCGGCAATCCACTTACAATAAATTAAAATGCAATTCAAATGAAACCACTCAAGGCAATAAAAACGAGTCACACGTGTCACAAAACGACATATCACAGACTTTGTTATCAACCGCAAGGGTAAATGTAAAAACATCCTGTGGAAGTTTTGGGAAAATGAGAGCCTTAATTAACCAAGGTTCGCAAATATCAAGGAAATCGCTGATCAAGAAAAATGGCGCACAACTGTTAGGACTAAAGAGACAAGATTATCAAGGGGTATTATTTGGTATTGGGGAAAATGAGAACAATTGCAAAGGCAGGCTCCACATCACTTGCAGATCAATTTACAATGAATTTACATTCCATACAGACGTCTTTATCAGGATTAAATTAATAAAGAACTTACCCAGCGTATCCTTCGAAAAACCTGACTGGGATTATATCAAAAACATAAATCTTGCTGATACAGAATACTATAATAGTAGACCAGTGGACATACTCTTTGGAGCGGACGTTTTTTCGACAATCATGTTAGGAGGTATCATACGGGGTAAGGCTCAATCTCAACCCCTAGCCCAGCAAACGCAGCTGGGATGGATATTATGTGGAAACATGAGATCTTATCAGTGTAATGTTCTTTTATCAAACATAGAAAGTATTCAGAAGTTTCGGGAAGTGAAGGATATCAATGAATCATCAAATTTATCAGAGAAAGAATCATCAATCAATCAATCAAATGAATGTATCAATCAGAAGTTTTGGGAAGTGGAGGATATCAATGAGTCATCAAATTTATCAGAGCAAGAATCATCAATCAATCAATCAAAAGAATGTATCAATCATTACGTCAAAACAACAAAACAGAGAGAAGTGGAAGATATCAATGAGTCATCAAATTTATCAGAGCAAGAATCATCAATCAATCAATCAAAAGAATGTATCAATCATTACGTCGAAACAACAAAACGGAGAGAAGATGGAAGATATCAAGTAGAGTTGCCGTTAAAAGAAAATTTTCAGGAAAATTTGGGGATGTCAAAAGAAATAGCCATTGCCCAATTTAGAAACGTGGAGCGAAAAATAAACAAGGATTCAGCATTATCAGCTAATTACAAACAACGTTCAGAGTCAGAAATCACGAAATTTCACGTCGGTGTCAATGCATCATCAAAAACATCATCATCATTCAGTCAAATCATCATCATAAATGACGTCATATCACAAAAAACATATACAGACTGGACAAAAATCAAAAATATCAATCATATTCAAATACCAAGATGGATGGGAAGTGCCCAAGGTGATATCATCGAATTATCATACGCTGGTGTTATTTTTGTGAGAATTAAACACGGTTCCAAATATCACGTTTCGCTCTTAACTGCGAAAAGTAAATTAGTGCCAATCAACAAGACAATATCGGTACCCCGTAACATATCACAATTGAAAGAACATACCATTTGGTGGAGTGGGCCAGAGTGGCTACAAACATTATCAATGGAGGAAACGAACACGAAAGAAATTCTATATACTACTAATCATGAGGTAAAAATCGTTCAATCAAATATCACGCAGAAGGAATCGAACCTGGACACCTTTGTTCCATTGTTAGAAAAACATAATTCATTCATAAAAATATGTCGTATTTTAGCATGGATACAGCGCGCATTAACGCGTAATAAGACACCGAAACCTACTTATATCACGTTGCAGGAAATGAAGCAATCAAAGTGGAAAATAATAAATTATGTACAACAAAGCGAATTTGCAAACGACATCGAACATTTACAGAAATTTAAAGAATACGTACGTAATACGTACTATAACCAGCTTTTGCTGAATCAGAAGTTTAACGCTCACAGCAGACAGCGTCGCGGGCTTATCAATGGAATAGGATATGTAGCAAATTCTTTGTTCGGCGTATTGGACGAGCGATTCGCAGAAAAATATACGACAGACATAGAACAGATAAGAAACAACCAACACCATTTAGCTGCACTTTGGAAAAATCAAACGTCAATAGTTGAAGCTGAATATAATTTATTAAAAAGAACCGAGCAATTAATCTCCGTCCAACATAAAATGGTCAATAAACATTTAAATTCTTTGGATCAGTCGACAAATTACTTAAAAGATCAATTACAAAACTTAATTATTTTAGAAGATTTCACATTGTCAGCGATTTCTGCAATAAACACTCTTAACAACTTAAAAAGGACGCAGGATACGTTATTGGATACATTAACGGATATTTATCATGGAAAAATTAACATTCATTTAATAACCCCCAAGCAACTGCTATCCGAACTACAGCTTATTTCTAGTCATTTAAAAAAGGATTTAACGTTACCTATTCAAAACGTGTACGAAGAACTGCAAGAAATTTATCATTTATTGAGAGTTAGAGCCCGAATGACCAGAAGCTATTTCATATTTGAAATCAAATTTCCATTAATTAATAGAGACATTTATCAAATTTATAAAATTATTCCTATCCCGCAACAAACCGAAAAGAAAAACATGAGATTAATAAAACCCATATCAGAATACGTTGCAATTAACTTACAAAAGGACTCTTTTATCACAACAACATATATCGAATTACAAGAATGCTTGAGCCACGGAGAAATATATTTATGTAAAATACCTAACCCTGTCCAACATTTAGCATCAAACGAGAAGTTTTGTATTTTCGACAAAAAGTCAAACAACTGTGCCATAACGAGAGAAGCATGTCAGAACCAACTTACCAAACTCTACAAGGGCTACAATTACCTGTTTTTCTATTGTAATCCATACCAATGGAGAATTATTTGCAATAATAACATATCAAGCCTATTGATAAATAAATCTGGAGTCATCCATCTGAGCGAATCATGCATGGCCAAGGGAGAAGATTTTACAATATTCCAACATCAGCCCTCTGCTACAAACACCTTAATCATGAATTCCGAACGCATTCTTCCAGAGATTCCGCCAATAAACTATCTATTCCATCTACCAATACCAAACTCCACGTTTTCGGATTCATTGGATATCAATAACACCTTGAATGAAATCGGGCTACAAATAAAAACAATGAAAGAGAAGGCAGACTTGACTGAATATGACATTTCTGGACACGATATCCATCAATACATCATCAGCTACGGAACATTAGCAGCAGCAGCGGCGGCTCTGGGAGCACTCGTCTGGTGGAGGAGGTGGAGACGCGTGCAAGTGTCTCCCTCCTCTGCCCGCGCCTCGGCATCGCGACAGTGTAGTGATAGTGAAGTGACAGTGAATAAAAGTGATATTATACAGATGGTGGATATGGGCACGTCACCCATCCCCAAAAAATGTGCTAGTTTTAAGAGTGTTGAAGATTCAAAATTATAGAGACTTTAAGTACCAACTTAATTATTAAGTATCATAGATTTAATTATCAATAAAATTGTAAATCATTATTTGTAAAATTATGTATCATTAGCATTAACCACTCAGGTCATGCTTCATTGTAAACAGCTATATTATCAATACTCCTTGCTATCATCTTCTCACCTCTCATCTCGCGGTCGGCAGCATGTTCGGTACACTGCGTGTAACCTAACACTGCTCCGTCAGCTTCTTACGCCAGTGGCGTCGAAACGCGTGCCCAAACAGCTTTCAGTCAGTACGGACATATCATCGGCACGTTACGGTCGCGTCGCGTACTCATCATCATTATCATCATCATTTTATCAATATCAATTATCAGTATCAAGATTATAGTCCATTTACAGTATATCAAAATCTATTGTTTAAGTTTTAACAGTTACTCTCGGTGAGGCAATAAAGGGGGAACCAGGTCTGCCGGGCAAGAGACGTCGTCCTGTTTCCACATTATACAGTAGTATAGGCGGCGATTGTGTACTACAGATATAAAAACCACAATCAAATGCTATTATTTTAGACATTTTTCAAGACCTTTGTTTTCTTATGCATCTCTATCAAATTATTTACCCACTGATTTGATATAAATTGACAAAAAAATATAAAACGCTTTTCAGTGTAACTTCTGTGTAGCTCATCATAACGACATAATTTGTAGAAATTCGAATCGGAAATGATATTGAACCAATAATACGAAACTGGATGAACATTTCTTTTAATTAAATGCTTATTGGTTGTGCTCGTTCATTGATTTATGCGGTTTTCAGTACCCGATCCAACACAAGCGAATAATAATAGATCGCTGTACAACTACGAGATGTATGCCAAAGTACTACTTTATTCAGGAAAGGATAATGAAACTAATTAGACGTTCACCTGAAGGTGTAGCCATGTTACTTACCTTATCTATTCTTCTTCTACCATTGGATTAAAATTAAAAAAAAAATATATGAGAATGTTAAATTAAAAAATGTATGAGATGAATTTATCGATCAGATATGACATCTAAATATATAAAAGAACCATTGGCACTAGGAAATTTGTTGTTATAATATATTTTTCTGACTGTCCATAATATCATATTGTCAAATAAAAAATTTAATGTCCAAACCCGAATAGATAAGTCCCCTCATCTTTCGGTGTACTACTATTAAGAGTGTAATTTTTGGATATTGTTTTGTTTTATGTGTGTGTGTTGTGTTTACTAATAATATCAACGGCACGATGTGGATCACAGAACAAAATATAAAGTTATTCCTTGGTCTGTGACGTGCATCTTTCACACATACCTATCACTGTATTTTATTTTCGTACATACATTCTTGAAAACATAACTGAGTTTCTTGCCCAGTCGGATAAAAACCTAACAAAATATAAGCTTACTCAGGACGCAGGGACACAGTCACTGGCCGTTTGCGAATCATATTCAAACGTTTTCGAGCGGAAAATTTGGAATATTTTCATGCAACCAACCCGGAGATGCGATGAGAGTTGGATTGGCAGCGATGTGCGTTTTAAGCCGATTTATTACTACAATCCATCATTTTGGACTGTATCCTCATTAATATAATTAATTAAAACTATAATAACATGACTTCACAATTGTATTCAAGTACAAATCCTATCAAAATATTACCAAATAAGAATAATACTAATGTGGCGTCCACTAGACGCTTGGGGATTATTTAAATAATAAACTTCAATTGTAAACAGTAAGTAAACGGTGTAATGTCCTACGCTTACTAATCTGTATAATATCTATACACACAATAGTATATGTAATGACTCACCGGGTGACCACTTGTTGCCGCATAGGCGGCTAGAACGTAACAGAGAGCGAGCTCGTGCGCGGCAACCTATTTATAGGTTTGCTCAGTACCTACATCTCGGTGGCGCTCGTGCACGCTCGCGCTGCCACAGACTACGTGTACACCACATCCCTTCCTTTTCGTAAATTTTTTTTTTTTTTTTTTTAATGTCTTTTTAGCTAGAGTTGTAAAGTATTGGCTACTTATCCGTTCCCCTTTTTTTTCTTTTTTTTTTTTTTTTTTTGGAATATTTGTACATGAAACCAATAGATACTCGGAGTGTTGTTTCTCCGATACCATAACCAAATCAAATATTTTGAAAATATTTACTGCTTGCTCATACTTCTGAATGATAGTGCTTTGAAAGATTTTGCTCATGTAGGGGTTTTTTCATGAAAATAATAACGAAAAATAAAGACTAGTAGTAAATAATATAAACAGTGCATAACCGGTTCAAACAACCGTTATCTGCTGAATAAAACGACTTCCTAGTCTTTATGAATTTTGTATGAACTGCAAAATCCATTTAAACTTTGCTCTGAACAATAAATAATAGCATTAGTGTTATCTATGGTATAACAAACCTAATCCAATTCAGGACATGAATGTTAGCCTTAACAAATTAATTATGAAATAAGAATAATTTGTTTTTATTCATTATTGAGTTCTACACTGGCACTGACATACTGAATTGAGAGGAAAAGGGGATGCAAGCCGACAACGCAACCCAAACATACTACAATAAATTGAATAAATTAACATAATATAAAACTCGCTTAAGAATGTTAATTTTAGCATTATAGACTTAATACATTATATCTTGATAAATACTAAAGTTACAACAGTTGGAAGTTAATTTTTTTTGAGGTGTGTTTGCAATTTTCTTTTCACTGCAGAGATTGATGGAATCATGTATTGGGAGCAATAAATATCTCGTAACTGAGATCAAAATGATGTATGTGTTATGTGGTACAGCAACCGAAATTTGTCAGATTAGGGCGATTCCGCTATAGGCGCTTCCAGACATTAATTTTTTAAATCGCCTTATTAGTGTACGGATAAACCGTAAGGTTTTTGTGACAGTGTGCGAAATTTGTAAAATTGTAATTTGTACATGTATTATTATTTTTAAATAATAATAATAATAGTTGTTTTTTTATGCGAGTAGTACAATGAGGAAAGTCTTTTTCCTTTTTTATTGATTAATTCCATATTAAATTTTTTTGAGAGTTTGAAAATAATACCACCCGCAAAGTTGATACAAACTGAAAATAATCTCTTAGAAACAGTGTCGTAAAATAGCCGTTGTTAATAGCTGGAGATTATGTTTTAGACGTTAAACTTGTCAATAATCATTTATCTTTCTGTTTCAAAAATGAAAGTAAATGTTTTTATTTATTAAGAATTATAGAGTGCTAGAAAACAATTTTTTCTTGTTGCACCCACGATACAAAAATTAAAAAGTTTACTTTTTCCACAGAAATTAAGCATTAACAATCTGACACTTTGTACAAGAAGGGAGAAGTCAAAACTCAACTTAAATTTGTAGCTTTTTAAGAGTTTTATGATTATAAGCTTCAAATATTCGTTAACTTAAATTGCTTGTACCCGCGATAATGGAACCGTCCAGTAAATTCATTATTTATTTTTATTTTTTAATGGGACTTATATCTCATATATGTATAAACTAAACAATATAGGTTCTAAATAATATCTTCATTTTAAATATTTTATTTCTCTTTTTTCTAAATAATATCTTCATTTTAAATATTTTATTTAGTCAATTAAACATTTTATTTTACTATAGACAATTTTAATAAACACGAGATACTAGGACTACAGAAAGTCAAAGGAGTCTCGTAGCGTACGCCGCGCCAGTACCGCTACGGTGCTACGAAACAGCTTCTAGCGCTACGTCTAGTCTACAAGTTCGATAAATCTCTTTCAATTTGCTGAACGCCTGGTACTTTGCAGAGATGGAACTCGATTTTGATTGATATTCACCGGAGAAATCCTTGACGACGGCTTATTTACAAGTTCAATGATAGATTAGATGTTCTTCCCAGCTCATAGTTACTTTTTTTTATTTTTCATTGCTTCCAAGGGAAGTGGGACTCGTTTATAAGTTTGACGAACTGGCAGAACTTATTTGTCAATGGTGATTTTGGATATCTTTGAACTTGTCAAAATGTATTTCTGTTATTACTATAGTATTATATTAATAGTGATGGCAGTTTTCCCCAATAAGTTACTTATTAACAATTTTCATAATAATTGTGTCTATTTTATGTCCTAAAACTTTCATTTTAAGGATTTGAAGTCACTTTTTATTTCTGCATTGCAGAATATTAACTTTATTTACCTCAGAGTTGATTGTCGCATCGTTATTTATGCGGAAAATGTAATTAATAATCTAATGAACTATAATCGTTTTGGAAGACTTTAAGTTAGTTTTACTGCTCACTATTAGTACTATTTTTGGCATTTTTTATTTTATTAGCCCTTGTTCTGCAGTGTTTATTGGAATTACCCTTGAACCCATGAAACACTGCACTGCTTTTGTCACCTTTGTGACTTTTATCACCACATCGGCAGCAGGAACTTTTGTCACCTTTGTGACTTTTATCAGCACATCGGCAGCAAGAACTTTTGTCACCTTTGTGACTTTTACCACCACATCGGCAGCAGGAATTAAATTGGTAGGTAGTAGTTACATACAATACTATGGTTATTGTATATCTATGGTAGTAGTAAATCCTTTTAATTTTGCTGTTAGTTTCGTTGTTGCATTTTGTTCTGTCTCATCTATCACCGAATTCATATAGTTGGCGCTGTACAGTTTTAACGTAATCTGCCTCTGGTAAAATACTACAGTTTTTCTGTATCTCATAAACTCAGTTTTAAGTCGTTAAATAGTTATCACCATTTAATAACTTTGAACATTTAAGTACTGACTATGAATAAGTTGTGAAGTAAGCTTATATGAAATAAATTGAATAATTGTCTCCCCTAGTAACAAAATATTGTTCCATAATTTATTCGAATTACACTTCTCTCTCATCTGGTCTATAGACTTTCATATTTATTAGCAAATTGAACTTTCGAGCTTTGATGTCTCAAGCGAATTAAGAACTTTATTTTTCGATTAATTCTTAATTCATCGACTAAAAGATGTGCCCTTCGAATAAACTACTGTTTTTTAGGTGAAAATACTTAATAATAATATCATGCATATCGTGTTTGTCAGCGTCAGTCTTGTGAGCTCAGGTTATATCAAAACATGTGAATTGTAGTGGCAAACCTCTAGAATGCAGTAATACTGCACGTTTCTTGTGAACAGTCATTGAAGTTGGTCACTACAACATTTTATTATATTTCCAAAGCTTGCTTTAAAACGGAAACTTTAATATTGAAGTGAACAAGGTAATTTTAGAGACTAAAATGACTTTGACTCGATGTAATATAGTACTTGAAACCTAGGTACAATTGATAATATAAATTAAATTATAATGTAAACGGAAACTTGTGGAGGTTATGGCATCTTCACAGCCGCGTAGGCATTTGTGATTGGGACATGTTGAACGACCTGTAAATAATGGTCAGCGAATCTTGTTTACTTTTAATCATTTTCAGAATCAATACTATGAAACTCAGAATGGTACTTAGTACCTACTACGAAACACGAAATATGGAAAATAAATATTTAAATTGGCACTTTTCGGTACTATATACCGGTATGTTTGATGTCCATAATAGTCAGGTATTCAATTAATTCGTTGTAAGTTGTATGAAGGATTAGCCCTTAACAGGAAGCAGGAACAACTTCGTACTTAGTACATAAGATTGAATTTGTAAACGAATTAAGAGTACTTGATTTTATAATGAGATACGTATGCAATCAATCATAAAGTATAATTAGTAGGCTTTATTGAAACTCGGCGATAGACTTTCAATAGTTAATACTTATTGATTGATGGACAGGGCAAAACGCCTTTGATATTATGACAGCCTGGTACAATCACGTAACTTCGAATTTATCAAAGTAGTACTTTGTTAAAGCAGGTAATCATTTAACGATTGTTATTGGAACATTAAGTTTAGGCCCTACAACCATTTTTTAATGTATGGAATTCAAATTCCAAATTTATCACTGTAGTACTTTGTTCGAACAGGTACATTGTTATTATAAACTTTATAATAACAGGTACATTGTTATAATTTATATAACCCTATATAGAAGTTTTATATTTAGTTCAAACGGGATCGTTATTGTTTAGTTTTGCAGTGATAGGTATTTGCTTTAACAGGAATTTAACGATTCATCGTTGGTACTTATTTTAATAGAAAAATGTTTTATTTCTATAATATTTGTAAACGGATTTGATCAACAACAGTTATAGTATTTGAAATACCTTGCTTTTACACAAAGTTTATATTGCAAAAACCAGCCGTCGCGTGATATGTATTTCCAATGTTCCACGCTACAGCTGACCGTTGAATACAACTCTGTGCTTAGACTCAAATATAGACGACAACATACGAAATACATTTCTTTTATCATCCTTGTTATCGGTTTGATAAAAGTATAGTAGTAGAATAATCTATTTTTAGATTTGTAATATCCATGCTTGGAAATTGAATTCGCAGAAGACAGTTTTGTTTCTGTGGAAAGGTTTCTACCTACAATTAAATCTCAATCGTAAAAAGTATGAGCTATCCGAATCATGCAGAATTAAAAATTGACAACAAACTCGATATGAGAATGAAGGTAGTAAGATAATCTACAAAACTGCATTTCAGCGATAGTCTCTCTCTTTTCCTCTTTATTTTGATTGGAATATTGACTGAGTTTACTTTAAATTATGTCATTGATGAGTCTCATTAAGTATTTTATGTTTTATTGTTGACCAATTTCCGTAAACAGGTACTTGTTTTGAGTGGTAATTTTACTTACTGCGCGTTTACTCGTCGCCACTGTGGCGTCCACTAGACGCTTGGGGATTATTTAAATAATAAACTTCAATTGTAAACAGTAAGTAAACGGTGTAATGTCCTACGCTTACTAATCTGTATAATATCTATACACACAATAGTATATGTAATGACTCACCGGGTGACCACTTGTTGCCGCATAGGCGGCTAGAACGTAACAGAGAGCGAGCTCGTGCGCGGCAACCTATTTATAGGTTTGCTCAGTACCTACATCTCGGTGGCGCTCGTGCACGCTCGCGCTGCCACAGACTACGTGTACACCACAACTAATATTATTCATCTGTTTCTGTTATTTTATTGAATGCTAAACCTTGACGGTAACTAGACGGATGTTAATTATTATAGATGGTAAAAGAATGATGACGGTATATCTTTACTCAGCGGTAATAGGATGTGACCATTAGCCATGTGACTTATTTAAAATTGCTATAGAAACCTATCGATATCGTAATCATATATCAGGAAACACAAAATCCTTAACCCATGCAAGGTATTGTACCTTTAAAAATGATGTAGTATTCCGGAAATGCAAACTTTAGGTATCGGTTACGGTAACTGTGTAAGGTGCCGCTTACGGTAACAGTGTCGCTAGTTCAATGCATTTTTTTCCTATTTTAGAAAATGCCAACGCGATTAAAGAAATCTTCACTTCGAAAACTACAGCACATCAACTAAGCCAGGAAGTTATCTTCAAATAACATGATTGTTCTATTTGACACATAGCACTCCGTTCAGGGGGGCTATTCACGTACCTAACGTTTTCACATAACCTACTGAGTGAATCAAGAAGTAAAAAATATAAAAAAAAAACACTAAAAAACTTACCTATACGTCTATTGGTTTAGAGTGTATAATTTAATGTATTTCAATGCAGGAAATACAATCCTTTAACGTTATCGCGCAAAGTAAATTTAATTTCACGATTGTCGACCATGTTGCGTTTTGAACTTTACAACAATTTTACGCTCTATATCAATAGTCGTAAAAATAATTATTCAGTGTTCGAAAAAAAAATTACTTATATAAGCAGTCGATATCGAAAACAAATGTTTTGCTTTCGATATCGCCTGTTTATATATGACTTTTTTAAAAAAATCACTTCACGAAATGTAGCCAACGCGTTACGTGAATAGTCCACCAGTTTTAGCCTGCTTACTAAAGCCGCTGCACTAAAAGGGTTGTTGCAACAACAAAAGAAAGAAAGGAACACACTCAATACGAGCTGAAAACACAGACGTGAACATCGTTCCGGTCATCACATGAAAGAGAAATCAAAGAGCCACTCGAATTGCATCCGAGTTGGTTTCAGTTCAAAACAAAATTTCATTCGGGAGCGAAACGAGCGCGCGCCGCAGTCATATCATGGCCTCTCGTATAGAGTGCTTGCTGGATTCGACTGCCGTTATTAAAGTTTTCATACAAAACGTATAAATATATATGTATGCATATTACCAGAGGCGTATAATAGTCATTCAGATTGCGCAGTATTCTAGTATACTTTGACTTACCATTTCACAGAGGAATAATAATGTGAAGCTGATATGTCTTAATTTTTTTTAATAAGTATAATGGCTAACGTGTGTACGTACATACAATGTAGGTACATGTGTAAGTGGGTATGTGTGTACTTGTACCTACGTGTTTGTTACTCCTTCACGACACAACTACTAACCGATTTTGCTGTTTTTAATAGAGATAGATATATACTTACCTTATAAATATGTGGTTTGTAGTTAGGTACATTAGTTTTTATTCCAAAAAATCTATAGATCCTAATTCCATGGGATCAAAATAGATAGTTTTTCATTTAAATTATCTGGACTAAACAGACTATGTAATCGGACCTATAAAAAATCAAGAAGATGCCAGTAAAACAGGCTAACGACAGGTTTCCCTTTAACTACTAACGTCAAAGTTTAGGATTTTTACTTCTATTTTTGCTTGGAGCTAAAAGAACACCAAGTAGTTTTCTTTTTTTTACTCTATACATGTTAGTACTTGACTGCGATCTCACCTGATGGTAAGTGATGATGCAGCGGGCAGCCTAAGATGTTATCGTACTAACTTGGAAGGGTAAGTAAATTTACCCCAACTGTTTCTACAAGCATCACACCGGAACGCTAAATCGCTTGGCGGTGCGTCTTTGCTGGTAGGGTGGTAACTAGCCACAGCCAAAGCCTCCCACCAGACCAGACCTGAGCCAATTTAGAAATTATAAAATTCTAAAGTGGCCCGTGGCGGGAATCGAACCCGCGACCTCCCACTCGAATCGTAGTATCTAAACAGCTTCTGCTTGGTCTTTCAGCACAGAATAAATTGTCTTCTCAGCACGCGTCATGTTCGCAAGCTCCCTAAGCAGAAGCGTGGTCGACACATTAACTCCATAATGGGGGCTGGCTATATTTAGTTTTATTTTCCAAGACGCCCGTGCGTTTATTATTTGACCTGCTATGACACAGAAGCGTAATATTTTAAGTAAGTCTATTGCAGCATCAGAATCACCAAGGTATGTACAATAAAGCCAAGCCAAATAACTTACTTTTCTACGTTAATTTTAAAAGTGGTTCTCCAGACTGTAACTTTCTTACCACTTTATTTAATGTGATTAAATTAGTTGTAAGCAAGTTAAATTCGATTCTAAGCTAATTCAAATTTAAGACAGGTTTTAGAGACAACCATTGGTTGTAGAATGGGTGTGAAAGAATAATTTCATGATTTATGTTTTCTGATATCAACACAAATAAATGTGAACACTGAAACAGGCTAGGTCATTGATTTAATTAGTTTATATTTACCTTTACCGATGCTGTTATTGTATAAACGACTTCAGAGGAATTCATCAGGGTCACGTTACGTAACGGTGTGATAACCAGCCACTTGAGAAGGACAAAACACTGTCCCCTACCGCCATATTGGTGACGGCACGCGACAGCCACGTGTCGGTGTGTACGAACCTTTATCTCGGTTCGAAATGCGCATTCACAACTCGCCACATTTAACGAGTGCCAGATTGGATTACCATTGGATTTAAAACCCCCTCTGCTGGTTAGCCTCCCTCTAATTTCTTATATTAAAAGCTTGGAAATCCTGTTTGAAGATGTGATGAACACTGTTAAGTGCAGTCTGGGGAGAAACAAATAATGTTTTCATCTCACCCGCTCGGAAAGGTGATTTTTAATGCCCAAAATGCGGGCGGGAAATGCTATTATATTCCCTAGGGCGAGAAAGTAGTATGAAAATCCTTTCCCGCCCTAGTGCGAAAAAGTAGTATGAAAATCCTTTCCCGCCCTAGGGCCGCAAAGCATTTCTAAATTCGAACATGACGTAATCTCGTATTGCGTCTACAATAATGTCTAATGGTGGCACCACACATGGCTATTTGTATTTGTGATTGGATGATCGCGTATTTGCCAAAATTTTCGACCTCATTTGCCATATTTGCCAAACAGGCAAATATGGCAATAATTTTGGCAAATATACTCTCCACACATGGAAGTTATTTGACAAATATAAAAAATAGGCAAATACAAATAGCCATGTGTGGTGCCACCATTAAACTGAAGACTTCTTTTTTTTTAAATAATGTCAGTCGGTCAGTAACGAAGTTCGACCTTTGAGTTTGTATAGGTGTACATTACTTTTTGTTTTTACATTTTCTTAGAATATCAATAAAAATAATAACTCCTATTTTTTATTTTTTATTAATTATAAAGGAAATCTAATTAAATCCATGGTATTTATTTATTGTTTATCTAATTATTGTTATTTTTTTTAATCTTCTATTATCGTTGGTTCTTAGAAATTGATATTTCTGCACGCATCCAAAATACAAGTAGAAAAAAAAGTAACTCATTTTTTTTCTAATCGTGATAAATAATAATATTTTGTTTTTATTCATTACTGTTTTGTAATAAGATGAGTGATGATTTAAGGTGGATTTAATTAAGTGAGTGAAGTTATTGCAGAGTATTACTCAAGACAACATCTTACATACTAGCAATGCCGATCCAAGTGTTCTTCTAGTAATTTTCCTCGCTGTGGTGAGATGAAAAATTTTGTGTTATGTACGGCCGCAAATTTTTTTGGGTCTCGTGTCCTTTGAATGCCTCGCTATGCTCAGGATTCTATTCTTTGAACCCCTCGCTGCGCTCAGGGTTCAACCCTAGAATCCTTCGCTGCTCAGCATTCAAATTTGACACTCGGCCCAAAAATCCATTTTGCGCCCTTGCATAACAAATAACTATTTTTGCAGGCAAACATTAATTACTTTGATCGTTCGTTTCAGTCCATATCTATGGTTTCAGTCGACGGACGTCCACTGCTGGACAACAGGCCTCCTTCAGTGATCTCCAGCCCACACCCTCCTGCGTTACTAATTGCTTTATATTGCGCGTTAAAAAAACTAAATAAAAATAAATGTTATGAATTCTTAACTAAACAGAAGTAAATAATTTTAAAAATATAGTGTTTTGGAAAGCTGTGTATGTTATCTCAATACTTATCATCATATTTTGTGGTCTTACATGGTAGGAACCTACCTAGTTAGTTTTCAAGCTCGGAAATAAATACTTAATTAACCAACGGGACGCTGCTGCTAAAATGAAATTTCTTGTTTTATTTCTTCTTAGTGCTTTACACATACGTAACAGCCAACTTCTAGAATAGACAAATGAACTAAAAATTTATATGAGAACGACACGAATTGCGATTTTGGAATTAGAACTAGTTTTTAACCGACTTCATTGAAGGCTTTGGTCGCCTCAAATGATGAAAAGGTATCAGAAATTCACTAATTTTATAACTACTCGTACTTGTAATATTTCTATGTTTTTTTTTTCTAAATCACATGTCAACTACTAAATCGATTTGGCTGTTCAAAATAGCTTAATAAATTTTATTTCGCAAAGATCAGTCAAACCGGGGGCCTTTGTAAAAAAATTGATATTCACGCAGGCAAGACCTCGAGAACACAATAAGTCGTGTAAGTACGGTGTATAGTAGAATACAATTCCCCATCCTTGCGTTGCCTTGTTATTGTCCCCAAAGTTCCTGTAGTGGGCGTGCGAGCGCGGTGCTAATTTGCATATATTCAAATTACAGGCCACTCCTTTCGGATTGTTTCTTTTGAATGACTACAATCGGTTAATTTATGTCAATTTTATGAACGACCTGAGGTGGGCCTTGTTTTAATACTTTTTGTATCGGTGACGTCTCATTTGAATGGACAAATTCTTTGGGTGCATTAAAGCTTACAACGACGGCTCGAGTGCATCTAACGTTTTGTTTGATGCATTTTCATGAGGTTAACTGACTTTTAAAGATTAGTATAGCCAGGTAATATGCAAGTCAAAGTTCTGGAACCTTCCAAGACATGCACCATTGACTTTTCAAAATTATCAAAGTTTACCTTACAATTAGTAATGAAAAGAGTGACTGTAAAGTGAAAGTAGGTTTGACCTGCATGCCTGGGAGTTTTCCATCTGGTTCCTTTATTTAGCTGTGCCAAGCACTTAAATTATATCGTAAGAACTTCCCTGCCGTATTTTATACGCTCCTGAATTTATGCGGGAGGTTCCATTCTCATGGCAAGCTCGAATTTCTAAATTAGCTCAGGATTTTTTTATCTTCTACAAGTTAGTACTTGGCTGCGACTTCAACCTGATGGTAAGTAACGATGCAGCCGAAGATTTTATAGTTCAAACTTGGAAGGAGAAAGTAACTTTCTGATTCCATTCTCATGACAAGCTGGAATATCTAAATTAGCTCAGGATTTTTTTATCCTTTACAAATTAGTTGGCTGCAACTTCCACCTGATGGTAAGTAACGATGCAGCCGAAGATTTTATAGTTCAAACTTGGAAGGAGAAAGTAACTTCTAAAGTTTCTACACAGCATCGCACCAAAACGCTCTCCTGGTGGTGCATATTTGCTGGTAGGGTGGTAACTAGCCACGATCAAAGCCTCGCATCAGATCAAACCTGAGCCAAATTAAGTAAAAATTTCGAATCCAAGCGCGCTCTACTGTGCCAGGGAGGTCTGACCCTAGATTGTGTAAGAAAATTCGTATTCATCTTTATCGTAATCGTTTACTAATTCTGCCCGCTGATTGGCCCGCTGGATTTACGTCAGCCAATATGCAGGCAGAATTCGCCAACGATTACGATAACGATGAATACGTTTTTCTTATGCAATCAGACCCCTGATTCTGGTCTGATTGGAGAATTCTGGTGCAGCTGATAACTACCTTACTTAACCAAGTAATTGGGCGTTCTAGAGTGATGAGGTTCCTACCCACATGATCCATTTACATATTTGGCTGCCTCATGACTCAATGAAACTCAACAAAGAACAACAAAAGCGAACCACTCGAATGATTTATGATCGAGTCTGCAGCGAGATAATAACACTCCTCTATAATAGTACACTCGCCCTCTAATACGGAAGAGAGGCGTAAATCGTGATTTTCACTTAACTCTATGATGAGAGCGGATGGTCGAAGGTCAACGAGGTTACATGTGGAGGTAATTTTAAAATTTATCAGCACAACATCGTGACATCAGCTTCGCTTTTTGATATAACAGGAACATAATTTCCCTCATAACCTGCTATTAAATCCCAAAAATCGAAAAGGTAATTTTTAAGTCGGCTTAGATATTTTTTTAAGGTAGCTGTGGACTACTGACTTTGTAAATTATGTACTATATATAGCAATTTACCCGCGGCTTCGCCCGCGTCATTTACGAAAAAGATAAATATTGAAAAAATTAAAAGCGACAGACGTTAGTATTTTATTAGATCTTGGCAATTTGTAACATTTATTTGTTTATTTATTTCTTTGTCTGTTTATTTATTAAATCACACCATTACATCACCTTATATTACATTTGTTTATGATGTCCTTTCAAAATAAAATATCACTTTAGCGAAGATTATCAGCATTATTGGAAATTCAACTTTGTGGGTTCAATGAAGAGTCGTTTTCAGATTGACGTTTATGGTTGTGTAGATAGGTACTGCCAAAAGCGAGAATGCCTTAGAACTATGGATATTAAAACCTTATGCTTGCGACAGATAGGATAAAGATAAAAGTTGCTAGTCAATTAGGACGGACGGATCTCTCTCGGTAAGGCTGTTAAAGTAAAATTAGGTACCAAATGGTACAAGTAGCAACCTGAAACATAAAAATACTAATAGACGTAGTTTCATGCGTAAATCATTTCATTATAATATTATTGGAAGAAAAAGATTAGAATGTCTCACGTAGGTCAAAATTTTTTTTTCATAAAATCTGTTAGTAATCTTCAAAATTACAAAAGCGACAAAACTAGCGAATTAATAATAGTGTTAGAAAAAATTAATCTCTGATAGCTAACAAAATAAAATGCTACAGTGAAACTTATCGCCAGCTTATTCTAATTACTATACCTAGTCTTGTCCACGTGGAATGATGCCAAGAATACTGTCTGCATTTCCGCGTTGAACAGCTAGGCTGATTAGTTGCGCCAAAAATGAGACAACCCTTCTGTTACCAGTGAGGCTATTAACCGGGAAAGCTCTCGAAGGAAAATGTAATGGTATTTACAATAGCAGCTCTACCATCCAAATCTCCTCGTCCTGGTCTGGTAACGTGTTGGTCCTTAATTCAATAAGGACAGCCAAAATTGAGTCAGATGTGGGTCGAAGTTTGCGGCCGGATAGTTTGTTCGCAAACATATTATTGTTTGATGGACTGGATCTGAGCCTGACCCTCTAACATTATTAGGTGGAATCTAATTGCATGTTGTATTCGTAACTATGATATATTGAGATTTCTTAAGGCTGAGATAGTTTTTATTTTACCTCCGCTGCGTCTTACAAATGCGTTGGTGGGTGCGACAGGCAGCATTGCGCGAAAATATAACAAAAACACGTCTTACCTATCATAAACTAAGCCAGTTAAAAAAATCTGGGCATTATTATTACCGACGCATTATAACAAAAAATAAAAATAAATAAAAAATCATTGTAGTTTCAAAAAAAATGAGATTATGCAGCAATTTTGGGAAATATTTGTACTTATCGAGGAAATTTCTTCCAATCGTATTTCTACTTCTGAGCGCATTCAGATTAACACCCATAAATACAAGTAATTGGAACTATAGTTCTTAACTTGCATGCCGCTAAAAATCGCTTCAATAACCGTTTTATGCCAATGTTGTGTTGACCAAAATATTTTTTTTGGTTGATTGAAACATCTAATCACAAACTAATCAGTGCATGAGTCATGACCCACACCGTCGTCCACAGGTAATCGGAAAAGTAGGCACATGGTGAGGGCAATGCAAATGAATCAGTATGATGAAGTATCTAATTTTAACTGTGCTCTAGGTATATTTTTGTATTGGGACATAAATTACTCTCGATTACCAGTCTTTAGCTGATTACGTAGTGAGGAGAGCTCTTAGGGAGCCTTTAAGTAGTCAGCGACTATAGATATTTCAATCCAAGATGACGCGCCCCACTCTGTCATACTCCTTACGAGTCGAATGAAACATTTAAGTGATTTTGACACATTGGGGCGCGTCTTCGTGGATTGAAATATCTTTATATTTCAGATATTTGCCCTCACTGACAATGCCATCGTTGCACAAAAGATAACACTACAAGCAAGTCCCAGAAATGCAGTAAGTATGCACTAAAACCATAATTTATGAATTCAGATAATCCACAGTTATGACTTAAGAACTCATCGTTAATTATTGCTCTTTTAAAATATAAAAATTACGAAACCTCTTTAAAAAGTTACATAAATCAATGTTTATTTTTAGTGTTTACGGCAACATATTACATTCTGACGTAAAATAAATTAGACCGCGCTAATTAAGCGTTTCACAAAATATGATTTATTGCGAAGAATAATACGTTTGACGGGCTAATTTATGTTTTCATTGTTTTTTTTTAATTCGGACGCGCCTTGGTCGTATGTTAATTAGAAAAGATTTTACGCCGCTGGCTGCAAATCTCCACGAAATAAGCAGATGAACGGCCATTATGAAGAACGTCAATAGTTCTAAATAATGATTAAAATGAATAATAATAAAGATAGTATAATTATCTCAAGTTAAAAATAACATTAGGGCAAATGTTGAACTGCAGTCACAACAAAAGTGAATTAGTAGACCACAAGATCTCTGTAGATATATTATGTGTTTGCCTAATACCGTTTAGAATTTACTGGAACGTTTACGACCAGGGCAGCAAAAGTTCAACCCAAAGAAGAAAAGGCCGTGTTCTCAAGATCACAAAACCATCGGGTGTCACATAAAAATTAAATCCGTCCAGATTTACGAGCGAAAACTTTGAAATATAACAAGTTTCGAGTTCAAGTTACACCGTACGCAATAAATTTATGTGTATAAGCCTTTTGAAATCTCGCGGCCAAAACGATAATTTGATATTTTACTGAAATGATTTACAAGCCATAATCCCGGGAACTGTAGGTTTAAACATCTGACGTAGGTACTCGTATAAAAAGGGCCAGTATACGACACCAATAAAATGATGATTAGTATGATGATTTTGAAACGCACTTGGCATATTTAATTAAATGCTGTGCTGGAACTTGTTGGCCATTTCAACTATCTTTGTGGATAGAGTATAAGTAGTAAGTATAATCAAATTTTACAAAATTAATTAATGCCATTAATTAGCAGTTTCATCGCAGTCAAAAAATCGTTTAAAAGGAATACAGCGACTACAGCAATGACAGGGTTACAACAATTAACAAACAATGGATTAATTTTGATACATAAAAATACATTATATAATAATCGGTATTAAATAACAATAGGTACAGATTTTAAAAATATATAATAATCACACATAGCTCTAGACTCAAGTCATACAGCATTTTGCACAGATCCTATTTTTTTTAACAATATAGGCTATCGCTTGACTGTGATCACACCTGATGAAAAGTCATGATACAGTCTAATGGAACGTGCGCAGTCGTGGTGGAAATGCCTCTTCACTCTTGATTTGTAGGCGCCAAAGTTGTAAAAGTTGGGAAAGACAGTGCCCGGGAGTGAATTCCAGACCTTTGCAGTGCGTATCAGGAACGATTTTTCACGCAAATTATTATTGATAGTTGCATTAATTCTGGTCTAAGAGAATACTCGAACCTACTCTATTTAATTTGCCTCAGCACGCGTCACGTATCATCGGTCACGTCTCGAACGCTATTTGCAGCGTCATACTCACAGTACATCAAATCATCGCATTTGCATTGATCAAGTGATATTGACGTCGAGCCTGATAATCTAATCAGATTGCAGTCAATCAACCGTGACGTCAGTAAATTAGGCCACTGTCTTCCCTCTGTATTTTGTGTAGTTTCTATAAGTACCGACGTATCTGAAAATATTTTCTTGAGAAAACGAAACGAGGAAACTTCGGTGCATTTTGAATCTCCAGGATTTACAGACGAACAAGAGCCAAAAGCAATGCTAGCGGTGTGTACGTCTAACTGAAGATTTGAATATCTTCTGAATGAATGAAACAAATACTTACTTCAACTCGGCAAACAATATGTAAAAGTAAAGCCCAAAACCGAAAATGATGTAGAAATTAAAAAAAATATTTTGGGGGACTTTGAATAACAGATTACAATTACCAATATGTACAGTTAAATAAATCGAGCTTTTGTTATTCTGGTAAAATCTACCCCCGATTTCTGCATATTCAGAGGATGAGAAGGTAGTGATGTGGAAGAACTCATGCTACATTTCAACGTTTCTGTCAATAGGTGTTTTATTAAAACCAGTTCTAGCGAAGTGCATTTCACCAAACATTGCGTCAGAAAGGACATTGGCAATACCCTTGATGTATCGTGAAGCATCTGTGTGTCCGGAGTGGACGAGCGCTGCCGATTGGTCAAAAATTTCGTGGACCGAACTCAATTTCGCTGCGAAACGAACGAAACGACAAAAAATACCCCCAACAACCAAACCAGTGATTTGTGGGCCACATCCATTGTAGTGACAAGCTTGTTTGGCGTCAGCCGGACCACACTGCCTGATTTTGTACACTAGTCCACTAAAGCTAGCTGGGGTTTCACACCTGATTTGGTTTACTTAATTTAACTGACGCCAGATTGCAAATATTTTATATTTTGTCGACTTCTATAAATTTTTTGATTGATTAGGTACAAGTTAATACTACATTCTCATCGTCAAATGGCAAAAAAATAGTAGCATTGTTTTAGGGCTGTCGAAATTGTGACTAAAACCCGAATAAACTATTTTTTTTCTATAAAAGTAGCGATGGTTATGTTACTGTAGACACTATAAATATACAGCCTTGACTCTTAAAAGATACAGGCTTTAAAAAAAATTTATGAAGATTTTGAATTTTTATTTATGCTTCGTCTGTCGAGTGATTAGTCGGTAATAATCTAGTGCAGTTTTTTTATATTGATACTGTCAGTAGTTGCATAAACTAGTACCGTGTACCTACATGACTTGTTAAATTCCCGTCGACCGGATTCGATTGACGTTGATTGAGTTATCCATTTTGCCGTGATGCTGGTTTAAATTTTTAATTGCGCAGTGCATTTTTGTTTACAGTTCAAAATTGATTTCGAGCTTTAAAATGAGATGTCCCGTTTTCAATTTGCCTACGTTTCGGGAATATATTGCTGTGGTAAACAAAACAAAGGGATCAACATTACATTTATTATAATGATGGAAATAACGTTTATAAATATTTAACTGAAAATGTGATTTCAATTCTGGAAATTTTTAATACTGATGAAAATAAAGTAATTGACTAAATAATAATTGGCGATGCAATAGTTATTAAGAATATGAAATTTACTCGAAATTACTTTTCAATCACTATTCAATATTTCTGATTATCCTCTTTTAAGTAAGCATCATTATCTTTGAATTTTTTCAAAATGTTTACTTCATTCTAATTTTCAAAGTGGCTGTTTGTGTTGTTTGTTTGTGTTTTGTAGTAGTGGTAAGATTCATTATCTTAGCTTTTATGACCTTTTTAACCATAGTATCTATACTTATACTCGTTTTTAAGACAATCATAAAAATGATTCATATTAAATTCTAGCCAAAGTTTGCATTAAAACAAAATAAATTACATTTGTCGTGCCTGAATCATAACTTCTTAACTAAAAGAATCTCCTAATGTGACGCGGGCCTCTAATTTATTTTTGGTCCTTTGCCCGCCGCGGGCCTTAGTTAAAAGTATAATTGGTTTCAAGTGCTGCCTTAAGTAATACACGAACAATGTTTTTATAGCATCCTCTGTTTCGAAACAATGGTTGTGTGTAACAAGAAAAAATGGTCTACTAAATTGCTTAAGATTGTCTGCGGAAGTGTGGAGTGACAGCTAATCACTTAGCCTTAAATCAATGACATACCTATTTGATGCTTTTTGTGTATCTACTCGTAACATTTTATTGCTAGCAGTGTCACTATTTACTCTACCTGAGAAACCTATTTACCTGAGTTTAACTTCTAATTTTTTTTATCGCTTATTCTCTCTCAAATCGTTTTCCGTTTATAATATGAAATGATCAAAAAGAGTGATACTATTAGGTCATCAGGAATGACTTTTAGCAGCTTAAACATACTCTCAGAGAAACTAAGTTTGTGTTTCTACTTTGAAATACTTTCTTACTTTACATTGGTAAATATTTATCGCTCCCAAAAATATGAACCTAAAGCCATAACCCGCCAAACATGTAATACTTAAAGATAAGAGTTTTTTACTCTTCCTGCGTATTTACCCTTAATGTTTCCGATAGTGAAAAAAGTAGCTACTTAACGTTCATAATCTAAACAGTATTTCGGTTCATGTTTTTTATCACAAAAATGCTCTCTGAAAAATGAAAAACGAGGTGCCGCTCAAATATTATAAGTGAGTGTCACCCTCAAAATGTCTGCGTTCAATTAACGTGCCGCTTTTGAAGGTTGTTTTAAGAAAATGTGTGATATTTTACACCAAATTTTGTCAACTCCTCAACGGATTAGGTAATTTAGTGTAAAGTTGTAGACTAGACGAAATAATAATAATAATCTGTACATTTAAAAGGAAAAGACCATTCCTTCTAACCACAGATTACGGAATCCGTAATCTGTGCTTCTAACTGATATATTATAATTAGTGCTGAAACCATTGCACCAATTGGACTAAAATTTGGTATTATGGTTCCTATTAACACTAAATTCTTTACGTAATCTTTGTAAATTCGACCCCTAAGGGGGTAAATAGGTCACGCGAAAAAAAATGCGGGTGCTATAAAAAAGCATACTTATTATTATAATAGCGCGGTTGTAGTCCAATTGGAAGTCTTCTTTAATTTTTTTATTTAACAAGTGGTAGGAAACTTAACCGACTTACTTACTTACGAACTTAAAACTCACTTTCCGATTTTTGGTAATCTTGGCATTCACTTTCCATTTTTTACTTCGAACTAGTAACGAACTGTTGTTGATGTATTTATGTATGAAACACACCTTTATTCACCTTACGCCATGGTTTATAATGCTAGTTATTGAGGACAATATAGGTTGTAAATATGAGGTAATTAATTAAGTATTTTGAGTAACGATTATTTTTATTGCTAGTAAATAATCTCAAGGTGCGAAAGCATTTCTTCAAACGTTGATGGATGGATAAGCTTTTAAACAGTTCATCATTTCTAAAACCGTTCGTTTAGGAATCTAGAAAAGAGACGCAGTCCACGAAACAATAAAGCCAGCAACAATAAAAACAACGCTCCAAATAGCACTACAATAAATCCAAAGCACAAAATCCTGCCATTATTCAGCCACTACATCTCCTTTAATCCAAGCAAACATTTTGGAATAAATGTATCCGGCAGCAAAAGGGCACGTCCCGAGTATCAAAGTTGACTCCTAAACAGGTGGTCCTGCTTAAGATAATCCCACATCTGCTAATAAATCGCTTTTAAAACGCTCCCCGCAGCTCAAAATGGGTTTTCTTGGCTGACACATGTTATAATCCGTAATAAAGATGTGAGACATTTAGGGACGTTTTTACTGAAATCTTATTTGCTACTTGCTCTCACATTTCGGTTCTATTTTTAAAAGTTCTTCACTCAACGAAGCTTTTGGATTCATCTAGCTGCTTTGGCTACGAATTCAGTGGAAACTTTAAATCTAATAATTGATTTATCATAAGTGAGCTAATATTTAGTACAGCAGTATCTAAACAAAGCACATCTTTGAAAAAACGCACATCTTTAAAACCCTCAATCGTACGTTTGACTCAGTCAATTAAAAGAGTAATTTCTTAATGCAAATTGAAAAATGAACCATTTTATGCAGGTATGAATCGCTGATAAGTAAAAGTAAGAAGAATAAAAAATAGATTGAAACGTTAATGCATAAATGTTTTTTATTTATTAAGCCATAATTTACCTTAAGTGATGTTGTTATATTCAATTTAAAATACCATTTTATTGACCTTTAACAGCGTAAAATGAGATTCCAAGTCATTTGCAATTAAAGCAAGCACAGATGCACTTGCTCTTAACTGGTTTAAAACGCCAATCAGACTTTAATATGGACCACTTAAGCTCATGAGAATTAACTGATTCACGTAAGAGAATCTGACGTTTATTTTATAAAAGAACCAACGCATGCGTGCGAATACCATCGCTCACTATTACACATAGCTACTATTTTCAATCGTTTATTTTCTATTTGACACATGAAACAGATAGCAATAGCGAGGGACCAGAGACAGATATAGGGGTAAAGTGGTCTCTTTCTCGACTCTTGCTATATCTGTTTCATGTGTCAAAGAGAAAATAAACTAATGGAAATAGTTATACTATCTATATATATAAAAGAGAGTTACCACTCACTCACTCACTCACTCACTAACTAATCACGATATCTCAGGAAGTATAAAGCCTACAAACTTGAAATTTGAAAGGTATGTTCTTTGTAATGGGTAGGTGTCAGCTAAGAAACGATTTTGAGAAACTACCCCTCTAAGGGGGTGAAATAGGGGTTGGAAGTTTATATGAAAGTCCCGTGTTTTTGAAGTTAGAGACGTGAAAATCGTCATTTAGGTGATCAGCTTCAGATATTAAAAATTTGTATAAGTCGTTTTGGAAAATTCCCCTTTAAGGGTGGTAAAATAGGGGATGAAAGTTTTTATGTGAAAATTTTAATATTGTTAATGTTGACTTGAAATTTGGAAAGTAGGTTCTTTCTAATGGGTAGTTGTCAGCTAAGAAACGATTTTGAGAAACTAGCCCTCTAAGGGGCTGAAATAGGGGTTGGAAGTTTATATGAAAGTCCCGTGTTTTTCAAGTTAGAGACGTGAAAATCGTCATTTAGGTTATCAGCTTCCGATATTAAAAATTTGTATAAGTCGTTTTGGAAAATTCCCCTTTAAGGGTGGTAAAATAGGGGATGAAAGTTTTTATGTGAAAATTTTAATATTGTTACTGTTGACTTGAAATTTGGAAAGTAGGTTCTTTCTAATGGGTAGTTGTCAGTTAAGAAACGGTTTTGAGAAAATCCTTCCCTAAGGGGGTGAAATAGGGGTTGGGAGTTTGTATGAAAGTCCCGTGTTTTTGAAGTTTAAAGAGTCGTGAAACTCGGCATTAGCACTGAACCTATTTTGGGAGCGGCGTATTTAAAGTGCGAAAGTTTATATGTGCACATTACACTATAATATAATAAAGGTGAAAGTTTGTATATATGTGTGTGTTTGTCTGTTACTCCTTCACGCTGCAACTACGAATCCGATTTAGCTGAAATTTGGAATGGAGATGGATTATTACCTGGATTAACACATTATGGTACTTTTTATCCCGGAAAAAGCGATGGTTCCCGCAGAAGTAGTGAAAAACCTAAATTCACGCGAGCGGAGCCGCGGGCAACAGCTAGTATAGGTATATAACCTCGCACGCGTAGAGTTTGCCGTTGATAACAAGATGACGCGAAACGTGAGACGATAAGATCGATAGTATGAAGTGATTGATCATACTGATCTCAGCCAATCACTTAATTATAGGTAAACCTAAACCCTCAGATTGAGTGATCTGAGCCTAAACCGCTATAAACTTGACCCTTCTGATGGTCTGCAGGAAGCGGGGCGGGAGCCGTTCAACCAATCAGCAAGTGTGTGGCTGTCCGCCGGCAGCGCTGACGTATCGTTATAGCCAATCGCATCACCCGCTCCGTGTCCCGCAGACCATCAAAGGGTCAATAGTAAACGTATGATCGCTACTTCGACGCCGTCTTTTGGTTGTTGGTGACGTTTCAGTGACGGCTGCACTGAACCGGCTTGGTGCTTGCAAGGCGATAACAGGTTGCGTATGGCGGAAGTGGGAGAACTTTTCACCGGCAAACTTGACGTGCTCAAGCAATGTAACTACGCAAGTGACCTTATTAGATTATTTATTGTCGCCACAACGGAGAAATTGATAAAAAAATAAATCGCGATTCGCATATAATTGAAGATAATTTATGGTGATTTATTACATTTATTAACTATCTCAGGAAAAAGCGTAGATGCGATTTAAAAACAAATATTTTTCGACTTGCCTTAATTATCATATCATTAGCAGAAAAAAATGTGAAGTTTTGCCCAAATCGACTAGAACTCTGCCGAATCTAACTTACAGCGCTCTATGATCTTAAAAGCGATCATTAGGATCCGTTCATTCTATGCGCCATTCTTGGATATTTCTAGAATTATTTTGAACATATTATAGAAAACAGTAATTTCCGCGTTTCTTCTCAACAAGCTGCAAGTGTGCGAGGTCTTATAATATAAAAGAATTTATTTATTTCACGGTTGCCGCTCACAAGTCGCGAAACAGTGATATCCATCTTTTCTTAAGTCCGCTTTCTGACAAAAGGTTCACATACGTCTTTGTAGGTACCCGTGAAATATGTATCACTTTAAGGCAGGAACACAAAGGCTGGCAAAGGTGCGCTACATTAAATGGAAAATAAATAATTAAGTATATAGGTCTACTTACTATCTATATTTCTATGATATAGGTAAAGCAAATAACGGTACAACATCGGTTAGAAAGCGAGTAAAATTTTTGTTTTTCATCAAATTATATGCTGATTAGTATAATACATATATTTAATTATACTGCTGACATCTAATGATGACTGATTAATATAAATTATAATGCTGAGATCTAACTGCGTCTGCGGACATCCCTTAAAGTGACATACCGATTTTATTTTTGTGTGTGTAGTTTCCGATAAAACAAAGATGGAGATTTTGGAGTTACTTTTGGGAGAACTTTCTATTGGGAAAATTTTATCAAATCGTGTATTTGCTTCAGAGCAAATTTAAATTAAAGACCCAAAATAAGACAAGACGTTTAAATTTAAAAGTATATATTGTCACAGTTTTCAACCTGCAGGTCACTAAAGTTGCTTATATAAATAACCCTTGTATATGCCGTTAATTTCCTAATTAAGGGTTGTTTTATAACTGCGCCAAAAACAGAAGAGGGGGTTACGCAAACAAAAACAATGAACCATTGACGTCCAAATTTATCCATTGTTTCGAATTTTTCGGAAGAATACCGCAAAGCTCCGCGCGCTTTTGTATACCGGCACCTGTTTTGAAAACTTGGACAATGTGTTTTTCTATGGCCGCAAACCACGTGTTGTTTTTAATTGAAACCCCTTTTTATTCATGCGTATTTTTTTGGTTTCCATTAATTGAAAAAAGTAAACTCGAATTTATTTTTTGCTACAAAGAAAGAGAGGCGGTAGAGTTTTGACTTTTCGTAAGAGTCTTTATTTAGGTCTATGCATTGTCTTACTATCTAAGGACCGCGGGTGTGATAGAAAATTCACGAAAAAAGTGTCCCGAGAAAACCTAGATATAAACGAAGGTATGTGTATTTTTATAAACAAACTAAAACTTTTAAAACTATTACTATACAGCCTAATTTTCTTTTGTGTTTTCTCTCCCTTTCGATTCTCTCCCTTTTCGTGTTTTATCTCTCTTTCGGTTCGGACACTTTTTAGCGTTGACCCGTTATCCTTAGTAGGTATTAGATATTTATGGGTCTATGTGAAAAATAAACACTTCCTTTTCATTTATCGAGCAGTGGGTGAAGTCACACATGAAAATATAAAATGGAGTTTAGTTTTAGATGTTATTCCTAGCTTTGTTTCTTTTGACGACATTCACGTCTTTTTTTTAATTATGACTGTTTGGACCATAGTACTCACAGCTTAAAAGTAGCTCCATATTACAGTTTAACCGAATTATAGTAAATATAATAAATACGGTATATTCCCTAGCTGTGAGACGTGAGTACACGACCTAAGGACGCCGCCGACGCAGTCGTTATGCCGTGACATATGGCTGTCAGAATTAGTCGGATTAGTGATTTCACGGGACGCGGCCTCGAACGCCTCGTATCCAATTACAGCCGGAACTCAGGCATTAAGGCAAAAAACAAACACGTCACTTTTATTGCCCTCGAAAATATGGATTTTCAATTGGGTTCTGATTTAGAACACGTTTACGTGCACTGTGCCTTCATGGCTTAATTAAACGCATGTGGTTTTGAAAACTAGTAAATCCGTTACAAATGCACGTTTCAGACAATAAAACTGAAAAAATTGAATAAATATATTTTAAAAACAACAATAAATAAAAATGTCAACAGTTACGTATAAGACCCATTAGATGTTGGTCTTGCACTCTTAATCGGAAATCGGAACCAATCTGTTTAATTAATGGTGTTTTTTTTTGCAAAAAATTTACTATGTCTACCCAGAATAAGGTAGATGTTAGGAAATCGAAATACCTAATTAGAATCCAATTCCCTTTCTTACATAATACGTAGGTACGAAAGAAAAGCTAAGTAAGCTTTGCAAGTAAAAAATACTAAAAAGTTTGTACCTATGTTATCTAGATTTGTAAAACCAAAATTATGAAAATTTGATCTACACTTATATCTACTTACTCTACTTGAAAAGCAATAATGGTCGCAAGCGCAACGCGCAAGATACTATGAGTGCCATCTATCAGCATACTTTGAAAACTATGTTTATTCTATTCAACAAAAGATGGCGTTATTTTATGTGAAAATAACGACATGACGATTATTAATAATTGTTGTACAAAACTTATCATTTCATTACATATTATTTCTATTCATATTTTTATTCATACTGTAAATCAATGTTCTTTGTCATTAATCTCATTCATGAAACTTTTGAGCATAAGTAGGTACTTATGACGTTTTTTTCATAAATAATTTTAGACATTGTTTTTTGGTATAATATTGAAAATTAGTCTCAGTATTGGATATTAATTCACTTCAATAAACCAATACCAACAATCAACAATAGAATATATTTCTCGTAATTTCAGTTTTCAATAATAGGATAAGTAAATATCCATTTCGCGTAAACCCTTGTCAAGGGTAACACATTTCATAGCTTTAAACTTTAATTGAAACAATTTAGAATAATAATCATTTTGCAGTGGAATATCATAAAATAATTTCCACCCCTAAGCCGGCTGTCAACCAAACAATTCCTTGCAGTCCATCAAATTAATCTAATCTAATTCAGAGGCTGTCTCAAGTTTACACAAAGATCTTGCAAACTGAGTATCGAGTGGGGAAGCAGGGAATACACGGGTGAATAATGTGTTTACAAACGTCGGGAGTCATTTTAAAAATTAGATACCTAGATATACTTTGCAACTTTTCCATCTTTTTATCACATACGTCCGCGAATGATACTACAAAAATGTTGCGTTGTCCAAATTTTATTTTTCACTTAACAATAATAAAGGCACATAATATTATATTGCATAGAAGGTAGTAGTTGCACTGTAGGTAAAATAATCCCTAGTAGAAAAAGTTCCTTGTAGTAGCAATGGAAGAAGGCTTTATTCCAAAAAATATAAAGCACAGCATTTTTGAGCACATATACCTACTTTAAATGAACAGTACCTACTGTACATGAAAAGTATGAAATTTCCAAATCATCACAATCATAAATCATAAAAATAGCCAAGAGTGGGTTGCTATCAACCCATTCTTGGCTATTTACAGCAAGAGTGTGTTTTCAAAATCAATAACAAAGTTAAAGCTAAATACTCAAATATAAGATTTAGTTCTAAAAACATTGGAAAACATGCTTTATTTTTAGAAATAATAAGTTTTTTACCGCTGTTTACCCACGGCAGCGTGACAAACGCACGTATTTTTAACCGACTTCAAAAAAAGGAGGAGGTTCTCAATTCGTCGGAATCTTTTTTTTTTTTTATTTTTTTTATTTTTTTTTATGTATGTTCCCCGATTACTCGAAGATGCGTGGACCAATTTCGAAAATTTTTTTTTTGTTTGATAGGGTATAGTTCACAGATGGTCCCATAGTCATCAAGTCAGGATCTGATGATGGGATCCTGGAGAAATCGAGGGAACTCTTCAAATTTTATAAGCACTCTTGAAGTGATTTGGGTATTGTTTGAAAGAGTAATTTTTCCCAGGTAGTTTAATGGTCATCAGGTCGGGATCTGATGATGGGATCTTGGTAAAATCGAGGGAACTCTTCAAATTTTGCTAGTATACTTGAAGCGATTTAGGTATTTTTTATAGTTTCGATTGCATTTTCTTGCAGTCATCAAGTAATGACTGTATTCATCAGGTCAGGATCTGATGATGGGATCTTGGAGAAATTGAGGGAACTCTTCAGATTTTAGAAGCATACTTCAAGCGATGTGGGCATTTTTTCCATTGCCTTGCGCATTAGTTGTTTTCCACTAAAAAGTATAAAATAAAATGGAAAATTCTTTCCAAAAAACCAACTTCAAATGCCACTACAAAGAATGAAATAATTTTTAATGTACACCAATTCGAAGTCGGGCAATGTTTCGTTCATTCACTAATAGTCCTCATTAATAGTCCTTCTTATTATAAAACTTGATGTGCAAAGAAACGACAAAATGATCGACAATACCAAGGACTATTATTGAATGAACGATACATTGCCCGACTTCGAATTGGTGTACATTAAAAATTATTTCATTCTTTGTAGTGGCATTTGAAGTTGGTTTTTTGGAAAGAATTTTCCATTTTATTCACACAAGACTGTTTAGGTCGAGTTGCACGCCCCGGTTTTCTAATCGCCGCTTATTATTAAACTCACCCCAGAAAATTATAGTAACGATCGAGTTTCAACTTGTAAACAATTCAGGACCCCCTCTCAACAATTGATAAATAATAATACCCTTTCAACTTCGGCATATTGTTTTCGCCTTAGGCATAATTTAGCACGTCATCTTAGGCCCACTTGCGCAAACAGAGGGCTAAATATTGTCATTTTTCAAAATTAACGTTTAAAATTCGATAGTTTCACTCAGAATTACTACGTGAATTATGAGTTACCACGCTAATCCATATTGATGCAAGTGGGCCGTATGGTATCATAAAGTTTATCATTTGTTACATGATCATAAACGATGATCATAAAGTTTATTATTTGTTACATGGTTTTCAAAAATCGAAAACCGGGCGAAGCTGTCGGGAAACCTAAATAGATATCAATCTTAGCTGAATTTTATCGTCCAGATCATCATAATATTATGTGCTAAATCAGGTCTCTATAACAGGCATAGGAGGCACTCAATTGAGGTACTTCGGCCGTAGCATCCCGTGAATTTTAAATTTTATTTAGTTTTTCTTAAATATTAGAATAACTAGGTAGGTTTATGGCAATGAATTTTGCGAGCACAACATTTATGCATCTACATGTTTTTAATAGAAACTTTGCTTGAAAATTCCACTCACATCATATTGGTTCTCGAAAGATAATTTTTTGCAGTTTTCCAGATTTCGAGGTACTTATCGGAAACTAATATGAAGGAAATGAGTATTGTTGAGCAGAGTTTTTATAAAAAACATGTAGATGTATAAATGCTGTGCCCGCAAAACTCATTGCCTACAATGTATAACTAATCCACTATTAGCGAAAAACTAAATAAAATTTGAATTTTTGCGCCCGTATGGTACTCCTCCCCCTTAATAACAAGGCATGAATGGCCTTTATTTTATATAATATGTATACACAAAAAATAAAAAAATAAATTCGTTTATGCAATCCACACACTGCAAGTTAGGTATATATTGTGAAAATATTCGAAAAACAACACAAAACCATCTAATCGGAAAGAAAAAATGGTCAATTTGGTGTAGGCCGAACCGGCTCATTATTTTTAACGAGCCCGATACAATAGGCCCGCGTGTCAAAAATCTGCCCAATATATCGGAAAAAAATAAAAACACGTAAGTGATTATCCATCATTGTCCTGGTGTTGCACGAAAAACACCCTTCGGTGCAGCGAGAGCTTGCCAACTTTAAATTGCTGGATTGAGGTTTATTGAGATTAAATTTTGGTCATTTTGTGAGTAAGAATGAAGGTTAATGAACTTTTACAATATTATAGATAGAAAATAAGACGGTTCTGAATTCTGATGAATACCGCTCCATCAGGGGTGATGGAAAGGTCATTTGGGGCTTGCATCCAAACAAAAACTGTCTGTTTCCCTGACAGACGCGTTGGCGGGATACGGGATTCACTTGCGTATTTGGTATCTAGATCCTATATAAGTGATCCCATACCATTCAACAGATGTTACACAATATTTTTTGTTTCAAACCCAAATAAGATTTGTTAAGTATTGTTGCTTTCTATTGATATTGTTTATTTGTACCAACAAATTACCTTCATAATCTTTACCTACTTCTTACTAACTCGTTAACACAGCATCGCATGGGAACGCTAAATAACTTGACGTCCTTGCGGGTACAGATGGTAACCAACCACAGCCGATGCCTCCCACCACTGATCAATTTGGAAATCATAAAAATCCAAACCGTCTCGTGCCGGCAATCGAATCAAGGACCTCCCGCTTAAAGCATGTCAAGAGTGCCGTGGAGGACGGAGGTCACCATGATAACGTAATCCGACTGCCACCCGCTCTTCCCCTCAGTATACAGTAGTTGTATACTGCTATGTTTTATAGATCGGCCATTATATCACAATAACCAATCAGTGCCATACATGTCACTTGCATGACGTTCCCCAAACAGGCGGCAGTTGTAGGGAACTGCAGTTAATATTAGTGAATTTGCTACCTAGCATTGTATTGTGCAACAAATTTTGCAGCAATGGGCTGTAATTGCTACAAAGTTTAGTCCTCCATCTCTCATCAAGGTTAGGAACTCCAATTCCGGGCACACACATCTGGCTTTTCTGAGAAATGTACGTTTGTGGATACTGAATGTAATGTATGTTAGTGTGTTTGTTTTCTTCCACTTTTCTGATACGCACCGCTAAGATGTGGAACGCCCTTCCAGCTTCTGTGTTCCTGTGCAACGTGCAACCTGGGTGCCTTAAAGAGAAGAGTGAATAGGAATAGAGAATTTTCTAGGCAAGCGCGTTCTATCCCAGGCCTCATCATTTCTGTGCATCACACATGATTGTATTTATTTATTTGTTCTGTACATATATAAAGACATAAAAAACACAAACATAGAGAGGACATGCACAAGGACATCTTATCGCTACAAATGAGGATCTCTTCCAGTCAAGCGCAAGCCTATATTTACAGTGAAAAAATACTAAATGTAACTTGACGGTAAATTAAAACACCGTGAAACATGCATATCCAAAACTTAACCACTTTGTTCTTCTCAAATGTGTGCGAAGCCCGCTAACCCGCTCTTGGTCAACATTGCGTCTATGGTCAAATCCTTTTTAAGAAGAGAGCCGTGCCCAGCTGAAACAAAAATAGGAGTTCCGTAACCTACCGCCAGACCAGACCTTTGCGAAATTAGAAAATATGAAATCCGATACTATTACTTGGACATTCCGGAAGGCGGGAATCCGGATCTGACTGTATTCCATATTGCACCCTCCCTGGTGCAATATGAAATACAAAGTCTTCAAAGTATTGACTTTGAAGACTTTACCTTTAGTTTACTTTTAGGTTACCGTTGGCATCCAATCCGCCTGTCATAAACTCGAGGAGCAAACGCGACTGATGGTTATGAAAGAAAAAATGAAACTTTTCGAGTAATTTTTTGGGGGCGAAAATAAATTTCTACTCGAATATAAAACCCGTTTTATTACATTCTCTAGCTGCAGGACCGGCACATCTGTGACAAAACTTTTTTCATTTGAAATCCAAATAAAAATATTGCTCACTTTATAGTTCAGGATTTAATTTTTCTGTCAAAAAAAAGAACCACCGACAAGCATTCGCCAAATAACTGTAGTTAATCCTCGAAGATCTATTTTAATTAACACTTTACTGAGCAAAGTAAAGTAGATGTATTTTACATTTAAATTATAACAATGTACAAGGTGTGAGTCATTTGCAATAATCAGCGGAAACCTTTAAAATATCATAGCATTATGACGTGTAGGTCATATCCTGAGAAAGTTTACATGTGTATTAAAAAACGGATCATCAAAAAGTCCCCATTACTTTTGCCCTACATCAGCCCGCTGCCTAGCAACTAGCATGGGGGCCGGGAACAATTTCTCCATGATGAGAGGAGAATGTTCTCCCTCCTATAGCGTATTCTCTATCTAAACATGAGTGTTTGGGTTATAGCGGTCTTCGATAGCTAACGATAGATGGCGTAAGTAGCGCAATAGCACACGCTGACGGAGCTTTCGATGAGCATTCTATAAATAAAAGTTCTGACGTCATACGCTCGGATCACAAGTGGTCCCCGGGCATAACAACTGCCTGAAAGAAGTTTCCCTATAGCCCTTGAACCGGCAAAGAGTGATGTTGGGGAATAAAAACATTAGCTTCTGCCAATGCTAGATGCAGCGTTGTCCCGCTTTATAACGATGGACAATCTTCAGGCCCCTATTCCGCAAACAGCGCCCTATTTTGTGCCTGAACTTTTTGTCCACTTAATAGATGAATAAGGCTGTATGGAGGCTAAGTAACCTTGTTCGTTGGTTTGAATCATTCTTTCCATTGCCAATGGAACGTAAAAATAATGGTCTGAAGGTCACAAAATCTCCATAATAACAAATAAATTGTTACTTCATAATAATGATATTTTGACATGTTCAGATATTTTTATTTCTGTTTTACACGATAATCCATAATTATAAGGTCGTCGGCTGAACCACTACTCATACCGAAATACGCTCCGAGTCCGGGCGGCCTCTGTAAAAAGCCGCTGGCAAATTGTGGTATGAAATTATATTAAATCGTACCTTCAGTAGGTATACGTTACAATACAGGAGACAATTCAATCAATTCCGTATCGGAAATGTGACGGGAAATGGAGACTCGGCGCCCTTTGCAAAACTGATTTCCACAAGATTTCCCACCATCTTTGATTGGAGTAACGGGATATCCTGCTGTTATTATTTTCTTTCGGTTTCCCCCTTTTTATTATAAATGAATGCGCCTTTATGCGGTTTTATTTTGTTCTATTTTAATAATTTTGTTTCATTTATTCTTTTTACGAAATTATTTTTAAACTGCCTCTAAATTGTAGACTATAATTTTATAATGGTATGTAAAAATTACTATTAAAATTTAATTAATATTACTATTTCGATTCCAAAATTATAAAATACTCTCGGAAATGAGCAATGTAGGTACACAAAGGTAACATTTAAAGTACAGCTTTCAACAATTTCACTCTATTAAGAATTCCATTACTTGTAACGAGTGTTCAAAGGTTTCTTTTGAAGTTTTACTAAGATTTCTAGAAACGGCGTTTGATAAAATTACTTGGCTAAATGTATTACAAGAAGAAAAATCTCCTGTTTTTTTTTTTAAACTAGTGTGAAGAAAAGTGACTTTAATCTCACTTGATTATGTTCGTTTAGGAAGATTGAAGATGAAGCTGACTGTGTTACTGACAGCTGACATGTACCCTGGACAGGCGAAAAAATGTCGCCAGATTATCGTTGCCAAAAATGCTTGTTTTGCCACCAACTTACTGTTGGTGGCAAAACACGCATTAGGCCACGCTGTAGTTTTCTCAGCAGTAGTAACCTACAGAATTTTAACAGATGGCGCTACTGTTTGCTTGTACGAAAAAGGTTTACGCAAATCGTTAGGATGGCCACATCTTGAGGTTTCCAATGCTTACAAATCTTGATTGGAAGTATAATAATAAGGTATAATATTATATGGGCGATAAGCGTTACCTAGTATGATATTAACTAGCTGTAATCAAAGCCCTTTAAGGCAGACAAAAACAAGACCAAACTTAATCCAATTTAAAAATAATGATTTTTTAATTGAATTATAGTCGTTTCAGTGAACAGTCTTATAACGAAAAGTTTCGACCAACATCTCAAGAGGCTTTCGCTCGACTGTTGGATCAAGGTCCGTATACAGAAGGCAGTGGTCCTGGGACTCCTAGAGACGGCACGCATTGCGAGAAGGTTCCTCACTCAACCGTGACCGCCTGAATGAACCGTGAACTCACACGTGACTCAATTATTAAATATTTTTTTAAACGCGTTTTTTTTGTATTTGTTTAGAAAAATTGTTCAACTTATTATTAAATTGTAATAAAAAATGAAATTATAATTTATAATTAATTATTCTGTATTATAAATATGATGTGAATAAATTCCAGTCACGAGCCAAAGCAGTTATATTTCCTGAGGCATTAAAGCTCTTTGGTCTAGAAGTACCTCCTGTAGTAAACTCCCATTACAGAAACAATAACGTTTAAGTAAAACAGTCCCTGGCTTAATGTAATAAAGTACGTACGTGGTGTCGCCGCAACGTTCAATCCATTTAACTGCAACCAACTTGCCGGGCTGGGAAGGGGATTTTATTGTCTACAGACTTTACTTTGGCGGACCTATCTTATTGCTATGTGTAACTATGACCACAGAGTAAAGCTCCCTCAGTCAGTACAAAGTTCTCTTCTTCGTTACTGTACAAGGAGTATTTTTTTTACCCGACTGCAAGAAGGGTTATGTTTTTCGCGCGTATCTTGTATGTATGTAAATTTCTTTATGACCACGTATCTTCCAAACGGCTGCATGGATTTTGACGTTAATGGTATCGTTAGATTCGTCTCATTAACCCAAGTGTTCTTAGATAGGTTTTTGAAAATAAAAAACAAAATGGCGGATTTTGGGCCTAAAATTGTCAGTCATTTTTAAAATAATTTTAACCAAACCTATCGAGTAGGGTATCAAAATGAAGGGAATTACAAGGAGATTACAAAAATATGTTTTGAATTAATTTGGAATTATAAACAGTCGATCAATGCGTTCAAAATGGTAACATTTGTAGTTTTTGATAGCGTTATTCTTGTATTGACCAAGTGTGTGTCGTACTTTATATTGTGCATTTTTACTTGGTATATCATAGCATAAATCGAAAACATAATTTAATATAATCATTAAACAATTATTTTAACATCTGTACTTTCGCTACTCGCCCTAGATGGCGCTGTGTGTACTCTAAGACGCGCTCCACTTTGTCGATCAGATTTAATCTAATTACCCTAACAAGGTAGGCTTTCTAATCTTTAGAATTTTATTTTTGAACGGCGCGGAGTAGACACTGTCTAGATATCGTTGACGAGTAGTTCGAGATTAAAGTGGCACTGGCATCCATCATCGAATTTAATTGATAAAAAAAATTAAATATTAGTTTTAAATATTTTTTTTTATTGAATTAATAAAATAATTTATTTTTCAAAAGTTTTAGATTCATAGACTTAGATTACCTGAAGCTAAAGAGCTTTAGATAATCCTTGGAAAAAATAAAATTTAATAGTTTTTAAGTATTTTTTTATATAAATGACCTTTCATAAGTGCCTGTAAGTTAGGCCTATGTGAAATAAAGCTTTTTTTCTATTTCTATTTGTAATCTCAGTTTTTCCCGAATGATCCGCTTAAAGCGACGTGAGTTAGATACGCCTGAGCCCTAAACGTACACAAACTACACCTATGAAATGTTACAGCTTATATATTTCCGGGATAAAATCCAGGTTTGCGTTTGACGACACTGTTTACAACTTTTACTTCTTCCAAGTGACTGACTGACTTGAACCGACATAATATAATATATAACCAAATATACCCACTTTACGTCTTTCACATTGTGTAGATAAAAGTGTTTAGGTTTCGCTCGTGAAGTGTGGCAACTAAAAAGCCTGAAATAAAATAAATAATTAAAAAAATCAAAAAACCCGACTGCAAAAATCTCAACTAAAATGCAATAACTTAAAAGACTGAAACAAGGCGGACAACGAAAACAAAATTATAATAAACTTAAAACGATGCAATTTTTACTTCATTTTAACAAACAACATTATGAGCTGATAGCTTTAGTTAAATTTTCGCATTCAATTTAAAAATAAAGCAGGCGGGACCTATTAATTTTCTTTATAATTTGCAAAAATAGTCCCGCCTTCTATATTTTTAAATTGAATGCGAAAATTTAACTAAAGCTATCAGCTCATAATGTTGTTTGTTAAAATGAAGTAAAAATTGCATCGTTTTAAGTTTATTATAATTTTGTTTTCGTTGTCCGCCTTGTTTCAGTCTTTTAAGTTATTGCATTTTAGTTGAGATTTTTGCAGTCGGGTTTTTTGATTTTTTTAATTATTTATATTATTGTTTAAAACAAGTTTTAATTAAAAATTTGTATTACTTCCAACAATCTTTAAAATCAACGTATGATTAGCATGACTTTCTCCACCTTTGCGCGTCAATGTGGTCAATTCTGTTGAACAAAATCTCTAAACTAAACTAAACCCTATGTAAAAGGATAGCACTGTTTTAAATTAGTTTAGTGTAGAGATTTTGCACAACAGAATCGACCACAATATCAGATTTTCATCACTAAACACTATGGATATAGGCAGGCACAGTGAGTCATCATCAGACCATGATAATTTCTGATGCATTTCATTCCAATGAGCCCAGACATTCTGGGCTCCATGATAACTGAGCCCATTGCAATGAGCCCATTGGAATGGGTTCAGTTATCATCAGTCAGGTCTCAGGTGACGTTAATTCCACCAGGCGAGGTTATCGTGTTTTAGAAATATCATTAAAGTTACAAAATTTATTTGGTACTTATGAAATAACACAGATACAACACAGATGCAATCGTCAAATTTTTAACACACTTGCGTCGATTTCGCGTCACTTTGAGGTTCAAAAAATTAAACACCAGAAATTCGGTATCAGAAAAGCAGAATCGGACGAACTCTTGATACAAACACGTACAAAACATGATATTAAGTTATATCGTGATGTTGGCGAATATAATATCAACATAAATCCAAATTATAATATTATCAAGTTTATAAATATAGTTTAATTAAATACTATTAAGTATGCTCTGCATATTATCTGTGTTATCCCACAAATGGATTAATGGTTGAATTAATAATGTACCTTCCCAAATATTGTACTCGTATGTTTTTTAATATTAGTAAGTGGTATCAGATCATACATTATGAAGTAGATGATCGATGTGTATTCAGAAAAATTTGGAATAATCCATATAATAACCAACGCAATCACTTTTGTTGTGTGTTCAGCAAACTTTGAAATGAAAGTGATCGAATGCTGTTTCACCCGATGGCAAGTGATGATGCAGTAGAGATTTTATCTAACTATGAAATTGTGGAACCCTTAACGGTTGCTACACAGCATGGCACCGGAATACTTAATTACTTGGTATGTGTTTGAAGTTGGGTGAGTAGTGATAACTAACTGAGATCGTATCGTCCCACTAGACAAGACCAGAGCAATTATTATCAAATCAGAAAAAAAATGTTTAATCCTCTACTAGCCCATGCAGGGAATCGAACCCGGGTCCGCTCACATTATTATTACGTTATTGTAAACAAATTTATAAGTGTGCTGCCGTTTAAAAAAACAAACAGCGAATCCGTTACGTACCCATACAAAACTTCATATTAATATAACTTGCATTCTTCCTAATTCTAAGAAACCTTTAAACGATATTTCAATAATTTAAATCTCGCAGTAGGTATCTGTGACGAATTCTGAGAAATAAGGAACATCAAAATTAAAATTTATGTAGAGCGACCACTAAACGTTACCACATCTTTCCTTAAAATATTAGTCATTTGGTAAAATCTCAGACGAAATTTTAATTACAATAAATAAGTTTTATTAGCCTGTCACAGTGTAACATGAACTTGAAATATGAATGTGGAGTCCACCCCAAACCTACCTATAAGATGAAATCCCCTGGTACTTATTCCTTTGCGGCATCTTTTGTTGTTGTCAGCTTACTCACTGACCATATTATAGATTTTATGACCGGACTTGGACGACCAATTGGTTGGTAGTAGTCCTGACTTCCGCGTCGAAGGTCGTGGGTTCTATTCCCACAACTGGAGAATGTTTGTTTAAAAAGGTTGAATGTTTTCCAGTGTATTGGTAATTCATAATATGGCTGCTTATATACTAGCTGGAAATAGAAATAAATAAAAATATTTTTTTACTTGCTGTTGCCGGCCGCTTTCGCCAGCGTGAATTTTAGGTTTTCTATAACCCCGAGGGAAACATAGGTTTTATCGGGATAAAAAGTAGCCTTTCTGTTAATCAAGGGTACCTAGGTATAATATAAGTTCATTAAGTTTCATTCCAATTAAGTTTATTTCAACCAAACCTATTCAGTATCTATTGGAGGCGTGAAGGAGTATCAAACATACACATTACATACTTACATACAAATTTACACCTTTATAATATTATCTTTCTTCTTCTAGGTCTGATAAAAATGGTTCGAAACAAAATTCCATTATTCCCGCCGCCGCCGGAATAGCAACGTTACTCGAAAAGATTGCAGCGTGTTGCGATACAGCATTACAAGTTGCAGGTACAACACACTTGGGAGTTGCACACTGCACTCTGACTGCAGTCTGCACAATCCATGAGACTACTTCCAAAGATTGCCTGCCACTTTGGAATTGTGCTCGCCGTGAAAAATTAACCGGCGATCGGGAATCGGGAGAACAACTGTTTTCTTTTTTGTCTGGGTCTAAAATCGGATATGCATCATTTAAAGCTCACGAAGTACCTAGATACTAAGTCATCAGTCATATGTAAGTATACTATATTCTTATAAAAAAAAAAAATAATAAATAATAAATATGAATTGATTTGGCTGGGTATAAAGATAAATAACACGTATGCAGGGGCGTTTATCTCGCAAAAATCCGCAGTCCATGTGGGATTTGTGAGAAAGTGGAATTCAGGCAATTCTGCTAATAAATAAAATAAGTACCTACCTACCTATGTTCAAGTCATTTATAAATTCATTAAACATTTTCTCTTCCTGTATTATCTAATAGATTCTAGTTTATACAAGTAACTTTTCGTTTGAAAAGTAATAGAGCGACAAAACTTTGAATTTCACCAAAATTATTTTATGAAAATTTTATTTAAATCTTATCATTTGAAAATGTGCAAAAGATAAATAAACAATTTTGAAGTAGATACTCATAAAAGCCCGTTTAAGTTTTAAATATTATTATTAAATTAACTTTATTCAATAAACAAATATTTTGAGTGCATCCATCAGTGAAACGATAATGTTGTGATTAATTGTTTAAATGTAAACGTTAATGATGTCGAAATGGCTGATGGATTGATAGTAATTAACAGCTTTATTTATTAGTTGTATATCATTATTATCATTAATTATCATTATAGGACTCTAAGTGGTTTTCCTAGTACATTTACAATACCCAGTAGGTTTAATACAGGTTTTTGTACGAATTTCGAGTCAACTCGCATCGCACAAACGAATCGAATTTTTCCAGCAGCAGAGGTCTTCTCTGTTAGGCCTTGGCCTAACAGGGGTGCGGGCCTCACGGCTTGGCCTCCTTTCCCGGGAATTGGCGCGGGAAAGATCACTTCACTAAGGCCAGCCGTGTGGGCTTAGGGCCTCGAGGAATTCCTCCATATATTTACAGCTAGCGCCATTTATTGACTGTCCAATGTCCATAGATGGCGCTGGCTGTAAAGGTATGGAGGAATTCGATTCGTTTGTGCGATGCGGGTCGACTCGAAAATCGTACAAAAACCTGTACTAACCTCTCAGTAAAATGAAAGTTTCAGGAAATAATCAGCCAAGAGCGTTTCCAAACTTTTTCATCCGTCTTTGAACCGTGGCCCGGGGCCCAAGCGCATTAATTCTAAACTAGTTTCAACAGTACGTATCGATGTCGGAAATGTAGGAAATTGGTTCCATTGACTGAGCAAACTTTTCGAATCCCCTCGCCGAGTACGTTAGATACAAAGTTTGCAGACAGTTCACATCGATACACGTTTGGGACAATTTCTGTATGAGCACTTGAGAATATGATTTATTGTGTTCAAACTTCAGTTATACTGTTGGAGAGTTTAGAGATATTACCAAGTTTGAATTGAACGTTTCAACTGAAATGCTATTTGTAAATAACAAGTACTTTAAGGGCTGTTAATGGTGTATGGACGCCCGCGGCTTCGCTCACGTAACCTCTAATTTTCCTCATAATATTTTCAAAAATCCTTTCTTAGCGTATGCCAAAACATTATCCCAATCTGTCCGTATCCAGTAATTCGAACTATGCCTTAATAGTACTTTCAGTCAGTCAGTCTGTCTGTCACTTTGTCTTTTACAAATACAATATAGCAGGACAGATTAAATTGTTTTGCTATAATCCTCTACTTGAAAATAATGTGTATGGTCCAATATGCAGGAACACCACCCATATGAAACACCATACACATTTCTTCCAACACTTTCTTCGACGCACATTTCGTCCCTATGTCTTTTATATTACTGAGTCTTCGCCGTCCGTCCGTCCGTCTGTCACCAGGCTGTATCTCTTGAACCGTGATAGTTACACACTTAAAATTTTTACAGATGATGTATTTCCGTTGCCGCTATAACAAAAAAAAAACTAAAAATAAAATAAAATAAAGATTAAAGGATTTTTTGCTCAGATTTGGTCGATGATCCAGAACTCCCAATATATTTGTATAGAAGCAATAGAGTATTATTGCGAGTTCTGGCTTCTACATCATCATCTCGCTACGTTATAATATAGATAATGGTACGAAACTTCGTGCGCGAGCGACTCGTACTTTACCGATTTTTTTATGGAATATAAGCACAGATTTAAACGATGATAGGGCTTGGTAAACATATTATTCACTTTAATCCTTATCATTCACAACAACTTATAAGAGACAGTCTCGGATGAAACTCATAAATACAACTAATCTCTTCAGACCATAAAAACATCTGATAAAGCCCGAGTCTATATTTCAAAGCTAGAAGCTATCCTATCTTACTCATATAATTTATGCGTACCGACAAGTGAACGGTGCAAAAAGTTAATTAAAGGGTAGAAGGAGTGACGTTGAGAGACGAGGTACCACGCCTATGTGTATCGCAATTTATTCTGTGGAGTTCACGCCGTCCTTTTGCGTGCTTCTGGATTTAGACCATTGGCAATGTTAATCGGGAAGGTAGTGATTGTTGCTTTGTTTTGTACACCACAGTAAAGTTTAGTCTGGAACTCTTTATAACCGACTCGTTCTCGTGGTCAAGTAGAAAGATACTTAAGTAATTGAGTGCAATATGAATCACTGCAAATCGGCTTCTAGTTTCTTTTTTTACAAAGTACTAACTCATAAAGTATCTTTTTACTTACGGATTATAGTACAACATTCATAGAAATCCACTTAATAATTTCACGATATGGACTAAATAAGTAGCGTTTGTAGAAATCATTAAGATTATTAATTGCATTGTTACTGAGTGAATGGACTATCTTAAATAATGAAGGTGGTTCTAATGGCGCTTTGATTTTGTGCCTCTATTTCAGCTACCATTTATCGTGAGTAATTTTAGTTTTCATTTTTTTCACTATTTAATCTAGCCTGTGAGGACAGAGTAAAGTTTTACAATGCAGCAATTCAGTATTGACTAAACACGCCGATTGGAAACTGGGTCGTCCTTTTCAATCACTGAACAACCACAGTTTAACTATCAAACAAAATTTTTCAAATTATTGTTTTACGGATGATTTTTCAATCGCCATATTATAAGCTATCTGAGAAATGAAGAAGGTATCAAGTTTTCTCATGAACCAAAACCATTTTAGGAAAATAAAATATTTTTTTTAAGAACAATTTGCACTACGACTTTGTTTTTATATCCGAAATTTAATTTTACTTACATTTCCTGTCATACACATTTAATTAAGAAGTACAACTTATTTATTTGCCTTTAGCTTTGGATACCGGATGCCAATTAAAAAATTAAAATTGTAGGATTTCCTACAATTTAACGTGTTAACCTACCTATAAAAATAAAACTTGGATTCGAATCAGCTTGATACGGGATTCCATACATCTACGCTCATTATAGATATTTCAATCCACGAAGACCCGCCCCACTCCGTCCTAAATGATTAGGTTTCATTCGATTCGTGTGGAGTTTGACAGGTCGCGTCATCGTGGGCTGAAACATCTATATCCATTTAAACATATGCCATACAAAATATGTCATAACGTCATAACTAAGTATCCCTAAGTTAACGATTACCTACGTGGAGATTGAAAAATCAGCTCTTAATAGAGACAAATGGGTTTTCGAATTAGTACGGGCGCAAGACATGTCAGAATTGAAAGAGTTTTGTGATATCCCAGATTAGTAGTATTCACATGCCATCGAGATCTCTATGGAGTGCCGGGTATCAAACCTAGGACTCCCGAATCCTTCGTAACGACAGATCGCAAACTGCACCTAAGAAATCGTCAAAACAACCTTTCAACAATGTTTAATTATGGCCAAACTGAATGATTTCTAAACTGCAATGCGTTGGGATAGCGCCCTGAATTTTCATTTCAGTACAGATGCGCTTTGGATCCCATAATGAAATCGTATTGGCCATTTTCGCAGGCGCAAATAAAGTTAATTGAATTGAATGATCAATTGTTATCATTTTTCCAATGAAAACGTATTAATTGCGCATTAACGATATGTAGTTCACTGTTCAGTGATTTCAAAATATTTTTTTTAAATATTGCATGGCGTTATTTTGCGAAAATCCATAATCAGGAGGAAAGATTAATTTGTTTTGCTATAATCCGCTTCTTGAAAAGATTCTGTATGGTACAATATGCAAGAACACTGCCCACATGAAACACCACACACAATTTTCACAATGCGAAATCGTAGAGCTCTACGCATGGTGAATTCAACATCACCTGAGGATGTCCCGTTGCCGGGATAAAACGTACGTGTTGGAAAATTGTGTGCTATAATAGCAAAACAAATTATTCTTTCTTTCCTACTATTTTTTCATAGTAAAGATTTCTGTAGTTTATATTTTCTAGGAGCTCAAGAAGAATAAATAAATAATCACCATTTTTTTACTGAGCATTTGGTGAAAATGTGTTCGAATTCTATCATTGGATATTGATTTAACTAACTGCAAGTACATAATTTTCTAGTTTTTAGTGTATAAAATATTTTGCTCTTGCAATATGAGGTGGTAGGAGCTTTTTGCCAAGATGGGTGCCACCACACTATCATCTATAGGTAGTTCAATTCACGAAGGCACCGATACCGATAAAAAATACCATTATGACCATCCGAATGATTTACGTAAACCTTTTTCGTACAAGCAAACAGTAGCGCCATCTGTTAAAATTATATAGGTGACTGCTGAGTGAACTACAGCGTGGTCTTATTGTTGGTGACAAAATAAGCATTTTTGGCACCGATAATCGGGTGACATTTTTCGCGCCGTCCGTCCTGTCCACCAGGGTATAACATTATGTCTATTTCTACAAGTCAAATAAAATGTAATTGCTATAGGTGCATTTCACAATACCCAACGTTATATGTGTATTGTGTAAATTGACAGAATGAAATATGAATCATTCAATCATCATTAATTACCATGAGTTTACAGAAGATCCCATTAACCAAGTTATGTTTGCGTATGATGTACAGACTTATTGTTTTAGTTTAACCTTGTTAATTGATTTTACAATATGTATTTGACTTTAAAATGTAACATTATTATTTATTTGGTGTTACTTTACTTTTGCAAATGTTTACTTTACTAAGTATGTACCTAATCTCATTTAATTAAATGATACGTAATCTCATTTAATTAGGGACACAAAAGCTATGTCATTTATTGCGATCCCATCACCGATAAGAAAGTTCAAGATATGGACATTTTCGTACAAGCAAACAGGAGCGCCAACTATCAAAATTCTATAGGTGGCTGCTGAGCGAACTACAGCGTAGCCTTACTGTTGGTGGCAAAACAAACATTTTTGGCACCGATAAATAGGCGTCATTTTTTCGCGCCGTCCGCCCCGTCTAGGGTATATGGCTATTGATCCCATATATTCAATTCGCCTGTATATTCAACTTGTAGTGTATTTAATCAACTTAAAAACAGATCAATATTTTCTCTCTTAAATCTATAATAAAAATAAAAAATTTAATCTATTCCTAATAAAAACCATAACAAATACAACTACTTAACCAGCAAATTAAACACAACAACAACCCCGAGTTCAAATAATACTAACTTGGTATGTTAACAGTAATAAATACTTAATTAATTCTTTTTTTAAAAAGGTTCATTTTTCTGATTCTTGCAGAATCCTTTCAATTCTTATGTGTACACAGTACATCCTAGTAGTGCCAACTACAAGACCTTCTGGATACACAATATAATTGCTAACAAAGCGATTCGTTCACAAAGGTTCTTTTAATTCAGCACGTCTACACGATAGCTAAATATACAAAGGCCGGTTCTCAAAGAAATTCACTATTCTCCCCATTTTCGTTATAGGATGTGATTATACGGGCGCCCCCAGCTATAGTTGGAGACATTGATCGCACACTGCCCCAAAGCCGGCAAGATGCAATTTGGTACCCAGTTTGGACCAAAAATAGATAGCTAATAAAACTACTCACTCTTTTTTTTATAATTGATAGGCTTGCGCTTGACTATAATCAAGTCTGATGAACAGAAATGATGAGCGCGCTTGCCTAGAAAATGCCTTTTCACTCTTCTCTTGAAGGCACCCAGTTTGTATTTGGCTGGGAACACGGAAGCTGGAAGGGTGTTCCACACCTTAGCGGTTCGTATCAGAAACGTAGAAGAAAAGCGTTTCGTCCGAGTACGCTGGACATCAACCACATAAGGATGCCACTTCACTCGACGTCTCGTGGTTCTATGGTAGAAAGGTGAAGGAGGCACAAGGTTGTGGAGTTCTTGAGCACACTCTCCAAAATATATCCATACTTGCTAATAGTATAAGAAGAGAATTGGGAACTTTTCTTAAGTATGGAGCATCTAAAACGGTCAGCAACTGCAGCCATTTGACGTAATTATTCCGTTTCGATTCGATACGCTAAAATGGAATGAAATTTACAAAAATGATGAGTATGACAGTTTTTTGCGCTCCAGACTGCTGGACAAAGGCCTCCTGCAAGGATTTCCAAGCGACACGGTCCTGCGCCATTTGTATCCAGCGACTTCCCACGACCCTCTCAGTCCATCTGGTCAGAGGTCTACCAACACTGCGTGCAAGTTATGGTATGTTATTCTATACCTCTAGTTATGGTATATTATTCTATAGATATTAGATATATTTACAGGACCCAGCGAAACCCACGGGAAAAATATCGTTAGTTTCATGTTGTCAAAAATGACTGTTTTTGACACCAAATGTGTCACTAGTAAGCCGACCCGATATATGGACTTCACGCCACTTGTAACTAAAATACTTGTTGTTAGTCCGCACGCGGATTACCTGAAATTTTGACAGATGGTGGAAGAACAAAGTATTTCTTGTATGAACAAAGTTTACGTTAATTGTTCAGAGTTGTCGGTGTTGTCGGTGGTATAGAGATATAATATGATCTAGCAATAACATTACCGCAGTATCCTATATTCTAACTAATAATCAACAAGTAACTAGCGAACCATTACTGCATCTTATCAAGCGTAAGGGGTATAACAAACTTCCAATATTGCGAGGTCCTAGTAACTATCATCCGAACTTTGACTTGGGATCTGTTCAAACATATTGTCGAGGCTTTCTGTAATCCGAACTACTAAAACCGCAAATTTGCACCCTATTATAGTCACACTAATAAATATACAGGCGAAAATTTGTAGGTAAGTTTGTTTGTTACTCTTTCGCGCTGTAAAGATCATACTCAGAACTGTACTGAACAGATTTGTGCCTGATGAGCTTCTCTTATACAGGGTGTCCAGGGATAAAGTGCAACCCCGAAAGGGGGTGAAACTAGACCATAAATTATCGACAAAAAAAATAGAAAAAAAATTCTAAAAAATTATTTTACTTTTTATTAGCAAATTAAGATTTTTATTTGATAAGTAGACTGTATGTAAGAAAAAAAACGATTTCTTCAAAATTATTGGGTCGATTGCTTTTAAATAAAAAAAAATATTATGCCACATACTTGGCGGTAAGGATTAAATAACAATTAGCTCGCAAAAAAGTAGCATCATGACATAAACTTTGCTTTTTATGAAAAAGAAACCCTTTTTTATGACTATTTTTTTCAATGATCTCTAAATTTCTCAGAAAAATGCCCCCAATACCAGAAGATTTTACAATTTAAGAGTGTTCTCTATCATATTACCTTTCAAATAAAAAAAAAATCTTCGTTGTAACCCAAGAAATGAGCTGGCTATGTGTTGAAAGTCGCCACAACACAAAAAAGGACGCGTCCCGGCAAACGACGAGTGGTGACGTCATTTTTAAAAACTCTTAGCCAGCTCGTTTCTTGGGTTACAACGAAGATTTTTTTTCTTTGACGACGTCAGCAAAATACTTTTTCTTTACCTTTGACGGTACTGCCAAAATATAATAACACTTACTTACTCCTACTATGTTATACTCATATGTTAGTAGAACATTTTACATTACCTTAAGGTACACTGTACTTTGTGATTCACTTCACCTGTTAGGATACACAGTACCTTGGCCTTTATTAATCTAAATAATTTAAGAAAGAACATATGACCGTACTGCCAAAATATAAGAACACTTACTCCTTACCATGATATTATACTCTATCTCAATAGAACACTAATGACAATCAGTCACCCGCTTCTAAAGGATTTAGGAGATTAAGGCCATTAAACTTTTATGAGCCCCTGTCAGTGGAGCGGCAATACCGACGATAAGGCCGTTCGGAGTTACTGCATTCATATTTTGGCGAAGACCTTAATTAAACGTTTCGATAACGTCAAAGTTGGCTGAGCTAGCTTAAAACTTTTGATAGCTATTCGTAGAAGTTGGTCTCTTGCCTTTACGTAAAAAAACTTCTTCATAGAAATATTTTATGGCTTTTACTCGATTTTATCTAGCTTACTCTGAAGCCAGAAATATCGTTTATACATCTTATTTTTTTTTATAAGTCAAAAGGATTTTTTCAAAGATCTTATTTAACTCTTTAATAGTTAAGTTAAGTTTTGTTTTACCATTCTTTAAAATAGGAGCATCCAAAGTATGTACGAAGGAGTTTTTTCATGGCAACGAATTATGGTCGAGTCTCGTTAAATCACTGTGACCTCTAGCAAAATATAAAATGGTACTCCACGCTTTCGCATTATGAAGTCAACATCTCCTGAGGATGTCCCGGTTTCGGGAAGAAACGCAAACGTGCGTCGAAGAAATTGTTGGAAAATTGTGTGTGGTGTTTCATGTGGGCAGTGTTCCTGCATATTGTACCATACAGAATCTTTTCAAGTAGCGGATTGTAGCAAAACAAATTAATCTGTCCAGCTAATATAAAATGGTAGTTCCTATAAGCGCACTTGCAGCTATTTGTTCAAACAATGAAGTCAGCAATACGATTAGCTCAAATAATCGATACATTTACTAGCTCGTTCCGGCTTACGATCAAAAGAGGCCAACTACTGAAATTTCACTTCAATATATTTTGAACCCAAGCTGCATATACATAGGATTATAAATTGCCTAGTTCAGATAATTTTTGTTTGATGAGAGATAAAGATAGATTTAAAGCTGTACACAAATGTACGTAGAGTTTAAATTTCAATAGCTATAGAGGAAAAGTACTGAAGAAACTCGCATGTTTACGAAGCATAAAGCATCGCTTAGTAATGAAAGCTTATTGTTTTATATCGCCGCCCGCCCTGTAATGTGACAGTGGGCGGAATACGCAACACTCAGTGCTTTACAGAGACTACAGAAACAACAAATGATAGATGCCATTCCTTTGTTATTTCTGATCAGGATGAAATTGATATGAACAACAAAGATTTTTGCTTTCAGTATCAGTTGGATCTGGTTGGCAATTCGCGTAACGTTTTCACACACTGAGTGAAGTGAATCATGCGATAGAATGAGAAATTAACACTGAAAATTTAACTTTCCTTCTACTGATATAGAGTGTAAAATTGAATGTACTTCAAGCGTCAAGCTTCAAGAAAGCGATATAACACATACGATTCATTCACTCAGTGTGTGAAAAGTAGAAACGTTACTAAATCGTCACCTTGAAAAGCCTTTTACAAATCCGCCCTCTTATTAAGTATCTCACGACAGTCTTGCAACAAGCTTAAATTACAGGACTATTGTCTATTGTTACATTTTAATAGAAAACATGCTACAAAAGTACCGTCTGACAGCAACGATCGCGCGTTTTACGCCTTTCGCAAAACTGTCGCAGGATACGTAGTCAGGAAGCCGATTCACCCAGTTCGCTAATACAATCGATTTATTTACTTGAAAATTGTTCTTATACCTAAATGAAGCCAGAAGCAGCGAGTTTCCATCCATCTTTTTAATACATGCCGTGAAGTCTATTTGAAGTCGTTTTAAGACAAGTAGAACATTTTCTTTACATCTATTGTTGGGCTGTTGGCGTTTCCTTCACTTCTCTACTTTTATAGGGCTTCGTTATATGAATTTTACTCAGTGACGTAGTTATGGTGGAATGCTTATGGTTAATAACGTTTGCAGTTACTTCGAAAAATACCTGTAGAAAGTTAGGAACACGAATTAACAAATCAATAATTATACTCGTTCCTTCGTGAATTCCAAATTCTGCGTAATGATTTCAATGTTGTGTGAAGTCTGCCACTTTATCTCCCAAAACTTTTGATGTTGACAATTAGATTGATTAGAGATAATAAATAGTTAGCCATTACTTACATTAATCCACACCAATTCCTCTACGTTAGGCTCATTGATCAAGAAACTGACCCTATTTGGACCTTCAGCTAGCATGGATATTAAAAACGATACTATGTGTAACTGCAGTATGCAATAAACCAGATATTAATCGTCTTTTATATGTATAAACTGAACGATACAGGCGGCCTGCAAACAAAACAGTTTTATCAATCCAAAAATTACACGCTATACTATCAACCAACCAAAACAAAAGAACTTGTCGTATCTTTATAGTTTTTGCAGTCATTCATCATGGGTTTATGTGCGTAGGTATATTTTATTGCCGATACAAGTTTAACGGCGCAGTCGCGTCACTTATCAAACGGGAAATCACGCGAGTGAAAACAAAACAGTTTTTTATAGGAATTATAATTCCCCACTTAGCCCATTAGCACTTCGTTAAACACGCAGCGACGCCCCATTATGTGTTAAGGCACAGTAACATTTGCATACCACCGCTGATATGAAGTACGGGGAATGTCGCGTGACACACACTGTCCGGGGTGAGTTATAATTCCCGTTTTATTAGATAAGAAGGCGTTTTAAATATAAACAGAGCTATTGACATATCGCCTTGAGCCCCGTAGTCTGCTGAAAGCATGGTACTACAAAATCAAGCACAACGATTGTATAATACTATTTGTCATCCATTTCTGCTTTCCTTAGTCATGGTTAATAGTTACACTAGCACAGAAGTCAATGAAAAGTAATATGCGTTAATGGTCACTGTTTCAGGATGTTTGTTTTCGTTAATAGTTGGGGATGCTTGTTGGTAGTCGCGTGTTCCTTTCGCGTGATTTCTGCAGTTTGCTATAGCGTGTGACGTCGTACGGGAACTCCTGTAAAGGGGGGTTCAAACATTGATACAGGTAAAGTCATAGATATGCCTAGCACCTACGTCTTAGCAGAACTTGTACATTTGTACAAGGGATCGCATGAATAATAGACATCGTTGAATTCCTCTCTGCTGTATCGAATTAGATTTAGGTATACTAGTGGTGCGCAAAAAAGGCTTCCCTACTTAATCGGCAAATGTAATATTGACCCCCAAATTGTCAATTTCTGAGCTATTTATTTCGTTTCCAAAAACGTTTTAGACGCAGCTTGAAAAGTGGTTTAAATTATATTTAAATTATATCATAAGTTTGTGACTATGGGGTATGAACTAAACATTTTACCCCAATTCGCTAATTGCTTCTATGAGTGCCACCATATAAATGATTTTTATTTATAAATTTCTATGCAATCACCGTCTCTGACCAATCGATAGGTATTTTTGGTGAATTTGAAGTAGGTAGGTATATAATTATGTTACAGACAGACTTGAATACACAACTTGTTATAAACTCTACATTTACTGTAATAATTGTCAAAATATTATGATTTAGACGTTTTGTAAGGTTTTTTTTTTTCGTATTTTTTTGTATATTTTGTAAGTATGTTTTTTCCTCTCACATATTATACAACTGGCATACTATTTTTATGATACAGAAGACTTTTTAATGGGTCCGTCATTTTTATCTTCTTACGAGTATATCAATGGGTACAAACAGACCCCGCATACCAACGGGCGCTGTAACACGCCCGACCCCATTTCACTGTTAGAAACGACTGTTTTATTTGCCTTTCAATGGACAAGAGTTGAAAGTCAAATGCTTTGTTCTTGTTTATATAGACCGCACATTCAAAAATTCCACGGCATAGATGGATGTGCCTATGTGAAATAAATGTTATTCCGTTTGTACTATTTTTAGGTGGGCTTTTTGGGCACAATGGCACTACTTTTTCCGGTTGGGTGACGATGGTTTTAGGTGCGAATATTTTTCACATATTCGTTTTAAATTTTTTATATGATGGACAGCGATATCCTGTTAAAAATTGACTAACTGGTAATGTACGTACTACTATGTAGCGCGTATCAGATCAATTACTTACAAAATTGTTAACAAATATCAAGTTATTTAGCTCTAATAAGGCTGAAAACAATCAGAAATAAGTCTATAATAACTGGTAAAATTTGGCAAATGATAAGTGATGATCACGGAAATTGTCTGCTATTATATTCTAACGATGCCAAAACTAACGTAAAAGCGAGTCCATAAAAACCCTCCGTGACAAATTAAGATTTGACTACTCAAATATTTCAATTATGCCTTTTATCAAAAGCTGTGGCGAAGCATTTACGGGGACCCGAGTAATTCTTCAGAACCGACTGCGTGACAGCGCGATTCTTGAAAACGGTTGATTATCGTAAAATGAGTTTCTCAAAAGAAAAATGTTTTGCACGTAGAGTTAGAAATGATTTTCAAGAAGCGATTTTTGATATCGTTACCAGTGGCAGTTATTTTGCTGCAAAGTAAAAGTAATTGCAAGGGGACTGAAGCCGGCGATATTACTGAGCATAATGCAACTGAAGAATTCAAAACTGCAGCCAAATGAACCAAATTCGCTCAAATGGACCAAATAAAAAAATTGTATTAAATTGACATAATTATACGATAGCTAAATTGATATGACTTACCCGCCAGGCAGCTGTTTTCATAAATGTTTTGAATGACGATCCATTTGAGAGAATCGAATCGAAAAGTGTCACATTATGGTTAGAGCTGCTGATGTCTCAGGAATTGATAATAGCACAGTGCTGCATCTAAAATTTTGTAGGCGTATCACTCAAGATGAATAATAAATAGTGTTATCCAAACTCACTCAAGTCCCATTTATATCTGCTCGGTTACCTTTCTACAAAACAAAACTTCATTTTACCGCAATACGGCATTAGGTAATTTACAATAAGCAAATCTAAATACTGTTCAAATCTCTTCTTATATTCAGAGAAAATCAGTGTCGTATTATGTGAGAGAACCTAATGATAGTAAATATTGTGATCAATTCCAGTTACCTTAACTCATTGGCAAAAACGCGTCTGTAGAGGCAAAAGAAAGAAAAGAATGAATATTACAAATGATTCAATTTGAAGCGACATTATTTTTTGTTGCTTCCCTCGAAACGCGATTTCTTTAGGAGAAATCACTCCGGTCTCTTTGTGTAATGACGGCTGAGAAACTCCGTCGTGATGAAAAGTGTTAAAGACTGGATAATGTAACTTTTAACAAAAGTTTGCGAAAGCTGTCGCAATTAATTACTTTTTTTGCATGGTTATTTCTATTTAATAAAACTTCTTTATTACTACTTATTCTATTTAATAAAATTAAAAAAAATATTCTCGTACTTACACTTATTATACTGATTTACATTCGTTGGTACAATTTGCAAATCGCAGATATAAAGTATGTAGATAAATAATCATTTAGCTGCGGTTTGTTCAAATCACATCACACTAATATGTATAGGCGAAAGTTTTTGTGTAAGTGTGCGTGTCCTTCACGTTAGGATTGCTGAACCGATTTGGCTGAAATTTTTAACGAAAGATGGATTATAGCCTGGATTAAAAAAGGCTACTTTTATGCCGGAAAATCCACGGTTACCGAGAGATTTGTTAAGATCCACAATTTACCCGAGTGGAGCCGCGGGCGCCCGCTAGTAAATTCTTACCGTGAGTTCTCACTGGTGAAATCACATTGACATGAAAACTTTGTTTTTATTTGAGTCAGAGTTTCACCCCTTCAAATTAAATTTTTATTTAGTTTAGTCTAATTTTGCCCAAGCACCTTAGATAGATAGTGCTGTTCTAAGCTTGAAGAGAATAGCAACTCTATATCCAAAACACGTAACACGGAGTCATCTTGGGCAAGTAGGTCAGTGTGCCGGGCCCTTGTCAAATTAACGCGCACCTCTGTCTCCATGACAAACGACGGACTTAATAAAACTTGCCCATGCGCGTGTTGACCGTAACGTTATCAAACCTGGCAATTTGTCCGTGAAATTGCCAAAACGTTGAAAGTTTCCCCATGAAATTTTTGCCAGGTTATCACATTTACTTTTATCACACTAATATTATAAACGTGAAAACTAGTTTATATTACGTGTGCGTGTGTGTGTGCGTGCGGGTATGTGTGTGTGTGTGTTTGTTTGTTAATTCTTTACGCCGCAACTACTGAACCAATTTGGCTGTGACTTGTTATGGAGATGGGTTATAAGTGGATTTTTTTTTATCCTATACAATTTAGTACTTGACTGCGATCTCACCTGATAGTAAGTGATGATGCAGTCTAAGATGTTATCGTAATAACTTAGAAGGGTAAGTAAATTTACCCCAACGGTTTCTACACAGCATCGCACTGGAACACTAAATCGCTTGGCAGTGCGTCTTTGCTGGTAGGGTGGTAACTAGCCACGGCCGAAGCCTCCCACCAGACCAGACCTGAGCCAATTTAGAAATTATAAAATCCCAGAGTGGCCCGTGGCGGGAATCGAACCCGCGACCTCCCACTCAAATCCGAGTGCGCCGCCATTGCGCCAGGGAGGTGCTCAAAAGGAGGATTAGCACATAGGCTTCATCTAATCTTTTTTTACTAGGGAATTGTGATTTTCATCATCATCATGGTTATTGTCATAATTATTGCAATCACAGTCTACAGTTTATATATATATATAAAAGATTCCGCCAAAACTATAGGTCGTAGAGATCTGAAATTTGGTACCTAGGTAGATATTAGGTCATGAATTCGTACTAAGACGGGGATTCCAGAAATTCAAATTGTAAGGGGTAAAAACCGTTGGTTTTTTGGAGTTCCCCATACAAAAGTGAAATTTTTTTCGTTGTTCCAGGAATTCCCGAAAAGCTACAAGTCGTAGGGATCTGAAATTTGGTACCTAGGTAGATATTAGGTCATGAATTCGTACTAAGACGGGGATTCCAGAAATTCAAATTGTAAGGGGTAAAAACCGTTGGTTTTTTAGATTTCCCCATACAAAAGTAAAATTTTTTTCGTTGTTCCAGGAATTCCCGAAAAGCTACAAGTCGTAGCGATATGAAATTTGGTACCTAGGTTGATATTAGGTCATGAATTCGTACTAAGACGGGGATTTCAGAAATTCAAATTGTAAGGGGTAAAAACCGTTGGTTTTTTGGATTTCCCCATACAAAAGTGAAATATTTTTCGTTGTTCCAGGAATTCCCGAAAAGCTACAAGTCGTAGGGATCTGAAAATTGGTAACTAAGTAGATATTAGGTCATGAATTCGTACTAAGACGGGGATTCCAGAAATTCAAATTTTAAGGGGAAAAAACCGTTGGTTTTAGGGATTTCTCCATACAAAAGTGTAATTTTTTTCGTTGTTCCAGGGATTCCCGAAAAACTAAAAGTCGTAGAGATCTGAAATTTGGTACCTAGGTTGATATTCGGTCAAGAATTCGTACTAAGACGGGGATTCCAGAAATTCAAATTTTAAGGGGAAAAAACCGTTGGTTTTAGGGATTTCTCCATACAAAAGTGTAATTTTTTTCGTTGTTCCAGGGATTCCCGAAAAACTAAAAGTCGTAGAGATCTGAAATTTGGTACCTAGGTTGATATTAGGTCATGAATTCGTACTAAGACGGGGATTCCAGAAATTCAAATTGGAAGGGATAAAAATCCTACTTTTAAGGGATTTTCCCATACAAAAGTGTAATTTTTGCGTTGTTCCAGGGATTCCAGCGAAATTAAAAGTCGTAGAGATCTGAAATTTGGTACCTAGGTTGGTATTAGGTATATCATGAATTCGTATTCAGAAAGGGATTTTCGAGATTCAAATTTTGAGGACGAAAAATTTTGAATTTTTTGGCCGCCATTTTGAACTTTTTTGTTACTGGGCCGATTGCTTTGAAAATCGATATTTGACTATGGCAGAAAGCATAGAGACGGAATTTGTGGTCAAAATTTAAAAAATAGGCCGCCATTTTGAACTTTTTTGTTACTGGGCCGATTGCTTTGAAAATCGATATTTAACTATGGCAGCAAGTATAGAGAAGGAATTTGTGGTCAAAATTTAAAAAAGTGGCCGCCATTTTGAACTTTTTTGTTACTGGGCCGATTGCTTTGAAAATCGATATTTGACTATGGCGGCAAGCATAGAGAAGGAATTTGTGGTCAAAATTTAAAAAAGTGGCCGCCATTTTGAACTTTTTGTTACTGGGCAGATTGCTTTTAAAATCGATATTTGACTATGGCAGCAAGCATAGAGAAGGAATTTGTGGTAAAAATTTAAAAAAGTGGCCGCCATTTTGAAAATTTTTGTTACTGGGCCGATTGCTTTGAAAATCGATATTTGACTATGGCAGCAAGCATAGAGAAGGAATTTGTGGTCAAAATTTAAAAAAGTGGCCGCCATTTTGAACTTTTTTGTTACTGGGCCGATTGCTTTGAAAATCGATATTTGACTATGGCAGCAAGCGTAGAGAAGGAATTTGTGGTCAAAATTTAAAAAAGGTGGCCGCCATTTTGAACTTTTTTGTTACTGGGCCGATTGCTTTGAAAATCGATATTTGACTATGGCAGCAAGCATAGAGAAGGAATTTGTGGTCAAAATTTAAAAAAGGTGGCCGCCATTTTGAACTTTTTTGTTACTGGTCCGATTGCTTTGAAAATCGACGTCTGACTATGGCAGCAAGCATAGAGAAGGAATTTGTAGTCAAAATTAAAAAATGATGAACTTTTTGGCCACCATTTTGAACTTTTTTGTTACTGGGCCGATTGCTTTGAAAATCGATATTTGACAATGGCAGCAAGCATAGAGAAAGAATTTGTAGTCAACATTTTAAAAAGTGGCCGCCATTTTGAACTTTTTTGTTACTGGGCCGATTGTTTTCAAAATTGATATCTGATTATCGCAGCGAGCATAGAAAAGGAATTTTTGGTAAAAATTTAAAAGAATTGGCCAAAATTTTGTACTTATATGTCTTACCATGGTAGCAAGCAACCACGGCCGGATGGACGAACGGACGGTGGAGTCTTAGTAAGAGCTTTTACCCTTTGGGTACGGAACCCTAAAAATGGCCACCATATTTAACTTTTTTGTGACAATCGAATTTTTCAAAATCAATATGTGACTATTACCAGGAAGCAAGAGAAAATTTTGTGGGCAAAATGGTGTGTAGTGCAGGAATTTTGGAAATTAAACCACCATAGTAAAGCATAACTCAGAAGTTAACGTGAGCGAAGCCGCGGGCGTTTGCTAGTTTTGATATATTTAAACAGAATAAAGAAACAGTAATTCTACGTATACTGCTCTTCTACAACCAGAAGATGTTATGAAAGATGAAGATTCACAAAGAATTTTATTTATACAAATAAGTAGACCGTACAGATGGAACTTTACAGTACACCAGACTAAAGTGATTCTGTTTTAGCGTCATTAAATTTAGCACGTCTACAAAACTACTACCCCGCTCAGAATGCTACGGTTAAAATTTTCTATTTAATAATAACAATAAACTAAGGGATTATTTAATTAACCAAGCATAATACAATAACTTAACTCAGTTAAACTTTTTTTTCTCTTTCCTTAAACTAAATTAAACCGCCGCTATAAATCCGCACAACACGAAAGTAATCATGATCAAGCAAGTCCTTGCTACGGAGGTCCCTTGTCAAATTAACGCGCACCTACTCGCGGCTGACAAACGGCGGGTAAAATAAAAACTTTTTGAGTATGTTGTCCGAGTTTTTATCAGCACTGACAGTTACTTACTGTGTCCAAGGGCGACAATTTCGCTGATGTAAAAGTAAACTTTAATTTAAACTTTAATTATTTTACAAAGTTTTATTTTTTTAGTACGAAAACAATCTTAACGAATTATCAAAGAAGAATACTGTTAGAATATTGTAATTGTTGTAAAATTAAAAGGGAGCTGTTTAAATTTCTGATTTGATGATCTGAAATGGATTTTAGTGTGTAATTTTCTGGATGATCTTCGTTCATGTTTGTTTATGCCGTTTGACCCACGGAACAGAAAAATTGACCATTCTGGCAGTGTTTACGCTTAATTTGGTATTTATTTTTAATTTAATAATATTCCTTTGTTTATTAGTATCAGGTAATAAAAAAAAATAAAAAATATATTAGTAGGTATTTAAAATGCCGCTAACAAATGTGAAAGTATCAAGCAATATCCGAAACGGACATTAGAAGGGCAGTCAAGTATAAAATCTTGAATGGTATTTTTACATTTTTATTTCCTGAAGCTTGAAGATTCTTCAGCACTCCCCGGAGGCAATTTCAGTTAAACCTCTTAGTAAAATAAACAGTATTAATCTGTACAGCGCTGTAAGTGAGTCTCCAGGAAAGAGTATTAAATAAAAAGTAAACTTGGCCATTTGCCAGCGAATACGCCTCGTGATTTCTAGAGTTAGGAATTAAACTAATATCTAGAAGTTTCTGGATAAGTGCAAGGAGTAATATTTCGTGTTAGCCTTTCGGGTTCACGTTGAAAGTTAAGATTAATGAGCTTGCTTGGAAATTGACAAGTTTCCAAGTAAAAGAAAATGTGACATGCAAGTTCTTGAATAATATAAACTTACCACATTTTGTACACCCAGATTTTGAAAGGAAATTAGAAATAGAATCTGCATGGATACATGTCTTCTCTAGCGGTAAACAGAAATTGGTCAAGTGTGAGTCGGGCTCGCACACTGAGGATCTGTGTTAATTCGCAATATTACCGTATAGTACAAGCTCACCCAAAACCAAGCAAAAATCACGTTTCTTGTATCGGAACCCTTAAATATTGATTTTATTCTGTTTTTTTAGTTTTTTTTTGTAATAAAAATACATCTTCTATGAAGTTTTAACTATCTAACTATTAAAGTTCGAGAGAACAGCCTGGTGGCAGACGAACGGACTAGACAAACGGATGGACAGCAGAGTCTTAGTGATACCGTACCCAAAAAATTGAGTTATTTATTCTAAACATCATACTACTCTACAGTAGCAAATACGGGTATACTGAACCATTATTCTCCTCCGTTTATCTACTTATTCCATTTTCTTAAGGAAAAAGTGGCAGATTGAAAGGCTCTAATGCAGACAACTGTATAATTTATATTGAATTTTCGTGTTATGAATAAAACGAAAAAGGAGTAAGCACACGAGAGTCAAAAAATGGCATCGCCTAACCAGAACCGACGTGGAGGGCTTTCAAGTAACAAAACCAAATTATTGAGACACTCGTTGCTTCTGCAGTATTCGCACATATTATGCGAGTGGTAGAAGAGCGCGGCCGGAGCGGAGGTCCAGTTATATTAGTTGGAGTGCTGAGGGAGCGAACGCGATTTTATGATCCGTGAATATCGCGCAGGCATTTCTAGATGTTAGGATCGCGTTTTTATTGTTATGTAAATGCGAGTTTCCCGTTAGTTGGGATTTCAAAAGGGACGATTAGGACGTCTGGTTTGGAAGGTTATGCACAATATAGGATTTTCCCCCTTATTTGTAAGATGCCTTCGTTGCAGGGGGTTCCAAAATTCCGTGGCGCCCCCCTCCTTTGTGAAAGTGACTTTTAAAGTTTGCGGGTATTGAATTATGATTTGTCCGGACGATTGGTTTCCACTGCTGTGTGAAAACGTAAGGGGTGAAAAATATTTTTCTGTGAAAAATTTAAGCCTTGAAATTTTCCTATAGTGTTTTTTTTTGAGTTGGCTGGTACAATTTTGTCGTAAAAGTAAAATGTTAAAACCATATTGTTTTAATATTAGAATTTGATAATTATTGCAATATATTATGATTTCAAAATTTTATTTATAAAAAAACTCTAATAGGTAGAGCAGGCGACAACTATGATCATGTGTTTTAACTAATTAATTAGATATTATTTCATGAATAAGATAAGGGATGGCGGACGGTACTTTTTCTACATTTTGCACTATAAATCAAAAACAATTATGCGCAATAATAAATCAAAATTTGTTTAAGAATGTACAAGTAGCGCCACGCCACGCAATACCCCATTTAATATAATTGTAGTTATCTTTTGGTTTTGGTATTCGACATCACAAATTCGCTAATAATATAAGTAGTTTATGTAACGGTTACATAATGGGGGGTATTAAAATACAACGGGGGGTTTTAATACCTAATTATGTAGAGTTTCATACACTACTTTATCTACGCTCATATTATTATCATAAATCCAAACCATAAAATCTTGCTAACGTTTGTCGTAAATCATTGCAACTACTAAAATGTCAGGTGGAGTGAAATTTTCTTTAGTAGGTTTCACGCAAAGTTTTGACTAAGTAACAAAAAAATTGGTTGTCTGTAAAGTCGGTTTAGGGACGATAGATTTACGAGATAACGTCATAATCGTTATCGTAATCGTAATCATAATCATAATCACAGGCCCAGGTGGGACGATTCACGAGATAACGTCAGTATCGTAATCGTAATCGTAATCGTAATCGTTATCGTAATCGTAATCGTAATCGTAATCATAATCATAATCACAGGCCCAGGTGGAACGTTACGCGGAACGTTAGACATTGTGTTGTTGTCTATGGTCAATCATGACCCATCCATGCTCTCGGCAATGACTACCGACTATATGTTGTCTGTGGATTCACTTAAAAAAATATTACCCCAGATACAAATACAGGAACCCAGAGCCGTGTATCGTTATGGAAATTAAGCAACTTTCTTTAAATATTTCCATAGTAGAGCGATGTTATTATGAATAACTTTTTAATAATTATAGAAGTCTGTGAATAAAGTAGGTCATTAAGTGACACATTTTGATTTCATAATTCAAACTTTAAGCAATGAGCGTAAATAAAAATAATAACATAATAATGTAATAAACATAATAATTGTAGTACGTTACTTGTGAATTACTTAACAGACAGGCGGGTGAAGTCGAATCCATTTTTTTCATTTTGACCATTTTGTAACGGAACCCTAACGACTATAATATTGAAATGAACGGAAATGAACACAGTTTGCCGCCGACGGTAACAAATGAAGCCGTCAAGGCGTCACATGATGAGAACTATGAAATCGACTGATAAAATTTTATTGAATTTTCCCTCCAATATGACGGGCCGAGGCGTTATTGATGACGTCCCCGTGACGCGGCGCCAGTGAAATACGGCTTTTGCATTTTTATGGCTTTAAAATTATGGCGGATAATAAAAAGGAAATTATTTAACGGTGGAATGGTAACAATTATATCGGAAAAGTTACAATGTTTGGGACTATTAAGGAAATATTTAACTAAGGAGATGCATCAGATGCTTTTTGAAATGATGATAGTAACTAGAAATCCTGAAATTATGATTTAAAGACAGAAAAACACATTTGCACTATGGTCATGACGTCACGGAGAAGCGAACTCAGATAAAACGCTTCTATAGAACAGAATGAGAAGTCTTGTCCAATGACGTCAAAATCCATTGAATTGATTTTTGTCTTTCTCACTCTCACGGATACGTTGGTAGGTGCGACATGCTGCGTCGCGGAAGAATATAACAGAAAAACGACCTTTTACCTAATTACTCAAAAACTAAGCCAGTTATCAAAAATCGGTTTCTCAGCGTTTTTTGGATATTGTTATTACCGACACATTGAAACCAAAATTACAATTACATCCATTGCAGTTTCCGATAAAAAACAGGAAAACTGAAATTTTGGAGCAACTTTTGGGAGAACTTTCTATCGAGAAAATTTTATCCAATCGTGTTTTTGCTTCTTCGATTTTAGATTAAAGACCCAAAATACATGACGTTTAAATTTGAAATTAATTGTCTTTATAGTTTAAAACTTCATTCAAAATCACTTAAATACGGCTTGTACGCCGTTAAGGGGAATAAGCTTTGTAAACAAACTTTTCACTTTATGGTTTATTAATGAGTCTTGTAATTAAGTTGTTGTTATTTCACAGAAAGCGGAACTAAGTACGGCCTCAGGAAGCGCAACGTTTACCGCATTTAATTAGACGTTCACTAAAATATATTCTAAATGGCTTTGTGTTTGTAACTGCAATGTTTGCCTTTGCACAAGTTTATGTAATGTTACCATCTAGTTTATAGGCAAATACGGTTATGTATTCTTAATGAATACCCTAGATTTAACACCAAAAGCATCCTTAACAGTAGATACCTTTATTTTTTTCCTGCTGTTCTGTCCGCGTATTGGTTTTTTAACAAATCCTGCGAGAAGCATGGAATTTTATTTGAAATAAAATATTCCCAAATTTCAGGAAAATCAGTTTGGAAATAACATACACAATTCAGTTTTTATAATATAAATGCGATAATATGATTTGTGACTTTATAGTATGTAGATATAGCACGAGGCCCGCCGATAGATGTCTTGGAAATTACAATTAATCTTAATTATTTAGTTAGAAAAATTTACCTTAATTATTTAATTTAATTCTATGCTTGACTGGGGCCATACTATGTTTTCCAAAACTACAAATTACTTCTGAATTACTTAAAACTAAGGGTATACTTAATTACTTAAAAATAATCATGATTTTAGCTCAAATAATAATGAAATTTAAAATTCATAAGCTAACACATAATAATCGGTGCATTTCTAATACGCGATATACCTTCCTTGTTTATAATATTAAGTTCATTTTAGTCAAAACGTGGATACATAAACCAGTTTTCAATTAGGGTATTTCCCGGAGAGAGACAATTTTAGTGAGTCTGTTAATTAAATAGGAATTCCATCACACTTAGCAACGTTTCAAAGTTCACAGTAAAAGCGGTGCTTCCTAAGCTTGTACTTAGTTCGGAGCTCACTGATAAACTAGAAACTTTGCTTGTGTGATTACGTACATACGAGTATAAAGGAGGGAGCTTGTAACTATTGGGAGTGTAATTTCGGCACAAGTTAATATGACTTTTACGAGCAAATTCAGCTGGACAGAGTCCAAAAAGCCTATGCTCGGTTTATTGGAGTAGCTATAATGTGTAGCCTGTTCTAACGAAAATAAAAGAATAGCTATTGCAGCCCTGTTAGGTACTAGGTTTATAACGATGCTTTGGTGAACTTTGGTGTTTTACAAATCTCGTGGGAATCAATACAGGGCTATCTTCATGCTCAATATAAAAAGATAGAGAAAATACGCCATTCCGAAATAAGATCAGTAACAAAAGCAACTAATGCCACCACGCTCGAAAATTAAAATGGAAGTGGGCTATGTAGCTCGACTTAAGACCACAGGTGAACTCTTAAAGTGACTGTGTGGAAAGGCCCACAAGGCAAAACAGGTAGGGGAAGACCTGCAAGTCGTTGGGAGGACGGCATCAGGAAGCCACCCCAAAATGGACAGCGGTTGACAGACACAAATGGTCGTATTTGGAAGAGGCCATCACCCATTTAGTGTTCTTGCATAATAAACGAACTAACACTATACTAACAATAAAGTTAATTATTCCAAAATTAACCAACTAACTCATCAAATTTAATTGTTTATGCAAGAAATTAAAAGGCTTTTTATTTTATTTATTTTATATTGGCTATCTCCATTCCTCACCCAAAATAAAGTGCAGTTTTTACAAAGCCTAAATACCCAATTAGCCAATCATCCAACAATGTATCCCATTTTTCTCTTCACCTTACTCACAATGAAGAAATCTCTTCTTTATGTATAGAGATAAGCTATCCTATGCATTTAATTTTCTTTGACTGTTTTCTTATATGTTGTTGGTTCATAAATAATAAAAAAATAAAATTAAAAAAAAATGTACCACAAACAGGATAAGAGCTTTTATTTCGTTTTGCAACGTAAAGCTCCTTCAACGATACATTACATCAAAGGACACCTCACTAAGACTCGAAAAGTTTATCACAATGCAGAGGCTTATACCATTTGTTTCCCTTATACGAGAAGGTACAATATTAGAACAACAACAATTACGCGGGGTTAGCCCATAATGACCCATTTGTATGCAAATCCTACTATATTAAGATAATTTAATGGATCATATTTCTTGTGATGTAATCTTCAAACTGTACGTACTGCAGTGGTTATGTGTCTCTGTTTACGTACAACATTCTTAGCCTGCAATATTCAGAAAAACTACACTAAGTAAATTCTCTATTTATTAATAAATTTTATGTCACCAATACACCGACAAGATAAGTTAAAAAAAAACTTGTTAACTGGTTCTATGGAAAGAATATGACCTACACTAACTATAAAAGACAAGCCAGTCTTGTGCAATTTCGCAAAAAAGGTCTTCTCATTTTGGTTGTTATTTCCAGTGTTTCCAGCAAACACTTTAATATTTTTCATTATTCTTCATCAGCACAAAAACCCACCTACGCAAGTATGAAATGAGTACTCGAGTAAATAAAAAGGTCTTACTAAAAGCCCTATTTACGCTTCATGTCTTCAAAATAAAGAAAATGAACGACAATTTAATATGACAAGATCACCTCGAAGAACTCGTTAAAGTGTTCTATATTGCTTTAGGTTAATGAAATTCTAGCCCATATGATCTCTGACGACGACCTATTTACACGTAACGATACGGTATTAATTTTTAAATTGCCAGCAAAATAATCCATTGATGAATATTCAGAAGATGAAATCCATATTACGATCAAGTATTTAAAACAGACTTTTATTTTTACGGGCAAAATTATAATTTTGAGTTTAAGTAAGTGATTTAGTGAAAACCCGAAATTCACGTGGGCGCAGCCACGGGCAACAGCTATTACATGAATAAAAATAAAGAGCCCCTAAAAACGAAAAAGTTTAGAGTGAATCATGAAACCAAAAACCTTAAGAAATAAGTCGCGTCAAACTAGATCGATCATATTATGGATATTTATTAAATAAGATTAATTTAAGCAAAGATTTTAATATAGATGTTGATAAAGATGACACTCCTGCATTCCCGCAATTTAAGTGCCATAAGCCTACTTAAAAATAAAATTTGAATTTGGCGGACATGAAACAGTGAAATGCACCACTCCAGATATCGTATCGCTACCTATAAGTAACATAAAAAAGAAACAATCTCGGCCGATCTTCGTCCAGCCGAAGAAGTAATTACCGTAGCAAATGCAAGAGATGCGGGCGTAAAAATTCATTAATGTCGAACAAGCACCATTCATCAATCACGGAATGATTGATCACATGTTAAAACTTGTTTAGCTCAGCGTATTGTTTGTTAAACATCCAATTTTTATATCGGAGTAATCGCGCCTGCCGCTTTGGCGACTGATCCTTATCGCTGGCGTAAATTGTTTGTGCCTTGGAAAATTATGATCGTGGACTTTTAAGTGAATTAAGTCACACAAAACTTGGAAATGGCCTGTCGAAAGAGAAATTGGTTTAGGCAGGTTATCAAAGGAGATATAACTGCGCAAGAACGATAAGTGGAGACAAAACAATTTAACGGTATCCGATGTTGAGATGATTTTAAATTAAACGATATCGATAGTGCGATGTTGTTGAATTTTATTTTGCCCAATAGATACCGTTTTTTTTAATTAGGGTTAGCACTTTATTGGTTTTTTAGGCATCACCGCCGCCCATGGGCATTTACAGTACCAGAAGAACTGCAAATGCGTTTTCGTTTAGCTACATAAGCTTTATTTATAAAGATGACTCCTTTACATTTAAGTGTGAAATGAGAATTCGTCCACCACAGCCGTCACAGAGACGTCGAGAAAGTAGCGATACCACATCAAATAAAATCATCTTTAATTGCTAATAATAAGTATTCACCGCGTGTGTGTGTGTGTTCACCACACGCCCGTCACGTCATCTAAGCGTCATCTAGATCTCAGCCAGAATTAATCGCGTTCTCGGTGACGTTTGCGGTGGACACAGGGCTAAATGTTCAAATGAATTTCGAATTCTGTTGAATTATTCGAATCATTTCGAAGAACTGATTTCACACTAAATGTAAACAATGCGCTAATCTGACTGCAAAATTAAAATGTGGACAAATTGAGCCTGGTCCGATGACTGCAAAACCGTATACGTTATGATAAAACAAAACAATAACAAAACATGGCAACAACCTTTGTCAATTGCCTAAATACTTCTCACGAATCTGCCTCTTCTCACATACACTATCAAAAAGCTAAACTATTCAAATGACGTATAAAATGATAAATACTTAACTGCGTCATCCCTCATAATCCGCCGTCCACGATTGTAATCCTGGAAACGTCAAAATGTAATCCAAATTAAAATTTCCAGCTCAGATTTGCACCTCCAAAGCGATACCTTGCGGTCTCTTCAAAAGACCCTTACTTAGGGTTAGGTCACACTAAAGATTAATAATTCGTATGAAAAATTGAAATTACGTAACCTACCCCTTGATTCTTCAAAAATATTTAAAGCAGCGACGAGCTTACATCTATGAGCTGATTGGTAAATGCTTACATCAATTATGCAGGCGACAATTGGGTGGTGATGGCTGCGTTGCTATGGTTACCGTCGATGGTTGGGCGAAGTACATGTTTATAATTTCGAGAATCACATACCCCTGACATTAAGTCAAATTAAAGTTTATTATGTCAAGTCATTCCGTTTAATACAAACAAGGTAGGTTTAGGACAAAAGGTATATTTAGATTCAAGGATATACTAGTAGAGGGTTGGCTTAGTTATCCTAAAAAGCTGAATTAAGTTTTTTCCGTGTCTTAGCCCAAGTAGATTTCAGTTTTTCAGATTATGTAAATCTGTATATCTAACGTTTCCAACCAAGTTTCGGTTTTTTATAATACGGCTAGAAACGTGGTTTTCTCGGGGAAAAATATCTACTAAGTCTATCTAGTCCTAGAAGAAGAGTATGAGTCATTTACATTCTACAGAGTGATATCTATTGGGTATTACTTTCTCATTTATATTAATGGCAACTACGAGTTTGTTTAAGTTTCGGAACTTTGTTTTGACACAAAAAGTCGCTACTCATACATTTTTCTGGTTTAGATGTTTTGAGCGACATCTCGCGATCTCTCCGAAATTTCATTTAGCATACATTTTAAGGATAGGCTTGCTGCGATAAAAAAACTCAGAGTCAACGAAGCGGTCGAGATGAGCTTCTTTTGAATAATTTACACCTAAAGACATCGAAAAGAGGACTTACTCTTAAATACTTTTCACTCTTAAGTTCACATTTCCACGTCTCCATTACGTACCTAATAAGGTTGATTTTGGTAAGAATTTTGTTTTCATCAGTGTAAAATGTAATTTTGTTTTCAGTATCTCGACATCACAGCCTGTCACGGCGCATTTTCGTTATTCGTACCCAAGTCTCTGTCAGTTTTTTGGAGCGATTTTGATGCGCGGAACAAATTGTACGCTTTTAATATGTCTTATTAGAATAACCTTCTTTGTCATTGGTGTGTATTAAATTGCCGCAAGTGGGTGTTATTAATGTCTTAGCTGTTGTTAATAGCAGCGACTAATTATTATACTCCTACGTAAGGTTTTGTAATATCTCGCATTTGGTTATGAGAAGGAATGTCTCGCGTTTATTTTCATTTCATTACAGTCATTTATTATGTAAAGAGAATATATAAGCGCTTTTTACCTATTATCTTAATATCAATAAAAGATCAAGAATTATTTATATCCACAATTTCTGAATCATTTTTGGAAAACCTTACGCCGCGCCGTTAGATTCATTTTTAAAAAAATATTGAAATATTTTGTTAGGTTATTTAAATATTGATTAGGTTGATTTTTGAAATTGTGTATAAGTACCACAGCCATAAAACCTATTTGATGCGAAATTTTGAAATCCTGGTTATTACATAAGAAATCATGGAACTTTGTGTCCCAAAACTCCATGATTTCTTCAAGGTTTATTCGACCAAAACCAGCTTGGAAGAAGCCTCAGGCGAAACTAAGTTATAAAAGTAGTTAAATAAAAGTAGGCACATTGTTCAGATAGACCGCTACCCAACTCGTCAATGTCAAGACCTCATGACGCCGTACAAGGCGAGGTAGTGTGAACAGAGGCACGGACGCCGCAAGCGCATCGTAAACTAATGCGCGACGAATAGTTCTGTGAGGACACAGGGTAACTTAGGTCAGGGGGCTTACACTCGCGCTGTAGGTACAAAAGCTATAAGGACATATCGCCGACCGCTCAGCGGTTTAGGTATAAAAAGTTGTTGCGAACTAAATTGCACTTTATTTAGTTCGCAAATTGTGTCAGAGATAGAGTCGCTATTTATTTGACTCATTTTGCGAAGTGAATCTTATTATGGTATCCTGTGGTTAGGTAGTAAGCAGATCGAAGAAAATAGTACTTTGATGGCATGTTAAAGGTCTCATGTATCTTTAAACCAACGAATAAAGAGACGACCAAGACGTTTACCTCATATTAAAAGTGATTCTCCCCACGTCAATTAATGCAAAGTGCATCACAAGAGGTTAAATGAAATAGTTCTATATATCGTACGTCCTACCCGATGTTTTGTTTCCTATGTAAGTAATTACGACTCGAAGAGTTATTACCTCCTACTGGTCAAAGATATTGAAATAGGACATGTACAAAATTTTCTGGAAATAATATGAAATCTTAGAACTTTAAATAATAAAGCCTTTTGAAGAACTGAATTCCTGTAATAGAAATCTGTTCTGTTTTTGTAGGTTAACCGTTAAACCTAATTCCTTCAACAAAGATTATTATGTTTTAAAGGTCAAAGCTAGCGAACTTTAAAAAAATTGAAGTGAGTTAGTTTACTTTTAGGCTTACTCTGTGGTATCACGACAGGGCACCTACAAGAGTCTTGCCATAAATGGCTGTTTTGGATACGCTTAACATTACGAACTTTGTAAACCCTATGATTTCACGAGTCGTATGGGATTATAATAATCTTAATATATATAAATCTCGTGTCACGATGTTTGTCCGCGATGGACTCCTTAACTACTGAACCGATTATAATAAAATTCGCACACCATGTGCAGTTCGATCCAACTTGAGAGATAGGATAGTTTAAATCTCAAATTATAGTCGCAATTTTAATTTATTAATATAGCAAAAACTTTAGCCACAGCAACGCGTGGCCGGGTCAGCTAGTGTCTCTATATACTTAATTCAAAATAGAAGCTTTTAGCTTATTTTATAATAGGAAAAGTTTAAGACAGACTCTACTATAATTTGGAAGCTCTATTCAGAAATAATATAATTGAAATGAATTACCATTTTCATTTATTGTTAAGATCTAAGTTATAACAAGTTTCTTCTCCTCCCACCAGATAAATAGTTGCTTATACTTAAATAAATGGTTGTTTTTGCATAAACATAGTAACATATTTTAAGAAGAAAAGTATCACAGATAATTAAGTTTCAAGTTGACGAGACATGGTCGATCAATTTGTTAAATATGCTTGCAAAAGTAAAAATTTCGTGATAATTCCATAGAAATTCACATCTTTGTAATACATAATACTATTGATACGTCTATTGATTTAAGGGCAACTACTCTACTCAGTACTAACCCTGCACTATGAGTGGTCTGACACGCACTTGGCCGTTTTTCAAATATTATGAAAAATAAAATATTTTCAACTCAACTTTAAGTGCAACATTCATTTGCCATTTCAGGGATTTGCCCACCAGGCGTGCCGAGCACAGCAGGAGGTGGAATGAATGCATGATATAGAAAGCTAACTGTGTGATACGTTTCCTTTTCTTTATGATCGCCTAGTACGTGCCACTTCCGACGCGTCGGGTCTCATGCAGTAAATAAGTTTTAGAAAATGCCTTTGAGCCCCACTTGTATGACAACTCCAAAGGAACCTCTGGCTTTTATAGTACGCTTTTATAGCTATAATTTCTTGAGATCAATCAATGTGAAATCTTACAATAATAAGAAGCAATTCGCTTCAGAGAGTTTTCTCGTGGATTTTCCATGCAAAATCTGGTTTGTTACACAGAAACTCTACCTATGTGTTAACCGAGGGTACCAACTATCTCTTTTGTGCCCAGGTTATAATCTATATTTCCGCTCTAAAATTCAGTTAAGTCTGTTCAATAATTCTGGCGGAAACAGGCAAACATATTTAAGTGTATAACAACAACATTCATAAGATTTTCATTTAAAAAGTAAAAAAGTATATTGTGCTCCGTACAGTTTTACATATCGCAATGCTTTATCGAGCGATCTACGCCCCCCGTCGTCTCGATGATCCATCTTATAGGGTAGGCTTGGCTACTACAGACGGGCGTTTAGTACGAGTACAAGAATGCCACATAATTATTGTGTCAAGAGTTCGATAGAGTTATACGTTGTCGGCATATTGATTGCATGGTGAATCTAGCTAGATTTAGAGTCGAAATTTGGTAACTGGTATAGATATTTCAATCATGTGAATCAAGAAATGAAAAAAAAAACACTGAAAAATTAACTTTTTTCAACATTACAAAATACAATTTAACATTAGAAATCTATAATATACTCAACATAAGAAACACTATCTGTCAACATTATCGTGCAAAGTAAATTTAATTTCACGATTGTCGACCATGTTGCATTTTGAAGTACATTTAATTTTACGCTCTATGTCAACAGTCGTACAACTAATTTTTCAGTGTTCGCAAAAAAATGTCTTGGTTTCAATATCGTCTGCATATATACGTAAAAGTCATGACAAATTTCACTTCACGAAATGTAGCCGATGCGTTACGACGTGAATCGCCTACCTGAATCGCGTATAAAACGCTCGTCTAGGCCGACATCGGACGTCGCGAGTTCCGCTGATCAGTCTTCGTGCAAACACGCGCGAACTCGTGATTCCACCAGCTAGGGTGAGGCCTTATTTATTTTCCCTACTTGTATGTAAACAGAGATCTTATCATCGCCAGACTTACATATATTTAGGCTGGCATCCACAGACCATTGAGTGCTCGGTACTTACATGTTTTGAAAAACGAATTCTCAAATTAATTTAAGATATCTTTGTTCATTTTACAGTCGTTTCATCCAACTATGGACGAAACTTGTGGATCGGTTAAAATACATTATGCTTGCTGCTCAAATTATTTTCTGACACAATCTTAAATTGGTAAAGTAAAAGTAATTAAATTTTAACATAGTTGTTCTTAGCAGTATCTACAACTTGAGAATTGAGACCTGAGCGCAATGCAATTCATTATAATTGTCGAATTCATTATAATTGTTCTTATATGTACGTCAGCTCAGAGCCTGTAGACAAAGTGACATTCTATTCGCGATGTCGCGAATAAAAAACACAAAATGTATGGGATTGACATAATATAATACATGGAATGGCGTTACCTAATGTATATAATAACGATATCGAAAATAGAATATCACTTTGTCTAGGCCCTATGGTCTCAAGTTATCAACGTTATACTTAGAGAAAGAACATACCTAATTAGTCTGGTGGTTGCAGAATCTCTCCCTAAGATGTCAAGTTGGGTGTGAAACTTACAACAAAGGGCAGTTAGTTTGGTATGAAATGTGTTTGTTGGGACATGAAACTTCGTGTACCTATTGTAGTGGAAAAAGAATTATGCTATCACGATCTGAAAGAAAAATAAACCAACGTGTAAATAAACAGTGAATAAACTTTGTGAAGGTCATTTAGTATAAAAACTCATTAGTTACTATCTAAATGCTAAAGATATTATTAATACCAATAGTTTGTTTGCTAAAGTACGGTGAAAAGGCATAGTAAATATTAAATTTATTCCTTTAATTCATTTATGCCTTAAAATTTCATTAAATACAATAAAGACTATTAATTATAACTAAAACAAAAACAAAACGACAATGGTAACAAAAGACTTTTCTGAGTATTTCGAACACATAATAACAGTTGCGCACACATCCTTGTACTACTACATAAATAGACTAGATGAAGACTAGCTAATTAGTAGGTTGACTAGGTAAAGAGAGTCCTTACAGGGATTTTCAAACAAAACCATTAGCAAAAAGACAAAACTCAGTAATTGTTAAAGTTCGCTATCAGACTTTACGACACCGCAATAAACACTATCACATTACAAAATCAAGTGTCTCCGACCCAACCCTTTGAAGTTGGAAGCGATAACGTTCGACAATTAAAAGTTTGCGAGTCCATATTTTCGGGTTATTAAGCAAACGGTGAGCTCAACCCTTCGATGAGGAGTGAATAAATTTTCCCTCAGCGATTTACCTTTAGCTTTACACGAGATTGAAATGTCACAATTTCATAAATAACAAACGTGTAGATTTTTATTAAAGGATTGCATATTGTTCGATACTACGACCATAACACTATTAAGAAAGTTAAAAAAAATAAGCTTTTAGTAAAATAGGAAATAAAAATAGCATGGGTCATCATTTAGCTTTTTTAAAAAAAAAAATTAAACAATTATCCCAAAAAAATGGAGAAGAGTTGTCCAGTATTTTTGGCTACCATCTCACCTGATGGTAAGTGATGATGCAGCCGAAAATGTTGTCGTACCAATTTGATGGGATGTACAGCATCGCGCCGGAACGCTAAATCCCCTGGTGGTATTCTTTTGGTGTAGAGTGGTAACTAGCCACAGCCCGAGGCCATAGCAGCAGACCACAGCTGAACCAATTTAAATTTAAAGTTTACCACCCATTGATGAAAAATGGAAAAACTCAAATATCAAGTCAATTAGCAACCAAAACCAACGCTCCCTAAGTTGTTGCGTCTGTTCATAGTATTGCGATAAACTTTTCCAGTCTATATTTTCGGGTTATTAAGCAAACGGTATAACCCTCGAGTGCAAAGTGAATAAATCCAACCCCTGTCGATTTAATCGGTAAGCCATGACTCACGCATATTAAGCAACCCCATAGAGCGTATTTAAATGCACATTACGTGATTTCCCTATAAGTGATCTGTTATGGTGCATTTCCTTTGACTGTGCCGTGAATTAAAGAAGAGACTTAAAATGAACAGTTAAATATTTTCATAAGTGTCGTGTTAATGCCATTTTGTCCTTAAATGTGAAAATACGGAGTGTATTGTGACAAAATGATGAAAAAAAATAGTATTTGTACCTGGTACATTTAAATTACATTTTTGAAAAAATAGAGATCTGCGATTAGCCTCTTCTGTTGGTATAAGTATATTCGCGATACTTACCTACCTACTATTCAGGTGGAGGGCCACAGAAAAGAGAAGGCAAGAATATAAACTAAAAACTAACTTACTCATGGGTATTATTACTTAGATATATCTGTGATTCGGGCATTCAAAATCTCTATATTAATTAGACAGGCCTTTAAAAAACATTAAGTTAATAGGTATAGCACTCTACTTAGACCTGACAAAATAGTTTAAAGATTTTATAAGCCGAATAGGTACTTACAAATAACGATTACTGTTAGGTGCGTGTATATAGATACGACACCAGTAGGTACATTAATTTTATACAAGTAAATATGTAACGCTTTGAAATTTTAATAAAAGCGCCTCACGTATCAAAGACGCTGTTCTAAATGACATTTAAATCCTTTCGAGCGTCAAAAAACGACATCAAAGTTAAGAATTGTAAAGAACCCTCCCGTATACTAAACCCGCTTGACAGTTGTGATATTTTGACATGTGCAACGAAGGTGAAAAACAGCCAGATCAGCAGGGGAGAGTGATACATTACGCGTATTGATTTACAAGCATCAATCATACTGAATTGCTTAGGCTGTGATGTTTGGATTACTTCATGATGCTACAGACAAGTATCTACGATTTTGCATTGTGAAATCAACATCTTCTGAGGCTGTCCCGGTGTCGGGGCGGAACATCCGTCGAATGAAGTTGTTGTGTGTGGTGTTTCATGTGGGCGGTGTTCCTGCCAAGTGTACCATTAAGTAGCGGATTAAAGCAAAATAAATTCACCTGTCCCGCTAATTATGGATTTCCGCAAAATTTCGCCTGCTTCCTTTCAATAGATAAGTGTCTGTTGTATAAGTAGGTATTATAGTTTGTGAAATTGACTTTTGTACTAGGTATGCTCTTTAACATCTATTAGCCCACATTATACCCAGGATGGCAAAACCTAACCACCTAACAAATAAACGTGGGATAGCAGTGGAATAGTCAGTTGGTCTATTTTTCTATGCTGTCATCACAATCAACATTTGTATGGAAAGATCTTAATGGACCCTTGATGGTTCAGATTTACAATGACCTCAGTGACGCTGTGATGAAAGGGCAGGAAAGTATTGTGTAAAAATGAAGTTTACATAGCAGCCATATTATATTCATTAATAATTCTAAACTGTGTTTCGGTTCGAAAATAAATTTGTAAAATGAGACTGATATCTTAAAGTGGTTATAGTAGTGTTATTATCTCGCTGCAGACTCGGTCATAAATCATTCAAGTGTTTCGCTTTTGTTGTTGTCAACAAAGAACAACAAAAGCGAAACACTCGAATGATTTATGACCGAGTCTGCAGCGAGATAATAACACTACTATAGCGCAGCGCAGTGCATCGAAAGATGACATGGACAAGCACTCTTCATCAGGCTCAATGAGCCTGATGAAGAGTGCTTGTCCATGTCATCATTTCGTGTAATCATTCTGTTGGTTATCTATATATATAAAAGAATGAGGCATTTTGGTGATTTTGGTTGTTCCAAGGATTCCGCCAAAACTATAGGTCGTAGAGATCTGAAATTTGGTACCTAGGTAGATATTAGGTCATGAATTCGTACTAAGACGGGGATTCCAGAAATTCAAATTTTAAGGGGTAAAAACCGTTGGTTTTTTGGATTTCCCCATACAAAAGTGAAATTTGTTTTGTTGTTCCAGGAATTCCCGAAAAGCTACAAGTCGTAGGGATCTGAAATTTGGTACCTAGGTAGATATTAGGTCATGAATTCGTACTAAGACGGGGATTCCAGAAATTCAAATTTTAAGGGGTAAAAACCGTTGGTTTTTTGGATTTCCCCATACAAAAGTGAAATTTTTTTCGTTGTTCCAGGAATTCCCGAAAAGCTACAAGTCGTAGAGATCTGAAATTTGGTACCTAGGTTGATATTAGGTCATGAATTCGTACTAAGACGGGGATTCCAGAAATTCAAATTTTAAGGGGTAAAAACCGTTGGTTTTTTGGATTTCCCCATACAAAAGTGAAATTTTTTTCGTTGTTCCAGGAATTCCCGAAAAGCTACAAGTCGTAGGGATCTGAAATTTGGTAACTAGGTAGATATTAGGTCATGAATTCGTACTAAGACGGGGATTCCAGAAATTCAAATTTTAAGGGGTAAAAACCGTTGGTTTTATGGATTTCCCCATACAAAAGTGAATTTTTTTTCGTTGTTCCAGGAATTCCAGAAAAGCTACAAGTCGCAGAGATCTGAAATTTAGTACCTAGGTTGATATTAGGTCATGAATTCGTACTAAGACGGGGATTCCAAAAATTCAAATTTTAAGGGGTAAAAACCGTTGGTTTTTTGGATTTCCCCATACAAAAGTGAAATTTTTTTCGTTGTTCCAGGAATTCCCGAAAAGCTACAAGTCGTAGGGATCTGAAATTTGGTAACTAGGTAGATATTAGGTCATGAATTCGTACTAAGACGGGGATTCCAGAAATTCAAATTTTAAGGGGTAAAAACCGTTGGTTTTATGGAATTCCCCATACAAAAGTGAAATTTTTTTCGTTGTTCCAGGAATTCCCGAAAAGCTACAAGTCGTAGAGATCTGAAATTTGGTACCTAGGTTGGTATTATATCATGAATTCGTATTCAGAAAGGGATTTTCGAGATCCAAATTTTGAGGAGGAAAAGGTTTGAACTTTTTGGCCGCCATTTTGAACTTTTTTGTTACTGGGCCGATTGCTTAGAAAATCGACTTTTGACTATGACAGCAAGCATAGAGAAGGAATTTGTTGCCAAAATTAAAAAAAGTGGCCGCCATTTTGAACTTTTTTGTTAATGGGTCGATTGCTTTGAAAATCGATATTTGACTATGGCAGCAAGCATAGAGAAGGAATTTGTGGCCAAAATTTAAAAAAGTGGCCGCCATTTTGAACTTTTTTGTTAATGGGTCGATTGCTTTGAAAATCGATATTTGACTATGGCAGCAAGCATAGAGAAGGAATTTGTGGTCAAAATTTAAAAAAGTGGCCGCCATTTTGAACTTTTTTGTTACTGGATCGATTGCTTTGAAAATCGATATTTGACTATGGCAGCAAGCATAGAGAAGGAATTTGTGGCCAAAATTTGAAAAAGTGGCCGCCATTTTGAACTTTTTTGTTAATGGGTCGATTGCTTTGAAAATCGATATTTGATTATGGCAGCAAGCATAGAGAAGGAATTTGTGGTCAAAATTTTAAAAAGTGGCCGCCATTTTGAATTTTTTTGTTACTGGGCCGATTGCTTTGGAAATCGATATCTGTCTATGGCAGTAAGCATAGAGAAGGAATTTGTGGTCAAAATTTAAAAAAGTGGCCGCCATTTTGAACTTTTTTGTTACTGGACCGATTGCTTTGAAGATCGATATTTGACTATGGCAGCTGGCATAGAGAAGGAATTTGTGATCAAAATTTAAAAAAAGTGGCCGCCATTTTGAACTTTTTTGTTACTGGGCCGATTGCTTTGGAAATCGATATTTGACTATGGCAGCTAGCATAGAGAAGAAATTTGTGGTCAAATTTAAAAAAAGTGGCCGCCATTTTGAACTTTTTTGTTACTGGGCCGATTGCTTAGAAAATCGATATTTGACTATGGCAGCAAGCATAGAGAAGGAATTTGTGGTCAAAATTAAAAAAGTGGCCGCCATTTTGAACTTTTTTGTTACTGGGCCGATTGCTTTGAAAATCGATATTTGACTATGGCAGCAAGCATAGAGAAGGAATTTGTGGTCAAAATTTTAAAAAAGTGGCCGCCATTTTGAACTTTTTTGTTACTGGGCCGATTGCTTTGGAAATCGATATTTGACTATGGCAGCTAGCATAGAGAAGAAATTTGTGGTCAAAATTTAAAAAAGTGGCCGCCATTTTGAACTTTTTTGTTACTGGGCCGATTGCTTTGAAAATCGATATTTGACTATGGCAGCAAGCATAGAGAAGGAATTTGTGGTCAAAATTAAAAAAAGTGGCCGCCATTTTGAACTTTTTTGTTACTGGGCCGATTGCTTTGAAAATCGATATTTGACTATGGCATCAAGCATAGAGAAGGAATTTGTGGTCAAAATTTAAAAAAGTGGCCGCCATTTTGAACTTTTTTGTTACTGGGTCGATTGCTTTGAAAATCGATATTTGACTATGGCAGCAAGCATAAAAAAGGAATTTGTGGTCAAAATTTAAAAAAGTGGCCGCCATTTTGAACTTTTTTGTTACTGGGCCGATTGCTTTGGAAATCGATATCTGACTATGGCAGCAGGCACAGAGAAGGAATTTGTGGTCAAAATTTTAAAAATGTGGCCACCATTTTGAACTTTTTTTGTTACTGGGCCGATTGCTTTGGAAATCGATATTTGACTATGGCAGCTCTAGCATAGAGAAGAAATTTTTGGTCAAAATTTAAAAAAGTGGCCGCCATTTTGAACTTTTTTGTTACTGGGCCGATTGCTTTGAAAATCGATATTTTACTATGGCAGCAAGCATAGAAAAGGAATTTGTACGTATATGTCTGACCATGGTAGCAAGCAAGCACGGCCGGAAGGGCGAACGGACGGTGGAGTCTTAGTAAGAGCTTTTACCCTTTGGGTACGGAACCCTAAAAATGGCCACCATATTTAACTTTTTTGTGACGAGTCTATATGTGACTATTATACCAGGAAGCAAGAGAAAATTTTGTGAGCAAAATGGTGTGTAATGCAGGAATTTTGGAAATTAAACCACCACAGTAAAGCATAACTCAGAAGTTCAACGTGAGCGAAGCCGCGGGCGTTTGCTAGTGTAGGCATATTAGAAAGATCACACACCATTACCGGGCAGCGGTGGCAGTGTACTGTGTACTCGTATTGCTTATGGAAGCATCGCTAATGGCTATCAATTGATTTATGATCCCGACGCATGCAGCGTAGCCCGCTGTTTCCGCCACATTTGATTTCCACATACGCGTAAGTGAGTTTAGGCTTCGGTTAAGTGATGGTAGAAATTTTGTGTTTTGTATGAACAATAGAGTACTATTGAACCTTTTTCGGTGGGCAGATTATGCCTGACGCATACTCCTTTTTCAGGGGAAACGTAGCTCGGTAATATTGTACCCACTAAAAACTGTTTGTTTCCACGAAGGAAGGAAGTATGGTGGTATACGGGTCATGAGAAGGAAGTATGGTGGTATACGGGTCATGAGAAGGAAGTATGGTGGTATACGGGTTATGAGAAGGAAGTATGGTGGTATACGGGTCATGAGAAGGAAGTATGGTGGTATACGGGTCATGAGAAGGAAGTATGGTGGTATACGGGTCATGAGAAGGAAGTATGGTGGTATACGGGTTATGAGAAGGAAGTATGGTGGTATACGGGTCATGAGAAGGAAGTATGGTGGTATACGGGTCATGATCAGCCACCTCTGGTCCCATCATCATCGGTAGCCTGGCCGCTGTGAAAACCGTCTAGAAGGCACGCCGCCTCCTGGGGCCGTACCGCCATCTTTTATAGCAGTATTATTGTAATATTGTTTTGACATTTTCATACAGTCAGTATGAAAAATTTTAAACAATATTACAATAATACTGCTATAAGAGATGGTGGTATGGCCCCTGGCCTGTGTATGTTTTGAGCGCGATGGACGACCCCTAACGTCCGTCACCCGCAGGCTGGCAACGCATGCAGGCTGGAGGTCATTTACCCTCCCACGCCCGGTGTGTCTCCTGCAAGAGGGATTCCCTCTCGTAGAGTAGGTATCTAATTTATCACGTCACGTCTTCAAAATGTTGTATTCATATCACTAAAATATATTAATATTTTTTAATAACTTCAATACGTGGGAAAACCAAGATTGGAGTAAGACCTACCTTGGAAAAACAATTTTATCATGTGGTAACAGCAATTTAAAATTCAATGGAAATCCATAGATGTATTGCTGATGGGTGTACCTACCTAATTCATTTAAAAAAATAGTCATAATACCGCATACTAGTCACCTGATTCTAATTCAACTACAAATGAATCAAGTTTTTGAAAGCAGTTGGCATGACAAATGAATAATAGTAGTTTACTCCCTATTATGTAATAGTAGTTTATGTAACGGTTACATAATAGGGGGTATTAAAATACGAGTGTGAGTTTAAAAAACGAGCCGCAGGCGAGTTTTTTAATAGTATCACACGAGTGTTTTAATACCTAATTATGTAGAGTTTCATACACTACTTTATCTACGCTCATATTATTATCATAAATCCAAATCATAAAATCTTGCTAACTTTTGTCGTAAATCATTGCAACTACTAAGATGTCAGGTGGAGTGAAATTTTCTTTAGTAGGTTTCACTACTAGACATTTTTCAGTGCAAAGTAACAAAAAAAATTAGTTGTCTGTAAAGTCGGTTTACGGAAGATAGATTTACGAGATAACGTCATAATCGTAATCGTTATCGTAATCGTTATCGTAATCGTAGTCGTAATCGTAATCGTAATCATAATCATAATCACAGGCCCAGGTGGAACGTTACGCGGAACGTTAGACATTGTGTTGTTGTCTATGGTCAGTCATGGCCCATCTATACTCTCGGCAATGACTACCAACTATATGTTGTCTGTGGATTCACTTAAAAAAATATTACATAAAAAATATTACCTACCCCAGATAATAATTGTAACCGTTAACCGTTGTATTGCCGATAGCGGTACTGTAATCAATTCCTTCAAAACCCCAGATACAAATACAGGAGTCCAGAGCCGTGTATCGTTATGGATATTATACAACTTTCTTTAAATATTTCCATAGTAGAGCGATGTTATTATGAATAACTTTTTAATAATTATAGAAGTCTGTGAATAAAGTAGGTAATTATTTGACACATTTCGATTTTATAATTCGAACTTTAAGCAATGAGCGTAGATAAATTAAGTATTTTACGAGTAATGCTTGACCGTTATTGCTAGAATGTAATTTAATAAACTAAAAAATAAATAAAAAACGCAGTATTCAACTTTCAAGCAGTATTTGAATTTCATCACGAGATAAATATAAAAGCAACATAAAAATAGGTAGGTACAAGAAAGTGAAAAAAAAACAAGATTTTAAAATGTCTGTTGCAATATTTACCAAAGTAGCAACCGTCAAATGCACAGACATCCCCTGGTATTCACTATCCACCGTCTTCAAATATAAGCTTAAAAAATATTGACATTTACTTAACCCCCCTTGCATTCGCAACAAAGTTTTCCAACAGTACTAGCAGAGCATACACTTAAAGGAGCATTATCTTCTTATTTTTATATTAAACTCGAACTGGGAGGAAACCCGTGTAATCGCCTTAAGCTTTCTTCATTCAGTAGCAGCTGTTACTGTTGACTGTACCCCAAATAAGTTTTCAGTTTTGGGGTGCAAGACGACACAACTCAAAGCGAATAAAAGTAATTAATTTCTTTGTAATATTGTTTAGAAAAAAAATTGCAACCAAAATAATAACTTCGCTGTCACTATATAAAGGTCTCTAAACTACGAGAGAAATAACAAGTCAAGTAAAGTCAATTCTGTAATTATGTCTGCAATTATACAGAATTATAGGTACAATATCTTTGTATCCCTGTAGTAGGAACTGTTCCCGCAAGTTTTCAAAACAAGGAAATGTTCTCGAACTAAGTCAAGGGAATCAACTAGTAATAGAATCCCGTTAATCTTTATAATCTGCAATATCCCTTAACTACTTTCTTTTGTAAAAGCTACTTAGCGAGGGATTGCTTATTATCTTTGCATAGGCACTGAACTCCTGCAAACGTGAAAATATATCTTATTTTAAAGTTTTCAAGCCATATACCTATAAACACTTGAAAAAAATTCAGTAGGTAATTTGTATTTTATTTAAATGTAATACAATATTTATCGCGTACATTTCGATATAAATTCGGACCTTGCCAATATTCGTGTACATACTGTAAAAGATAAAGGGATCGACCCCATTTCAATTCGAGCTATTCGTACACATCGAAACCCTTTTATAATAATCGAACATTGCTTTCATCTTGAGAACATTCAAAATGGACATGATATTGGTTTACTTATTCGTACAACTGTTTGTAGGATTCTGTCAACAAGAACCCTTAACTTTTACATTGTAGTAAAATAAAATCTAAACAAAAATTTAATTACCTAAATATTAGATGTAAAGTGGCGATAGCAATTAAAATATTTTTTTAACTATATAGGCTAACGCTTAACTGTGATCACACCTGATGGAAAATCTAGGGTAGAACGCGCTTGCCTTGGAGATGCCTATTCTCTCTTGATTTGAAGGCGCCCCGGTTGTAAGTGGCGGGAAAGACAGTGCCTGAGAGGGCATTCCAGGCCTTTGCAGTGCGTATCAGGTAACGAGGAATCAAGCCGCTTCGTACGCGTCTTTGGTACGTCGACTATTAATGGGTGGAAGCCTTTTCGATGCCTTGCCGTTCTATGGTAAAACAGGAGAACCAAATTATATAGTTCCTGAGCACACTCTCTGAAATATATTCTAAAGAATAGGTACCGACAGACAGGCAACCTTACGACGATGTTCGATCCCATAAGTGGTTACGTTACAGCTATCAATTTCGCCAATTTCACCTTTTAGGATTTATTATTATTGAGAACAATTTAATTGCTAAAATCCCTATTCCTGAATAAAATTAAACACACAGTAACTGTCTCCTTCATACCGTCCGTGCAGCCAACCAATAAAAATTATTCAAAGATAATCTTGAAAGCAATGAGATTAGTAGATTGCTTACAGATACGGCCACACGAAAAAGTCCATAAAAGTGCCATTATGTAAATCTGATACGCTTAGATGCGATGTTACCTCCCCTCCATTTCCTCCGGAAAGTGGATACCGAAACAAATGTGTATAGCTCTGCGATTATTCGAATCTACTGTATTATTTACAGTAATACAGTAGATTCGAGTGGATACTACAAGACTATCTAATTATATCTATGCTATTAGCACGTATTACGCACTATTTTCACGATTCATGGTGATTGTTATAATCATGTTCAATAAAGCGAAGTTTTCTGCAGTAGATCTGTGTCAGATCCATAATAGTAGTTTATGTAACGGTTACATAATGGGGGGTATTAAAATACGAGTGTGAGTTTAAAAAACGAGCCGCAGGCGAGTTTTTTAATAGTATCACACGAGTGTTTTAATACCTAATTATGTAGAGTTTCATACACTACTTTATCTACGCTCATATTATTATCATAAATCCAAATCATAAAATCTTGCTAACTTTTGTCGTAAATCATTGCAACTACTGATGTCAGGTGGAGTGAAATTTTCTTTAGTAGGTTTCACTACTAGACATTTTTCAGCGCAAAGTTTTGACTAAGTAACAAAAAAAATTAGTTGTCTGTAAAGTCGGTTTACGGACGATAGATTTACGAGATAACGTCATAATCGTAATCTTTATCGTAATCGTAATCGTAATCGTAGTCGTAATCGTAATCATAATCATAATCACAGGCCCAGGTGGAACGTTACGCGGAACGTTGACATTGTGTTGTTGTCTATGGTCAATCATGGCCCATCTATACTCTCGGCAATGACTACCAACTATATGTTGTCTGTGGATTCACTTAAAAAAATATTACATAAAAAATATTACCTACCCCAGATAATAATTGTAACCGTTAACCGTTGTATTGCCGATAGCGGTACTGTAATCAATTCCTTCAAAACCCCAGATACAAATACAGGAGTCCAGAGCCGTGTATCGTTATGGATATTATACAACTTTCTTTAAATATTTCCATAGTAGAGCGATGTTATTATGAATAACTTTTTAATAATTATAGAAGTCTGTGAATAAAGTAGGTAATTATTTGACACATTTCGATTTTATAATTCGAACTTTAAGCAATGAGCGTAGATAAAGACATCTAATCTGTGACTGCAGTCAATCTTTCATTAGTATAAAAATACTCCATTTCCTTATTGCGGCTCCCAATATTCTATCTATCCATGGTTTGCCTTACTAGCGATAGAAATTTGACATAATTTGTATGGAGCTTATGTCACATTGATATATCTAGAAGGACAAATAGGAGATAGATAGAATATTGGGAACCGGCGTTAGACTACACTCTAGCAATTAAGTACTATTTTCTTAACCTATAGTGTTCACGTACGATTTTTTTTGTAATTGGCCTGGAGTAAGAAATCAGAATTTTGGGAAAAACTACGCTAGGAGAATTTGATACTGTTTAAAAGCTTTTGAAACAACAGACGGGATGGAATAAATGATTTATAAGTCATTCACTAAAAGGCGTCAAACAATAATATTTACTGTAAGTTAAATAAGTAGATACCCAGTAGGTACCCTAGTAACTACATAATTAGGAATCAGCTTTGCTTTAATATATAAAAGCTTATATGGGTGTAATGGAACGCTTGAATTATGTACATAAATTCTGTAAGTGATCCATATGATTGGGTACAGAATAATTTCAGAATGGATCGCTTCATACAGCTTTTCATTATTCTAAAAGCGTTGTAATTCGCTTCCTACAACGGGGAAGTAAATATTTTATGTGCATTAATAAAATATGAAAGCCATTGTCTGGGATATTTAAGTGTAATACAGATATTAAATTTACATAAAGCGTTTTAGCTGCTTTTACGCTTCATCCGTTTTTCATGTTTTTTACCGGTATTAATTACGAGCTCAGTTTTCATTAATCTTCACGCAGGGGATGAATAAAAAATACAGCAATTTATTCTGATTCCAAATTTATAATATTATTTCAACAGAAACTTAAAAAAATATTACCTAATTATTAATATTTTTATCGACGTCTCAGCAGATGTCTTTAGTTTGATTTTACCTACCTTCTCTCAAGATTATCACGACTTCACGCTACATACCTCGGTACTTCAAGACATCTAGCTACTATTCAGCCGCCCACCTCATACTGCATTTCTGCTTGGTCATTCCATCACCTGACCCCCAACGTTCATAGATGCGACGGGCAATGCGCCTCGCCATATAACTAGGTACTTCAAGACAGCTAGCTACTCTCCGCGTCTTTTTCGTACTTCAGCCGCCCACCTCATACTGCATTTCTGCTTGGTCATTCCATCCCCTGACCCCCAACGTTCATAGATGCGACGGGCAATGCGCCTCGCCATATACCTAGGTACTTCAAAACAGCTAGCTACTCTCCGCGTCTTTTTCGCACTTCAGCCGCCCACCTCATACTGCATTTCTGCTTGGTCATTCCATCACCTGACCTCCGACGTTCATAGATGCGACGGGCAATGCGCAGCGCCATATACCTAGGTACTTCAAAACAGATTGCTATACTCGCCGCGTCTTTTTCGTACTTCAGCCATCCACCTCATACTGCATTTCTGCTTGGTCATTCCATCCCCTGACCCCCAACGTTCATAGATGCGACGGGCAATGCGCCTCGCCATATACCTAGGTACTTCAAAACAGCTAGCTACTCTATGCGTCTTTTTCGTACTTCAGCCGCCCACCTCATACTGCATTTCTGCTTGGTCATTCCATCACCTGACCCCCAACGTTCATAGATGCGACGGGCAATGCGCCTCGCCATATACCTAGGTACTTCAAACCAGCTATCTACTATATGCGTCTTTTTCGTACTTCAGCCGCCCACCTCATACTGCATTTCTGCTTGGTCATTCCATCCCCTGACCCCCAACGTTCATAGATGCGACGGGCAATGCGCCTCGCCATATACCTAGGTACTTCAAAACAGCTAGCTACTCTCCGCGTCTTTTTCGCACTTCAGCCGCCCACCTCATACTGCATTTCTGCTTGGTCATTTTATTATATTTAATGTATGGAATTCCTCCATACATTTACAATTCCCCCATAGATGGCGCTGGCTCTTAATGTATGGAGGAATTCGATTCGTTTGTGCGATGCGAGTTGACTCGAAAATCGTACAAAAACTTCTACTAACCCCACTTATAACAAGTTTTTTGTACCTATGGGGTGAATGTATTTTCAAATTACTACGATTTTTTTAGATCTTCTAGTAATACTCACTCATGAATCTCTTGAACCGTAATACAAAAATTTTTACTCGGTAAGAAATTTAGTATTACGATTCAGGAGATACATGTCTGCTGACAACCAGGCATCGGAGTTTTGTTACCAGGGCATTAGCCCTAAACGAATTTTAGAACTCACAATCAAAATATTATCCCCTCTTTTGATTGGTGCATTTGATAGTCAGTTTTTGGTTTTCGGGAGGATATGATTATATGAGGATATGAGGATATATACCTGAAACTAGTTTATAATAAGTCACTTCCTAGGAAAACTTGTAGGTATCCAATCCAGTAAAGTTCATTTTCACCGGGAATTTTCCAGACAATATCTTCCATTAGATATTTTACTCAAACGAAAATTCTCTTCCTCCTTTATGAATAAGAATTTAATTATCTCAAACGTTTTATCGAGCGCACGAACAAAATTGCAGATTTGTTAAAGAACAAGTAAGAAGCATATTTCTTAAAGTTAACCGGTATCGCCGATGTCACAGATATTAAGTTCTGAAACCCCGTGAGCCTACTATTTCTTGAATCGCTTTACGCAGGGCAAAAGAATTCAAAACAAAGGCTTTATTGTAACAGGTATAAGGCTTAGATTCTCTCATATAAATTTCCTATAATAATTTGTTGACTATCATACCCAACTTTATTGCGGACTCAATAAAAGACAAAACTCGTGAACCGAAAGAAACTGTACAGATTACAGTAGAATTTTATGACCCTTATGACTATTGGATACGGTTATTAGATAAGCTCCACTTTCTGTTATTGTAGCTGATATAGTAAAGATGTAAGTAGAAAAATAAAATATAACTTAAATAATATTATTTATAATCCTATTAAATAAAAAACCTTCAATTTATTTCGTAGCAATGTTTATGATCGTCAATATTGCTATTTTATATCTGTTAGGCTAAAGAAAGACAGTGTTTAGACATCCCACCCAATTTGAGGATAATACATACCCATACTGTGGCAACTGAGTAACCTAGCTCAATCTTACCGCGTCGTGAAGCTGTGGTCATGGGCGAAGTGCATTGTCCGTCGCATCTATGAACGTTGGGGGTCAGGGGATGGAATGACCAACCAGAAATGCAGTATGAGGTGGATGGCTGAAGTACGAAAAAGACGCGGCGAGTATAGCTATCTGTTTTGAAGTACCTAGGTATATGGCGCTGCGCATTGCCCGTCGCATCTATGAACGTTGGGGGTCAGGGGATGGAATGACCAAGCAGAAATGCAGTATGAGGTGGGCGGCTGAAGTACGAAAAAGACGCATATAGTAGATAGCTGTTTTGAAGTACCTAGGTATATGGCGAGGCGCATTGCCCGTCGCATCTATGAACGTTGGGGGTCAGGTGATGGAATGACCCCCAACGTTCATAGATGCGACGGGCAATGCGCCTCGCCATATACCTAGGTACTTCAAAACAGCTATCTACTATATGCGTCTTTTTCGTACTTCAGCCGCCCACCTCATACTGCATTTCTGCTTGGTCATTCCATCCCCTGACCCCCAACGTTCATAGATGCGACGGGCAATGCGCCTCGCCATATACCTAGGTACTTCAAAACACCTAGCTACTCTCGTCTCTCCGCGTCTTTTTCGTACTTCAGCCGCCCACCTCATACTGCATTTCTGCTTGGTCATTCCATCCCCTGACCCCCAACGTTCATAGATGCGACGGGCAATGCGCCTCGCCATATACCTAGGTACTTCAAAACAGCTAGCTACTCTCCGCGTCTTTTTCGCACTTCAGCCGCCCACCTCATACTGCATTTCTGCTTGGTCATTCCATCACCTGACCTCCAACGTTCATAGATGCGACGGGCAATGCGCAGCGCCATATACCTAGGTACTTCAAAACAGATAGCTATACTCGCCGCGTCTTTTTCGTACTTCAGCCATCCACCTCATACTGCATTTCTGCTTGGTCATTCCATCCCCTGACCCCCAACGTTCATAGATGCGACGGACAATGCACTTCGCCCATGACCACAGCTTCACGACGCGGTAAGATTGAGCTAGGTTACTCAGTTGCCACAGTATGGGTATGTATTATCCTCAAATTGGGTGGGATGTCTAAACACTGTCTTTCTTTAGCCTAACAGATATAAAATAGCAATATTGACGATCATAAACATTGCTACGAAATAAATTGAAGGTTTTTTATTTAATAGGATTATAAATAATACTAGCTGACCCGGCAAACTTCGTTTTGCCTGTTATTTTTTTCTCATAATATTATTAATTTTATTTATTTATTTATAGGTACAACTGTAACGGGTCACGTTCCGTACATTGAAGATATTTCGAAATTTTTTGTTACAGAGCACTCTTTAGTCGATACTGAAGCCAAAACTGTAATATGTTTAATTTTTGTCCGTTTGAAAGTGGAGCTTATCTAATAACCGTATCCAATAGTCATAAGGGTCATAAAATTCTACTGTAATCTGTACAGTTTCTTTCGGTTCACGAGTTTTGTCTTTTATTGAGTCCGCAATAAAGTTGGGTATGATAGTCAACAAATTATTATAGGAAATTTATATGAGAGAATCTAAGCCTTATACCTGTTACAATAAAGCCTTTGTTTTGAATTCTTTTGCCCTGCGTAAAGCGATTCAAGAAATAGTAGGCTCACGGGGTTTCAGAACTTAATATCTGTGACATCGGCGATACCGGTTAACTTTAAGAAATATGCTTCTTACTTGTTCTTTAACAAATCTGCAATTTTGTTCGTGCGCTCGATAAAACGTTTGAGATAATTAAATTCTTATTCATAAAGGAGGAAGAGAATTTTCGTTTGAGTAAAATATCTAATGGAAGATATTGTCTGGAAAATTCCCGGTGAAAATGAACTTTACTGGATTGGATACCTACAAGTTTTCCTAGGAAGTGACTTATTATAAACTAGTTTCAGGTATATATCCTCATATCCTCATATAATCATATCCTCCCGAAAACCAAAAACTGACTATCAAATGCACCAATCAAAAGAGGGGATAATATTTTGATTGTGAGTTCTAAAATTCGTTTAGGGCTAATGCCCTGGTAACAAAACTCCGATGCCTGGTTGTCAGCTACATATGTATCTCCTGAACCGTAATACTAAATTTTTTTCCGAGTAAAAATTTTTGTGTTGCGGTTCAAATGATTCATGAGTGAGTATTACTATACTAGAAGATCTAAAAGAATCGTAGTAATTTGAAAATACATTCACCCCATAGGTACAAAAAACTTGTTATAAGTGGGGTTAGTAGAAGTTTTTGTACGATTTTCGAGTCGACTCGTATCGCACAAACGAATCGAATTCCTCCATACATTTATAGCCAGCGCCATCTATGGAGGAATCGTAAATGTATGGAGGAATTCGATTCGTTTGTGCTAAGCGAGTCAACTCGAAATTCGTACAAAAACCCGTACTAACTTCTAAGTTATTGTTTTACACCATCGTGTTCGAGTCCGACTCGCTCTTGTTTTTATTTGGCACTCACATAAAATCTCACAAATCTTCTTTGATTTATACATTCAAGGGAACTGAAATCGGAGACGTTACGAGCTGTACCTCACATCGCGAAAACAACGAAAAATCTTTCCTCCTCTCCATAAATATGCTACTTCATATTGTAGACAATAAATCTAGAGAAGAGACGTATCTGTCAAAAGCGTTAAATATTTCATGGAGCGTCCGGATCCACTTTCAGATTTAAGTGAGCATAGATGGAATTTGTTTTCCTTCAATTTGAATCTACATGTACAATAATATGAATAACCAAATAATATGAATACAGACTTACATGATACTTAACAGTTTGGAGTATGTTAGTGTGTTTGTGTTTGTTTATCACAAATACATAGCGCGCAAACTGGTAGTATCCACTTTACACCTAAGCAAATTGAAACAAGAGTGACCAAAGGTGGTATCAAGGTTTTTCATGAACCAAAACCAAAATATTCTAAAATTGTGTTTCTTAAAAACCATTGGCACTAGGAGTTTGTTTTTCATAGACGAAATTTAATTTTGCATACAAAAAGTTACTTTCTTTTCAATGTACATTTCCCGACACACAGATTTGATTGAGATCTTTGGAATCCGGATGCTAATAAAAAAATATCACTCGAGCGACGCAAGCTAAAGACAACTAGCAGGTAATCCACTAAAGTAAAGAGCTGAAAAGTATAGGAAGCTCATAATATATTCAATTTCGCACGTACTCGTAACACAGATCCGCTTTGATCAGTGGCATCCGCAAACGGCTCTGAAGGATGGCGGAGCGCTCATGCAGAAGTTATCGCTTATTGAAATCGATCCCCTGACCCGGTGCCCGGACCGGAACGCTATTCGATATTTTCACTACACTGTTTAACTTTTATCCTCTCTACTTACTTTACATCTTCAGTGGTACCAATTCTGTTGTACAAAATCTTTAACTGAAATTATTTGACGCGTCCAAAAATAGTGCTTTCCGTCCTCAAGGGAAGCATTGTGAAAAGGATAGCACTATTTTTAGATGCGTCAAATTTGTTTAGTTTAGAGATTTTTTACAACAGAATTGGCACCATTGTCTACAATTTTTATTGCTTTCTAGCTGTTGCCCGCGGCTTTTTCCGCGTGAATTTTGGTTTTTACATTTTTATGATAACCGCCTGTTACGATCTCTATTATTTACGGGCTTTAAGCCTGCCGGACAACATGTTTCTCCAATTTATAGCCCCGCGAGCATTGACTATTTACTCCAAGTATAGTGACTCCATGAAGTATCTATAGGTAAGATAGAGCCACCATCCGTTGCACTTAATAGTTTACACTACATGTAAGTTTATTAAAAAAATCAATAAATAAAACGCAATATAAAATAAAAACGGAGTGTTTTTATCGCATAAAATGTTATTACGCCATAGAAGCTCCTATACTGACTGCGCTACATCCGTGCCCCGAATTCACATCTCTTTTCATAGATAATTCCACACGTTCCGCAGAATATAATATTCAGTCGGCTCAGACGTAAAAATTCCGCGAGGACGACGCGACCCAAAAAATTGCATTATTAAAACATAAACAGAGTAAGTACTATTACGCGTGATATACCTATTCTCGTTTATAGTACCTACACACACAATAATGGTTTCGGTGCTTTTTATTCGATAAATACAAATCATTCGTAGTCGAACCAGAGTCACCGACATACTCGTATCTAGGCTGAAACAAACTATCGGACGCGGCTGACGGACGCGACTGACAGCCGTGACTTATAGATATCTAGAGAATGAATGTACACTGAGCTGTTCAAACTATCGGACGTAAGTCGTGGACGTAACCTTGGGCCGACCTTGAGCGTTCGGACGTCCGACAGAGATCTGGCGCGCTGGATGTTTTTGTCAGCCGAAAACGTCCGCGGATGGTAATGATGGTATGCACGGGGTGCGGGACACGTCCATTCGTCAGAAGGACGCGGACTACGCGAGAGCTTGCACTTATAAACTGTATTCTCAAATAAAGTTTATACCGACGTTCATCCCTTGATAAATGTGGATATAAAGTGTGGAATTCACCAGATTCTGACCTTTCTTTATTTATGTCATGGACCCAAACGTTTCTGTTTATTTTCTTTCTGGGTGGACAACATATAGCAGCCGCCGCTAATTCGAGAAAATCGTCCTCACTTTCTCTACTCGTGTACAGTTCTTTGTGGAATAACATTGGAACGCGTCCGCAAGCCGCGTCTCAAAAGACTGTGCACACTTCACAGTCGCGGCTGTAAGCCGCGTCCGTCAGCCGCATCCGATAATTTGACGTATCGCGAAGCTGAAGTGGCCATAGGCGGGGCACTTACGAGTAGCTCGAAGAAGCGACGGACGGGACCCAAAGTGCTGGAATGGCGACCCCGCACGGGTTAGCGCATTGTTGGCAGACCTCTGACCAGATGGACTGACCACGATGGCCTGTCGCGGGAAGGCGCTGAATACAAATAGCGCGGGACCGTGTGGGCTGGAAACACGGATATCGTTGCAGGAGGCCTTTGTCCAGCAGTGGAAGTCCGTCGGCGTGCAATCTCACTAATGATAAGTGGAAACGCAGTCAAAGACCATCTACGGCTGCATCATCATCATCTTCACTTATGGTATTGGCCTGGACAGAGTAAATAGCTCGTAACGTGCCGTAACTCAGCTTTGCATTGGCACGCTCAATCGCTTAGCAGTGCCACTAAGATGGTAACCAGCCACGGCCGAAGCATCCTGTCAAAAGTAACAGGCATAATATAACATTTTTACACGACTGCCCAAAAAAAGGAGTGTAATGTTTTTAGGCTTCATGTAGGGGTCTTGGGGACCGTTCTGAGGAACACCTTCTATTCTAAGAGGTCCCCAGACTGCCATAATATGAGTTTATCTGTTTTAATTAATGAGAAATTTGACCACTTTTCCCTTTGTCAATATGCAGATGAACTAAAATAACTTGTTTTTTGCTTTTAAGTTCGTTTTAAAACAGGGCAGTCGTGTTTTTTAATTTTTTAATTATTTATTTTTATTACATACATCTTCTCTACTACATTATATTCTCGACCGAATTTTTGTTACCAAACTCTTCCGAAACGGCTAGACCGATTGTAGTGAAATTTTCAGTGTATATTCGGTTGGTCTGAGAAAAGTTCGTAGGCTATTTTTACATCCCTAATGGCAAAACAACGTATGCCAGGTCAGCTAGTTTTAATATAAAAGGGTTAGTTTCTGCACTGCAAAAATAATAATATTTCGCTTAACAGCGCTTTAATTATGAAATTCATCTTAATAATAATCTCATGCAGGAACTACTAGGCAGGTTGTGAAATTTTGCTTCAACCCTTTCAGGTCGACGCTCAGTAACTATTGTCACATTAGCGTCGCATCAAAGGGCCGCTCCACGTCCTAATTAGCAGGTTTTCACTTGCTACCCGCTGGTCTGGAAGATATTGCTTATTGGCAATTGCGGCTGCGCTGGAAAGTGTAGTGGGTTAGTGGTATGGAAAGATGATGAAAATATTGCCCTAGTTTTGCGATCAATTTATATTGATACACCAACTGGAAAGACGGTACTAAGCGAGTCGTATTGATGCTTTATAGGGCTTGACTGTACTGTTTACGGCACAAACTGACCCTGATTATGGGATAGGGATACCATCTTCCGAACGATCTGTAACTCATCAATCATCCCTCAGCCCAGGACAGGATAGGGCAGGAGATGTCAGGTTATATAAGTCAGGATAAGACATGAAAACACAAGACAGGACAGGACATCAAGGCAGAACAGGAAAGGATAGGAAGGGATAAAAGCAAAATTAAGGATATTTAGCGAAGTGAGGGCTATTCAATAGTGAAAAACGACAGTAATAATAATTATTTATCATGCATTATAATCGTAGCAACCGAAATACTTACAGGCCCATAAATATTCTAACTTTCCGGCTCCACCATTTGGAATATCGCCATCTTCTTGTTGCGGTTAGGCTGAGATGCTGTGTATGAATATAAACGATTTATAAATAAATACATGCTGAAAACTTTCTTAAGCTCCATCGCATTAAAACCTCCATAAAATTAGTTTGAAGCTACCAAATAATATCTACCACCATTAGGCATTATCTTATCAATATCTCACTGCCTCTCCTAAGGTCTTTGTGATTTTTTTTACAAAAGAACGATTCACCTAACATGATTGCCTTTGTCAAATGCAGTGCGTCCTACGACTTAGCATTACAAAATATTACAATATTATACGACGCGGCGCACTGCACTGTGCGCGTCATCTTAAAACTTTATATCTTAAGTCCAGTCTCTATTCGTCAAACATTTCATCTAATTAAGAGCAAACAGCCTAAAGCACCGAATAAAATAATTCGATAGTAACAAATATTTACTATTTTGGTCAATTCTTCCGTTTTATATGAAATATTTACTAATGAAAAGGAATGCTTTGCATGCTCCAATGAGCAAGCAGGCCTTTGGTTTATTCTTGCTTTTGGCAAGCTTGTACTGTCCAGTACTTGACTTCCAAGAGGGCCAATAGGGCAAACATTGAGACAATTATACTTGGCGCAGTTTTTGTATAAGTAAAAGATAGTTATGCTAGTAGTAAGTTAATAATAATAACTTTAGCATTATTATCTTCTTTAACTGTTATGTTTTTTGATATGATGTACGCAATAGGATGACTACTTGAAATATTTATTTTTAACATCCAAGGATTAAAATTAACTAGCAATTAAAGACTGCGCTTAAATTCTGGTCTATACCTACTTAGATTACAGTAATATTGTCACTTACTTTTATTTTATTTACATTATCTAGCTTGCAAGGTTGCTAAGATAAATTTCGATTAGGAATAGGAAGTTGGCGTAGGAAATACCTTTTTTTTTTTTTTATAGACAGAAAATGCCTAACTCATACCCCTTCGACAGGGGAAACGAAGGGGTTATGTGGGGCTTGCACCCACTAAAAACTGTCTGTTCCTACGACAAACCTTCTGGCGGGAGTACGGGATTCACTATCGTATTCACCGCGCTCCCGCCAGGTCTCGACCAGCCACCTCAGCAGCAAGTCCCATCATTGTCGGCAGCCTGGTCGCTGCTGGAACCGTTTGAAGGGCGCGCCTGTTTTTGCTCACCACCTCCAGGCCTGTCTATATTTGAGTGACGGACGGCCCCTAACGTCCATCACCAGGCAGGCCGGCAACTCATGGAGGCCGGAGGTCATCTGCCCTCCGGCGCCCAGGCATAGGAAATACCTACCCGTTTTAAATATATACTCGTACCTATTTTATACCAACACTGATAGAAAGATCAAAAAGATGAATTTTTTTTATTTAAGTTAATAAATCAGTAACCTACTTTTGAAATTGTTTAATTTAAGTTAGTTAATGTTAGTAACTAAACTACAGTTCACTGAAACTGCTTAGATATTCAGTTTCTTCAAAACTTGAAGTATTGAAAAATTGCATTGCTGTGGAACACAGGTGCGCGAAGGGGCTATAAAATAAATATGCATGTGCGCTATGCTTTCGGAATGGCAACCGAAGTGGAAACTTGGGAAATTATTAGGTAATACTGTTGGGTAGGTTCTTACCTCAAAATTACTGTAATACAAAAACTTCAATATGATATACAAAGTCAATGTCGTTAGAAATCTTAGATACAAAAATCGTATTCACTCAGTACAGTGGTTTCTAAGTTTATTCTAGAAAGAAAGAAAGAAAAATAATTTTATTTCATCATCATGCCAGAAATAAAAACAATATACAAAGTTACATACTAAAACGATAACTGAAGCTTCCACTACCTGACCAACAAATACCAGATTATTGCCCTAGTGACGAAGGCACCAGACACCGCTTTTCATGCGAGGCACAACCCAGAAATAGGCCCTAACTTAGCATGTTGCCATATGCCCCATATAAGCAAGGGGTACCTAGGTAAGCACCTTTAATTTCCAAACGAAAAAATATGCCATTTTAATTTTGCCGTAAGCCCTACGTTAGGGAAAGCTATTTATTTCCGAATTTAAGTATCCAATGGAAAACATACCGTATTTTGAGTCTGATAGTTGAGTAGTCCAAAGTGTTTATGAATATCTGCAGGCTCACCTCATTTCCTTTGAAATTTAAAACGTATCGGGGAATTGCATGCAAATAGGTCGAGAAATAAATATTCATACAACCTGAAAAGAAGTTTTAAAATGAAGGCATGAACAAAGTTTGGCCACATTATTATTTTGTTATAACGGATCGCTCTTTGTTCGGAATGAAAATGGCGTACACATTTTTTTGTCTGGAAAACTTTATCTGGAAATGAATGGAAACAATTATAGGTTGAAAAAATAAAAACAATGGAAATGAAATGACGAGAAATTCTATAAAACTCGTTTAGCAGCCTCTATAAAACAAAAAAGTAGATATTTTAATAAGACGAAAATGTATGCTAAAGTTGTATACAAAAATATTCAATTTAAGAACCCTGCTAGTCATCTAGTTTTTCACGTTGGTAATGAAAGCATTATTGTATTTTACCACATAGCATAGTTATCATTAGCAATAGCACAATAATATAACATTATGTAAGTACCTATTGATAAACAAACGATACGTTCCTGTTTTTCTTCTTATTTAAGGGCAAAAGATAAGTACTTCTTTAACCAGGAAAATGAAGATAAATCCATTGAGATAAAAATTAATAATTATATTAATAAATTAATAACACTTCTTAATTTTAGTTATTTTAATTTAATGATATTTCTAGGTATAGTTTTACATTAAGTTAGTAATTTTCATGTTTTTTTTTGTGCATATTCTTAATAAAGATATATTTCACCTTTGAAAAAAAAAAAAAAAAAAAAAAAAAAATTGAGATAAAGAAAACAGGCAGAAATTGACCTTATATATTAAAATCTAAAACCTACATTTTAGAAGCTAAAATAAAAGACCCTAAAACATCACTCAAAATTAGGGCAAGTAAGTACCGGTTGCTTATCGATGCAAAATTCCGTTCCATCCCTTCCAACCAGTCGTTATCACATTTTCAATTTCGCATCAAAGGCTTTGAGACCGTTTTCAATGTCCTAATTAGCAGATTCTCGTTCGGTGCCCGTTCGTCTGGAAGTTATTGTTTATTGGCAATAGCTCCGCCGCACTCGGCCTCCGAGGCAGCTATTGGCACGGAAAATTGAGGTAAAACCAGCCGCAACAATGCTTCAATCGAATTTTCGGGATGAATTTTTAAAATAAAATCCATCATGTTGGAGAAAATTTTCGAGAAATGTTACTTTCGTTCGGGGAAAGTTTTTCCAAATGGTACATTTAAGCACACTAATAAAGCACCTCGCACTTTTGTTAGATTGAAAAAGAACTCTTAAATAAAATAAATAAATCAGGCGTGGGCAACACTATATTATTTTCATATTTTGTTAGATTAAAATAATCACTGCCGCGTTTTTAGTGTGAAATGAATTTATACATTTCTCTGTTATAGCCTAGTTAAATATCCAATGGTGTGGAACTAGATGTTGATAATATATTTCATGTTGTTGCAGCCCCAAACTATATACCCCAATTTGGTCATCGACATTTTTCTGATTTGCTTATTTTTCATTTCAACTGAAAGTTTGTCGTATGTCTGTGCCAAGTTACTCATTTACTATTAAACTAATGAACCGATTTGGCTTCAATTTTTAATGGAGATAGATAAAGCTGTTCTTCATTGACACATATGCACTTCGTGTCCCGGAAATATTCATGATTCCCATGGAATATAATCGGACGGAACTACGAGCGGCTAGTAGAAGCCATATGAACGAATTCGCGACAATTTTTTATCGAATACTGGTGTGTGATTCTCGAAAATATAAAATTGTACAGCGGCCAACCATCGAGGGTAACCATGGCAACGCAGCCATAAGCGGCCACTTGTCGTCTTGGCTGCATAACTGACGCAATCATTAGGGTCTTTCTCAGAGGCCCCGTTATTTGCTTGATTTCGGTGTCACAATTTTTTTTTTATATTTGAGACATACTAACAAAGATATTAAAATCTACATTTTTTTGGGGTAATATTTGTATTATAGGGAACTATATATGTCAAAGGGTTAAATAGTTATTCAAATTAAAAAAAAGCGTGACCACCGATATCAATATTTTTGTCACGGAAATCAAATTAAACTATTATTACACTTAATTAGTATTATAACTTTAAAAAATTGGTCAAGTGCGAGCAAATGGGTCAAAAAAAATTGACCCCCAAACCCCCCTCCCTCCCCTTCCTCCTTAAATGTATTATTTTCACACTTTAAAATGTAAATTTCGGAAATCCCGTTCTTAGTGCACCTTCATGACCTAATATCAACCTAGGTACCAAATTTCAGATCTCTACGACGTTTAGTTTTCCGGAGTAGCTGGAACAACGACGAAAATTTAACTTTTGTATGGAAAAATCCCTTAAATGCATGATTTTTACCCTTTTAAATGTGAATTTCAGAAATCCCGTTCTTAGTGCACCTTCATGTCCTAATATCAACCAAGGTACCAAATTTCAGATCTCTACGACGGTTAGTTTTTCCGGAGTAGCTGGAAAAACGACGAAAATTTAACTTTTGTGTGGAAAAATCCCTTAAATGCATGATTTTTACCCTTTCAAATGTGAATTTCAGAAATCCTGTTCTTAGTGCACCTTCATGATCTAATATCAACCTAGGTACCAATTTTCAGATCTCTACGAAATTTAGTTTTTCCGGAGTAGCTGGAACAACTACGAAAATTTAACTATTGTATGGAAAAATCCCTTAAATGCATGATTTTTACCCTTTAAAATGTGAATTTCAGAAATCCCGTTCTTAGTGCACCTTCATGACCTAATATCAACCTAGGTACCAAATTTCAGATCTCTACGACGTTTAGTTTTTCCGGAGTAGCTGGAACAACGACGAAAATTTAACTTTTGTATGGAAAAATCCCTTAAATGCATGATATTTACCCTTTTAAATGTGAATTTCAGAAATCCCGTTCTTAGTGCACCTTCATGACCTAATATCAACCTAGGTACCAAATTTCAGATCTCTCCGACTTTTAGTTTTTCCGTAGTAGCTGGAACAACGACGAAAATTTAACTTTTGTATGGAAAAATCCCTTAAATGCATGATTTTTACCATAATTACTTGATTTCGGTGGGGCTAAAATTGATTTCGGTGTAAGTATTTCCACCGAAAACACTGAAATCAATTCCACCGAAATCAAAATAATAAGCTAAATCTTAAATTTCCACAAAACTAATGAAAATTCCGTACGTTAGCCTCCATTATTTAAATCAGGAACACATTCGTTATATCTTTACAAAACCAAAATAGTAGTAATTCTAATACACAGGGATAAATCAGTTGCACCGAAATCAATTTTAAGGGTATACCAAGCCACCGAAATCGACTTCTTACCTCAATAACAAAGCTGCTAAAAAAGGCACAGACGTCTCGTCTTTATCAAATAACGTAGCGCGACGGAGAGTTTGTCCTACTCTAACAACTATTTTCGCAGTCATTAAAGGTGAAGCAGTACGGAGAGAATTGGTGAGCGCCACTGATATCAATTCTAAACGTTGGACATAAAAACTATTCGTTATAAGTTATCGAATAACGTCTATTATTAATTATAAATATTACAAGTTAAGCTAAGAACTAATTAGCTATATCTAAACTATCTTTGTGTGATGGTGCGCTTAATATAATAAAAGATAAAAAATAAAATTCGATACAATATGGGTTGCGGACGCGGCACCGATGTCAATATTTTCAAAGTTTTTATTTTTTTTACCCTACTTATATTTATTTTATCTTAAAAAAATCCATACGCCTAATCTTATTTTAGATCATATCTACCATACATAATATTTTAAAGTAGCTAATAATTAATTGAATAGAGGTTTCTACCTCGGACACGCATTTTTGACCCCTTTGAGAATGACCCATTAACCAATCAACGCATAGATGTCAGCTCGTCGCTGTTTTAGGTATTTTTGCAGAATAGCACAGCTGGAATTGAAGTTCTACAGAACAATACGATTAAAAGGAAGACAAGAGCATGCCTCTGTACGGTACATTTGGGCAGTATCGATCCAGCGGCTAGACGATTCGCCACGCGGGGACTACGGTTGTTCAATTATTCAGCCTACTTCCGCGGCGGTGCCCGTTCGTTACATCTCACCCTGAGTGTATTGCCTCTCTTTTATAGCGCAGATCTCCCATATATCCCCCGAATTGCAGTGAATATAAAAATTCATAATACTATAAATACGTATTTACAATGTTTGTACCGCCTTCTTTTACTTCAGAAGGTAAAATGGAGATCTTAATGGAACCTTAAATTTTCATTTAGCGATACAGCCTCAGATAGTTTATCTGGCGATTGAAAAATCGGCCCTTAAAGATATAGGAAATCTGTAGGTAGGTACTACATACCCTTATCTGTAGGTATTTATTATACAAAGGGAACTTGTAACCTGAACCTTCCCGGGGTTAGCGATGATGTGGCTAGCTCAGTAACATTGAAAGGTGCAGTACCCAGGAAGAGTTAGGTACAATTGTTGGTCTGAAATTCTAGATCATAAGGGGGAGACTGATGCAATAAAACACAGATCAACGGTAACAGATAGCCTTATTTATTGTTCTAATCACTAAGGTTAAACAAAGGTCATTACAAAATCAAAACATCTAGGCAATGAAATCACAAAACTACTTATTATTTATATTAACAATATTAAGATTTAAATTAGCACGTTTTACCTAGGTTTTGTCATTCGAAAGAAGTTAAAGACTGTATAAGCTAAAATCTCACATAATCTTATTGTCCAAAAAATCACTGAATGGCTTGGAGGTTATGCGAACACAGGGCAAAAGGTAAGTACTCCATTAACCAGGAAAATGAAGATACATTGAGAGAAAGAAAACAGACAGAAAATAACCTTATATATTAAGGCTTTAAGAAGGCCGAATGACAGTTTACAGGGGGACGGAGCAGCCGCGTTCACACTGATTTGCTTAAATTTCGGGGAAATAATTACTTTACACGATTGTTAGAAGGCCTAAAAATAACACTGTCAATCAAAGTTGTTGTAATTTTTATGTACTTTTTTTTTGTGTGCAAGAATTAATTAAATAGCTTGTGCCGTTTTGCAGACAATTTTCAAAGTATGACAAAATTAAATGCTTTTTGGGATTTTTTTTCTGAAACAGGGTTTGAGAAAATTCATTTTCTTTTCAATGTTCACAAAACCCTTATTTTCCGTTACATATTTTTTCTGGAAGGATTCGATGATCAGTTCTTTAAACAAAATGCCTTTTAACATCGTAAAAAAGAGCCAGTTTGCCAGCTCTTAAAGCCTTAAAAGCTAAAACCTACATTTTAGAAGCTAAAATAAAAGACCCTAAAACATCACTCAAAATTAGGGCAAGTAAGTACCGGTTGCTTATCGAAGCAAAATTCCGTTCCATCCCTTCCAACCAGTCGTTATCACATTTTCAATTTCGCATCAAAGGCTTTGAGACCGTTTTCAATGTCCTAATTAGCAGATTCTCGTTCGCTGCCCGTTCGTCTGGAAGTTATTGTTTATTGGCAATAGCTCCGCCGCACTCGGCCTCCGAGGCAGCTATTGGCACGGAAAATTGAGGTAAAACCAGCCGCAACAATGCTTCAATCGAATTTTCGGGATGAATTTTTAAAATAAAACCCATCATGTTGGAGAAAATTTTGTATATTTCGAGAAATGTTACTTTCGTCCGGGAAAGTTTTTCCAAATGGTACATTTAAGCACACTAGCACCTCGCACTTTTGTTAGATTGAAAAAGAACTCTTAAAATAAATAAATCAGGCGTGGGCAACACTATATTATTATTTTCATATTTTTTTAGATTGTAATAATCACTGCCGCGTATTTAGTGTGAGATGAATTTATACATTTTCACTATTATAGCCTAGTTTAATATCCAATGGATGTGGAACTAGATGTTGATAATATATTTCATATTGTTGAAGCCCCAAACTTTATACCCCAATTTGGTCATCGACATTTTTCTAATTTGCTTATTTATCGTTCAATTATAATAAGCTGAAAGTTTGTCGTATGTCTGTGCCAAGTTACTCATTTACTATTAAACTAATGAACCGATTTGGCTTCAATTTGCAATGGAGATAGATAATGCTGTTCTTCATTGACACATGTGCACTTCTTGTCCCGGAAATATTCATGATTCCCATGGAATATAATCGGACGGAACTACGAGCGGCTAGCAGAAGCCATTATGAACGAATTCGCGACAATTTTTTATCGAATCCTCCTCCTTGGTCGTCGTCTTCATTACTGAAGGTCGTGTCCGCACTGAAGTTCCTTCAATATGTTCTTCACCATGTCTCTCCACACGTTTCGATCTTCGGCTTTTCTGATGGCTGTTGCGAAAGGAAGGCCTGTGAGTGATTTCACCTGGTCAGACCAGGCAGCGGCTAGGTAATCGGCCGCGTGGTCGTTTCCCCTCCACTTTGCCCACAACTATAAGTTTCTCCAGATTATCTGGAAGGCGGCGGGCAATATGACCGAAATAACTAAGAACTTTCTGGTAACAGATTGTCGAGAGCCTGGTGCTAACGTGTTTTATCGAATACTGGAATTGAAGTTCCACAAAACCATATGATTAAAAGGAAGACAAGAGCATGCCTTTGTACGGTACATTTGGGCAGTATCGATCGAGCGGCTAGACGATTCGCCACGCGGGGACTACGGTTGTTCAATTATTCAGCCTACTTCCGCGGCGGTGCCCGTTCGTTACATCTCACCCTGAGTGTATTGCCTCTCTTTTATAGCGCAGATCTCCCATATATCCCCCGTATTGCAGTGAATATAAAAATTCATAATACTATAAATACGTATTTACAATGTTTGTACCGCCTTCTTTTACTTCAGAAGGTAAAATGGAGATAACTCCTTTAATCTTCATTTAGCGATACAGCCTAAAAGTTAGTAGGTATTTTATGTTATTAGGTAATATGAAAAACTTTTAATTCAAATAAATGATAATATAGGAAATCTGTAGGTACGCTTACCACATACTCTTATCTCTAGGTATATTATACAAAGGGAACTGACTCTCTATTGAAATCTACCAACACACGGCTCAACCCACCGGACCAATTTAGGCTGAAATATTGCATAGAGAAAGCCTTTGTGGAATCCGTTAAAAAAAGGATTTTTGAATAACTCAACCCCTAATAGGGTTAAATAGATTCAGACGAATGAAGCAGCGGGTGCCCTTTGATAACCATACCTAATGATTTTGTAATATGCTGAATTCTAAATGATTAAGATCAAAAAGATTACTATCAGAAACCTAGAAACCTGTTACTAAATTATTAAAATACTGAACAAGAATCACATCTATACTTATGGATCTTTTGATTAATTGATAATACTCGAATTATCTACTTTGATTTCATAATACACTTGATAACCTGTTGTAATTAGTGAAATTCTTTAGTACTGAACTGGATTTATAGAGTTCAACATGACTCACTTTTCTAATAAACTATTTTTATTTCTCTTTGTATATTTGTGCATATGGACAGTGAACAGCCAAGTACAGATGGAAGATGGCAATATCAATGTGATGATTGGAACCACTTCGGGATGCAGTGATGCAGCGAGGTTCATGTCGCAAGTTCGTTCAACGTACGACAGGTTCAGAGACTTTGTCAATTTCGAGTTCGTACCTTGGGGCAGGACTGTGAGAGAAGGAAATGGCACTCTCACATGTCAGTTTGGACCCAGAGATTGTTGGGCCAATAGGGTGCATAGATGTGCTCTACAAATGCTGAGAGGGAATGCTGACGCGCAAATGAGGTATATGGAATGCGAATTTAGCCCTCCATACCCCGCATTCTATCAAGGAAGTATTATCTGTGCTTACGCCGCTGGATTAAACGTTGTAGACATGGATATATGCATAAGGACAAGTGTCGGGGACGATCTCGAAGTTCGCGCTGAAGAAATCTCGAGAGAACCGCTAGCAACAATCAACTTTATACCGTTTATAGTTTTTAATAACAACGCGAATCAATCTTTACATCTACAAGGTTATCAAAGATTGGAGAGTGTTATTTGTTTCGCATTGGCTGATAATGAAACCACGGGTGTTACACATTGCAGAATTTAAAATGTTTATGACTTTGAAAAACTAAGTGCCTGTGTCTTGAAGTTTTATAATGCAGTGAAAATGGGTGTAATACAGAACACATTTTGTTTCTCATCGTTCTTGTTGATTCAATAGAATTTGAAGAAATTGGTGCAGTGTTGAATTGTACGTTATCAAAATTTATTACGTTGTTTTATATTATACCCTACCACGACCTAATTGTATAATTAAAATGATTGGTTGTAATGTTAGGATTATTTCTGATTACAAATATCATATATTAATCGTATGAATATTTTCTTATCTCGTGGCGATAAGAAATTGTTTTTTTTTCTATTGGTCTTATTACCCGACTGCGAAAGCAGGGTAACATTCTTATAAAATTAATTGTTGGTATGAATGTGAGTTCTGATTAAATCATTAATTTTTATATTAATTTAATAGGGTCCCCTTTTACGTTTTGGGAAAACGTCGAGACAGGACAGCTAGCAGTCTTCAATAAGTCACGTGATCAGATCGGATATGTCAATCTCATAGCCTATACATTTTTTGAATTTCGTTCCATATAGTTGTGAGCGGTGGATTCTATGACTATCGTATAGATAAGCCGTAGATATTATAGAGCTATAGAGCGCAGTTTATTCATTGTATTTTGGTTACTACTGGCACTATTGTTGTTATCCTGCACAATGCACTGACACGGCAGTAAAGAGGGTCATTTGCAAGCTATTACAACGGACGCGCAAATAAAATGGCACATTACACGGCTTCAGTCCGAATTAAATCCAAATTAGTGATAATTGCAGCCGGCGTGATACCAGTAATGAAGATTTCGTTGTACTCCACACGTTTTATGTACTGGTACACACCTATTATTTAAATTCGTTTTGATATAAATTTTATTACACCTCTCATTTTACATCTCGAGCTTCAAGCATAAGCACTTCCACCTGACAACTTTTAGTAGTGGGATACTAATTTATTTTGGTCATATTGCCCGCCGCCTTACGGTAACGCAGATAAACTTAAAGTTGTGGGCAAGGTGGAAGGGAAAAGACCGCGTGGCCGATCACTTAGCCGCGCTGATAAGCGATTCACGTATTGTTTTGATACACTGAGTGTGATGCGGCTGATGCCTATTATTCACTTCACCACAGAATTCACGTAAGTATGACGTAGTTTGCGTGAGTGAGAGAGGGAGAGGGTGGGAGGGGTAAGTTAACCAGTAGTCTGCGACTCTGTGTACAGACGCGAATGCTGCGATGTTTAATATTTCACTTCACGAAATGAAGCCGACGCGTTACGTGAATTGTGAATTTGATCGAGTGAAGTCACTCATGGGACTTCCTCTGGCAACAGCCATCAGAAAATCTGTAGACCATAGAGTATATTGAATATAGGGGTACCAAAGCATATGGAGGGACATTGTTAAAACTTGAGCAGTAATAATGACTCCGACTTCTGCCTTATAATCCACATACCTCTTTTACTCTTTTTCTTGCTATATGTGTATGTTGATTGCGCTTTTCTAGTAAAATATGAACGAGATACGGTGGTCTGCCAAATTTCTAAATACCTACCTGTAAGTTGGCTTACCTACCTGTAAGAGTTCTTTCTTTCTATTATAGGCATTGCATAATAGGCACTAAGTATCCATTACAGAACTTGACGTAGGTAGGTACATAGTATTTTCTTAGTAAAAGAACTGGGTTAATGCAAGCCCATTAGGTTTCTTGGCTGTTTAAATTTTATACTAAGAAAGTAAAAACTACATTACTTTGTATCTGAATAAGCTTTTAGCTACTTAATACATCGGGTTACCATGCTTTTGGCTTTCTTTACGTTGTCCGTGTAGTAGGATTACGCAACATATTGTAGTTATTATTAAAAAAAAATGATTAAAATAGAAAAAATAATTAACGTACAGAGATTTTTTTTGACAGGAGGCATTTAGGGCACCAACTTTATCCGTTTGTTCTATAGCTACAGTAAAACCGTATTTCTGTTCTCATTTTGAAAAATTTTGTTCCGCTGAAATTTAAAAAAGAAAGTCTAGTACAAGAAGTAGAGCTAAATGATTACTTCACGGATATCTGCAAAGTAACTTATTCAATCCAATAGAGGGGTGAGAGTGAAGGTGACTATTGTCTGCATTGTTTTCCTTAAACGCACTTACCGCAAAAAAACATAGAAGTATTTTTTCTTCTTAAATATCGAGTAACGAAATCTTACGCGACCTAAGCCCGTCAGACTTTCCTATACTACAGTTTAAAAATATTATTCCAATACATAACTTTGGTACCAAAATCAAAATAACAATAAATCCTTTCAAATTGAAAGGAACGGAAGGAATTGTTTACTTGATACGTTCTCTATGGTTACCCTATTTAGAAGCCACCACGGTCTTAAAATAATGAAGTTACCGCGTCGGTATGTACTTACTCGAAGTACAGTTTTTATAAACTCCCGAACAAAAACAACTCTAAAACAATTTCCATCCCACGCCCTCTAAACTTTCCCCTTTAAAAGTATTTCAAGGTAATCCTAAGACAACGCGAAAACACAAAACTTTTAAGCCCCCATATTTCCTTTTTGCAAGAAAATATTTTCTTTCCGTGTTTTATTTGTACAGGCATTGCCAATTTTTTTAATTTTTTGATGGTAGAAACATACTAACTGAAAATTGTAGCGATTGCCAAAAACGTGAAAATTGTAGCGATTTTAACGGGCATGATTTTTCAAGGAACGGAAATGGCATGTATTTTCCATTTATATAATTCCAAACATAATCATGTTATTAATTTGGAAATTCCTAACATGGTTGACGCAAACAACGTGGTACTCTCTTATACTGGCTTAGGGCTAAGAGTTTAAATTTTTAAGTGTGCCAGAGTCTTTACCGATTAGGGGACTTTTTTGTTTTTATATGCAGCTGTTACCAGAGAGTATTTTTGTTTCAATTAAATGACACTTGCGAAACTTTTCTCTTAGCTTAATTTGAATAATATATTACTTTAGGGGAATTTATTGATTTATTTCTTTTCTGTATCTATTTTAATAAACTTGCTACTTTGACAGTAAATTCACGACGGAAAAATGGCTTATTTGAAGGCCCATAACTTTTTTTCCCCTAGTAAAAGTTTATTTAACCCCTTTGCAACAACTACGAGCGTAGGGATTTAAATTAATATCCTCCAACATGATATCCCTTGTGAAACAAATTACATACAAATGTCTAAACCCACCAAGAAAAATACGAGCTCCTACGTTTTAATAATATATAAAAAGAAGACACCTTAAATTCATTGCACAAATAGCAGCAGGTACTTTGTTATGGTGGTTGTATTTAAAAATTTACTTCTCCCCCACCGAGGTCCGTTGCCGCAGTATTAATGAAATTGGTTTCCCTGGGGACCAAGCCCGTCCCGACTTCCTAGCGTCTTAGCTCTAACAGTGGTTCCAATATTCCATTGTTCCATTGACGCTTTATTAATTGGTGTTACTGAGAATTGATCGTGTAGATCGACTGTCTAGTGGTTATACGACTTGAGCAAATTCAATAAGGTGATTTGCTGTTTGCTTTCGTGATCCCTAAATGGTTGATCTCTGCTTTACATTCGTCGGTGAACTATTTGGATAAAGTAAGGATATTCTTCTTATAGCTATAAGATTAAGGTGTAGATTTTTGTAAACTTCAGTGAAATAAAAGGCTTATTTATTTATTTATTTATTTATTTATTAAGGATATTCTTATGCAAGAATATTTATACGAAACGATTTGAGTAGTTAATTAAAAATCATTTTGCAGGATAATCCTGCAATTGACAAGAAAAAAAGGAAGATATTTTTATTGATTTTAAAGCATAACTAAAATACATTACGCTAGATTTTTGTGTACGTTACGCTCATTGTCAACAGACCAACATCAAAATAAGTATGTGCCTAAACAAAGGTAGAATTGTTTTGTGAATAGTGTAAATATAATAAACTTAAGATTTCATTGCTTTTCGATGCAAACTGCGGTGAATTAAAGATTATGATCTTTTAAACTACCTACTTCTAAAAGTTGGCAGTTGTAACCTGAACGTATTCATATCGAACTGTTTTACAAAATAATATAATTAAATATCGTAATAGTATAAATACCTATCGTAAAGTTGTCTCTATTACATTGTGGTTTCAATCCCAAAAGACGGGAACTTGGGATGTGTTAAAATCTCTACACCCTTGGGAGTACCGATGCTCCCTGAAAACGTGCTAATTTTAATTATCTCTAATCACCGTGGTAACGGCAACATACGAAGCCACCGCCCTCGACCCCAAAGTTAAATCCCCAACAAACAACTGCTAAAACTTAACGACTTCATATATCCCCCTCACGGATAGGGGAGGGGGTCATAAAATTAATACCTCGCCTCTAAATCGTCAGGTTACCTCTCCGGATGGTAATTTCCCTTAAATATTTAAGTTTCCCGCGCACCCCCTTCCGCAACAAGATTCAATTTCACGCCCCAAATAGGGACCCCTTTTTGGTCCGTTCTCGCTTCCTTCAAATGTCAGGAGACAAATAAAAGTGTCCAATAATTCAAGAACTTCGCTCACCCGCTTATAATTCCTGAATAATCTCATGTCTGCTTCGAGACGGGCCAGACGAGAGGTGTCATCCTAAAGTGGCGCTAGAACAGCTCCATACATTACGGCTGCATTCAAAATGGAGATCGCATGAACTCGATTTGAATCAATCTTGTGTCAAATTGGCGGAGGTGATGGGCGTATTTGAGTTCATTGGTAAGTCAATACTCTTCTTTGGTAATCGGTTTACGAGCTTGAATGTATTTTGACAGGATTTTTTGTTCTCTTTACGAGTACACGTTACCTACGTTTTGGCGTGGGGATTTACCTTCTTTAAAAAATATATCTGCTATAAGAAACCGTTTCATAAATACTCTACGTACTACTTTATGGGAAAATTATACCGAAGCTATTTTATAATCCTGTAACTTTAAAACAAAATTGAGATATCACTTCAGCAACATACACTCCTGGACCTAAAAAGATTCGGCGTCACCTTACAGCAATCTCGTCGCTCCACCATAGAAGTAAGGAGTTGGGACTCCCTCGCTGATTTAAGCACTACACTATCAAACTACCTTTGACTCATTCATTACGTTATCACAGCGAAAGTGAAACAATTTATGATGGATAATTTTACATAGATTCACGACATGAGAAGCCCACCTGAATATCTAAGACGCTGTTATAATTAAGTACAGTCACGTAATCGCTGTGACCTCTTGAATTACTGAGGATGTTACAGTGGTTCCTAATTAATTTACTTACGTGCCCTGATTTAGGAATCTTCCTCAGGTGTGTTGAACTATGCGCAGGTAGATGAAGGAGCCAAACGCTGCATGAAAACGTATTTCAAAATTGTACGTTGATTTGTTATGGCCCTTTTCGTAAATAAGTGTCTACGCTCTCTGCCTTCAACTACAAGAGAGGACTACGTAGGAACGCTAGTGTGAAACTTTTTGTAGAAGTCAGTTGAGAATGACTGTTGTCTTCGACATATCACATGATCAATTATTCAGGTCACGTTTTTTTCTTCCCCTTTTGAATATGGAATGACGATCTTAGATTGAAGTCATATTATGGCGAAAGGCTCAATATGTACATTATAATTAGAACCCATGATATTTTAGTTTCTGATGAGCTTTTGAAGCTTGAAAGATTGGTCTAAGCAAGTTATATCTAAGACAAGTTATGTAATTACGAAGCTAATAGTTATGATCGGAGTTATTTGTAAAGTGTATTGTGAGGATTTGCAAGCAGAAACTTGTCTTGTAGCAAATACTTTGGATTGCAACTACTCGTAGTCTAGGAATCCTAGAGTCTGAAAACTATTATTATTAGCAAAGTTTGATGATGGCTTGGATTAGCCTCTTCTTAAACTTTTGATTAATAACTTTCGTTTTGAACTTGGCGCAGGCAGATAATAATAACTAATGTGTTCAAGGTTCAAGTTTGTATATATTTATGAGTACAAACGCCCCAACTAATGAACCTGTTTTCCCGTTTGGAATAGAGACAGCATACACCTTGAATCACCCACGATATTTCTTTTTCTAAGCAAAATCGTCGATTCCCCAGGATTTAAAAAAAACCGAAATCTCAAGTATCATACTACTAATAAAATATATCAATAGCCTTATTGATTAATAGACAGAGTATAGCCATAAAAATTGCAAATAATTTTGGCGGAATCGTTAACAATTTCTAAAATAAAAGTATTCCTTCATCACTTCTATAGGTGCAGCAATTCAAAAAGCCACAAAACTGCAAGAGCAAAGCTCGTATTATACAGGAGAGATGTAAAAAAGACTATTCCATATGAAACTACTCTTCGTACGTACGTGGTGCACACGTTTATTGCAAAGAGCTTACACGTTGAGAATAAGTTGAAATCTGCCTCCAACGTAGATTACGCTGGCTTAGCCCGCTCGGTCGGAGTCTGGGCGCAGGCTAATAGTCCGCCATTAAGGCTTCGGTCAGGATAAATTGAGGTCGAGTCGAAGCCCGAGCGGCCTTAACTACGACTTACGTTGTCAGCCTGGGTTTCGAAGATACTCCGAAAATCTACCGATTAAAACGTTGTTTATTATTTTGTTTATTCACAGGCTGTTGTTGAACAGCTTTGTATTTTTAAATCCCAAAAAATACTTAATAGGGGGAATAAGACATTCTTAAAATGCGCTAAGTACTATATAATTGTGACTAAAACCGTAGCTAACATTTCTATACAATTCAAAACTTATACGATTAAGAATTCTGCGAATATAATCAAGAAGACGTTGTGTGTTAAAAATATGAATCGGTCTGAATCTTTCGTCATACACATCGAACTCACAAGCAAAATTTTTTTTATAAACTCGTTTTTTCTCACATGGGTATGGAAATCATAGATTTACTCCGTGATAAAAAGTCTGTGTTAATCCAGAGTATAATCTGTCTCCATAGTGAATTCCAAATTTCACCCAAATCGATACAGTATAGTGTGTCGGCATGAAGGAATAACAAACTTAAACAGCTTCACTTACAAACTTTCCTTCTAAATATTAGTAGGATGATTTATTTTACATTAGATTCTAAACCATGTTTTAGCAAACATTTGAAAACAGCTTCCGAACACAATGTTTGTTCGAATAAAAATAATAAACCCGGAATAAAAGCGGGCGTGTATTCAAACAAGATAAGGAAATTCCAGTTTTGTTACGAAATTCGCGTGTTGTCTTTAACAAGAAGCCATGTCGAGATGATACTGTATTACTGCCTACTCGTACTCCTTAACCTACTTCGTAACGGCGCATATTAAATTAAACTATACCTACTATGAGGATAAAGATAACACGGAACGAGTAAATGGAAAATAGGACAGAAATGGGAATAGAGTAGCTGTAATATCTTAAAACAAAAACTCTACTATTTTTTATCCAGGATAGTCATATTAGAGTTTTGGTGCACTAAAAAACACAGGCATGAAAAAGGAACCTTGCACTCACTGATAAGAAACCTCAGGATATGGGCATCTGGAAGATTTACGTAAATCTTTTCGTACCAGCAAACAGTAGCGCGATCTGTCAAAATTGTATAGCAGGCTGCTGAGCGAACTACAGCATGACCTTATTGTTGGTGGCAAAACAAGCATTTTTGGTAACGATAAACTGGCGACATGCTTTCAGGCCGTCGTCTCTTTCGTTATCCAGGGTAGGTACGTGTGTATTCTTGCGCCTCTTTTTCCATGTTTCGACAAAAAATGCTAGTGTACCTATCTCTTGCGCAATGGTCCAATTTTACAAACCGGTGTTTTGGAAAGAAGAGTGTGATACACAAATTTTTTTTAGCTCTCGTGAGTTAGTATTTTATTCTCTTATGGGGTTGAATTTTCAAAATTATTTTTTTAGTAATTATTATAAAACCATCGATTCATCTTTATGGTTTGAGTCGCATGTTTGAAGATCAACTATTAGAAGTTTAACCGTAATTCATTTATTTAACTTTGTGCACGTCTTTTCCCTTTACAGAGTTATTTATAGTGATATAATTATAGTGATGAGAGACTAGAGAAAAAAAATAAATCATTTAAAAGCAATGGGATACGCTTTTACAATAAACTTCCTATTGAAATATTAAACTTATCCCTCAATAAGTTCAAAGTCGCTGTAAAACGAAAGCTCGTTAATAAAGCTTACTATAGTATTAAGGATTATTTACATGAATCAAATCCTTGGGGGTTAATGAACTGCTGTATTATAATTACTAGCTCAACTAGTTTTTAAGAGCTTTTGTGAAGTGGTGATAACCGAAAACAAAACCCGGCTGAGTTTGTTGTGGGCTTCTTCTCAGTGCAGGGCGCGTTGGAACTCTCGTAAACTTAGTTTTAAGTCGACTTGTAGTTATCACCGTACATAATATTATGTAACAAATATTGTTGACGTTTTACAAGTGCCTTGTAAGTTAGGCCTATGTGAAATAAATATATTTTGAATTTTGAATTTGAATTTTTGATGTAGTTATTAATGAGTGTGATATTTTACAGAGTTATTCATGCACGAAGGGGCATAATATTAATTCTCCCAGAAAGTGTTATGATAAAAATACTCGCATCAACAAAATACTAGTAGACTCCATGCATTCAATGTCAGTCCTAGCAAGAGTATTGTCGGCTCGGCATAACGCCGCGCGAGTAAACACCTTTAAGTAGCGCCGCGAAATATTGATAGAGGAAAAACACCTCGCGTTTGCATAATCTGATTCCAATTTCGTTACAGTACCTTTATCTTAGTGGAATCTTGCACGAACAATTTGGATTATACCGGCCGTGGAACCGATCGGTTTGGAGGCTGCTTTCGAAAACAATTCATTAGAAGGTGTAAGGACCTGATCTTTTCTCACCCTCTTTTCAATTTACAGGTTAACTTAACGAACCTCTTTTATTAATCGTTCATACTAAAGTTTCCGACTGATACTTTTATTTTAAGTCAAGATAAAAAATTATAGGTACCATTTCGAAGTAGGATTGGCAATATCTCTTGTGTAAAAAAAAAGTTTAGACTTTAGTTGTACATTTTAGAATTAATTATTATTGATATTTTAGTTACTACCTGCAATAACATACTGTTTAAAATAATTGTTATGAACGGTTGAAACAAATTTAATTAGACCATCACGATCTGATAGATTATACTTTTCGCTAAGAAAGCGCGACTCTGCGACAGGCGAGTATTTACACAAAACATACCATAACATTTATTTGAATAAAGGTACTCCGTAATTATATGCTCCGTAGAGCATACACCAATAGAATACAACCCCTTATTTTGATCAGGAACCCTTTCAAATACATATTACATGATGCAAAAGTGATTAATCAAAATGTTTGTAGTATAAACATTAAGAAAAAAACATGAGATTTGTAACGATATTTTGTAATGTTGTGCTGATAAGTATATAAACGATATAATATGAGTTATGAGTTATAAACTCAATGTAAGAGTAACTAACTCTTAAAAACTTGAGTATGTCTGGAATATTCAGGATACATATTATGACGAAGTAGTTTCAATTCTTTTTCAAAACTTATACAGTAGCCTTTTTGAGAAAACCTTCTGGTCATAGGCAGACAAAGTGGCCAAGCGTACTGGCATGCCCTCTGTATAGTTACGTTTGAGAACATCATGGAGAAAAGATATAACCTGAGGCCAGCTTCTCACGATGTCTTCGTTTCGTTTCGTTCGTACCAAATAAAATAAATATAGTTGCCCTTAACGCACATGACTCTTTAGATTAGGTTTCGAAGCCGCTCTTCTTGATATGGCTTTTCTGAGAGGAGAACTGCACCCAAGAGTAGGTTACAGAAATGCTTCTGGAAATAGGTACTAAGTTGATAAATCTATATCGATTTACAAATACCCAATTGAATAATAATTATGTTTATTTTTATCAACATGTGGTTGGAATGCATCTATCAGTGGAATACGAGAGATTATCAATATTTAAAAAGATTAATAAGTACATTCGTAAAATGTTTGGAAACTTACTCGTACATAAAGGTGACTTTAGCTAAAGAGAGCACAAAACCATTGAGTGTATTCAAACTTGAATACTTTCAAAGTCTACTCGATTAAAACTCGTTAAAGACCTCTCTTATTCCAAATCATAGAACCTCGTCGAACCTTCTGTCATAGTTTACCGAACTTCTAAAATTACGAGTATGTACTACCAATTTAAATAAAGTTTCGTGAAACTATTCACTTCAAACCTACTAGATAGAAATACAATACCTAAGCGTAGATTTGTACAATATTTAAACGAAAATTCTTTGTGGAATTGAGTAAATACTTATACAGTTTGATTACGGAGTCCGTTTTGGACATAAACATATTGGTTTGCAAAGTTTTAAAAAATTATTCAATATTTAAGTTACTTTGTACAATATAAGAATTTCTTAAGGAAAAACATTCTTAGAAGAAAATAAATCCGCTTCCGTTTTCTCGCAAGATAGCTCAGAAAATGATACAGGTACATATTCATTTTTTTTTACCAATGTGAGAAAAATTGGAAATCCTGTACCAGTGTACGGAGCGGGTACACTGAAACTGCTTGGCAGTGCGTCTTTGCTGGTAGGGTAGTAACTAGCCACAGCCATCGCTAAAGTGGCGTGCACTAGCTGTAGTGGCTTATACACATTTTCCCGTTCAAAATATTAGTCTAAAGTTCTAAACTATACAGATCTAACATGCAGATCAGGCAGTCAGTCTGCGTGGTCTGCGTTGTAGAGAAATAAATTTTGTTTACAGTTTAATAACTCTATCCAGAAAATAGTGCCGGCATTCGGGGCGGCTATAAAACACACATCAGCGAACGGGAACGGTGTTTTGCCGCCACGGACGGGTGCGAAAGCATTTTAATTTGCATTTTGATTAAACTCGGGCGTCTGACGGGCGACGGGGATGCGACGTGCAAGAAACGTCGGCGCGGCGCGACGCTTGTTGATGGCAGCGGCGCAGGATTGTCAAATGAGCACAGATTTAATGTTTGAGCTGTATTCTAGACAAAGACCAAGGGGACGTTAGGTAAACTACTTAACCAATTTGGCTAAAATTTGGAATGGAAATAGATTCAAAAGCATTTTAATTACATTTTGATTAAACTCGAGCGTCTGACGGGCGACGAGGATGCGATGTGCAAGAAACGTCGACGCAGCGCGACGCTCTGTTGATGGCGGCGGCGCAAGATTGTCAAATGAGCACAGATTAATGTTTGAGCTGTATTCTACACAAAGAGTTAGACCTAGGGGACGTTAGGTAAACTACTTAACCGATTTGGCTAAAATTTGGAATAGAAATATAATAGATTCGAAAGCATTTTAATTGCATTTTGATTAAAACTCGGGCGTCTGACGGGCGACGAGGATGCGACGTGCAAGAAACCTCGGCGCAGCGCGACGCTTGTTGATGGCAGCGGCGCAGGATTGTCAAATGAGCACAGATTTAATGTTTGAGCTGTATTCTAGACAAAAAGTTAGACCTAGATGGGGGGACGTTAGGTGAACTACTTAACCTAACGTCCCCCCATCGAGGTGGAATGGAGATAGATTTTATCCTCGGTATAGTAAACACACGCCACTTTTTCATGCCGGAGAAATGCTCCTTAACGCCGCAACTACTGAATCGATTTGGCTGAAATTTGAAATAGAGGTAGATTATATCTTGATTAGTAGTGTGAAAAACTGAAATTCACGCGAGCGAAGTCGCGGGCGTCTGCTAGTAGGTAGTAGTAGTATTCGCTCGTAATACTTGATAGTTTTGGGAACACTGATACTTCAGTCACTCTTAACGGGCATTGTAAAGTCCTTAAATGTAATCATTGATAATGGATGTAACAATCGACGTAAGTAACATTTATATTTTACGATTGATACGTTACAACATGTGGTGTGATTTTTATATTTTTTTAATTAAAAATTTTACATTACAGTATAACCAACTAATTAAAATTTGTACAATCCGGCCCGCATGAATGGTACCAAGAATACTGGCCGAGCTGATAGTATTTTTAATTTTTCTTGATCTAGAAATGATGTAAGCGTTTAAGAACACAGACAAAGTGTAGACAACGGCATTTTCCAGGTCACAGGCTGATGCGAAAGGATTTCGATTTGCATTTTGATTAAACTGTGGCATCTGACGGTCGTTCATAAGAAACGTTCGCAAGCCGCAAAATTTTAGATGCTTCTTTCTGAATTATATTTCCGTAGCGACAATATTATTATTTATTAAAAAGCCTCATTATGGTTTATTCTCCATGACTATTAATTATTTGGCTGTCCAGTGTCCAGTTTGATCTAGAGCAACAATTATTGTAAGTACTATACGTTGCCCCAAGTCCGAACTTCGTTAACGCTTTTTCGGTTTCTACAAAATCACTTTTCATCAAGTCTGGTTACTTTTACAGCAATATGATAACTGTAATCATATTGCTGGAAAGTTGCTAGACTGTTAACTTTAATCCCTTTAAATTTTTTTAAAGGGATTAAAGTTAACTGTAAAGGTTTTTTGTAAATCTTTACCTCTAATGAGATCTCCCAGATATTATTAGAGGTAAAGATTTCCAAAAAACCCTTATATGAGTTTCTTTATTTTAATCTGCAACTGCGCTTTACAGTGCGTTATAATATACCTGAGCCAAATTAAAATTATTCAGTAGTTGGTTTACTTTAGTTGGTTGATTTTTGTTGTACCTAACGCTAAACCTAAGACCCTAACCGAAACGCCTTTCTGATTTCAGAACAATAACAATAAGTCAATATTCCACTTGGTTGCCGTTATTTTATACTCTGCATCAGCTAAAATACGTACTTCCCGCATCAATGCTATAGCGTAAAGCTACCTGCATTTGCTTGCGGCTATGTGAATATAATGGTGTCTTCACAATGGCGGTTAGCGAGCGTGCGTTTCTGGCAAAACGTGCACACATCGTGTTCGCTGCGTAACCGTAATGATCAGTTCTGCGTCGCGCATGAGAGCTTCTTTACATCCGTCCATGCCCCAGCTTAACATGCACTGCCAAAATTAAACATTAAATAATAGGTAGATCAATTTGAAACATGATAGAGCCGTTATGTTGATAGCCTAAAAATGCAAACCAATAGTTTGTAGCAAAATGCGTACAGGCAAAACATTAAAGCGTACGGCAAGTACAGCATTAAATCAAGTAATCGTGCGTTCGTTGATAAACTGCCGCTAAGATTTCACTTATAAATATGATCAAATCATTCATTGCTGTTTATACTATTAGCCTTAGTTTGAAGGTCCAATTTTTATATACCACAAAATATTAAGGCCTATTGCTTGAATTAGGTAAATGTGTTACTCTTACATTTACCCAATTCAAGCAGTAGGCCTGCCCATGTTCGTTGCAATGCTTTTGGACACTACCTTGACGCTACGCCGAAACCGAAACACAGCTGCTTTAACTTTTCCCGTAAAAACGGGTAATGCAATTGTGTTACAGCCTTTAGAGGAAAGCAATGAATATCATTTCGCCGGGTTTTCATGTGTAATGCGCCAGTCAACAGTTTGCCCTATCTAATGATTGGGTGTACGGTCAATGATTAAACTGAATATACGTGATTTGCGCTCCGGCTACCTAACCAGCTGTACTAGTAGCTGAAATACTGAAATTTCCTGTTAACTGGAGTGGTAATTTTGAAATCGTTAGCTACTGTAAATACTGTTGGTATGGTAGGAAGGATGTAGGATGTAGAGGAAAGATTATGGATTGGTTTAAGTGTAGAAAAAATGTCAGATTCAATCAATTGAAGAATCCAGGAAGGTCAGGAGACCTTGCCATATTATGATACATTGCGTTTGCGTCACAATTCCGATACATTTTTGGAATGTCATTCCATTTTATACCGCGCAGAGAATCGCAATTTGTCATATGGACGTCTACAGACTTGATAATATTTAGAGACCTCAGAAAAATACCTTTTGTAACAAATAAAACTGCTAACTGTGTAACTTCATGAAGAATTTTGTATCTGCAGATATTAAGTTAAGAATAAATTAAGATAAATGCGTTAAAATTTTGTAACCTGTAAATGATGCCTGTTTCATTAATCAGTTTAAAAAATTCTGGGTCTATAAAAGATAGTAAAGGATTAGTAAACTCTAATAAATAAAAATATACTTATCAGTGTGAATGATAGTGCACTCAAAACAATCGAACAACAGAGAAAGCCCCGACTCAGCGGTAAAGGCCGCCGCTCACTTGCAGTCTTTCAGCCGGCGCGAGCTTTTCGCATTCATTTTCGACACAGACCGCATATTAAATTTTCAGCCGATTATCCACCACAATACAGCCCGTATTTTAGAGAGGCCTTTGTTTCAGCCCCTTTTCTCATATTGTGCCGCATGAGTGGATTTGTATGTGTTTGCTCAATCTAATTGCTACTCAACGTTCAGTGGAATGAAATATTGCGAATGGGTATTATGCGTGTTGCTAGCTGTTGCGAGTCTTGTTTTTGGTTACAAATGAGTTAAGCGAATAGATACGTAAATAAATAATAATAAATATATATCAGGACATTATACACATCGTAATCTAGCCCCAAAGTAGGCGATAGCTTGTGTTATGGATACTAGATAACTGATAAATATACATACATATTCATTTAACTAAATATAATATATTGAAAAACACCCAGACACTGGACAACATTTATGCTCATCACACAAACATTTACCAGAAGTGGGAATCAGAAACACTGGCCAGGTAAAAGCCATTTTCTTAATGGCTTTTACCTGGCCAGTGTTTCTGATCAGCTCAACACGGCTTAGGCGTTAGGTAATCTAAGATATCGCTAATATATAAAATTCTCGCGTAGGTAAGTGTTTTTAACAAAATTTCTTCAAAACGGCTTGGGCTTTATGTGGCGAAACAGATTTGCGGTGTCAGCTAGTTTTTAATATCACTTCTATGCACACCTAACTTAAAATTACACTACCACAAAGCTACCCAAAGTTACGTAGGATCTCCATTTAACAAACCCCGAAAACGCTGTAACGCTTTCGTAAATCGTGATATTAATATTAGGGAAAAAGGTTGGACATATTCACCGCATTCATACCAAAGAATGTGCGGCGATGCTTTCATAAAGGATGAAACTTGTAAAAAAATTGCTCCCAAAAAAAGTCGCATGCTTATCATATTACATTCCGCCCGCAAAAATAACTTGAGGGCGTGACAGAAATTAGCATGGATTTGGGTCGGAGCGGTGCCGCTTTGACGACGTAATTACTTTAAAAATTACGTGAACGTCGCTAACTTTATCAAAGCTATACCTACCCGTGTGAAAGCTTTATCAACGTATGACAGTCGTATGATACTAAACGCTTTTAATGTGTAATTAAGAGGCAATATGACGGCATAGTTGAAAATGTAGAAATTAATTAATGAATTCGTATGTCAGCATGAGTAACCAAACAAATTTCCTTTGACCTAAAATATTCTTTTAATTTTCGTTAAAGTTGTAGGAAATTCAGAAAAGTTATGATAACTTCAGGGGATGCAGTGTAAATTAAACTATCAGGTACTGATAGAGAAGAGAAAAAGGAGAAAATAGATTAGAGCTGCAGCCAGGATAGCTACATCACATATCTATTCTATGATTGCTTTTAGTACGCCTATGGAACGAAATTCAGAAAATGTATGAGATTGACATATTATCCGTTTGAAAATTTAATCACGTGACTTATCGATGACAACTGTTATTCTCCTATCGATATTCACGTATAACACACGATTATGAATACGATGATGTGTGTAACAGCCCCTTTTGTTACAACTGATTAATTGAGTAAGATTGTTTTTTGTAACAAAGATAACATTAAGTTATCTTGAAACATATCACGTTTTGGAAAGAACCCCCCTTTTTGCCCACCACACCAACTCATTTTCAAGTGCCAACCGCCACTTTTTTCGATTTTGCTGATACAAAATGTGTACTATAGAGAGAAAAAATTAGTTTAAAACTATGTTGCATATAGTAAATCGTAGCTTACAAAACGGGATAAATAAAGCACGCAAAAAGTTACCTCTTGTTCAAAACCAATAATGCTTCCGACAAAATGTGTATAACTGCTAAGATGAGTTCTAGTAATCGGTTCCATTGTTATACGAGAATCCTCCGACTCCGTTGCACCAAAAGGTTTATATATTATATTTTTATATATTATAAATATTTTTTATAATTGATAGGCTTGCGCTTGACTACAATCAAGTCTGATGAACAGAAATGATGAGGACTAGGATGGAGCGCGCTTGCCTAGAAAATGCCTATTCCCTCTTCTCTTGAAAGCACGCAGACTGTTTTTTATTTGGCTGGGAACACGGAAGCTGGAAGGATGTTCCACACCTTTGCGGTTCGTATCAGAAACGTAGAAGAAAAACGTTTCAAGAAAGAAAAAAAAGCGTCAAAAGCTGTTCGGGCTTGAAGTAACGCTTAACCTTGTTCAGGATGCCAAGTTTGGCGGCTGTTTTCGCCTTTTCCTCGATGCATTTCCCAAAATTGAGATTGGGTGAGATGTCAATACCCAGGAGGTCGATATGATCGCTAATATGATGATATTGTATATTTGTTTTCATTTTCAAGGATTACGAAACGTCAAATATAGTACGTTTCAGTTCATTGAATCCATAAGGTCGTTTCACTCAACTTCTCTATTGTCTATTTAAGCACACTTATATTAGTACTTTTTATATTTTTTTTTGCCACCAATCCTTCCACGGCCTTCTTCAATCCGCCACATCCCACTCTTTACGTGTATATTGACCGATCAACGAATAGTATAAATTACTGTCGGGCTGAAATTTAACAACCACGAGAAAAGGATTATTTAAAAATGAACCCTAAAAGGTTAACATAGAAATCACACTAGCGAAGCAGCAGGCGGCCTCTAGTTCGAGGTAAGGTAGCACTCAATGTCAATCTTGCCTGATAGAAATCAATGAGTAGGAGCGAGTTCTCTTAAAATTTCCTCTGATTGTCCGTCCAAGGACATAAATTCAGATCTGTATTAGGAATAGCTCCAGCAGTCATCAGCTGTATTTAACCCAAACATTATGAAAATTAAAGGCGCAAGCCGAAGTATGGATTTAAAGACGGTTCGTAAAACAATGGGAACGCGCTCCCATACACATCCCGATAAGTGCAGAGGCCAGTGATGGTTTCTATTACATTTGTAGACTAAATCTAATTTACTTTTCAAACTTTTACACTCGCCTAGACGCCGCTCGTCTAGACGCCGATGTCCGAGGATGTTCCTTTTCAATTACAATAATATGACATGGATTTCAGCTTAAACCTTATTGCAAAGGACAAATGGGTCTGGATAGTTTCCTAACTGTTCGATTAAATTCAGAGTATTTTTATGATATAAGTTTTAGAAAACCTAAGTTCATATCCTAAGGAAAGGGTTGTATTTTATGGGTACACTACATTCTGATAGTTCTCAATTAATTAATAGGTACATAAACTGTTTTTGTCGAAAAAGAAATATTTCCACGAGGCCTATAAAATTGGTTTAAAAAATAGGGTTTGCTAGGTAAAGGGATCATTATAGCGATAATTATATGAAAATTGTTGAAGGTCATCTGACTCTTAATCATAGGTCGGGACTATCGTAATTGCTAGGTTTTCTTTCTTTGTAATTCTAATTAATGACCAAAGACGATATATTGATTAATTATTATCTTTAGAAAAAAGCTGCTAAAAACTGTTTTTTTACGTAAGGGGATATTTTGAGTTTTAGGGGATGTTAAAGGTTTTTTATTCGACAGTGAAAATGCAAACAAGTCTGTGCTATTCTTACCTGAGCTACAAACGGACCTAGCCAGTCTTTATTTTGTTGTAGGAACAAATTCTTTTCGGAGCCTGCATCTGCGACGAACGATATCGATTCGCTCGACGCAGGCGGTAAATAGCGAATGGTATGAAAGTGGATTCCGTAGGGATTGCCGGTCCTATTCCACAAGCATTCGATATTTTAAAATATTAAGTCCAAGTATAAAGGGCACGCTATTTATTACTAGTTTACAGTTAAAATTAAATTATGATTCCCTCAGATAATATTATTACAGTATATTATGTAGGGCATGGAGGATATTTGTAGCCTCCTTGTTTACTTTTGCTTTTGGTTACAGTTCTGAGATTGCTTGGAAAAGTCATATTATCGTATGCAAAGATTAGTTTATCAGTTTTATATTGACAAGATTATACGCACGGGTATAGTCATTGTTATTTTAATAATTATCATCTTAATCACCTTGATCATCATCCATTTTCATATCTAATGCTTGGCTTGAAATAACTACTTTATAAGTTTAATAAATAAATGTTCAGGTTTTAATTTTTAATGTTAAACCTTCGCGTAATATATTATCGTATGCTTTCAAAATAATACCCATTGCTGAAACTTTCGACTAAGCTATCACATGCTCTATTCGACTACTTTGGCAACATTCGTGAAAACTACTGGGATTTGCAAGCTATTTTTTATCGACTTAGAAATAGTTTGCAGTAAGTGCCGAGTGGAGTATTTCTGTTGTACCTAATTTTGGTTTTGGTATATTTTATAATTTATTCCAACATTAGGAAATAGCAATTTGAAATACGACTAAAGAATTCAATATTTTATAAGAAACCATTATTAATTATATTTAACTGATGAATTTTTATAAATTTCATCGAACATAAAGATTAATTATAGAAAGTCTTAGTTTGAGACAAAGTCCCTAGTTTCTGAATCAATACTTGAGATTCCATGCTTTACTATTCGCAAAGACTTCGGTGTTTTTAAAGTACCATCTACAATAATAATAATCCTGAATCTTACAAAACAACGAGCCAAGATGAAAGTCATGTTGTCCTATCATTAAGCAGAACGTTGTACGTACTGAACAATGAAGCATTGTACCAGGACAACATAAAGAGAACGGAGTAGTCCGGACATGAGCACTGTCGCGGAATACCGATGACCCCTCGAGGCGCATGCATTATTTATCCTCCTAAGCCGCGCCAAATGAATGCAGCAGCCAAGAAAAACAACGTACGGAGACAAGCAAGAGTATAAAATGTCTGGATGTGACTGCAACATTTACAACTTGAACGCATGGAAGACTTCTGCAGCGTTGTTTATAATTTCAATAAAAGAGTTTTTTTTAATGAATGCACTAGATACTTACATAAAAAATATGTTTGTCCAATGGTTTCCCTCTAATCACCTAGGCTAGGGCAAATGGATTTTCAAAAGCATTTCATAAAGTACTAAATTATTTAATTATTTGAAAAAAAGTCACTTTATGCCAAGTAAATGAAAATCTCATCAAAAATGTTTTCATGTCAACCTAAGGTCTCTACGAAGATTTGGCTCTGTCGGAATTATTGTTATTTGACCACTATTTTTATGTCTAACTTGACCGGATTATTATATGATAAGGTTTTTTTGTAGTATTAACTTTTCCGGAGCGTGTGGCTCGAAAACGGTTAGGAATACGGCAAAATTGAATAAGAACAAAGTTTTAGATAATTTTATGAAGTTTAATTTATTACAAGATTTTTTTTTCTATGACGCACCGTTCCTGAGACATTAGTGAAAAACCCAAAAGTGGTACCTTTACCCCCCCCCCCCCCCCCCCCTCCCCACTCCGGCTCACCTCCGAGACGTCAGGACTTTTAGCATGTTAACTTCCTAAGTACCCTGAACAAGTTTCAGAAGAAATCACTTAGGTTCATCTCATGCACTCTACACCCCCTTTTAGGTTATTCATTGACTGGACTATAGTGCCATCAAATTTCTATAAGGTGGCTGCTGAGCGAACTGCAGAGTGGCCTGACCGTTGGTGGCAAAACAGGATACCGACCGAAACAAGACTTAAAACTTTTTCGCGCCGTCTGCCCTGTCCAGGGTACATGCCTATTTGAGATAATGACATCTCCGTATTTTCGACAGTGACTAGCCCCGAGTTTCACGACCACCCTGAAATTAGCTCAGCTGAATGAACACTAATATCAGTGGCACACGAGCGCTTCCAGCTTTATCTTCGCCTTGCACTGTCCCCCGCCGTCTGTCAACGTGTATTCGAAGTTAAACGACGGAAATAAAAATCCCATAAATATTGAACAACCATATTTTTCTCACTTTGTCGCTGCTGATCCCGACGTGTCGTTGCTTTCATGCCTTCCCTTGTGTTGTCTACGAGTGTGTACACACTATTCAGTGGGGATGCTTTTTTCTAGATGTGCTTCAGTTTTATAATTTCCTAGTACCTCTCTTCACTGAATTTTTGACCGGGGGGCTTCGCCTGCTTGGATCCCGGGTTTTACGAATGCTTATTTATAACTTTCTGTAGGAAACTTCAGCCAAATCGGTTCGTAATTAAATAACAAACATCCAAACTTATAGACTTACTTTGACACTTTATAATATTAATAGGATTTTCATGAAATTAGAAGAAAGGAGAATGATCAAATTAGCGCATACTTCTTTTTCCAGGTTGGAGGTATCAGGTATCTCTATCTCTCTTTCTTATGTGTAAGATATTCGCATCACATAAATAAAAAGGTAATTTAAGCTTGCCCAATTTATGGCAGCCATAACGACTACGGTCTGCCGGAAAAGTTTACCTGCGCAGGTCAACGGTTTTTCGTATTTCACAAGTCTATCATCAATGCTCTAGGTATTCCAATACACGGTCCATTCTACTTTGCAGATACACCATTATGCAGCTGTAACTATGTTACTTTATCTGCTCTGCTTCGACGATTGCGATTGGATCGAAATTAAAAATATTCTACATATTTTAAATTACATAAAAAACCTATGGCTTAGGCATCCTCTCCTTGTAGATAGTATGTCCAACATTAGAGCATGTTATCTGTAGTAACTTCATGATTAAGATTTATTTGTATAGAAATGGTTTAATAATGTCAGATGTAAAGGCGAAATGGAACTTTGCATCTCCTTATAACACTAGAAATATTGTATTCAATTACAATAGTTCAAACAAATACCTACATATGGCGTTATAAGAGCATTTTGTTAGATTTTATGCCTGTAGTGTGTAGCCCGTCTTATTAATTTTCAGTCTATGCACAACACACTGCGGCTTATTCCGATTCGAGGGGTCCACGGGAGACTGCGTTTGTTTTTATGTCCGCTAAATTTTAGGGATCAATGGGGAATTGCCGGCCTTTATCGGCGCATTGGATTTTATACCGAACAAATGGGGCGATGCTTCAAAAAGGAGGGATAACGCGAGCCTCAGTAAAGGGGGAACTATCCGCAAAATTGGTTAAGCATAAAAAGGTGTAATGTGTTTAATTTATTGCCACTTTCGGTTATTTTCAATGGTTCGATAAGGCTTTAAAAAAAGACGTAAATTATGAAAAATGGTCAAGTGAATATCGTATTCGGGCATCGGAAATAGAATAAGTAATTCTTAAAATTTCAAACGTGTAGATGTGTAAATATAGTTAGGCTGATGATGCCAGTCATGCCTGATGGAAAGCACCATTAAGTCTAGGTTGCAGTGACTAAAAAATACCTGTTTACTATTTTTCTTGCAGGCACCTATATTATACTTGAACAGGAACAAGGAAAGCCGTTCCACACCTTTACAGTTCGTATCATAAACGTGGAAGAAAAAGTTTCGTGTGTAGTGTAGTTTGAGTATAATCGCTAAAGATGGCTAAAGTAGATAAAACAATGATTTGAAATTAAAATGGTCAAGGCCCCATTATTAATTTGGCTTGTCATGATGTCACGGAACCTTCGTATTTGAGATTGTGACTCGCACTTACCCATTTGTTTTGGTTATAAATTGTTTGTGGTGCAATCATTCAGCTAGTTTTATTTGAGCATTAACGATATGCCATTATATATTTCTCTTAAGTTGTAGTATAGTCTAACCCAACGGAACTCCCACACAAAACAACATACATAGTAATTTAGTACAGATTAAGTCTTAATGCTCACTGGGAAGGCGGGCGTTAGTGTTGCCATAATTACTGGGATACAGGTACAATTCCGACGGATTTACACGTGGATTACAACACTAATTGATGTCTGTCTTAGTTTCAGATATAATCTGTATTGAACTTGTATATTGACCGTCTTCTTATTTGTTGCAATATTGCCAACTGGAGAGGAAATACCAAGTGCATAATATAATACCCACATGTTTTAATAAACAGCATGTTAAGAGGTGTAAAAGAGGTTTGTATATGAAAAGTGATGGTCTTTAAATCTATTGAACGGATTTCAAAAATTACTACACCATTGCTGTCATATCGTGGCTACTGCTGCCACTGCTCCCAAAACGTGTACAAAGTCGCAGGAAACAGCTAGTGACTATCGGTATACCAAATATTCTAAACAAAGAAGCGATAGCCCAGTAGTTCAAACGTCTGCCACCTCGTCAGAAGTCTGGGTTTCGAATCACAGGCACATCTGTTTTTTTTTTTCAGAGGAATGCGCATTAATTTGTCGCAGCATAATATCAACTCGCTTCCAATCCTCCTTCACTGTAAAACTATTGAAAGTTCTCCATAATATGCTATCGAAGGTGTAGGAAGCCTGCGAACCGGTATTTGGGAATCGTAGTGGGCTATAACCCTTTTCATTCTAAGAACAAGCTCATACCCATATCAAAGACGTATTAACTGATTTAGATGAAAACGTCAAAGCTATACAAATAAATTCAGGCATAATATAGAACACACACAAATATACCAAAAAACATTTACTTATTCGAGACTTTTGCGGCAGATAATTTAGTAATTTAGTAGAGATTAGAGGCAACGCTTACTGGGTAGTAAGTATTGAGGGTAGGGTGGCTATAATAACGAGGATATACAGGTATAATTCCTTGGGATTTACACGGGGACTCGACCACTATCTTGAACCCACATAACGCCTACGCAAAGGTAGTACGTTTATGGACTGGAAATGTAAAGACGTTACAACAAAGAAAAGCAATATAGATAATACGAAAGTTAAGACTTTTTAATTTTTGTCAAGAAATGTTATTTTTTTATAAATAAATATAATTATATACGGGAAATTTTACCCATCACAATCTAGCCCCGAAGTAAGCGATAGCTTGTGTTATGGGTACTAGATAGCTGATAAATATACGTAAATACATAAACACAATAATATATTGAAAAACACCCAGACACTGGAAAACATTAATGCTCATCATACAAACATTTACTGGTAGTGGGAATCGAACCCACGACCTCCGGCGCAGACAGCAGGTTTGCTACCACTACGCCATTCGGTCGTCGTAAATGTACGTAATAATTTCTAAGAAAGCATGTCAATTGAATAAATTGCATGGTTATTTATTGCTTCTTTCATGCGCAGTACAGCTTTTATTTCACATGAGAATAACAAGTAGGTATGTTTTAATATCTTCGATGGAGAAAAGTGACGTTTTTAACTGTCGTGTATTAAACTTAATTAAAAAAAAATGTGATCAAAGTATTTCCCATAAATATTATTTTGCTTTAAAAGCAACTTTTCTCATGTTATATCTAATATTTTAAATTATTTTGGTGAAATATAGGAATTATGGGATAGGATTAATGGGATTTATTTAAATAGATACGTAACGTCATTTTAATGCATTGAAGTAAAAGTTGAAAGAAGTTTGAGAAAGAGCAATAAAATAGGATTATTTTTCAATTCGACTCTAAAGGGGTTAAAAAAGGGATGACAGGTATGAAGGAATCTTAGATTACAAAAAGGAGATTATTTGTAGACTTACATCTACGGGAATGAATAATGATCATTCAACTCGGAAGAAATACTTTTCATGGTAATAGCGAATGAAAATTCCTAATAACTCTTCAAGTTAGGTATATTTCAAACCACTCGTAAATGATTTTCGTACTAAATAGTACTAAGTGGACAAGAAAGGAAGAGCTTTTGAACGAGAAGAGAAGATGAAATGGAATGGTTTCGGACTTGAACCTCTACCAAAAATGGCTAACTCAGAGATAAACTCCGTGTACGAACCATTCACGCTCGTTTGACTTCACAGTATTATAAAATTCTTATACCGCAACCATACACGGAGGCATACTTATGCCCTCTTATGCCATTATTGCAAAAAGCCACTCCGCTATTACGTGTAATCAGACGGCACTTATCGATTCTTACAGTAAAATAGGCCGCGATCAGAAAATAATATTGGGTATATTTTACTTTACGTATTCTGCATATCAAATAATGTCCTTTAATTAAATAATACGAAATTATATCATTTTATTCAAAAGGTGTTCCTTTTTATTTTGACACACATTTGGAACACGAATTTAACCAAATTATAAAAAAAAAAAATTTCATTAAAAACATAGATTCTCGAATTCCTGAAAAAAGCTGCTTAGCTTTGAAGAAAAATGCCATGAAAAAAAATTCTGCATGCCTGAGACTCCTGAGCATTATAAAAAAAATTTAGATGTTTGTAGAGTCAGCGTAATAAGCTATGCCTAACCTGCGACCATTTGTTAAATGTAAAAAAAAAATGGGAGACAAGTGTTATAACTGCAAGTACCTTCACATTATGTCCTATGCACAACTATACAACAGTGCTAGCAAGGACATCTCGTATATGGTTATAAATTCCATTCACGTAGCAATCCCCTGGTGCCGCAACTATGCATTTAATGAAAATAATAATAAACTACTAATGACATCGACGCTACGTGATAAATTTTTGTACCGTTTTGTGTCTGACTTCAAAATTAAATGTCGTCTGAGTCGGTTTTCTGCCTCAATCTTTACTGCTTACTTAAGTTTTTCCCGCGACTTTAATTGCATGAATTTTGGTTTCGAAGGGAAGGATTCTATATTCCATAGAGGTCCGCGAGCGACGACGTATAAAAATCTATGCTATATTCGTTTCAAATAGCCAAATAATGTCAAGCCAAGCCAAGGCAAGAGTAAAGAAATAGTACTTACTTAAAACATGAAAACATAAAAAGGTATTTTATATTTATATTACTACAAATACTATATATCTAGGCAGTCGTTGTTTTGCCATTTCGGAAACAACTTTCTTCATGCAGTAGGTGCCTAATAATCAACTCGAATTCACTCGCTCACGATATAGGATTCAATTAATGTTGTTTCAGCAAATTAGTAACTTTCACCAGAGTATTTACTTAACTATATCTCTCCTTTGGTCTTCCTATATTATTCAACTAAAATATATAAGTAAGTTTATTATGACTGAAATCTGAATAAATTTATTGGAGGGAACCTAATAATTAAGTAGCGTATATCGTGAAGGAATGCCAAACGCAATACGTATAATCTCGTTATCAAAATACACGAAGAATCCAATACAAGAGCCTCTTATCCTTTCTTTTATGATGACTCTCTGAATGGTCACGGATACCTTCCCAAATATATACGAGTAGGTCAAATATATTTGGGATATAAGTGACTTATTCTGTAATCCTTTGTATTGTACTCGCGAAAATCTTTTACGGGATATTTGCGTCATTCACGTAAAAATATGTCAGCAAAATATAAATGTGAGAAGGGAGCCAAGTTCGGGAAGAAGTAATTTTTGGGACAACAATGATATCTTATCACTTACTTAAAAATACCTAAAAAAGCATGTGGATGACGGCTAAAATATGTAATTTTTACTCTTTATTTATTAACGTGGAATGTCATTGTAATAGTTACACTCTCTCTGTTTTAAATCTTTTTACCATATGTTATAGGTACATATTATGTTATATTTAATTAATTACCATGTTTTTATCGCTTGTCTTAGAATTTCCAACGATTGGTGTAGAAATAATATGATATTTTGCACTGAAACCAACGATTTTTTCCATAGACTGAGCAAAAAAAGCTGCATGTTGTAATTACTCAACTGCTCTCAGAATATGCGATAAATTGAATTTTTCAAATAATTCAACGCAAGCGAAGTAAAAAATTCGCCACTCTCAAAGGAAATCAGCACTTTTTGCGTTTCCTTGAAACTATCTTCAGCTGCTGAAAGTATCGCTTTTTAATGTAATTTCCGATTCGGAAGGCCGGTTGTCCACCGGGACGGTTACTAATGGATTTTGCTCATGCCCCGACGGAGTTTATTTTTCAACGGCGCTCAAAATATTATGAGTGATTTATTCTGTTGTACATTATTAATTTCAATAAAAATATGATTATTCTTATACCGATTTTTCCTCATATTTTTTTAATAGCAAGAGAATTTAATTTAACTAAGGAGGCTCGCGATTTCGCTCACGTAACGCTCTATTTTCCCCTATTTACAAAAGTTATTTCTTTGCGCATGGTTACGTCATGTCGGCTATCTCGGTAGATGTAACTGATAGAAATGACTTACTATCAGGTGAGAATACTATCAAAACGTGATAACACAAGAACAAGAAAATCAAATTACAAGTGAAAAACAAAAAAAATATCTTTAGGGTAAGGTATTTTATTCAATAACTTAGCGAATATTTTTCATGCATTGTTTGGCGCCCACTTGTACTAAATTCAAGGTAATTTATTTTTTAATTTTTATTTTTAGGTTATTATATTTTGCTTTTCAGTTTTTTTTTAACTTGCAGTAACTTGGTAACATAATGTTAGCATTTTAACTTTTAAATGTGTTTGAAAAAATATAATATAATGAAAAATCCTTATTTCTAATAAAGTCTAGCCATATAAAAAGTCTAGCCTAATTGGATCATCGTCTGCAACTCAACAATTCAACTTCCAGCAGTACCTACCACTATTTCGTAATTAACTTTTGGGAAAGCTCAACAAGGCTTCCATCTCGTATCGCAGCCTAGCCTTATTGTTACGGCTAGTGATGCTACACTCGTAAAGTTCTGAGATAGATTCGATAAATTTCATCGATCAAAAATTCAATAGCTTAGCAATATAATAAAGATTTCATAATTGAAGCAAGTGCAATGTTTCACGTCTTTTGACCACATATTCGATAATAATAATATCTAGGTACCTTCTAGTGATGTCAAACTTACATGCTGGGAAAGCGACCATACTACGTATTTGAAGGCACAGTGTCGGCAGACCGTTTATAGCAGTTGACGTATATTGACTTTCACTAAAAACTTTCAAAATTAAATTGTGTCTTAATAAAGAAGTCGATACTAAGTATCGTTCCAACTTCTTGAAAAAGCATAATTATTGTTAAAATTTATTTTATGAAAAACAAATTAACTTACACGTAGTAATGTCAGTGATCAGTTTCATGGCACGTTCCGAAAATTGAATTAATTTCAGAGCAAATTGTCCATGACACTTTAATATTATTTATTTACGTCATACCATATTGGTGCTTGTCGATAGTATAGAGCATACTAGATACGCTCAACATAGTGTCTCTATATAATACACGTTATTATAAATGTTGTTCACAAGTAGTTGCAATGCGTTGCACCTATTTATCATTCTGTCATGAAAAATTTGACTTTTGAAAAACGTTTATAAGTTAGGTGTTTAGAATTTTTCGATATTTCACATCACTATAGCTGCGGCTACTCTGAGCCGGACCTAATTTAATCTTACAATTTTCTACTGCGGTCGCCGCGAGCTCAGTGTCAACGTTTCATCCGGATTTCATCTAACCAACATTTAGTTTGCATTCTCTACCTTCCTTACCAAGGAAGTGACAAAGTCTAATTTGTGGTTTTTTATATATAAATAACGTTGTATTTGTTCCAGTGCAGCGATCACTCTATACAGAAATAACTTGAAAATTTCCTCAAGACTTTGTACTGTCATTATTAAAGTAAAATGAGGATTGTTATGCTGCTTTTGCGTTATTAGTAAGCAACTTTGAAGAGTAATAAGTTGTGTGTTTCAAAAGTGAATAATATTATTGTCTCCCTAGTTTCTTTGCATTGTAATACCGCCAAGTTTTGAGTGTTGGATTTTGGAGTTGGCAAACAGTTTTATATCTGGCGGGACTGTCAAGCCACTCCTAACATTGGTGTGATGTAATGTAACATTATATCCCACGTGTTATTATATGGCATACGTTCCGTTCTACTTTGGCTTGTTGATTTAAGAATAAATTTGCAGGCGATGCCCGTAATTTCACTGAAAAAAGACTGAAAGCCAAATCAGAACACGCCGTTCGCAACAAAGAACTACACAATAGAGATTTTTTCTTAGCTTTATCTATAAAGACGGTCGAACTCGGGTGCCAAAAGCATCCATATCCCATACAATTATAAAAGAAAAATTTATATAAACAAGATTTCATAAAACAAAAGAGCTGTTGTAGGCGGTCAATAAAGTAATCCCATAGAATGATCTGTTTTATTTGCATTAAGGTAAAGAATCTCAAAAAATTCAACAAAATACGTATAGATACTTAGATAAAAGTTTCAACCGTATATTTATAAATCCTCTTCTTTACTCGCGGGTTACTAAACAAAAAGTTTTCATATCTGCAACATAATTTTAACATACTTGAACGAGATTTTAATATACATTTTATTTGCATAAAGAACAATATTCGCTCTTGTGAACAGTTGCGATAACAACTTGCTATGTTTTAAGTTGCTTGTTAACAATACAAAACCAACCATAACAATACTCATTTTACTTTAATAATGTCAGTACAAAGTCTTGGAAAATGTTCAAGTTGTGGTTGAGCAGAATGACCGCTGCACAGAAATTGCGGTCAATCTTACTATTACAGCTAGAGTTGGGCATTTGCGACTTTATTTTGAAGTCATAAGGATATTTTAATAGTCGTACAGATGTTGGTAATATGAAAGCCGAATGAAACGGTGACATTGAGCTACGGCACTAGGACTGTGGGAGAAAATTGTGAGATCAAATTAGGTCCGACTTTATGTTCCGACAACAATAAGGAGTGGCTTGGGAATGAAATGGACGTCTTTTTGTTGAGGCGTTTTGTAAATTAAATTTTTAAAGCTTCCGAACACGCTTGTTTCTTGGTTAGACTGTTGTATGCACAATAAGACAAATATCTTAGATCACATAAAGCAGTCTACTATAATGATTCTCTAAACCACACTGCAAAGGTCTAAAATACTCTCCCGACAACTAGGGAAGGCTACCATCTAGGTACAACTTGGGTGCTCTCAAGTTAGGCGCTCTACCCACTGCACCGCGCCCCGTCGCGTAGCGCGGGATGGCAGATTTTACCATTGTATGCAAGTATCTCAATTTGTATAGAAATCACGCCTAGCACAACACACTGGCGACGCGAAAACGCGCGGGAAGGCGGCCGCGCGCAGTTTTTGCCAATCTGCGCGGGAGCGCGGGGCGTGCCGCGGGGTATGACACACCGGCTCCGCAGTCCCGGGCGTGATTTGATACTGTCCAAAATCTTCTATGGACGCAGTGTCTTTTAATTCTTGTATACAGAAACCTTAAAATGACAATATAAGAGGCCGTTTCCACGCTGGCGTTGTTCGTAATTCCGCTCGGCCCGTGGGCCGAACATCTTGAAATTGAATAAGTTCGTCCATTCTACACGGCGATCAACAACACTGTGGCGGATTTTGGATTTGGCCGTCACAGAGAGGAACGTGCAGGGAGCACGCAGGTTGTAGACGATAAATAAAACACTCAGTCTTATTGTATCGCAGAGATACGACCTCTGAAGAGCCTCGAAGTGAAGTGTGCCTGCTGGCTGAATTCTATGGGTATTTAACGGCTACCTGAGTAGGCGCATTCTCGCATTCTTTATTGAATAGATATAATCAATGAGTAACAGAGATAACAATAGATGCTTAAACTAGTGTAGCTATACATGATAGAGACGCACTTATGCGTTAGACAAAGATAACAAATTGGGCGTGATAAGTGATAAAGACAAGTATACATTAAAAGTGAGAAGGATCATAAGCAATTTAGACAAAGACAAACCTATGTGGTGAAGCGAGATGGGTTGTACACCCGCAATATGCAGTACTGTAATGACGTGGTTCTAGTGCTAGTTTACAATGAATATTTGTAATTAAATTAATGTAAGTAGCAAATATGATCTATAATTAAGCTAGGAAATAATGAGTATTTACATATTAAGGTAATGATCACTTAAAATAAGTATTATAGCTAAAAATATAGATCTATTAACATAATTACTACTAAATATCCTAATTTAAGCAATAATAAGACAAGATATTAGGATGATTTATTCGTCTTAGGCTAGGTAAATAACTAAATAATCAACGATACATACTATTTTAGGCAAACAGTTACTTAGCTAATTAATCCGACAATTTCGTAAAAATTTGTGCTATCGACAATCTTCAACAAACACAGTGAACATACGAGTTTATTTAGCGCGAGGCCATCGTAATCTGCATCACTGCGCGGGCGAGCAGATTACACCGCTAAGTAAGGCAGATCTGCGCATCTGTCACCGCGCGCGTTATCTGTCGCTCCGCGCACCGCGGCGGGACGCGTCTTCAGTGGGTGGAGCGCCTTAAGAGTGAATAGGAGTCCCTTATACAAACGCGCTCCACCTTACACTGTATCATCCTTCATCACTTTACATCAGGTGTGGTAACAGTAAGCAAATAGTAAAAGAAAAAAAACTGTATATTTAGCTTTTTTTTTACATTATAAATCCATATGTAAAATCTCTCCAAAAGGAAATAATACAACATATAATATAAAATATATAATTAAATAATTATAATATAAATTCAAAAAGATACGATTCAAAGCATTTAATATGAAAATTGTCTGCGAAAATCACACATGTAACTTGCAAACCAACTTTAAAGTTGAATCCATACATTGAAGTAAGGTTAAATTTCTCTCAACACTCAAGAGCTTTGGACGTCAAAGCGACTCAAATGTAAATAGCTTAAATAACAGAGCTAAAGGCTGCAAGATAATCAGTTCAACCAAACAGTCGGTAAGCAATTTACTGTGGATTAAATCCCAATTCACTCGAAGCTCGTCCCCAAAGTGAATAATACAGTTTTGTTTATACTGTGAAGTTACAGCTCTAACCGAATCCATTCAGGGATGTTTGAGGAAATGTCTTCTGGAGATACGTATGTATCCTCTCATTGAATTTTAGGATAGGTAGGTTTATTTATTTCACTTTTGATAACTTATTTAAAATACTGTTTCGACATAAATCACCCAGAATGATAACTTCAATAACTCTTTATATTATGGTCAAATTGACAATAATAATTTTACGCCGGCCAAGGTAGCCGAAGATCTGTTTTGTTTTGTATTTACTAATAATGTCAACGGCAGTGTGGACGGAAAATCTATGTATTTATGTTCACCATTTGAACATTTTTTAATTGTACTAGTGTCACACATTTTAATGTATCTTATTTTTCGTGATGAGTTTAATAAATAAGTAATAATAGAAAAATTTGTACCTCCCCATTTTTTGGAGTATATCGCATGAATAGATGAGATTTGGCATAACTAGCCCATATAGTTAAGGAATGCAGACAGCCAAAAAGTAATAAATTACTGTCTGATTTCGATCAATTTGCATGGCTTCTAGTAAAAATAACTAGATCCCCAGTGGGTGTTCTTAGCGTGGAAGTGACATTATCATATAGAGTGACATTTTCACTGCACTGCATTTCAAAGACGCGTCTTGTAAGGGTCTTAGAGGCAATCTCCTTTGACACCGAGGCTTTCAATAAGGACTTAGGTACTTCTTAGGAGATCTACCCTCAACATATCACCTAGATTGTATTATAATTTTAAATTGAGAACGATACTTTTCAAGAGTATTTTGCAAATCCATCATTACTTAGGTACTTATAAGAATTTTATATATTGGTCAAACACATTGTGTAAGTAAGGTACATATCTACCTATAAAACATTTCTTTCAGGTCTTTCATCTGGTAATCAATTATTAATATACATCTAATATTATTTTTAACCCCCGACGCAAAAGGGGTGTTATAAGTTTAACGTGTCTGTGTATCTGTGTATCTGTCTGTGGTATCGTAGCGCCCAGACGGATGAACCGATTTTCATGAAGTTTATTTTGTGTCATAGATAATTTTATCCCGTGTGTTCTTAGCCATGTTTCATGAAAATCTGTTCAGCCGTTTGAAGATTATCAGCTATTTTCTAGTTGATGAGGGGATCTGACTAACTTCTTTATGTCCGATCGATTCGAAATTTGGTACCGTGTAGCTTCAATGACATTGAAAGTATATGGTATGGTAACCATGACCTGATTTGCCGTTTGAAGATCAGCAGCTCTTTAATAGTTGATGAGGGGATCTGACTACCTTCCATATGTCCTATCGTTTCGAAACTTGGTACCGTGTTATTTCAATGATATTTAAAGCGTATGGTAAGGTAATCATGACCTGATCAGCCGTTTGAAGAAGATCAGCTCTTTATTAGTTGATGAAGGGATCTGACTACCTTCCATATATCCTATCGATTCGAAGTTTGGTACCGTGTTACTTCAATGATATTGAAAGTATATCGTAAGGTAACCATGTCCTGATTTGCCGTTTGAAGATCATCAGCTCTTTAATAGTTGATGAGGGGATCAGACTACCTTCCATATGTCCTATCGTTTCGAAACTTGGTACCGTGTTATTTAAATGATATTTAAAGCGTATGGTTAGGTATTCATGACCTGATCAGCCGTTTAAAGAAGATCAGCTCTTTAATAGTTGATGAAGGGATCTGACTAACTTCCATATATCCTATCGATTCGAAATTTGGTAGCGTGTTACTTCAATGATATTGAAAGTATATGGTAAGGTAACCATGTCCTGATTTGCCGTTTGAAGATCATCAGCTCTTTAATAGTTGATGAGGGGATCTGACTACCTACCATATGTCCTATCGTTCCCATAGGCATACATAAATTGCTTAAACTAATACAAAAAACAAATACCTACCTAATATTTAACCTAAACTTACGAGTAGGAAGGTAAAACTTAATCTAGTAAATGAAAACTAATATTATACCTAATTACTTACTTATCACTATTAATACCTTCCCTATATTTAATACCTTATTACCTACTTTAAAAAGGACAAAATAAAAGTAAAATTACAAATTTTAAAAACCCCCGACACAAAAAATAAAATATAAAAAGTAACAAATAACATTTTAAACCTATTATAATAATTATTATCGTCACAGTATAATATTAAGTACGTTCAAATATTTTTTAATTCAAGCGTCGTCGCATCGTCGGGGGACCGTTAGAGAGACAGAAAGGGGTGTTATAAGTTTAGCGTGTCCATATGTCCCCCGACGATGCGACGACGCTTGAATTAAAAAATATTTGAACGTACTTAATATTATACTGTGACGATAATAATTATTATAATAGGTTTAAAATGTTATTTGTTACTTTTTATATTTTATTTTTTGTGTCGGGGGTTTTTAAAATTTGTAATTTTACTTTTATATAATTATTAATTTTATGTATTTGACTACCCATTGAATAAACTTAAACTGCGCTTTGACTTTGCGTTTAGTCTAATAATATCTTTTTTTCTTTTTGGAATGAAACTATACGAGAATAAACACGTTTGTGCTCAATTTCACGCTCAGCCGGGTCCGCCAAAAGAATCCGCTCGACGAACAAAATTACTTATCTCGTACAAGGCTTTCGCAATGAACGATATAACTATATTACATAAAATATAAACCATTCTAAGGAAAGTAAATGCAGATAATTTTATGATGAGTTCCAGAACGAATTTTTTTTGATTGTCTTATTAGAGCCTTTATACGGTCTACTCGTATAATACATCTCAGGTACCTACGAAAGACATATGACTGTACACCAAATCCTTGTTCCTTTATTTGACTATTATTAGGTAGATACAATATCTGCTGTCTACCAAACTATTGTCTTATGCGATAAATTTTAATCATCTAATGAAAAAAAGATCTATAAAATACTAATTAAATAAGAATAATTTTTTTTCTACGTCAGTACGATTTCTGACAAAGTTTAATTCATTAATTCTGCTTGTAAAGTATAACGACTAATGACTGTCTATTGATCTGGCAATTTTCAATTCAAATCACTGAACTAACTCTACCATTTATCGAAGTTAAATCCGTAATGTTAAAACTTTTATTAAATTTGTATAAAACTTTGAATTAACAAATATTGACTGCCTAACGAGATTTAACTTTTTCAATTACATTATTTGTGTATTCTGTCTGTGTTAAATCCGAGAAAACTTAAACTTAAAAAAACTCTGTCTGAAAACTTAGTCTTAGTCAGAAACGACTTAAATCCAAAACTTATAATATAAACTCGTGAAATTCAGTCTTAATATAAACAAGTAATGCTACAAGTAATCAATCTAGATAAATATTATATTATTATATCTAGTAGATTAGTATATACTTAGTATCAAGAGAAATTAAGGTGGTGGTTATTTATTTTTTCAAATATATGAGACTATATTTATATATTACATTGTAAGCTTATGGCAATGAATCTTGCGCAAATAATATAACTTATCAGAGCTACATTTTCTTCATTAAAACATTACTCATGTAAATGTAAAAATGCTCATAAGTCGTAATTAAATTCATTAATGCTTTGTTATTCACTTGGCTTTTCAAATTTTAATTTTTAGCTACTTGATAATAAATAAGAATGTTTTTATCTTTGTTTCCCATAACTCACAATTACAAAACCAATCTGCTTGAATTAGCCCTTATTAGCTACTTATTATATCCCACTTATCCTGAAAAATAAAGGTGTTGACGCAGGATTTTTACCACGGTTTTTTACTTTTTTAAATTTCCACGTACGTGGCGAAATAACGAGCAGAACCAATATAGTCCTACATTAATTTGTCCTATAGTAAAACCTCATTATAAACTTCCAAATTAAATTTAAGAGCATAGTTTCGTGAAATAAGGCGCCACCCGAGCAGCGGGGCGGTTGGCATTGTTTGGCACTGCGATATAGTATTATTAATAAACTCAAATGAACTAAGCCCATATTTTAATTTCACGTACAATCGTGAAGCCAGAGATTTTGTTGTGTGGTGTGTGTTATAGGATATAGCGACTGTTTTGTACTGCTCGACACCAAGTCATTGTAGCCTTCTTTACTTAGGTGAGAAAATAAGTAAAGATCTAAAATATGTTTTCATCTCACCCGCTCGGAAAGGAGATTTTTAATGCCCAAAATGCGGGCGGGAAATGCTATTATATTCCCTAGGGCGAGAAAGTAGTATGAAAATCCTTTCCCGCCCTAGGGCCGCAAAGCATTTCTAAATTCGAACATGACGTAATCTCGTATTGCGTCTATAATAATGTCTAATTGTGGCACCACACATGGCTATTTGTATTTGTGATTGGATGATCGCGTATTTGCCAAAATTTTCGACCTCATGGAGCCAAATATGTTATTGGCTTTATTTGCCAAACAGGCAAATATGGCAATAATTTTGGCAAATATACTCTCCACACATGAAAGTTATTTGACAAATATAAAAAATAGGCAAATACAAATAGCCATGTGTGGTGCCACCATTAAACTGAAGACTTCTTTTTTTTTAAATAATGCATACGGTCAGTAACGAAGTTCGACCTTTGAGTTTGTATAGGTGTACATGACTTTTTGTTTTTACATTTTCTTAGAATATCAATAAAAATAATAACTCCTATTTAAATAAATAATCCTTACCGTAGAAATTTTATGATTAATTGGTTAAGCAGATCTAAATGTTAATACACTTGTATCCTTTAGGTCGTCAAATTTATTGTATTTTCACTTTATTTAACATTTTTTCTTTATTCTTTACCATTTAAAGTTTCATCAAATCAGTAATACATATCATGTTTAAACCAGGGGTATCCCTACACAAAGAATTAAAAAGGAACACTATTGAATATAATAGAACTCAATATAATAAGTAAAGAAGGCTCCAATTTAATGACAAAGGAGGACGATATAATAAAAATCCTCATAAGATGGTACTCTTGATACGTCATATACTCTTGATACGTGGTAATTGCGACGACTTTTAAAAAAAATATATCATACTAGCAATAGGCTATTTGACAACAATGAAAATATACCTGAAATTGTGGTAAATCTCACTAATAACAACGTAAATAAGCATATTTCACTTTATTTTAATCAAATATATGTATATTTTTCAGCAAAATAAGAGTTTAATAATGTTATAATTTTTGATATTTTACCTGTGACAGGAACGCCCTGTGATTGGTTGCAACTCTCGTGACGTCACACTCGAAAATTTGCGGGAAAACAACAGCTTTTTGTACTGATTTTTCTGAGTGTTTTGTTTGGCGGGCGTTTTATTTTATCTTTTAGCTATTTAAACAGTAATTTTCTGGTTAACTTTATAACTAAACATACTAAGGAAATAAATAATTAAGTATTTCAAATCGCAGAATGGAATCAAATTTTGTGCGAGCTGATAATAGCAACCTACCTAAGGTAGATGCTTTTATGGTTGCACTTTACTTTAAGAATAATGCTGATTATTATGGCGCGGATCTGAAAACCATAAAAACAGCAATGTAAGTACCTACCGCGTCGAACATATTAGTCCTTCCTTTATTTATTATAATCATTAATCATTATCTCATTTTAGTTTATGTTGACAAATACTCAGGAAGTTCATGGGAGTTCGGTTTATCATAGTGTTTTCTTTTGTTTTACAGTTCTGCACCGATATTAGCAAGTGAAAACATACATATTATGTTCCAATAAACATAATAAACTTGAGATAATAAACTTAACAGATAACAGCTATGAATATATTATATTAGGTAGTTAAAATACACAAAGAGACTCTAAATGCTAGACCCATATTACCTAAATTGGGGTTAGTTTTAGATGTTAGGTTATATAACTTATTTTTTAATAAGAACCGATATTATATTTAGCTTGAATATTAAATTAAAAGGTAATTATTAGGTAGGTACTTACATCAAAGTGATCTTCACACATAAAAACATTTGAATGCGTTAAAAAGGCCTTTGGATCTCTTCGAGCTAACTGTAACCATTTTTTTCGCCTTTTATCTGGTACAGACACAAACACTTTTTGAGGGCAATTTATGGAGGTATTTGTACATAATGGTACTACACAGCATTTGTACACCATTCTTTCTGTTAAAATATATTAATTTTTATTAAATTTAAAGAAAAGCGAAGAAATTCAACTAAACTGTATGGTACTGTAGTCTGTTTGACAATGTGTGACGTCACGAGTCAGATGACAAGCGCCATTACGAAATTGGCGTTTTTGGCGCGGTTTTGAAAATTGAAACTTTAAAAGTGGTTTTTAAAGGGAATTACATTTAATTTCCGCTAAATATCAATGTAATGTGCTTATTAGGTAGTAATAAATTCTTTAAAATCATTTTCAAAATTTAGTCAAATAGCCTATTGTCTACGCTAAAGTCACGTGATCGGATATTATGTTATTCTCACACAGTTTTTTTTTCATTTCGTTCAGATCTGATATTCCGCTGTCGCTGCTACCTTGATCCAGCATTTGCTAGGTTTAAGCTACTACGCAAGTTCATAATTAGCTATTTCCCATTTCGCTCGCGGCCGTCGGCTTTGCGCCTTAATTAACTGCACTGTTCTGTAATATTCTGAGGGGTACAAGCTACAGCCACTCCGAGCATGTAAGAGTATGTTTCATAATAATATGACATAGCGGGTTCACCACCGTAATTATATTATGTAGGTAAAGGTATTGCTTTGTAGGTAATATCACCGAAAACCATTTCTGATAAAATTTTCCTTTATTTTTATTTCATATAGGCCCAGCTTACAGCCTCATATGTATATTATCTCTGTAATGTTACTAAATTCTAATAAGAAGAATCTATAATTCAATTAAATAATTATTGAATTTAATTAAACAATTATTGATTAAAATCAATGGGTGGGTAACCTTACCAACTTTCTTTAGCCCCCATAGAACGTGCACCCATTACACAAAAGCTTATGCCCATTTTTCTTCCATCCCTTTGTTGAGGATGGCGTCGAGGCTGTGTTAATAATGACAATGACCTTCCTTCAGAAGATTTTGTTTTAACTGCCTCGTTGGCGAGCGGTGAGCACTGGGTCCTGGGTTCAATTTCCGGGTCGGGCCAATGTTTATTATTCAGTTTTTCTATCAGGATTTTTTTAGTATTATAGCCTGGAATTTTTAATCGGCGGTGTTTTACCCTCGTGCCTCGGAGAGCATGTAAAGCCGTCAGTCCTGCGCCTGATCTTTATCCATTCGTGTCAGAACTGTCATTCCATCGGGCCTTAAGACTGAGGGAATAGAGAGTGCAATTCGTGAGCTTTTCAACAAACAAATGTTGCACTCATTTGTCTGAACAGCTTATTACTCTACAATTATAATGAAGGGCTGAAAATTTTCGGAACTAAATATTTCAGGACAGAAGAAACACTAATTTAACTAATAACAGCCGAAGGGTCATTTTAGACGCAAATCCAAATTACACGCTAACAAGTTAAAACGGCTGAAGTTGAAAACTTTAATTTGGAAGCGCAGTATTTGTGAGCGGAAACAAAATTTTCGCCCCCACCCGGCAACTGTCAACTGCAAAGAGTTTCGTGTAAGGAAATTTCAGACCGGTCACGCGGACCGCCAGTCTAGTCTAGGGCTCAGAACTTGGATATAGAGTTGAACAAAGAGGTATGAACTTATTAAATCCGTGCGAATAATTCGTTTATTTATTGTCCATACCAAAATGGTAAAAATGAAACCCTTGTGGTGCGACTTCATCCGTCCGTCCGTCTGTCTGTTTGTCACAGTCAATTATTTCAATTTTGTTAACCCAGGATATAATAACCATCCCAGGATAGGACCTATCTCCATTCCAAATAGTCAAAACGGTTCAGTAGTTTCGGCCTGAAGGAGTATTTCTCTATATCTACAAATTTTGGACCCCTGTTGTACCCCCGTAGTGGGGTGTGAAAAAGTGCTACTTTCTTAATGCACTCCTACGCCTCATAAATATGACCAACGTGCCAAAGGAGTCTCTAGACACATTTGTTTGGACTGTGCGTTAATGTATCAGTCACACTTCAATCGGTCAGTTTATTTTATTGCTTATGTGATAATAAAGATCTGTAATGAAGAATAATAAAGAATTGCTCTAATTTTTATTAGTTCCTTCAAATATTTTGTATACGTAATCATATTTTACTGACTAGTCTTAAGAGGCTGTAATGTTTGCCATATAAATCATTTTATTCATTGAATTTTTGGATGTTATCATCTAAATTTTAACAATATCTAAAGAAAGCCTTCCTTAACACTTCCATAAAGCCTACAACTTTACATCCGCACAAAAGTTTAGACAAACACGCTATGTTCACGTCGGGCTGTCAAGGGTTTGAGATTCAGGTTTTAAATTAGCGCGGACTAGTCGCAACACGGGGCGGAAACCCGCCTAATCCGTTTAGGTCACGCCACGTAACCTGACTCGCACTGTTTTGGTTGCAAGAAAACTACCTTAACAGCAACCACTAAGCGATTCGTCAGAAATGTGACTGTGCATGCTGAAAACTCGTGTCGATAAAATAGGTGGCGTTTAAACCAAGGACGTCAAATTTTTATGTACCTACCTATATACCTACTCCTAATGTTGTGTGTTACTGTAATTTCTTTGACGTGACAACGTCTTTTAATTCGATAGAGCCGGTTGCACGCACGAAAAAACATGACTCATCCGGCGTTACCGGCGTTACTTCGCTCATGCGGCGTTACCGGCGTTACCTCGCGAGCGCGGAACGAGCGACAAAGAAGACGTTGTCACGTTCAACTATCGTCAGTAAACCGACTTTACAGACAGCCAATTTTGACGTGACAACGTCTTATAAATCGATAGAGCCGGTTGCACGCACGAAAAAACATGACTCATCCGGCGTTACCTCGCTCATGCGGCGTTACCTCGTTCATGCGGCGTTACCTCGCGAGCGCGGAACGAGCGACAAAGAAAACGTATCGTCAGTAAACTGACTTTACAGGCAACCAATTTTTTTGACGTGACTACGTCTTATAAATCGATAGAGCCGGTTGCACGCACGAAAAAACATGACTCATCCGGCGTTACCTCGCTCATGCGGCGTTACCGGCGTTACCTCGCGAGCGCGGAACGAGTGACAAAGAAGACGTTGTCACGTTCAACTATCGTCAGTAAACCGACTTTACAGGCAACCAATTTTTGACGTGACAACGTCTTATAAATCGATAAAGCCGGTTGCACGCACGAAAAAACATGACTCATCCGTCGTTACCTCGCTCATGCGGCGTTACCGGCGTTACCTCGCGAGCGCGGAACGAGCGACAATGAAGACGTCGTCACGTTCAACTATCGTCAGTAAACCGAATTTACAGGCAACCAATTTTTTTGACGTGACAACGTCTTATAAATCGATAGAGCCGGTTGCACGCACGAAAAAACATAACTCATCCGGCGTTACCTCGCTCATGCGGCGTTACCGGCGTTACCTCGCGAGCGCGGAACGAGCGACAAAGAAGACGTTGTCACGTTCAACTATCGTCAGTAAACCGACTTTATAGGCAACCAATTTTTTAACTATTATAGGCTAGCGCTTGACTGTAATCACTGATGGAAAGTGATGATACAGTCTTAGGTGCTACGCGCTTGCCTAGGAGATGCCTATTCACTCTGGATTTGAAGGCCCGGGTTGTAAGTGGCAGGAAAGATAGTCAGTGCCTGAGAGGGTACTCATTCACGTAACTAGTTGGTTTAACTGTTTAGAATTGAGATTGTGACACTAAATATCTACGTATATAAACCTAAGCAGTTGCTCTCTTAACTCTTATGAAACGTTATGTGTGTGCGATAGGGAGACAAAAAATCTCTGCATTTTTTCAGTAGAACTTTCATGGCAAAGTATTTAAAAAATGGCATTTTTATTTTGTGCAATTTTCGGTTTATACGTGACTATTTAACGTTTGCATGGCTTTGAAAATCATCCTCAATGATAATAAAATTTAGTAACTTCAAAAAGATGCAAGTTGGTACAAAGGAGAAATAATAATTGATTGAGGTGATTCTATTGAAAATCACCCAAAAAGCCAAACCCTCCCGCTAATAGCCGTAGAGTACGAATCAATAATTCATTCAACCAATTATTTCCGCCAAGATGTGACGAACGTCTGGATAGGCAAATTAAAGGGCATTCAGATCGCCTGGGGCAGGCTTCGAGGTACCTACGTCTGAGAGTCCATTCACACTTATCGAAAGTACGTCGCAAATAATTCTTCAACTCAATAGTCGTTTAGTAGACGATGGGCATGATGCAACAAACGTGACAAGCAATCGGTAACTCAATGTCCTAGGTCAAAGAGCTACATATTGCGAATACTAATTGTGTCTAATCGTAGACGAGTACATACAACCACATCTTGATATTTTCACATTCATCAGAGTTGTTCATCTAGGACTATAGATTACGCTGCGTCTGGTTTAAACTTTCGGTTACGTAATTGATCGCCGATGTGTCGCATGCTAAGCAAAATAATTTAAAATAGGTACTTTTCGTGGAAATTGTCCTCAGATATGACTTTCGGCACTACCAAGTGCGAAGTGACGCGATATACCAAGTTCATTTCGGCTCGGCAAAAACACTGCGATCGTATTGAGTCGTTGAGCGACTAATTTTTGGTAGGTGTGAGTAAACACGAAACTGCGACAAACGACAGCCCACGGCCAAAGCGGAGAGCCCATACTTGCGAATGCAAGGGCATTAATTAAGGGTTGGGACAAAAGACTGTCTGGGATTCTGCAATACAATCTGAATATTCACAAGTTGCAATGCTTGCAAGTTGCAATTCCAATGTCACTTAATACATGAACCGAGCGTATCTAATTTTCTAATGAAACTATCTATCGACTATACAGGTGGTCAAAAAGTCGTGGATCAAACAAGATAGGGAGATAAAGGAGGTCAGTTCCAACAAAAATATTTCTGCCCATAGTTTAATTTCCCTAAAAGTTATTTCGTTTGATGCATGATGTGATGGTAAACAGTAGTTAACCATCACATCATTCACAGTTACTGCAAAAGCTAATTATGATTATTAGTTATTACAATAAATAACACTTTCAGCGTTATATTTTAGTCGCCGGTTATTGTCAAACGACGTGACAAGTACAATCGAGCAGTTAATTACTTGCTCCGAAGCAAGGGGCTACATATTGGTGGCCAATTATAAAGTTTGCTTAACGGAAACCAGTTCCACGAGACCTCCGCTTTTGGTACGGTTCTTTCTGAAATCGGTAAATTGTGAAGGTCAAGGTTTTCGGTCGGTGACTTACCCTCTGTTTGCATTCGGTGAAAACCAGATCTGAAAGTTTGTCCAAAACAGTGTCTGTTTGGTGTTTGCATATTGTAGGCGGCGTGAATGTCGAGTTTTATAACTTTGGGGCGTAAATGTACCCGTTGAACTTTTAAGCAAACAAGTGAAATTGAAAGTGATTTTTAACAAATGAATTGAAACCATAAAAACATTATCATCTGCTATATAAAATTCTCGTGTGAAAGTGTTTGTAACAAAACTCCACGGAAACAGCTTGACAGATTGTTTTTGTGTAGGCATAATTAATAGGTATGCGAATAGGACGTCATTTATTTCATACCCCCAAGTGAGAAATAATTTACACGGCAAAACAACGTTAGTCCATCTATCATATTATTGAGTCAAATAACTATTTTAATTCCATAACTTAAAATCATTAAAACTATAGGTTTTGTGCGGGGCCGTCCGCATTTTTCATGAATCCAGTGGTAACAGTGTATTTTTCTTGAATTTAATTCAAATGAAGATGAAATGGAACAGTAGCTATGACGTCATCAAATAAGAAACTTTCATGATTCACGTTCAAATACTAACATCGGTAGCATTAGTACAGGTTTTTGTACAACTTTCGAGACGCCGAAAGCTTAGTTCGCAATGTTTCCGCTTGGGACGCTGGCTGTAGGTGTAAAGTACGATTCACGAAAGATGACCACAAATGGCGGGCCTATTTTAGGTCTCTTTGGACTTACCTAACTAATATTATGGTCTTATTTATTTTAACTAATATATATGGTCTTATTTAACTAATATATGGTAATTATTTTGGCTTAAGTCTTTTCTTCATGAGTGTACATGAAGAAAAGACCCGCCATTTGTGGTCATCTTTCGTGAATCGTACTATACAGAGAAATCCCTTCCGTTCATTCGAATCGAATCGAGTCGACTCTAAATTCGCACCAAAACTTGTACGAACCCTTGTAGGCACTCGAAGTAAAGTTGAACAGCTACCAAAAAATGCAATTTTACATGCATGATAATGCACGAAAACCGTTTTAGTCCCACAACTATGCGAATAATCCGGCTGCGATAGAGAATTTAACCGTCAAAGAAAATTACGAAGGTGTGAAAACAATTTACCAACACTTATCCTACCTACCTGAAGGTGAAGACCCAAAACATGTCAGTACTAACATTGTTGGAAGAAAGCAAAATGGCGGCCAGTCAACATAGTTAACGGCAACAACAAAATTGCTATTAAACACACATATAAAACACTCCCGTGGCAGTTATTAACAAGGTCGTTTATATTGCGACAGAACGATATCTACTAATTACGTCTGTATCCATTTGTTTAAAACAGGTAAGCAACTAAAGGAAGCTAGTCTTTGTCAAAACGCTGACGCTTTTGGTGTTGCGACCTCTGCAACTTACAATAATTCTGTTGATTACATTACAGGCGCCACCGATTGTTGCAATCGGTTCAGTACATTCGGACATCCAATTTATTCTTCACGTTATTGTTATTGTTGTTTTCATCGTACTACCGTAGCTCTGTCAGTTTTATATGGTAGTCAATTTTTATTCTACTGACTGATCATCGCCAGAATCAATCGAAGGGCTGGACTGGGCAATTATATGTCTAGTATATTATAATTATAAGGCGTATAATAGATTTCTGTACAAATCAAAGGTGCATGGATGATCTGTGCAAAGTTGCACTGTAGGTTTTGGCACAGATGTTCCCTTTAGGACTTAGACACAAGCCATATTATTATTAACAGATATCGTGTTAATTATAATATGGGGCTGGTTTTAAATTTAACTATTGAAAGAAATTCAAATATTTTCCTACGACAGAATAGTGAATCGTATGGTGGTAATGTAAACGGAGTCTATCACACGCCGCTATTCACACGTACAGGTAATCTGTTTATTTTGTCGCTGAGAAGGTTATTTAATAACGAGCTGCCGGTAATTATGAGGTGGCTATTAGCTTTGTTAGCTCGTTTATTACGCTCTAATATTACAAATTATTTAACCAGCTACTACAATATGATGTTATATTGTATGTTTGATCGGCTCGACCGATTGTTATGAAATTTTCAGTGAATGATCACTGCGTCTGAGAGTAGGTTGTTATTTATTTTTATATCCGTAATGGCAAAACAAAGTGTTAAATCATCTACAAATATAAAAGTTTTTGTGACAAAACTCCTTGACCAATCCAATCCAAATCCAAGCCTGACCGATTTTTATGTTGTTTTTTTGTGTATATTTGTTAGGTCTGAGAATACACCTAAGGTGAGTAGTAATTTATATAGAAAATGCCATCGGCTTCACCAGCTTGAATTTCTTAAGATTTTTTCCTGAAATCCCTTTACTTTTCGAGATATCGTTATCTATCCTATACCTTTAAACGAGCAATTCTTGTATATATATATATTTCTATATAATCTGAATCTCGGAAACGGCTCGAACGATTTTCATGAAATTTAGTATACATGGGGTTTTGGGGGCGATAAATCGATCTAGCTAGGATTTACTTTTAGAAAATGTCGAATTTACCAAAAAAAATATAAACCCTGCTGCCATCTATTGGCAACCGAGCAAAGCTCAGTCACCCAGATATTAAATATAAAAATAGAAAAACTATGTTTTTCTATACTTGTGACAATTTTTCAGATCTGTTTAAGATAAAAAATAAACATATACCTACATTAATACACAAATTTTTCTAGAACCAACTTTTGAATCTAAGGCCTTCTTGATAAATATTTGCAGACATGACAATTAACTAAAGTTTATGTCACAAAGATTCCAAGATGTTAGAGACTAAACAATAGGAAACATTTCTTGGCTAAGAAACTTCTCCCAAAATGGCGGAATATATTATGATTCTAATTATGTTGTGTGAGCGGAAATTAATTCCCGTCGAAGTTTAATTTAGAGTAACGTGCCTAAATATTTTCCACGGTTAAGATGGGAAAAGCCTTATTTACACAACACGATAAATTCAGAACAAAATAACTAAAAATACTATGCAAAGCGAGATATTTAGCTGGGCAACTCTACATGTAGGTATTTTGCCTAGTAATTAATGAATTTTAATAGTGTCTTATGTGCACACGTCTTCGGCAACTTAGGCATTTAAGCTAAAAATTTCAATAAGATATAGATAAATAGTTTTTTTTAACCATGATGATACATACTACGTTCTTATCGTAACTCAACTAAAAAATTCTCAGAGCCGGTTATTTTTCTGGCCTTCAATAAGATACAAAATTATTTAAAAACAGCCTAAGCCATTTGCTTATTTTTCTTCCCGATATCGTGTCGGTACAGTATTACTTAACAGGGATCTTTTCCATTGGCTGCACGTGAATTGAAAGAGATTTCTTATTTACGTATGAGTATGTTGTACACATACCTACATTACAAAGCCCTTACGTAATAACGTTTGCAATATTTAATGTTCGTCTTGATGGAATACTTAGAATCTTGTTCTTTTTTGTACGTTATAGCACAGTGTTAAAATATTGATATCTTTAAACTGTGGTTATAGCATCAAATATAATCACAATATCACTAATGGTCACAACTTCCGATCGACTTCCCCAATAATTAATTCTGAAATATACAACTAAAGTGAAATATATTTACAAAATGCTCGCTTAAGGTGTCCAAAACATTGGCGCTGTCGCCTCGCTGTATAGCTAGGCAATAGCGCCAATATAACTAAACTAGTAGGGTGCGTGGTGGCGCGGGCCACATGTGGCCCGCGTGCTGTCTTCCCCCTATTTGCCTTTCAACCTTTAGTCTCTTCAACATTCGCCATACATTTTCTATGAAAAAATAAATTCCGCCATTTTGAATTTTCTTTTGTATCCATCGAATAGACCTTCGGGTCCTGATCACTTCTTGTCAAGAAACCGTTTTTCCATCTTTTATACTCTTCGAGATATTGGCGAAGTTCGTTTGGCGCCATTTTGAATCCGCCATTTTGAAATTTTTTTCAGCTCACTGCCAATTGGATGACGTTTCGAATGGCTTTTGGTCGAGCACCACCCCACCTATCTTGAATACCCTGATCGTGCTCTTCACTCGTCTTCGAAATCCTCAATCATCAGCTCTCTCCATATTTTTGTTCTTAATGAATTTTTCCTTTCTATACGGAACGGTCATTGAAAAAAAAATTTTTCACACAAAATTGTTCAGGAGAGGTGATCAATCAGCACGAGTAGCTACATATATAGTAACTAGTAGGACGCGTGAGTGCGCGGGCCACATGTGGCCCGCATAATCATGAGCATAAACATAAGCATTATCATTAGCATTATTATTATCATCATCATTATCATTAGCATTATCATGATCATTTTCATCAGCATTATCATGATCATTATTATAATCATTATGATTAGCATAATCATTATCATGATTATTAGCTATCATTAGCATTAGCAATATCATTATCATTAGCATTAGCATTATCATTAGCATTAGCAATATCATTATCATTAGCATTAGCATTATCATTAGCATTAACAGTATCATTATCATAAGCATTATCATAAGCATTATCATTAGCATTATCGTTAGCATTATCATTAGCATTATTAGCATTAGCATTATTATTAGCATTATCATAAGCATTATCATTATCTTAAGAATTATCATTATCATTAGCATTATCATTATCATTAGCATTGTCATTAGCATTATCATTAGCATTGTCATTACCAGTATCATTATCATTATCATAAGCATTATCATTAGCATTAGCTATCATTAGCATTATCATTATCATAAGCATAATCATTATCATGATCATTAGCATTATCATTAGCATTATCATTAGCATTAGCTATCATTAGCAGTATCATTATCATTAGCATAATCATTATCATGATCATTAGCATTATCGTTAGCATTAGCATTATCATTATCATTAGCATTATCATTAGCTTTATCATTATCATTATCATAAGCATTATCATTAGCATAATCATTATCATGATCATGAGCATTATCATTAGCATTAGCAATATCATTAGGATTATCATTAGCATTATCATTATCATTAGCAATATCATTAGCATTATCATTATCATTAGCATAATCATTATCATGATCATTAGCATTATCATTAGCATTAGCTATCATTAGCATGATCATTATAATTAGCAATATCATTAGCATTATCATTAGCATTAGCTATCATTAGCATTATCATTATCATTAGCATAATCATTATCATTATCATTAGCATTATCATTAGCATTAGCACTATCATTATCATAAGCATTAACTATCATTAGCATTATCATTATCATTAGCAATATCATTAGCATTATCATAAGCATAAGTTATCATTAGCATTATCATTATCATTAGCATAATCATTAGCATTATCATCATCATAAGCATTATCATTATCATTAGCATCATCATTATCATAAGCATAATCATTATCATGATCATAAGCATTATCATTAGCATTATCATTAGCATAATCATTGTCATGATCATAAGCATTATCATTAGCATTATCATTAGCATAATCATTATCATGATCATTTGCAATATCATTTGCATTATCATTAGCATTAGCTATCATTAGCATTATCACTATCATTAGCATAATCATTATCATGATCATTAGCATAATCATTAGCATTATCATTAGCATTAGCATTATCATGATCATTAGCATTATCATTAGCATAAGCTATCATTAGCATGATCATTATCATTAGCATAAGCTTTCATTAGCATTATCATCATCATAAGCATTATCATTATCATTAGCATTAGCTATCATTAGCATTATCATTATCATTAGCAATATCATTAGCATTATCATTAGCATTAGCTATCATTAGCATAATCATTTACATGATCATTAACAATATCAATAGCATTATCATTAGCATTAGCTATCATTAGTATTATCATAATTACGAATATCATTAGCATTATCTATCATTAGCATTATCATTATCATCAGCATTATCATGATCATTAGCATTATCATTAGCACTAGCTATCATTAGCATGATCATTATCATAAGCATAAGCTATCATTAGCATTATCATCATCATTAGCATTATCATTAGCATTAGCTATCATTAGCATTATCATTATCATAATCATAAGCATAATCATTATCATGATCATTAGCATTATCATTAGCATAATCATTATCATGATCATTAGCATTATCATTAGCATTATGATAAGCATAATCATTATCATGATCATTAGCTTTATCATTAGCATTATCATTAGCATAATCATTATCATGATCATTAGCAATATCATTAGCATTATCATTAGCATTAGCTATCATAAGCACTATCATTATCATTATCATTAGCACATAAATTATAATAAGCATTATCATTATCATTAGCATGATCATTATCATTATCATTAGCATTATCATTAGCATTAGCACTATCATTATCATAAGCATTAACTATCATAAGCATTATCATTGTCATTAGCTTTATCATTATCATTATCATAAGCATTATCATGATCATAAGCATTATCATTAGCATTATCATTATCATAAGCATTAGCTATCATTATCATTAGCATTAGCATTATCATTAGCATAAGCTATCATTAGCATGATCATGATCATTAGCATGATCATGATCATTAGCATAAGATTTCATTAGCATTATCATCATCATAAGCATTATCATTATCATAAGCAATATCATTAGCATTATTTTTAGCATTAGCTATCATTAGCATAATCATTTACATGATCATTAACAATATCAATAGCATTATCATTAGCATTAGCTATCATTAGCATTATCATTATCATTATCATTAGCATTAGCATTATCATTATCATTAGCATGATCATTATCATTAGCATAAGCTATCATTAGCAATATCATCATCAATAGCATTATCATTATAATTAGCATTAGCTATCATTAGCATTATCATTATCATTAGCAATATCATTAGCATTATCATTAGCATAAGCTATCAATAGCATTATCATTATCATTAGCATAATGATTATCATGATCATTTGCATTATCATTAGCATTTTCATCATCATTAGCATTATCATTATTATTAGCATTAGCTATCATTAGCATTATCATTAGCATAAGCTATCATTAGCATTAGCATTATCATTATCTTTAGCATAATGATTATCATGATCATTTGCATTATCATTAGCATTAGCATTAGCATTTTCATTATCATTAACATTAACCTTATCATTAGCATGATCATTATCATTAGCATAAGTAATCATTAGCATTATCATCATCATTAGCATTATCATTAGCATAATGATTATCATGATCATTAGCATTATCATTAGCATTATCATTATCATTAGCATTATCCTTATCATTAGCATGATCATTATCATTAGCAATAGCTATCATTAGCATTATCATTATCATTATCATTAGCATTAGCATTATCATTATCATTAGCATGATCATTATCATTAGCATAAGCTATCATTAGCAATATCATCATCAATAGCATTATCATTATTATTAGCATTAGCTGTCATTAGCATTATCATTATCATTAGCAATATCATTAGCATTATCATTAGCATAAGCTATCATTAGCATTATCATTATCATTAGCATAATGATTATCATGATCATTTGCATTATCATTAGCATTATCATCATCATTAGCATTATCATTATTATTAGCATTAGCTATCATTAGCATTATCATTAGCATAAGCTATCATTAGCATTATCATTATCATTAGCATAATGATTATCATGATCATTTGCATTATCATTAGCATTAGCATTAGCATTTTCATTATCATTAGCATTATCCTTATCATTAGCATGATCATTATCATTAGCATAAGTAATCATTAGCATTATAATCATCATTAGCATTATCATTAGCATAATGATTATCATGATCATTAGCATTATCATTAGCATTATCATTAGCATTAGCATTATCGTTATCATTAGCATGATCATTATCATTAGCATAAGCTATCATTAGCATTATCATCATCATTAGCATTATCATTATCATTAGCATTAGCTATCATTAGCATTATCATTATCATTAGCAATATCATTAGCATTATCATTAGCATTAGTTAATAGCTATCATTAGCATTATCATTATCATTAGCATAATCACTATCATGATCATTAGCATTATCATTAGCATTATCATTAGCATTATCATTAGCATTAGCATTATCATGATCATTAGCATTATCATTAGCATTAGCTATCATTAGCATAATCATTATCATTATCATTAGCATTAGCATTATCATAAGCATTATCATTATCATTAGCATGATCAATATCATAAGCATAAGCTATCATTAGCATTATCATCATGATTAGCATTATCATTATCATTAGCATTAGCAATCATTAGCATTATCATTATCATTAGCAATATCATTAGCATTAGCTATCATTAGCATTATCATTATAATTAGTATAATCATTATCATGATCATTAGCATTATCATTACCATTATCATTATCATTAGCATTATCATTATAATTAGCACTATCATTATCATTAGCATAAGCTTTTATTTGCATTATCATCATCATTAGCATTATCATTATCATTAGCATTAGCTATCATTAGCATTATCATTATCATTAGCAATATCATTAGCATTATCATTAGCATTAGCTATCATTAGCACTATCATTATCATTAGCATAATCATTATCATGATCATTGGCATTATCATTAGCATTATCATTAGCATTAGCATTATCATGATCATTAGCATTATCATTAGCATAACCTATCATTAGCATTATCATTATCATTAGCATAATCATTATCATGATCATTATCGTGATCATTAGCAATATCATTAGCATTATCATTAGCATCAGCTTTCATTAGCATTATCATTATCATTATCATTAGCATTAACATTATCATTATCATTAGCATGATCATTATCATTAGCATAAGCTATCATTAGCATTATCATCAACATTAGCATAAGCATTAGCTTTCATCAGCATTATCATTATTATTAGCAATATCATTAGCATTATCATTAGCATTAGCTATCATTAGCATTATCATTATCATTAGCATAATGATTATCATGATCATTAGCATTATCATTAGCATTATCTTTATCAATAGCATTATCCTTATTATTAGCATGATCATTATCATTAGCAATATCATTAGCATTATCATTAGCATTAGCTATCATTAGCATTGGCATTATAATTAGCATAATCATTATCATGATCATTAGCATTATCATAAGCATTATCATTAGCATTAGCAATATCATTAGCATTATCATTAGCATTAGCTATCATTAGCATTATCATTATCATTAGTATAATCATTATCATGATCATTAGCATTATCATTAGCATTAGCATTATCATTATCATTAGCATTATCATTTACATTAGCATGATCATTATCATTAGCATAAGCTATCATAAGCATTATCTTCATCATTAGCATTATCATTGTCATTAGCATAATCATTATCATGATCATTAGCATTATCATTAGCATTATCATTAGCATTAGCATTATCATGATCATTAGCATTATCATTAGCATTCGAAAACCGAAATCACCCGTCTTCGAAATCCTCGATCATCAGCTCTCTCCATTCTATCCCCGAAAGAAATAATTTGCCTTTTTACACAACATCCTCCATACATCATTATATCGTTTTCAGTCTCCTTCTGGGAGAACAATTATGTCAATGAGTGAGTCAGTGAGTCAGTGAGTCAGTGAGTGGTAATCGAGCTATATATATTATAATAGTATAAAATAACGGTTATAATGAGAAAATCAGCATTAAAAGTCTATAATTGACTTCGGCTTTTAATTCCATATGTCTTGTATCAAGATGGGATGTAAACTCTAGGCAATCTTGCGGCTTTTGGAGTTAAGTGCGATTGAGGCGCGCTTTTTGTGAGTAAACTTGCATATCGGAGATTTAAAAAAACACAGGTCTGTTACTGCAAACGATAGGTACCCAGATATCAGCCTAGCAATGGATTGATGGGACGATAAATAAACACGGGTATAAAAAATCAGATTTTTTATTAATTTAACAATGAATGCTTATTATTTTAACGTAAATGATAATCTTAGTAACTTGAACCGACGTTGGATTTTTGTACACAGATGTATCGCAGTATAAAGCTGAAACCACTGATAAGAAAACTAAGGATATGAGCATCCGAACGATTTACGTAAATCTTTTTTGTCCAAGCAAACAGTAGGTATCTGTCAAAATTCTATAGATTGCTGCTGAGCGAACTTAAATCTGCCCAGGGTGCTGTTATTCCCTTGGACAAACTCGCCACTGTTCATTGGCTATCTCATCTGATACTTAGTATTAACTAAATAAATAAAGCAACATTACCTGAACAGTGCGTAAACTATGCAAGGGAGTCTGGGAGGTCATCGCATACAAAGTATAGACGCATCGCTATTCGAATACATCGTTTAATCGTATCGCGCGGTGTAATTTAACTGTACCATTGCACGTCGTATGTTACAGTGGGGTCGCAATGAATTGATTCGCAAACACATTAGATCAACTTAAATCCGTCCAGGGTGCTGTTATTCCCTCAGACAAACTCGCCACTGTTCATTTGCTATCTCATCTATAGTGATAGTCTAGTTTAGATAGATAATCTGTGATGCAGCAAAGGATGGACAACTGAAGACTAATTTGGTATGGGTGCCTTATTAGTTGCTAAAGGTACATCATCGCATTAAAATATGTATTTTGGCGCAGTTAAGTTGATAAGTAGCCCCCACGCCAAACGTTTTTTTAATGAATACAAGTTAATGCTACAATCTCACCTGATGATAAGTAAAGATGCAGCCGAAGGTTGATATACAGCATTGCAACGGAAAGCTAAATCGTTCATATCATCATCAATCATATACAATGCGATTTCCACCAACAAGGTTCGGTAATTGTGGCGTGATGTAGTAACAAACATCTAATAATATAAACTGTCACATTTTTAAAAATTAGTGTAAAGAAGACTTTTCTAAATATGCGATGCGATACTGTGTAGAAACCGAATGAATGAATTAGGAAAGGGGATGAATTTTGTGAATATCCTATCCAAAAAGTTGGTTCACGCGTCAGGTGACCAAAGAGCTGGCCCTTACTTCGCCCAACGGCTAATACAGCGAGGCAATAGCGCCAGTGTTTTGGGCACCATGCCATTAAGCGAGCATTTGGACGGTGTGTACATTTTGTAAATATTTTTAATCTTAATTTATTTGTATATAATATGTTTATTAAATTTATATTGTCAAAAAATAAAAACTCTCCATGTAACCGAAAAAAAAGAAACCGAATAAGGGATCTATGTCTATCATTTTAATGCGATTACACCTTCATTTTTTCCTAATTTATAAGAAAACTTGTAAAATGCGCGCTTCTGAGCAACCCGGGCGCCTTCAAATCAATAGTGAATATGCATCTCCTAGGCAAGTGAGTTTCACCTTAGACTGTATCATCACTTTCCATCAGGTGTGATCACAGTCAAGCGCTAGCCTATATAGTTAAAAAACTGATGCTAGCTGAATCTCTCACATTGTGAACGCATATTCACTCCAACCATAATCCTCTTTCGAATCGAAAAAAATAGTTTTTGTGATTTTTTTTGTAAGTATCCACTTCCGATACGTTTAAATTAAAACTGGCGTTTATTTTAAAAAGCCCTCGGAAACGCAGTCTACGCTGTAAAGCATTATCTACATTCCAAAATGTCCGCCAAATAGGATCAATCAACCAAACGTTGGATTATAAACTTTCACATTTATTGTTGTTATAAAACGTGAATATTTATTGTTATGATAAATGTGAAAGTTTGTATATTTTTACAAAATTACGCGACTTCACAAACCTGAACTATAATATTTCACAAAAAAAAAACGTATATTAAAACCTAGCATAGGTATGATATCTTCTTTTTTTTACCTTGGAAAATTCCGGTTTCCGCCGGTTTTGTAAAAATCTAAAATCTAAGTGAACTGTGCTACGACCAAAATCTAGTTATTAATATATAAGGAAAGAATGCTAAGAATGTTAAAAAGTAACCTAAGACTCGAGACCAAACTAAGTCTACGTGATGCCTACGCTTGTTCTACGTCGTAGCATATGAACGAAACACGACTTAGAAATATAGAAGTTCTCAACACAATTCAGTCTCCTATCATCATGATCAGTCTACACTGCTACTAGCCGCTTCACTGCTACCATTCCCACTGCTGGGAAAAGAGGAATCTATCGATCTCTAAACTAATATTAGAAAAGACTATATCTTCCTTCACGCTAAAACTACGAAACTGATTCGGACGAAATTTGGTAATTGATATAAATTATATCCTGAATAAATAAATAAGTTACTTTTTATCCCCAAAAAAAGTCTATAATTCTTGTGGTATTCAAAAACTTAATTTCACTAGTGCTAAACACGAAAAGATGAAATCCCAAATACTTTTTTAGCAAAAAACTTTGAACTTAAAAAACTTTTAGACGTTCGCTTAGGTAATCTGATTTATGTTAGCCACTATTTACGTAGGTTTAGGATGGTAGCTAAAATAGGTCAGAAGTCAAGTCTCCAGACGTCCGCCGTAATCTCGTAAGCCTAACGAGACCCTACGGCGATCATGTAGGTACGTCACGACGAGACTTCGCCTCGGAACGTGATGTGCTTTAAACGCTGTGTTACTTTATGTTTTCTTTAAAAGTCTACAATAAAAATACCTTTTTGCATGCTAATAGAACGAAGTTTTTGAGAAGGCTTGCGATGGAGTTTAACTACCTAGTTTAATCTGCAGGACCTGGGGCCGTACTACCATCTCTTATAGCAAGTATTATTGTAATGTTGATTTGTCATTTCCATAAAATGTCATTATCAAAATTTTAAAACAATATTACAATAATACTGCTATAAGAGATGGTGGTAAGGCCCCTGTACTTACTTAACGGTGTAGGTTAAAATAGTAGACTTAATAAACTTAACTCCAGCAGTTAGGAGTTAAGGACACTATGTAGTTTGCTCAGCTATAACGTTTGCATCGCCGCATACTCAAGCTCATATTCGTAACGATGAAAATGTTAAAACAAAACTTATTGTTAACTTAATCACATAACTATACAACCGTTGCTCACGTGTTATAGTACCAAGAATACTAGCTGCATTTCCTTGCTGAGCAGCTCGGGCTGATTCGTTGCGCAAAAACGATCCAGAATATAATTTAAAATGAGGCTATTGTACGCGGGGAAATGCCTGTAACTATTTGTATGGGATATTAAAACTGTTGGGTTCACTCACAGAGGGTTCTGTAGGTAGGTACCTACTATCAAAACCGATGGTCAATTTACTAATGTATTAAAGTAGACTTAACACCTCTGCCAGCTAAATTCTAACAAGTGGAAAATTAAAAAATTTTAAAACATCCACGACTTTTGCAGACTTGTAATTGACAAAGGATTAAATAATTTTTTTGAAACTCCCCGACTAAAGGAAAGTAAGAACTAAGAGCCTATCAGTATAATTACAAATCCAAGAAAATCCGCCGGAGCTGCAGTGTGTTTTGCCTATGACGGTGTTGATGGTGCTTTTTACCAGTTGATGACTAATTCAATTTCTCATATACCGGCAGTTTACCAATACTTACTAATTAATTACATTAATTGATATTGGAAACGAAAATAGCAATGGCAGCTCCGACGGATTTTCTTGGATTTGTAATTATACTGATAGGTTCTTAGTTCTTACTTTCCTTTAGTCGGGGAGTTTCAAAAAATTATTTAATCCTTTTTCAATTACAAGTCTGCAAAAGTCGTGGGTGTTTTAAATTTTTTTCCACTTGTTTTATAGTTTTTCGATTAATATATTAATGTTATTTAAATTAAATTATTATTAAAAAATGAAAATTAATCTTCAAACTAGCCATTAGCTCCTCTAGCAGCGTTTGAAGGCATCATCCCTTCCAAGTCATAAAGAGACGTTTATTGTGGCGCCCCCTGCTGTTCAATCACAAGAGCAATTATCTACGAACTATTGCCAATGACTCACTAATATTTTATACAAAACTGTATCCAAATCGGTTCAGTCGTTTTTGTAATAATTGAGAACATTGGTTTGCACTGTAAATGTTTTTTATGGCGCCCCCTGGTGATCGATGTTCGTTACAACTATCTAAGAACCATTTCCAATGAATCTGAAACATTATACAGAAAACTGCATCTAAATCGGTCAAGGACTTTTGTGAAATAAATGGGAACATTCGTTTGCAATATAAATGTATTTTATGGCGCCCCCTGGTGATCGATGTTCGTAACAACTATCTACGAACCATTGCCGCTGAACACCAAACATTATACAGAAAACCGCATCTAAATCGGTCAAGCCGTTTTTGAAATAAATGGGAACATTGATGTGCACACACAAACAAACAAACAAACACAAACAAACAAACAAACAAACAAAAATATTTTTGCATTATTGGTTTTTGTGAACAAATTAACATACAAACAAACATAAAATCTTTTTAATAGAGTAATGTACAAACGGTCTCTCACCCTAAACGCATATACCCGTACTCCGTTCCGTCGTGGGTAAAAACAACAAAAAATCACGTTTGTTGTATGGGAGCCGCCTTAGACATTTATTTTATTCTGTTTTTTTTGTATTTATTGTTATAGCGGCAACAAAATACATCATCTGTGAAAACTTCAACTGTCTTACTATCACGGTACCTGAGATACAGACTGGTGACAGGCGAACAGACAGACAGACGGACAGCGGAGTCTTAGTAATAGGGTCTAGTTTTACCCTTTGGGTACGGAAGCCTAATTTCGCGAAAGTAAATATCTACCTACTATGTTACCATCTTTTTCCCTACGTTAAAAAAATCATTAAAAATACTATCCTTTCAAAACGAGCGATCCGTGTTTAAGCTGCGTTTACACTAAGCGGCTTGCTCACGGAACATTACATTTAAAAGGCTTCCACTTTTATTTGGTCTTGTGCTTTTAAAAGGCATGTTCAAAAGGAATGGCATAGGCATAAACCTACAGAAGTAATCCTAGATGAAGATGTTCAAAATGTTAAAAAAAATATATATATAAACTTTTATGGTTTTGGATGTTTACGGAACCCTTGTTGCCTACTAGTAAGTTTGGCCGATTTATGCTTGGCCGGTTTCATTATTCCTAATGAGAACTAGCTTTTAGATCGACTTAAATGTAATTCATGGATTTTTTGTATCGGTATTGGTAATAATTATTATAATTCCAAAAACGCTGTGAAATAAATTTTTGATAACTGGCTTTTTAGTGATTCAGTAAAATGTCGTTCTTCTATGATATTCTCGCGCTATGCTGCCTGTTGCACTAACCAATGTATTCGTAAGAGTAAGCTCCTTACTTTTGAAACAACAAAAAATGAAATCGAGTGAACCTCTATATTAGCTTGTCTATAGGTATATATAAACAAGGTAAACTAAGCACTTCCACATAAGATAGATACAGCATCCAGCATTGTTCGAAGCTGACTATTAATAGCTCCCATACCCAGAACCGATCAAACTTTGTTAATTTGCCGACCTCCTATTCCAATATCCTACTGTGCCAATAGCAATCGGAATAGTTTACGATAGCGCAGGTAAAACCAATTGATCCAAATGATCCCTTTCTGTTAGTTCATTTTATTTTAACTATTCTAGACTAGTTGATTTTCAGCTTGGTTTAACCTTGGTTTGGTTTTATTGTATATCCGTTCTGAGATAAAAATCAGGTCTAAAGTAAGTCCAAAACTTAGCCCTCTCCAACCCTCAACCAAAAAGTTTATGTAGCTGTTGTGGCATGATAGGGTTACAAACATGGGGGCTGGCCAAGCAACCTCCACGAGTGCCCGAGTGCTACGGTGCCCCATCTGTAGCGCACGGGCCGGTGCTCCCTGGTAACATCAGTTAATAACCGATGGCTAATAGCTTGGCCCGGTGGATAGGTGATGTTTCTTCGCGTGTCCCTCTGAGCCCCAGCAGAGGGCACAGTGTCGAAACGTCTACACCTACCCCGGAGGAGGAAGAAAACCTCATTAAAAAAATACAGGCGGGGGCGGAAACGCCCACAAGTCCCTTCAGGGCACTACGAGGAAGACAACCTCGTAAAAAAATCACCGAAGTGGGCGGGAACGCCCGTCGAGAAGGATAATTACGGCGGCACATCCCTCTCGCAGGACATGCGCCGGTTGCTGGGGTGCGAACACCTTCCTTCGGCGACCGGTACCGGCCTGCGAGTGACGTACGTAAGGGGTTGTGGCGTCGGTCACCCGAATTCCATCGACAGGCCGAGGTGGTGGCGCGACCTGTTCGGGACGCGCCTCCCATCAGGAGGGTCAGCAGCGACGGGATCTGCCGCTTTGGTGGCAGGTCGAGGCCTACCGGGAGCACGGTGAATACGCAAGTGAATCCCGTACTCCCGCCAACGTGGTCCGTCGTGGCAAAGCACAGGTTTTAGTGGGTGCAAGTCCCACATAAAGCCCCTTGGTGTCCCCTGACGGAGGGATATGCGTCAGGCATTTCCTCTGGATAAAAAAAAAATTTAAAAAAAAAGAAAAAGAAAGGCTAAAAATTTTAACGGGCACATTTTAAAAATTTTCTTGGATTATTCGAGGTAACTAATAACTATAGCCCATGTTAATCCAGAGTACCTCTAATAATCCTTCATATAATTTATTCCAAATTTTAGTGTAGTCAAGTTAGTTGCCGGTTGAAGGAGTAACTCACATACAATACATTTTATATCTGCTCGACTCGCTCGTACATTTTTTTTTTAATGCTATATAGGCTAGCGCTTGACTGTGATCACACCTGATGGAAAGTGATGATACAATCTAAGGTGGAACGCGCTTGCCTAGAAGATGCCTACATAAAGGTTATAAATGTCTACCAAGTTAAGGCAATTACATTTTCTATTGTATCGTATGAGACCGCCACAGTTAAACAGTGAATTGCAGTATTTGCATATGCATATGGTTATTATATGGTTATTTCGGGCGAAACAGTTATAAGAACCGAACACTTAATCCGACGTAAGGTTACACAAATGTTAACACAAACTTTCTTAAAAATAATATTTTTTTTTTATTTTTTAATTGAACGCAATGTAAGCTTTTATCGTATCGCAATATACAGGGCGTCGTAATTCTTAATAATCATAGTCTTAATCGTAATAAATTAGCGAAGATATAGACTTAGAGTAGGCTAAACTAAGTTCTCAGAGTGAGATTTCAGAAGTATGTTTTCAGACCATTTTCACTTCGCACATTTTTTTTGCATTTTCAGAATTATTTTTTCAAAAGAGTTTGCTCAAATTTTTCTTCGCACATGATATAATCCTCAGCCAAACAGGTTGGTCTTTTCAAAGCACCTTTTAAAGGTTATAATGAACCGTACTCGACGCTTTTAGAGCCAAACGTTCCGTAAGTAAGCCTAGCGCGAACTGGCTTTAATATACACAGGCAGTTTGTAGAGCTACGTTTTAATGCATTTCCATACTAAACGCGGTTGGTCAGCGGCGCAGCAAAATATGAAATGAACGAAATCAGTTGTGCATTAATTTATATGGGAAATATTAGTCAAGGCCTCATCATCTCTTTCGTTACGCTCTTGTCGGAGCGGTCGTGGTCAACATTTTTCAGTCACATGCTAGACAATCCGTCTCCATTCTTTCCGGACAGCTGCTTTTCTTGAGCACACATGTAAAGGGACGTCCACTGCAGCCTTGACTTGGTCCGTCTATCCCATATTCGAGATGTGGTGCTTGAGAAGAATGTTCAGAGTGTACTGGAACGAATTCCAGACCAATAAGTCCATTCTGGAAGAACTTGGCATCAAGCAGCGTCTATCTTCCTTTGGTTGGTTAGCAGGCTCGAATTCTCACTTTCTTTGGTCACGTGACTAGACGCGACAATGTCTCCATCGGACCTCTAGTCGTCCAAGGAAAGGTAGAGGGAACCAGACCTCGCGGCAGATCGCTTATGAGATGGACGGACCAAGTCAAGGCCTAGATAAAATAAAATATAGCCTGCCTAATCTGTCCAGTACTTCTTTATATAACTCAACTAGTCACCCGACGAAGTACAGCCATAACAAACATGTGTTTGTCCATACACCACACTTTGTTTACTTGACTTCAATAAAAGAAGATACCACAGAAATTGAGATTCAAGTACAATATAAATTCTAGAGATGACGCTGTAATATTATTTGTATAATTTTTTACCTATATTTAAATTGTTTTTTTTTTAAATAGATAAACTATATAGATAAACCACCGATAAGAAACCTTAGGATATGGGCATCCGAACGATTTACGAAAACCTTTTTCATTCAAGCAAACAGTAGCGCCATCTGTCAAAATTCTATGGGTAGCTGATGAGCGAACTACAGAAATGGTTTGTGTGGCGAGGCCTTACATGCAGAGCATTATTATGTAACGCTTCATTGCCAGCGAGATAATTTAAAATTAAATTTACTGTAGCTTTTATGTGTAGCTCCGCTACGCAGACAATGCTGTATAAAGTAGAGAGAACAATATGATATTTTGAATGCTTACTACGAACATTACTTATTTATAAGGGGCTAAAAGAGCACAATATATGCGTTTTTTACGCAATCCTATCTATAGTAAAAAAAAGCAAAATTTCAATGTCAGCACCAGCACACTTATAAATCATAAGTTATAATTTAATTGATAAATTTGTTTAATGATCGAAACATGATTGGGAAAAATTCATTCAGCTCAAAATAATCTCCATCAGCTTACATCAATGGACCTTTCACAAGAGCTTGCATAGATAGTATTCTTCCAAGTATATTTCTTAGAACCCTAAACCCTAAATTCATTATGAAACTTAAATTTAGTTATCGCTTTTGATTTTGGTGCAAAAAAAATAATCTGACATTAAAATTCAGGCACACCGCCAAAAGAGGCAGAAAAACAACCTGAATACCAACCCACCAGCGATTTACTTAAAAAGCAGAAATCAAGTTCTGTTTATTTTTTGCCGAGTAATTACGGGCACAGAGAAATTTGTGGAGTTAGTTTCGCTAGAACTTCAAGTAAATTTACAAGGGACGACAAATCGTATCGTATACCATCAAAATATTACCACCACACCACATAAACATAATTAATTATAATCTACGCATGGGTGTTCTAAAATTTAATATTATGCTGAAATTGCAAGGCGTAACTTAAAAAAACACCTGAAGCATTTGGAGCACGCTCTAACTCAAAAGGGAGGCACTGGTTTAGATAACTAGCACGGGCCAGTTTAAGATTTTATAATTTCTACATTATGTGAGGATGTCCAGTGAGAATTGTGGTGTAGGAATCATCGAATGCGGCTGGTCACCTCCCAGCAAGCAAACACGTAACAATATAACAAATGCGTTAAAAAACGTCGTTCAATGCACGGGTGCAATTGTCATTTTCACTCGTTTCTATTCTATTGTTCGCACCTTGGGCTTGGCTCAACAATCCGAGATTCGTAAAGAAATAACATACTTTCTGCACTTATATTGAAATATTTTTAGTAGTGCGGGTGTGCAATTTCATAAAGTACGTCGAAACTCGGTAGCAGTCAATATCGGGACAGACTTGCGTTTTACACATAAATAACGTGTATGCTTGTGCCAATGCTGTATGAGTGCCAAACCTTCAGCCAACGCATTCTATACATATGTCACTCATCATCGCGGGTTGTCACCGAAATCGAGATTATTACTTCTTTGATTATGAGATCAAAATTACATGACGGGTGGCGGCGGTGGAAACACGGCATTATAATATGGTGGTTCCCAATATTCAGTCTATCTAGTAAGGCTAACCATGGCCTTACTAGAAACAGATATTTGACATAACTGGTATGGAGCTTATGTCACAATGATATCTCTAGAAGGGCAAATAGGAGATAGATAGAATATTGGGAACCGGCAAGAAAGGGCTTTAGGCTACCAATACTTTCAGCGGCAGAATACTTGGCAGGAGTCTCTTGACGTTAAGGGCCATTTAGTTAGAACCCTGCTTGAATAGATTTGCTCAAAAACCCCTTAGTAAAATGAAGTTGAAATATCTGATGCTATAAAACCCGATTATGCAGTTCACGAAAGACCGCGCGGCGTACACTACGCGCACTCAGCACGACTCAACTCGGCGCTCCGTTGCAAATTTTTCCATTTCGCCATGCAAATGTTAACGTTTATGCACATTACTCGCTAAATGTGTTCCGTCAAAACTTTTGAAGCGCTATTTATGATGAAGGAGAACTATTGAGTTGATTTTGATTTTATTTCTGGCTCCCATTTAAAGAAATTAAAAAAATTTGTTTTGTTGATTACTGCAGCACACAAGTTAGTTTAGTAGCTAAGTACTGTAATTTAGCTACTGTAAGGGAATGATGAGATAGTCCATATACAAGTAAGACGTCCGTGGTAGTTATGGCTCATATTTTTTTATTTGAAATTGTCCAAAATAAGAATGGTTATAACGTAGCGTCAGTTTTTCAATAATCATGAACATGCATCCTGCATGCATGCATCATCACATTACAAATCCTAACACAACATATTAATATTTTGAAATTTGAAGTGTGCAAAGCTAACCTAAGTATAAAGAATAACTTAGATATTTTGACAATCGCTGTAAGTTAATTTTAATATTACTTAAACAATGAATTCTTGCCCTTTGCAATATCAAAAAGAAAGACATTTTACTTCTCTGTACGTAAGAGTAATAGCATATTTTTACTACTTGCCTACCTCTCATGATCTGAGACCTACCTAGTACTAGTAGTAAAAGTCTTATCCGCAAACAAAAAATATGACTGCAATTTATGTATTAAGGGAAAGCTGTTAGCAGACATCCGACCATATGGACTGACGACATTAGGAGGATCGCGGAAAGTCGTTGTATACAAGTATTGCTGGACCGTGCAGGTTTGAAATCATTGCAGCCCTTTTTGCAGTACCTAATTCCTCAGTAAATTACCAAACTGTCCTAGCAACGAAATCAGCTTTTAGCCCACACGAAAAGTTTTAATGTCGGACGCGCAATAATTTTCCACCCGAAATTCCTAACTAGTTCTAAACATAATTAAACATTTGGTGAACTTACAATCTTATCGCAGACTATAATTAGTATACCTACAGGTACTGTAGGTAAATTTATTTTGAATTATGTTCAAACTTTTGAACAAGATTGATGTAAGATTTTGAACAGCTTACATCAATGGACCTTTCACAAGAGCTGGCATAGATAGTATTCTTCCAAGTATATTTACTTAGAAGATAACCTTTAATTCATTATGAAACATAAACTTTTGATTTTGGTGCAAAAAAAAATAATCTGACATTAAAATTCAGGCATACCGCCAAAAGAGGCAGAAAAACAACCTGAATACCAACCCACCAGCGATTTACTTAAAAAGCAGAAATCAAGTTCTGTTTATTTTTTGCCGAGTAATTACGGGCACAGAGAAAGGAGGTCGGCAAAAATGGGCTAAATTGTTACTGGAACCCCTTATATACCAAAAATAGTAGATTTTTTTCTGATTCTATATCACTATAAGTTTTAGTAACTTTCTATGGGAATGTGCTAAAATCATGATTCTTAATCATTCGTACTATTGCGTAAAATAAAACTAATTATTGCCATATTCTAAAGTCTTTTTTGTCATTGGTTCGTGGCTCTGGGTTCTAGGCATTTTGCGAGTAATGAAAATAATAAATAATTCAGCGTTTTTGCGATTACTGTGATATACTAATGTTCATAGTAATTAAATAAAAATATTATTTGTAATATAAATAACACAGATTAATAACCATTTTAGACAATAACGACGATATTTTATGAATTATAGATTTTGCGTAGTGTCTATGGATTTCGATAAAAAATAACTGTCAGTTGTCAATGTCATTTCTCAATTGTCATTCACATTTCATAATTCATACGTCATTCGTTTTCGTACTCGTCTAAGGTACTCGTGCGCTTACGGATGTGTTTTCATGATTTTTACTGTATTTTTAACGACTCTGGCTTGACGAAAGCCGATGTACACATTTTCGTCTTAGTAATGGTTCTCAGAGTACATTATTGTCATCCTAACCTAAGTCTATCAAAATATTTTTTTCCTCCTGATTCCCATAGAATTATAAAAAAAATCTTCTTGTTACATAAATATAAGTTCTTTGCCTATATAATAACACAAGAATCATTGCTGTAACGTTTTTGGCCCAGACATGTATGGGATTCTGCCGGCCTCCTTTGTGGAGTTAGTTTCGCTAGAACTTGAAGTAAATTTACAAGGGACGACAAATCGTATCGTATACCATCAAAATATTGCCACCACACCACAAAAACATAATTAATTATAATCTACGCATGGGTGTTTTAAAATTTAATATTGTGCTTAAATTGCAAGGCGTAACTTAAAAAACACCTGAAGCATTTGGAGCACGCTCTAACTCAAAAGGGAGGCACTGGTTTAGATAACAAGCACGGGCCAGTATAAGATTTTATAATTTCTACATTGTGTGAGGATGTCCAGTGAGAATTGTGGAGTAGGAATCATCGAATGCGGCTGGTCACCTCCCAGCAAGCAAACACGTAACAATATTTTCGCAAATGCGTTAAAAACGTCGTTCAATGCACGTGCGGAATTGTCATTTCCACTCGTTTCTATTGTTGGCTTGCGCCTTCGGCTTGGGTCAACAAACGGAGACTCGTAAAGAAAGTTCTCCCAAAAGTTGCTCCAAACTCTCAGTCTTTCAATTTTTTATCGGAAACTAGAATGGATGTAATTGTTATTTTTGTTTTAATGTGTCTGTAATAATAATATCCAAAAACGCTTAGAAACAGATTTTTGATAACTGGCTTTGTTTTTGAGTAGTTATGTAAAAGGTTGTTTTTATGTTATATTCTTCCGCGACGCTGCATGTCGCACCTACCGACGTATCCGTTAGAGTGAGAAAGACAAAAATAAATTCAATATATCCTCTTAAGCTACCAATACTTTCAGCGGCTGAATACTTGGCAGGAGTCTCTTGACGTTAAGGGCCATTTAGTGCTTGAATAACCGTGAACCGTGCTTGAATAGATTTGCTTTAAAACTCCTTAGTAAAATGAAGTTGAAATATCTGATGCTATAAAACCCGATTATGCAGTTCACGAAAGACCGCGCGGCGTACACTACGCGCACTCAGCACGACTCAACTCGGCGCTCCGTTGCAAATTTTTCCATTTCGCCATGCAAATGTTAACGTTTATGCACATTACTCGCTAAATGTGTTCCGTCACAACTTATGAAGCGCTATTTATGATGAAGGAGAACTATTGAGTTGATTTTAATTTTATTTCTGGCTGCCATATAAAGAAATTAAAAAATGTGTTTTGTCGATTACTGCAGCACACAAGTTAGCTTAGTAGCTAAGTACTGTAATTTAGCTACTGTAAGGGAATGATGAGATAGTCCATATACAAGTAAGACTTCCGTGGTAGTTATGGCTCATACTCGTATTTTTTTTATTTGAAATTGTCCAAAATAAGAATGGTTATAACGTAGCGTCAGTTTTTCAATAGTCATGAACATGCATCCTGCATGTATGCATCACCACATTACAAATCCTAACACAACATATTAATATTTTGAAATTTGAAGTGTGCAAAGCTAACCTAATTGATATTTTGTCAATTTAATGCAATAATATTACTTAAACAATGAATTCTTACCCTTTGCAATATCAAAAAGAAAGACATTTTACTTCTCTGTACGTAAGAGTAATAGCATATTTTTACTACTTGCCTACCTCTCATGATCTGAGACCTACCTAGTACTAGTAGTAAAAGTCTTATCCGCAAACAAAAAATATGACTGCAATTTATGTATTAAGGGAAAGCTGTTAGCAGACATCTGACCATATGGACTGACGACATTAGGAGGATCGCGGAAAGTCGTTGTATACAAGTATTGCTGGACCGTGCAGGTTTGAAATCATTGCAGCCCTTTTTGCAGTACCTAATTCCTCAGTAAATTACCAAACTGTCCTAGCAACGAAATCAGCTTTTAGCCCACACGAAAAGTTTTAATGTCGGACGCGCAATAATTTTCCACCCGAAATTCCTAACTAGTTCTAAACATAATTAAACATTTGGTGAACTTACAATCTTATCGCAGACTATAATTAATATACCTACAGGTACTGTAGGTAAATTTATTTTGAATTATGTTCAAACTTTTGAACAAGATAGCGCCGACACACACTTGCGATTACTTGTTTTGTACAAACATATGATTTTTACCATCAAATGACTATTATTTTTAATAACCAAACATTAAATATTGTAAAAAAATGAAGCTCAGCATCAGAAAAAGGTATAAGTAGAGACACAGCTTTCAAAAAAAGCCTTTTTTATATTTTGTACATAAACAAAAAATATATTGTCTTTTATTAAAAATATATTGTTCGAAAAGCAAACACACAAAAACACACAAAAACAGCTTTTCAAAGTGGTGGTAAAGTCTGTCATTTCATAAGTGCGTGTAAGTTAGGCCTATGTAAAAGGGATTTTTGATTTTAATTTGATTGAACGTATTAGTACTTTTGAAAGATAGATCGTCTATGCAACCATAGGATGAGAAGACATTGTTGATGTTTCTACAGTATTCGTACCATAGGGTCCGACTCTGATGCCTTTTTTTATATACTGATAAAATATCGTATGTGTGTAGGCGATTCTTAACTTACGAGATAAGGCACGTTCTTAGTTACACGATTATCACGACCCATCTCTGTTTTAGCATTTACTTGGACTTTCTGCGATGATTTGCCTTATTAAAATAACAAAATTAGATATATAATTGAAATTCCTTGTTTTGTTGTTTATCGCTAACATCAGTAAGTTTAAAATTAAAATATTTGATTAATTTAAAAGCATTCATGAAGCAATATGGCGTCCGTTGCCCGAACTCCATCAAAGTGCCATGCCAATTCGCTCTTGACCTGCGCAGTAGGTAGAATATCGAAAAATCCGTGAACAGTCCTTGGTTTTCAAGCGTTTTTTTTTTGTTAAATATATTATAGTCTTGAAAAAATTAACAGCAAACCTAACCTAATCAAATTCAGGCATAAATTGCAGCAAAATAGAACAAGTATATTATTCTATCTTGGTGCAATCTATGCTTGAGTTGGGAAATCTATTTGAGAACCTAAGGTCGTCGTTTGCAGGCATAACCGCAAGACCACACCGATAAATGGTCTTTGGCTATTTTGGAAGTTTACCAATTACTTATGTAGTTAGAACCAGATGCAAGTTTTTTACATTGGTCGTCCATGGTTTTTTGTAACTCATCAAATTAGTTTGAAAATAGGTGTTCGACATAATTATTGACATATATGTTACACAAAAGTTCGATTCATTATTTACGCATCTTGATGAATTAACGAGTTTACAGTAAATATATCCAGTTTTTTATGAATAGTTACTTCATAACCATAAATAAAATGTCGCAGAATTTAATACAGTGGATATAATTAACACAGAAGCCGGTCGTAAATTATTTCGTTTTAATTACAGCGCATTGAGTGTTGTTATAAACAAATTTTAATGCTAGCGAAACAAAATTTAAATTATACAACGCACATAAATTCCGCCCCGCGCCAATATTTACACGTAGGTTGACTATGGGGTTAATTAATTGAATGTGAGAAAACACGTTCCAAACTTCCAGGAATGTTTCGCTTCCATGAAGCGCCCATTTTAAAAATTAGTAAGTAGTTGCTTTAATTTATTTAATAATGATAAATCGTATTTTTGATCTCACTAATAACAAATTAAAGAGGTAAACGAGTTCCCGATTTATAGGTCATAGTCGCCTGCGGTATTGCAGATTTTGACTTAGGAATCAGGATGCATCGTAAAACAGTAGGTACACTGTAAAGTCCTTTTTTCGTCCACAGGAAATGCCTGGCGCGTACCCTTTCCCCAGAGGAAATGGAGGAGTTATGCGTCACTAAAACCACGCCGTCGGGAGTACGGGATACACTTGCATATTTACCACGCTCCCGCAAGGTCTCAACCCGCCACCATTTTTGATTTCGTTCCATTTCCTTCCATCTATCGTATCTCAATATGTCATATGGCTAGAGCTGCTGTCATTCTTTGCTTAAAAACAATCACACATATTTTGAAGGCGACATGTGTAGGTTTGTGTTCGTGTATGTTTTTACTCCTGCATGCCACAACTATAGAACCAATTAGATTAATTTGAATATCCTATATGTCACATACATATAGGATGTAGATATATGTACGGAATGAAAAGGTTCGTCGATTTTCAAGTGATTCGTTTGCACTAGTCGATTCTTCTGGTATGTTGACATAAATGGACTCTTGCAGTACTAGTGCAAGCGAAAATCGACACTTAGTCGAATTTTCATTCCGCGACTATACCCAGGGGACATATTCTAATTTTCGTCCCAGAATAATCCACGGTTCTCGAGAATTCGTGGAAAAACAAAATTTGTTCATCGTTTAGCGAAGTAATATAGACAACGAAGACACAGTCAAGTCCCATAAAGGCGGTGTACCTGCCGAAACACATTAAGGGCGTGTTATATTCAACTTTAATGGAGTAGTTACGGCTGTTACAGTTTACCGGGTTGCAAACTACCTCATAACAGCGGGTATAGTTCGTGAGCCCTAAGGGAGCTTGTGAAATACGATCAATTAGATAGGAAACTTGGAAAGGCATAGCCAACTCTGGGGAAATTATCATATGTTTCATAACGCGTGATGTTGTTAACTCGCGTTATTCTAATCCACTGATTCGACTTCTGATGTTGATGGTGACAACATTTGTAATATTAATTATTGCAAATTGTTATTAAACCCTCATATAAAAACGAACATGTCTCTATAATTCGCATAAATACTACGTGGTTCAGGCGGAGGCTATAACTAAAATACCAAACTATTTTTTAAGCAAAGAATCACGCAAACTCATATAAATTTAGTGCAGTGCTTTCACTGTAATTGTCATCCTCCGATAACCGAATACTATCAGTATCTTCCTGCTTTTTATCCATGTTATGTGATACACACGCACAACAATTAGTCTTCTTCTTCCACTCTCTAATTATTCTTTAAGCTGTTAACTCGCAATCCACTCCTTTCGCAAGTATATCTTCTTTCACACAATCCATCCATCTTTTTTCTTCGGCCTTCCTTTACTTTTTCGTCCCTGCACATACATACATATCGTTATTTTAGTAATATGATTTTCATCCCTACGCATAACATGACCACACCACGCTAACCTTTTACTCCTCATCTTTTCTGTTATCGGCGCAACTTTCAAACTTCCCCTTATGTATGTACTCGTTCCTTATCCTATCCATTCTCGTCACACCACACATCCATCTCAACATTCGCATTTCGGTCGCATGCACTCTTCTTTCATCTGTCCCTTTTACCGCCCAAAACTCTGACCCATACAACGTGACAGGTCTGACGATCGTCTTATAAATTTTACCTCTATCACCGATATGAACCTAAGGATAAGCCCATCTGAACATTTACCGTAAAACTTCTTCATACAAAAAACAAGTAGCGCCAACTGACAAAATTTCCGTTATACGCCACAATATGGAACAAACCGTCCCCGCGGAAACGCGCCTGCGAACTAATAACATAGTTAAGTGATCTGTGGCGTGGACCGTGTTCCTTATACGATACTACGAGCTGCGGTCTGCCTACTAGTGACGCCTTTGGTGTCAAAAGAAACATTGTGACACCAGTAACCTGGCGACATTTTTTCGCGCGGTCCGCTGGGTCCTGTGTATATGTCTATTTCTACATCTCTGCTGTAAGGTTGATAATTCAGACGCCGCACGGCAATTTATTGCGGCGACGTAAAATAAATTGTGTCCAGACAATTGCAGTGAATCAATAAATACGAGCTGTAGATAATCAAGACGTGATCATCATCAGGGAACAATGGCGGGGGTGTCAATGGAGCTGTCGCCGGCAGTCGCCGCTAGACTACTACCGACAACCCCGCCGCATGACGTCACCAGCAGCGGTAATGGCGATCAAGTGATTAATTACAGATGATTCAACACACAAATACACTGTTTCTGTTATAAAGTCATATAGGTACATTAAAAATAAACTACCTATCAGCAAGGACGCACCGAAAAAGCATTTAGCGTTCCGGCGCGATGCTGATGTGCTGACACCGTTAAGGGTGAGTTTACTCACAAGTGAGTACGATAACATCTTGGGCTACATCACCACTTACTATTAGATGAGATCGCAGTCAAGTAATTACGTCTTAAAGATTGTACGATGGTCGACACCACGGCTTTACGCTTTCTTGGGTAGATTGTCTGGCCGACAGTATAAGAAAAGAAACCTTCATCTCAATCCATTAAAGGGCATGGGTCTCCTCCTCGAAAAATGAAAACATCAAGCTAGCCAAGTGCGAGTTAGTAGACCTCACACACTTTTGTGAATATTATATTGTCGAGAGCTCTCAGGCAGGTTTTTTTTCATCCTCGAATGCAATTTTATGTAAATTGAAAATTCTAAAACGAGACACACACGGTATTACTAGTAACTATAAAAATAAAGTGATAAAACTACAACCGTTAGATAAAATACAAAATAGTCCGAACATCATTGAAATAGTCGTGATTTCTTTCAAAGAAGTAAGTTAAAAGTGCGGAGTTTTATCTTTTGAACGAGAAAAGTGTTCAAGAAGTTTTTTAACATTCGTTCAGCTTCCATTTCATATTCTTAATGGACTCACCGGCGACTTTAAGTAATGCAAAATTGCGAATGGTCTTTCATTTAAAGTCCAACTATCTTAACTATATATTCCAGTTACAGTGTCTAAGTTTCCGTTTAAATTTGTTCCTGATTAAATTATTCTGAGTCGTCTCTTTGCAACTTTTAGTTGAAATGAAAAAAGTATAGGTATTGAATGTCGTCTACTAGGAAAGTCCTTTTGTACTCTACATAAATAAAAATAAAAATTTCGACCTTTAGATCATATTATGTTGTTAGTAAAACACATAAACACTACCTACTTAAATCTACTTTAATCTTAACCTTAAGCATACCTATCTAAGACGTCCCTGATTTGTCAGCACATGAATGACATGACAATAGGTCAGGTACTGCCCTCAAGATACCATTATTAAAATTAAATTAAAAATCATTTATTTCGACCAACTAGGATCATAAAAATGGTTAGTAAAAAAAACAAATAAAATAAATAAAACATCTTAACCTAAATGTTAGTAAGTACATTAATTATTAAAATCTTAAACAAACAGCTCGTCCCCCCTATTAACCCCTCCTGAGACAGGCTCGATTTGTCAGCACGTGCACCATACAGCAATGGCGCAAGTACTGACAGTCAAACCTGTCCGCCAATGCTCTCAGGACACTGTTAGAACTGGCCCGAACCCTACGCACCAGGGATGTGCACCGCTTGCGCATGGTGGTGTGTTATGATACAGAGTTACAAATGTTTCCTATTAAAAAAGGGGTCCGTCCCTATCAGTCGCTGTCATCATCATTTTTCGCAACATATCGTTTGTATTCAGAGTTGCATCACGTCGCCCGGACACGGAACTTCACTTTACCCTTTCTTACCTTTTTTATAGTTTCACCGAGGATCTCTGGGTTATCGGTTTACGTGGTACGTCCGGCACGTTTTTATGATGCCGATACTTTACCTTACTGAACTTACCTGAAGTCTCAGCGGGCCAACATATCGCTTCCAATACTCTTAAATACAAAATAAGTAATATTATAAGTACAGTACATTTATATTATACTTAAGTATTATTTTAAGTAGAAGATCGCAATGATTAAGAGTTGCGTATTCAAGTCTTCCAACGTCCCACTCTTAGGTAATGGAAAAGTGTAATAGGTCAACTAAGTAATTATAAGGATTATTTATGTATATTTTATTGTTTATCAGATGTTGTCCTTGAACCCGATATACATTATCGTTGAACCCGACAAATGTTGTCGTTGTTGTTGAACCCGATAGATGTTGTTGTTGATCCCAACAGTCGTTGTCGATGAACGCAACTGACTTCGTTGTCGTTGAACCCGACAGACGTCGCTGTTGTAAAACCCGACAGATGCTTCGTGGACCCGACAGATGTTGTTGTTGAACCCTATTGGGTAACGGTGCCGTTGAACCTGACATACGTTGTCTCCAAACCCAACATACGTTGTTGTTAAATCCAACAGACGTTTTCATTGGACCTACAGAAATGAAACAAAATACATCAGATTTCACACTTGTAATCACTAGAACAAAAAAATTGATTTCCACATACGCCATAGATTGATAAAAATATATTTATTGTTCATAGGGGTCACATAGACCCCACGGAAGTTGTCTTTGAACCCGATAGACGTTATGGTTCAAAACGAGTGGCGTTGTCGATACATTTACGATAATGTTGTGAACCTTATTTCTTTCTACCTATTTTGTATCTTAGTAAGACGAAGGTCTGTCGTCAATTTTCTAGAAATCGATACCTGTAGCTTTTACCGAGACATCCAAGACTCTTCATGCTGTACACGTACAAAGTGTGTTACGCCCCCACCGCGAAACGGCACTCTATAATTTTATTTTCGCGTCCAATATGCGGATATCTACCTGGATATTGATACGTAATTCTACAAAAACGTTTCAAAAAATGAAAGTTTGCGGAACTTTCATTTTTGTCTGAAGATGTTAGGAAAATTAAACAAATTTATAAGCTGTTTCAACAAAAGTTTTATTTAACTTTTATTCGCAAATCTTACAAGATGACATAGCCAGCAATAAAAATAATAAAATATAAGTTGAAATAATTTGTGTTATAATGTGTTGGGAACATCTATCTATGAGTTTTCGGCATATTGTACCGCAGATATATCCGCAGACGTATCCGTATAGTGTTTTATCATCTGCGGTTTGCAGTTTAAAGGACACACTGTTCTCATATCACCAATTTCCAATAGATCAAATACTAAACTATTGAAGTCGCCTTTATCATATAGTATTGTGCCCTTACGTACAAAATATGTACTTTGAAAAATACTATGTAGGTACCAACTTCAAACGTAACTTGGTTACCCAGTTCTTGATTAGTTATTTTTTTTTATACTCTTCGCGAGCAAATGAGTGGGCGGGTCACCTGATGGTAAGCGTTCACCGTCGCCCATGGACATTTGCAGCACCAGACGAACTGCAAATGGAGAAAAAGTTGTTCATCCGTCCCTTGAATAGCCCCATGTTTAAGTTTTGAGGTACCTAACACTTTTGCTGGTAGCTGGTTCCATAGTTTGCAAGTGCATGGAAAGAAAGATCTGGCATAACGGGTGGTCGTAGATCCAGGTGGAATGGATGGAACATGTTCGTGCTGTGTGCATGAAGTCATGACTCATGAGCCTCGTGGATCATGCAACCAACTGAGCCACAGTTAAATAATTTTGATGGGACCTTGGGCCACATTTCAGTGAGAGTTTTAGTTCCGCTTCAGTATTTTGAAGCTTGCGGTAGATAAATACAGCACGTATTTAAGAGAGTTACTTGACAATTTTTGTACAGACTATGTTAATATTTACACTATTATAAACTCCAGATTAACATGACTTGTAGTACATACCCCATTTATAACGTGGCAACATAGTGACGTGCCCCCAAGACACGTATACCTCCATTCCATCCTTATGTATGCAACGTTAAGGACTTTGCTACCTCATCTTGTTTATACTCTCGCAAATTCAACAATGATCTTTAATATAACAAATTTAAGGTTCTAAATTCTATGTAGTTTGTAAGTCGGCTAGAAGATATTCAATTTTCTCGGTCGGTTGCTCGGATCTTCGAGGTCTAGAAATGGGCTAACGAGAAGCGAAAATATTCGTAGTTGTTGGGGTCGACATGTCCTTTGGAAACCCTAGTTGTAACGAGCAGATTTTACGAGTACCTACGCCATGTAATATTATGTAGGATGAAATGTGGTTTTCATTGGTAAAAAGAGGCTACCTACGTATCTCTTAAATGAATATCACTGCAGTGTTAAAATATTCTACTACATATCTTTAAACTGTGATAATATCTTGTATACTTAGTAATAAACTAAAAACGAAAAAGTAAGCGCTTGCAAATATCAATTTTCTGTAGCCGACTTTCAGCCTTCTTGATTTGATTAAAAATTTAACCAATTTCTCCTACACATAGCTAAATTTATAATTCAACACCGAAAATTTATGGTACCCGTTTCAACCGCGGTCAACAATATAAGGCCCTTTAATAATAATAAACAGGGATATATTTACAAAATGGTCAATTATTTGGGGCCGTTAGTATAAAAATGTGGTTTTCAGTGTATCAAGCTCGACGTAATGTTGCCAGTACAAAAGCTCTCGTTTGCCAAAATTTAGTGGGGCCCGGAAGACGCATGGCTGCGGTCCGATAATTTATGGGTTGTTTTTTGTTGGGTTAATGGCCTTTAATGGTGTACTTATGTAACAATTACAATGACCTCCGCCTTTTATCTGACCGTAATTTGTTTTGCGACCAATGCTCCGGAACGAAGCGTGTGTTTGTGTGTTCATCTATTTACCAACCTTGTCTTAAGGCGCTTCATGCGTTAGTATTATGCTTGAGTCAAAATTTACGATTTCCGAAGGAACATAAAATAGTTATGTGTTCAATTATAGATGAGTTATTTGAATCATATTATTTGGCATTTCATAATCTAGAACTTGTCTCAAAAATATTTTAAAATATGTGTATAACTTTCTCACTAGAACAGTTTTTGTATAGGCTGTTTGCTAAAATAGCGGTCGACGCTCTACGCAGATGCAAGATATTTGCCATGTTTCTTAACAAAAACTTATAACAATGACATATATAGAAAATTATTAACATTTACTAAAAAGTGTCTCAAAAAAAAACACGATTTTCCTAGATTTTCATTCAAAAACCATAAACCGAAAAGTGCCATTTTTAACATTTTTCGATAAATTAAACGTATTATTTTAGGATAAAATCCAAGATATTTTGTTATTTTTGAATTATAGTAATTTAATTCAATTCATATTCAATGTCACTGGTTATTTATTATTTCTATAAGTTGTATATTTATTTTACTATAATTTTTTTTGTAATACCATTTTCCGCGCAAAATTGCGTCAGCGGGAACGGAATTCTTTTTTTGTATGGAGCGACACGCGATTCACGCGTAAACGTATAAACGCTCTTAATCAAACACACACACACAGATACCTACTAGCGTTAAAATTCTAAAGTTTTTTCACTATACAAGTTGGTACTTGACTGCGATCTCACCTGATGGTGAGTGATGATAATAAAGTTATTCCTTGGTCTGTGGATGATACATATATTATTTTAATAGGTTAAGTAATTTATATATATAGGATGATGATTTACATAGATTATTTTAATAGGTTAATAGTATAATTACGGCAACCGTGGATTTTTCCGAGATAAAAACTAGCCTATATGAAGGGTAAAATTATTCCATTCCATTTAAATCTCAGCAAAATCGGTATCTATCGGTAATCGCTATAGTTTCAACATTAAGGAGTAACAAAGACATAGCCATACAAACTTTCGTCTTTATGAATGTGATACAATTTATAAATTGGGTACTATGTGAGCATTAGAACAAACTTACCATGTAATAGAAGTAATGTAGCCGAAGATTTACTGACTAGAGAATTATACACTTGCGCCAGCTCTGGTTTGTGTTAATTATTCAGAGTTAACACGCTAACCCAGGGTAAAGTTGTCAAAAATGATCAATGAGACGCGTTGACTCTGGTTTAAAAATGTAAATATTTAACCCGCCGTTCGCGCAAGTGTACCTGAGAGTATGAACACTAAATAGTGCTACAAAGCATCGCAATGAGATTCGCTTATCCATACACTTCTGCCAGTTGGCTAGCAATTGGAAGAGAACGTGATCGGACAGAAGTGAATTAGTCAACGCCCGAGGGAAATCACTGGATCAAACTTTAGTTACTGGTCAAACCTGGAACTGAATTTAGGGAAATATTTCAACATGATAATGCTATAAACACCAGATAATACAATTAGCTTTTGCCCGCACACAATATTGGAGTGAAATTAGGTACCGTAAAACGGGGATACTAGGAACGGCGGGGTAAATAGGAATAAATTTCTGACTTTCTAAACTGTCCTGTTTTTTGTCATCCTAAGCATGAGAGATCAATTGTTTTTTATTTTTGAACGAGCTTATTATTTTTGCTACTGGCAAGACTAACCAGTTTTAAACTAGCCAATCAGGTTATATTAAAAAATCGCGTTGAAAGTGAGGTCGTCGTGGACACGTGAAATTTGTTGTTTTTAACTTTAAGTTTTTGATGTGTTCTAATGAGGAAGTGTTGAAATTGATTTAATTATTATAATAATAGTGGATTGAAATTTGAAGGAACATTAAGAGGTAAGCAAATAATTGCGTAATTTCATCGTAAACCTTAATTTTAGATGAATGCTCGTTTTAAGGTCATTTTGGGGATAAAAGGAACGCGAAGGGGGGAAATAGGCACATGAACAGGCCTAATTGGAACAGCACGGGGGCTATTTGGTACGAACAAGAGGTAAATAGGAATCATGAAATAGGGTTGTCAAAAACCAAAGTTTAATTACTTTAGTACTTAATTAAAGTTAATTTTACTTCTAAATTTATTAAAGTTTAAAACGATTACTATTAAACTTATTAAAGTTAAAAACTATTACTATTAAACTTAAAAACTATTTATTAAAAACTTATTTTGGCCGTAAACTATTATTTACATTATACACAATAAAAAAAATGAATATTTAAGTAAATGTCGCCAGTTTATGGGTGCCAAAAATGCTTGATTTGCCACCAACAGTCAGGCCACCGTTCGCTCAGCAGCCACCTATAGAATTTTGACAGATGGCGCTACTGGTTTTTTAATTATGATTAATGAATTGAATCTATTATGAATAATGATTGATATAATCTAAATTATTAATTTTATTCTTCATTGAGTGAAGCATTGTATTCAAATAGTACAACTATTTTCTTGAAAAACATTAATAATGTCTTAATGTTTTTTTTTTCAGAATGCCTCGTAACTACACACCCAAGCCAGGCGCTAAGCGTTACATAAAGTACTTCATTTTTTTTATTTAAGTAACTTGTAAGCTAAACATTTAATAGTAATTTTGTATAAGCTATTCTAAAAAGAAGGCCATAAATAAATAAGGAATAGACTGACTATAATACTGTTTTTCTAGCTCAATGCCATATTTTTGTTACTTGTATTATGTACCCTAGCTACAATAAAAACTTGATCTCAAAAAGTTTTTATTTTTACTATACCTACCTACAGTCTACACACATAAAATAAGATAAGCAGCATGATTAGATTAAATAAACTGAAACTTTTTTTTAATTAGGTAGGTAGGTACTTACTTTGGATAAATATTGGATTTGGATAGACAGCCCTGAGTAAAATTCCTATTAACCCCTCTCTTGAACCTATTAACCCCATCGGGGGTAAATTGGAATCCAGCATAGTTTTTGGTGAATATTTTAAAATCTGGCAATATTTTGAGAATCCAAAGCTACATAACATCTAAAACAGCTTACCGGACATTCAAAACTGTACCACAACACACCCTATTTGTTGCGCAAGAAGGTTTAATTTCCAGTTGAAGTTGAAGATCGGACCTATTTACCCCGTTTTACGGTACCTACGTAGAATAAATACCGTAAAAATAATATATCAACTGCATCTGGGATCATTTCTCCGAGTCTTCTCATCCGCAATATATCTGTATGCATTGTACCTTTGTAGAAAATGTCAAGTTATACGTTTCGCTCAGATACCGGATAAATAGATTTCGACCCAAGAAATTGTATCGGTCAAGAAATACTCCTGTATAAGTTTTACACATCACTTTGGCGAGTCTACATCTTGTAATGATACTCCGGTGCTCCCGGGTTGGTCGGAACGTGTTCGTGAAATCGAAACTACATAGAAAATGGTTTGGAAGATTTGTATGTTAATGTGATACAGATATTAAAATGAGTGCCTACAGATGCATATATTGCAAACTGCCATACTTTCTGTATGCAAGTAAGTATGTATAGCAAAAACTCTTTAAAATTTAAGGGCCAACCTGGGACAGTGGCGCGCGCTCGCACACGAACTTAAGTGGGAGGTCGTGGGTTGGATTTTCGACACTGGCCTCTTTAGAACTCTATAATTTCTAAATTAGCTCTGGTTTGATCTGGTGGGAGGCTTCATCCGTGGCTATAGTTACTGCCCTCAGCAAAGACGTACCGCCAAGAGATCGAGGGTTCCTGCACGATGCTTTGTTGAACCCGTTAAAGCCCGCTTCCAGGTTAGTACGATAACATCTTTGACTACAACGTCCATTCGTCTCTTACCATGTGAGATCATCATCATCATCAACGGCGCTACAGCCCTTTGTGGGCCCGGGCCTGCTCCAAAAGATTCCTCCATCGGTCTCTGTCCATTGCATTCGTTTCCCATCTTTTTATTCCTACGGCTTTTACATCTTGCTTCACTCCGTCCAGCCAACGAAGCTTTGGCCGACCAACATTTCGACGGCCGTCTGGGTGTGAGATCAGTAGTTTTTTTGGTGGCCTCTGGTCACTCATGCGTTGTACATGTCCAGCCCACTGCAATCTTGCGATCTTTATGTGCTGAACGATGTTTGGTTCACCAAAGATATCATACAATTCGTGGTTGTAACGGATACGCCACAGACCGTCCACCTCTACCGCACCAAATATGGTCCGCAATACCTTCCTTTCGAATATTGCGAGGGCTTCTTCGTCTTTTTTACTTATGGTCCAGCACTCACTACCATAAGCTAATATTGGTCTTATAAGTTACCATGTGAGATCGCAGACAAGTATATACCGTAACTTGTAGTGTATAAAAACAACCCAATTTCGTGGTTCATTAATTCTAGTAAAGTAAAACACGGGTACATTCTTAAATGAATTAATTATTTGTCCCACATCCGTACAGTCAGACACGGGCAGAGTTGAATTATTAAAGACCCCGGGGAAATCTGCCGCTAACTTTAGCTACTGGGTCAACATTGCAGCTGGCATGAAACAGTGTTCCGTGATTACTTGCATCTTTATTAAGGTAGGTTCTAAGTAATGATTCAGGTAGAACCTAAAAAGGAAAAATTAGAACCTTTTCAAAAATAAGAACCCAGGCTCATAGGCAATAATATAAGTTGACTAATTAACAAAAAAACCGATTTCAACTCTCATTCAGCTACTGTTGAGTACATCCCTTCCAATTACAATTTTAAGACTTACCTATATGGTTGTCTCATGGATATCATTATCAGAACTGTACTTAACTGAAATGGGACCACACGGATCGGGAAAAAGAATCATCAAAATCGATTCACCCAGTCAAAAGTTATGAGGTGTGAAACATTAAAAAAAAACGTACAGTCGAATTGAGTACCTCCTCCTTTTTTAAGGTCAGTTGTAAATTCGTGCGCCTCAATTTGTTTATTTATTTTTTGTTTGTTTGTTTGTTTGTTTATTTGCTTGTTTGTTTGTTTGTTTGTTAAGATGATATAATATTATTGGAAGTGAAAATCTTTATTTTTCAATTTAGAAGCACTTATGAAAAGTCTAAATTCTACCGCCAAGTTTAGAAAGCATAGTAGGAAGGAGTAAGTAATCTCTAACGGTTTCTACACAGCATCGCACCGGAACGCTAAATCCCTTGGCGGTGCAACTTTTCTGGTGGGATGGTAACTAGCTGAAACCACCCACCTGACCAGACCTGAGCCAAATTAAAAATTATAAAATTTTTATGTGGCCCGTGACGGGAATCTAACTCGCGACCTCCCTCCCGAATCCGAGCTCGCACCATTGCGCCAGGAAGGTCGTCGAACACTTGGCCAGTGTGGCCATGGCAAAACTCCTTTGTATTTTAAGATGACATCCGTGCTTAGTCGTCGATGGATTTTAAAACCTAACGATTTTATATGAAGTGATTGACGTCTTCTCTTAACAAAAATTATTCTATAAATAAATCAGTAAGGATTTTCATTTTTAGACTATTTATACCCGAGTTTCGAAACGCGACAACGTATTTAACGTGCCAATTAAGCAACTCTCAAACAACTCTTATTGGATTTTGTAAAGAACTTTACCCAATTGAGCGTTATAGAACGTTAATTAAGTATTGTTTCTTTTGTTTGCGAGTTTTAATTGAGGAGTTACAAGCAAGCATCTCGAGTCGGAGCTAAGTACTTACCTACTTGAACATTTAATCCCGTAACGCCCTCCAAAGTTACTTTAATGTTTAACCTATTTACAGTTAAGGGTCTTTTGAAGAAAATCTATAATAATACAACTTTAGATACTCAGTAAGCAATGTTGGGTAAGTTTTGCCGACCTACCTAAAACAATAATGTTTTACTGTTCCAGTTCGAAGGGCCCTAGTAGTACCTACTTTCCTAATGCCATCGTTATTAGGAAAGACTAGGTACTACTGGAGAAATGAGAATTAAGAACTGAGGGGCTAGACAAAGTAACAGTCGCTTAGTTCACGATAGTAGATAAAAATGTATAGACAAAACAAGTGACTGTAGAAAAACCACGTGACCGTATAGAGGAAAACACGCTTTTTTTGAAAATCGACTACGACAATTTGAACACTCCCTGGCGTTCTCGCAGACGTTGTAGATAAGTTTTAGCGTACTTCGCATGACAATTGACAGCCGACAGTGAACAACGCTAAGCATTTGTTTTCATTCGGTCACGTTGTTTTTCTACAGTCACGTAGTTGGTCCATACATTTTTGTCTACTGTCGTCAACGCTAAACGACTGTTACTTTGTCTAGCCCCGCTAGTCTCAGGAAAATGAGCGCAGTGCAGGGTGTCGTATGATAGTGCAATGCAAAGTTGTGACCTGTGGGACGTACATTATCTACAATGGGCAGGTGTATCACTTAACACCAGGTGAACGTCTTGCTCGTCTCATCATTCTTCGTTATAAAAAACTTCCCTGGAGTGCTCGGAAGTGTGGGCTATCCCGGGTTCGTTTCCCAGTGCAGTGGGCCGTTTAAGGATTTTATAATTTCTAAATTAGCTAAATTTTGTATTCTTTTTTGCACAATTTAGCAACAAGCATCGTATGTTGACATAATATACCCACCATACTAAACAAGGTTGGTAACTTGTGCAAAAAGAATGCAATATAGAATTTTTGCCTTCGTTTTCTTAGTTAATAACCCAGTGATACTAACTAACAAACTAAACGATACAGAATCAGCCCACTGATCTGGGTGCGAGGCTTTTTACAAACCCTACCTATTAGCCAAGCTCACAAATAAGAAAAGAATGTCGTAAAAAACAAGAAATACGTCGTAAATGTCGTGAAAAATTATTTTGGTAGGTATTGAATAATCAAAGTTAAATTATATCTTATCGAAATAAAGTTACAAAATATTGTTACAAAATTCTATGCAAGATTGGTTCCAAAAAAAAGTGTAGATAAGTCTTGTGAGAAACGAGCATAAAAGAAATTCAAATATTATTTTAAATTAAAAAAGTAACTTAAAAGCCACAGATGCAAACAAAAGTAGGTAATAAAAACAGTAAGAGTAAAAAAACAGAACAGTAAGAGAATAACAGTAAAGGAACGCAATAACCCGCGCTCGCATTAGAGCGGGAGCGGAGTTATTTAGGCTACTCGTTACTTGCGAGTGCTCGTGAAACTCTCATACTTTCCCGCCGGATATTTTACTACCGGAATGAATATCATATGATTCTGATTTTACTTTAAAAGAAAAAAAAATAATGAAAAAATGTAAATTAAAAAAAGTAAAGTATGGCCTAGCTTTCGTCGACGGGTCTGCCTTTAAAAAATATCAAAGGATTTGTGAAAAAACGTAAATCAAATCGCTGTTTTCCCGTGCCCGCTTCCTTTTCCAACCTTTGTACGTTTTTTATACACTCTACAAGTTAGCACACTTGACTGCGATCTCAACTAATGGTAAATGATGAGTGAGTGAAACTTTGCAGAGACATGATTTATTAGTTTTCTTGTATGAATTAAATTAATACTACTTACTTAAATTTTGGAAAATCGTAGAAAAAAAGTTGTTAGTTTTAATGTTAACAAGTACTGCAGGCCGAAAGCGATTTGGTATTTTTTTATATGACCCTGTATATATGTGACAAATATAATTGACGTTTTACAAGAGCCTGTACGTTAGGCCTATGTGACTAAAGTTATGAAGAGAAGTTTGCGTTTGAGTTTGATGATGATGTAGGTACTTGGAAAGGGTGAATTTTTCTGTCGGAGTTGTTTTTTTTTAAGAAAACTCTTTTTCTTCCTAAAGCAGCAACCTCGATAAATAACTCAAGTCTCACCCCAGCATAACGTAATATGAAAATATCGGTAGAAAAATACGTCGCAAATACCGATTCCTTGGCGTGTATGCAACAAATGCATCCCCCGTGAATACAAATGGCCTCCTTGGGGGAAATAGGCGGAGGGGCGCATACATTACGAGCCATCTAATATCTTAAAATTCCAAGACATATTTAGGCGAGCCAAACAAAAATAAGATTTTTCTAGAACGGGGACGAATTCCGCGAATGTTTTTGGCTCGGTTTCGGTACATAAAGCTCTTGTACGGAGAATCCGGAAGTAATAAGAGGTGGTTAAATGTATAAACGTAAAAGGAAGGGGTTCCCTACTGAAACCATACTTAGAAACCATAGTCCTGTGTGTAAGAAGCTTTCATACACACAGGACTCCTAAACTCAGTGGGTTTCTAAAATTGAAAATTACCACAGCTCAATTGACATTTATTTTTATTCCATTGTAGGTTTGACACGAAATATTTTCTTAGAGCTGATTTTTCAATCGCTAGATAAACTGTCTGAGGAATAAATTTGAAACATATGCCATACAAAATCTGTCAAAACCTTATCCACGAGTTCCAACCATCGACCAGAGCAGCCTTAACTGAAGGTACCTATTACCGGCACCCCTCTAGCATTATTCGTACCTCAAGGGCTCGGTATGAATACCAAGTGGTCAATATAATTCCTCTAATAAGATTCTAAATAAAGCCCATCTATCTGAGGGGGACTCGAGAGGTTGTTTTGGAAATTTTCGTTGCTATTACGCCTGAACGGATCTCGTTTGTTATAATTATTTTGAGAATTCAAAGTATAACTAACGTCCTGCTCTGAGGTCCTGCTTTGGGCGGGCTTGTCCCGCTTTCAAGCTATCTGTCCCGCCGTCCCGAGAGCAAAAAAGGAGAGCAAAACGTTTAAAAAAAAGTACACTCTATAAGTTAGGATTTGTCTGCGATCTCACCTGATGGTAAATGATGAAGCAGCTGAAGATGTTATCGTACTGATTTGGAAGGGATAAAGTAACTCGCCTTTAACGATCCCTACACCGCATCACGCCGGAAAGCTAAATGGCTTGGCAGTGTTTATTTCCCGGTAGGATGGTACTGCAGAAGCCCCCTACCAGACCAGACCTAAGCCAATTTAGTAAATATATAATTCTAAAGTAGCCCGTAGTGGGAATCGAACCCACGACCTTAAACTCAAATCCGAGTGCGCGCTACTGTGCCGAGGAGGTCATCTAATCAATGTTAGTATAATATAGTCAATGTTTTGTACTTAATAAAAAATCTAGTCAAATATTATGTCCATTCACTTAAGGATGTGCTCCCAAAATAGATAGGTATCAAATCGCACTTAATACATACGCACGGCCTACACTCACACAAAGCTGCCTCGAAATGAGTGAATCAACGCGATTTTGATACTTTGATATAAAATTTTATATTTTGTCATTTAGGTATTTTATTATAACGAAATAACTTCGTTCTAAGCTAATTTATTATCTCGCTGCAGACTCTTGTAGTGTTATTATCTCGCTGCAGACTCGGTCATAAATCATTCGAGTGTCTCGCTCACCGACATCGTGCCGGCCGACGAGCGCAGCCGCGTGTGCAACATATGCGGGGAGGTGAGAGGCTGCCAACTATAGTAGTGTAATTATCTCGCTGCAGACTCGGTCATAAATCATTCGAGTGTCTCGCTCACCGACATCGTGCCGGCCGACGGGCGCAGACGCGTGTGCAACATATGCAGGGAGGTGAGAGGCTGCCAACTATAGTAGTGTAATTATCTCGCTGCAGACTCGGTCATAAATCATTCGAGTTTCTCGCTCACCGACATCGTGCCGGCTGACGAGCGCAGCCGCGTATGCAACATATGCGAGGAGGTGAGAGGCTGCCAACTATAGTAGTGTAATTATCTCGCTGCAGACTCGGTCATAAATCATTCGAGTTTCTCGCTCACCGACATCGTGCCGGCCGACGAGCGCAGCCGCGTGTGCAACATATGCGAGGAGGTGAGAGGCTGCCAACTATAGTAGTGTAATTATCTCGCTGCAGACTCGGTCATAAATCATTCGAGTGTCTCGCTCACCGACATCGTGCCGGCCGACGAGCGCAGCCGAGTGTGCAACATATGCAGGGAGGTGAGAGGCTGCCAACTATAGTAGTGTAATTATCTCGCTGCAGACTCGGTCATAAATCATTCGAGTGTCTCGCTCACCGACATCGTGCCGGCCGACGAGCGCAGCCGCGTGTGCAACATATGCAGGGAGGTGAGAGGCTGCCAACTATAGTAGTGTTATTATCTCGCTGCAGACTCGGTCATAAATCATTCGAGTGTCTCGCTCACCGACATCGTGCCGGCCGACGAGCGCAGCCGAGTGTGCAACATATGCAGGGAGGTGAGAGGCTGCCAACTATAGTAGTGTAATTATCTCGCTGCAGACTCGGTCATAAATCATTCGAGTGTCTCGCTCACCGACATCGTGCCGGCCGACGAGCGCAGCCGCGTGTGCAACATATGCAGGGAGGTGAGAGGCTGCCAACTATAGTAGTGTTATTATCTCGCTGCAGACTCGGTCATAAATCATTCGAGTGTCTCGCTCACCGACATCGTGCCGGCCGACGAGCGCAGCCGCGTGTGCAACATATGCAGGGAGGTGAGAGGCTGCCAACTATAGTAGTGTTATTATCTCGCTGCAGACTCGGTCATAAATCATTCGAGTGTCTCGCTCACCGACATCGTGCCGGCCGACGAGCGCAGCCGAGTGTGCAACATATGCAGGGAGGTGAGAGGCTGCCAACTATAGTAGTGTTATTATCTCGCTGCAGACTCGGTCATAAATCATTCGAGTGTCTCGCTCACCGACATCGTGCCGGCCGACGAGCGCAGCCGCGTGTGCAACATATGCAGGGAGGTGAGAGGCTGCCAACTATAGTAGTGTTATTATCTCGCTGCAGACTCGGTCATAAATCATTCGAGTGTCTCGCTCACCGACATCGTGCCGGCCGACGAGCGCAGCCGCGTGTGCAACATATGCAGGGAGGTGAGAGGCTGCCAACTATAGTAGTGTTATTATCTCGCTGCAGACTCGGTCATAAATCATTCGAGTGTCTCGCTCACCGACATCGTGCCGGCCGACGAGCGCAGCCGAGTGTGCAACATATGCAGGGAGGTGAGAGGCAGCCAACTATAGTAGTGTTATTATCTCGCTGCAGACTCGGTCATAAATCATTCGAGTTTCTCGCTCACCGACATCGTGCCGGCCGACGAGCGCAGCCGCGTGTGCAACATATGCAGGGAGGTGAGAGGCTGCCAACTATAGTAGTGTTATTATCTCGCTGCAGACTCGGTCATAAATCATTCGAGTGTCTCGCTCACCGACATCGTGCCGGCCGACGAGCGCAGCCGAGTGTGCAACATATGCAGGGAGGTGAGAGGCTGCCAACTATAGTAGTGTAATTATCTCGCTGCAGACTCGGTCATAAATCATTCGAGTGTCTCGCTCACCGACATCGTGCCGGCCGACGAGCGCAGCCGCGTGTGCAACATATGCAGGGAGGTGAGAGGCTGCCAACTATAGTAGTGTTATTATCTCGCTGCAGACTCGGTCATAAATCATTCGAGTGTCTCGCTCACCGACATCGTGCCGGCCGACGAGCGCAGCCGCGTGTGCAACATATGCAGGGAGGTGAGAGGCTGCCAACTATAGTAGTGTTATTATCTCGCTGCAGACTCGGTCATAAATCATTCGAGTGTCTCGCTCACCGACATCGTGCCGGCCGACGAGCGCAGCCGAGTGTGCAACATATGCAGGGAGGTGAGAGGCAGCCAACTATAGTAGTGTTATTATCTCGCTGCAGACTCGGTCATAAATCATTCGAGTTTCTCGCTCACCGACATCGTGCCGGCCGACGAGCGCAGCCGCGTGTGCAACATATGCGGGGAGGTGAGAGGCTGCACCACTATAGTAGTGTAATTATCTCGCTGCAGACTCGGTCATAAATCATTCGAGTTTCTCGCTCACCGACATCGTGCCGGCCGACGAGCGCAGCCGCGTGTGCAACATATGCAGGGAGGTGAGAGGCTGCCAACTATAGTAGTGTTATTATCTCGCTGCAGACTCGGTCATAAATCATTCGAGTGTCTCGCTCACCGACATCGTGCCGGCCGACGAGCGCAGCCGAGTGTGCAACATATGCAGGGAGGTGAGAGGCTGCCAACTATAGTAGTGTTATTATCTCGCTGCAGACTCGGTCATAAATCATTCGAGTGTCTCGCTCACCGACATCGTGCCGGCCGACGAGCGCAGCCGAGTGTGCAACATATGCAGGGAGGTGAGAGGCTGCCAACTATAGTAGTGTAATTATCTCGCTGCAGACTCGGTCATAAATCATTCGAGTGTCTCGCTCACCGACATCGTGCCGGCCGACGAGCGCAGCCGCGTGTGCAACATATGCAGGGAGGTGAGAGGCTGCCAACTATAGTAGTGTTATTATCTCGCTGCAGACTCGGTCATAAATCATTCGAGTGTCTCGCTCACCGACATCGTGCCGGCCGACGAGCGCAGCCGAGTGTGCAACATATGCAGGGAGGTGAGAGGCTGCCAACTATAGTAGTGTTATTATCTCGCTGCAGACTCGGTCATAAATCATTCGAGTGTCTCGCTCACCGACATCGTGCCGGCCGACGAGCGCAGCCGCGTGTGCAACATATGCAGGGAGGTGAGAGGCTGCACCACTATAGTAGTGTAATTATCTCGCTGCAGACTCGGTCATAAATCATTCAGCTAGCTAGAGGCTAATTCTATACGTCTAGGAGATCCAGTAGTAGTCTTCGAAGTATACCTTCAGCTCACTCCACCAAGTCAAGTGGAAAGGTCTTTTCATAACTAACAAAACGAGTCCAAACTCGACCCGGCTAGGTCTATGCGTCTAGGAGATCCAGTAGAAGTCTTCGAAGTATACCTTCAGGTCACTCCACCGAGTCAAGTGGAAAGGTCTTTTCATAACTAATAAAACGAGCCCAAACTCGACATGGCTAGGTCTATACGTCTAGGAGATCCAGTAGTGGTCTTCGAAGTATACCTTCAGCTCACTCCACCAAGTCAAGTGGAAAGGTCTTTTCATAACTAACAAAACGAGCCCAAACTCGACCCGGCTAGGTCTATGCGTCTAGGAGATCCAGTAGAAGTCTTCGAAGTATACCTTCAGGTCACTCCACCGAGTCAAGTGGAAAGGTCTTTTCATAACTAATAAAACGAGCCCAAACTCGACATGGCTAGGTCTATACGTCTAGGAGATCCAGTAGTGGTCTTCGAAGTATACCTTCAGCTCGCTCCACCAAGTCAAGTGGAAAGGTCTTTTCATAACTAACAAAACGAGCCCAAACTCGAGATGGCTAGCTCTATACGTCTAGGAGATCCAGTAGTAGTCTTCTAAGTATACCTTCAGGTCACTAGTACGCTTGGGGAACAAATAAAATAAATGGAATAAAATAAATAAACTCAATTCTAGCTAATTATAATAAAATATAATATTGTAGGTACTGTAGGTGCTTACCTTTTCAAAAATATGTCAGGACAGTAGATTTCGTCAAGTATCAAGATAGTTATTGCCAAATATCCGTGTACGTACAGCGATGTTTTTCAATCAGCAACTGCTCGCCAACGACGTGCAGTCCCACTCGCGAAGGCAGCCAAAGGCTTACTGATTGATATTTGAATTTTGAAATAGTAGAAACCTGTGACCGAGTAAAATAAAATAACCCTTATTGTAACCTCTTTAAGATTTACGCTTGTAAGCAAAATATGTGAAAACAATGCACGTGAACTTCATTTTTTTTCATATACTGTTTGTCCTTTTTTTGTTATTTTTTCTACCACCGTGTATAGATGAACATATCTACTGTCAGTTGATATTTTTAAAAGACATAAAATCGGTATGTTTTTACAGAAAAATGTACCGAAACTCGCTCCTAAATCGCCAATTTTGTGAGAAGAGATAATTTAACCTATTTTTATAGTACTAAAAGTAAAGATTTTTAACCAATTTTTCTACCACGAATTGTAGATAAAAGACCAATCTTTGTGTCGTTATTTTTAGTTCCATTATATTTTGTTTATTCTAGTCACAATATGTACCGAAAACTCCACGAAAACTGCAATGTCCGTAAACGCACCCTTAAGCCCAATAGCCCTTTCTAATCATTGCAAAAGCCGGACTAATGATGGGCCCTTACAATGCGGGCCCCTAAGCCCTTCGGAAAAAGGTCAACCCTTGTGCACTTGATTAATTACGAACTTGCTTTGTTAATCAGTCCCTGTTGAAAAATCGCTTTAATTAGCTTCAATACTAGCGGGTGCCGGCGATTTCACTCATGTGACCGCCTTAAGGGATGAATTTTGAAAAATACTTACTAGATGAATAGTTACTTCATAAAAGTCTCTGCAAATTTTAGGTAAACGCTTCGAGCGAAACGAATTTTAGAATTCTCTTAGATTTGACGCACAGAAGGATTTCATTTCATTTCATATAGTACGGTGCAATTAGACTTTAACCCGGACATCACAAGTGAAGTATTATTGCAATTCCAGATTGTCCTATGCAGTCATTCATTTCTTTCAGTTAGTTAAAAATAAAAACTAAAATTATGAAACTTAATATTTATAAAATAATAAATAAGTACCTAATACACCTGCAAATCATTGGTGTGACAAAAGAGAAAAAAAATCTTGTTTGTAACACTGGTATGATAATCTGCAGGGCTAGACAATGTCACTTAAGCGTTTGGCGTTAACGCTAGTCGCTAGTCGACAAAAATGTATGGACAAAACAAATGACTGTAGAAAAACCACGACATTAATTAACTAAACACGCTGTGTTTGATACTGTCGGCTGTCAATTGTCAAGCGAAGTACGCTAAAGTTATCTACAAGTATCGCGAGAACGCCAGCGAGCGTTGAAGTTAGCGTAGTTAATTATTCAAACACAGCGTGTTTAGTTAATTAATGTCGTGGTTTTTCTACAGTCATTTGTTTTGTCCATACATTTTTGTCGACTAGCGACTAGCGTTAACGCCAAACGCTTAAGTGACATTGTCTAGCCCTGCTGGTGTGACTACGAGTCGGTAGTCCAACTAATCATTTATGTGCAAAGTGACCTCTTTGTATGATTAAACTTAGCCGTTGAGCTAAATAAGCGCCAGCTCTCGGGTCACCAGACGCATGGACCAATTTTTGGGATACTATATTTGTCTACATATTATTTGATTAACATAAAAATTCAATTGATGTGGGGTAAACCGCTTTTATAAAGCTGGCCACCTCCTTTCCAGTTCTAATGAGAAACTCAAGTAATCCTTCCTTGTCCCTTGTCTACAATTTAACCTGTGCGCAAAATTTTCAGATTTTTATTGGACGACGATGTGCACTTGTAAAAATGTTCTGGTTTTTATTGGAAGACGATGTACACTTGTAAAAAAATTCAGATTTTTATTGGACGACGATGTACACTTGTAAAAATTTTCAGATTTTTATTGGACGACGATGTACACTTGTACCACAGTTTAAAGACATTTGTACCTACCGTGAATGTATGGTTCAGGACATTTCTATTTACATTTACACAGATTACCTGGCTGCCACAATAAGTATTCAGGCAGAGATGCGTGCGCAGGTGCAGCGTTGCAGCACGTCGCGGGGGAAGCAATAAACATTCCAAAATTGTGCCAGAATTTCCCATTTCCATGACAGTGCAGACTGTAATATCGTTGAGGACGAGGACGCGGGCAGCAGGTGCGGGCGGTGCCATACTTCATTATTTTTAACATTACGACCCGTTATTCTCCAGCCAAATTTCTTGATGGAAAAGTGGGAAATAACAATGTCGCAGAAAACTTGGTTTTACAACCCTTTTTAGCGTTCCATACCAAAATGGTAAAAATGGAACCCTTATGAACTTTTTCTCTTTTTCTATTTCTAAGACTTTCTCCGTCCGTCTGTCTGTCACACTCGATTTTTATTACCAATCTTACTTACTTACATATGAAGAATTATAGTCTTTATCGCCGAAAATCAAACAGTTATCTACTGTGTGACGTGTACGAAGTCACAGAAAATTGACATGAACTTGGAACAGGACATCTCATGCGTGTCTCATTCATTGAAATAACGAATTCACACTCAGAGTTTTTTATAAACATAGGAGTTCGTATATTATTTCTTAAAAAAAAAGTTTTAAGTTAAAAAGCCTGATCTTATATTTGTGCAATTTTTTCCATATAGTATAACAAATAGGCTAGCCACGTGACTGTGAATTGAATTCTTCCGTGGTAAAGTCGGACTTTAGCTGGTAGGACTGTACTTTCATTTCATGCTTGAGTAAATACACTAACTTACTTGATAATGTCGTTAACGAAATCCGTCTTACGGAGACTGAGGAAAGTACTTACGTTACTTATTTTTGCTGGCTGAATGATAAAGTCAAAATAATTTATAATGAACTTCAGTTTTGGCGAGTTTCAGGCTGAATTCATATGAAGGTATTAAAACTGACATTGCTAGTTAATTCTCAATGTTCTTAAAATACCTAATGTTTAAAAAAGCTAACTTAAAAAAAGCGAAGAAAGTGCGTACACGATATCCTTTTTATAATGCGATCTAACTCTGACGTCGCTTTAACTTTAATCCTGAGTTTCTAAGTGGACGGTCTTCAAGAGGCCTCGAAATTTACCTTTGCCCTTTTTGACTGTTACCTCCTACCTTACCCAATACCCACTCAATCAGCTGACGTTGTCTCGAACGCCTTTAATAATATATAAAGTGTTCAAAGAGCTTACCTTGGATTAATTCGAATGGAGTGGACCGAGTGGATGGTATATTTTTGGGAACGCTGAGATCTTTGAGAAGTTTCTAAGTGGCTATGGCAAGGCACATAGCTCAAAGAACCGATACAAGTTAGATTACAGTTAGATTACAGTTAGATATAGTTAGGTACTGGGAAGGCAAACAAAGGTGTTTAACGGATGACCCGTTAAGTGCAATTTTCTGAAAAGATAGGAAAAACGTCGACCGACAGTTCTATACTAATTTCATGATACAAAAGATAAAATAATCTGGATAAACTGATATCTCAGATAAATACACGGTTTCTGAGGAATTTGTAAAAAAAAACTTATACTCGCTCGGGTATCGACAACTACTTATAAATAAAATAATAATTTCATGTGTTTACGCGTGTGGCAGAAAACATTAATTAAAAAACTTTAACCATTAATATTTTTTTCTCAACGTAAACACTGTAAAATAAAAATTAAATATGCAAGAATAACCTAACCAAAACACCTAACGTTCTGCTCTGGTTTATTCCTGCCGGGCTAGTAAGTAGTACTTGATACAATAATGCCTATCGCCACGCCCACGTAATACCATTATAGTACCTGAGAAATTGATAGAGTTATTCGGTTACTTTACTAGAGTTCTTCGGTTATTACTTTTTGGTTAGCCCTGCATAAAGATCAAATCCGAAATCGAATCGAGATTCGAATCGAAGTTACAATAACTTGTAGTAGGTAACCTCATAAGGTCCAGTTGCGCAAACGGTGAGTTAAATATTTACGCTTTTAACCCTGAGTCAACGTCTCTCATTGAACATTTTTGAGAACTTCAACCTGGTTTAGCGTGATAACTCAGAGTTAACAGCGTAGAAGCCGTATTTAAGTGATTTTGAATGAAGTTTTATTTAAAAACTATACGGACAATTACTTTCAAATTTACACGTCATGTATTTTGGGTCTTTAATCAAAAATCGCTTAGAAGCAGAAACACGATTGGTTAAAATTTTCTCGATAGAAAGTTCTCCCAAAAGTTGCTCCAAAATCAGTTTTTCTAATTTTTATCGGAAATTACATTGGCTGTAATTGTAATTTTTGTTTTAATGTGTCGGTAATAATAATATCCAAAAACGCTTAGATACAGAATTTTTAATAACTGGCTTAGTTTTTGAGTAATTAGGTAAAAGGTCGTTTTTCTGTTATATTCTTCCGCGACTCTGCATGTCGTACCTGCCACCGTACCTATCCGTGAGAGTGAGAAAGACAAAAATAAATTCAATAAATCCCCTCATACTAACCGAGGTTGGCCTAATACGACTACGCATGCAAAAATTGTAAACCGCCCATCAACTTCAGTAGTCTTTTTTCTCTTAAATTTTCAAGAAATCGATACCTGTAGCTTTCAAAAAATCCCCGAATGCGAGCCACGTACTAGCCGTGTTATTCGTAAAAGGTACTCAATAATTTTATTTCCCGACCAAAACGCAGTTATCTTGGATACCTTCTTGATTCCAGGAAAAGGCTCAGGGCGAATATTTTAAGGTGACATGCGTAGGTCGTAGCCAAATCAACATTTCTCATTCAATGGTAAGAATTTAAATGTAATAGATTTTCAATACAAATTAAGAATGTTTATAACTGTGGTTTATAATAGTATGTTAAAGACTTGAATTGTTCACATCTGTACCTACATAATGACGAAAATCCATGCGTAAGTCTGTCTAAAACTTGGTCTCGTCTCGATGACTCGACCGAATTGGATTTCTTTGGTGTGTGTGCTTGAGTGGACATCACCGAACCTACCTCTTCTTAAAGGTCCATAGAGTCTTGCACTCTATGGACCTGTCTCGCACTCTAGGTACCATAGAAAGCAAGACAGTGTCAGTCTGGTTAGCTATGTTTTAAGGCCCGCACCCAAATGGTAAAACGGAACTAATTCAAGGGGCTCCTATACAACAAACGTGATTTTTTTGCTAGTTTTGTGAATTTGGCAGCCAGCCGTCTAGTTTACTCTAATAGGTTATTGAGAATTGGTCTTGATGGTCCGGAACCCTCAGTTCGCGATTCACATTTCACATAATTTGACCAATTTTTTAATATATACTTTATTCAAGATGAAAGATTTCAACAGTGTTTAAATTAAATTCAACACTGTATTTCATAAAGCGAGCATATTTATTCAAATTTTAAACAATATACATTATACATACCGGGAATAAATGAAACAATGCACCCAATAATAGCGATTCACAGCAAAACGTGTTAAGTTCATAAAATGCTCTAATGAAATATTGCACGATTCGTATGTCAGTGAGAATTTCAATTAACTATAAATATAATCTGTATTTTTGTAGTCTTATTGCCTCGTTTAGCAAAAAAAGGGCAAGAGAAATGAAAAAATGGTCGAGAAATCGGAAATACCTTAAAGAGATTTGTAGTACCAAACTATACCTACTAGAAGTTTGTCAATGATTGAGTAGGACAGTACAGGCAAAATCCATCTAAGTTCTAATGTAATGACAAGCTGATATAGGTACAATGAGATGATTCGGACTCGGTGACGATTGATGATCATAAAGTGTGATTGATGAGATTTTGTTAAGTCTTGCATGTGATAGTGCTCAATGTATGTACTTTGCCTATGGTTGAAAACCACCGACTATAATACTCTTGCACTAATATTATAAACGCGAAATTTTGTATTAATTGGATGTATGGATGTTAATTACTCTTTCACACAAAACTGCTGATCCAATGTGGCTGAAATTTGGAGTGAAGATAGATTAAAACATAGGCTACTTTTTATCCCAGAGAAATCTATGGTTTAATTTATGTTTTAAAAAATATCCTATGACAACAGATCAGATAAGTAAGTACATTTTCGTCGTCTTAGTGCTTTCGTTATAGATATTATACAGATACCCGCCACAAACACAAAACCGAAAAGTCAAAACGATGTGCCTGGTATTTGAACCCAAGACTTCCATCAGGACGCAGACGGGAACCACGGGACTGTCATGGTCTATGTCGATAAAACGCAAAAAACGACTCATAAAAAATCTATTGCTGAAAGGAACTGGGATTTGTCACAGTCGATGGTGAATTTACGAGGTCCTATTGAAGGAGCGGCCTCCCTAGTGCTCAGGTCACGCTACCTGCCGTGCCGTTAAATAATAATACTTAGTACATAAGTACTTAATGACACTTAAATTAAAATTATCCTTACCTACTTCGTGGTTTTGTTACCTCTACCTGCCAGGTACCTCCAGCTTAGTTATAATAGCATATTTACTCCGAAAACTAAATAATTCGTAATCGATATATCACATGATCAACCTATCAAACGAAAATATCATTCCCATTCATATTTTAGTTCTTGAAGCGTTAGGGATTGATAATAACATATGCACGGAGGTATATAGGTATACTTTATATTCGTGATAGTTTTTGGTAGCTCCTGACATATCCGTACGCACTGTATGGATTTCGTACCCTATCCCTTATTTGGTTGCCCCATTATAAACCTATACTGTGCATTATATATTATGATCGTGATTAGGAGAATGTATATTATTATCTAAATTTCCAGTATCCAATGCTCTTGAAAGGTACTCGTAAAGTATAAATATGTAAGGTTTGTATAAATCAATTATTAGGTTAAGCTTTATCCGTAAATATAATGATTATGAATGGACTATAAAAAATATTATGTAGCAAAATTAGCAGTTTTTATCCCTCTATAAATATGTAGGTATAGGTACCTCGTCTATAACACAAACAAATCTCGATAAAGAGCCCGACTCACTTTCATCTCATTAATGTCGCGGACGCATTTAATTAAAATTCACCCTCCGACTTTATCTTTGTAGGGTTTGAGCTCGTTATTAGCACATTCCGAGGCGCCTCTTTGGTTCCTCGCTCCCAAACGGAAATTAGATTGATACGGTTTTATGCTGGAGGCGAAATTAGGTATCTAGCGATCTGTAAGGGAATGTATGTTTAATTTTATTATATGGAAGATAAACACGTTATCCATTTTCGAATATAAGCTATCCAATAAAAGGAGCACCAAAAGACCGAGGGCTTTTTGAAAAGTCGCTAAACGTAGTCGCTTTGAAATATGATGATGAAGACGATGATTTCCCAATTTAAGTAATAGACCAATGGAAAAATAGGCTTATACACAGGACCCGACCCGTTTACCGGTGTCAAATATGTTTGTATTGACACCAGTAGTATGACCAGAAAGTATTTTAGTTCGCTCTATAACAACTCTATTCTTCTTAGGAATTAATCAAAGGTACCTACATACATAAATAGGACAGGTGACGCCTAATATATCATTTGCTTGTATGAGAAAGGTTTCCGTAAAACGTTCATCATCGGGTTCATATCAGTAAATTATAGAAAACATCGAAATAGCGAACGAACGATTCTGTAGCGCAATGCTTTAAAAATATAGGGTTTCAAAACGTTGACAGAATACTCCTCATGAAACAATGTTTTGCGAGATCCGTACCATCGAAATATATGTCTTGATGATCTACCCTCAATTCTAACTGGCAACAATAGGTATGAAAGGCAGAATTCATATTATGAAATGGCAAACTTTTGAAACACGACAAATGTGGCAAGCATCAGCTGCTAGTATTAATAAGTATTTTAATATCTTCCGAATGTCTATTGGATGAGTCTATATTTGAGTTTGCAAACTTGGAGAAAATTTCTATACATTGTTATCAACTCAACAAAACTTCCTTCATTTCGTGTCGCGAACTTTAAACTCAAACAATTCCGACGTTTGCAGAAATTTCTTGTACGACGACTTCAAGATGTTAAAAATCATTTTAATATTTTTGATATTTTATATTTTTCATTTATACATTGAAATGAGCCTTTATTCGGTTCTCAATTCGGCTTTGTACCAAGCTATAAAAGAGGAACGTGTGACTGACTTTCTTTATGATCTGTAGCGACTTGAGACTCTTTGCATCGATAGGTAAGTATAGATCATACGTTTGCAAATGTAATATCTCTCTCTACATTTGTTCAAAACGTACACGTTTCCATGTACCTATATTTAGTGTGCGGAAAGGTTTTCTCTCCGCATAAGTACGTTTTGTTTTCCTCCTACATCTAACATACTAACCTATTTATAAATCTATGATAGGTACTAATACATGAAGATGTTTTAAATAAAAAAAGCTGTAAATTGATGTAAATGTGAAATGACTGTTTTGTTGAATTAATTAAAAATACATTATTTTAATTTAATTTTTTCGCAAATGTATTAAAAACGTCGTTTAATGTACGTGCGGAATTGTCATTTCCACTCGTCTCTATATAGTTGACCCGCGCCTTCGGCTTATGAGCCCAATTACTAGAAGGTCTTACTTAAAACATGTCCAGCTAATCCAGCGTGGTGCCAACGATTATGCGGGCCCATGCGTGCAGAGTAAGATTGATGACGACAGACGCCCGGGAGGCTTAACCCTCGGAATCCATAGGATTATGAGCCATAAATAGCAATTCATTTTTCCACGCAAGTTTGTTCAATGTACAAGGTAGATAATTTACCTAATCTAACGATTTAAGTGCTTAGATTTTTTTTGAGTAGAAGTAGGTAACTAGGTATGTACCTGCTTTTACTTACTAACTAAGCGATTGGAGATATACCTATGTATTTGATCCAAAATAAAAGTATCGATGTTAACCATAATATAATTATAAATAACTAGCAGATACCCGCGGCTTCGCCCGCGTAAATTTTAGTTTTCCCTATTCTCACGGGAACCATCGATTTTTCCTTTCATTTTAACTTTCAGCCAAAAATTTTCAATAGTTGCAGCGTGAATGAGTATTTCGCCCGCTGGAATAGTGAAAAAAAAATATTCACGCGGGAGAAATAACCATTGATTTTCCCGGGATAAAAAATAGCCCTCTGTATTCTAATTTTCAGCCAAATCAGTTCAGCAATTACGGCGTGAAGGAATATTTTTCCCGCGTGAATATCTGTTTTTCGCTGTTCCCGAAGGAACCATGGATTTTTACGGGATAAAAAGTAGCCTAAGTATTAATCCAGGATATAAATCTCTATTCCAAATCAGTTCAGTAATTACGGCATGAAGGCATATTATCTATCACTATTATCATGGAAACCATGAAATTTTCCGGGATGAAAAGTAGCTTATGTATTAATCCAGGATAAAATCTATCTCCTTTCCGAATTTCAGTCATATCAGATCAGTAAGTGCAGCGTAAAGCAGTATTTTTCGCGCGTGAATATCAATTTTTCAGTTTTCCGCGAAAACCACGGATTTTTCCGGGATAAAAAGTAGCCTTTTTAATAACCCAGGATATCATCTATCTCCATTCCAAATTTCAGACAAATCCGTCTTGTACTTGCGGCGTGAAGATTTTTTTCCGCGTGAATTTTGGTTTTTAACTAATCCCACGGGAACTATGGATTTTCCCGGGATGAAAAGTAGCTTATGTGTTAACCCGAGATGCAATATATCGCCATTCCAAATTTGAGCCAAATCGGTTCAGTAGTTGCGGCGTGAAGGAGTATCGAAGCTTGATAAAATACGAACTTTGGAGCCCCGTTTCACCCCTTTAGGGAGAGTATTTTGAGAAATCCTTTCTTAGGGCACCCTAAGACCTCATAAGGAACCTGTGTGCCAAATTTGAAGTCTCTAGACCCAGTAGTTTGGGCTGTGCGTTGATATTGAGTCAGTATCTTCTTTGATATACCATGAAATTTTCCGGGATGAAAAGTAGCCTATACATTAATCCAGGATAAAATCTATCTCTTTTCCGAATTTCAGTCGTATCAGGTCAGTAAGTGCAGCGTAAAGTAGTATTTTTCGCGCGTGAATATCAATTTTTCAGTTTTCCCGCGAAAACCATGGATTTTTCCGGGATTAAAAGTAGCTTTTTTTATTAACCCAGGATATCATCTATCTCCATTCCAAATTTCAGCCAAATCCGTCTTGTACTTGCGGCGTGAAGATTTTTTTCCGCGTGAATTTCGGTTTTTATCTAATCCCACGGGAACCATGGATTTTCCCGGGATGCAAAGTAGCTTATGTGTTAACCCAAGATGCAATATATCGCCATTCCAAATTTCAGCCATATCGGTTCAGTAGTTGCGGCGTGAAGGAGTATCGAAGCTTGATAAAATACGAACTTTGGAGCCCCGTTTCACTCCTTTAGGGGGGGGGATTTTGGGAAAACCTTTCTTAAGGCACCCTTAGACCTCATAAGGGACCTGTGTGCCAAATTTGAAGTCTCTAGACGCAGTAGTTTGGGCTGTGCGTTGATATGTCAGTGAGTGAGTGAGTCAGTATCTTCTTTGATATACCATGAAATTTTCCGGGATGAAAAGTAGCCTATGTATTAATCCAGGATAAAATCTATCTCTTTTCCGAATTTCAGTCATATCAGGTCAGTAAGTGCAGCGTAAAGTAGTATTTTTCGCGCGTGAATATCAATTTTTCAGTTTTACCGCGAAAACCATGGATTTTTCCGGAATGAAAAGTAGCCTTTTTATTAACCCAGGTTATCATCTATCTCCATTCCGAATTTCAGCCAAACCGGTCTTGACTTGCGGCGTGAAGATTTTTTTCCGCGTGAATTTTGGTTTTTAACTAATCCCACGGGAACCATGGATTTTCCCGGGATGAAAAGTAGCTTATGTGTTAACCCAAGATGCAATTTTTCGCCATTCCAAATTTGAGCCAAATCGGTTCAGTAGTTGCGGCGTGAAGGAGTATTGAAGCTTGGTAAAATACGAACTTTGGAGCCCCATTTCACCCCTTAAAGGGGGAATTTTGAAAAATCCTTTCTTAGTGCACCCCTAGACCTCATAATGAATCTGTATGCCAAATTTGAAGTCTCTAGACCCAGGGGTTTGGGCTGTCCGTTGATATGTCAGTGAGTGCGTGAGTCAGTATCTTCTTTGATATACCATGAAATTTTCCGGGATGAAAAGTAGCCTATGTATCAATCCAGGATGAAATCTATCTCCTTTCCGAATTTCAGTCATATCAGGTCAGTAAGTGCAGCGTAAAGTAGTATTTTTCACGCGTGAATATCAATTTTTCAGTTTTCCCGCAAAAACCATGGATTTTTCCGGGATGAAAAGTAGCCTTTTTATTAACCCAGGATATCATCTATGTCCATTCCAAATTTCAGCTAAATCGGTCTTGTACTTCCGGCGTGAAGATTTTTTTCCGCGTGAATTTCGGTTTTTAACTCATCCCACGGGAACCATGGATTTTCCCGGGATGAAAAGTAGCTTATGTGTTAACCCAAGATGCAATTTATCTCCATTACAAATTTGAGCCAAATCGGTTCAGTAGTTGCGGCGTGAAGGAGTATTGAAGCTTGGTAAAATACGAACTTTGGAGCCCCGTTTCACCCCTTTAGGGGGGGAATTTTGAAAAATCCTTTCTTAGTGCACCCCTAGACCTCATGAGGAACCTGTGTGCCAAATTTGAAGTCTCTAGACCCAGCGGTTTGGGCTGTGCGTTGATATGTCAGTGAGTCAGTGTCTTCTTTTATTTATATACTAGCAGATACCCGCGGCTTCGCCCGCGTAAATTTTAGTTTTCTCTATTCTCACGGGAACCATCGATTTTTCCGGAATAAAAAGTACCAAACTTTTGTGTTAATTTAGAGCGAAATCTATCTCCATTTTAATTTTTAGCCAAAAGTTTTCAATAGTTGCAGCGTGAATGAGTATTTCTCCCGCTGGAATAGTGAAAAACAAATATTCAGAAATAACCATTGATTTTCCCGGGATAAAAAATAGCCTTCTCTATCCTAATTTTCAGCCAAATCAGTTCACCAATTACAGCGTGAAGGAATATTTTTTCCGCGTGGATATCTGTTTTTCACTGTTCCCGAAGGAACCATGGATTTTTCCGGGATAAAAAGTGGCCTTAGTGGATTAATAATCCAGGATATAATCTGTCTCTATTCCAAATCAGTTCAGTAATTACGGCATGAAGGCATATTATCTATCACTATTATCATGAAAACCATGAAATTTTCCGGGATGAAATTCCTATGTATTAATCCAGGATAAAATCTATCTCCTTTCCGAATTTCAGTCATATCAGTTCAGTAAGTGCAGCGTAGTTTTTTTCGCGCGAGAATATCAATTTTTCAGTTTTCCCGCAAAAAACATGGATTTTTCCGGGATAAAAAGTAGCTTTTTCATTAACACAGGATATTATCTACCTCCATTCCAAATTTCCGTCAAATCCGTCTTGTACTTACTGCATGAAGTTTTTTTCCGCGTGAATTCGGTTTTTAACTAATCCCACGGGAACCATGGATTTTCCCGGGATGAAAAGTAACTTATGTGTTAACCCACGATACAATTTATCACCATTCCAAATTTGAGCCAAATCGGTTTAGTAGTTGCGGCGTGAAGGAGTATTGAAGCTTGGTAAAATATGAACTTTGGAGCCCCGTTTCATCCCTTTAGGGGGGGAATTTTGAAAAATCCTTTCTTAAGGCACCCCTAGACCTGATAAGGAACCTGTGTGCCAAATTTGAAGTCTCTAGACGCAGCAGTTTGGGCTGTGCGTTGATATGTCAGTGAGTGAGTGAGTCAGTATCTTCTTTGATATACCATGAAATATTCCGGGATAAAAAGTAGCCTATGTATTAATCCAGGATAAAATCTATCTCCTTTCCGAATTTCAGTCATATCAGTTCAGTAAGTGCAGCGTAAAGTAGTATTTTTCGCACGTGAATATCAATATTTCAGTTTTCCCGCAAAAACCACGGATTTTTCCGGGATATAAAGTAGCCTTCTTATTAACCCAAGATATCATCTATCACCATTGCAAATTTCAGCTATATCGGCCTTGTACTTGCGGCGTGAAGATTTTTTTCCGCGTGAATTTCGGTTTTTAACTAATCCCACGGGAACCATGGATTTTCCCGGGATGAAAAGTAGTTTATGTGTTAATCCAAGATGCAATTTATCTCAATTTCAAATTTGAGCCAAATCGGTTCAGTAGTTTTGGCGTGAAGGAGTATTGAAGCTTGGTAAAATACGAACTTTGGAGCCCCGTTTCACCCCTTTAGGGGGGAATTTTGAAAAATCCTTTCTTAGGGCCCCCCTAGACCTGATAAGGAACCTGTGTGCCAAATTTGAAGTCTCTAGACCCAGCGGTTTGGGCTGTGCGTTGATATGTCAGTGAGTGAGTGAGTCAGTATCTTCTTTGATATACCATGAAATTTTCCGGGATAAAAAGTAGCCTATGTATTAATCCAGGATAAAATCTATCTTCTTTCCGAATTTCAGTCATATCAGTTCAGTAAGTGCAGCGTAAAGTAGTATTTTTCGCGCGTGAATATCAACTTTTCAGTTTTTCCGCGAAAACCATGGATTTTTCCGGGATAAAAAGTATCTTTTTTACTAAGCCAAGATATCATCTATCACCATTCTAAATTTCAGCCAAATCGGTCTTGTACTTGCGGCGTGAAGATTTTTTTCCGCGTGAATTTCGGTTTTTTACTAATCCCACTGGAACCATGTATTTTCCCGGGATGAAAAGTAGCTTATGTGTTAATCCAAGATGCAATTTATCTCCATCCCAAATTTGAGCCAAATCGGATCAGTAGTTGCGGCGTGAAGGAGTATTGAAGCTTGGTAAAATACGATCTTTGGAGCCCCGTTTCACCCCTTTAGGGGGGGAATTTTGAAAAATCCTTTCTTAATGCACCCCTAGACCTTGTAAGGAACCTGTGTGCCAAATTTGAAATCTCTAGACCCAGCGGTTTGAGCTGTGCGTTGATATGTCAGTGAGTGAGTGAGTCAGTATCTTCTTTGATATACCATGAAATTTCCCGGGATGAAAAGTAGCCTATGTATTAATCCAGGATAAAATCTATCTCCTTTCCGAATTTCAGTCATATCCGGTAAGTAATTGCGGCGTAAAGTAGTATTTTTCGCGCGTGAATATCAATTTTTCAGTTTTCCCGCGAAAACCATGGATTTTTCCGGAATGAAAAGTAGCCTTTTTACTAAACCAGGATATCATCTATCTCCATTCCGAATTTCAGCCAAACCGGTCTTGACTTGCGGCGTGAAGATTTTTTTCCGCGTGAATTTTGGTTTTTAACTAATCCCACGGGAACCATGGATTTTTCCGGGATGAAAAGTAACTAATGTGTTAACCCAAGATGCAATTTATCGCCATTCCAAATTTGAGCCAAATCGGTTCAGTAGTTGCGGCGTGAAGGAGTATCGAAGCTTGGTAAAATACGAACTTTGAAGCCCCGTTTCACCCCTTAAGGGGGAATTTTGAAAAATCCTTTCTTAGTGCACCCCTAGACCTCATAATGAATCTGTGTGCCAAATTTGAAGTCTCTAGACCCAGGGGTTTGGGCTGTGCGTTGATATGTCAGTAAGTGCGTGAGTCAGTATCTTCTTTGATATACCATGAAATTTTCCGGGATGAAAAGTAGCCTATGTATCAATGAAGGATAAAATCTATCTCCTTTCCGAATTTCAGTCATATCAGGTCAGTAAGTGCAGCGTAAAGTAGTATTTTTTACGCGTGAATATCAATTTTTCAGTTTTCCCGCAAAAACCACGGATTTTTCCGGGATAAAAAGTAGCCTTGTTATTAACCCACGATATCATCTATCACCATTCCAAATTTCAGCCAAATCGGTCTTGTACTTGCGGCGTGAAGATTTTTTTCCGCGCGAATTTCGGTTTTTAACTAATCCCACGGGAACCATGGATTTTCCCGGGATGAAAAGTAGCTTATGTGTTAACTCAAGATGCAATTCATCTCCATCCCAAATTTGAGCCAAATCGGATCAGTAGTTGCGGCGTGAAGGAGTATTGAAGCTTGGTAAAATATGAACTTTGGAGCCCCGTTTCACCCCTTTAGGGGGGGAATTTTGAAAAATCCTTTCTTAGTGCACCCCTAGACCTCATAAGAAACGTGTGTGCCAAATTTGAAGTCTCTAGACCCAGCGGTTTGGGCTGTGCGTTGATATGTCAGTGAATGAGTGAATGAGTGAATGAGTGAATCAGTCAGTATCTTCTTTTATATATTTAGATTTAGATTGGTAATAACTGTTGCCCGCGGCTCCACCCGTTTGCGTTCTTGTGGTTCCTGTGATCTGTAATCCTGGTTCCTTGTAATCCTGTGGTTAACATGGATTTTTTCGGCCACAAAGTGTTGATCCATCTCCATTCCAAATTCCAGTCAAATCGGTGCAATAGTAGCAGCATGAATTTATTAGGTACTACTAATAAATATACACACACACTTAAATATAACAAACTTCCGCCTTTAAAATACCTATTTATGTGGTATATTATGTTCATCTAACGGTCATATTAGGTATTCATGAGCTTGATTACGTCACAGTATTTGTACTAAGTAGTAAGTACCGTCCTAGTATCTCACTAGTATCTTGATTCTACAAACTATAAGGTCATACTTAGGCGTCAACAAGGTTGAAATTTCAAAAATTTTCAATGACAAGACATTCACTCTAGTTTAATACAAGTGGAAAATTAAAAAAATTTAAAACACCCACGACTTTTGCAGACTTGTAATTGAAAAAGGATTAAATAATTTTTTTGAAACTCCCTGACTAAAGGAAAGTAAGAACTAAGAACCTATCAGTATAATTACAAATCCAAGAAAATCCGCCGGAGCTGCTGTGTTTTGACTATGACGGTGTTGATGGTGCTGTTTACCAGTTGATGACTAATTCAATTTCTACTTCTCATATACCGACAGTTTATCAATACTTACTAATAACACTAATTGATATTAGAAACGAAAATAGCAATGGCAGCTCCGACGGATTTTCTTGGATTTGTAATTATACTGATAGGTTCTTAGTTCTTACTTTCCTTTAGTCAGGGAGTTTCAAAAAAATTATTTAATCCTTTTTCAATCACAAGTCTGCAAAAGTCGTGGGTGTTTTAAATTTTTTTAAGTTTCCACTTGTTTTATAGTTTTTCGATTATCTTCAAACTACCCATTAGCTCCTCTAGCAGCGTTTGAAGGCATCATCCCTTCCAAGTCATAAAGAGACGTTTATTGTGGCGCCCCCTGCTGTTCAATCACAAGAACAATTATCTACGAACCATTGCCAATGACTCACTAATATTTTATACAAAACTGTATCCAAATCGGTTCAGTCGTTTTTGTAATAATTGAGAACATTCGTTTGCACTGTAAATGTTTTTTATGGCGCCCCCTGGTGATCGATGTTCGTAACAACTATCTAAGAACCATCGCCAATGAATACCAAACATTATACAGAAAACTGCATCTAAATCGGTCAAGCCGTTTTTGAAATAAATGGGAACATTTGTTTGCAATATAAATGTATTTTATGGCGCCCCCTGGTGATCGATGTTCGTAACAACTATCTAAGAACCATCGCCAATAAATACCAAACATTATACAGAAAACTGCATCTAAATCGGTCAAGCCGTTTTTAAATTAAATGGGAACATTCGTTTGCAATATAAATGTATTTTATGGCGCCCCCTGGTGATCGATGTTCGTAACAGCTATCTAAGAACCATTGCCGCTGAACACCAAACATTATACAGAAAACCGCATCTAAATCGGTCAAGCCGTTTTTGAAATAAATGGGAACATCGATGTGCACAAACAAACAAACAAACAAACAAACAAACAAAAATATTTTTGCATTATTGGTTTTTGTGAACAATTTAACATACAAACAAACATAAAATCTTTTTAATAGAGTAATGTACAAACGGTCTCTCACCCTAAACGCATATACCCGTACTCCGTTCCGTCGTGGGTAAAAAATGAAAATAAACATTTGACCAATATTTAACCAATTGATTGGCGTTAGTAACGATAGATAAATACTTAACCCTACTACCTCGAATATTGAGAGGCGATGTGCCTACCTGTTTTAACTTTTACTATTATCTCTGTACCCAGAAAACTATTTCCGAAGGATGCTCCCAGTAAATTGGAAAGCCTCTGCCCATATAACGTTTTTCGCGAGCGGCCGGGAAATAAAAACAGGGAAATGAAAATAGGTTAAGCGGACCCTCGGGCAGAAACGACTTGGGGATAGTCTACGTTCTTGTATCGACTTAAGTCTGTAGTGGTCATAAAACAGAAGGCGTAATCTCAACAGTACTTTTCAAATTAGCAAGAAAGACTAAAGGTATTTTGGTTTAATCCACCTAAAACAAAATAATGTGTAGGTGTTTATTTGATGTAGGTAAGCAAGAGTTCCTGGTCTGATTCCTAGGTCCAGCCAGTTTAGAACTATCATTATAATTCCTCTATAATTTTTTAATAGGTCCAGCCCCAAGATTGTGAAACAAAAACGTTTTCATCGTAATCGTAATCGGAAACCAATTTCGGTTCGACACTATAGAGCAACCGAGGGGTCCCTAAGTCCTAACCCTTTCCAAGTTAATGCCATAAAATCTTCGGCTGCATTGTACTTAACATCATGTGATGTAGCAGTCAAAAGTCAAAAACTAACTTGTAGTGTATTAAAAAAGAAGGGATTGATCTGGTGGAAAATTAAATAATAGTACGTGCTTGCCCAAGTCCCAACCCATAGCCCAGTCCCAGGCCATAGTGTACCCAAGTCATACCTAAGGTGATATTTTTAGACAGGCCCTAAGGGCCTCTATCAATATTGGACCACCTTTGAAAGAGCGGGAGGATGTATGCGTAGGCCACTTTCAACAACATGACTATAATTTATATAGTATGACATAAGCACATCTGAGAGCCAGATTTAAATTGGGAGGGTCGCCGTTCTTTGAAGAAATTTCCGAGGGCATTTAATTGTGAGCCGAACATTGCCCGCGAGTGGGTTGCCGAATAATTGACGAGTTTTATGCTCAAATGCCTTTTGTCGTTCAGTTATTGAATTAGCCGAGTGTATTTCATTCGAAACGGGTTTTAATGAAAAATGCTAGGAGATTTTTTGCGGCTTCTTTCTTCTTGCTTCTGCTTTACATTTTATCTACGACTTTGTTCGCGTGGAATTAAGTTTTTGAAAACCCCAATGGAATCTGTGCATACCCACGGGTTAAAAATAAAAACAGACACATGTTACTATTTTTATTTTTTAACATGGAAATTAGGTAAACCTACATCCTTTTTTACTTAAGAGCGTTCATGCAAAACAACGCGCATCGCGTTTCTTGCCATACTAAATTGGTTTTTCGTTGGCGCTGACGCAATTTTGCGCTGATAATGCTATTACAAAAAAATATGGTAAAATAAATATACTACTTATTAAAATAGTAAATAATAATCAGTGGCATTGAATATTAATTGAATTAAATTACTATAATTCAGAAATACCAAAATATCTTGGATTTTATACCAAAATAATACGTTAAATTTATCGAAAAAAGCTAAAAATGACACTTTTCGGTTTATGGTTTTTGAATGAAAATCTAGGAAAATCGTGTTTTTTTTGAGACACTTTTTAGTAACTGTTATTAATTTTCTAAATATGTCATTGTTATAACTTTGTGTTAAGAAACATGGCAAATATCTTGCATCTGCGTATAGAGCGTCGACCGCTATTTTAGCAAACAGCCTATACAAAAACTGTTCTAGTGAGAAAGTTATACACATATTTTAAAATATTTTTGAGACAAGTTCTAGATTATGAAATGCCAAATAATATGAATTCAATTATCTAATCTATAATTGAACACATAACTATTTTATGTTCCTTTAGAAATCGTAAATTTTGACTCAAGCATAATACTAACGCATGAAGCGCCTTAAGTTATACCTAAAACTGGCGTGCGAGTATTTTATTATCCCCATCTTTCCCCGAATTTACGTCATCAGTTTTATTAAAATTATTTGTGGTCCATCCGACTTCCCTATTATACGAATGGCTGAAAAGCATTTAGTGCGAGGCCTATCGGACCTCGACTCGTTCGTAGCGGTTGCCTACGGGCTACGTCGTAGCTCGCTTCTGCCTACGTAGCTCGAGTAGCTACGAGAGTGCTCTTGTTTTTCGTCTCCAACTATTTTCTTCCCTGCCCCCGATTTTGTAATTATAGAGCTGTATCAATCTCAAAACATGTGTGTTAACCAATCAAAACCATGTTTTGACCTTAATGCAGCTCTTAAATGATTGCTACATTTTTACCCATTTGGGGGACTGGTAATACAATAACTGAATATCTTAAGAATTATGTCATACATAATATTTTAGGTAGATCTTGCTACCGCAGATGATAAAAAAACAGGAAAGGAGGTAAATACTCTGATATTATAAATATTCGACTGTATACTGTGTGTATAGTAAACAAATATAAAGGTACATAAAGACTAAAGAGTGAACAAGATAATATGAAAGTCCTGCTGCAGCTAGGTAGGTACTAAAATAGTGAAACCCGCTCTATACAAGGCAAATATTCATTCAAGCCCACCCCTACTTATTAAGGCTGGCTAGGGTTGCGAGTTGCGTTATTTATTTTATTTACTTACAAACAATACCACTTACAATCAATATACCTTGTAACGAAACGTTACAAAATATTTACACTTATTAATATTTTATTAATATATATTCTTATCTATGTAAAATTTTACTAATAACTATTTATTTATTAAATGGTTTTATGTTGTGAAACAAATTTAAAAAAAAAAACAGCCACTCCAGGAGTTCTAAAAACACCCGAGCGTGGAGCTGCTAGCTGCGCGAAAAATAAATAAATATCACCGACGCGCGTGATTGGTCAGCAGCGGTCGGCCGCCATCATGAGTGAGAATCTATGGCCGGCATTCGCATTTCGCGTTCTTAGCGAACTGACGGATTGCGATTTTTCGGGTCAGCTGCATTAGGCTAGGCCCGAATATATTATCTGATAGCAGCAGTCTTGTACCTTCACCGTTTATCTAAGTGAATTAGATATTTAATTCCCGCATTAGGGTAAGTTTTTGAATTGGCACAATAAAAACCACACACGATTCTAACCTCATTATTTTACATGTTCATACCTACTTATTCTGTTTTATATTGTTAATCGTGTATTTATTTCAGCTTTTCCTTTAATAATTTAACGTTTACTTCAGATATTCATTTGTTCTTTTAATCTTCTTTTTTTTATAACGTAAATTTCAAATCATTAGGCATATTGCATCACATTTTTCAAACGTCACGTAACGGTTTCAATTTGTTATTTTTTGTCAAAATCATTGTTACTTTTCCCAGGCCTTCAGCCTTGTTTTTTTACTACATAACTGTAACTCCGTTCTGATTTCTACCACCCGGCAAACTATACTGCGTTTTAGTAGTTTCTCTGAGTTCCATGCCGGAGTGGAGAATATCAGAACGGAATTTGATATGCCACCGACTTAGGCTTAGTTGTATCAAATTCCAGGATTTACGCACGGGCTTCCGATCTCCGTTCGACCTTCATCAACGTTCGGCCTACGATTCACGCTCGGCCCACATCTTCGCACGGGCTTCCACAATTACCCTGGACGTCCAGACTTCGGGTTGCCGCGCAGCTTCCTGTGCCAGCGCCCGCCTCACCGCCGTCGCCGAGCGATCTTTCACTCCCGCCTTCGAGCTAAGGGAAGTGCTAACCAGTGCGACTTAAGTGAAATACAGAAAGGCTTCCCCCACGCCCTACAAATTATGTGCTCCCTGAGTTAGTGCGGTGATAGTGTGAGTCAGGCACTTACGGCAAATAAATATTTTTTAGTTTATTTATGCCGTTTTATTCTACCACCACTTCACACCACCACACTCTCACCCTCATCTTAAAAAGCTTACTTAAACGGGACAACCTACACGGAAAAAGTGAAGATACAAGAATGCATCTATCTCTACAAGAAATCTCTCTTTCACAACCCACCGAATTCAAGTATTTTTTTCCTTTTCAATAGATTGTGAGTACCTACTTAGTGAGCCAAGGGCCTACTTACTTACCAAGCCAAGGGAAACCGTGTATGGATTCATGTATTTAGCCATTCTGTTTGTTAATTTTCGGCATTTGCCCGAATTCTTAAGGTTTTTTTTTTGCTTCGACGCAAATAAATAGTTAGTCAAAAGGCCAACTAGTGTTTTTGATTTTTGATGGTACGGAATCTTAAGGCGCATACGTACCTAAACATAAATGGATGGGGCTTGCCGCTCGATGCATTACAATTAGAGTAAGGTAGATACAGACTTTTATCTTGATAATAATATAAGTCCATTATAAAGTCCATGTTAAGAAATGACAATTTGGAAGTACCAAAGTGTACCTACCTAACAACTAAGTGTACCTTGAATGTCTCCAGTCTGTCAAAGAAACATCCTCCAACTTCCGCCACTCGCACCCTGTCGTCATCTTGTACTCTACCGATATGACAGCTCGTGACATCGTCTCTTCGGCAAGCTTGACGCGTTCGAGAAACATTTATTAGGTATGTCAATGGTTTCCAATTTACTTCTCTGATCTATGTTGGCAACCCTAACCGTCTCCTTCAAGAGGTTTAGGGGCGGAAGGAAATTATCTCGTGAATAAATTATATTTTTCCCCTTTGATGAAGACAGTTGAAGTGCATTTTCGTCCATCTTTTTTTCTAAGATCAAAGACGTAGGAATTTTGCTCAATGACTGACAAGGCTGCGAAAATAAAATGAGGTAATGTGACTCACGATTTCACGGAGTAGTTGATAGAAAATTAATACACAATCCTTCTGCCTCCGGTCCACTCCTAAGAAAGACAAGAATAACAATTTAATTTTTTATTATATCTAGGTACCAATAAAAAACGAGACGAGCATGTAGAATAAAGAATGAAAACTACTTTCCATGGATTTTTCCTAAATTCGTTTTAGTTACGGTTACACTAGTACTCGTATAAGTATTATGAATGTGGTTGGGGGATCTTTGAAAAAGGTAGCATACCTAATATTTATAGATACAGGCATAGGATAAAATACGTAAAATATTTAGAGGAATTAATTGAATTTATTTTTGTCTTTCTCACTCTCACGGAGATTTGGTAGGTGCGACATGCAGCGTCGCGGAAGAATATAGCAGAAAAACGACGTCTTACCTAATTACTCAAAAACTAAGCCAGTTATCAAAAATCTGTTCTAAGCGTTTTAGGATATTATTATTACCGATACATTAAAACAAAAATTACAATTACATCCATTTTAGTTTCCGATAAAATATAGAAAAACTGAGATTTTGGAGCAACTTTTGGGAGAACTTTCTATCGAGAAAATTTTATCCAATCGTGTTTCTGCTTCTAAGCGATTTTAGATTAAAGACCCAAAATACATGACGTGTTAATTTGAAAGTAATTGTCTTTATAGTTTTTGCATAAAACTTCATTCAAAATCACCTAAATACGGCTTGTAGGCCGTTAAGGTAACATGCAGAGGGCATCAAAGAGCTTACAATCGTAACGCAGTTTGTTTTCAAAACTCAATTTGCGTGAGCGAATTTGCACTCTGACGCGATCAGCCCTCCGGTGAAGTTTCTTTTGTTGTTCGCAAATTGTTTTTTAGGAAATTAGGGTCCGACGGAATATTTTGACGATATTAAGATTGTTAGCCATATAATAAGTCGTCGCTCGCGCTATGATTGTTGGGTATATCGAAGGACCTTAGTTATTTATGATATGTCGAATGCACAAGTTGACAGACCTAATCAATTTAACCATAAAGACCACTAGCCTGAAACGCACGGCGTGAGAACCTCGTTCGTGTACGACACCAACTGCAGGCACCTGATCAGGGCGGCTTTGCACTGCACAGCACAGATCTTCGGGATTAATTAGGGAATGTCTTTACACACTGTGCGGTCTTCCACAGGAAGAATTAACTTTTTTTTTACTGTATACAAGTCAATACTTGACTGCGATCTCACCTGATGGTAAGTGATACAGCCTAAGATGTTATCTTTCTAACTTGGAAGGATAAGTAAATCTACCCCAACGGTTTCTACAAGCATCGCACCGGAACGCTAAATCGCTTGGCGGTGCGTCTTTGCTGGTAGGGTGGTAACTAGCCTCGGCCGAAGCCTCCCACCAGAACAGACCTGAGCCAATTTAGAAATTATTCCAAAGTGACCCGTGGCGGGAATCGAACCCGCGATCGAATCCGAGCGCGCCGCCGAACTTGTGCACACGCCGGTTATTTGAAAGCAAAAACAGGCGCATGACGGCCTATTCAAGATGCTCTGATGTCGGCGCTGCCGTCGCAGTCTTCGTGGTTTGCCGAAATACGTGGGCCAATCAGAAGCCAGTACGAAACGACAGCGATGCATTTATAGCCAATTGAGATATGCTGTCAACATGGCTTATATTTCGAACAAAGGTTGTTTGTCTCTCTGTCGGGTATTCAAATTGCTGCGCTCTGTAAGTTCTGGCAAACACCTCATAGCGCTTCATAGCTAGCTCATAGACAATTACACGCATAATCCGCCGATAACCGAAATCCGTGGGCAACAGCTAGGTTGTATGGGTTTCTTGAATAGTATTCAAACAACTTAAGGATATTGACACATAAATTTTATTGTCTGTTATCAGACAAGATATTATAATAAACATAAACACTTTAAGTGATTTCATTAACAAAGAATAAACACTATAATAATTATCTCACGCAAATCGCGGTCGCGGAAATTAAAACATTACAACTCAAATTGTAAACATCCTGTTTTATAATATTGTCTCTGAGTTCTTGATAATTTATAACTAGAAATCCCAGAATAATCTTACACCTTAATTGCAATTGCAATTAAGATTCAACGCAAGCCTTCCCGACGAATTCAAAAATAAAATATAAACACTTACTTTACCGCCTTATTATAATATCTATGTATTTATTAGCTTATAATTTGGAAATCAAAATAAACGCTTGCAGCCCCATTTTGTTCGATCTGGATAGTAAATCTAACATATAAAATTCTCTCACTTTTCTTGGTTACCAAAGTCCTCCGAAACGGCTTGACCGATCGTTATGAAACTTTCAGTGTATGATCACTGGGTCTGGGAGCAGGTTGTTATCGATTTTTTTATATCCATCAACGGCAAAACAACGTTTGCCGGGTCAGCTAGTATAATAATAATATAATCTATACTCTATTTTTATAACTTCTCTTTTGAAAAATTCGATACACACGATAAGGGCAAAGGCGACTTTAACAGCTAATGGAAGCGATTATGTTTAAGAGTCTCTAAATTAAGCGCGTCTAAAAATATACTCTTCCTTTCACTAAAGTACGGTTGGAAATAGGATGACACTAGCCTTTAGTTTCTATCCATTTCCAACCATAATTTATGAAAGCGATAGATTTTTGGACGCGCTGAATTAAAAAGCTCTAAAACAGAATCGGTACCAATATCTGGCCAATCACGGCAACTGTTTCTTCTCAGTACGAGGTGGTTAAAAAAAGGAGTAGGTATATGATGTGAAATTTCACTTTTCCAGACCTTTCAGTTTTCAGTAAAGTTAACTTTTGGAGTTGTAATTTTAACATCTACCGGGATTTGACCAAGTCCCGGTTTTTATCAACATTCGACATACATATCATAAAACAGAATAAGCCTACCTATATTTAAAAACAAATATTCTTTTTCTAAATATTACATTTAGGCCAAAATTAGTATTTAGGTACCGTTCTAAATTCGTATTATCTCTGGTACAGATATAGACAAAATGTAAATATTGTTGTTAAGGATTGCACAGGTTTAATGAGATACTATTGAGATATTATATCAAGAAGAACACTGTAAAAGAATTGTTTATACAAGTTTAGAGGACACATGGCAAAAATATGTAAAATGATAGACTTCAAAATTTCCCCATCAATTAGAGGATAAATTGCAATAATAAGAACTGTTTTTTTTAAACAAACCTTTGTGCAAAATTTAATATTTCTAGAAACAAAGTATTGTATTATTTTATTACACTTTGCCTATATCTGCTTACAGAGTATTAATGTTTATATGTATGTACAATACTAGTAGTTATCCCCTTATCCATGCTAATTCCTAACCTACATAAAATGGACCAATTTATCTTCGGCAGGATAAAAAAATGCCTGCGGCAGTAACATAAAAAATTGGTTGTCTGTAAAGTCGGTTTACAGAGATAGACGATTTACGTGATAACGTCATAATCATTATTTTATGTTTGTATGATTATGATTTTTTTTTAGGTTAAAAAAAATCATAATCATTATCATAATCATAGTCATAATCATAATCATTATTTTATGTAATTTTTATCATACCTCTCTATCGCTTGTTGCGCGCTCTCGCTTGCACGTACAGGCTCAGGTGGAAAGTTACGCGGAACGTTACTATTTTTCATGTGTGCTGGTGTTCACCAATTTATAAAACGTTATCACGTCAAAATGTATGTTGTAGTTTCAGTACAGAGCAAACGTCTTGGATATATGACCTTGATTGATGAGCGAATTTCGGATCTTTTTCGGATTTCGGTGGTAAGTGGGGGGCGCGTCGGCGGAGAGTTGCATGCGCTAACTTGCCCCCACTACGTCATTTCATGCTCAAGAAGTTTACGGGCACCTGTAATTTTGCTCTATGTATTTTATATTTATCTTAAGCGTAAGCAACAGCTCTTATCTCACGTTTCATGTACGCGACTACCTCAAGCATTGGCTTTTCCTAGTTATTTTATTTTAAATCTCTATGATCATTTTATATCATTCTTTATTTAAAATTTAGTAAGACAATGATATCAATTCTGTTTAAGCGTCTCTATTTAGAGCATCTAAAAATCTATTATCTCTTTCACCATAGTTTTAGATTTTTTAAAACGGGAACACTAGTCTTTAGAAATAGTTATATCCCTTTTCAATCCTACCGTAGTGTAAGCGATAGTCGATTTTTAGATGACCTAAAGGAAAGTAACATGGAATTTGGTATCAAGCGGAATAAAATCCTAACTTTATTTTTTACACGCACATAGGCCCCAATTTAATTTCCCTACTACAGTGATGAGGTCACATAACACGATAACGTCATAAGGAAGGTGACAGAGGCACCAGGGTAGATGAAACTAGCCAACAAATACGTCCCTATGCTACGTTATTGTTATTTACTGTTTTACACGCATATCAGCCCCAATTTTATTTCCTTACTACCATCATGACAATGATGACGCCATATGACACGACCACGTCATAAGGAAGGTTATTATTAATTCTTTACACTGTACACATATCACTCATTACTACACGACTGCCCGAAAAAAGGAGTGTAATGTTTTTAGGGTTCATGTGTGAATGTATGAAAGTTTCTTTATTCCACCATAACTTCTGAACAACTGAAGAGATTTGGGCATATAGGGTATCTGTAGAATCCTGAACTCATTCCGAGTAACATAGGCTATAGGTTTTTTGAAGTCGTTTTACCACAGGGCAGTCGTGTTTTAAATTTTTTATTGTCACTTCACTTCACAGTGTCACTTTAGTCTCAAAGGCCCAACAAGCAGAGGGCGAGGAAGTTGGAGCATCAGTCATCCGCGTCCTCCTCTTCTTCGCTCATCTCCTCCTCGCTGGAGCAATCCGGCTCCGAGCCCTGCGCCACGCAGCGCTCGCACCAGCACATGAACAGGTAGTTCTCTGCTAACTCCTGGAAACATAGTGTTGCGAATGAACCTTATGAAAAGCGGAATAAGGTTCATAATCGCCCGTCACTCCCTGCAACACCGCTCGTAAACTCGTAAATCGTAAACAACTAGGTTGATTAGCAGGACAGATTAATTTGTTTTGCTGTAATCCGCTACTTGAAAAGATTCTGTATGGTACAATATGCAGGAACACTGCCCACATGAAACACCACACACAATTTTCCAACACTTTCTTCGACGTACGTTTCGTCCCGAACCGGGACATCCTCAGGAGATGTTGACTTCACAATGCGAAATCGTAGACTTCATACTAGTTCTCTCATTCATAGACTTCATTCTAGACTTCGACGTAGTTGACTCTACGATTTCGCATTGTGAAGTCAACATCTCCTGAGGATGTCCCGGTTCGGGACGAAACGTACGTCGAAGAAAGTGTTGGAAAATTGTGTGTGGTATTTCATGTGGGCAGTGTGCCTGCATATTGTACCATACAGAATCTTTTCAAGTAGCGGATTACAGCAAAACAAATTAATCTGTCCTGCTAATTATGGATTTCCGCAAAATAACGCCTGCTTCCATTCAACTAGGTTGATGTTATTGTATACAGGAACATTCTATATGTTTCATAACTTCAAGTCCAGTGTAAAATTTTCTTATTATCTTTATATCTTAATATTGCAAAATTTTAGTAAATCATTTTTTTTTAAATAATTAAAAATAATCTGTCCAGGATTTTTACCGCAAATTTTTAATATTTTTTCTAATAGACTAAATATATTTTCTAATAGACTAAATGTATGATAAAATAGGTTTTATTTTATTATATCAGTCCGGTGAACAAAGCCAAGTCAAATCTAGGTTGATATAGTTCCATGTCAACATACCATGCCAGTTGCTAACTTGTGCAAAATAATAGAAAAATGGCATTTGTTCTTCCCTTTTGTTAGTTCAACCCAGTGACGGTTGTTAATTAACAAGCTGAACGATACAGAATCAGGCCACAGGTCTGGTCTGGAGGGAGGCTTCGGCCGTGGCTAGTTACCACCCTACCAACAAAGACGCACCACCAAGCGATTTAGCGTTCTAACCCGATACTGTCTAGAAACCGTTAGGGGTTGCAAGTTAGTGGGCACTCTAACATCTTCTACTAGATAGTCACTTACCATCAGGTGAGATCTCAGTCAAGTACTGACATGTAGCAAATAAAAAAGTCTTAAGACTTTTTTTATTATTATTAAACATAGACTATTATCTTAGCATGCTAGCTAGATGCTCAGTGCAAAATTGCTTTCCGAATCTGGCGCTAGAGTCTCACATTTTATAAAAGACTATAATTTACATGTGGAAGAATAAACATTTGATGATTTTGATCTTTGAGTTACAATTGTTGTTATGTACAAGACTAAAGAATTGTTTTTGGCGCGATTGACAAAGTATTGTATGTTGAGCAGCGAAGATGCTTGGGTTGGTCCACCCAAGCTAAATACTAACCAAAACCACGAAAATAAAAGTTAAAATTTACCTTCTGCCTCGAATGCCTTGACCTCTGCAAGGCGCACTCATCCAAATAGCTGATAAAAATCTCTTCGCCCGGCATGATGGTCTTAATGGCTTGCAACTCTATCCTGTGGTTGCCATATGGGAACGACGACTGTGCGTTTGGCGCACAGCTGTGATTACATGCACTCTGTAATAGGAACAGTCCGGAACCTTCTGTGTTCAGGAATTGGCCTGATTCTGTAATAATAAGTATCTCTATTTAGAAACAAGATTAATAATATAATCGGTTAAGTGCGAGTCAATCTCGCGTACCGAGAGTTACATACTGCAAAAGAAGTGAAACTTTAAAAGAATCATTTTTGTTTGTTGAACTATAATTTTTTTTTTTCATTCTATTCAAGTTAGTACTTGACTGCGATCTCACCTGATGGTAAGTGATGATGCAGTCTAAGACGTTATCGTACTAACCTGGAAGGGTATGTAAATTTACCCCAACGGTTTCTACCAGCATCGCACCGGAACGCTTAATCGCTTGGCGGTGCGTCTTTGCTGGTAGGGTGGTAACTAGCCACGGTCGAAGCCTCCCACCAGACCAGACCTGAGCCAATTTAGAAATTATAAAATTCCAAAGAGGCCCGTGGCGGAAATCGAACCCGAGACCTTCCACTCGAATCTGAGCGCGCCACCACCGTGCCAGGGAGGTCGTCAAATGTTTTGATGACGAACCGTAAACCTAACTTCGTTTTTAGAGTTTATTGTTAATATCCAAAAAAGTTATTTTATTTTTGTGATTTTATTTTTCCAGTAAAATATATGTTAACCACTATTGATCATAATTATGTCATATTTTTTGATCAATAAACATCGGAAATAAGGTGTTTCTTTTCGAAATCGCGCGCTATCTGTGCCAAGATTGTCAAAGTTTCTCATGAAATACTTGTGCCTTGAAAAATGCCATGCCAAACTAACCTTCTTCCACATACTGGTAAAGTTTGTCAATAAACATGTCCAACTGTTGCCTCTCATCGTCAGACATTGTCAAGTTGGAGACAGAGTTGACCCACAGCGCCAACGGACTTGTGCCGATGCCCTGCCCATTGGTGCCCACTAGCGCCATCAGTGAACAAAATCCTTCCGGAGTTAGGAACTGAAACATACAAAAAAAGTAATTAACTGGAAAATAATACTAATGTACTGTGGTACCTATCTGGGCGAACTTTATAAGAAGAATCCTACCACCATATACCACTATAGGCTGCAAGGTGAACAAAACATATTTTCTAGCAGCGAAGCGTGCGCGTAGTATTGTATATGTATCAGTGTAGAAGTGACGTTATTACGTGTTACTTTAAGATTTTACAGTTAAACAATATACATTGATGTGCTATGTAAAGCGTTTCATTTCTGAATCCGTAACACTTATTTGAATCATAGTCACATACCTCCTGTACATACTCCCCGTTGATTACATTAGCGGTCATTTCTCGTAATGTATTGATTTGACTTCTGAACTCATCGCCCAGTAGCTTGTGAACTAGCTCGGCATCCTCGTTGACAGTCCTGTGACAGAACTGCTTGATGGTCGCTGCAGCGGATTCCGGGTCGGAATGCTGCTGTATGTATGCTAGGATTCTAACTAGCAGCATTATATTTGCTGTCTCTGGTGGGTAGTGGATTTGTCTGAAATGATATACAGGGACAATTGTTAGAAAAAATCTCCAATTTGGTTGGATCTTTGGAGGAAAAATCCTTTGAATTAGCCGCACTGTTACCTTTGCTGTTACCAACACCTCTGTACCTGGAGTGTAGTTTACTTTTAAAGGACATGTCCCAGTTCAGTATGGAGGGTGGTTTTTTATTCTGATTGTCAATGAACCAGAACCAAACTGCCATCAAGTGAAAGAGAAAAAAATATAAAACTAATTGCCATATAAATGACAATTTTAGAAAACTCCGTTTTTTTTTAATTAATTGAGAAAAATATCGTTTGCAGAAAATATTTTTCGATGGATGGCAACACTAAAAACTGTTTATAATGTATAGATCTATCAAATCTGGCACCTGCAAATGTCACTTTTATGTCATTTGGAACTGCCAATGTTCAAAATGCGCCATTACACTTTTGAGTTTTGATGACTTTTGTCTTTTGCCACTTTTGCGTCCATTGACCTAAACTGCACTCCTGTTGGTTTTGGCTATTTATGGCGCTTAAATTAATTACTAATTAAGTTCAATTAAACAACATGATATTCCTGACAATCACCTGACATTGACATTTGACAACTTACGTAGACGAATGGTATTTCTTTTTATCTGGTGTTTAATCACAAGCAAAGGTCGATAAATGAGTCAAAAAACAAAAAATGTTTTTCTCAATATTGGAGTCATTAAAAAATCTGTAAATTATTTAGATGGAAGCCTTTTTTCTATCCAAATATATTAAAATCATCCTGGTTCATTAAATTCAAATTTAAAAAACCATTTTTGGACAACTTCTTTCATTCTGGTGCACTCCTGGGGATCGAGACATAATTGCGCAGGGGACTAGAAGAATGTAAATGGTTTTATGTGACGAATATCCCATCACAAAGAAAATCTATGAAAATCTAGAATGGAAGTTTAATTTACTAGTCAACAGAATGGGCATACATGCAATCACTTATAGAGATTTGGTATGATGAACTTGTAAGCGTGAACTGAAGACAGTTACTAACTAGCCAACTATTGAATGATGAGTGAAATCACATGTGAGTTTTGTTTGAGGTGTTAATCTAAACTTTTGACAATCACACTTTTTTTATTAACTAACTTGAACTATAATAAGAATAGGTAAGTTTTACTTACTTCCAAGTCTCTTGCAACACATTTATTGGATGGTGCGTCTCGCTCTGTATGTAGCAGAGTACTCTGTGGTACTTTGCATATGAAACCTCCTTGCACTCCTCAGAACAGTACAGTATACCGCATTGATTACAGCTTGTAATGTTCAACAGGTCCGTTTCAAAGCAGTTTGAATGAGGCAGGACAATGTCAGGCTTTGCTGAGAGACGTCTTACGTTTTGCTCTGGGGTTTCCAAGGGCCTGAAATGTTACAAGCATGATGAGACTCCTTGTCTTAGTTGTCTTCATCAGCCTATGGAGCATGCGCACGTAGAGATGTCTCTCTACTTTGGTTGCTCTCTTTTCTCTGTCTATCAATATGTATCAGACAGAGAAAAGAGAACGACAATAGTAGAGAGACTATCTTAACACAAGCATGCTAGTCCTGCAGATGCATAGTATACCAATGGCGATCAACATTAATAGTGAAATATTACAAAACATATAATTATCATTTCTTGACCCCCCTGGCGCAGTAGCGCGCGCTCGGATTAGAGTCGGAGGTCGCGGGTTCAATTCCCGCCGCGGGCCACTATGGAATTTTATAATTTCTAAATTGGCTCAGACCAGCCTCCCACCAGACAAGACGGTCTTCGAACGTGGCTAGTTACCACCCTACCAGCTAAGACGCACCGCCAAGCGATTTAGCATTCCGGTGCGATGCTGTATAGAAACCGTTGGGGTAAATGGACGTAGTTTAGCAGAAACGACTCAATCCACACTGGCCAAAAATGAGTTGTATTCACTAAAGAGGTCTCAAAGGTTGGTACATTTGTCTATTTAATACAACTTTAGTCATAACAATGTTATAAATTTGCCCATAAATGACAGTATTTAAAAACTTTCTACATGCAATTGCAGAAATTATCATGATAACTTTAAACCTTGATAACTTCAAAATGACTTTTTGTGGATTGAGTCCTTTCTGCTTAACTACGTCCAAATTTACTTACCCTCCAAGTTAGTATGATAGGTAACATCTTAGGCTGCATCATCACTTACCACCAGGTGAGATCGCAGTTATGTACTAACTTTTATGAAGAGTAAAAAATATATATATAAAAAGAATGTTAAATACCTCATGCAATGATCGCACGCTAAATATCTGTAAGCGGCGTTCCAAGCGAACTGGCACGAAACTAACGGGTCCTCCGCTAAAATAACATCGCCTCCATTGAACTGCTTAGTCGCAAACAGTCCCTTGCCCTGGAATTGTAATGCAATAAGTACTTTGTTAGCACGAGCAATGTGCCGCATTGCATACGTTTTTCATATTGGAATGAATTAGGGAGCACTTTTATCATATAAAATTTCCAACCACATACCTTTTTGCTATTCGAAATCCGTATTTCAAAACCCTCCATTTTAGCTGTATAAAACTAATGAATAAAATATACTAATACAATACAATTACAATAACATCCAATAAATAAAAAGGTTAGAAATTATGAAACGATTGCGGAATTCCATATAAATTAGACATTTGACAAATACTTGTCAGATCATATATTTGACAGCTGAAGTCAGTGACGTGAGTGAGCATGAGCTGTAGACATTTGACAAGACTTAGATTTTGACAAGCAACAATTACGTAGACGAAACGTAGACTGACAATAGTGATTGCAATCACAGGTGCATATTTTAATAATTATTTCAATTACATATATTATTATTATTTTTAAAACGTCGCGCGTCGTTTTCTTTAATGGTCACAGACTCAGGGTATTTTTTTAATGGCAACATAACTTTTATGTTATAGTCTGAGAAGGCTACAAAAAATATTATAATATTACTGATTTTAATTTTATATTTAATTTCAAGTTTGCTTTGTCTCATATTATCACAATTATTCTGACTCTTTATGTACCTAAGTGTCCGTAAGTGGAATAAAGCATTGGATCGTTATTCTGCAATATACCATAAAAATAAGAGTAAGTAAGCATCTGCAGAGTTGCCAGATGTTGAACATCTACAATAATATAAGGTTTTTTTATAAAAATAAAAAAGATTTTCCCCCACAAACTTGTCTACATAACATGACTCTCCCCAAAATCGTCCACACACATATTTAACTTTATCGAGAGATCGTCCGCCTCAAATTGAAAAATCTAAAAGTTTACAGAAATAATTTTGCTAACGATTTCCCAATAATAATAATAATAGATTTCCATTTCATAAGGTCATAACCATACCTACTAATTTTCATTATTGTGACCACTTCTCGACGCCTTTTAAAATTGTAGTCAATAACGGCGCCTATACATCAGGATTTTATTATGATTAAAATTCCTCGTAAGTTACCTACAGCTTTCTGTGTTAAGCCCAATGATGTTGGTTAAGCCATGTTTAATGTACCTACTTAGGTAGATCCCGGGGTAAAAAGTTAATAAAAATCATCCAAATATCTCCAAATCGCCAATACATTATATCTTAATAAAAATCACATTAAAAAATGAGCTCTAATTAAAAAGTTATTTTGCGCGATGCCTCACAACTTTCACAACCTTATACTTAATATTTTAGTTATATTTGCATCAATAGGCGCCTCCCTCGAATATTTTTTGTATGTAGGTAATTTGTGGGTTTGTCGGTACTTGGGTACGTATCCTACCTATATATCTTGAAAATGTATCAGATTTGTTAAAGAACAAAAAATACGCACTTAAGTTTGTTTCATAAAGATATATATTCCAGAAGGATACAACGTGATGATTACATTTTTTTAATTCACTATATTTCATGCTTGTATATACATTATTTACACTTACTTTAAAACATACATAAGCAACACACATAGTGACTTTGTTATCCCAAAAAAATCATGGTTTCTGCGGGATTTAATTCACGCGAGTGGTGTCGATCATACGAGCAAACCTTAGTTTTGATAATAATTAAAATAATTTTAATATTATAGTACCTATATATTAAAGTTAAACTTTACAAATAATGCCCTATACAGTAAATACGAAGCGAAGGCCTAATGTGTCTAACCTACGTAAAGTACTTAAATAAAATAAAATATTGATTCCCAATAAATGCTTAAATTCATACTTGTAAGTTGTAGGTATCTGATAATAATTCCAAGGCATTATATTACTTATTTAATTCTTACAATTTTCATTAGCATTAGCTAAATTGTTAATTTAATTATCTATATCAGACCTATTACTAAATTACTTATGTAATAATGTATAAGTTATACCAGTTAGTCTAATTTATCAAATTCCATCAAATTTGTCCAATCATACTACACTCAACTACAGAACAAACTCCGTAAAGTAAGCAAAGAATTAAAAAAATGTAGTCATAAATAACAAAATGCGAGCTTCTTAGAACATGGGATTAAGTTACGTAGTTAACTATTGACCTTTAAAATTAAAACTAGTTTTGATTGACATCACTACAAATGCGTCATAACTTTAGATTTGTATAATTCAACTTGTTCTATAGTATCAAACAAAGGTAGAGTCTTCGTTTCTGGTGTAAAACTCAGAAGTAATGCTGCCACTATCGCCGTGGAAGCAAACAGGATTGATGGTAAAGCGTTCAGTTCAGACATCTGTAACAATAACAATAGTTTTGTCAATAACGACGAACTGTTGTATGTGTGTATGTTTGTTGCTCCTTCATGCCACAACTACTGAACAGATTATATCCTGGACTAACACTAGACTAATTTTTAACCCAAAAATGTATGAATCCTACAGGATTTGTGAACAATAGAAATTCCCTTGGGCATAGCCGTAGGCAACAACGTCTAGTGTGTACGAATACTAAATTTATAAAAATCCAAACCGGTCAATACGTGGGAAAATCCATATATTTAAATTAATGAAAAAATAGCATTTATGACGCTCGTTTAGTTGACCGATAATAATTTATTACGGTCATCATCAACGGCACTACAGCCCATATAATTAAATCCAAATTTTAAAATTTTGGATCGACTATCGATATGTGCAAGCAGAATGACCTTTTCCTTGAAAATAATATTATGCATAAATTCTCAGTAATGCCATACGAATAATTTTATACAGCATTTCATACTCAAATTCTTACCAAAAGGGGAGTGAGCGGTGCCAGCATACTGCCTACTCTTGCAGTAGTGTTTCCAACCCCCATAAGCGTCCCGCGAACGCTAGTGGGAAACAATTCCAGGCTGTATGTGTAAATGCCCGTGAAACAAACAACAACGCTGAACTTGCCGCATAAGAATAATAATACTTTCAACCAGGATATTGCTGAAATAAAAATTTCGTTCGTTAGATACAATACGATATACAACGACAACATGTGTCAATTATAAAAAAAAAATATTAAATTACACTTACAATCAGGCGTTAAAGTTTGAGCAATAAGAAATACAGCTGAACAAACGTATCCACTTTGTAGAGATATTTTTCTTCCATATTTCTTGAAAGTATAAAGGGCTAGCAGATCACCAGGAAATGAAGCGAGAGACGATAATACAAAATTAGTGTACTTGTTGCCAGGTAGCATTACTGAGTGGACCGCTAGGCCGTAGTAGACAAAACTTGAGGCGAAGAAACAGAAAGACGTTACTATTAATCGAACCATGGTCTCTCGGGAAGCCACAATATCTTTCATGCTTTCCTTCTCTTTCTGCACTACTAAATTGAATTTAAATCTCAGATCTTCGTCGCTTATTTCATCAATTTCCTCCGGTGTTACGTTTATTTTATTCATTCTTGCCATCAATTTTAAAGTGTCCCTTGCTCCTTCTGTTCTGCCTCTTAACAGTTGCCATCTTGTGCCCTCTTTTAAAATTAAAATATAGACTATAAACAAGATCATCGGAGTGTATGCGACAAGGATTAACGTTTTCCAAAATTTCAATCCCAACGCTAAGAAAGCAAAGAGAACTTCGCCTACATATACTGCATATGAAAATATAACGCCTGCCAATACTCGATTTGCTTCACCACCGACTTCAATCACTGTAATAAAAATAATGTATTTAATTTTTTTTTTTATTAAAATAAACTGTAATTTTACAAAAAATATTTTTACATACAATGACTATACTATAGAATTGTCTAGGCTGCATTTAATATCAAGCGCATAAAGCAAGGCTTCTCTAAATCTATAGGCTTTAATAAAATTTAGTTTTAACTTACGTAGAACAACAGCAACTGTATATAACCCAGAAGCTAAAACTGATTCTAAAAATTCAACTCCAAGGTATGCATAGTAATTTTTGATAAATATTTTCGCCAGTCCAACTGCACCGCCAATTGAGCATATAATAATTGTGGGTTTTCTACCAACTCTGTAAAAAAAAATATAATTAATATTAAATAAATAAATCGATTTAGTCTATTTACTTTACGCAGCAACAACATATGAATTTTGTAACCCACAACGCACCGTTGCCACATTTAAACGCATGACTTGTCAAATAAATTTAGACACTCTTTAAGCAGATATTTTTAGTTTGTTTTCTATTGAATTATAATATCAGTTGTACAATTTACTTATGACTGTAAAGTTGTGTGAAATTAACATTTGCCTTGACAGCTTCTTATGTAATTTACAAATACGAATGATAATAACATACGATAAGGAAAAATATTTCTTTATTGACAAACAGGTTACAAAACAGAATTATATTTAAAAGTTACGGTCCTTTCTCGTAAATCAACTGTTATTCAAAGAAGTACGATTTTCCTTGTATAGGTTGGCAGGTCATCTACCTGGTGTACTACATAATTGATAAATATAATAAAAAATGATCATGTAATGAACCTCCTCCTGCGTGTAAATTACATAACTTTCAAAAATCACTAAAATCAAATATGTGTTTATTATTACTATTAATTAACAGATAAATTATTAGTTCAAATGTAAGGTAACGGAAACAGTAACTTGTTAATTTGAGGTCTGTAAGATAAAGGTAACCTATAGATTTGTACTTTGTGACTGGAACAGGCTTGAGAGAGAGAGATCTTACCTAGCAATCAAGCGCCCAATTTTGTTAACACCCATTGTTTACACTTAACTGTCTTTAACATTTTTGTAGGAAATTGTGGGAAAGGGATATACCGACAGTGGATCATTAAATCACAGAGTTTAAATATACTTACTTGTCTGCAATTAGTCCTGTGATAATCATCGATATAACCATTCCAGCATTATGTACAGTGCCAACTAAAGTTGATTTCCATGACTGGCATCCCAAATTAAGCTAAAATAAAAAATTAAAATATAAAGACTATCTTTTTTATGGATGATTTGAGAATGATGGCAGTGTGAGTTGATGACAAACCGACTAACGGTCATTTATTTTTTACACAGATCAAGGAATGACTTTTATATTTTCTGTGATTTTTTATACATTAATAATTAGTTTTTACTAATTCTTTTGGTATCAGTCAGTCAAAGACGTAATAGAAGTCAGCCATTATTTTGGATTTCCCCGGATTTGTCCTACCACGAAGGACATCTAAACGGGGTTAGCTACATCTTTCGCAAACGGGTTTTAATATCACGAGTATTTTTTGAGTAAACAAAGTAGTTCACAAGAATTCCTATTAGCGTATTCAATTGGTATCAATTTGCATGACGGGCTTCAGCGTATAAAATGTTTTGCTTATTGTTAAGGTCAAGGGCGATAATATATTTAAAATGAAGTTTAGACTAACGCTATGTGAGCAGTTAGTAAAGGGTTATCCTAATTCCTAGCAGTTCTGCTGGTTTACCCATGAAACAAGAATTCAAAACATGTTGATTTTTAATACTAGATTGAAGCAGGCGTTACTTTACGGAAGTAGGTGGTAATCGATGAAACAAACTGTGAATTTTGCTTTACAAACTAAGCTTGGCAAGTCATCTAATGATGATGTTTCGCAGGAGAAATACGCAGACAAAATGTTTTTTTGGAAGAATTGTATGACAATTTGTTGTAACTTTTGCAGGCAATAGCAAAATAACTTTGAGGCTTATCGATATTAATTTTTTAAATATGTTTTCTGCTTCTTTTTTTTATTTCTTGTACCTAATTGGTACCTATGCAAGTTCCATACAAGCACCTCTCAAAATTATTTACACTGTAAATTATAGATTCCAGTTGGCACCATGTATGGTAGCAGATAGAGCACAAATTAGACTCTCACAGTTGGGCAATTTTTTTAGCACATTGATGTCATTGCGATGGCAATGATTATTATCTATATTTTAAAAGGTTTTGAAATCGCTATTTTTTTACTAAAGAATATTATTTTTTCAAATTCTATGGTATCTGTTCACGTGATCATTTATTTACTTTTGGAAAACGTACCTATTTTTGAAATTTATAATATATATATATTTAGAACATTATGATGTAAATAAGATAACAATTTCTTTTGCTATTTGCTAAAGCACAATATTATAACACAGTTTTAAGATTATCTTTAAATTGGCTTTAAAACACAATGCAGGTAGTATACCTTTGTCCGATCGATTCGAAATTTGGTACCGTGTAGCTTCAGTGACATTGAAAGTATATGGTAAGGTAACCATGTCCTGATTTGCCGTTTGAAGATCATCAGCTCTTTAATAGTTGATGAGGGGATCTGACTACCTTCCATATGTCCTATCGTTTCGAAACTTGGTACCGTGTTATTTCAATGATATTTAAAGCGTATGGTAAGGTAATCATGACCTGATCAACCGTTTGAAGAAGATCAGCTCTTTAATAGTTGATGAGGGGATCTGACTACCTTCCATATATCCTATCGATTCGATATTTGGTACCGTGTTACTTCAATGATTTTGAAAGTATATGGTTAGATAACCATGTCCTGATTTGCCGTCTGAAGATCATCAGCTCTTTAATAGTTGATGAGGGGATCTGACTACCTTCCATATGTCCTATCGTTTCGAAACTTGGTACCGTGTTATTTCAATGATATTTAAAGCGTATGGTAAGGTAATCATGACCTGATCAGCCGTTAGAAGAAGATCAGCTCTTTAATAGTTGACGAGGGGATCTGACTTCCTTCCATATATTCTATCGATTCGAAATTTGGTACCGTGTGGCGTGTTACTTCAACGATATTGAAAGTATATGGCAAGGTAACCATATCCTGATTTGCCGTTTGAAGATCATCAGCTCTTTAATAGTTGATGAGGGAATCTGACTACCTTCCATATGTCCTATCGTTTCGAATTTCCTTCCCTATATTTAATACCTTATTACCTAGTTTAAAAAAGACAAAATAAAAGTAAAATTACAAATTTTAAAAACCCCCGACACAAAAAATTAAATATAAAAAGTAACAAATAATATTTTAAACCTATTATAATAATTATTATCGTCACAATATAATATTAAGTACGTTCAAATATTTTTTAATTCAAGCGTCGTCGCATCGTCGGGGGACCATTAGAGAGACGCAAAAGGGGTGTTATAAGTTTAACGTGTCCATAATTATGTCCCCCGACGATGCGACGACGCTTGAATTAAAAAATATTTGAACGTACTTAACATTATATTGTTACGATAATAATTATTATAATAGGTTTAAAATATTATTTGTTACTTTTTATATTTAATTTTTTGTGTCGGGGGTTTTTAAAATTTGTAATTTTATATAAGTAGGTACAAAATGTACTTAGAGACACCTGCTGATCCAACCGGAAATTCAGCCGATGAACCTTGGCTCTAGAACCGATGCACTAAAATAGTCGTCGAGGCCTAGTGTAACTATTTCTAGTTAATCTCAAGAGATAATAAGGAACATACCTGACTCTCATATATTTTTAACGTTAATATTTATTCAGCAAACATATTTTACTTACTAAATATTTAACTAACCTACGACAAAGCATATACCTAACTAGCAGATACCCGCGGCTTCGCCCGCGTAAATTTTAGTTTTAATAACCTAATCTCACGGAAACCATCGATTTTCCGGAATAAGAAGTAACCTTTGCGTTAATTTAGAGCGAAATCTATCTCCATTTTATTGAGTATTTCTCCTGGTTGAATATCTGTTTTTCACTGTTCCCGAAGGAACCATGGATTTTTCCGGGATAAAAACTAGCCTTAGTATTAATCCAGGATATAATCTATCTCTATTCCAAATCAGTTCAGTAATAACGGCATGAAGGCATATTATCTCTCACTATTATCATGGAAACCATGAAATTTTCTGGAATGAAAAGTAGCCTATGTATTAGTCCAGGATAAAATCTATCTCCTTTCCGAATTCCAGTTATATCAGTTCAGTAAGTGCAGTGTAATGTAGTATTTCAGCCAAATCGGTCTTGTACTTGCGGCGTGAAGATTTTTTTTCGCGTGAATTTCGGTTTTTAACTAATCCAATATGCAATTTATCGTTCAGTAGGTAGTTATAAGTGCAGTAGTTGCGGCGTGAAGTAGGTGCGTATTGAAGCTTGGTAAAATACGAACTTTGGAGCCCCGTTTCATTCCTTTAGGGGGGGGGGGGGGGGGGTTGTATGACTCCTAAGCTAGTTTTTATGTGTTTTGTTTCTCCTGAATGATTATCTTTATAAATACTAAAACTTCTCGTTATTTTACCTACTTGATGGGAATATCGAAAAACTACAATTTTATCTTTATGTAAGTACTAGCTTTTACCCGCGGCTTCGCCCGCGTGAATTTCAGGGTTTTTACAAATACCGTGGGAGCCAAGGATTTTCTGGGATAAAAAGTAGCATACGCGATAGATAAACAGTCAACTACTACAACAACTAAAACAAACATCGGCTTGGTAGTTTTACTGCTGTTCCCGCTATATGTTCAACTACGGGACTCAACTAAAACACACATTGTTAGGGGCGTAAGCGTTAGTTTTCAGTGACCTGCAGTTTAAAAACTATACTTAAATACTTTCAAATTTATTTTGGGCCTTTAGTACAAATTCGCTCTGAAGCAGGAATACGATTGTTCTCCCAAAAACTGCTCCAACATCTACATTTTTCTAATTTTTATCGAAAACTATAATATATGTAATTGTAATTTTTGTTTTAATGTGTCGGTGATAATAATATCCAAAAACCGCAGAACGAATTTTTGATACCTAGTTTAGTTTTTTAGGGCCGATGTTTCAATCGCCAGATAAACGTTTACTAAGGAATAAATATGACGTTTTGACAGATTTCGTATGGCAATCTTTCAAATTCATTCCTCAGGTAGTCTATCTGGCGATTGAAAAATAGGTCCTGAGAAATTAGGTAAAATGTCGTTTTTCGGTAATATTCTTCCGCAACGCTGCATACTAATCTAACCTAACCTAACCTGGAGCTCTTGCAATTTGCAAACCTATGTAGGTACCCATTTTGACATTTATAGCATTACTATCCCATATACCATTGCTCATCTAAAACACATAATAGCGAAATAGTTATTATATCAGAACCAATATTAGGCACCCATTTTCACGTTTATAGCATTATACTAACTTTTGCTCGCGGCTTCGCTTGCGTGAATTTCGGGCTTTTACAAATACCGTGGGAGCCAAGGATTAACTGGGATGAAAAGTAGCATAATTAAATTGTGTTTAGGACTAATGCTAGGCACCCATATTCACGTTTATAGCATTATTAATGTTACATATTCTATTGCTCAACTAAAACACGCATTGTTAATAGCGAAACAGTTCTAATTTCAGTATCTATATAGGTATCTACCCATTTTCACATTTACAGCATTACTATCCCATATATCACATTGCTCATCTAAAACACATATTCAGAACGAATTGTTGATAACTGGCTTAGTTTTTTAGTATTTAGATAAAACGTCGTTTTTCTGATATATTCTTCCGCAACGCTGCATACTAACCTATCCTAACCTAACCTGGAGTTCTTGCAATTTCAGAAGCGATGTACCCATTTTCACATTTATCGTTATACTTTCCCATATCCCATAGCTTAACTAAAACGAAAATTTTCAATAGCAAAACAGTTATAAGTTTAAAACCTATGTCATATATGTACCCGTTTTCACAGTTATAATATTATTAACCTGTATATTATTGACTCATCTAAACTCATCTATGTCAACTAAAACAAAAAAGCTTAAAGTGAAACAATGGTAAGTCAGAATTTATATAGGTATTAAATATTACAGTTACATTATTACTAACCCAAAATCTCATTGTTTAACTAAAACACACAATGTAAATAGCGAAACAGTGATAAGTTCAAAACCTATTTAGGTACCCATTTTCACATTTGTAGCATTATAATCCCATATCCCATTTTTCAAATAAAACACACATTGTTAAAAGCGTACAGTGCTAAGTTCAGAATCTATATGGTGCCCATTTTCACATCTGTAGTGATCAGTAGGTAGTAGTAATATCAGATCTGTAGTATCATTAGCTTTTGCCCACCGCCCTGCCTGTGTCAAATTCGCTTTTAACATCCTGAGGGAAACATGAATTTCCCGTTCCCATTCAATATTCCAACCTTATACCTACTTTCAAAGAAGTTTGCTTTAGCTATCTACCTATAGATGTAGCTATAGATTGCTGTAGAAATTTAGGTTTTTTGAACATCCCACGGGAACTATGGATTTTCCCGGGATAAAAAGTACCCTATTATTTAATCCGGACTTATAACTTTACGTCTGCAAAATTTCAAAGCAATCGGTTCAGTAGTTACGGCGTGAAAGCGGAACAAACATACAAACAAACTCACTTTCCCATTTATAATATTAGTAAGGATTCTTAGTCTCTATTAACTTTAAAATCTTTAGTTTATCGTTATTTCTCTTAATTTTATGAATATATGCGGAGGTTAAACCTGCAAAACCAGTGCTTAAATTATGATCAAACTATCAAAGTAATATGTTGTAACTTTAAGGTAAGTACCGCAGGTCAGAATCTACGTAGAACTCGGGTGTATAACCAGTTTCATAAAACAAGCTTATAGCGAAAAACGAGAATTTTGACATGACGTTAGGGGGCGTGTCTATCTTAACGGCATCAAACGATGAGACCAAGACAACTCGTGCGCAGCTTCCAAAAATTAATGAAAAATAAGTATTAGGCCATGACTGCTCGCGACTCTATGGTAGATACCTATTTAAAAAAATTACGTTCACCATTGACGTATTACCATAATTAACAACTCAAATATAATGTGTAATATAGTTCGGTTGGCATTCTGGTTGGTAGAAATATTTCGACTAATTACGTTGTACGATGTAGTAGGTATAACTACGTTGTAGTAATATTTATAGTTACAACTCCAACGTGAAGTACAATTTAGGGTCAAAAACTCAGGTAGGTACTTCAGAATCGTTATAGGTACATTATAGGTACAATATGACAACGAAAAATGTGAATAATAAACTAACACTTGACTAAGAATCATCCTGTTAAAATAAATAGAGCGAAGTTTTAGTTCAACTCATTTAAAAATAGAGTCGATCAAGAGTCAATGAAAGCCTCTCTTTGTTTAAAGTAATAGACGTTTTTAGGGTTACATATTAATGTGTTGCGAATATCACAATCACTAAGGTAAGATGTTTTGTAGGAGAAAAAACCCTAAGATATACTTAGATGCAATCCAGATTTTGTAAAATTTTAGTTAGTAGTTTGCTAAACAAATAACTCAGTCATCAATTTTGATCTGAGTACTTTTATAGCCCAATAATTTTGACTAGATTATATGTTTTGGTATGAGAAAAAAGTGGTTTAATTTTTTATGTCATTTCTATGCGGTTAATTTTTATAGTTTATTTTTAATTTTATTTTAATTTTGTTCCAATTACAAAAAGTCTTAATTTAATTGATCGATGACGGCTGGAAAAGTTAAAACTGCGTTCCAGTCTTTATAGACTATTTTATTTGTTAACATAATATATTGTTTTTCCAATGTTTCGACTCAGTTCCGTGACGCAAGTCACAGCTATGATAATGACACGCGAAGCCCTACTTATATCTGTAAAAACTAAAAATCTGTAAAGTTTAAAATATTAATTTTATACATTACTACCTTGAAAAAATAATATTTTTGGCATTTTCTCTAGGTACGTAATTATTTCAAACTAAGTTCCAAAATATTTGATAACCAGAATTGATACCATCACTGGTTCATTGAATATCTATGATTTCGCAATGTTAAGTCAACATCTCCTAAGGATGTCTCGGGGTCAGGACTAAATTTGCATCAAAGAAATTGTTGGAAGAATTGTTTGTGGTGTTTCATGTGGTTGGTGTTCCTGCATATTGGACCATACAGCTTCTTTTCAAGTAGTGGAATATAGCAAAACAAATTAATCGGTCCTGCTAATTATGGAATTTCCGGAAAATAACAATACAACGCAAAATAACGCCATTCAATATGTTTGGATTGTTCTTTTTTTGTATTTAAAATATAATGGGTTGTAAAAATTTAAAGGTAGGTTAAATTGTCATCATTGACTAGGTGCCAAACATTCTTACCTCCGAAACTATTGAATTATCATTATCATATATCCACTCATGGCATTCTTCCAGTATCTCGACGAACGTGTTATTTGAACATGTCTTGTTTGATTTGTCAAATTCTTGAATATCTACTACTGGTCTGAAGCATTTAGGGTCTACGTCTTTTGGCCACCAAACTGGTAGCTCTACACTTGGATTCGCAGCTTCACATTCTGGTACAAGGCATCTGGAATTAATAAGCACTTTATTAATGCGATCATTAAATGTAAATTCTATAGATAGAGAATAACCCGATAACGCATATCCGATGAAGACCTGTTTCGTGGATTCTTCAGGGAGAAGTGAAAACCAGTCTGAAGTAAGTATGTAGTCAGACTGGTCCATTACATAGCTACATAGCTATATTTTAATTTTGGAGTTTTGATATTTATATTATATTTCAGTTTTAAAAAAAATCTACTTTAAATCATAAAAACCGGCAAAGTGAGAGTCAGACTTACGCACCGAGAGTTTCATGCTACCTAAGTACTAAATGTACTACAAAAGATGTAATTAAAACTTTGAGTACAACTTTGGTAACGAACTGCTAAACTAAATTTGTTTAGATAGCGAATTGATTTTATTTGTTCTGTAAAATAGTATACGTTAATCCTTATAAATCATATTATTATTATTGTTATTTCGGATTCTTCGAACAATAAACTTTGGAGATGGGGATGTTATTTTTTTCAACAGTTTGTCTAATAAGTCAAAAACTATGACAATATAAATATTTATAATAATTAATTCGACGAAGTTCGGATTTCCCCCCATTTTTAAGTAAAATAAAAATAATTATCAATTCTTTTATTCCAAACAAATTTTATATCGATAGCTTTTATAGTTACTGAAATAATCGAGAGTGCCAGACAGACGCACGGAGAAAGTCTTACCATATGGGTTCCTTTTTTACCATTCTGGCATGGATTGGTACGAACATCATTTTTAGGGTTCCATTATGGAATTGTAAAGATGATGTTAAGACAAATAAAATGACATCAATTATATAAATTTAAAAAATGAAATAACTGATTCCTTGAGAGAGAAAGAAGATAAAGGATGTAAGTAGATAGGTATTATAATGATAGGTAGCTATTGTACGATTTAATAATAGGTTTTGCTAAAATCACAATTTCCATCTTGTAATTAAAGAGAAGGTACGGGTACACGCGAGTTTTTAAAATTCAGAACGTTGGAAGAACTTAGAGGAGAGAGGTTCCTCTAAGGCGCTAAGACCGATATGAAAGATAAGGGCTATGAAAGGTAAGGGAAGACTGAAGAACATTCGAAACCAAGCTAATAGAATAAATAGCTCTTAAATGATTCAAAACACTAGCTGGAAAAATCATGATCTAAATAAGTATAACACAATATTTATTATTATCAATTTTTTAATAAAACAATTGATGCCTAACCACTAAAATAATTGGTAACTTCTGATTAATCACTAATGTTCATCGCTGTATTAATTGCAAACGCAATGAAAAAATAAGAATTATTTAACGATACCCAAGAACAACTTATCACTAAGTGGTGTATGAGTTAAATACTCATACGAGGCTTAATTGAGCCCGTATATTTAGTGTATTAATTATTAATGTCACGTGCGGCGTGTTGAGGATACAAAATATTAATTGTCAAAGCTATTAACCTAGTTATCTACAAGTATACAGGTTTCAATAGTAGTGTAGAGGTAGTTTCTGATGCTGCTGTATCGGACACTGTCAGCATTATTTTAACATGGCGAAGATGACGTACAGGGATAGATCATTTTGTTATTGATACTTATCGTTCTTGAGTTAATTTACTAGCTTAGCGACAATAAAATTAATATTTACAAGTTCACGTCAGGACAGGACGTCATCGTTGTATTCTTTGACATTAGATCGTTATTTTTAGGGATCCGTACCTCAAAAGAAAACAACAGAACCCTTATAAGATCACATTTTTGTCCGTCTGTCTGTCTGTCTGTTTATCTGTCTGTTTGTCTGTGTGTCTGTCTATCTGTCTGTCTGTATGTTACGACCCTTTATTTCAGTAATTATTAATGATATTGACATGAAATTTGTAATATTTGTAGGTGATAATGGCCCGACGTCATTGCAGTCATAAATAATTGAAAATCGTCTTTATTTTAGGGGGGGGGGGGTATTTAGGTAGGTAATAGGTATTTATTTATATTGTACGGGAAAAATTAAATGAACTCCGTACCTATTATATTTTTTTTGGTATTAACAATTAACTTAAAAACACAAAATTAACTTTGCAGTACGGTTACAAAAGAGATTCTTATGGTTTTCATTTTTTCATAGTAGTACGGAACCCTTGGTGTGCGAGTTCAACTCACACTGGGCCGGATTTATTTTATATTGACACAATTATGAATTAATTATTATTTATTTAGTCCTATATTTCAATCTATTCGATGTCCTTTATATTAGGTGTATACTGATGTAAAGTTAAAAGTAGCTATAAAGTAGAGCGAACCTATTTCACAGCATCTTGATCTTTGTTTTTTTTTTTTAACTTTACAAACATAAATATCTGTTTAATAACTAAGTGTCTACCACGTGATCAAAAGTCTAAAGATAAAAAATTTCATACAATCAACTTAGTTAAAACTATTATTTTCAGTTTAAGGAAAAAGTCGTTTGTTTTGTAATATCACGTGAGGTTTGTTTGTCAACTGGTTTTCATTCATTTAGCACCCACTTTGTGTTTTGAACTTTTGTATAGTCACAAAAATATCTCGTCGTCACAATCTCATTACGACCAGTTATGTCATTCATTGAAATATACGTTAAGCCTGGTACATTTACTATTTGTCTTCATCGTAGAGCCTAAATATAAATATTTTTTGCGCATGAATATGAAAGAGAAGGCTGTAAAGCAGCGTTCTGAGATGCGCAAAAAAAGATTCACCGTCCTATAAATTGAAGCATAATCAATCAATGGTCCAGGCAGGTCAATTTAATAATATGGTGCTGCATTCCACTCACTGACGAGATTCTAAGTATTGTGCAGTGTGCACTATTCGAGGTCATTGGTAGTTGGAAATGCATGTAAGTATTAAAGGTATGCCTCCGTCGTTAATTTTAAAGCATCTTGCAATAAGATTTTTGTAACGATTCTGATACCAGGAAAGTGGGTGCTGATCATACGCCATAAGGCAGAATGTACAAGTATATTAATTTTTATTGTGACCACCTAATGTACCTACATTCTCATGAATAAACGACATTTATTTATTTATATTATTTACAATCGAATACATGGAAAACGTTTTGCCAATAAAGGAACTTTATGATAACATAGAGTTGTTAATGTAAAACCCAAATGATACCTATACTTAACACATTATATGAGATTGCGTGGCTACTGTAAATTGTTGCAATATCTCAAAAATCAATGATATTTGTGCGAATTAGTAAAAAAATATGTAACAGAATATTTTTAAATCTATAAGCAACCATTTTTAAATCAATATTGAGTTGAGTTATTGTAGAATATCTAACCCTGAAAACTCAGAAATTCAAATTAATCGCAATAAATAAAAAAACTTTAAGTAGGTGGTAATAACAATTTTTTTACATAATAACCTATAGCATGCAATAAAAATATGTAAACGGCGTTAGCTACGAATCTAGGATTTTGGGATATAGGTAGGGACCTAACGTAAAGCATTATTTATTAGACATATTACCTAGTACCTATTTTTTTTTTTGCGGCAAAATTGAGGCATCAAATTGTTTGTTACTAACTCTATTTCAAACATAATGTCCTTTCTACAAAATAATAATACATGTAGATAGGTACACAAAAACTTTGATCTTTGAGCTGAGCTGATTATAGTCTAAGGCTACTATTATAAGCTTTAAAGGTTATTTTGTAAAAAAAACCGGATCAATGTGAGTTGCTTGAAGTTGAGTCGTTGATCGTTGTCGTAAAAATAGAAATACCAGTACGAGTAGACACTAGACATACAGGTTCAAACAAGTCTAACTTAAAGTTAAGTAGGTACCTACATGATAGGAGAGCTTTTGTACTACGGTCGACGACGATATGGTACTGTACAGACTACAGATACGGAACTCTTGGTGCCTGATTACGAATCGCACTTGTAAAGTGAAACGGTACCATCAAGTTTTCAAGTGGTTAGGCGCCGCGTCGACGGCAAAACCTGAACTGTGACCCCAAATTCGTAACATAAAGGTTTTATGCATGTTTATTACAAGGAATACTATAATTTTACAACTGCACATAATTTTTATAGTTTATGAATGAGAAATTTCTCTCGATGTAGATTTCAGTGTTTTTGTCGATGTATAGATTCGAATAATACCTATCATTGTATTCGAATAGGTACTATTATGGTTGATACACACAGACAGACGAATGTATTCTTACATAATAGTCCCTGTCGAGCATGAAGTTGACATTTTATTTATTAGTTATTACTCTGAATTTTACTAACTACATACCTTTAAAATACTGTATTTTAATTATAATTATTTATTCACATTTTATATAATACTTAGGTACTTATCCTAAAATCTACACTAATGTAATATAGGTATACCTACAGGAAAATAAATAAAAAGTGGTTAAAAAGGATAATTCTAATTACGCGTCCAAAGTATACTTAAAAGTTGCAAGATTTACCTGTGATTGACGTCTTCAGCGACGAAAATAAAATTAACATTTATCATGGACACCATCATCAAGGGTAAACATATTAATACATATTGTATAAAATGAAATCTGCCGAATTTCTCGAACTCCAAATAAACGTCCGCAGGCGAATTCACAGTGCCGTCTGTTTTAACGGCCATTCTTTTGAATCGGTAAAGTTTACTACTGTCCCTCAAACAGCTTCTTACTTAATTTAAAAAAACACTCTGGGATTAATATTAATTTAATTTTGCACATTTAAAAATTATGAAATGTATTACACTAATATTTAATTAGCTTCATGTAAGTCACTGTCGATACAAACAGAATTTTAAGGAAAGGCGGTTCTAAATTCACTGATACTAATACGTAAACGATTTTTCGTTGAATATAATTTAGACGCCAAACACTAGTGGATACTGTTGCTGTCAAGAAACTAATTGGAAATATAACAATACATCTCTGAAGTTATAGTTGGTACGTGCGCCGGCGCAAAGCGTACCAATCGCGAATACGCAGATGACGCGAATTCGTCTACTCAATACTCGTCATGAAGAAAAAGATGCTGCGTGAGAAGCGGATTCCGTGCGACGCTCGTCAAATGCCACTGGCCGAAGTGCGAAGTGTAAACGTCATTAAACTGGTTACTCGATAAACTACTTTCTCCTTTATCAGGATATTTGTACAGAAACAGATGTTTCAAAATTTAATTAGGTTAATATTACACTAAAACAAAGGTACGTATGTTTTTAGTTTCAGTTTCAAAAAATTACTCAGATACACTTTGTCCAGTCAACATCTTGTGATGATGCTCCGGGGCAAAACGTTTGTTAAGAAAAGTACGATTTAAATGGTAGATACCACAATCTAGCTATCCTTACGTTTTAAAATATACAGTGATCTGCAGAGATTGTTAAGCTCGAGCAGAAAATGCCGAAAAAGTAAAAATGGTAAAAATGGAACTCTTGTCCCGCCCCAAATCTCGCTTGACCAAAAAATTAAACATGCCAAAATTATTTTCACAAAAAGAAGCTTCCTTAAATCTCCATGGTGTAGTACAGTCCCAGTAACAAAAAGCTCTATTAAATAGTGGCATAACGTCATTATTGGAATAAAATTTTGAAAATTATTATTAATTAAAAAAGGATGCGATATATTATCTGGTGTTAAAAATGTCAAAGTAGGATAACTATTCCAAGTGCGGTTTATGGTTGGTGTTGTGTCGAAAAAAAATTACGACCCCTATTCTCCCTTATCTCTAGAATCTAATATTAATCAATTGACGACAAAAATTAAGCATATTATAAAACTTAACTAAACGTATTTATACCTACGAACTAAAATAATAAATACTAATTATCGCTTTATGCATAAAATTTTTATACAGGGCTAGTATCATTATTAATTGTAACCTTCATCGAAACAAATGTGTCATTTGATTTTTATACAATTAACTAGCAAACACTCGCGGCTTCGATTGATTTTGAAAAAATTCGATCTTCACAAAAAAGTCGTTTTTAGGGCTCCGTACCCACACGGGACCCTAATACTAAGACGCCGATGTCCGTTCGTCCGTCCGGCCGTGCTAGATTGCTACGATAATCAGATATATATTTTCGAAGCAATCGGCCCACTAACAAAAAAGTTCAAAATGGTGGCCACTTTTAAAATTTTTACCACAAATTTTTCTCTATACTTGCTGCCATAGTCAGATATCGATTTTCAAAGCGATCGGCCCAAGAACAAAAAAAATCAAAATGGTGGCCACTTATTTAAATTTTGAACACAAATTACTTCTCTATGCTTTCTGCCATAGTCAGATATTAATTTTCAAAGCAATCAATTGGCCAATTAAAAATAAAGTTCAAAAATTCAAAATTTTAATTTCGAGAATCCCCCGTATGAGTACGAATTCATGACCTAATGTCAACCTAGGACTTTTTTTTTTCTTTCGCTAAGAATTTTAATTTTTCTTATATATATATTACAATTAAATATATATTTTACAATAAAATATAGCTTATTCTAATTACTACACAAGTCTTGCCAGCGTGGAATGGTGAAAATAAGACTACTGGCTAAGAAACAAGAATACTGGCTGCATTTCCGCGTTGAACAGCTGGCTGATACGTTGCGCAAAAAATGAGCCAGCCCTTCTGTAACCAGTTGAGGTTATTGTAATATTATTCTACGACTTGTAATTTTTCGGGAATTCCTAGAATAACGAAAAAATTACACTTGTGTGGGAAAATCCCTTAAATGTACGGTTTGTACACCTTAAACGTGGAATTTCTGGGTTCCCCCGACTTTTAGTTTTAGATGTTAACAACCAAATAAAAATGTAAAAAGATTGTGGGTATAGTCTGTTAATTAAGTCAGTTTACTTGGGTAAATTAAAAGGTAGTTGAAAACTGGTATACAGCAACACTGTACAAATAATTATCGATGGATCGAATAATTTTGATACTTTGCATAACAAATTTACCTGCTAATTTTTTTTACAAACTACACTAAAAAATTAGAATTTCTTACTTTCCTTTTTATATGTTTTTCTGTAAATTTTCTTTTTCTGTTAACTCCAAATTAGATTTATGGCGCCCGTGACTCGCAAAGATTCTCTTGTTTCGTTATTTCATAAAACCACACAATGTTAATTTTATTTGTATTGTGTAGGTACTTATTTATATACATTCAATTCAAAAAAAAAATAACTTTAACATACTATTCATAATATTATTAATATGTACTGACAAAAACAGAAAAAGTAATAGGTAATCAAGTATCAAACAAGGTTCGACGTTCTACAGAAACAGGAAGATTGTTGCCCGATTGCGATTTTTGAATTTCCTCAAAATTATCAGTAAACTGACTTATGTAACAGACTATATTCCCCATTGAAATGGCATATACAGTTGCTATCTATCAACTTGATTGTGACTTGGTCATGGATACTTAATTGAAGTGAAAAGTGAAGTTTTATGTATAGCTGTCAACTGTCGTCTGTCAAGTGTCAAGTGTCAACAAGGAATGGCGGCGAAAACGCTATTGAAATGAAACAATAATAAAATAAAAATAGGAACTTGTTCGAGTAAATGTTGGAAAAATGCATATAAAACAGGTAATTAGTAGCAATGCATTTTAAGGAATTTACATTTTATCATATATTTCCTTCAGGAATGATTATGTTCGAATTTTGTGACGTGTTACAAACTTTCTTGTTGATACTTATTTTGTTTGTTTATTTCAGGTTATCATTCAAGGATTTAAGAGTTATCGCGAACAAATTGTTGTGGAGCCCTTCGACAAGCGGCACAATGTAGTGGTTGGGCGTAACGGGTCTGGGAAAAGTAACTTCTTTCATGGTATGTTACCTCCATAACTCGCTTGTTGCTTACTTCCGTACTTTTCATTTTGAAAACAATACAAAATGATTCCTAAAACAAATCCGTTCTAAATAAGAAATTCTCTATTCCAACTCTCAACAGGTATTGAAATATTTCAGAAACCTTTTTTTGACATGTTAAGATTGGTATACTTAGATATACTTACTTACATATATTATTTATTTACACAATAACATTAGAATCAGCGTGCTTCTGCATACCTACTATGACTGTCAGTTAGTTAGTAACTTAAACTATGGCATCCTGGACAGCAAGGCAAGGGATTTTAAGTTTATATCAATGGACATTCAAAGATTCTTTTTAGAAATCACCACCGTTCACTTGAGAACTGATTTCGGATTTTTGCCTGTAGGGTGGTAGCCAGATAGACTCCAATCAAACGAGGAAATGATTACTGCAAAGAAAGTAAACAAAGTAAGAAAGTAAAAACTTTGTTTATTTTAAGTTAAATTTTAATAATTAATTTAAAGTTAATTGAAAGTAAGTATTAATTTAAAATTAAGTGTGTGAACACTAATTAAGGAAAATAATTAGTAAAATACGGCAATGTGTCATCTCTTGTTGGAAGCTTGCTCCATTTGCAATAATGGGCCTTCGGAAAGTTGATTGAAGTTGCAATACTTCACACTAGATGGCGCTGGTCTGCCTAAAAAGACCTCAATATTACGAATCTAAATTTCATCGCGGTGGGACAAGACTCGTATGGCCAAGCAGTAAGGCACCTGGGCGCGAAATCCAGGAGACGCGGGTTCGAACCCCACTGCGAGTTGAAATTTTGATTCGTAAAAATTTATAGGAATTAATTGAAAGTATTATATGAAAACAAATTCCAATGGTTCTTAAAAACACTATTTTATTTTCCTAGGATATTTTTGTTTCAGTTCATGAGAACACTAATTGATACCATCTTTTGTCATTCTTCTTTCCTCACCTCATGTTGGTTCCCGTCAAAGTTCTAAAATTCAAATTTGCAGTTTCCCAGATTTGGAGCTATTTTGAACCAATGTGTAGTTAGTAGTACAAGTATTTTTGAGCTAAGATTTTATGAAAACCTTGTAGCTACATTAATGTTATGGTTGAAAAAACTCATACATAACCAGACTGCAATGTATAGTTAGCCGTAATAAAACTTGAATTTTCACAGCCGGATGTTTTTATCCACCTTAAGCTTGTGACAACTGCAAAGGGAGGTTGTCATACCATGGCATATAAATTAATAAATAAATAAAAATAGCCTTTATTTCTCTGATCAACACCAGCAGTATAGATATAAATTATAAATACATACATTTAATGATCGAGCTGTCCTTGGACATAGACTCCTTTTTTTGGACCATGGCATATACCCACTTGAAATTGTGATATTTCTATTTTATATTTCTCTTTTTCCAGCTATTCAGTTTGTGCTGAGCGATGAGTTCTCTCACCTCCGCCCGGAACAGAGGCTGGCACTCCTTCACGAGGGTACAGGACCCAGGGTGATCTCCGCATTTGTTGAGATTATATTTGACAATTCTGATAACAGAATACCGGTAAATATTATGTTTGTGCTACTTATATAAACACTTAGTTTTTCTGTCTCTCTGTGTCATATGAAACATGCCAAATCGTGGCCTGTAGTTGTTTACATTAGAGCTAACAACTTTTGTTCCACGACTTTTCAATAATCAGTATTAATTTATTTCATACAAACAAAATAATAAATCATGTTATTTCTGTAAAGTGGCATTACACTGTGAAACCAATCTCCGCGGTCTCCACGCTGCCGCCGTTGCCGTTATTACGTTCTTGTTCTTGTTCTTGTTGTCTCTGGGATTTTTCCGCGATTAGGCGATACTTCGCCCGCTGCGCGTGACGTCGCTGATTCGGGTCCCCGCCGGATCACTCCAGCCAGCCGAGCTCACTCCAGAATCCGAAGAGGCCTCCCAGGTCGCACAGGATATCTTGGAGTGTTGCTGAGGATCCCAAGTAGATCTCGCGTTGGTCCGACACTCCAGTGCATCTTAGTAGCACGTGTGCCGGTGTTTCGTCCTCCTCCATGCAGGCTCTGCACAGAGGGCTGTCCGTGATTCCTAGGGTGGAAAAATGTTTGTTTAGTGAGCAGTGCCCTGTAATCATGCCTACGACTAGTCTTAGTTTGTCTTTACTAAGCCGTAGAAGTTTATCTGTTAGGTGTTTATCTAAGTGTGTTAAAGCTGTTCTTGCTTGTCTACAGTCTGTAGTGCGTTCCCATATTTGTGCGTGTATCTGTGCGGTGTTTTTGTGTAGCCATGATTTGTACTCGCTGAACGGTATTGGGACAATGGGTTCTGGTCCCGCTACCGTCATCGTTGTGGCCTTTCGTGCTAGATCGTCAGCCGTCTCGTTACCTACATTACCACTGTGACCACGAATCCAGCGTAATGTTACTTTGTTTGTCTTTGATATATGTTTGAGTCTTTTATGGCACCCCAGTAAGAGCTTCGAGGTTGCAGTGTTTTTGGCCAGAGCCTTGAGGATTGCTTGGCTGTCGCTGTGAATGTTTATGTTGAAATTTGTTACCTTTCTGTTTGCTATAGCAGTTGCTGCGGTTTCGATGCCAACACATTCCGCTTGGAAGACCGAGTTGTTCTTACCGAGTGGGTGGGCTATGTTTATGTTCAGCTCTGGACAGTACACACCAGCTCCTGTACCGTTGCTTGTTTTGGATCCGTCTGTGTATACGTCTATCGTATTGGTGGTTGGTTTGTAGTTATATTCTTCTTCTATGACGATTTTATATTGTTTGTCCATTACATGTTCCTTCCGTGTTTTGTCACAGATCCAGTCCGTGTAAGGGCAGTTTCGCATTGCGTGTAGTATTTTGGTATGGCCTGTTTGGTTCTCTTTCCACAAACCATATGTTTTCAGTCTGAGCGCTGCGAGTGCTGCTTCTTCCCTTATATAGAGGTGAAGCGGAGGTATGCTTAGTATCGCTTCTAGTGCTGCGGTTGGTGTGGTGCACATGCTTCCAGTGATCGCTAGGCATGCTTGCCTTTGGAATTTTTGGAGCTCTTGTTGTGCCGTCGTTAGGAGTGTTCTGGGCCACCAGACTAGTGATGCGTATGTCAGTGCACTTCTAACGACTGCAAAGTAGAGCCAGTGTATTATTTTTGGTTTTAGGCCCCATGTCTTTCCTATCATGCGTTTACATTGATTCAGAACAATTGTCATCTTCTGTATCTTGTTTTCCAGGTGTTGTTTCCAATTCAGCTTTCCGTCTAATATTACACCGAGATATTTTACCTCCGTTGATAATGTTAGACTTGTGCCAAAGAGTGTTGGTGTTTTTGATAATGTAGGTTTCCTTTTGTTGGTGAAGAGGATTAGATCCGTCTTTTTGGGGTTCACAGTTAGTTCATTTTCTTTGCACCATTTCTCTATGAGTTTTAGGGCATTTTGCATTATTGAAGTCAATGTGTTTTCTTGTTTCCCACTTATGAGGACTGTCAGATCGTCCGCATACCCTACTGTGAAGAAACCGTTGTCGTTCAGTTTTGTAATAAGGTCATCTACGACGAGGTTCCACAGTAACGGTGATAGGACACCGCCCTGCGGACATCCCCTCGCCACTATGCCTTTGGTTAGACCGTTAATTTCCAGGTTGATCACTCTCTTTTCAAGTAGCGATCCTATCCATGTTCGTAGGGTATTTGGCACCTTGTATCTCGCCAGTGCTGCGTCTATACTCTTGAAAGTCGTTTTATCGAAGGCACCTTCGATGTCGACAAACACTCCCAGTGTTGATAGTTTGTTTCCAAGATCGTGTTCTATTTTACCCACAACTGAGTGCAATGCTGTTTCAGTCGATTTGCCTGTGCTATAGGCATGTTGGTTTCGATGTATCGGTATGTGATGTATTACTCCGTCACGTAGATATCTGTCACCTAGTCTTTCCAGCGTTTTCAGCAGAAATGAGGTGAGACTAATTGGTCTAAAAGATTTAGGTTGAGTGTAGTCCGTTTTTCCAGGTTTTGGGAGAAAGATCACTTTCACCTCCCTCCATGTTTTCGGTATGTACTTATTGGCTATGCAGGCTTTGTAGATGTCCTCGAGCCGTGGTGTTAGTTTTCCGCTCGCCCATTGTAACAGTGCCGGGAAAATGTTATCTGTTCCTGCAGCTTTGAAGGGGTGGAAGCTGTCAATAGCCCAACGCACCCTGTCTTGTGTGACTATTTTGTTTGCTACTTCCCAGTCTTCTTCTGACGGGGTAGTGTTCTGTTCATTGGTCCAATCTGGCTCATTTACGATTGTACATCCTGGGAAATGTGTCTCTATCAGAGTTTCACATACTTCCTTTTGGTTTATAGTGTAGCTCCCATCCGATTTCTTAAGAGATCCTAGGGTATTATTATTATCATTCGATAGGATTTTCCTGATCCTGTTTGCATTGTCGTTTGATTCTATGTTTGTACAGAATCTTGTCCATGATTTGTATTCCGTTTGTCTAACCAATTTTTTATATTGGTTTTGCATATCTTTATAGTTGTCCCAGTCCTTATCTTGTCTGGTGTTCATGGCTCTACTAAAGAGGTGTCTTAGCCTCTGCCGTTTCTTTTCTAGGTCCGGATTCCACCAACTATGTTTTGGTGCTTGTTTGGTTCTCTGTGTGTAGATGGGGCATGCTTGTTCATAGCATGTTTGTATATGCTCGGTAATTCTCTTGACATTTTCTTCGATTTTCAGAACGTCCGCTGTGTTTGTTTTTGTGTCTGTTATTTTTGTATCTAAAAGTGCTTTGTATAGCTTCCTATTTGTTTTTCTGGGATTTCTCCTGGGTATTTCTGGAATTCGTTCCAGGTTTAATTCGAAACTAATGCGTCTGTGATCTGATAGTGACGGTTCGTCACATACATGCCAGTTTCTTGCTTGTCCTGATATGTTGTGTGATGCCAGGGTTATGTCAATAATCGTCTGAAAGCGGCTCGAGACGAACGTTGGTTCTGATCCTCTATTTAGAATGTTAAGGTTAGTAGTGAGTAAGTAGGAAACTAATTGCTCACCTCTTTTGTTATTTGTTCGGCTTCCCCATAGTGTATGGTGTGCGTTGCTGTCCACTGAGATGATGAGATCCAAGTTCTCATTCTCGCAGTGACGTATTAGATCCGATACCTCCTTTGTTGGTATTTGTCCTTCAATCGGGAGATATAGCGACGCCATGACCAGCGGTTTCGGTGTTGCGCCTGCCCCTTGTTGTATTCCATTTTGTATTATTACTGCTGTTAGGTCTCTGTAACAGTAATGCGTTAGTAGTGACGCTGTTATACAGCGTGGTACATATATGCATGTTCTAGGCGGTTCTTGCAAACTGTTATAGTAGAGCTTACCATTGCAGTTTCCGAGGCCGCATATACGGTTGGCCCTGACCCACGGCTCCTGGATCAAGGCGATGGTCTCGGGTTCAACCTCCAGCAGTCTTCTGAGGTCGGCCGTTGCGAGGTGTTTATGCTGGAGGTTGGTCTGTACTACTTTGATGCAGTTGAATTTTGCGTCAGTGATCGGCCTTAGGGGCCCATCGTTTTAATAGTTCCCCTAGATTGGGTACTGTGGTCGATCCTACCGTTGCCGTCCCCGACGGTGGTGCGGTGGTTGTTCCTGTGGACGTTCCTGCCGCCCTCTCCCATACGGTTGTGTTTGATGGGGGCGTGGAGGTAGAGGGCTCGTCTGCTAACAGCTCGTCTTCCGACTCACTCCTTTCAGACGGTCCCTCCGTAATACCAATCGGTTCAGTGTGTTTTGGTAAGGGAGGCAGGTCTTCCACTGTCTCGACGTCCATCGGCTGAAGGTCCGGTTTTGGGAGTTCTTTGGGGGGAATCTCTCCTAGTTCGTCTCCGTTGAGAAAGCGGAGGTAAATGGTGCCGGTCGAGTATGACACCCTTCTGCCCCTGGCCATTATGCCGTCTATTTGGTCTACCGGTATCCCTAGGATGAGGTTGATTCCCCGTTGTCGGTTTTCTACCCGTTGGTATGAGTACAAGGTCCACGTCGATACTTTGTAGTGCGGGTTCTGGAAAGTAAGGACCTGGTGCAGGAGCTCCAAGTCCTTGTCATAACCCGGTACAAACAGGACCGACTTCACCTTTGCAGGTATGTCGGCCTGGTTTATCAGCGTGTACCTTGTACCCGCCTTGGGTGCTTTCAGCCGCGGTACAGCTTCACGCAGCCAGGTCAAGTCCTTGTCAGTGCTACACCACACCTTCAGCACTCCGTCGCTAAAGTAGGCTTTACCGACAAATTGCGGAACGTGCGGCCCAACCCCTACCCCAGAATTCTTCATCCAGGTGGCATGTTCTCTAACGGTGTTAAAGATCTCCTCCTGAATGAGAATCTGGAGGTTGTCGGCTTGTTCTTGTGTCAGGTCGGTCTTTGGGTCGGTTGTTATCGCCACACTCAGGTGAGGTTGGCTCGCCTGAGCATAGGAGGTCGTCGGTCGTGTGCGTTTGTCTTGTTTGAGTCGCTAGTTCTCTCCCCTGGGTGATATTGTGTCGTCAAGCCTTTCCCGCTTTAAGCCGGTCTGGCCTGTCGACGTGTCGGTGCCCCTCCTCCTTTCGTCAGCCTTGCCGGTGTGGCTGGGCCGACGTGGTGGTGGGGCGTTGGTGCTTGGTGCGTTCGGTTTGGGCCGGGTACAGGTCGTCTGTCCGGACTCGCCCTCCGCGTTGCTCCGGCCTGCAGGTGGATTGGCGGTCTCCGCTGGAGGACAGCAGCCTGATGGCCGCCCCCCTCCGCTTTGTCCGCTTGATTCCTCCCGCTGGCCGGGGCCTGCTTTGGTCTTGTCCAGACTCAGTCCCGTTTCCGGCCCGGTCGTGCTACCACCCATGGGACCCACTTGTCCGTCTGTCTTTCTGTTTGCTTTCTTCTTGGACTTAGGCTTCTTTTTCCTCTGCCTCGGGACCACTTGGGTCCATGCTTCCCCCGGTACAGGTACTGGAGGTCGCGGCATTGCAGTGGCCAAAGAAGTCAAGTCCAGTGTTCCGTCAGTAGGTCCGTCTGTTGCTGTCCGGTCTACTTCGCTATGGGTCGGTCGGTTTGTGGTGTCCGTCGGTGTCCGTTCAGAAGGCTGGGGTCGGTTGGGTTTGTTACCACACGAGGTGGTAGAAGGCAGAGTGTTTTTTGTGTTTTTGTTTGATTCCATTTTTGTTCCCACGAGAAGCAAGGGAAGTACGGGCGTCACAGGCTTCAGAGCCCCGCTTAAAGCCTGAAGGGCGCTTGTTACTCCTCGATTTGCCCCGGTTTCGAGGAGACACTGTTCGAGACTGAGCAATCCCCCTCAGCCATGAGTCTCTCGGCACGGTTCGTGTGACACCTTAGACTGGGTTGTGTGTTGTGTTTTGTGTATTTGTGTGTTGTTCGACTTCTCACTGCCACGCGCTCCCATACCAGGGCAGCTGTTCTTACAGGGAGTACTCCAGTGGAGTCCCCCCCGTCGTCCCAACCACCACTGGGTCCGGGAAAACGCATTGCAGAGAGATAGTCGGTGTGGTGTGTAGTGTTTGTTCTGGTGATGGGGACGTTGTGGAAAGAAGGAAATATGTGGATCCAGGAGGTCTTAGGCGCGCTCCGCGAGTCAGCCATGCCCGTCCGCCAGCCCCTCCCCCATCCAGTCCGAATGGACAGACGGGGACAGGGCCAGGCAGGAACAGGCAAGCCGTCCCACAGCACACACCTTAGAACCTCCCGGGGATAGGATGGGCATAGGTACATGGATCATAGGAATAATAGGGGGGGAACCTGAACAGTGTTGGGTGTGTCACTGAACAGACCTCTTGTCCAGGGCCCGTAGGGCAGCGGCTATCCGCAACCCAGCCGACCCGCCCGGTTCCATGAGGAATGGCCCACTGGCAGTAAACCTTGTGGCTACAGAGCTGTCCGAAGAAGCACCTGCATCCCCAAAGAGTCCCGCCGTGCCGTTATTACGTTATAGAGTAGTAACAATTAGACTACGTATATCTGTTAAATGTTGAATATTTGATATCTCTCAAAATATAGAGTAAAAAAAGTCATAGTACAAAAGTTGTTTGTATCAATGTAAACAACTACAAGTAGAGAGCAGCATGGTATTTTTTATATACCCTGTACTTTAGGTTACTCTGATGTGTAGAAGCCAGTTGTTGTATTAACCATTGCCGGCAACATCTGCCTTAGTAGCAAGTGCTAGAGTTTGAAGTGCATAGTGATTAAGCCATTACCTAATGTATTTTTAACTAGGTCTTGTCTGCAGGTTTTCCTGTGTAGCATTTTAATAAAAGTATTCTATGCCTCTTACAAATAAATACGGAATAGAGGTGGAATAGTTATACTCTGTTTTGTCTTTTTCCTTAGAGTTTCAAATTAGTGATGACAGAGTAAAAACAGTAAAACTATTCCACTACTATTTAATGCTGATTTTACAATGTCAATGAGCTATAACTATTTGAAATTTCAGCCAGATCAGTTCAGTTCAGTAGTTTAGGAGTAAAGGAGTAACAAACCCAAACATCTCAACATTTACATTTTCACAGAGCTTCCCTGTTTAATGAACAGAAGTGATAAGCTAGGATTTGTTCTTTGAGTAGATACAGGTTAGCTTTTACAATAACTTTTCACTACCTAAATAATAATTGTGTGATAATTCTGTTCTTGGTGGATGCAGTGTGGCCCAGACAAAGAATTGAGAATAGTTGTTGTTTTGACAACTTATTTTGGTTCTGAGTTTTAGACCATTTTGTTCTCAATTATGCTTTAATAATAATTTATTTGCAAACATTGAAAATATACCACTAAATAAGTCTTATTCACAGATCAGTGAATGAGTTTTATGTTGACAAAGTGTTATTGAAGTATTTACTAGGAGAAATCCTCCAAACGTGTAAAAAAAGCTAAAAAGTGAAAGGAAAAAAAAAATAAAAAATAGAAAAAACCCACATTATGTCAGGTGTGGGGTTCGAACCCACGCTCCCTCTCGGGAACCAGAGCTTAAATCTGGCGCCTTAGACCACTCGGCCAACCTGACTGGTGCAGAAGTAGCGAAAAATGTGTTTAAATTATTTTGCTATAATGACGCAATAAATGCGCCTTGCAATTTAGCTTCTGTATTTTCAAGTATGCTAGATTCTATTGATTCAGCTGAGCTAACCTAGCTGTAAAAATAAACTAATTTAACAGGTCAAGTTATAGTCTAGCTTTTATTGAAATCCTTTACTGATTTTGTTAAAAGATTTTCTATACTGAAATAGGTCCCATATCCACCTAACTACTACTGGAAATTGTAAATTTCTATCACCTAGCAGTGGCAATATATTATTGTAAAAGACATAGAGGTCCAAAAGGGAGCTCTCGACTTCAAAAGTGCAGCAAAAAATACTTTGCCCAAATTGGCAAACCCGAGCCGTCGCTACACAATTTTTCATGCACACTAGCATCCCCACACCATTCAAATTTCAAATTGACACACTCACACTACAAAAAAAATTTGCCGCACACACAGAGCTGTCGTTAAGTTGGGCTCTATCTAGTCGGGGCGCGAGCTACGACCTATTATAAATCTATGATAAGAGGAATAAAAACTGTTTCACAGATTGAAAAAGACGAGATATTCCTCCGCCGAGTAATCGGCACAAAGAAGGATCAGTTCTTCCTCAACAAGAAAGTGGTGCCACGATCTGAGGTGCTCAATCTTCTGGAGAGCGCCGGTCTCTCCAACTCTAACCCGTACTACATCGTCAAGCAGGGAAAAGTGAGTATACAGTGTGTAAAGTACATCTGTGTCGAAATAGGTAACCGACTGACTGACTGATCTGTCAACTCAAATGAGATATCTTAAAAATATGTTATAGTATTTCATATTTATAAGAAATCTTGTTAACATTTTGTTGTTGTATAACAATGACATTTTTGAAAAGAGCAAGTGCCGAGTTTCTTGTCAGTTCTTCTCGGTGCTAACCTGCTTTCCGAACCTGGCGGTAGAGTTCTGACTTTTCATAAGAGCCTATTATATGGCTTTCACATACTAGGCCCATGTGAAAATAAATATTTTCATTTTCAAACCATTTTGCGGATCAGGCTCAATTTGGCTTACAAAAAGTATTTGTGAAAATAGAACGCCTAATGGGGTAAAATAGAGGTCATAGAGCGAAGTCGCGGGCTTTCAGTCTTCTATCTTCTGTATAAATTAAAAGAAAAGAGCTAATCGTTAATTTATTCCTTCACTGACTTATCATCAGCTAACCCAGCCTAGTGCTGAATTTTTTGAGAGGTTTTCTTTGTAATGTAGACAAGGGATAAGAAAGTTTTTTCGAAATTTCCATGGTATCAGACTCTTTGTTAAGTACAGTAAAGTTAAGTAGTGATTTAGTTTACCAATTATGGTCTGATAAGTGTAGGCGATGGAGCAGCTAACATAGACTTATGGTATTTGTTGTGGTACAGATCAACCAGATGGCGGTAGCGCCGGACTCTCAGAGGCTGAAGCTGCTGCGAGAGGTGGCTGGCACCAGGGTATACGACGAGAGGCGAGAGGAATCCGTCACTATACTGAAAGAGACTGTTGGCAAGGTAAGATATTGCTTTATATAGCACACAAGTCTTGTGTGTGCTTTATATAGCACACACAAGACGGGGTCATTGCATCTGTGCGAGCGTGACCGCATTATTTTGACGCGGGAGTGACAGAGACAGGTAGTAACAGGTTAATGTACGAAATTCTTCGTGCTCCGCGACCGGACTTTAGTATGTAGGGACCATCAGGCTGAGCTAAATGACAAATACCGCTGCGTCGCGATGTATAGAAATGAAACAGAATTTAAAAATATACATTTTTACTAATGCTAATTTTAAAAAATTACGTTTCTATCACGAAAATTGCTAATGGTTGCAACTTGTAATGTTGACAGGCGTTAACGATTATTGTCGATGCACAGGTTAAATTTATCGATGTGACATTATAAGTTGTTTTTTTATGTAAAAAGTTGTTTAGCACGTTGGGAATTTGTGAGATTGAAAAAACTATTGAACTCGCGACACCATTACCACACTGTTTCTGAAACCTACACATTATAAAAAAAAAAACAACAAGATTTTCGTCAAGGAAAATCTTGTTGTTTTTTTTTTATATAATTTTTTTGTGTAATTTATTCCCAATCCCTATAGCCAAGTCGAGCAAATTCAAAAAGGTCTGAAAAATCCAAAAATTGAATGTGAAAGAAAAAAATCACAAAAACCTCTTACAAATATGTAGATATTCCCGGTGTTGCTTTCTTTAAAAATCATGTTGCATCCAGAGATGAGATGAGATGCAAATACCAGTATAAAAAAATCAATGTTAGTTCTTCGACATAAGTCTTACTTAAAAATACTTGCAAAACTAAATGAAATGTTTGTTTTAACAGGTCGAGAAAATAAACGACTTCCTTCAAACGATAGAGGAACGTCTCAAAACGTTGGAGGAAGAAAAGGAAGAGTTGAAGGAGTATCAGAAGTGGGATCGAGCGAGACGCGTGCTGGAGTTCATCATACACGACACGGAGCACAGAGAGAATAAAAGGAAACTTGAAGACGTATGTATCTCATAAACCAGGGGCCGTACCACCAAGGCTTATAGCAGTAATATTTCAATATTATTTTGACATTTTCATACAATGTCAGTGTGAAAATTTACAATATTACAATAATACTGCTAGAAGCCTTGGTGGCCCAGGTCCCCGATTGTGTAAACGTACTCTTGTGATATAAAAATATGGATAGTTACTTGAGCAAATCGGGGCGTAGATTTTCTTTGCCGAAGGCTACTGTACTCTTTTCATTCGTTTATTTTCTCGTTGACACATGAAACAGGTATAGCAATAGTGAGGGACCAGTGAGAGACCAAATTACATATGTCTCTCTCTGGTACATTATTACATATTTTTAATGTTGTTATAAAAACTCGAATGTGAATTTCAGTATTTCACAAATCCTGAGTGAGTTCTGGTCTGGTTTCCCATTCCTAGTCCTAGTCTTTTTTCCTCTACGAACAAAGACTAGGATGTACATGTAGAGAGTATACACAACGTTAAAGCGTAATTTAGTCTTCGTGTAAAAATTTAATTTGTCAATTTGTCAACATAATATGTTCATTTTTCCAAAAAGAAATAATATTTGATGTAAAAACTTGCGCATTGAGCATTTTTTGTGACGGCGAAAAAAAACATTGAACTTCCAGGGACACATTTTGTATTTTCTTTACACAACAACAGTGAATCTTTTGCAGTACATTACCTATAAACAAATTGAGTATGACACTGCTTTAAACGATATCTTTAATATACTTTTATGTTCGTTATAGCTGGAAAAAATGCGTGCAAATAGCGGCAAAGAACAGCAGCACTACGCGGACATGGTGCGGGAAGCGCAGGAACATGTGCGCGAATCTAACAAGTAAGTTTTCTAATATATCTAGTTATTAGTGCCATGGATCCGACAAATATATATTAGGACATTACACACATCGCAATCTAGCCCCAAAGTAAGCGATAGCTTGTGTTTTGGGAGGTATTTAGTAATAAAACCGTATTCATTGTTATCTTAATCTCCAGCCAATTAGCGGGCAGGATATTTCTACAATTACGATAGCGATTAATACGTTTTTCTTACACAATCAGTGGGCCCGGGACTCAAAGAATGACAAGAAGATCCAACACTAGCCAAGTGCAGGCTGGTAAAGTCACGCATTTGAGAACATTAATTTACTATAGAACTATCAGGAGCGATACCACCATCTCTTATTATTATTATTGTAATATTGCTTTAAAATTTTCATACTGACATTGTATGAAACTGACAAAACAATATTACAATAATACTGTACAATATAAGAGATGGTGGTAGGGCCCCAGATATCCCGGCTTCCGCATGACGTTTTTCCTTCACTGTCAAGCAAGTGATATTCAATTGCCACAACACGCATGGCTCTGAAAAGTAAGAAATGTGAATTAGTGGATTTGTAACGTTACACTAGTAATCTGTGCGTTACACTTCAGAATTCGACGTCAAGCCTCAACCACTTTCACAATAGTTACAAACGCAATAACTCAGAAAAGTTTGTAAGCTTGCCTGCGGGGCTAGACAAAGTAACAGTCGTTTGGCGTTAACGACAGTAGACAAAAATGTATGGACAAAACAAGTGACTGTAGAAAAACCACGTGACCGAATAGAGGAAAACACGTTGTGTATAAAAATCGACTACGACTATTTGAACGCTCCCTGGCGTTCTCGCATACGTTGTAGATAACTTAAGCATACTTCGCATGACAATTGACAGCCGACAGTGAACAACGCTAAGCATAAAGTAGATTCTGCTTTCATTTCTTTTCATTCGTCACGTGGTTTGTCCATACATTTTTGTCTACTGTCGTTAACGCCAAATGACTGTTACTTTGTCTAGCCCAGCTGTAGTTCTTAACTTCAGATCAGACCTCAGAACATTGGGTCTTATTTTGGCTACTTGATTTTCTTTTTCGTCGTCGTTTAAGCTCATAGACTCTACTATCCATAAGAAAACACTTCGATTTCGAATAATTGATATAAAATGCTCTTATACAGGAAACTAAAGGACGCACGCAAAGACGTGGCGGCAGCTCGCGAAGAGAAAGACATCCTGTCTACAGAGCAACAGCAGTTGTTACGAGAGAAGACCAAACTGGAGTTAGCCATTAAGGACTTAACGGACGATGTTGACGGCGATAATAAATCTAAGGTATGCAAAATGGCTTAAAACCTGTCTATATTTTATTTTTAATTAAAAGAGAGGAAATTGTATAATAAGTGAGATGACTATGCCTAATGGGGTGTCATGTGAAAAGGTTTACCTATTCTTATACATTCTAGAATATATTTTTATAGTTTCAGATTTATCGTGCAAATTTTCGAAAAAAAAATCCAATCCAAAATCTTCAATAATTAGAATCTGTAGAGATTTATGTATATTTTACATGAAAAAAATTGGTTGTCTGTTAAGTCGGTTTACGGACGATAGATTTACGTGATAACGTCATAAACATTAATCTCTATGTCTCTATCGTTTGTTTTATCGTGCCTCTCTATCGCTTGTTGCGCGCTCTCGCTTGCACGCACAGGCTCAGGTGGAACGTTACGCGGAACGTTACTATTTTTCATGCGTGTTGCTGGTGTTCATCAATTTATAAGACGTTATCACGTCAAAAAGAAACCTATGTATCTACGTAACATAGTTTTTATGATACTAAACAATAAATCTCTAAAAACAGTGTTGCGATTCGTTTACAAATTCACGTTTTGTATTCTTGGTTTTACCTTTTCTGTAGTACAGAACCCTCGGTACGAGAGTCTTAACTCGCTCTTGGCGGTTTTTTTAAATTTACTGTCATACCCGCAACTTAGTGTTGCCCAAAATCAGTCTTGGTCTTGCAGTCTTGGTCTTGTTCTTGCGTTTTTGCAAGAACAAGACCAAGACCAAGACTGCCTAATTTTAGCAAGACCAGGAACAAGACTGGCAGTGCAAGATTTGAGCAAGAACAAGACTAAGCCTGCGAGACTCTTGCGTCTTGCAGTTAACGTGAAATCGCACCCTCTGCCCGCGAAATTCACAATTTTATTTTGTTTTTAAGTCATTTTGCTTAAATAAGAGTATCATCTTCACAGTTTTATATAAAAATGTTTAGGTACTTGAAAGTGTCCAGTTTAGGAATGTAGTTGGATTGTCGACCAATTTGCAAAATTTCAAACTCGGCATTCGAACTACGAGTACATACCTAAACTGGACGCTTTCTAGTAAAGCTTTTTATATAAACCTATGAAGATGATATTGCTATTTTCGCAAAATGAATGCCATAAGCCTAATTCATTGTACTCTAGTTAAATATTGGTGAAAAGCAGAATAAAATTTGAATTTCGCGGGCCAACCTCCGTTTTTTTTTACACACCACAAGTAAGTACTTGACTGTTATCTCACCTGATGGTAACTGACGATGCAGCCGAAGATGTTATCGTACTACTTTGGAAGAGGTAAGCAACCCTAAATTATATAATACTATAAACCCCCCCCCCCCTAAACTATACCCCTTAATTATATTATATTAATTATATTCATACGCCATAAGGCAGAATGTACAAGGAAATTATTTGTTATTGTGACTACCTATAATGTACCTACATTCTCATGAATAAATGACATTTATTTTATTTTATTTATTATTTAAAGTTTCTACACAGCATCACACATGAACGCTAAATCGCTTGGCGGTGCATCTTTGCTAGTAGGGTGGTGGCTAGCCACGGCCGAAGCCTCCCACCAGACCTGAGCCAAATAAGAAATTATAAAACTCCAAAGTGGCCCGTGGCGGGAATCTAAACCGCGACCTCCTATTTCAATCCGAGTGCGCGCCACTTGGATTAGAGAGGGAGGTCACGGGTTCGATTCCCGCCACAGGCCACTTTAGAATTGTACCTATTATTTCTAATTTGGCTCAGGTCTGGTCTGGTGGGAGGCTTCGGCCGTGGCTAGCTACCACCCTACCAGAAAAGACGCACCGCCAAGCAATTTAGCGTTCCGGCGCGATGCTGTGATACGTGTTTGCTTACCCCGTCCAAGTTAGTACGATAACATCTTCGGCTGCATCGTCACTTACCATCAGGTGAGATCGCAGTCAAGTACCTACTAACTTGTAGTGAGTAAAAAAAAGCTATGTTAATTCAAACTCAAAATGTTACATTGTTCTCACATTTAAATTACCGTTTAATAAATAGCAATAGGCTAACAGGTAATTGCGAGACTTGCGAGACTCTTGCTGCAAGACCAAGACCAAGACCAAGACTGGGGGTGCAAGAACAAGACCAAGACCAAGACCAGATGTACTGGCGCAAGACCAAGACCAAGACTGGCTGAGTCTCGTCTTGTTCTTGCATTTGGGCAACACTGCCGCAACTACGAAAAAATTACGATACAATATTATGAACAAAGCGCCTATCCTCATCTGCCGGTACATTTCGATCCAGTACTCGGGTCGCGACCCGCGAGTGATCATGTCTGAAGTTTAAACAATTAATTTTGTTTTGTTCCTTGATTGTTTTCTATAAAGTACTTCTTATTTTTATTATTACACTATTAAATGTAATAAAGAAGTTGTGGGTGATAGTGACAGTTAAGATTTTATTGGACGATCACATTCTTCTATTCTCGTATAAATGGTTATACATATTACATATTATGTTATGATTCAATCTTCATAATTTATCGTCTTTCTATTTGTTACTTTTAGATACTAGATAGGCGTAAGTACTTAACGTACTTAACTTCAAAAAAACGTGCTAAATGCAAGCTAAATGCGTTGTTACACAAATCATTCGTTGATATTATTATGGTCAATTATTGTTATAAATAAAAATATTATTTAATGGTGACTGTACTCGCGTCGAGGGACCGCGATACTCGACGAATGCTAACACTCGCTTTGTTTCTCTTAAGTAACTTTTTACTTTACAACTACTTAAAAAGTGGTGCAAAGTAACGATTGCAACACATAACCAGGAACTTTTTTAACAGGAAAGAGCCGAGGCGGAACTCGAGCGCTTGCGTCAACAGATAGCGGAGAAAGAGCGGGAGTTAGAAGAGTTGAAGCCGAGATACGAGGAGATGAAGGCGCGCGAGGAGGAGTGCACGCGCGCATTGACGCTTAACCAGCAAAAACGACAGGAGCTGTACGCCAAGCAGGGGCGCGGCACGCAGTTCACCTCCAAGCAGGACAGAGATCGGTGGATCGAGAATGAGCTCAAGTAAGTGTGTCTCATACGCAGCTCTAGCTCGCTCAACCAGCAGAAACGACAGGAGCTGTACGCCAAGCAGGGGCGCGGCACGCAGTTCACCTCCAAGCAGGACAGAGATCGGTGGATCGAGAATGAGCTCAAGTAAGTGTGTCTCATACGCAGCTCTAGCTCGCTCAACCAGCAGAAACGACAGGAGCTGTACGCCAAGCAGGGGCGCGGCACGCAGTTCACCTCCAAGCAGGACAGAGATCGGTGGATCGAGAATGAGCTCAAGTAAGTGTGTCTCATACGCAGCTCTAGCTCGCTCGACCAGCAGAAACGACAGGAGCTGTACGCCAAGCAGGGGCGCGGCACGCAGTTCACCTCCAAGCAGGACAGAGATCGGTGGATCGAGAATGAGCTCAAGTAAGTGTGTCTCATACGCAGCTCTAGCTCGCTCAACCAGCAGAAACGACAGGAGCTGTATGCCAAGCAGGGGCGCGGCACGCAGTTTACCTCCAAGCAGGACAGAGATCGGTGGATCGAGAATGAGCTCAAGTAAGTGTGTCTCATACGCAGCTCTAGCTCGCTCAACCAGCAGAAACGACAGGAGCTGTACGCCAAGCAGGGGCGCGGCACGCAGTTCACCTCCAAGCAGGACAGAGATCGGTGGATCGAGAATGAGCTCAAGTAAGTGTGTCTCATACGCAGCTCTAGCTCGCTCAACCAGCAGAAACGACAGGAGCTGTACGCCAAGCAGGGGCGCGGCACGCAGTTCACCTCCAAGCAGGACAGAGATCGGTGGATCGAGAATGAGCTCAAGTAAGTGTGTCTCATACGCAGCTCTAGCTCGCTCAACCAGCAGAAACGACAGGAGCTGTACGCCAAGCAGGGGCGCGGCACGCAGTTCACCTCCAAGCAGGACAGAGATCGGTGGATCGAGAATGAGCTCAAGTAAGTGTGTCTCATACGCAGCTCTAGCTCGCTCGACCAGCAGAAACGACAGGAGCTGTACGCCAAGCAGGGGCGCGGCACGCAGTTCACCTCCAAGCAGGACAGAGATCGGTGGATCGAGAATGAGCTCAAGTAAGTGTGTCTCATACGCAGCTCTAGCTCGCTCAACCAGCAGAAACGACAGGAGCTGTATGCCAAGCAGGGGCGCGGCACGCAGTTTACCTCCAAGCAGGACAGAGATCGGTGGATCGAGAATGAGCTCAAGTAAGTGTGTCTCATACGCAGCTCTAGCTCGCTCAACCAGCAGAAACGACAGGAGCTGTACGCCAAGCAGGGGCGCGGCACGCAGTTCACCTCCAAGCAGGACAGAGATCGGTGGATCGAGAATGAGCTCAAGTAAGTGTGTCTCATACGCAGCTCTAGCTCGCTCAACCAGCAGAAACGACAGGAGCTGTACGCCAAGCAGGGGCGCGGCACGCAGTTCACCTCCAAGCAGGACAGAGATCGGTGGATCGAGAATGAGCTCAAGTAAGTGTGTCTCATACGCAGCTCTAGCTCGCTCAACCAGCAGAAACGACAGGAGCTGTACGCCAAGCAGGGGCGCGGCACGCAGTTCACCTCCAAGCAGGACAGAGATCGGTGGATCGAGAATGAGCTCAAGTAAGTGTGTCTCATACGCAGCTCTAGCTCGCTCAACCAGCAGAAACGACAGGAGCTGTACGCCAAGCAGGGGCGCGGCACGCAGTTCACCTCCAAGCAGGACAGAGATCGGTGGATCGAGAATGAGCTCAAGTAAGTGTGTCTCATACGCAGCTCTAGCTCGCTCGACCAGCAGAAACGACAGGAGCTGTACGCCAAGCAGGGGCGCGGCACGCAGTTCACCTCCAAGCAGGACAGAGATCGGTGGATCGAGAATGAGCTCAAGTAAGTGTGTCTCATACGCAGCTCTAGCTCGCTCAACCAGCAGAAACGACAGGAGCTGTATGCCAAGCAGGGGCGCGGCACGCAGTTTACCTCCAAGCAGGACAGAGATCGGTGGATCGAGAATGAGCTCAAGTAAGTGTGTCTCATACGCAGCTCTAGCTCGCTCAACCAGCAGAAACGACAGGAGCTGTACGCCAAGCAGGGGCGCGGCACGCAGTTCACCTCCAAGCAGGACAGAGATCGGTGGATCGAGAATGAGCTCAAGTAAGTGTGTCTCATACGCAGCTCTAGCTCGCTCAACCAGCAGAAACGACAGGAGCTGTACGCCAAGCAGGGGCGCGGCACGCAGTTCACCTCCAAGCAGGACAGAGATCGGTGGATCGAGAATGAGCTCAAGTAAGTGTGTCTCATACGCAGCTCTAGCTCGCTCAATCAGCAGAAACGACAGGAGCTGTACGCCAAGCAGGGGCGCGGCACGCAGTTCACCTCCAAGCAGGACAGAGATCGGTGGATCGAGAATGAGCTCAAGTAAGTGTGTCTCATACGCAGCTCTAGCTCGCTCAACCAGCAGAAACGACAGGAGCTGTACGCCAAGCAGGGGCGCGGCACGCAGTTCACCTCCAAGCAGGACAGAGATCGGTGGATCGAGAATGAGCTCAAGTAAGTGTGTCTCATACGCAGCTCTAGCTCGCTCAACCAGCAGAAACGACAGGAGCTGTACGCCAAGCAGGGGCGCGGCACGCAGTTCACCTCCAAGCAGGACAGAGATCGGTGGATCGAGAATGAGCTCAAGTAAGTGTGTCTCATACGCAGCTCTAGCTCGCTCAACCAGCAGAAACGACAGGAGCTGTACGCCAAGCAGGGGCGCGGCACGCAGTTCACCTCCAAGCAGGACAGAGATCGGTGGATCGAGAATGAGCTCAAGTAAGTGTGTCTCATACGCAGCTCTAGCTCGCTCAATCAGCAGAAACGACAGGAGCTGTACGCCAAGCAGGGGCGCGGCACGCAGTTCACCTCCAAGCAGGACAGAGATCGGTGGATCGAGAATGAGCTCAAGTAAGTGTGTCTCATACGCAGCTCTAGCTCGCTCAACCAGCAGACACGACAGGAGCTGTACGCCAAGCAGGGGCGCGGCACGCAGTTCATCTCCAAGCAGGACAGAGATCGGTGGATCGAGAATGAGCTCAAGTAAGTGTGTCTCATACGCAGCTCTAGCTCGCTCAACCAGCAGACACGACAGGAGCTGTACGCCAAGCAGGGGCGCGGCACGCAGTTCACCTCCAAGCAGGACAGAGATCGGTGGATCGAGAATGAGCTCAAGTAAGTGTGTCTCATACGCAGCTCTAGCTCGCTCAACCAGCAGACACGACAGGAGCTGTACGCCAAGCAGGGGCGCGGCACGCAGTTCACCTCCAAGCAGGACAGAGATCGGTGGATCGAGAATGAGCTCAAGTAAGTGTGTCTCATACGCAGCTCTAGCTCGCTCAACCAGCAGACACGACAGGAGCTGTACGCCAAGCAGGGGCGCGGCACGCAGTTCACCTCCAAGCAGGACAGAGATCGGTGGATCGAGATTGAGCTCAAGTAAGTGTGTCTCATACGCAGCTCTAGCTCGCTCGACCAGCAGAAACGACAGGAGCTGTACGCCCAGCAGGGGCGCGGCACGCAGTTAACTTCCAAGCTGGACAGCAGGACAGATTATTATCAGCGTTGTGGATACGTTAGTACCAAAGCTGCAACAGCAAAAAGCTGATACAGGATCTTTTCTTTTGCCACGACACACTTAGGATACCTACTCGTATGATAAGTTACATTGGCTAAGTTATTTTGTATTTCTCTTTGTGTTGTGTCGATAAATAAAGATATTCTATTCTATTCCACGTTTATTTGTAAGGCAGTTGTCTTCTCGGTGCAAACCTGTTTTCCGAACCTGGCGGTAGAGTTTTGACTTTTCATAAGAGCCTATTATTTATGCCTATGTGGAAATAAATATTTTCATTTTCGTTTTTTTCATATGTTTAATGTGGTTAAAATAACCCTAAACTTGTTTATCTACGCTCATTGCTTAAAGTTCGAATTATGAAATCAAAATGTGTCACATAATGACCTACTTTATTCACAGACTTCTATAATTATTAAAAAGTTATTCATTATAACATCGATCTACTATGGAAATATTTCAAGATAGTTGCATAATTTCCATTACGATACGCGACTCTGGGTTCCTGCCTTTTTATGTGGCTTCATAGCCGAAGGAAGTGTAGAACCTCCTTAATTCTGTCTTTTTATATATGGAATCCGCAGACAACATATTATGCAACTGTTTCATAAATTACTATTACAGGTCCCTGAGCAAGCAAATAAAGGACAAAAAGGACCACGAAGCCAAGCTACGCGAGGACCTGCGCCGCGACGGTGCCAAGCTGACGGAGCTAGAGAAGCGCATCGAGGAGACGACCAAAGAGATGGAGAGACAAAGAGTGGCGATAGACGAACACAACAAGCAGTACTACGAGTGCAAGAAACGGAAGGACCAGGAACAGAGCGCTAGGAAGTGAGTGTGTTCCTAGCTTTATATCGCTTGCTTGAGAACAGGCAACTCTACATCATTATAACTTAGCATATATTATATATTATAGTATATAATATAATAACATCTTTATTTCTCTAATATATAAAATTGTCGTGCCAGTTTTTGTTACCAACTCCTCCGAAACGGCTCGACCGATATTTATGAAATTTACTGTGTATGTTCGGTAGGTCTAAGAGTAGGTCTTAAACTATTTTTTTATATATCCCTAATGGCAAAACAACGTTTGCCGGGTCAGATAGTTTAATATATAAAATTCTCGTGCCAATTTCTGTTACCAAACTCCTCCGAAACTGCTCGAGCTACTTGCAATATATGTTTGTTGGGTGCTATCTTGCTACTCAATTTCGAAGAATATGATTTGATGAGCTGAAACTTTAGTTTCGATGACAATACGTGGTAGCTCAACGTATCGCGAAGCTGAAGTGGCAATGGGCGGGGCACATAGCTCGTAGAACCGACGGACGTTGGGGACCCAAAGTGCTGGAATGGCGACCCCGCACGGGAAAGCGCAGTGTTGGCAGACCTCCGACCAGATGGACTGACGACATTAAAAAAGTCGCGGGAAGGCGCTGGATACAAATGGCGCAGGACCGTGCGGGCTGGAAAGCATTGCAGGAGGCCTTTGTCCAGCAGTGGACGTCCGTCGGCTGAAACGAACGAACGAACGAACATGGTTAGCTGCGTGACGTTATTCTAAATCCAATATGGCGTAACACAAGATGGCGGACTAGTTAATTTTAGTGCACTCCTACAATATGAGTATCAAATAAGAGGGTTTGCTAAGCAGAATACGAATAAATTGCCTTGTAAAAGCTTACTGATAACTTATTATAATTTTAGTGAGCTGTGGCGTAAAGAGACGACTTTGACACAAAACTTATCATCACTCAAAGAAGACTTAGCCAAAGCGGATCAGGCGTTACGTTCCATGGCTGGCAAGGTAAAGTGCTTCATACTGAAATATTTTAAAAAGCTTAATGATATAATTAAAGTCTCAAACTACGATCCATTCGCTTATTCGCGGTCTCAAATTATGATCCATTCGCTTCTTGCTTGTTAAATTTAAATAATTTATTCTGATCAATGTGCACAACATTACATAGCTGAATCGAATCTGACAACGCCAAACAAGATCCGGAAATCGGACATTGATATTATTAAATCTTTGGATTCTGGTAATTTTTTTAATATATTTTAACCGACTTCAAAAAAAGAGGAGGTTCTCAATTCGTCGGAATCTTTCTTTTTTTTTTAATTGACGACCGAATGGCGTATATGTAGCGATCCTGCCGCGTCGGAGGTCGTGGTTCGATTCCCACTACATGAAAATGTTTGCTTGATATCGCTTATTTTGGGGCTAGATTGCGATGTGTGTAATATCCTCACATACTTATATAATTTAAATAACCGGACAAGTGCGAGTCGGACTCGCGCATTGAGGGTTCCGTACCTACTACTACCGGAGGAATAAAACCATAAAAACCACTTTTCTTGAACCGCCCAACTTATTCAACATTAAACAACTTCACCGCGAGTTAAATCGGTGCAACGCCATCTGTCGTCATCAAAGTTAAACAAAATATTAGACTTGTTGAATATCAATTCAACACGTATTAAAAAAAACTACTCACTAGATCTCGTTCAAACCAATTTTCGGTGGAAGTTTGCATGGTAATGTAAATCATATTTTTTTTTAGTTTTATCATACTCTTATTTTAGAAGTTACAGGGGGGAGGACACACATTTTACCACTTTGGAAGTGTCTCTCGCGCAAGCTATTCATTTTAGAAAAAAATGATATTAAAAACCTTAGTATCATTTTTGAAGACCTATACATATGGGTTTGATGAAAAAAAAATTTTTGAGTTTCAGTTCTAAGTATGGGGCACCCCCAAAATTTAGTTTTTTTTTAAATTTTGTGTGAAAACCTTAATGCGGTTCACAGAATACATCTACTTACCAAGTTTCAACAGTATAGCTCTTTTAGTTTCGGAAAAAAGTGGCTGTGACATACGGACGGACAGACGGACAGACAGACATGACGAATTTATAAGAGTTCCGTTTTTTGCCATTCGGCTACGGAACCCTAAAAAGAATAGTAAACAGAACTGAAAAAACGCCAATGAATGAATCAATTATAATCTATATGAGAACTTATAGTTAAAAAGTTTAATAATTTCTAGCCCATCCTCAACGGCAGAGACAGCGTGCGCAAAGTGCTGGAAACATTCCAAGAGAGAGGGGGCGAGTGGGCCAAAATAGCCACCCAGTACTACGGGCCTGTCATCGAGAACTTCACCTGCGATAAGACCATCTACACCGCTGTTGAGGTAACTTGCGTTCTATCACTTATCACCTTGCTTTTTATAGTTTTTTTTTAATACATTTGCTCAAAAAGTTGACATTTCCATGTGTGTTTTGCGTGCGCAAAGTTATTCTTTTCCGCACTAGTGCTTTTGTGTTTTCCTCATACGCGGCACCGGAGCGGGCGCACCAGGAGCGCATGAACACGAACACGGCATGCAAACACGGAGCAGGCAAACACGTAAAAAAAATATATTTTTTTTCGCAAATGTATTAAAAAACGTCATTCAATGCACGTGCGGAATTGTCATTTTTACTCGTCCTTATAGTTGACCCTCGCCATCGGCTTGGGTCAACAAACCGGGACTCGTAAAGAAATGACAAACTTTCCGCACTTATATTGAAATGTACTATTACGTGACAACGTCTTATAAATCGATAGAGCCGGTTGCACGCACGAAAAAACATGACTCATCCGGCGTTACCTCGCTCATGCGGCGTTACCGGCGTTACCTCGCGAGCGCGGAACGAGCGACAAAGAAGACGTTGTCACGTTCAACTATCGTCAGTGAACCGACTTTACAGGCAACCAGTTAAGTGAAAACTTTAGGCGCATATTTGAGATGCGTAATAACCCCAAGTAGGGAAGCCCAAAGGGTCGTGGGGACCTATTAAATTGTAAATATTAGATACTAAAAAAATAATGTGATATGATGTAGGGAAGACGGAAAAAATCATGATTGAATTATTTTTCGTTAATCCGTTAGAGTTTTACAAGACTGCACAAAAAAATAAGTGTAATGTTATTAGGGTTCGTGTATGTATGTACGTGAGTTTCTTTATTCCATCATAACTTCTGAAGGACCGAAGAGGTTAGGACATATTATGGAGTATCGTTAGAATCTTTACATCATTCCCAGTAAAATAGGCATTTTTTTTTTGGAAAAAGTCGTTTTACCACAGGCAGTCGTTTTTTTTTTAATTTTTAAAATATTTACTTATTTTGTTTATTAACAGGGCTTGTTAACAATGTAAATTGTACAGCAGTGTAACCTCCCGCGAAAACGGAAAAGCCAAATTGTTACAAACTCCCGACTTTCTTACGATTTAAACTGAACGAAATAAATAAATTGTATCTTTCGACTTCGTTCCGGACACACTCTAACGGCCGAAATTAATAACCTATCCAATCCGGATTTGTCCTATCTGAGATAGAAATTTGACATATTATTATGACATTTGATTTTATACAAATTTGACATAACTTGTATGGAGCTTATGTCAAATTTCTATCTCAGATAGGACAAATCCGGATTGGATAGGTTATTAATTTCGGCCGTAAGACAACGCGTGAAACAGCTTTAGTTTCATGCCAGTCCCTAAACGCTAATTTGTTGCCAAATTATCCAATGCAATCATGCTGTTTGTAATGACCAAACTTGAGCCAAATTAGAAATTATAAAATTCCACAGTGTTGGCCACACCCGTCTATTTCCATCCATTCCATCGAATAATCATCAAATAGCTAATATTTTAATATCGTACAAACTATTTTAATTCACAGGTGACGGCTGGCAACAGGCTTTTCCACCACATAGTAGAGTCAGACACAGTGGGCACAAAGATTTTGAAGGAGATGAACAGGCAAAGTCTACCTGGAGAAGTAACCTTCATGCCTCTCAACCGACTGCAAGTCAGGGACATGGCCTACCCTAATGACAATGTAAGTGTATACCTAATACAGTTCTTTCTTGAGTACTTATTATAGAGGCGTCAGACAGAGTGGACAAGAAGATCTTGAATGAGATGTAGATAGGTAGATCATAATAATATCTCAGATGAAAATACTTTTGGGTCAATGACTTTAAAAAGAACGCTCTCCAACTTTCGCTTTTTCTTTCAACTTGTGTCAAGCGTTAACACGTGAAGGGGCGATCATTTTTAGATTAGACCAGGGCTACTCAAAGTAGGGCTCGCCGTTCGACAGTAGAGGGTTCTCGACAAGATTTACGTAATGGCGGCTGGGTGGCTGACCAGGCGCGTGCTGCGAATAATTTGGGGGCAGAAGAGTGAAAAATACTTTACGATCTATTCTCATACCTATCAAATATATATAGGTACGTAAAAAATTTCATAAAATCGGTCCGCCGTGATAATATTATCTTCACACCACACCTCGACAGTTGAAACTGGTTAAGCGAGAAAACTATTAGAGTATTTGCCAGGTCCCGTCATTTTGTACTCCTAACTTTGAAACACGGGTTAGTGAGAAATCTCTATAAGAGAAAAAGAGATCTCGGTCCTCTGAACTCTCACTTAACCAGGTTTCGCTGTTTGTATATAGATAGTGTTTTTGAGGTTGAAGTTTACTCTCTCCTGGAATCTTTAATGGGGATACATGGAACCAAAAGTTTGAGAAAGCCTGGATTAGACAGTTTATAATACTACTAACAAATAAGAAATTAAGAAATGAAATGACACGACTGCTCTCTGGTAATACGAATTTTCCAAAAAAACATAGCCTATGTTACTCGGAATGATGTAAGGATTCTAAAGAATATGTCCAAATCTATTCAGAAGTTCAGAAGTTATGGTGGAATAAAGAAACTCACATACATACATACATGAACCCTAAAAACATTACACTCCTTTTTTTGGGCAGTCGTGTAAAAACAACGAAGATTTTGATTTTCTCTTGTTGTTTTGACAGAACGCAATCGCCATGGTGCAGAAGCTGAAATACGACCAGAAGTACGCCAAGGCGATGAAGTACATATTCGGCAAGACGCTCATCTGCAGGAACCTGGAGTGTGCCACGGAGCTGGGCAAGCAGTTCCATCTCGACTGCGTTACCCTGGAGGGAGACCAGGTATGTGAGATTATTGTTAAAGATTTTTAGTCCATTAAAAATTGGTTGTCTGTTAAGTATGTTTACGGACGATTCATAATCATAATGATAATCGTAATCATAATCTTAATCATGATCAGAGTCATAGTCATAGTCATAGTCAGAGTCATAGTCATAATTATAATCATAGTCATAGTCAAAATCATAATCATTATTTTATGTTATTTTTATCGTGCCTCTCTATCGCTTGGTGGAACGTTACCCGGAACGTTACGCGTAACGGTACTATTTTTCATGAGTGCTGCTGGTGTTCATCAATTTATTAAACGTTATCACGTCAAAAATTTCATCTAATCTATCTGAGAAGGATTAGGCGGGGTTTGTGATGTGTAATATTTTTCCTCTCTGTTCCTAATTTTTTTTTTGTGGGAGTTATTTTGGAAAAGGGACGGAAATATGTATTTGGAATTTGGGAAAGCGCGTGCGCTTTTAGCGCTTACGTGACAGAAGACCCTTACTCTAAAAGTTAACGGCGTACAAGCCGTATTTAAGCGATAATGAATGAAATTTTATATAAAAACTATAGAGACAATTAATTTCAAATTTATACGTCATGTATTTTGGGTCTTAAATCTAAAATCGTTTCGAAGCAGAAACACGATTGGATAAAATTTTCTCGATAGAAAGTTCTCCCAAAAGTTGCTCCAAAAACTCAGTTTTTTTAGTTTTTATCGGAAACTACAATGGATGTTTTTGTAGCCTTTAGTTTAATGTGTCTGTAATAGCTATATCCAAAAACGCTTAGAAACAGATTTTTGATAACTGGCTTAGTTTTTGAGTAATTAGGTAAAAGGTCGTTTTTCTGTTATATTCTTCCGCGACGCTGCATGTCGCACCTATCAACGTAACCGTGAGAGTGAGAAAGACAAAAATAAATTCAATAAATAGTCGTTATTTTTAGGGTATCATTTAAGCTATCACCAATTTAATTAGTTTTGTGTTTCTTAAATAATAGGGTTTGTCCTCAAAATAGTAGATCTGTCACCAAAATGTAGTCACCAAACAATGCAAAATCAGTTCCACAATAAATCACCTAAAATCCTGAGATATAAGGTCTATTACCAAATAAATGTTTTTGTATGTATTATAATAGGTGTGTCCTAATAAGTATTTAAGCAAACTAATTTAAAGAGATCACCAATAAATCATATTATGTTTATAATTTTTTTTATTTTTTGAGCTTATGTGTTAACTTTATATAAGAATTTACGACTATAGCCTAAGAAAAAGTGGGGGATCTAGGAAAACTCCTTAGCCGTCACCCTCTTCCCCTCCAAGAGCATGTCGACGGAGCCCCGCTTCGCGGGGCTCCTATTTCTGGGTGGTCAAAAAAGGAAAATAACCTTAACCTATTTACCTATAGGTGCACATGGGACCTAGGAAAACTCCTTAGCCGTCACCCTCTTCCCCTCCAAGAGCATGTCGACGGAGTCGCAGTCAGGGATCGATAATCGATTTATTTGGTGACAGATCTACCATTCTGAGCACAGAGCTATTATTTAAGTACAAAACTGTTATTATAAGAACGAAGTTTATATTCATGTAATGCAATATGATTTTATTGATTATCGATCTCTTATATTTTACACATATATTAACATTAATTTGATAATTCATACCTGGGAACAATTTTTTTTTATCTGAGAACGAAAATATTTCGTGGCGATAGATCTATTTATTAGGTGATACAACTTGATGACAAATATAAATTTTGGTGATAGAAAATATAGTTCCCTTATTTTTATACTAGTTGCTAGTTAATTAAAAAAAAAATTTGTCAACTACCCAATTCTTCACAAAAACTTATAAAATTACAGGTATCCTCAAAAGGCTCCCTCACGGGCGGCTACTTCAACCAGTCCCGCTCGCGTCTGGAGATGCAGAAGACGAGGTCGGAGCTGATGGAGCAGATCACCACCCTGGAGGAGGAGCTCAGCGCGCTGCGGCAGGAGCTCAACAAGACGGAGACCAGCATCAACACCATCGTGTCAGAGATGCAGCGCACGGAGACCAAACAGGGGAAGGCCAAGTATGTTCTTTATAGCAACGGGCAACCATACTCCGACTCTTAATACGATGCACTAAAATGACTTTTGTATTTTACTAAAGGCGCCATCAAATTTGCCGCAAAGTGCTGAAGCGCTGCGTCCGGGCTACTTTGTAAATCTATGTAAATAAACAACACGCGGTTGCAGCGCTACACTCGCCCTGCGGCCACGCATCTGTGTGCCTATTCCGAGTTTTTCACTTATTCGACAGTGAAAGCGTGAACGCGAATTAGTATAGGATTGTTGTAGCGACACCTATTGACACAATTCGTAAACTATTCTAATTCCATACAAATCGGCGTTAACACTCTCACGATCGAGTAAGTAAGCATATTTCAAAAAACTCGGAATCAGATACCTATCGATACCTAACCGTATCGATACGGTAAGTTATCGAAGGGTTCTGAATCGGCCTGCAGCACACAGTTCATCAATCGACTAGTGACTACGCTAACGTATTCTTTTGTACCAGTAAACATCGAGTCTATCGTGAAACTATGTACTGCACTACGATTCTCAAACCTAGCGACAGCAGCGCGGCACATTGCGGCAAATTTGACGGCGCCCTAAACTCAATTAATCCACCATATACAAGTTTATATAAAAAATACTAAATCGCTCTCAGCCTTTAGTTGTTTACATTAACACTAACAACTTTTGATCTGCGACGTTTCAAAATTCAATATTAATTTATGTCATACAAAAAAATATTCCTGTAAAGTGACATTACACTGTTTCGGTTTCACGCCGCCGCGCCGTTGCCACTTGCCGATGTTACATTACAGAGTAAACATGTTACATTACAGACAGATGAGACAGATATTTCTCAAAATATCGAGTTCAATTTCGTTTATATTAAAACTAAGAAAATTTGTTAGTTTTAATATAAACGAATACAGGCCGAAACCTATTTGGCATTTTTTTTAAATTTATATAACCCTGTATTCCACCAAAATGTCGTAAAATAAGCTTTTAAAATACTTTAAAAGCAAAATAATATTTTTGTGAAATATTTTGATTATTTATATTTTTTTGTTTATTTATTTTACTTTTATTTTTTAATGGTTGGTAATTGAGGACCGGATCATAGAGGTTTTAATAGATTTTTTTTAGTTTTTGTAGTTTCATGATAGGGTTCTTTCATTATTGTTTAAGTACAATGTAGTGCCTTAGCTATAATGTAGTGTTCTTGATTAGTGATTTTAAAACAAAACCTTATTTTTATTTTAGTAAACATTTCGTTACTTATTTGACCTTGTTTGCCAAACACGATTCTGGGATAAGGGGCAGTATAACATGGTTTGAGTTAGGGAGCCGCCGCAATATTAATATCATAAAATGGTCGTAACTTTAATTATGTATTTGTGGACTTATTAGTTCTTGTCAGTTTCAACGTGATACCTGAACTCGAGAATTAAATAATTCGATAATAGTTTTGTTTTTTATGTATGTTGATGTACCGCTATTAAGATCAAATTTTAGACAATTATCACAACGTATCATATTTTGGTTAATATTTCACCTGAAGGTAAGTGACAGTGTGGTATACTTAACTAGTAGTAAATTAGTAGTATTTAGGCTACAAAGAATAAATATAATAAGTTCTAAGGACAAGATAAGACTATTTTACACTTTTATTACCTTTTAGACATTAGTGTTTCGCATTAATAGAATTTCTTGTATCAACCAGTCGCTGTTTTGCGTTACAAAATATCGCAATACTTAACTTGGAAATTCAGCCACAGACTATGCTGTCGTCAATATTGACAGATAGCGAACACACAGCGCCCTCTGTCGTCTTAGTTTCCAGCTATCCCAATTAAAGAAAACTTATTTTTTTACAAGCTTTTATTTAACATGCAATGTACGGTTTGTTCGGGTGGAATCTTGCAACTCAATTTTGAAGCAGATATCTTCAACCGTTTGAGTAAAATTTGATACACATTTATTTGGATGACATGAATAGTTAGCTGTTTGAAGTCATTCTAAATCCAACATAGCGGGGCACCTAAGATGGTGGGTAATTCTTTAGCACTCTTTCAATATGGATATGAAATGAAAGAGTTTGCTCGGTAGAATACGGATGAATTAATGTATACAAACATGTTTTTAATTAAAATAAAATTAAAAAAAATTTAATGACAACTTCGTATTAGGGTTACATACCAAAATGGTTTAAATAGAACCCTTATGGTGAGACTTTCTCCTTCCGTCTGTCTGTCACACTGGATTATTTCAGTAATTACTAATGCTATCGACATAAAATTGGAAGTAGATATAGGTAAAAAAGGCCCAACGTTTTTGCTACCATAAAAAAATTATTACATATTGATAGTAATTTTATCCTTTGTTTTTTTTTCAGGGACATTTTCGACAAAGTCAAAGCGGACATTCGATTGATGAAGGAGGAGCTCGCGTCTATAGAAAGGTTCCGCGGGCCTAAGGAGCGCTCCCTGGCGCAGTGCCGCTCCAGCCTTGAAGCTATGCAAGCTACCAAGGAGGGGCTCGAGTCTGAACTACATCAGGTGACGCTTCTATACTTCACCTTGGACTTACCTCTACACGGGTTTAAAGTCACTATCAAAAAATTGGTTGTCTGTAAAGTCGGTTTACGGACGATAGATTTACCTGATAACGTCATAATTATGATAATCAATCATAATCGTAATCGTTATCATAATCGTAATCATAATCACGATCGTAATCGTAATCATAGTTATAATCATAATCATTATTTTATGTAATTTTTATCGTGCCTCTCTATCACTTGTTGCGCGCTCTCGCTTGCACGCACAGGCTCAGGTGGAACGTTACGCGGAACGGTACTATTTTTCATGAGTGCTGCTGGTGTTAATCAATTTATTAAATGTTATCACGTCAAAAACATCTCGTAAATCAGGGTTACTACTTACTAATTGATGTAGGTATATTTATACTCTGTCCATTTACTTATTTTCCTTTTGACAGATGAGACAGATATAACAATAACGAAGGACCAGAGAGCAGTTTACATTTGTCTCTCTCTGGTCCCTTGCTATTGCTATATCTGTCTCGTGTGTCAATAAGAAGATTAATAGATAGATTTATGATAATATTGACAGGAATTGATGGAACAACTGTCAACTGCGGATCAAGGCAAGGTGGACGAATTGAACGACGCCATACGAAGACTGACTCAGGAAAACAAGGAGGCCTTCAGCCAGAGAATGAACCTCGAAGCCACCAAGAACAAACTGGAGAATCTTCTCACCAATAACTTGATACGGTAAGCTATTGTACTAATAACTTGGTACGGTATATAGGTATACATTAAATACTGGGTTACCTAGATTGTTCACAAATCCAGCGGGAAGCCTGGATTTTTTCAAAATAATCCGAGAGTTTTCGAATGCTTTTTTTATTTCCTTGAGTTTTCTTGAAAGAAAACCCGACCCGGGGATCGAACCCAGGATTGCAGATAGTTTATGTCCTGGATTGACACATAAGCTACTTTTCATCCCAAAGAATTCCATGACGTGTGACGAAAAATTTTTAAATCCTCTTCCATAATGTAGGTTTACATTTACTATTTACGAATAAACCTTTATTTCGGGAATAAACTTAAGTTTATCGGAGATTAAAGTCACTGCAGTATTTCAATGTTTTATTTTATTGAAAATCTTAATACTTAATGTTAATTTTTAAAATAAAAGTATGCCGATATTTTAATTGTATTAAATATAAATTTTCCCGTGAAAACATTAAATTGAACATTTTTTGATACTGTAGTCATGCCTATTCCTGCGGGATTTGTAAAACTGAAATTCATGGCGGGCAAAGCCGCGGGTGTCTGCTAGTACTTAATATTATATATTATGCTCGAGAGAAAAAAAAACTCACTGCGATAATATAAAAACTGGTGTTATATATCCGTATGCAGACGTAAAGACGAATTAGTGCAAGCCCTGCAAGAGATATCGGTGGAAGACCGCAAGAGACGCCTCAGCAACAGCAAGTCAGACCTGGCGGCCGCCGAGAAGAGGATACGGCAGATCAACAAGGAGATGGAGGAAGTTGAGAGGAAGGTGCAGGCCGCCGTCAAGAATGAAAAGGCTCTCAAACTTGAGCTCGACAAGTGGAGGAATAAGGTAAGATCCTGATAAGTGGGGGGCGTCTTGACTCTTAATATGGGAGGAATACATCTGTAATTGACCGCATTCTTTGAGTTCGTATTTTACCATGCGTAAATTATTTTATTTTTTTTTGTTATTTTTGATATGACCCTGGGACAAAATAGGTCTAAAAACAGCTAATTTTAGAACCCCCTTAAGCGTCAATATTTAACTAAAAATTTGAAAAAAAAATTGATTTGATGTATATGATGATATTCACGCAGGAAAAAGAAGCCCAAGATAAGATGGAAGAAGACGCCAAGGGCTTAGAGAAGATGGCGTCGAAGGAAGTGCTGCTGCAGGAGAAAATACAGGAGTCCCTCGACAAGATTGCTGCGCTCGGCACGCTGCCCAACGCGCCCGAGCTGCATGCCAAGTATCAGAAGCTGTCTTTGAAACAGGTCAGTGCGTTGTAACAACAGTAACACAGTAACAGGTAAGATGGCGTCGAAGGGAGTGCTGCTGCAGGAGAAAATACAGGAGTCCCTCGACAAGATTGCTGCGCTCGGCACGCTGCCCAACGCGCCCGAGCTGCATGCCAAGTATCAGAAGCTGTCTTTGAAACAGGTCAGTGCGTTGTTACAACAGTAACACAGTAACAGGTAAGATGGCGTCGAAGGGAGTGCTGCTGCAGGAGAAAATACAGGAGTCCCTCGACAAGATTGCTGCGCTCGGCACGCTGCCCAACGCGCCCGAGCTGCATGCCAAGTATCAGAAGCTGTCTTTGAAACAGGTCAGTGCGTTGTTACAACAGTAACACAGTAACAGGTAAGATGGCGTCGAAGGGAGTGCTGCTGCAGGAGAAAATACAGGAGTCCCTCGACAAGATTGCTGCGCTCGGCACGCTGCCCAACGCGCCCGAGCTGCATGCCAAGTATCAGAAGCTGTCTTTGAAACAGGTCAGTGCGTTGTTACAACAGTAACACAGTAACAGGTAAGATGGCGTCGAAGGGAGTGCTGCTGCAGGAGAAAATACAGGAGTCCCTCGACAAGATTGCTGCGCTCGGCACGCTGCCCAACGCGCCCGAGCTGCATGCCAAGTATCAGAAGCTGTCTTTGAAACAGGTCAGTGCGTTGTTACAACAGTAACACAGTAACAGGTAAGATGGCGTCGAAGGAAGTGCTGCTGCAGGAGAAAATGATTATATGTAGAGTTACTTCCATGTTATCACGCCAGATGGAGCATCGTCCCTATGGCGTTTGAAAAATGATTTTGAAGCAGATATCTTCAACGGATTATGCTAAAATTTTGTATTTACGATTAGTTTGGATAACAATGCATGGTTACTTTTGTAACGTCTTTCCAAAGACATGCCACTTTTTTTAACGCAATCTCAGAATATGGGAATTTAAATGGATGGGATGAACAATATGTCCGTATTGGAAGCTTGTTTTAAAAACATTTTTTAAATTATAACTTATAAATTCAAAAAACAAAACAAACATTTTTGCAGCAAGCAAAATGGTCGTCACATTTTGACCGAGTCCTGGATATTGTATGTCTATTAACTTAATATTTTGTTTAATTTTCAGTTATTCAAAGAATTAGAGAAGGCGAACCAACACTTAAAGAAGTACAACCACGTGAACAAAAAGGCTTTGGATCAGTTCATTAGCTTCTCAGAGCAGAAGGAAAAATTGTACAAGAGAAAAGAGGAACTCGATATTGGGTAATGTTATTTTCTACGATATAAAAATAAGTCGGGTTTTCCTTCCTGACGCTATAACTCCAGAACGCACGAACCGATTTCCACGGTTTTGCATTCGTTGGAAAGGTCTCGGGCTCCGTGAGGTTTATAGCAAAGAAAATTCAGGAAAAATTTCAACAGAAAAGCGGGAAAATCTTTTTATCGGGAAAGCCATCTGGTGGCGAAACGGAGTTCGCCGGGTTTGCTAGTTTCTTATAATTATGACGCGCCGTATAAAATCTCACGTAATAAAGCCATATTATACCGTGGAAGATATAGCAGTATTTACAAGAACGAACTTCAATTCATAGTTAAGAAAATAGGTTTATTAAATAATGGTTGTACTTATTTATAGCATTAATGTTTTATGCTTATGCTATACGAACAAAATCGGCCGAATAAGTCAATATATTTTGGAAAAAAGAGTTGGAAAAATAGGTGGACCACTTATATACATATAGGCATTGATATTCTAGACACAAAGTTCAAAGTTCAAAGTTCAAAATCATTTATTTGCTGATTGGTTTTACAGTGATGGTAGGTACAATTTTTTGAGCAAACAATCCGCCAATTGTGGCATGCAAACTTAAAAGAAACTTATAATCTAATGTTACTAAATCAAAATTCATCAAATTTATAAAACTTAAGTACACGTGTCAAATAAAAACGCACCATAACATAATACTACTTAACTACATAATACAGTCAATGAAATTAGGAGGATTGTTACAAAATTGCCTTACAACAAGTCATGTCATTTATTGTAATCGATATAATTTTTAATTATAATTTTTATATTTACTATGTCAATTTAAAAAGTGTCTGTTAAATATTCTTGGATGGTATAATAACTTTTTTTAGTAAGTAATTTTTTGATTTTATTCTTAAATTCAGCCAGACTTAAGTTTCTGTCCGCTAGAGTCCCTGGTAATTTATTATAAATTGTTGGTGCCATATTAAAAATGCTTTTGCCAAATAACGCAGTATTGTGCTTAATATAAATCAATTTATTTTTCCTGCGTTCACTATCACAATATTTAAATAATTCATTGTTTGTTTTAATAAATACCAGTACTTCATAAATATATAAGGAAGGACAGGTAAGTATGTTTAGTTTTTCAAAATATGGTTTACAAGTGTCTGTGGGACTAAGGTGACACATGGCTCTTATGCACTTCTTTTGACATTTGAATACTCTCTCCCTGTCCGTCGAATTTCCCCAAAATATTATACCATATCTCAAACTTGCTGTGACATATGCGTTAAATGCTACCATTACCGCTGCCTGATTTACTACTTTTGATAACATGTATAATGAATACACAATAAGCTTAGACAGTTTTTAGTAAGTATAAATAATAATAACATTACCAATTTTTATTCTCTTCAAATATGCACGTAATTTTGAGAACGTGCTCCATTTATGTCACTTAAACCATTACAATTTGCGGATATAACTACTGAATATATTGTTATTGTTAAAAATAACAACTTAATCGTTCACATTTTTCGATATTAGACGTAGAAGTGTTTTTTACTTTTTTGAATGCTGTTATACTTAAAGCTATCGCTTTTGTCGTTAATTTGGCACATTTGCCTACTTTTGCGTTATATTTAATGTTCCTAATTATAGTACTCATCAGTTGACGTTAAATAGCAACTCTATTTACAAATCACCCGTTGCTATGTAGCGTATTGCATCTTAGATTTAATAGTTTCTTCTATGTTCTTAATAATATGCGAATAAACCTTGTCCTTAGCAATATAAGCGTATAGATAATCGAAATGATTGAATCTTGCTATTTTATAAGAATCATATACGTTTGGCAGCTTCGCAAATAGTGATTTCACATCTATAATGTCTGATAACCAATCGTTTGCACTATAAAACAGCACTACTGGAACGGTCACTTTTGTTAGATCATACTCGGGTGGTGTAACACTTCCATATTTTATCAAGTTTTCGCTTGGGCCGTAGTCGAAAGGACAAAATCTTCCAGATATGTACGTTTGTATATAATGCACAAACTGCAAATCAGACGCGCTAGTTGGGAAATGGCTGTAGATAACAGGCAATAAATCTGGATTTATGAACTTATAGTCGTGTCCGAGTAACAAATTCCATGCATCATTGCAGCCAGTTGGTAGAAAATTGCATATAAACTTCGGAATGGTAGTCAAATTCAGGACATTTGTTGCGTACACGTCGATACTATTTGGTGTCAAGTGTTTGAATATTCCGTATGCGGATGTGAAAATTTTTACAACTGGACTTTTAGCGTGTTTTATCGAAGTGATAGGTGCAAGTGCAAACATCATATGCACCTTAGCGTTGTACTCCGGTTTGAGAGCTAACAAAACGTATAAAACTGTCGTTCCTTGAGAATGTCCTACGTAATATATCCCCTTCTTCCCTGTTGTTTTTAGAACATAATCGATCATTACAGGCAAGTCATAAATACCGATTTCGTGCCAGGAAAACTTCCAGAATTCTGAACTCTTGCTGTCTAATTTCGTATGTGTCATTGAGTATTTGTTGCCTCGAGCGTTCCCCATCCAAACGTCGTATCCTTTATCGGCTAGTTCGTATGCTAAAGCGCTATTTGGTCCTGATAGCATCCAAGTATCCGACGAATCAGAAATCCCGTGCATAAGAAACACTGCAATATTATTCTTAGCAGTCTTTTTGCTTGACATTCGGTGGAGGGTTAAGATATAGCCATCCTCAGTTGTGACTTTATATTCCTCTATGTTATATCCATACTTTCTCGCCAGTTGTGTTATATTCAAATATGCATCCTCAGAAATGTGATTCAGTATGCGTGTGCCATTTTCATATAAATTAACCGTTTCGTTGATATTTTTGTCACTTATGCCATTACAAGTTGTGGATAGAACCAACAAATATGTAAAGATTATTATTAAAGATGACTGAATCGTATACATTTTTCGTTAACGGACTTGGAATAAGTGTTTTTGAGCTAGTTTTAGCTTTTATACTCCGTATATCGATCGCTTTTGTCGTTAACTTATCGAACTTGGCACAGTGCCCTACTTGTGAATGGGTAATTCCTAATTTCATGTTTAATCAGTTGAAGTTAAAAAACATATAGATTTCCATAATACTTACTAACGGTTGGTTCGTCTTAATATTTCCGTGGGAAACATGAATTTTTCCGTCCTTGTGTAGAGATTAATATTGTCACGATTAATAAACGGAGATAGAACGAATCTAAACTTGAGCCTTTAGCGATTTAAGCTACGTGTGTCTGGCACTATTCTCTACACGTGCGGTTTGAAGGGGATTTAAACGGGAGACCACCACCCAAAATTGCACAACTCAAATTGAAATATTATCACCCGATTTTACAATAAAAATAGAAGATTATCAGATAAGAATCAGATATATATATATATATTTCTATTTCCATATAGTATCCCAAAAAATTGGTCCAAGCGTCTGGTGACCCGAGAGCTGGCGCTTATTTAGCTCAACGGCTAAGTTTAGCCATTCAAAGAGGAAACAGCGCCAGCGTCTTGGGCACTATGCCCATAAATGATCAGTTGGATGGTGTATATATTTTGTAAATACCTATTATAATTTTTTATTTTTTATTAATCATAAACTAAGACTTTGTAATTGTAATTGAATTAAATTTTAAATCTTCAGAATAAAAAATAAGAAATCTGATAGAGAGAATGGGTATCTTTAATCTAAAAGAAAAAAACAAAAAAAACTGATGTACACAAACAATAAATAATTATTATTAACTTTAAATTCGTAAACTATTATTATAATATTTAATAAATGCTTAATAATTATTTTGTTTTTAATGTTTTGAACAAAAGGAATTTCAGAGTACAAAACCATATAATAGAGTAAATTACTACTAATATACTCGACATATTTTAATTTTTGTGACCACCTCCGAAGTTTCCCGTATTTTTAAGGAACGGTTATTTCTATGACTTTTTTGTTCACTTATAAGGATGATTAAAACGTTGTTAATAGAGTTTAAATAGTTAACGATAGGGTATTTAAAAAAATTATATCGAGCCAATATCGAAAAATTTAAAAGCAATTTAATAATGTGTATTGGATAGTGACGTCACTATCACTCATACTATAGTAACTGCATTTAAAATTTTCTTTAAGAATATTCAAATATTTGTAACTTTTGATTTTCTTGTTGGATAAGAATTTTATTTTCAATAGATGCTTTATTTCTAACCTAATTTGCAATAAAACAACAAAGAAAATTCATTATAATACAATACGGTATTTTACTGAATTTTCTTTGTTGCTTTAATTTGAAAATGAAAATGAAAATATTTATTTTCACATAGGCCTATGAAAATGGCTCTTATGAAAAGTCAAAACTCTACCGCCAGTTTCGGAAAGCAGGTTTGCACCGAGAAGAACTGGCAAGAAACTCGGCACTTGCTCTTTTCAAAAATGTCATTGTTACAAGACAAGTTTTGTTGTTGTTTATACAAGATTTCTTAAAAAAAAGTATGAAAAAAGAATTTAAATAGTTGACGATGGTTAAAACATTTGTCTCGTTCGACAGAGGTGAGAAGATTCGCGAGCTGATCGAGACGCTGGAGCACAGGAAGCTGGAGGCGATCAACTTCACGTTCAAGCAAGTGAGCAAGAACTTCACGGAGGTGTTCAAGAAGCTGGTGCCGCACGGCCGCGGCAGCCTCGTCATGAAACAGGCGCCCGAAGAACTGGACAATACCCCGGATGTGAGTGACTGTTTATGCAAAGTCATAAGTATATTTATTACTAGCAGTGCCCGCGGTCTCCGTTCCGCGTTAGAAATATTTTTGTCCCGGCCCGTTTGTCCCGCGCTATACTTCAGCCTCTTTCGCGGCAGCGCTGGACGCGACGCAATAGGATAGATACTGCCTATATAATATCGCCACGCAACGGTCGGGGCGGCGCGCACCGCACTTTTATATTTTTTATATCTTTAAATATATTTGTTTAAACTGTATAGAGTAAAGGACACAAATATTCTAGGTACATTAATTTTCCGTTCTAAAAACATATTATAAAGATATAAATTAATACTATATGCGCTAAATGAGCTTCACCAAAATTATTTTTAATCCACAATTATAACTGTAAAGGCGAGTTATCCGTATGAGATAGGCATATGCTATCGCGGATTTTTTACAGATTTAGATACGTTCTTTAATATTGCTGTATATTGTTTTGTTCTATCCTCAATAATTTCCACAGCGCACGCGATGAAAGCCATTTTTCTTACAACTTGGATTACATTATTCAAATTTAAGTAAAGAAGCGTAATTACTTTTGGAAATTATAGCCTATGACACACCGTAGCTTTCTATTGATGGAATAGTTTTGAAAGTCGTTTCAGTAGATCCAGATATTACCCCTTACGTCACAAACTCACAAACTCGCAAACTCACAAACGTTACCTCTTTATAATATAATAAGTATAGATTCATTATCAAGTACACTTATGTACCCTTAAATATTATTTCCATTTTTCATTACACGTTGTATAGTGATGTGCTCAATAATTCCAGCGCGGCAACCAAGACCCGTTCACGGGCGTGGGCATCAAGGTGTCGTTCACGGGCGGCGAGGGCGACATGCGCGAGATGAACCAGCTGTCCGGCGGGCAGAAGTCGCTGGTGGCGCTGGCGCTCATCTTCGCGATACAGAAGTGCGACCCCGCGCCCTTCTACCTCTTCGACGAGATCGATCAAGTGAGTTCCGACTACGAGTGTCTATATAGTTTGTTCATCAAGGCGTCGTTCACGGGCGGCGAGGGCGACATGCGCGAGATGAACCAGCTGTCCGGCGGGCAGAAGTCGCTGGTGGCGCTGGCGCTCATCTTCGCGATACAGAAGTGCGACCCCGCGCCCTTCTACCTCTTCGACGAGATCGATCAAGTGAGTTCCGACTACGAGTGTCTATATAGTTTGTTCATCAAGGCGTCGTTCACGGGCGGCGAGGGCGACATGCGCGAGATGAACCAGCTGTCCGGCGGGCAGAAGTCGCTGGTGGCGCTGGCGCTCATCTTCGCGATACAGAAGTGCGACCCCGCGCCCTTCTACCTCTTCGACGAGATCGATCAAGTGAGTTCCGACTACGAGTGTCTATATAGTTTGTTCATCAAGGCGTCGTTCACGGGCGGCGAGGGCGACATGCGCGAGATGAACCAGCTGTCCGGCGGGCAGAAGTCGCTGGTGGCGCTGGCGCTCATCTTCGCGATACAGAAGTGCGACCCCGCGCCCTTCTACCTCTTCGACGAGATCGATCAAGTGAGTTCCGACTACGAGTGTCTATATAGTTTGTTCATCAAGGCGTCGTTCACGGGCGGCGAGGGCGACATGCGCGAGATGAACCAGCTGTCCGGCGGGCAGAAGTCGCTGGTGGCGCTGGCGCTCATCTTCGCGATACAGAAGTGCGACCCCGCGCCCTTCTACCTCTTCGACGAGATCGATCAAGTGAGTTCCGACTACGAGTGTCTATATAGTTTGTTCATCAAGGCGTCGTTCACGGGCGGCGAGGGCGACATGCGCGAGATGAACCAGCTGTCCGGCGGGCAGAAGTCGCTGGTGGCGCTGGCGCTCATCTTCGCGATACAGAAGTGCGACCCCGCGCCCTTCTACCTCTTCGACGAGATCGATCAAGTGAGTTCCGACTACGAGTGTCTATATAGTTTGTTCATCAAGGCGTCGTTCACGGGCGGCGAGGGCGACATGCGCGAGATGAACCAGCTGTCCGGCGGGCAGAAGTCGCTGGTGGCGCTGGCGCTCATCTTCGCGATACAGAAGTGCGACCCCGCGCCCTTCTACCTCTTCGACGAGATCGATCAAGTGAGTTCCGACTACGAGTGTCTATATAGTTTGTTCATCAAGGCGTCGTTCACGGGCGGCGAGGGCGACATGCGCGAGATGAACCAGCTGTCCGGCGGGCAGAAGTCGCTGGTGGCGCTGGCGCTCATCTTCGCGATACAGAAGTGCGACCCCGCGCCCTTCTACCTCTTCGACGAGATCGATCAAGTGAGTTCCGACTACGAGTGTCTATATAGTTTGTTCATCAAGGCGTCGTTCACGGGCGGCGAGGGCGACATGCGCGAGATGAACCAGCTGTCCGGCGGGCAGAAGTCGCTGGTGGCGCTGGCGCTCATCTTCGCGATACAGAAGTGCGACCCCGCGCCCTTCTACCTCTTCGACGAGATCGATCAAGTGAGTTCCGACTACGAGTGTCTATATAGTTTGTTCATCAAGGCGTCGTTCACGGGCGGCGAGGGCGACATGCGCGAGATGAACCAGCTGTCCGGCGGGCAGAAGTCGCTGGTGGCGCTGGCGCTCATCTTCGCGATACAGAAGTGCGACCCCGCGCCCTTCTACCTCTTCGACGAGATCGATCAAGTGAGTTCCGACTACGAGTGTCTATATAGTTTGTTCATCAAGGCGTCGTTCACGGGCGGCGAGGGCGACATGCGCGAGATGAACCAGCTGTCCGGCGGGCAGAAGTCGCTGGTGGCGCTGGCGCTCATCTTCGCGATACAGAAGTGCGACCCCGCGCCCTTCTACCTCTTCGACGAGATCGATCAAGTGAGTTCCGACTACGAGTGTCTATATAGTTTGTTCATCAAGGCGTCGTTCACGGGCGGCGAGGGCGACATGCGCGAGATGAACCAGCTGTCCGGCGGGCAGAAGTCGCTGGTGGCGCTGGCGCTCATCTTCGCGATACAGAAGTGCGACCCCGCGCCCTTCTACCTCTTCGACGAGATCGATCAAGTGAGTTCCGACTACGAGTGTCTATATAGTTTGTTCATCAAGGCGTCGTTCACGGGCGGCGAGGGCGACATGCGCGAGATGAACCAGCTGTCCGGCGGGCAGAAGTCGCTGGTGGCGCTGGCGCTCATCTTCGCGATACAGAAGTGCGACCCCGCGCCCTTCTACCTCTTCGACGAGATCGATCAAGTGAGTTCCGACTACGAGTGTCTATATAGTTTGTTCATCAAGGCGTCGTTCACGGGCGGCGAGGGCGACATGCGCGAGATGAACCAGCTGTCCGGCGGGCAGAAGTCGCTGGTGGCGCTGGCGCTCATCTTCGCGATACAGAAGTGCGACCCCGCGCCCTTCTACCTCTTCGACGAGATCGATCAAGTGAGTTCCGACTACGAGTGTCTATATAGTTTGTTCATCAAGGCGTCGTTCACGGGCGGCGAGGGCGACATGCGCGAGATGAACCAGCTGTCCGGCGGGCAGAAGTCGCTGGTGGCGCTGGCGCTCATCTTCGCGATACAGAAGTGCGACCCCGCGCCCTTCTACCTCTTCGACGAGATCGATCAAGTGAGTTCCGACTACGAGTGTCTATATAGTTTGTTCATCAAGGCGTCGTTCACGGGCGGCGAGGGCGACATGCGCGAGATGAACCAGCTGTCCGGCGGGCAGAAGTCGTTCGCGGCGCTGGCGCCTCTTTGACTTCACGTTTCTAAGAGTCTCTATAAAGGCTACTCACGGCATGGCAAGGGATTTTTACGTCAGTCAGGACACACTAGACGCTTAGTACCGTGGCATTGCAGCGCCTTGCTATGACATGCCACGGAATCTACTGCGTATGTAGATAAGCACTATGTCGTTGACTTGAACCCAAGGTTGATTGCCGGCCAAGCAACCAGAGTAGGATTGGGAATTGGGCGTTCAAGTCTTCTTTTTTATTATCAGTATGATATTTCCAGGTCAAGCGTCCATTACATCTAATATTGTCCAAATGTTGTTTCCAGGCGCTCGACGCTCAGCACCGGAAGGCGATCGCCAACATGATCCACGAGCTGTCGTCGTCGGCGCAGTTCATCACAACCACGTTCCGGCCGGAGCTGCTGGAGCACGCGCACAAGTTCTACGGCGTCAAGTTCCGCAACAAGGTGTCGCACGTCGAGTGCGTCACGCAGGACGAGGCGCGCGACTTCGTGGAGGACAGCGCGACGCACGCTTGAGGTGCGTACATAGCTCCTTGACGCCGTCGCCGACGTGATCCACGAGCTGTCGTCGTCGGCGCAGTTCATCACCACCACGTTCCGGCCGGAGCTGCTGGAGCACGCGCACAAGTTCTACGGCGTCAAGTTCCGCAACAAGGTGTCGCACGTCGAGTGCGTCACGCAGGACGAGGCGCGCGACTTCGTGGAGGACAGCGCGACGCACGCTTGAGGTGCGTACATAGCTCCTTGACGCCGTCGCCGACGTGATCCACGAGCTGTCGTCGTCGGCGCAGTTCATCACCACCACGTTCCTATAACTTAATAAGTGTTCCCGCACACGGGCCACTGGCCACAACCACAAAACTCCACCACCGGAATATTATTTTGCTGTAGTTTCTATGCATTTTATAATATGGACTCGCCGCACAAGGTGAAGCCGGTGGCCGTCACCCGCTAAAATCGTCGTTGCTCACTTCTTGTGGCCCGCACCGACCACTAACCGCTGACACAAAACACCACTCACGAGTCACGCGAAACACGCAATCAAGGTAGTTCGGCAAAACTGGCCCACGAAATTCAAATATTGTTTAGTTTTTCGCAAATATTAACTTGACTTAACAACACATTGTCGGCTTTAAATGGCAATGAATTTTGCGAGCATAACATTTATACGTCGAGATTTTTTCATAAAAACGTAATTCAAAAATTCCTATTCACCTGATATTAGTTTCCGAATGATATTTTATTCAGCTTCCCAGATTTGGAGTTATGTTTGGATTTATTGGATATATAATATGAAGTAAATGAGTAGGTATTTTTGGGCAAAGTTTTAATTGAAGATATGTAGATGCATAAATGTTATGCTCGTAAAACTCATTGCCATTAGCCCAATTAGCCCACAAATTAAAAAGAGTTAAAAAAGTAGCAGCCACCGACGAAATGTCGACCATCGCCTACATTCGACCACCACAAGTGGCAGTTGCGCACGTCTTCAGCTACCTTTGTGGCCGCTTCCAGCTTGTCGTGGCGGCCTTTGTAGCTGTGGCGTGTGGCCCATGTGCGGTGACCCTTAAGGTGGGTACTGACCGGCGTTACGGGGCGTAATGTAACGTGTTACACCGCGAGCATTCGTGCAGTCAGTACTTCGTGCGGGGAAACCAGCGAGCAACGAGCCGTTTGTTGCTCGCTTTGAGTGCTCCACCTGGCTGGCGGTTTTTTGGCGAATCCTTTGAGTGTTACGCGGTTCGGTCAGTACGCTCTTGCAAGTCGTCCCGATCGATCGGAAACATGCGTACAAAGTTTTTTTTACTGTCCAGTAATCATTTGGTTTTTAAAATTGCTATGAATCACAAACCACCACATATGCCTCTGTTTTTAAATAAGTTTGATGTCCAGTAACGTTTTTTCTTCTTCTTAATTTGGATGAAACAATAATAGAATCAAAGATACCAACGCGTCCTCGCTGTCGGCCATCTTGAGTGAACTAACGGCGAAAGCGGAGCACAGAGTTTTGACGAGCATGTTACGCCGATTTTAAAACACAGCGTAACATGCTCGATGCGTACACGCTCGATGCGAATGTTACATTACACCTCGTAACGTTGGTCAGTACCCACCTTTAGGTTACTAAACAGCATTTTAGTTTTTAAATAACGTAATGTACTCTTTTGTTTCAGGTGGTGCAGGAATGAAAATTTGATAATTTTAATGAGAATATTATCTGATGGATGATTTACCTACAAATATTATTGACACAAGATTGCAATGTTTCATAGACATTTCGATATATTTTTTTTTAGTTTCGTATGAATAATGAGATAAATTATTGCTTATTTTCCAAGTGAACGCACGTTGGACTATAGGATATATTGATTTTAAGGAATACAGGATATAAATACGCAGAGCCTTCCCGTGATTGTAAAAAAAACTTGCTCTATTTGAGCTAGTTTTTATTGTTATTGCCATTCAGTTAAAGTTTTAAAGTCACTTTAGCACACACTTTAACACACTTAAGCACAGTATGACGAGATTTTTTTCGGTTATAATTTTAGAGAACATTTCAATTTTCGATTGACTTATTTTTCATTTCTGCTCGTTTGTATGTTTTAACAAGTATTTGTTATCGTAAATAAAATATTTGTATTATGTATGGGTTGTTTCATTCAAATCTTCAATTTCTTATTCGCAGGTGATATCATAAAAAAATGTTGGTTTGGCATTTGCGCCATGCTACAATGTTGTGGTGTACTTTGAATGTTTGTTTTTGACTTTAGGTATTAATTACTTGCTGTTGCCCGCAGCTCCGCCTGCGTGAATTTTGTGTTTTCACAAATATCATGGATTTTTCAGAGATCTATCTCCATCCCAAAATCCAAATCGTTTCAATAGTTGCGACGTGAAACCTAACAAACACACCTACACATATTTACACATATACAAACTTTCGCCTTTATATTCCTTTCATTCCACAAACAAGAATTGGTTGCGTTAAGAATTTCGGATTGAAAGGGTCTTCTATCCTTTTCTCGCAAAACAAAACTTTCACGAGATTAGTAGGATGTGACGTCAACAGATCTAGGAAGATTGGACTGGCCCCGTCTACAAAATTAGTGTGTCTATTTTTAATCTGTCAAGTGGCGTATAAGATGGCGTCATCTAGGGTAGTAACACAGTACACGAACATTTGACAACAAATCTTGGCGCTCATCATGGCGCCGCATGTCACGCAAGGCTAGGCTAGAATTAATAAATGGGGCATCTCCATAGTTTTGTTATCTCTGTGGTGACGTGAGACGTCATAATTCAATGTCGCTATCTCTTTCTAATCAGAAATATTCAAAAGCTTAAAACTCTTGTTTTATTGTATTTTATTTTATTTTTTTACTCTTGTTATTTGATCGATTAAATTTGTTTTTGCTTTTTTTTCAAGTTATAAAAAATAAAGTAGTTAATAAAAAATTGGAGTCAAATAAGTACCCAATGGGGTATTTCACAATTATTATTATAACTTTAATATACTTAAACTAGGTTAAAAATAATGATGTAGATTGTAGGTACACTGAAAGGAGCATTAAAATCCAATAAAGATTTATTAATTATTAAGTTACAGGTTACAGGCATTTTAACTTCGGACTGGGAGGGTCTTCTATCCCTTTGTAAAATCTAAATTGTATTATTCTAGTACACATAAGATTCGGGCACTCTACCATGAGAGCCTATAAAGGGGCAGATGGTAGGTAGGAAGGTAGTAGAATAGGTAGGTAGAGAATATAGATAGTTCCAAACCTATCTCAATATTAACATTTTATAGTATGTACACATAAGATTCGGGCACTTTACCATGAGAGCCTATATAAAAGGGCAGACGGTAGGTAGTAAGGTAGTAGAATAGGTAGGTTGAGAATATAGGTAGTTCCAAACCTGTCTCAATATTAACATTTTTTATTGGATCAGGTGCTGATAAACTTTGGTGAATCCATAGTACCTAAGTAGCTTACTGGCAGCCAACCACCGATAAGAATCCTCAGGAATCAGGATATGGGCATTCGGACGATTTACGTAAACCTTTTTCGAACAAGCAAACTGCGCCTTCTGTCAAAATTCTATAGGCTGCTGAGCGAACTACAGCGAAAACAAGCATTTTTGGCACCGATAAACTGGCGACATTTTTTCGCGCCGTCCGCCCTGTCCAGGGTACATGTCTATTAAGCCAACGAATTTATTATTCAGCAGGCTCCCCAGGGAACGAGGTTACGGAATTTTCGATGTCACATTAACTTTCCGTTGAGCTGTCGCACTTGATGACAATAACTTCTTTATCATTTTAAAAACTCATCGGTTTAAAGTTGAAAAATATTTGTACATTTTTACTGCTTACATAACGCAGAGTAGGCAGAGGATATAAAGCGCTCAATCTAGCAAGAGTTCTTGAATTCAATTCCTAGTAGGTACGACGGAGGTGTCAAGGGACACCCGGATGGAACGAAGTTCCTTTCGATTAATTAGTGAAGGATATAAGAGAGAGAGAGAGAGAGAGACAGACAGAGAAATATGCGCACGCCGCACGACTTACAATAACTTACTAAGTATAGCAAAAAGTGTCGTTACAACTTTTCGTCTTAATTTTTTCCGTCTAGCCTCCTTTCGCAACGCGCGAAATACGGAACCCTTATTCGCTGGGTGCGTGGACCCCAGCGCCATCTAACGATACAACTTCGGTGGCTCTTTTGAGAAATTATGCATGTATTGGATGTCAAATAGTTATTGAAAAAATAAAATCAACTTGAAAACATTTTTTTTTCAATGTGAAATGTGATATATTACACAGAGTGAATATTAAATTAAAAAAAAATCCGTGGGTCAGCTAAAAACAGTAAGTAAAATAAATACAACAACTAAAACAAGTATCAATAAGTGAATTAGGTTAAGTCATCTGTCAAGTATTGCTTAATCATTAACTATATCAAATTGTGGGTCACCCGACACAAAAACAGTTACATAATTTCAACATAAGTTTGTACTTATGTTGAAATCACTTACAAAATCACAAAAATCACACAAGCAAAACCGGGTGATACTTGTGTGTCATGACATGAATTTCAATTTGTACCTACGGCGAGTGAACGCCGGGTAGAGATGGGTGATAAATCACGTCACGACCAAAAAAACGTTGTTATCTCTCTCCTGGATTGATCACTGTGACTTTTTTTAAAATATCAATGTGACAATGTCACGGTTTCACATTTACTCGATCACTTCATAGAGTTCACTCCATAGAGTAAATACACGATTCACAAGTCACAAGTCAGAGTCACGAGTAGTCACGACGACACGAAACGAAGTTAACCGAGCGGGTTGTGATTTGTGAATACGAATTACGAGTGCGACAGTGACAGCTATTGATTCCCTATTGCTGTCCCGTTCACTTACATACACACACACACAGCACACTATTTACTTTGGAAAGTTTGTAAACAATAATATTTAATAATAAACACGCCACCAAATTATTGTGTGACAGTCATAAGCCTGTAAAAAGTGTGAAGGTTGTTTGAAATCAACTATCTCACTATTAGCGGACAGCGGTACAAATAAAAACGTCAGCCGAACAAAAAGCACGGCACGGCATACCTACTTCACTAAATCACTCAAGTGACAAAGTCACGGTGATTTTTCACTGTGATTTTTTTGTAACAGGAACGACAGTCACAGTGACGAGAAAATCACGCTTTTGAACATCTCTAACGCCGGGCAACGCGAACGAGAAGTTTCCCGCGGCTGCCGCTTGCAGGCCGCGTACGCGCATATGGCGCTGTCGTCGCCGCGGCAATTGATTTAAATTCGAAACACCAAACCTCAGCGAGACCAGAGAGAGAATCAGTGTGACCAGTCTACATTGAAATTATTTTCCCTAGATGTAAGGTATAAATTGTATGTTAGTAACAGGGCATTTGAGATTAAAAAAAAACCTTAATGACTGGCCTCTTGTTGAAACAACGTTTCTTTTCGGACGATATCGCGTACGGGGCTTAGCGGAAAAAGTATAACAAATTATAAGGCCCAAGATTAATCGGTCAAACATCTTGCTGCCCGCGATGAAATAAAATGAAAAATGGCGTCGCCTGTGGCTCTGCATATTGAAAACGGTAATTTTCTTTGATGGTGAGTGACGGTCTTACACTTCATTTGATATAGTATTAAAATTGAAAAAATTGGCCGCCATTTTGAACTTTTTTGTTATTGGACCGAATTCTTTCAAAATCGAAATCTGACCGTGGCAGCAAGCATTGAGTAAGAATCTGGTGTCAAAATTGAAAAAATTGGCCGCCATTTTGAACTTTTTTGTTATTGGACCGAATTCTTTCAAAACTGATATTTGACCGTGGCAGTAAGCATAGAAAAAGAATCTGTGGTCAAAATGTAAAAAAGTGGCCGCCATTTTGAACTTTTTTGTTATTGGACCGAATTCTTTTAAAATCAAAATCTGACCGTGGCAACAAGCATTGAGTAAGAATCTGGTATCAAAATTGAAAAAATTGGCCGCCATTTTGAACTTTTTTGTTATTGGACCGAATTCTTTCAAAACTGATATTTGACCGTGGCAGTAAGCATAGAAAAAGAATCTGTGGTCCAAATGTAAAAAAGTGGCTGGCATTTTTTCAATTTTGACACCAGATTCTTACTCAATGCTTGCTGCCACGGTCAGATTTCGATTTTGAAAGAATTCGGTCCAATAACAAAAAAGTTCAAAATGGCGGCCAATTTTTTCAATTTTGACACCAGATTCTTACTCAATGCTTGCTGCCACGGTCAGATTTCGATTTTGAAAGAATTCGGTCCAATAACAAAAAAGTTCAAAATGGCGGCCAATTTTTTCAATTTTGACACCAGATTCTTACTCAATGCTTGCTGCCACGGTCAGATTTCGATTTTGAAAGAATTCGGTCCAATTAAAAAAAACTTTCAAAATGGCGGCCAATTTTTTCAATTTTGACACCAGATTCTTACTCAATGCTTGCTGCCACGGTCAGATTTCGATTTTGAAAGAATTCGGTCCAATAACAAAAAAGTTCAAAATGGCGGCCACTTTTTTTAAATTAGGTCCACGGAATTTTTCTCCAAAACAGACCGTCACTTACCAGTTACGAGTATAATCAAAAGAAATGACTGTCTTCAATATGTATGATGCAGATAATATAAAATTCAAATGTAATCGAAGAGCGTCACTCACCATCAAAAACAAATATCGTCTTCAATCTGCAGAACAACAGGCGACGCCGTTTCCCCGTTTTATTTCATCGCGGGCAGCGAGACGGCGTCGGAGGTTAAAAATATACTTAGGTAATAATCACTCTTCACTAAGGAAATGGTACCTATAATAAGTACTATATTGTAGTGGGAGTTTTTTCCTTAAGCCACTTAAGCTAGCAACATTATCAGGCTTGCGTTAAACAGTGTTCGGACTGATAGCTGTGTGTGTAATACTTACCTACTTTTTCCTTTTAACAGCAGTTATCCATTTTTTTCGCCGATTTAATTTCCACTTGGCAACCGGAAACTTATAAAATTTACAATTACTATTCCTACTAGTATTTTTGCAATCGACTACACAACAACTTTGATGACCCATTTTATTTAATGAATTAAACTGACACACGTGTTATTGTTATGGACATAGTTAATAAAGATGCCACCCGCAATTTCTGTATTGTCCGCAGTGAGCGCTGACATCACTTTTGTGTCCCCCACCATGCCCTATGCACCCAGCCAATAAGATCACTTTGTTGTCGGTCTGTCGATCTCGACCATTGATTTAACATAGCGTATTTCGTCATTGGTCACGACCCATTGTTTCAGTAGGTACTTAACTATTAAGGATTTCGACATGAAGTTTGGAATAGTTATAGGCCCGCTGTCATTGCAAACATAAAAAATTAAAATAGTTTTTGCTTTTATTATTTAAAAAGGGGGAAAACTGGGTCGTTCAATTTCAAAATGTGATAACAATGCTGACAGGGGTATCATATGAAAGGGCGTTACCTACTCGTGTATTCTAAAACCGATTTTATTTATTTTTATGCTTTATAGTTTTTGATTCATTGGGCAAACTGTCGAAAAAAATACCGTCCCCTACCCCATATCTCCTAAGTATACCGATCCAAAAATCTAAAATAATTATGATTAATAGGCATTCATGTAGATTTTACGGAAAAAATAAAATCATTTCTGTATTTGGGTGAGGCCGCCGTTTTTTGCTGATTTCGCAAACTTTTTTCTCCGCGGTTCATATTTTGAAAAGTATGATATCTATCTAATTTTTGATAACAGCGTAGGATTGAGCAACAAAAGGGCTCAAGTGAACATTATAATTGTTAAAGTTCAGTTAGTAAATTAAAAATATATTTCGAATGGAACTTGAAAAAAGTGACGGAAATTACACAAAAACTCCTATCCGCCGAGGCAGAGGTGCACTTTAACCTTTGCTGTAGCAAAAGGATGGAGGATTCTCGAGATACAACTGATGTTTTAAGAATACTTATATAACTAGCTATCTATGCTTTTAATTTCGCAAGGGGTATCCTAAGACTTTCTTTAATTTTTTGTCCAAAACAGTTATTGCGTTAAAAATTTAAATTCAACGCCACTTTGTCAACGCCACCAATATTTTTCATACCTATTAAAGTTTGGAGTCAGGGAGGTTTAAATCGGGAAGTGGCAACATAGAGTTTCTATAGACTATGGACAGCGGCTCGATAGCGGTCATTATTTTGACGGTTGACATGTGAATGTAAGATCCGGATTGTGTACACACTTTTTTCGAAAGAGGATTTTTGCGCATAAAAATGTAAATTTAACTGTTTCAATTAAAACTATCAGTGCACCGTGTGATTAGAAGTGAAAGCTATATTTGGTGCTCTATTGCAAGTCTAATCGTACGTTATTTACAGAGATTTATGTAATTTTCTCAACGCGTCTGTAGCGTAGAAGTAAAAATTCGCCACCATTTTGGCTCTTCAACGCCACTGGTAGCGTAGATATTCGCTACTTCCCCTACGCCACCAAATAAAGGTGAGTATTCACTCGCAAATAGAGAAAATACCGAGCAAAGCTCGGTCACCCAAATATGGCAGTTAAAATGGCGAGTGAGTTCTCATTTTGTTCGGACTATACAGTAGGTATACTAATGGACATGAGTGATAGGATAACCGAAATTATACGTACCTGCGTATATTTTGTATCACATAAAAATAATGTAAGATAAATAAAGTTTATTTTATTCATTCAATGTGTTTCCTTGTGCATTTTCATGTACATATTAATAAGGTTACTATTTATAAAATACATCAATATATATAATATATAAAATACATCAATATAATTTTACATATGTATGCGAACCTTTACATTTAACCGTCACTATTATACGCCACTCAACGTCACCGACGCGTAGAAATTTCTACGCCACCATCGCAATACTTCTGCGCCATATCAGCAAAAAACGGCGGCCTCACCCATTTATTATACTTTTTTTGGTATTACCAATTAATCTTAAGAAGAAAGTAAAGTCTGTCCGACTCGCACCTGGCCGATTTTATTTATAAATAAATAATAAATATAAGTATATCAGGACATTTATATACCTATACAATATATTACACTACACACAATATATTACATTACACACATCGCAATCTAGCCCCAAAGTAAGCGATAGCTTGTGTTATGGGTACTAGAAAACTGATAAATATATATGTATACATATACTTAAATATTATATATTGAAAAACACCCAGACGATAGAAAACATTCATGCTCATCACACAAACATTTACCAGTAGTGGGAATCGAACCCACGACCTCCGCCGCAGACAGCGCAGGTTCGCTGCCGCTACGCCATTCGGTCGTTTATGATTTTAAATTGAGCGTAGTTATGCAGAAAACGACCAACCGCCATTTTTGCGAAATTGAGTTATGATGCCTACGGCATAAGCTTTAATATTCTTCACCTTATGCAAAGACAAGTAGAGTCCTAGCATTGCTCACACTCGAGATTTAAATGTGTCAAATGAGACCAATTACTATTATTGCCCATTTTCTATGCTGAAAGCGACCAAGTTCAGCTTTTGGTCTATCAAAAATTCACAATTTACAAAATTCATTTTTGAAGAAAGCGACCATCGACCTTGGCTGCCTATAAATCGTAAGATAGGATGCTTTATTGATTTGCAGAACGCGACCATTGCAATGGTCGCGTTCTGCAAAATAAGTAATGGATTTTTTTAATATTAATGCAGAATGAGACCACAAGTCAGTGGTCTCATTCGTGGTCTTTGAAAGTCTTTGAAAGAGACGAAGAATAAGATAATAAAAATTTAGCAATGTTTAGATATGTGTATTTTGGCTTCAGCTTAGTAATTCTTTTAAAATTTCAATGCAAATTAAATGTCTCATTTTTATAGTAGGTATTAAAACCCATGATAAATTGTGTTGTTCAATTTTAAAATTTTGCAGAATAAAACCATTGAGTTGGCTTAACCATTTTTTTTATTTACAACCAAGCTTCAATTAGCTGAAAACGACCACGCCGATAGTCGCATTCTGCAAAAACTTCAGACAGAAAATCTACAGATTTGTTAAAAACGACTACACTTAAATACGATATTTCTGTACTAAAATATCGTTTTATAGCAACAAAAATAGACTTTGCTATTTGCTAATAAAGTAATCTAACACTTTCAATCATTTTTTTAACAAATTTCGTCATACATTTAAAGCAGTGATGAAAAAACCTAAAACAGCTCGTATCTCAAAACTTGATTTTTGGCGCTGGTCGTTTTCTGCTTAACACCGTTCAATTGGCTCTCGTTCAATCCTTTGATAAAACATGTAGGGCGTATGCAGGAAGTTTCATTTTATTATTGCCTTCTTCAAGCGTTACTTGTCCTGAAGGTGTGGGATGGAGGCAAACGTAACTCGAATGTATTTTACGTAATATTTACCTAAATGCTTTTAAGTTTTCCTTTTGAGTTGAGTCCCGGTTTTAAGACAATTTACGCATTAAATACCGCCTACGCATAATAATATATTCTTGGGCTCTTCCAAGTTATAATAAATTCAATTCACGTTTAAACCCGGTTACGTGATGTACCCACCTATAACCTGTATCAGATACCGACCGATAGAAACGTAAAAACTAACTATGAACTAACGCAGTAAACTATTTTAGATTAGATTATTTCTTTTGGCAAAAGGACCTTAAGACATCAGTATATTAGGTGTTAGGTATATTTTATTTATATATAGGTACATTTGCTGCTAAAAGAACACAAAATTAAGTAACATAAATTAGCAAATCGTTTATGTGTAACAATGGCGGTATTAAAACTTCTAAAACAAAGTGCCTACCACTTGTATTATACCTAATTCACAAGTTACTAACTTAACGGCGTAGAAGCGGTATTTGAATGAAGTTTTATGCAAAAACTATAAAGACAATTACTTTCAAATTTACACGTCATGTATTTTGGGTCTATAATCTAAAATCGCTAAGAAGCAGAAACACGATTGAATAAAATTTTCTCGAAAGAAAGTTCTCCCAAAAGTTGCTCCAAAATCTCAGTTTTTCGAGTTTTTATCGGACACTACGGTGTAATTGTAATTTTTGTTTAAAAGTGTCGGTAATAATAATATCCAAAAACGCTAAGAAACAGATTTTTGATAACCAGCTTAGTTTTTGAGTAATTAGGTAAAAGCTCGTTTTTCTGTTATATTCTTCTGCGACGCTGCATGTCGCACCCACCAAATCTCCGTGAGAGTGAGAAAGACAAAAATAAATTCAATAAGTCGTAGGTAAATGAGGTCTATGTGTGTAAACTAGGAACTTTGAATCTTGGAAACCACAGTCTAATGTTTAGGTAGGTAGATGGTAGCTAGGTATTTTAAAACGGTTGTAGTATGAAATTGTCAATAAATAAAAACTCAAAACACATAACATTACGTACCTATACGATAATGTAGCCAAAGATGTCGTAGGTACCTTGGAAGTTAGTAACCCGTAACGGCTTCTACTCAGCATCGCACTGGAACGCTACATCGACTTGCGATCCGTGTTTGCCGTTAGGGTGGTAAACTGGTAACCTGCCGCGTTCCAAGTCGTAAGAACATAATATTATACTTACAGGCTACTTTTTTCGCTGTTAACGTCAACTACTTACCTAATAAAAAACTAAGCAAGTATAAGTAAGTTGGAGTTATAATTCATGGTCTGTCTTGGATTTCTGATGATATGTTTTTCGCAAAAAATAATTAATCCTTATGATGAAGCCTTTCGATCGGTATGATAAAACTATATGTATGTAATTTTTTTTCTTGTAAGTATAGCAGGTTCGAGTCCCGGTTCAACCGGGCAATTATTTAAAATTCTAAGAATGCCGTTTAAATTGTTTTTAAAATAGGAATGAAGTCTTCTTTTAGTGAAATGCTCTATCTGCAATATTAATTTAAGATACTTCGGCTCCATGTATCATCAACAAAACAAAACAAACAAAGGTAACAAACAAAGGTGAAAACAAAGGTATTCAACCAGTGCGTCCTCACCTATGGCGCTGACTGCTGAGACGTGGACACTGACAAACGGCCTGAATCCTGATACTTACACAAATTTAAAATCGCCCAGCGTGCTATGGAGAGGGCTATGTTAAGAGTTTCCCTGAAGGATATAAAATCAGAAATGAGGAGATCCGCAGGAGAACCAAAGTCACCGACATAGCCCGAGCCATCAGCAAGCTGAAGTGGCAGTGGGCAGGTCACGCTTGTCGCAAGGGCGATGGCCGTTGGAGCCGCAAGGTCCTTGAGTGGAGACCGCGTACGAGTAAGCGTAGTGTTGGACGACCCCCAGCTCGTTGGACTGATGATGTAAAGCGGGTGGCGGGAAGCGGCTGGATGAGGAAGGCGGAGGACTGGGTGTGGTGGCGTGCGCTTGGGAAGGCCTATGTCCAACAGTGGAAATCCGTAGGCTGAGATGATGATGATGTATCATCAGTCATCACCGTGGGACGCCCTGTACCTATTATGTATAGGTACAAGGTATGGGTTAATTCGTATAGTGTGCCGGCAGCTATACCAGTGTTATTATCTCGCTGCAGGCTCGGTCATAAATCATGTCAATCATGCAGCGAGATAATAACACTACTATAATCTTTTTTACTTGATCCTAGAAACACATTAATGGAGTTATGAAGACCCAATTATTTTGTTTTATTTTCAATACAAAACTTATTAAGTATTTAATTAAGAAAAAATATTCTTAGCGACCATAACTGTGATGTCAACATAGCGTAATAAGTAAGTACACTTTTCATCATTCCCAGTTCATTCATATTTAATCAGCTGTTTTTAGGAATGTCACATAAAATTTATGGTACCTACATTTTTGATTTCCCAATAGTTCCCTCAGGATATGAGGCTAGACGTTCTGCGATATTTTTTAATGCTTCTATACATCGTCCACTACTTAACGGCGTACAAGCCGTATTTAAGTGATTTTGAATGCATGGTTTTACCTCAGTCTGTATTCTGAGAGTTTTACGTAAAAACTATAACTACAATTACTTTCAAATTTGAACGTCATGTATTTTGGGTCTTCGCTTAGAAGCAGAAACACAATTGGATAAAATTTTCTCGATAGAAAGTTCTCCCAAAAGTGGCTCTAAAATCTCAGCTTTCCTGTTTTCTCTCGGAAACTACAATGGATGTAATTTTAATTTTTGTTTTAATGTGTTGGTAATAACAATGTCCAAAAACGCTTAGAAACCGATTTTTGATAACTGGCTTAGTTTTTGTGTAGGTAATTAGGTAAAAGGTGGGTTTTCCGTTATATTCTTCCGCGACGCTGCATGTCGCACCTACCAACGTATCCGTGAGAGAGAAAGACAAAAATAAATTCAATAAATCCCCTGAAGGCTTTTGGCTAATTATGACAAGTAACCTGCACGTTGTATATATTAATTTTTACTATACCTATATACCTTTAATACCTTTTATCTACGCTCATTGCTTAAAGTTCGAATTATGAAATCGAAATGTGTCAAATAATTACCTACTTTATTCACAGACTTCTATAATTATTAAAAAGTTATTCATAATAACATCGCTCTACTATGGAAATATTTAAAGAAAGTTGTATAAAATCCATAACGATACACGGCTCTGGACTCCTGTATTTGTATCTGGGGTAATATTTTTTATGTTATATTTTTTAAGTGAATCCACAGACAACTTATAGTTGGTAGTCATTGCCGAGAGTATGGATGGGCCATGATTGACCATAGACAACAACACAATGTCTATGGGGTAATATTTTTTATGTAATATTTTTTTAAGTGAATCCACAGACAACTTATAGTTGGTAGTCATTGCCGAGAGTATGGATGGGCCATGATTGACCATAGACAACAACACAATGTCTATGGGGTAATATTTTTTATGTAATATTTTTTTTAAGTGAATCCACAGACAACTTATAGTTGGTAGTCATTGCCGAGAGTATGGATGGGCCATGAGTGACCATAGACAACAACACAATGTCTAACGTTCCGCGTAACGTTCCACCTGGGCCTGTGATTATGATTACGATTACGATTACGATTACGACTACGATTACGATTACGATTACGATAACGATTATGATTACGATTACGATTACGATAATGACGTTATCTCGTAAATCTATCGTCCGTAAACCGACTTTACAGACAACCAATTTTTTTTGTTTTTAGTCAAAACTTTGCTCTGAAAAATGTCTAGCAGTGAAACCTACTAAAGAAAATTTCACTCCACCTGACATCTTAGTAGTTGCAATGATTTACGACAAACGTTAGCAAGATTTTATGATTTGGGTAATAATATGAGCGTAGATAAAGTAGTGTATGAAACTCTACATAATTAGGTATTAAAACACTCGTGTGATACTATTAAAAAACTCGCCTGCGGCTCGTTTTTTAAACTCACACTCGTGTTTTAATACCCCCCATTATGTAACCGTTACATAAACTACTATTACAAGTTACCTCATTATCCAACTATTCAAAATGGGATAACCCCACAACGTATAGTTAAAGAACCATACGCGTGTTGAGGAAAACGCGAAGGCATTTAAATAGAGGTTCTACGGTGAATCCACCACTGTCTTGGAAGCAAGCCTCCATTTGCTACCTTTGTTTGTATAGAACATTTAAATAAAATAAAAAATATGAAACTGTCCGTCGTATTTGTTTTCATAATGGCCGTGCTTGCTTCGCTCGTCGCTCACAGCGAAGCGGCCCCGAAAGTTCCCGTAGGCGCTATCAAGAAGGGAGGCAAAGTTATCGTAAGTACCTGTGTGTTTTTTAACTTATATACCACCAATCGTTTTAAAATCTTTTTTTTTATTCGGTTTATACTCGTACTACTAGCTGTTGCGAGCGGCTTCGTCTGCATGAATTTCGGTTTCTAAATATTCCATTATAATGAGAGACAGACATACCTATTGTGGTGTCGTGGATTTTTTTTTGAACTTTAGGAGAACAATTCCAAAATACACAATTTTTGGTTAACTTTAAAAATTTAACTTTTAACCGTTTACGCAATGTAAACTATTCGAATTCCGAAAGGAACAATTTTTCCCGTTTTTGCAACTTTTTCATTTATATTTCGCTCCTATCAGCGTGCCATACCTACTTATATGCCCTAAGCCTTAAGCCTGTATGCTCTAAGCCTAATATTAGTATAGATTCGTTAAATAGTACGAGCTTTTTAAAAGAGAGGAGTAAGTATAATGTTATTTACCTCAGACAACATATGTACAATGAACACTCAGTGACTCATCAAGTGCTGCAAAAAAATATTCCCATATACGAGTAATTCCAAAACGGCTTGACCAATTTAGATACAGTTTTCTGTATAATATTAGCAATTTCTTGGCAATGGTTCGCTAAACGTTATTCCTCGAAAACTATCAAACAACAAGTGGAAAATTAAAAAAATTTAAAACACCCACGACTTTTGCAGACTTGTAATTGAAAAAGGATTAAATCATTTTTTTGAAACTCCCCGACTAAAGGAAAGTAAGAACTAAGAACCTATCAGTATAATTACAAATCCAAGAAAATCCGCCGGAGCTGCTGTGTTTTGCCTATGACTGTGTTGATGGTCCTGTTTACCAGTTGATGACTAATTCAATTTCTTGATACTTCTCATATACCGGCAGTTTATTAATACTTACTAATTACATTAATTGATATTGGAATCGAAAATAGCAATGGTAGCTCCTCTAGCAGCGTTTGAAGGCATCATCCCTTCCAAGTCATAAAGAGACGTTTATTGTGGCGTCCCCTGCTGTTCAATCACAAGAACAATTATCTACAAACCATTGCCAATGACTTACTAATATTTTATACAAAACTGTATCCAAATCGGTTCACTCGTTTTTGTAATAATTGAGAACATTCGTTTGCACTGTAAATGTTTTTTATGGCGCCCCCTGGTGATCGATGTTCGTAACAACTATCTAAGAACCATTGCCAATGAATACCAAACATTATACAGAAAACTGCATCTAAATCGGTCAAGCCGTTTTTGAAATAAATGGGAACATTCGTTTGCAATATAAATGTATTTTATGGCGCCCCTTGGTGATCGATGTTCGTAACAACTATCTAAGAACCATTGCCGCTGAACACCAAACATTACACAAAAAGCCGCATCTAAATCGGTCAAGCCGTTTTTGAAATAAATGGGAACATTGATGTGCACACACGAACAAACAAACAAACAAACATAAAATCTTTTTAACAGAGTAATGTACAAACGGTCTCTCACCCTAAACGCATATACCCGTACTCCGTTCCGTCGTGGGTAAAAACAGTTTTTTTTAATATAATTATTTTATGCTTCTATACTTTCTTGTAGTCTGGAAATTACACGAAATATTAATTATGTTTATTTTGTTCACAGAGAAAAGGTCTTGGAGTCGCCGGGGCTGCGGGCACAGCGCATGAAATATATTCTCATATTAGAAACAGGCACAACTGATATTTTAAAAAACTTAGTATTATTATTGTTCAATGTATAATCCATGGAACAGTTAACTAGGTTAATAATATTAATAAAATTAATTCTGTGATATAATATGTCGCGTTAAATTTATTTAAAAAATAACACAAATTATTAACACACAACCCCACACAATGGGATGGATGTGTTACGAAAAGGGTAACACATCAATAGACATATTACCCTGGACAGGGCGGACGGCGTGAAAAATGATATTATTGAAAAATGTCGCCAGTTTATACTGGCGACATTTTTCAATAATATCAACGGTGCCAATAATATCAACAGTAACGCCACGCCGTAGTTTGCTCAGCAGCCACCTTGAGAATTTTGACAAATGGCGCTACTGTTTGTTTGTACGAAAAAGGTTAACGTAAATTGTTCGGATGCCCATATCCTGAATTTTCTTATCAGAGAACACATCCCAATTTTAATGTTAATGTTATCTCACTTTGTGTAACAATTTTGTGCCTGTATTTGTTGCCTATATTATGTTAAAGCACCTAAACAGTATTTACCTAAATAAAATAAAGTTCCTCACAGTACAAATTGTTGTCGTTTTTATTTTACCCAATAAGTATATCAGGAGGTAGCGAACGAACTTTGTACTTATTTGGTGTTCCTGCCTATTGATATCTGGAGTATGAAAGAGCAAAATGCCTAGAAAATTTTAGAGTAAAATAGGAACTCTTGCATAGTAGGTATACCTACTCTGAGATACGGTTGCCAAACCTGGAAGTTCATTAACCAGCGAAAGGTTTGATAAGAACTTGTCAGAGAGCGATGGAATGTCAGAAAAATCCACAATACCTATACGACACTCTCATCACATAAGTAGAAAGCAGGCCAAACTATAACCGAGACGCCCTATCTTATGCTTTTAAAACCAATGGAATTGGGCCGGCCATGTCGCTAGACTCACTGACGACCGTTGAACATTACATACGACATACTGACGAAATGTCGTCATTTCGTCCAAAATGTACGCGGGCTAAAGGAAGATCTTCGTCCTAGACCCAGACTTTATAGTCGATGGGAGGATAAAACCGGTTAAGTGCAAATCGGACTCCTAGTACTTCATAGCATCTGCAACATATCCAAAAATTATGAGTGCAAATCGGACTCATAGCATCTGCAATATATCCAAAAATTATGAAAATCGGACTACATCTACGGGTAGGAAAACGTTATCGCTTTTTGTATGAAAGCTTACTCACAATCCTCTTTGATATCTAGCTATTATCCTGCACTTTAAACCTTTAACGGGATCGTGACATATTTTCCTGTAACCCCGTATATTAGTGTGATAAATAAAATACATTTTACGTAGGCAAAGTACCTACTCGTATTTGTACAAACGTTGAGCAACAATAAACTTAAAGGATCTTTTCGCTACACAGGTGATCCACTAAAAATAGGTTTGTTTTTGATTCCGTAAAATAATTTATTAATTATCAAAAGAGTCTCAAACATTCTATTTTTAATCTACTTAATTAGAATAATTATTTTGTTTGTTTTTCTTTGCAGAAAAAGGTATTGGAGTGATTGGCGCGGCGGGGACTGCTCACGATATTTATTCTCAAGTTCGCGACAGGCTGAGGCATAACTAATTTTTTTATTGTTAGACTTATTTTGTTATTGAGTTTTATATTAATCTGTTAATAATATGCACATTGCCCATAGAGGTCCAAGAAGGGCTCGGGGCCTCGACTACAAGAGTGCGGCAAAAAATGCTTTGCCCGAATTGGCAAATCCGAGCCGTCACTACACAATTTTTTACGCACACTATAGCATCCCCGCACACCATACAAATTTCAAATTGACGCACTCACAATACAAAAAAACCTGACAAGTGCGAGTCGGACTCGCGCACTGAGGGTTCCGTACTACAACCGGAGGAATAAAACCATAAAAACCACTTTTCTTATCGAACCGCAAAACTAACTATGTTTTTAGAGGTTTTATTGTAAATATCAAAAAACTACTTATTAGATCTCGTTCAAACCAATTTTCGGTGGAAGTTTGCATAGTAATGTACATCATATATTTTTTTTAGTTTTATCATACTCTTATTTTAGAAGTTACAGGGGGGGGGGGACACACATTTTACCACTTTGGAAGTGTCTCTCGCGCAAGCTATTCATTTTAGAAAAAAATGATATTAGAAACCTTAGTATCATTTTTGAAGACCTATCCATAGATACCCCACATACAAACACATATGGGTTTGATGAAAAAAAAAATTTTGAGTTTCAGTTCTAAGTATGGGGCACCCCCAAAATTTATTACTTTTTTTAAAATTTTGTGTGAAAACCTTAATGCGGTTCACAGAATACATCTACTTACCAAGTTTCAACAGTATAGCTCTTATAGTTTCGGAAAAAAGTGGCTGTGACATACGGACGGACAGACGGACAGACGGACAGACGGACAGACAGACATGACGAATTTATAAGGGTTCGGTTTTTTGCCATTCGGCTACGGAACCCTAAAAAGTTGCCGCACTCACGGAGCTTTCGTTGTTAGGATGACTTATTATACATAAATCCATGAATAACTATTGAATAGGTTTGCAGTTGCTGTAGGAGATGTGCAGCAAGAGATAGGAATTTTAAAAGAAAAACGTTTGTTTTGCAGGTTTTGTGTTAATAATAGACGACCGAATGGCGTAGTGGTAGCGAACCTGCTGTCTGCGCCGGAGGTCGTGGGTTCGATTCCTACTACTGGTAAATGTTTGTGTGATGAGCATGAATGTTTTCCAGTGTCTGGGTGTTTTTAAATATATTGTATTCAAGTATATTAGTATGTATGTATATTTATCAGTTATCTAGTACCCATAACACAAGCTATCGCTTACTTTGGGGCTAGATTGAGATGTGCAAAATGTCCCGTATATATATATATTTATATTTATTTATTATTTATTTATTTAATAAGTAGGTATATAAAATTCTCGTATCTCGTACCAAACTCCTCCGAAACGGCTCGACTATTGAAATTTTCTATGATTTTCCGCCTTAGAAGTTAGATAGGCCCTTCGCACACGGCTCGTAAGCGTACACGTAGCGTAAGCGTATCGTTATGACGCTACGCATAACAATATGACAATTACGCCTCCTACGATTCGCTGCAACAGCGCTTCATCTGCGGACATGTTTGAAAATGTTCGTGCTCGTACTGCTCTCGTCGTACGCGAGGATTACGCTAAACTTACGCTTACGAGCCGTGTGCGAAGGGGGTCAATTCAATATTTAATAATATTTAATCCCCTATTATTATTAATTAATATTTTAATTAATATTTTATCCCCTGCGTCTGTCGCGGATATCGCTGTAGATAGTGTGGACCGTGTATCCAGCCTCGACAACTTCGAACCCCTTTTTCTGTGGACAATAATTAAAGTTTGACTTTTTTTTCTGCAAACCAGTTACAGAAAACAATTTAAAGGTTCTGTTAAAAATATTATTTTTTGAATCACGCTTTATATTAGGTAGGATAACACAGATTACCCTGTACTGTATGGTAGGTATTGATATTTCAATCTACGATGGCGCGCCCCACTCTGTCAAACTCCATACGAATCGAATGAAACATATTGTTGATGAAATTAGAATGAAACAGTTCGAATGAACACAACAAGCGAATTTGGCAGAGTGGGGCGCGTCTTCGTGGAAATATAGGTACAACTGTGACAAAATTCAACTTACTATTATTTTCCCCCCTTTTCTAATAGCGTTCAGAGTGCCTTTTGGGGCCGCATCACTATATCCGAGAAACAGTAATGCGAGAGTGGCCGATACAAAAATTAAGATGTGTTGCAATTTCATCTTAATAAAATGTACATGCAGGCAGCTGTGGTAGGCAGGTACAAATTGTGATACGAGTACCTTCAAGCACCTTGTGGCGAGTAATGTATTTGTAGTGTTGTCACACTCGATTTAAATGCTTTAAATTTCATCAGCTTTTCCTGTAAAGATGTATTGTGGGGCTCTCCCAGAAAGGATCATTACAGTTTTTATTTATATTTCTATCGTGATAAAACTACTCGATTACAAATCAAATTGGTAAAGCTTTGTAAACGTTTCACAAATAGGTACCTACCCATGTAGATTGTGACAGTAATTATTGTAAAACCTACCTACACACATAAACGACATAAAAATAAAGTAATCTTAATTATTGTAAACGAATATATAATCATAGTTATTAAATATAGGTACATAAAGAATAAGGTTTTAATTAATAAAGTTTACATAAATTAATTATAAGTTATAACTGAAAATAGCTGAAATATTTCGCGTGGAACGTGAAATATGATTTTAAAAAGAGCAGTCAATCATCAATATGTGTTAATATTTAATTTAACAATAAAAGTAGCTGCTGTGAACTCAATGACTTCTAAGGATACATAGAAGTCATTGTGTGAACTACACAATTTTGTAGCTTGAAATCGTTACTTATCTATGATTTATTGTAAAAGTTATTATTTATATTCGGTTAGGTACTTACGTGTTTTTGAACATTAGGTGGGTTTGGCATACGTTTCGCTTAGGTATGTTAGAAATCGCACACTATTTTTGTTGGGATTTTGTTTTGTTAAGAAACCTCGAAGTAGGTATTTCAGTTACTTCTCAGAATTGGTCTTAAGGAAAAACAACCGATTCTGAGAAGTAACTGTTTTTCGTAATATCGGCATCACAGTCAGAAAATGTATTTTTAAGAGTAAATGAAAATGAAAATGAAAGTAAAGGAGAGAAGTTTGAGGTACCTAATTAACTTAGGTACCTATACTTTTATTAATTAAACTTTTAATAAATTCTCAATCAGTCATAAAATAATCCATTCTTCAGGACTGAAACTGTTTGTAATATAACAAATGTCGAGATTTATTTAGGTGGCTATGCTTATGACAATATAATCATTTTAGGTAGGTATCTATCACTGATAAGAAAATTCAGGATATGGGCATCCGAATGATTTACGTAAACCATTTTCGTAGGTACAGGCAAGCATAGTAGCGCCTTCTTCCAAAATTTCATAGGTGGCCGCTGAGCGAACTATAGCGTGGCTTTACTTTGTTGGTGGCAAAACAGCATTTTTGGCACTGATACACTGACGACATTTTTGTACAAGGTATTGTTATGTATAGGCTAGTCAGGGTATTGTACCTATAATATAATACCTATAAGTAATAAATAGTTATGAGGTCTATTGTATCTATACCTACATATACCTATAGCCGCGGAGTGATTAGTGATTATGTTACTGTAAAAGCCCAAACCACGTTAAATCCTAAGATTTTTCGGTAAAACCTTTATGCCTTTATTTTACTTAATAATTCGCCAACCCTTTATGGTAAAAGTCCGATTAGTTTTAGATTATCGTTCATTTCAAACTTTTACCACCTTTCACTTGGTAAATCTTAAGATTTACCTGTAGGCACGGTATATTATGTTAAAAACTAATCGGACTTTAACCATTAAGGGTTGGCGAATCTTAGGTTTTACCGTAATATCTTAGGATTTACCGTGGTTTGGGCTTTTACAGTAACAATTACATATAATAAAATAATAGGTATGGGTAAGGTAAACCGCTATAAACTTGACCCTCTTGATGGTCTGGAGGACGCGGGGCGAGAGTCACTCAACCAATGAGCTAGTTTGTCACTGTCCGCTGACAGCGCTGCAGGATCATTATAGCCAATCGTATCACCCGCCCCGCGTTCTGCAGACCATCAGGAGGGTTAAGTTTATAGCGGTTTACCATAATATGTACCTACTTGCCAAACATTAGATACGGCATAATCTATTTTGCTTTGATCTACTGGAATTAATGAATTAGAGACTCGATGTCATTATAATAGCTTATTAATGAACATCGCATTAGCTGGGTGTACCCCAAAGCGATTTCTTAGTTAGTACGTGAAAACCCTAGTGTTCAATTAAGCCATTTAAATGCTTGACAGTAGATGCATCCATCAATGTCTTGGCTGAGGCCTGCGAGACTACGTAAAAGTGACTCCAATTAAGTAAATAGTAAAATAATAGGAAAACAGCAAAATGAATCTATCGGGCATTTTTGTTTTTATTATGGCGTTGCTTACACTATTTGTTTACACCGAAGCAGCCCCAAAAGTTAACTTGAAATCAATTGTTAAAGGAGGCAAAATTATTGTAAGTAGATAAATAGCTATTTATTATTTGAAGTTTTATTTCTTCTAGACTCTAGAGAATCAAACTTACTTAATTATTAATTAATTGTGCATAGGATACGAGAATGAGTGGGAAATAAAATCAATACTATTTAAGTAATTAAATAAACGCGGAACAAAAAATTAAACTTTGTCGTCAAAATCTTTAAGTTCCGAAGTTTGAGCATTAATTATTGATGTTTTTATAAATAACTATGTTATGTATTATTTATTATTTCTGACTATAAATATCCGTTGTAGTCTGATGCCGTGTAAAGAGGGCAATATCACTTACCAGCGTGGCTTTCAGTTACTTAGTTGATTTTTTTGACAATTTCAGTCACATGAAAATGTTTTTAAAACATTACAAAGATCAATACTGAATAACATACGTATACATAATTTTATATTATTGTATTGTTTTACAAAATTATTGGTCTTTTACTATGGGCCTCATAAGGAAGCTCAGAGTCACTCAGCAGGCGATGGAGAGAGCTATGCTCTACGTGTTCAAATCAGAAATGAGGAGGTCCGTAGACGAACCAGAGTCACCGATATAGCTCAACATATCGCGAAGCTGAAGTGGAAATGGGTGGGGCACATAGCTTGTAGGACCGACGATGGGGATCCAAAGTGCTGGAATGGCGACCCCGCACGGGAATGCGCAGTGTTGGCATACCTCCGACCAGATGGACTGACGACATTAAAAGAGCCGCGGGAAGGCGCTGGATGCAAGTGGCGCAGGACTGTGCGGGCTGGAAATCTTTGCAGGAGGGCTTTGCCTGTGGACGTCCGTCGGCTGAAATGAACGATTGTTCTACAATTGATAAAAAAAAAATTCTTGTTTCAGAAAAAGGGCCTTGGAATACTTGGTGCAGCGGGGACAGCACATGAGATGTACAATAAAATTCACCACAGAAGACACTGATGCCTAAAATTAATCAACAGTACCTAATAAAATGTATCCTAGGAGTTAACATATATTTTACAGAATAAATAAAATCAACTGTCTAACTAGTAAGTATACCTACCTACTTTATGTGATATTAAGAATAAACCTCTAAGTTCAATGAACAAAAGTGATTCTTTTGAATTTTCACTTCTTTTCTTACTAGAAATGAAAACCTCGGTGCGTGAGTTTGACTCACAAATGCCCGTTTTTTTTATATTTTTTTAAGTCGAAATACCGACTCATTTAAACGCAAAACTTTAAAGTACATAGGTACAAAGTTTGTTCAGAAGTTCAGAAATAAAAACAGTCCAATGAAAAACAGAGCATTATTATACTTTTGGTTTAAGTTATACTCATATTTTATTAATGAAAGCACCTCTTACAAGATGAATATAAAAAAATCTTTCCATTTTCAAACTGTTTAGGATGTAATATTTCACTTTCACCCCTATATAAAAAAGGGAATCAAAGGAATAAGCCACTCTTGCCTTGATTGCGCTTTGAAAGTCTTATTTAGTTTCATAAATGTATGCTTGAGCTTAATGGCGTAAACGGTCGTTTTAAGCGTTTTTAGTGACCTGCAAAGATAATTATAATTAAAAACGTCATGTAATTTGGGTTGTAATCTAAATTCGCTTTGAAGCAGAAACACGATTGAATTTCTCTTGATAAAAATTTCCCCCAGAATTTGGTCCAAAATCTACATTTTTCTAATTTTTATCGGAAACTACAATGGATGTAAATTTTATTTTAGTTTTATTGTTTCGGTAACAATAATATCCAAAAATGCTCAGAAACAGATTTTTGATAACTGGCTCAGTTTTTTAATTACCTACTTACGTAAAACGTGGTTTTTCTGTTATATTCTTCCGTAACTCTACATGTCGCACCCACCAACGTGTTCGTAAGAGTGAGAAGGGCAAAAATAAACACAGTAGGTAGGTAGGTATATCCTCTTAGGTGGGGTTAAATTGCTTTCTCTTGGTAAACTCTACTATTTGAGGACGAACGGTTGGTAGGTTTTAATTAATTTTGTTGTTAGAAACTAGTACCGACCGAACGACCACCGAATGGCGTAGCGGTAGCGATCCTGCCATCAGCGTCAGAGTTCGTAGGTTCGATTCCGATGACTGGAAAAGTTTGTATGATGGGCATAAATGTTTCCAAGTTTCTGGGCGTATGTAATTCACTGATTGATCACCTCTCCTGAACAATTTTGTAAGAAAAAATTTTTTTTCAAATTCTCAATCAGTCATAAAATAATCCATTCTTCAGGACTGAAACTGTTTGTAATATAACAAATGTCGAGATTTATTTAGGTGGCTATGCTTATGACAATATAATCATTTTAGGTAGGTATCTATCACTGATAAGAAAATTCAGGATATGGGCATCCGAATGATTTACGTAAACCATTTTCGTAGGTACAGGCAAACATAGTAGCGCCTTCTTCCAAAATTTCATAGGTGGCCGCTGAGCGAACTATAGCGTGGCTTTACTTTGTTGGTGGCAAAACAGCATTTTTGGCACTGATACACTGACGACATTTTTGTACAAGGTATTGTTATGTATAGGCTAGTCAGGGTATTGTACCTATAATATAATACCTATAAGTAATAAATAGTTATGAGGTCTATTGTATCTATACCTACATATACCTATAGCCGCGGAGTGATTAGTGATTATGTTACTGTAAAAGCCCAAACCACGTTAAATCCTAAGATTTTTCGGTAAAACCTTTATGCCTTTATTTTACTTAATAATTCGCCAACCCTTTATGGTAAAAGTCCGATTAGTTTTAGATTATCGTTCATTTCAAACTTTTACCACCTTTCACTTGGTAAATCTTAAGATTTACCTGTAGGCACGGTATATTATGTTAAAAACTAATCGGACTTTAACCATTAAGGGTTGGCGAATCTTAGGTTTTACCGTAATATCTTAGGATTTACCGTGGTTTGGGCTTTTACAGTAACAATTACATATAATAAAATAATAGGTATGGGTAAGGTAAACCGCTATAAACTTGACCCTCTTGATGGTCTGGAGGACGCGGGGCGAGAGTCACTCAACCAATGAGCTAGTTTGTCACTGTCCGCTGACAGCGCTGCAGGATCATTATAGCCAATCGTATCACCCGCCCCGCGTTCTGCAGACCATCAGGAGGGTTAAGTTTATAGCGGTTTACCATAATATGTACCTACTTGCCAAACATTAGATACGGCATAATCTATTTTGCTTTGATCTACTGGAATTAATGAATTAGAGACTCGATGTCATTATAATAGCTTATTAATGAACATCGCATTAGCTGTACCCCAAAAATGTACCCCAAAGCGATTTCTTAGTTAGTACGTGAAAACCCTAGTGTTCAATTAAGCCATTTAAATGCTTGACAGTAGATGCATCCATCAATGTCTTGGCTGAGGCCTGCGAGACTACGTAAAAGTGACTCCAATTAAGTAAATGGGTCATTCTCAAAGGGGTCAATAATGCGTGTCCGAGGAAGAAACCTCTATTCAATTAATTATTAGCTACTTGAAAATTTTATGTATGGTAGATATGATCTAAAATAAGGTTAGGCCTATGGATTTTTTTAAGATAAAATAAATATAAGTAGGGTAAAAAAAATAAAAACTTTGAAAATATTGACATCGGTGCCGCGTCCGCAACCCATATTGCATCGAATTTTATTTTTTATCTTTTATTATATTAAACGCACCATCACACAAAGACAGTTTAGATATAGCTAATTAGTTCTTAGCTTAACTTGTAATATTTATAACTAATTATAGACGTTATTCGATAACTTATAACGAATAGTTTTTATGTCCAACGTTTAGAATTGATATCAGTGGCGCTCACCAATTCTCACTCGCGCTCACCACCTTTAATGACTGCGAGAATAGTTGTTAGAGTAGGACAAACTCTCCGTCGCGCTACGTTATTTGATAAAGACGAGACGTCTGTACCTTTTTTAGCAGCTTTGTTATTGCGGTAAGAAGTCGATTTCGGTGGCTTGGTATACCCTTAAAATTGATTTCGGTGCAACTGATTTATCCAAGTGTATTAGAACTACTACAATTTTGGTTTTGTAAAAATATAACGAATGAGTTCTTGATTTAAATAATGGAGGTTAACGGACGGAATTTTCATTAGTTTTGTGGAAATTTAAGATTTAGCTTATTATTTTGATTTCGGTGGAATTGATTTCAGTGTTTTCGGTGGAAATAGATACACCGAAATCAATTTTAGCCCCACCGAAATCAAGTAATTATGGTTTATATAGCAAAAAATGGAACCTATTTCAGTGAATTATTTCAGTAATGAAATAAATACGAAATTTGTAATAGTTGAATATAATTATTATTTATCTATCCTTATTAATACCTCTTTAAGAAAAAATTGAAAACTACTTTTTTTAATTAATTAAAAAGGGGAATCTTAATGCAATTAATTTATTTGTGCATTCTACAGTGCAGAAGACTATGTACCAATACAAGTGATTGAATAGTGTAAAGTGTAAGGTTATTTATATCTAATTATAAAAAGTATGTAGATTTTACTCTTGTTAATTTTAATTCTTGTTAGTAATTACTAAGTATTGTGTGAAATAATGCGGTTTCTAACATAATTTTTTTCTGTACTGTATATTATGTGCGAGAGACACTTCTAAAGTGATAAAATTTGTGTCCCCCCCTTCTAACTTCTAAAATAAGAGAATTATATAACTAAAAAATATTTAGGATGCACATTACCATGCAAACTTCAATTGAAAATTAGTTTGAACGAGATCTACTAAGTAGTTTTTTTTGTTATTACCCATTTAAGGGATATTCCCATACAAAAGTGAAATTTTTTCATTGTTCCAGCTATTCCGGAAAAACTCGAAGAAATCTGAAAATTGGTATCTAGATTGATATTAGGTCATGAAGGTCTACTAAGAACGGGATTTCCGAAATTCACATTTTATGGGGTAAAAATCATACATTTGAGAGATTTTCCCATACAAAAATATTTTTTTCTTTCATTGTTCCAGCTACTCCAGAAAAACTAAAAGTCGTAGAGATCTGAAGTTTGGTACCTAGGTTGATATTAGGTCATGAAGGTGCACTAAGAACGGGATTTCTGAAATTCACATTTCAAAGGGTAAAAATCATGCATTTAAGGGATTTTTCCATACAAAAGTTAAATTTTCGTCGTTGTTCCAGCTACTCTGGAAAAACTAAAAGTCGTAGAGATCTGAAATTTGGTACCTAGGTTGATATTAGGTCAGGTAGGTGCTATAAGAACGGGATTTCCGAAATTCACATTTTAAAGTGAAAAAATCATACATTTAAGGAGGAAAGGGTGGGAGGGGGTTTTGTGGTAATTTTTTTTTATTTGAGGTGTTTTGGTTGGTTTGTAGGTACGGAACCCTAAGACCCGACTTGCACTTGACCAATTTGTTTGCACTTGTCCAATTTTTTAAAGTTAAAATACTAATTAAGTGTAATAATAGTTTATTTTGATTTCCGTGACAAAAATATTGATGTCGGTGGTCACGCTTTTTTAAAATTTTAATAACTATTTAACCTTTTCACTTATATAGTTCCCTATTATACAAATATTACCCCAAAAAAATGTAGATTTTAATGTCTTTGTTAGTATGTCTCAAATATAAAAAAAAAATTGTGACACCGAAATCAAGCAAATAACGGGGCCTCTGAGAAAGACCCAAATAGTAAAATAATAGGAAAACAGCAAAATGAATCTATCGGGCATTTTTGTTTTTATTATGGCGTTGCTTACACTATTTGTTTACACCGAAGCAGCCCCAAAAGTTAACTTGAAATCAATTGTTAAAGGAGGCAAAATTATTGTAAGTAGATAAATAGCTATTTATTATTTGAAGTTTTATTTCTTCTAGACTCTAGAGAATCAAACTTACTTAATTATTAATTAATTGTGCATAGGATACGAGAATGAGTGGGAAATAAAATCAATACTATTTAAGTAATTAAATAAACGCGGAACAAAAAATTAAACTTTGTCGTCAAAATCTTTAAGTTCCGAAGTTTGAGCATTAATTATTGATGTTTTTATAAATAACTATGTTATGTATTATTTATTATTTCTGACTATAAATATCCGTTGTAGTCTGATGCCGTGTAAAGAGGGCAATATCACTTACCAGCGTGGCTTTCAGTTACTTAGTTGATTTTTTTGACAATTTCAGTCACATGAAAATGTTTTTAAAACATTACAAAGATCAATACTGAATAACATACGTATACATAATTTTATATTATTGTATTGTTTTACAAAATTATTGGTCTTTTACTATGGGCCTCATAAGGAAGCTCAGAGTCACTCAGCAGGCGATGGAGAGAGCTATGCTCTACGTGTTCAAATCAGAAATGAGGAGGTCCGTAGACGAACCAGAGTCACCGATATAGCTCAACATATCGCGAAGCTGAAGTGGAAATGGGTGGGGCACATAGCTTGTAGGACCGACGATGGGGATCCAAAGTGCTGGAATGGCGACCCCGCACGGGAATGCGCAGTGTTGGCATACCTCCGACCAGATGGACTGACGACATTAAAAGAGCCGCGGGAAGGCGCTGGATGCAAGTGGCGCAGGACTGTGCGGGCTGGAAATCTTTGCAGGAGGGCTTTGCCTGTGGACGTCCGTCGGCTGAAATGAACGATTGTTCTACAATTGATAAAAAAAAAATTCTTGTTTCAGAAAAAGGGCCTTGGAATACTTGGTGCAGCGGGGACAGCACATGAGATGTACAATAAAATTCACCACAGAAGACACTGATGCCTAAAATTAATCAACAGTACCTAATAAAATGTATCCTAGGAGTTAACATATATTTTACAGAATAAATAAAATCAACTGTCTAACTAGTAAGTATACCTACCTACTTTATGTGATATTAAGAATAAACCTCTAAGTTCAATGAACAAAAGTGATTCTTTTGAATTTTCACTTCTTTTCTTACTAGAAATGAAAACCTCGGTGCGTGAGTTTGACTCACAAATGCCCGTTTTTTTTATATTTTTTTAAGTCGAAATACCGACTCATTTAAACGCAAAACTTTAAAGTACATAGGTACAAAGTTTGTTCAGAAGTTCAGAAATAAAAACAGTCCAATGAAAAACAGAGCATTATTATACTTTTGGTTTAAGTTATACTCATATTTTATTAATGAAAGCACCTCTTACAAGATGAATATAAAAAAATCTTTCCATTTTCAAACTGTTTAGGATGTAATATTTCACTTTCACCCCTATATAAAAAAGGGAATCAAAGGAATAAGCCACTCTTGCCTTGATTGCGCTTTGAAAGTCTTATTTAGTTTCATAAATGTATGCTTGAGCTTAATGGCGTAAACGGTCGTTTTAAGCGTTTTTAGTGACCTGCAAAGATAATTATAATTAAAAACGTCATGTAATTTGGGTTGTAATCTAAATTCGCTTTGAAGCAGAAACACGATTGAATTTCTCTTGATAAAAATTTCCCCCAGAATTTGGTCCAAAATCTACATTTTTCTAATTTTTATCGGAAACTACAATGGATGTAAATTTTATTTTAGTTTTATTGTTTCGGTAACAATAATATACAAAAATGCTCAGAAACAGATTTTTGATAACTGGCTCAGTTTTTTAATTACCTACTTACGTAAAACGTGGTTTTTCTGTTATATTCTTCCGTAACTCTACATGTCGCACCCACCAACGTGTTCGTAAGAGTGAGAAGGGCAAAAATAAACACAGTAGGTAGGTAGGTATATCCTCTTAGGTGGGGTTAAATTGCTTTCTCTTGGTAAACTCTACTATTTGAGGACGAACGGTTGGTAGGTTTTAATTAATTTTGTTGTTAGAAACTAGTACCGACCGAACGACCACCGAATGGCGTAGCGGTAGCGATCCTGCCATCAGCGTCAGAGTTCGTAGGTTCGATTCCGATGACTGGAAAAGTTTGTATGATGGGCATAAATGTTTCCAAGTTTCTGGGCGTATGTAATTCACTGATTGATCACCTCTCCTGAACAATTTTGTAAGAAAAAATTTTTTTTCAATGACCATTTCGTATAGAAGGGAAAAATTCAATCGGAGGAAAAATACGGAGAGAGCTGATGATTGAGGATTTCGGAGACGGGTGAGGAGCACGGCAAGGGTATCGCAGATAGGTGGGGGGTGCTCGACCAAATGTCATTTGGAACGTCATCCAATTGGCAGTGAGCTGAAAAAAATTTCAAAATGGCGGATTCAAAATGGCCGCCAAACGAATTTCGCCAATATCTCGGAAAGTATAAGAGATGGAAGAACGGTTTCTTGACAAGAAGTAATCAAAGCCTGAAGGTCTTTTCGATGGATAGGTAAAAAAATAAAAAAGGCGGAACTTATTTTTTTCATAGAAAATGTATGGGGAATGTTGAAGGGACTAAAGTAAGGCAAATGGGAGGAAGACAGCACGCGCCCTACTAGTATATTATATTTATATTATGCAATAGTATGTAAATGTACCTATATTTAGCTCTTATTTAGTACCCATAACACAAGCAAAGGCTTATTTGGGGCTGGCTTGCGATATGCGTAATGTCCTGATCTATTTATACCTATTTACTTATTACTTAACATTATATATGAATAAAACTTAAAATAAAATCTTAACTAATATATTATATAAAAAATATTATTATTATAATAATAATAATTATTACTTATTACTTACTTGATTTATTTAGTAATTATAGTTCTGCTCTGAAACAGCTACTTCGCTAGGTACTAGATAATTTTTTTAAAGATATAAGTAGGCATCTGCTTAAATAGATCGAAAATTTCTTTAAAAAGTTTTTGACGACAATCCGTAAACCATTAATTCCCCTAAAAGTCTTTTATTAAATTATTTATTTATTTGATTACCTAAGTAATTTATTATATGAATGGCTCCGCAAGTATAATAAATAATAATAGTAAGGTACATAGTATTATCATAGGGAATTCCTATCTAACCTAACTGACCTTTAAATGCGCTTACGTAGATATGTTAAGTAATGTAATCCACAAGTTATTTCTAAGATATTACTCAATGATAGTAGTATTTGTAATATTATTAAAGTGTTATAGTGATGTGCTGTTTTTGAGTTATTTCATTTGTACTATAACAGCAGGTTAATATAATGAATAAACAAACGAGCTCCGGTTAAGTACCGAGTCAATTAACTAGGTAGGTAATGCGTCAAAAATATGTATTTGATCAAAATATAAAATTCGGCTATTCGACGAAACGATTATACCTCCTATTTGTTTTTAAACCATCGAAACCCAATGTCATAATATTATGTTGAGTAAACGTAATATTTTGACACTAGGGTTGGCAATTTTTTTACCGTTGGACTCCCGAATCTAATTTATAATATAAATTCGCTAGCGGGAACTTGGACCGGAAAACACGCAAATGTAGAGATAATCTACGGGGAAAGGTTAAAATGTTCATCTCATACAGTTTTATCCACTCTCTGAGCATGGGATCTCGGCTGGAGATAAATAATAATTTATCGGCAAACTGCTCCGCGTACGCGTTCAAGTTTTTATTCTTCGATAATTTTGTCCAAATATTCAATAAACACATTTTATAGAGGGGGCCTCTCATTTAACAACAAACGAGATTTTTTGCTCGTTTTTGCGCGATTTTTATAACGGCAATAGGTGGACACTTAAAATATTCACAGAATATTTGGTTGTATATTCACTTTAAGAATATTATAATATAATAAAATTAAAATATTTAAGGAGGACTTCCACACAACAAATGTCATTTTTTGCCGTTTTTAGGGTTCCGTACCAAAATGGTAAAATGGAACCCTTATGGTGCGACTTTCTCCGTCTGTCTGTCCGTCTGTCTGTCCGTCTGTCCGTCTGTCTGTCCGTCACACTCGATTATTTCAGTAACTACCGGAGCTATCGATATGAAATTTGGAATAGTTGTGTATATTAGTGGCCCAATGACACTGGAATAAAAAAAATGGAAATTATTTTTGTTCTTATTTAAAAAGGGGGGAAAATCGGAGGGTTGAAATTTAAAAGTGAGATAACTGTACTGTGTGGGGTATCATATGAAAGGGTTTACTTTGTACATTCTAAAACCGATTTTTTATTATTTTTAGTCATGATAGTTTTTGATTTATCGGGGAAAATGTCTAAAAAAATACCGTTCCCCCCCCCTTATCTCCGGAGTTTACCAATCGAAAAATCTCAAATAATTATAGTCAATAGGAATTTACGTATATTTTACAGGAAAACTATAGCCAATGCTCTAACTAGCATAGTTTTTTTGATATTAACAATAAACCTCTACAAACAAAGTTAGTTTTGCGGTTCATTAACAAAGGTAATTAAAACGCAAGTTCTTCTAAGTACTCGTCGTCAAATAAACATATTGGTTTTTGCCTGATTGTTTTGCTTCAGTACTTCTTGAGTACGGAACCCTCGGTGCGCGAGTCCGACTCGCACTTGGCCGGTTTTTTTTTATTATACATAATACGTACGCTACGCAACCCTTCGTGCACGAGTCGTATTTGGCTGATCATTCAATAGAGGTTAGGTTGTTTAAATAAATAAATAAATATCAGGACATTACACACATCGCAATCTAGCCCCAAAGTAAGCGATAGCTTGTGTTATGGGTACCTACTAGATAACTGATAAATATAATATATACATACCAATTTACTTAAATATTATAATTATATTGAAAAACACCCAGGCACTGGAAAACATTCATGCTCATCACACAAACATTTACAAGTAGTGGGAATCGAACCCACGACCTCCGACGCAAACGACAGGTTCGCTGCCGCTATACGCCATTCGGTCGTCAAATGATGTTTGAGTGATTCATCTCTGCATACCGCGAGACACGACGCGGTTTGGTTCGCGCTGGGGCACGGTAGATTCCCTACTCATCCTCCCGCGTTCGAAGAATTATTCTTATCAGAAACACGAGCAATATAAATTGCCACTATGCTAATTGTAACGCACCAAATTACACTGGATCTTGAAGGAAATAGTTCAGTGAAGCGAACAAATTCGTAAAAAATGAAGTTCGGAGCGTTGTTTATATTAATTTTGAGCGTTTTGTCCCTGTTTATCGGAGTAACCGACGCGAGGCCGAAAATACCTGTTAATGCTATTAAGAAAGGAGCTCGTGTTGTGGTAAGTACTTATAAAACTTTCAGATATTTATATTAGAAGCAATACCTCAAATACTTATTTGGTAGGTATTTCATATAACATCAAATTCAATTCAATAGGCTTTGTTGCTAAGAGTTGTTTCGTAAATGGAGGAGGCAATAAGAAGATTGATCGGTAAAAGCTGTTGTCAAGTCTGATTTGGAATGTTACCTACGTGGAATATAAAAGAGTTCATATAAGTTTCTTCGAAATATTGCGAATTCCCAGAATTCACATCAATCCTATGTTCACTAAATTGACAACGACAACACACTATAACGAGGTTCACAATATTGAATTTTTGTTATATTGCGACTTTAGGTACATCTTCTTCATATTAACTTCTGCATCTACTAGGCAAAATAAAGAAAAAAATCAAAGTAGGTACCATTCCTCCCTTATCTCCGAAGTTCATTAACCGAAAAGTCTTAAATACAGGTTTATTTTGTACCTACTTGCAGATAAAATGAAACCACTCTTTTTATGTTAATAATAAACTTGCAAATAAAGTTGGTTAGCGGTTCGTTAACACAAGTGAGTCCTATCTTTTTCCTTCGGAACCCTTGGTGATGTGCGAGTCTGACACACAATTGGCCGGTTTTATTTCCAGGATCAACCTTTAATTTAATCAATAGATAGTTCTAAACTTACTGCTAATATCATCTATAATTTATCTGTATTTATCTGTTTATCATTAATAACAGCTATTATTTATCTGTATTTTCTATTCGCAGGGTAAAGGGTTGCGAGTTGTAAACTTCGCCTCCACAGCACACGACATCGCGAGCATGTTCCACAGAAAACGAAAGAAGCATTAGATACTTACCTATATCTGTAAATGTAAGAAAATATCACTTTAGGCACAAAACATTTAGATTAAGAGTAGGTATAATAATGGCATAACGAGATTTAACAACTGATAATGATGATATATTTTATCAGTTGTACACACCCTCTCTTTTTATATCAGTAGATACACACATTTAACAGACATGCACTTATTTTGGTAGATATTTAGTTTATCATAGAGAGGTTCACAAATAGTATATGTATATATATTTAGCACTAAAATCAATGTTTAATCTATTTGCAAAAAATGTTTGTGTTCCTTGTGTGGTTATACTTTTATCTTCTTTTTGTTATTTTGTAATTTCTAGCTAAAACTAAGAGGGGAGAAGGCACTGAAGCTGAAATACAGGCTTGCCTAGTTCAGCCTCGGTAGCACGATTCTTTGTAAAAATTAAAAAAGCTAAGTAGAAGGGGTGGACCCCTTCTACTTAGCTTGTAAAAAATAATAAAATGTTGTAAAAAATATTAAAATGTTAAATTAAGTTTAAAGATTAGCTTAAGTTTTAACATATAGTACCTATCTAATATTTATAAGTTTTAATTTTGTTTTGGAGTAATAAACATTATTATATTATTATATTAGTTAACAACAAGCGAAAGTTGACTGGTTTCGTTATTCTTTCAATAAACAAATCTCGTAGTACCTAATTAGAATATTAATTTCAATTTACATACGATATATTGTATTTCAACATATCTTTCTGAGAAGACAAGAGGATCCACAAAGGAAAATAGCGAATTACCTTAAATTCTCGAACCGATTTCGAAGAATTTTTACATACTTATATAATACTTATATGAAAAAGTCAGAGTTTAAATTTTCAGGTGAAGATTTTGTTAATAAAACATTGTAAATGAAATATGTTTGTAATGTCTTATGAAACATTCTTTTTCATTTCGTATAAATTTGAATAATGCAATTTGTATTAGGTACTAATTTTAAAATATACCTACAACGATACTGAAAGTAAAATAAAAAGTTTTTGCGACTGTATTTGATTATATAATTTTTTTGTTTCATTATTGTATAGTTAGGTTCATTTACGTTATTTCGTAATTAATGTAGACGTTCCTGTCCTAAACTAATACAGAAAGTTTGCAGTTCTTAATTATTAAATTGTAGCCACAGAGGCATTCGTGTAAGAATATGGGAAGTATTGACTTAGTAACTGGCAGTTAGTGTTTTGATTCAAGTTTTAATTGTATTCATTATTATCCACAGCAAAGGTATAAGGCCATTTTTGCTGACGTAAAATCTCAAAATATAGTTCAAGAATTACAACAATCATTTTTATACCATTTTAAAAACATGGAAGCTTGGTAAACATGCAAAAAAAGTTTTGGCTTTTTCTTCTTAAAATGATAAGATGACTAATCTAGGTGTAGATTTAAAAGCATTGGTTGGTTCGGTCCAATGATGAAAGAACTTCAATCATATTGATTGAAGATAAACCTCATCAAAGTAAATATACAATTAAATATTCTGCGATGCATCCTACCTGTTAACGTTATCAATATCGAGCAAAAAACAAGCCAAAAAATCACGTTTGTTGTACATATGGGTTCTATTTTATTTTTTATTAGCGCCAACAGATAGGTATACAACATCTGTGAAAATTTCAATTGTCTAACTATCACGGTTCTAGAGATACTGCCTGGTGACAGACGGACTGGCGGACGGACGGACGGACGGCGAAGACTTAGTAATAGGGTCCCGTTTTTACCCTTTGGGTACGGAACCCTAAAGATTGTCACTGTACTTTGTAAAACTGACGTTGTAATTTATGGGTAACTGATATCGTATTCAAGACGCGTAGCATCGTTTTGTACCGGAAAATAATTCACTTGTCTTTGTGAATGGCTGTGGCAAACACTTTTTGCAGTAAGTATTTTCCATAAGCAGAAACGTGCGAGGGACTATTTTCCCCGTTGTTACGTAATACATTGTATAAAAGAATCATCAACTTTACAAAGTAGTTTATTTCCTACAAAATCTTGGAAGACGCTAGTGCACGATGAAGCTTCTATTTATTTTTGCTGTTGTCGCATTTTGCACACAAATCGTGTGGGGAAGTACCACACCCGTAGCAAGTACGACCACGCCAAAGCCTTGGACCAAAAAAGTTAAAGACGGCCTGGTAGGTATGAAGTTTCTGACACACTTGTTGAGCTTCGTATTTTTTAATAGACATTACTATATATATAGCTACTCGTGCTGATTCACTGACTCACTGATTGATCACCTCTCCTGAACAATTTTGTATGAAAAAAATTTTTTTCAATAACCATTTCGTATAGAAAGGAAAAATTCATTCGGAGGAAAAATACGGAGAGAGCTGATGATTGAGGATTTCGGAGACGGGTAAAGAGCACGGGCAGGGTATCGAAGCTAGGTGGGGGGTGCTCGACCAAATGTCATTCGAAACGTCATCCAATTGGCAGTGAGCAGAAAAAAAATTCAAAATGGCGGATTCAAAATGGCCGCCGTTCGAATTTTGTCGATATCTCGGAAAGTATAAAAGATGGAAGAACGGTTTCTTGACAAGAAGTGATCAGGACCCTAAGGTCTATTTGATGGAAAGAAAAAAAAATCAAAATGGCGGAATTTATTTTTTTCATAGAAAATGTATGTGGAATTTGAAGGGATTGTTTATGGGAGGGACGACAGCACGCGGGCCACATGTGGCCCGCGCCTCCACGCGCCCTACTAGTATAATATATACTCAGAATCCGGCAGAAAAAATGACGCCAGATTACGGGTGTCAAAAAAGTTTGTTTTGGCAACGTAACAGAAAAACGAGGTTTAAACTACTTACAAAAAATAAGCCAGTTATCAAAAATCTGATTCTGAGCGTTTTTGGATATTATGTAATATTACGGACACAGAAATAAAAATTACAATTAGGTACATCCATAATAATATTTGTATCTTCCGATAAAAATTATGAAAACTGAGATTTTGGAGCAACTTTTGGGAGAACTTGCTGTCGAGAAAATTGTATCCAATCGTGTTTCTGCTTTACACCGATTTTAGATTAAAGACCCAAAATACCTATCTGACGTTTAAATTTTAAAGTAATTGTCTTTATAGTTTATAAACTGAGGTTACAAAAAATCGCTTAATACGCCGTCTACGCCGCTAAGAATATCTTCGCTTTATGGGATATAAGTATATTTTTTATGCCTATAACCCAAAAAAATATCGGTTAAACATACCAGCTTTGTGAAAAGTGATGGATGTCTGTTCTTGGAAAAGGGCCAATAAAGACTGCCAAGTACTATTATTTGTCAGTATCAAACTTTGTGTTACGTTAACTTACTCGTTATTTACCCTCTACACATTAAGTGTAGAGGGTTTAATAATTTGTTTTGCATGAAATAGTTTACATAAAATATTCCACCTAAAATATAATTCTAAGGCGCTCTGCCCACTGGAGACGCGTCCCGCCGCGGTGCGCGGAGCGACAGATAACGCGCGCGGTGACGGAGGCGCAGATCTGCCTTACTTAGCGGTGTAATCTGCTCCCCCGCGCGGTGATGCAGATTGCGACGGCCTCGCGCTAAATAAACTCGTATGTTCACTGTGTTGTCGATCGACGTGGAGAATGGACGAATTTATTCAATTTCAAGATGTTGCAGTTATATTGTCATTTTTAGGATTTTGTATACAAGAATTAAAAGACACTGCGTCCATAGAAGATTTTGGACAGTATCAAATCACGCCCGGGACTGCGGAGCCGGTGTGTCATACCCCGCGGCACGCCCCGCGCTCCCGCGCAGATTGGCAGAAACTGCGCGCGGCCGCCTTCCCGTGCGTTTTCGCGTCGCCAGTGTGTTGTGCTAGGCGTGATTTCTATACAAATTGACATACTTGCATACAAAGTAAAATCTGCCATCCCGCGCTACGCGACGGGGCGCGGTGCAGTGGGCAGAGCGCCTTAGGGCACCTTTGCTAGGACACTTTTTGAGTGCATTTTTAAGTGTTAGTTAATAGCGATTAGTTTACTTATTAAGTTGTGATTGTATATGTATATATATATATTATGTTACATAATTCTACCATGGTTTGAAAGAAATCCAAAATAATGGGGATACTTGCTCTGCACGGAGTGTCAAGTGAGGTACAAAAAAGATAAAACTAAAAAACTTGGTATAGTTACGGAATGAACAGCTTCGTCAATTTTTAAATTGATTCGTTTGCACTGGTCGATTGGACTAGTATGTTGACATTATGGACTCTTGCAAGTTGCAGTAGGTACTAGTGCAAGCGAAAACCGACACTAAGGTGACGAATCTTTTCATTCCGTGACTATATCTACTGGAATGTCTTAGGATTTTCTGCGCTGCTAGCTTGCACATCATCGCAATGACTAGATATAATCACAATAATGCGATATTTAACTTTCAGGGTAAGTTCTTCCAAGGCGCAGCAATATTAAGTACCGTGCAGCAAGCTTCTCATAATCATCGGCACGGTGGAAATCACAAGACGTTGCCAACGACAAAGCCGAAATCTTAATTTAAAATTTAATTATTTAATGAATTGTTAATAAAGTATTTTTTATTTACTTTAAGATGTAGTTTTATTTCTAGATAACTATATTTTAGAACCTGTAGGATGGAAGTTTTAGCGCTTATGCTAGTTTTTCTACTAATAAAAAACTAACTTTTGTTTTCAGTCCTACAGACAAGTTGCACTTAGAAGTTGCGCAAGATGTTTCCTAACACGTTCTGTTTTAGTAGTGGTAGATATTTAGATAATAGAGGTATGGGATTTTACCTGAACTAATCCCTTTATTACAATAATATAATTTCCTTAAGTTCCTACATTCCTGGTACATGCAATTTCCTTGTTAGGTAAACTTATCAAGTTATCACCACTAATTTCACGTGCTCTCAATTAGTTACGAAAGTGCCGACTAGTAGGTATGTGGTACTCAATTAACACGAGCAATAAGCGTACATTGTATAATTTTGGTAGTTGCAGAGAGTTCATGCTATATTATGCTGTTAAAATAACACTTCCTGATCTACGTTGTATACGTACATTATAGGTAGGTACAATTCGGGGTCAAAAATGCATACATAGCTTATAGGCTAAAACGGCGTGCAAGTATCATTAACTGTTAGCAACGTCAATAAACATTAGGTTCAAAATCTTATATGTAATACATGCATGCAAGGAATGTTCTTTGCAGATGCTTTATCGACTTTTGACACTCACTGTACATCGCGCACACGCCGCGGTCTACCATATAATTCGAATTTTGTGTCCCACTGTAAAAAGTTATTATTAAAAAATATACAGTCATATTAACTAAACACTTATGTACAGATGAAGATTTAAGTTTTTTAATAAATAAAGTTTTTTTTATGTATATTTACAATAAAACTTATCACTAGCTCATTTTTTACGCAACAGCCTAGCTGTTCAACGCGGTAATGCAGCCAGTATTCTTGCCACCATTCCACGCGGGCAAGACTTGTATAGTAATTAGAATAAGTTAGTGATAAGTTTTATTGTAAATAAAAATATACATAAAAAAAAAGTTCATAAATTCCTTGAAAATCTAAACCTCCAATCATAAAACGTAACCCTTGAGTAAGCGGTCGTGAAACTAACGTTTACGGTGAAAAGTTTGATTTTATGGAAAATCTGCGCTGCTCGAAACCGCTTATAAATAATACGAAGGTCTATTATATGGATGAACGAGCACTGGGCTCTCGCTGGCGTCCCTGTGTGCTCATTTGACGCCACATTACGGTTCCAGTGTTTAGGTACTGGAATATTTCGAGGACAAAATCGTACAAATAATGACGGTTCGTACCTACTCTTTGATGTGGAAATTGGAATTCAATTTTCTTGGAAAGTAAGAGTTATTACCTATTTAACTTAAACTATCTTGAAATGGAAGCTTTATTATTTAGAAAGCCACCTTGATCAGTTGTTCTCCGTACTCTTACAAATACGTTGTGTTGGTGCAACTGATTATTGTCTAATATGACAAAAAAACCTAATTATGTACAAGTTATAGTTAATTAAGCAACCAATCGAAAAACTAAAAGGTTGTAACCAATGGTTGTAACTGATAAAATCTTTCCAAGTTTTTAGACAAATCGAGAACCCAATACAATAGTGTGCTGTTCCTGAAATAATTATGAACATGTGTGTACATAACAAAACATCAATGTTTCTTAAATTAAAGAGAATTGTTTTTCCAATCGTGTTTTAAAAACTCAATTCAAGATAAAGGTTTGAAGTACCTATCATTTCTCCAAATAGCTATAAGAGTTCGTTTAACGTTAACAAAATATTCAAATCAAATCAAATCAAAATATTATCTTTATTTCATTCACATAGACCTCAGAATACAGCTGTATTCTGAGACATAGACCTAACTTATAGTTATAGGCTCTTGTAAAACGTCAATATGACATTTTTTGCATATGTATGGCGATAGCTATCTACAAGTCGACTTAAAACTTAGTTTACGAGAGTTCAAACGCGGCCTGCACTGAGAAGAAGCCCACAATAAACTCAGCTGGGTTTTGTTTTCTGTTATTACCACTTCACAATGGTTCTTTTTACACGACTGCCCAAAAAAAAGGAGTGTAATGTTTTTAGGGTTCACGTATGTATGTATGTATGTGAGTTTCTTTATTCCACCATAACTTTTGAATGGCTGAACCGATTTGGACAATTAATGGGGTATCGTTATAATCCTTACATTATTTCGGGTAACATAGGCTATATTTTTTTTTTGGAAAAAGTTAATATGGCGACCGTGAGGCGCCAATTTCAAAAGTGGAAATCAAAGTTTTTACTTTTTAGTTCGTAAAACGAACTAAAAAGTAAAAACAGGGCAGTCGTGTTTTTTAATTTTTTAATTATTTTAAACTAATTAAGCTATTATAATTACAGCAGTTCATTCACTCCCACGGATTTGATTCATGTTAATAACCCGTTTTACAGTCACTTTGAACTTATTGAGGTATAAGTTTAATATTTCTAAGCGAAATCATGTTGAAAACGTGAACTTTCTTAGGTACCTACATTGCAAGCTCTCAATATCCATCGAAGAGAAACCCTTAGGTACCCTTAGGATTTTACTTATTAAACTGTCAACTAAACAATAAGGGATACTATAGTAGTAACTCGTAACCTACCTAGGTACTTATATTGGAATAGTTTGTACCTGATTGAATCTTGATTGCGACCGATTTATCATCAGACGGATTGCTCGTTTGTGATACCAAATGCTGTCTGAGATTGATCGCTGTAATTTAGCAAGGAACGATAATAAACTGAAGAATTCGCTACAATACGGTATTTTACTACATTTTTTTAATTGCTTTATTGTAAACTAGGTTATAAATAATGACCTAGGTACATTGAAGATGAATAATAGTTCTTAACTTTTAATTTAATCATTGTTATCCGGACAAGGAAATAAAAAGTTATATAAGCATTTGAATTTTTGTTTAGTCCCTTTCTCGCAAAACGAAAATTTGTATACAGTTACAACGAGTTACTATGGCATGAGTGATAGTGACGTCACTATCCGATCTAGCTATAATATCTCCTATTTTTTTTATTCGATAGGTCTGAGAGTAGAAGGTAAATGATTTCTTACCTCAATATGAGAAATATAATAATGTATAAAATATATGGCAAAACAATTTTTAAGAAGAAAAACTAGAAAAGCAGCTTGTTTTTAGAACTTGAACCTTGAATTGTATCGGACTAATCTATCGGATAAAGCCGTACGTATTTTCCATTTGGTATTTATCGACTATTAATTTGTATAGAGTTACAACGAGTTACTATGGCATGAGTGATAGTGACGTCACTATCCGATCTATCTATATCTCTTTCTAATCAAGATTATTAAATTGCTTATAACTTTTTCGTTATTTATTGGATATCATTAGTTTTTTCAAAATTTTATTTACTATCGAATATTGTTTCAAAATTGTTAAAGTATATAATAGGAGTCAAATTAATAAATATTTTGATTTTAGTATTACACTATTCCGTCTGTAATGCACACTCATTAATTCGCTGACTACGGTTGCCCTTCAAACCACTTCACTTTGCAATCTGCTCACAATGTAGTTGTACAAAGCCATTAGCCATCCGGGCGAACTTTGAAAGGTTTGTTAAAATATGCATCTCACTGCTGGACAAGAACTTCTCCTTTAAATTTAGAGATGAATCAAAATTTTCGACCATCTTTTACTCTACGCGCAACACTAATAATTGTTATAATATATGGCATGTGAGCTCATACGTCTTAATCTCTGATTTAACTTTTCGGAAGTTCACAATTCATTTTAACAGAACAAGAATATATCTTATAGGCGGTAGATAATACTGACTTCTAAAAAAAAGAATCGTAAAACTTGAAGAAATTCAAAAAACCTTCAAGCCTAACTAGATACCTACTATCATCTTAAGTAAGTACTATAAAGCTTCTGAAAAATTTGGAACAAGTTTTCAAGAAAACCCGTTTAGCTGAACTACAACTAGTTGGCATGCTTTATAAACTGCAACATAAATTATGTACAATGTACTTGTAGCAAGCACTGGGAATGGCAAATGACCGGGCTGGTCTGCATAATAGATAAAGGCATCGCGTAAACAATATTATTGTACGCGACAATTTTACTCGCCACCAAATTATATTAACTCACTATAATTATGTATAGTAATATTAATTGTAATTTTAATGTTTATCATATCAAAATAACTCAAAAATAATACGTTGATAGACTCACGCAGCTTTAAAGCAGTTTAAATACTATACGTTTTGATTAAATGTGATTCTCGTGCCACAGCGTTTGTAAGACCGAGAGATTTTTATGTTTTTTCTTATTTTTTTATTCGATCTTAGGTCTGAGAGTAGGAGGTAAATGATTTTTCATACCTCAATATGAGAAATATAATAATATATGGCAAAACAATTTTGTATAATATTTTAATAGAGAAGAATATTCGTATCAGTTCAATCTAGAAAAGCAGCTTGGATTTAGGACGTGAACATTGAATAGCTGTAATGGTCATGCAGACCTATTGTATCTAGTTCAGACTATAAAGCCGTACGTATTTTCCATTTGGTATTTATCGACTATTAACAATAATAGAAGGACGAGTGGATGTGGATTAGTTATACCGAAGAATGAGAAAGATATTCAAAGTGGTTTTAGAAACACTGCTCCACGAGAATTTTATATCTAAGATAAATAGAGATAATAAATATTATAACACAGGTTAGCGCAACAATCAAGTATGTTATTACTGAACACAATAATAATACAAAGCAAACATCAAACTTGCTACAATTGCTGGTATCCAGTAACTTTGGAAAAACTTTTACGAAAACACACATATTATAACGCGTATGGCGATGAAGGCCGTTAGCCAGACTAAAATTTTGGCAACTTCGTTAAAACTTTACCTGCCGAAATTCTGCTTGAGAAAACAATTTTGCTTGATTTAATAACAATATGTGAACTTCGTACAATTAAATTATTTTTTTTTGTATTTTTGTTGCATGTAACCTATCTATTTGCACTAAGCCGTTGTGTTTAGATAAACCTAAATTGAGTTCGGTTTATGCTAAATCTACAAGTCTTATAACTATTAAAAAAATATGTGAATACAATCAAAAGTATTTCTGACTTGATGGCCAAAACTGAAGCACGATTTTGCAAATTTTACTCGCTGGAAAAAACTAGCAAAGTTGCCTCTGCAAATACATAAACCTGCATTTTTCTCAGAACGGGTTACACTAATGTTAATGTTTGGTTGTTTGTTTTATTTTGACCGTTTTAGATTTTTTATAACGTCTGCATTTTCTTGATTTTCACTAAGTTATGTTTCCCCCAATTTTCTTGTCTCTCTAACTTTGCTCTCAACTTAAATCCTAAGTAAAAACCCCCATTAAACAGTGTAACGTAGCTTACAACAACTTGCCTACATCCCCAATTTTAGTAAGCACCTAAGTTAGTGTATCGTTTAATGTTTCATTTTTTTATTAGTCGTTGTATTTTTAGTAACTTGATACCTACTTTAAAAAAACGCAAAATATTTTTCATTCCATTCACGACTGTTTACATTTCAGGTCGTTAAACAATAATTCAATATCCGCTTCTATAAATCAACAATGCCATAGAAAAGATATATTTTATTTTTGTATCTAAAATCACCTCTGAAGATATGAAACGTTATTTTCTTTTTATAACGAGAATATTTCCGGTACTTTGAAGTTTGAATGGACTTCGCGTCGGTCAAGTTTTGTCCTGAAAACGACAAATGGAAAAAATAAAGCATCTATAGAAATAAGAAATAAAATTTGTACATAGGTTAAAACCATTGTGCTTCGCAATTGAAAGAATTTTTTTTTATGAATTTTTCATGAAAGCAATTTTTTGTATCACCAGAGTTTTTGTGAAAAGCACCTATATACATATCTAGACATACAACAACACACGATACATCCTCTCGCTGGTGAAGTAGCAATTTCTATGATCTCATCTACTTTGATGTGTTTCGTGCCGTGAAAACAAAACTAAATAAATAATTTGTCTTTCTTGCATTCAAAATATTTACTTCTCTTTTTTCTAAGCTTCGTCATTCGTGTCTTTGTTTCTACTACTAAGCAAGAGTCAATTATAAAAATGAATGTCTCGTTTCCTTCGGCATATTATTATTATTAATTATTATTAGCTCAGAGTGCACCAATAGGTAGGTACATACATACACAATTAATCTGAAAATTAATAAAGCTGCTATTTCAGTTTAGGGGTAGCCTGTGGGGGTAGCCGACGCGACACAGCGTGAAATGTCTTGTCAAATTACATTAGCATATAACAACGCGTTCTTTAGCATAATTCAGTGAACGCCTAAATTGTGGCCTAAAGAGTCAATAGATCTAAAGCGGTATGTAAACTACTCCTTTTATGTATACTTTAGAGAATATATGTTTAATATATGTTTTAACCAATTGTTCTATCCAATTATTAATGTTATCAATGTGAAAGTTTGAGAGTTTGTATAATTATGGAGAACTCTAAACACGCAGTTATTCTCACAATAATTTTCCATCAATGTTGTCATGTTTTAAGAGTCATGACTCTGGCTTCCTTGACTTCAAAGAGTTGCCTGTCACTGATTTGGACGCTGACACATGCGGGGCTAGGCCGTGCGTGTCTTCTTTTGTGAATATCTTTTCTCTTTCTAATCCACATAAATAGACTGACAAAAAAGATCGACAAAAGTAGATAAAATTATCTCTACATACACATGCTCCATAGTCGGAATGCAGAGGCGAGCAGGAATATAATAATAAACCGCAAAGCTTGTTTGTTTAGCCAAAATAAAGCTCGTTTAAAAATGTATGAAAGTTTAAAAGCTTATAAAATAGTCTACTTGGAGACGAGAGATAGTCAACGGAGTATTTTTGCCTTTTGCCTTTTTTCAGGGTCACCTTTCCTGAAAGTAAAAACGAATATTATAGAATCCACAAATATGAAACAAATATACGAGGTAATCGATGCGCTACGATCCAAAATCGGTAATTAATCCAAAACTAATTAAATGGAATGTCTCAACCTTTGGAATGGAATGGAATCGCTTACTTACATGCCCGAAAACCGCAAGTCATTTGAGCCATTGCCATTGCGTCATTCCTTCAAAAAAAGTACGACTTTCATTCTTGTGCTGGCTCCAAAAATTTCAGTGGATCTTTGAGATGCCTCTTGCATCTTGGATTTTGCAATGGATTTTCTTGGACCCCTTTGTGACGTTGTCGCTCGCCTGCTAAAGAGAATCACAAGTCAGAGCGCGAGCGACGACGTTTATAAATCTATGCAAAAGTCATTCGAGCCATTGCTGTTGCCAACTTTCTTAAATAAACGCACATTTTCCAAACTTCTGCCAATTATGTTGCAACGTTATGGAGGGCGTTCCGAAAAATAATTTCTACAAAAAAAAATTACTTACTGAAAATTTAATTAGTAAAATTTCAATAATGCTAATTAACCCTCTATTCTTCTGAAGCTATCGATACTTGGATAAATAAAGTACGTAATTTATACGTCTTTTAGATATATTTGGCTGTTCACACCTTTTCTCAATCCTTTTAGATATGCTGTAATTTTAAAATAGGAAGGAACTATGTAGGTAGGTAATCTCTGTAAATACTTACGGTAGGTATCTTCAGTAAAACATTTCATTTAATTTCACATAAGTGCTCATAAAGGGACCTCTCTTAGATACAATTGACTGCGAGGGTTATTACAGGGAGTTTAATGGAATAAGGTCCCTGTTAACCGATTTAAGTATAATGTAAGCAACATTAGGGCATGTTATAAATTACTTTGAAGCTTAACCTAAACATTTAAGATAACGATAATGTATTTTCGTATAAATAACGTCAAGTTTAAAGTCGTGTTGATTCGAGATCATGCAACTAGCTTTGTTCTCATGTAGACCTGAGTACATCTATATACTTCTTTATGAAGCTGCAGAGGATACAAGATACAAAATAATACATACATATTTACAAAAGGGTTTGGTAACATCCTACCGAACTATTTAGCTATACCTATCCCACCAAATAGATGAGTAGATATGTACAAAACGGTTTGGTAACATCTTACCGAACTATTTAGCTATCTCCCACCAAACAGTTGAGTAGATATTTCAAATACTTATTTATCTAAATACTTCAGGAAATTGTTATCAAACATTTAGCTATTTATTTTACTAAACAGGTTCATTACTTTTTTACATAACTTTTCATTTAGCTAATATTAACCAAGCATTTAGCAGTCCTTCGGTAGCTAAACAGTTATGTAAAATTTTACGTGAAATTCGGTTAATTACAATTGAATTTTTTAATTAATTATGGTGTGAAGAGTTTTTTTTTTGTTTTTTGAACGCTGATCTCAGGAACTTTGTTGTATTAGATATTTCATTTATGGAGGAAGGCTATAGGCTATAAAACATCACGCTACAATTATTAGGAGCGGAGTATTGATCAAAAATGGTGCAAAAACCGGGAAAAATTGATCCTTTTGAAGAGCTTCCGTTGCTTGTACTGCGAAAACTTTATTATTTATTAAACTTTATATTTCTTAACCCAAAACTACCCAAAAATCATGTATCTATGATTATGATGGAATTGTTCTCCTTTAAAAGTTCTAAAAAAAGTCCGCGACACCATCATGTCTACACTATAACAGGATATGTACAAACCAAAATTCACGCGGGTGGAGCCACTGGCAACAACTAGTATCTATAATATTATATGGTTGTTACCATTACCCGCGGCTTCGTTGACGTTCATCCTCTTTCACCTCGTTAGTGGTTCAATTTTCAAAGATCCTATCTTAAGGGCGTAGACGGTTTGTATTTTTCGCTCTTATGAATACGTGCGTCCGTTGCGACGAATATGACAGAAAAACGACGTATCTATTACCCACGATACCTTTTAGTGGAACGTGTTCATACGAGTAGGTTTATCCCAGTCAGACAGACAGACGGACGGGCAACTAAGTAATAATAATAATTTATAAGGTACGGACCCTTAAAAAGAAAAATCAACCTGTGATTCCGTCATCCCTGTGATTAAAACTTATAAAGAGTGGATCAGTTATTATCAATTTGTCAGTAGGTATGGCTGTTTAAACGCGCTTTTCATCGGAACGTCTGACCCAATTTCAATGAGACTTTCACAGACTTCACAAAGAGCATTAAAAATGCCCGTTGAAATTTTTAAAACTGACATCCATGCGAGCGTAATCTAGCTTGTAAAAATATTTCACAAGAGTTAAGTAGGTAATCTTTTCTGCATAATGTAAGTATTTTATGTAATCTCTAGACGTGTTAAAGCTTTTGCTCTAGAGGTACGAGTACTATGTTGGATAAAACGCTTCTCGAAATATGTTCATTAATCAGCTAAGAAGCTGCGAGTAAGAAGCTGAGTCAGCAAAAATTACCAGAGCGATGCTGTGATGTGGCTGAGATGAATATAATTAATTATGCGCATGTTTAAAGTTCTCTTCCGCTAAATTGCATACGTTAACGTGAATCTAAAACCAATCACCGTTATAATATATGTAAAGAATATGATAGAATTAATTAAACAAAATAACGAGGGCTCACTTCACAGACCACCAGTTGTCGCGATTAAACGATCGTAAGCACCCATTAAAGTTCGGAGATAAGTAAACGGTTTTTTTTTCATGTACTTAAGTATATGAAAATCTGTTTTATAAATGTACAAGTAAAGTCCTTTTATCACGGGCTTTATATTAATATGTACAGTTACATCTTTGTCAATCCCTATAGATTTCGTCCATATTATCAATAATAATTATTACTCGTATCAACTGAATACTGAATTAAGGGGGGATGGTATGGTAAATAGGTCTACTGTTGTCGGATTTTAACACATTTCATTTAAATCGGCTGTGATGTCGGAACAAGTCGCACCATATATGGGCTCCTTTTCACTGTTTACGGAACCCTAAAAAACATATACGTAGGTAAAGATTGTCATATTATTTCAAAATGAATGCCTCTCCACTACATTATTCTCTTAACTTGTAAGCGTAAGCACGTCGTGGAACGGCTATTTATAATATAAATAATTATAACCTCTCGCATCAACGCAAATATGTACCTATCAGACTTCACTTTATTCCTATCAGCTTAGAGCCTTAGACTCTAGTATAAACTTTTGTGTGGATATTTGGTGCGTACAAATTAATGAGTTAAGCCCTTCTGTTACATCTGAAACAGTTGAAACTCTGGAACAATTTCTTTAGACAGTAATTTTTTCATTCTGTCGTAAAATCGCACGTGTCTCCAAACAGATAATTTTCCGAGTACAGTCCATGTTAATTTTGTTTACGAAATATTAGGGTTCCCTACCAAATCGTAAAAGTCGGACCTTTCAGGTGCGAATTCATCCGTCCATCTGTCCATCTATCTATCTCTTAGAGTCCATTATTTTAGTGACTACTAAAGCTCAACATGATGTTTGAAATAGTTTGAAAGAATAGTTGCCTAACGTTATTGCAATAAAAAATTTTAAACAATTTTTAATTTTATTTTAAAAGGGGGGAAGGGTGAATCAGGACAATGAAACTTCAAAGTGAGCTTCACCCTCCAATCCTTCCAATAAGAGAAGAAAGTGAAACTCTGAGAAAAAAACAATGACAATCAAAAGGTATTCAATTTCATGTATATAGTTTAACAAATCCAAGAAAATCCGTCGGAGCTGCCATTGCTATTTTCGTTTCCAATATCAATTAATGTAATTAGGAAGTATTGATAAACTGCCGGTAAGTATATGAGAAGTATCAAGAAATTGAATTTAGTCATCAACTGGGTAAACAGCACCATCAACACCGTCATATTAGGCAGAAAACAGCAGATATGGCGGATTTTCTTGGATTTCTAATTATACTGATAGGTTCTTAGTTCTTACTTTCATTAAGTCGGGGAGTTTCAAAAAAATTATTTAATCCTTTTTCAATTACAAGTCTGCAAAAGTCGTGGGTGTTTTAAATTTTTTTTAATTTTCCACTTGTTATATTAGCAATAGGCAGGTAATCTTCCACAAAGTTAGCTTTGGTAGTATGGAACCCTCGGTGCACGAGACTGACTCGCACCTGGCCGCTTTTATGAGGTATCGTGACGCTCAGTGTTTTCACAGGCTTCAGTGTATTCAACCTTTAATAAAGAAACGTACGGTCCTTTTTAACGAAAATACTTTTGGGGCCGTCGTAAAAATCGGAGTCGTGAAACCCATAATGCTTTAACTTTTCCACTTTGTGTCAGCTGCTACATCTAAACCCGTTCGGCGCACAGCGTTTATATTAAACCGCATATTTTGTCTGAACATCGTCTGGCACGTAGCTACAAAGGCGAACACCGATAAGAAACCTGAGGATATGGTCATCAGAACATTTTACGCAAACCATCTTCATACAACAAAATAGTAGAGTCGTCTATCAAAATCAACTATTACGCCATAATATGGCGGAAATCGTCTCCATGAAAACGTGCGTGTAGACTATTGACAAGTGATCTGTGGCGGAGACCGCGGCCTATGGAAATACTGCTGTCGGCTTACCACTGACGCTGTCGGTGCCAAAACAGACACCTGTGGAGTGGCACCGATAAACTTACGACACTTTTTCTAGCGGTCCGGCGCGTCCAGAGTCTATTTGTTTAAACGAATAGACGGAGCGAATTTGACCATGCCACATTTTTTTTGTTTTATAGTATCTATCACATCGCAATCTATGTCCAAAGTAAGCGATAGCTTGTGTTACGGGTACTTATTTTAATTAATTATAATTGATTTTTGTAATTAATATTTAATACAACTGATACAATATACAGAAAAACGCATAGACGCTGGAAAACATTCATGCTTCATTCACTACTGAAATTTTCTCATAGGCCTAAATATAAGCTCTTATGCAAAGTCAAAACTCTTCCGCCAGGTTCGGAAGTCAGGTTAGCACCCTGTTATACTGTCAAATAAATACCGATAGCTTGATTGAAAGATAACTTGGTTGATAGGATTGGTTAGATATAAACGCGACAATAATTAATTAATGTGTCATTAATGTTATAGTGTTCGGTTCGTATAGAGTGGTTAATTCATTTAGATTATGAATTATATTGAGCCTGTGCCTTAAACCGGATCAATTTAATGATCTAATTATTATCGATAGCAGCGGTCCTACTAAATAATCGGATTATATGCAATAATAATTATTATATTATTATGTTATTACTTCAAGGATAAATTGCAATATATTTAGGAAAAAATTCCGTTACCATTGTGTAGGTAAGTTATATTTTATTAACCGATTTAAAAAAAAGAGATCGTGTATTCGACCCGTATGTTTGTCCGCGATTATTGAATATATCGTTTAGATCGCATCGTATTAGTGTTATAGTGTTCGGTTCGTATAGAGTAGTTAATTAAATTTAGTATAATATTAGACATTAGTATAGCATTTTAAGGAGGACTGTGCAGCGCCCCGACAAGCCGCCGAGGCTTATAGGTACCAAGCAAACAATGTGTAAATATGTATTTTTATTTGATTAAATAAATAAATAAATAAAAAAAATTAGATTGAGCCTTGAACCGGATCAATGATTACACATGTACATGTTTTGTAAAATGTGAACCTTAGATTTTGTATCATGAGTATAACTCCAGTCACTCAATAATAATATCACAGTAAAAAATGTCGTTCTTCGTTTTAACATTTACGACCAAAGTAATAGGCATAAGGTTTCGATACGCTATGAAATGAAAATGTGATTTCAAATTGAAATAAACGACGGGAGAAAAGGTTTTCGTTATTTATCTGTTAGTTAGATAATATTATAAAATCCTCGCAAAAACTACTGAAAAGAAAAATAAAATTAAATAGGTACGCAGCCGATTTTTGGCTCGTGAGAAAATGTGGAAATTCGTAGTTGGTAAAACTTATCTGATGTTTAGCGATTTTAAGGTAGCTAGTATATTTAACGTCAAGTTCAAACTACCTGGCCTTTAAAATTTTCTTTTATGCATTCCTACATTAATAAAAACGGGCTATAAACTTTACACTCAAAGGACTGCAGTGTAATGTTGAAACATTGTTGGTACGAGTATAATAATATAACCACAATGTCGCGTGCATATTAATTCTAACACACGAAAAGAGCATTATACGAGATGTATATACGAGAGCTATGGTAACATTATTATAGTATAATGTATACATAACGTCAGCTTTTGTATGATTTACGGGGTAATTTTGTGCATGTTTTGCAAAGTTGAATGGACCAATTGCAACAATTATTTATTTTAACAATATATCTTTTTATTAATAATATAGGTACCTTTATTCTCTCCTTTATTTTTATTACAATTCAATAATATTTTTAACAATATTTCTTAAAAATATTTCTAAAAAAAATGAAGTGGGAGGGGAATTCTTCAGCAAAGCTTCTGCGAACAGGTAGTAGAGATTTGGCACAACAGAATTGGTGCCACTGTGTGTAAGCGTTGTAAAAAGGTATATCATAAAAACTTCGTTCTGACATTCTTTATACTTAATAAAAATTGTAATTAAGTTACTTTTACGAATGAAAAAATTTCATTTTGCAGTGATTATGGAAGAACAATTTACAAGTTATCTAATAAAAATCTGATTACAAAATTCCGAGGAGCTGAGTTTCGTACTTATTTTAATATTACATCATTATATATTATACTAGCTGTTGCCCGCGGCTCCGCTCGCGTGAATTTAGGTTTTTCACTACTTCTGCGGGAACCATCGCTTTTTCCGGGATAAAAAGTACCATAATGTGTTAATCCAGGTAATAATCCATCTCCATTCCAAATTTCAGCTAAATCGGATTCGTAGTTGCAGCGTGAAGGAGTAACAGACAAACACACACATTAGTGGCGAAGGGTGAAAATCTGAAAAAGGGAACCCGGAAACGTACTTACCTAAAAGAATATCAGCTGTTCCCCGCCTATTAAAGACCCACCTTCTTAATATACCTATGAAAGAAAGCACTCGTATTTTGGAATATTTTGTGGCTTTGAAAAAAGCCTTTTTATGTATTTGTGAGACACATCCATGCTTGCTTGCTTTATTATAAATACACCCTGAACCCAAACCAAATTCAAAACCATAACCATTTTAGTTTCAGTCAAATTAAAAGATAATGCGAAGAGAACACAGATAAAAAAAAATGTGTTACATAGAAAACAAGAGGGCAGGAGAGGACTTATTATTTGTATTCTAAAGCAATACGCCTGTTCTTTTTTACGAAATGAGCTAAAATGTTGTCATAAAAATTACTTTGACTTTTGATTTTTATCAACAAATTCTTTTCTATTGACATAATGGCTAAATCCGATAATCTTTCTTCTTTTTGGGTATTTCTAACGTACGTTTGAATACGTTTTAGAGCGGAAAATGATCGTTCTGCGGATGCTACAGTTATAGGGAGAGTCAAAAACATACTACTTAAAGTAAGCACTTGTGGAAATGCATCACACAATGACGTATTTTTTAAATGCAAGTATAGTTCATAAGTATCGTGTTTATTTAGTGACGCAGATGTGTATAAGACTTTAAGTTCATTTTTTAGTGCCGTGAAATCGAAAATTCTCGGGAATAAAGTCAACAAAGATGATATTTTGTCATCGGGAAACGACTGGCTGTACTGCGCGTATTTGGTTTTATTTAGTAAATCAAGGAAAGATAGTTTAGAGAATGATCTGTATCTGTGATTAATTTGTGATTTAACGTTGTTAATAATTTCCATAAAAAGGCGCTTGTAATTAGTTTTTAGGTCTATGTCAGAGTTCAGTCTGGAACGTCTTCGAGGTGGTTCACAGATCTGGTGAATACTATCGTAGATGGATTCGAATTTTTCTATAAATTGTTGAGAAATCCAACTTTCGAAAGATTCTACTTCGCGTTTAGCAACTTCTATGTCAACTTGTTTGCTTTGTAACAAGGAAAAGAGGATTTCAGTTTTTTCAAAAATTTCAGAGAAAACATGCAATAGGAAACAAAATTGCATGTCCTCCAGTTTATGAACAAGGCAGTCGGCCATCGAGACAGATTCTCTGTCCCAAGACTCTGGCGAGTCTAAGATGGAGTTTAATGTTTGAATTATATCAGTCCTACAATTGAAAATGACATTAATAATTCGCGAGTGATAGTGCCATCGTGTTTCCGCAACTCCCGGCAAGCGACGGTTAGCTATTTCTTTTAGGAGGTTAGAGCGTTTTGATGATTTATTAAAAAAGCGGACAAGACTATTAATGTGACCAAAGAAAACTTTTAATTCTGTGATACATTCTAATGAGCGGCTCAATACTAGATTTAATATATGTGCATAACATGGAATAAAAATTGCCATGGGGCACTCATTTCGAATTTTTGCTTGTACTCCCCCTTGCTCGCCAGACATGACTGCAGCCCCGTCGTAAGATTGACCCACTAATTTATCTTTACAGTTATATTCTTGGAGAATATTTACTAACATTGTTGCCAAAACATCGGCACCCCGGCTACCGCTGACGTCAAAAAAACCCAAAAATCGCTCTTCCACCCCACACTGCGATAAATAACGTAATATAACAGTTAACTGTTCTCTGTGACTGACGTCTGGTGTTTCATCAATCATAGCAGAGACAAACTTTGCACTCCCGATTTCTGATTTGATCTGGTCCCTAATAACTGAAGCAATACAATGAATTAGGTCATTTTGAATCTCACTCGAAAGACCTGAAAATATGGGATTTGTAGACGTAGAACACATCTCTAAATGTGTGTCCATAACAGTGTCATATTTACGTAAATACAATAAAGTTTCGATGTAATTTCCGCGGTTATCCGATCCCGATCTTTCATTATGACCACGAAATGGTAATTCCTGTTTTCCTAATAGAATGACAGTATCGATGAAACGTTTCATCAATTCGCGATTGTGGTCCACTTTCCTATTATGCGCTTCGTATGAATTTGAAAGAAAAAGCTCGATCCTTGAGTTCCCAAAATCATGCATTAACAAACAACTGCGAATGTGTTTTTCCGTCTGTACGTGTTTTTTTGCAGAATTTACTAAATTATTAATATCTGTGAAACCAGTACGACTCCAAACTGAATTCGAATCCGAAAATAACATACATGGAAAACAAAACATTTTATTCAGTTTACAACTGCCAGTCATCCAGGAATATTTATCATAAAGAGATTTATGGAAATGTTTAACAAATCCGTCCCGCCTCTTATAATCTATAGTCATATCTGGAACAGCGCGGCCTAATTGAATTACATGTTTTTTGTTTTCAAAACTCAATTTAGAAAAGTTACTATCGTTTCGTAACAAGAAATCGGTTAGACAACAATCTATGTGAATTAATGCCATTTCTGTTGTTGACTTACTAAACTGAAACTAAATTATCGTGAACTTACAGTTACATTATAAGTTATTAATCACTAGCCCCAATTCAATAGGTATATCAAAATAAAACACCACACAAAACTTTAAAAATCAAACACACATGGACGCTTCACAAAAACAAATGCAATTTGCAAAAAACAACTATGATCCTTCAAAATACAAAATAGTACTATGTATCTGTTAAAACAGTACAAATAATACACTTTTTAATTTGGAGGTATAATAAAGGAACTCGATTTCTATCGGCTTAATACGCCAAATTCGTCTGACCTGTCAGAGTTGCAAATTCGTATTCGCTACTGGGCCAGATTAAATTGGTGGCTCCTTGTTGGTCACCCGTAAAGCGAGTCAGAGCTATACAAATGAAAGAGATAAATACTAAGCAAAAAGCTATCTGCGAAAGCCGATGTTTTGCGGCTTGTTATACCATTGTATTAGCTGGTATGCTTAAAACTAACAAAAAAATAATTTAGCATGAGTGTCTCGAACCTTTGGCCTACATTTATGTCACTAGTAGTGCGCTACGCTATATGCCAATTCTTAAAGGGAAGCCGATAGGAATCGTGTTATATTGACTCTTCGCCACTGGTCACACATATATACAAAACTTTCACCCTTATTATATTATAGTGTAATGTGCACATATAAACTTTCGTACTTTAAATACGCCGCTCCCAAAATAGGTTCAGTGCTAATGCCGAGTTTCACGATCTTTAAACTTCAAAAACACGGGACTTTCATACAAACTCCCAACCCCTATTTCACCCCCTTAGGGAAGGATTTTCTCAAAACCGTTTCTTAACTGACAACTACCCATTAGAAAGAACCTACTTTCCAAATTTCAAGTCAACAGTAACAATATTAAAATGTTCACATAAAAACTTTCATCCCCTAAGGGGAATTTTCCAAAACGACTTATACAAATTTTTAATATCTGAAGCTGATAACCTAAATGACGATTTTCACGTCTCTAACTTCAAAAACACGGGACTTTCATATAAACTTCCAACCCCTATTTCACCCCCTTAGAGGGGTAGTTTCTCAAAATCGTTTCTTATCTGACAACTACCCATTAAAAAGAACCTACTTTCCAAATTTCAAGTCAACAGTAACAATATTAAAATTTTCACATAAAAACTTTCATCCCCTATTTTACCACCCTTAAAGGGGAATTTTCCAAAACGACTTATACGAATTTTTAATATCTGAAGCTGATAACCTAAATGACGATTTTCACGTCTCTAACTTCAAAAACACGGGACTTTCATTTAAACTTCCAACCCCTATTTCACCCCCTTAGAGGGGTAGTTTCTCAAAATCGTTTCTTAGCTGACACCTACCCATTACAAAGAACCTACCTTTCAAATTTCAAGTCAACAGTAACAATATTAAAATTTTCACATAAAAACTTTCATCCCCTATTTTACCACCCTTAAAGGGGAATTTTCCAAAACGACTTATACGAATTTTTAATATCTGAAGCTGATAACCTAAATGACGATTTTCACGTCTCTAACTTCAAAAACACGGGACTTTCATTTAAACTTCCAACCCCTATTTCACCCCCTTAGAGGGGTAGTTTCTCAAAATCGTTTCTTAGCTGACACCTACCCATTACAAAGAACCTACCTTTCAAATTTCAAGTTTGTAGGCTTTATACTTCCTGAGATATCGTGATTAGTCAGTGAGTGAGTGAGTGAGTGAGTGGTAACTCTCTTTTATATATATAGATTAACTATACATAGAAAAAAATATCTCCGACTAACAAGTCACGACGATATGAATCCTGAACATATTATTTTTATTAAAATTATAACATACTTACTTCGTGGAATAATTGAGAACACAATCAGTGTTAAGGTGGTTCCCCATCAAAGAAACTTGGCAACATTTGCATTTGGAACACGCTTTATTTTCATAAAATTCTGTAAATCAAACACTCCACCGTAGGATCTCGGTAGGTACTTATATTTTGGTTTTGAAAATGTTGAAGATACTGCACAGATCAAAACTAAACTATTTTAAATCGTATAATCGTATAGTCATTTCGTGGTCTTCTTTATTGTTACCCCTAAATACTAAGATAGGTATTATTTTTAGGGTTTCGTACCCAAAGGGTAAAAACGGGACCCTATTACTAAGACTTTGCTGTCCGTCCGTCTATCCGTCCGTCACAAGGCTGTATCTCTTGAACCGTGATAGTTTCACACCTGTGTTACACACTAGAAATTTTCACAAATCATGTCAGTATTTCCGTTGCCGCTATAACAAAAAATACTAAAAAAATAGAATAAAATGAAGATTAAAGGGGGTTCAAATACAATTACTGCTATTAGAGATGGCGGTACGGCACCAGTACTACTCTACTTGATGTGTAGTAGTAGTAGGGTATTGAGAGTTCTGGCTTCTGCATGTCATCTCGCTACGTTATAAAGATAATTAATAATAAATAAATAAAATGCCTTTTATTTCTCCAATTTACAATAAAATGAACTTTACATTGAATAAAAAATAATAAATCACTAAGTAGGAGAACAACGTGACTCGCACTTGACCAATTTTTAGAGATACATATATCAGCTTATTCTTCGTATAAAAATATTTGTCACGCATTCCAACGTTGCATAGGTATTTCATGAAATACGAGGCAAAAGTAAGAGCATCCAACGTCTAGCTAACATGTAGCTGAAGCTCGGATTGCAAGGAGATTTCCAGTCCATTTGTTAGCTAGCTATTCATGCAGGCCACTTTGTATCCGCTGAAGTGGAAATAAAACTCTTGAGATGCTCCGTGATCCGGCATAATACCTACCAGTCGAAGATTCACCTGTATCTAGAATAAGATCTTATGATCTTATCTCACGAAATATCTTGACCAATAACGTTTAGCTATTTACTTAAAGCACGTTCCTATGTAGGTACTTATAGGTATACAGATGGCTGGAGAAGCAATTAAGTATAACATAATATCTAACGATTGGGATTTATGTATAGCACGCATATCTGTTACATATCATTTAACATGTAGGTTCATAGCCACTATTACAGAGGCTGTTTTAATTTTATGATACTAACAACGATTTTTCTTACAATTATCATCACAGAATGATCAAATCACAAAAAAAAGAAAAACTTACTTGTTGTTCAATCAGTTTTCAATTCTTTCTACAACAAATCTCGGTAACTATAATATATTATGACGGAGCAGTTAGTAGGTATGTGGTTGAATAACACTGGACAATGATAACAATAAAGTTTTATTTAAAAATATTAAAAAAAACTGAGTCCATTACTGGTCGCGGAGCTTTAACGGCCCAAGCCACTGGTGGTCAGGGTTACTGTTTTTTTTTTAATATTTTTGAGTTTTTTTTTAAAAATTTTTTACAAAAAATTTTAAAAATATTATTAAGTTGTAATAAAAATATTATATACCTATCAACAAATACGAAATTCTGTAAATGAGCCTAAGGAACTACGTAAGGAATGACACACACTTTTCCATTTTATCACCACAGCACAAACTGCTGGAAACGAGGTTTCAACGACAGGAAAATGACACGGTTTTGTAACGGAAATACGACTCGCAACGGGTTCCGCTTGGCGACGGAAACATTTTATGCGTTTAAGTATGTGAAAAAATGGTTTGCTTAATATTAGGCACTTTTATGGTATAACATAATAACCTGTCAAGTGCGAGTCGGACTCGCGCACTGAGGGTTCCGTACTTCAACCGGAGGAATAAAACCATAAAAACCACTTTTCTTATCGAACCGCAAAACTAACTTTGTTTTTAGAGGTTTTATTGTAAATATCAAAAAACTACTTATTAGATCTCGTTCAAACCAATTTTCGGTGGAAGTTTGCATGGTAATGTACATCATATATTTTTTTAGTTTTATCATACTCTTATTTTAGAAGTTACAGGGGGGGGGGACACACATTTTACCACTTTGGAAGTGTCTCTCGCGCAAGCTATTCATTTTAGAAAAAAATGATTTTAGAAACCTTACTATCATTTTTGAAGACCTATCCATAGATACCCCACACATATGGGTTTGATGAAAAAAAATTTTTTGAGTTTCAGTTCTAAGTATGGGGCACCCCCAAAATTTATTACTTTTTTTTAAATTTTGTGTGAAAACCTTAATGCGGTTCACAGAATACATCTACTTACCAAGTTTCAACAGTATAGCTCTTATAGTTTCGGAAAAAAGTGGCTGTGACAGACGGACAGACAGACATGACGAATTTATAAGGGTTCCGTTTTTTGCCATTCGACTACGGAACCCTAAAAATGGAGCCCTAACTACTGCTACTGAGCTTCTAGATTCTTCACATACCAGAGTAGGTACCTATGTCCATAAAAAAATTACTAGCAAATAAGAAACTGCTTTGTAAACTAAAATTTATCAGCATGCTTACATGCTTAGTATAAAGTGGCTCGGCTTTTATTTGCGCTGCTTTGGTTCTGCATATAATATCCGATAAGAAACCTGATATTAAAATGATAAAATAAGTTATTGTCATCAAGTGCGACGGCTCAACGGAAAGTTAATGTGACAGCGAAATTCTGAAACCTCGTTACGTGCCATCTCTCAAAATTCTATAGGTGACTGCCGAGCGAACTACATCGTGGCCTTACTACTGGTGTCGAAGCCTACCTTTCTAAGTCGAAACAGACACTTTTGACACTAGTAAACTAGCGGCATTGTCGTGCGGTTCGCCGGATCCTGTGTAGGTACATGTCTATTCTGTCCTTACTCTAATTTCAATCTGTTCCACACTTACAACGTTAAACAAAACAGAACCCATTTGCTGCAGACAGTAATGTGTGTAATGTAAAACCTTACCCGGTGACAAGTCGAATGATATAACATCAACAGTTGGACTGGAGCCAAGTTGAAACCAAAGAGAAAGGAGGCGAGGCGTTAATAAAGTGTCGCGAGGAATACAATTTGAAATAACATTTTAATAAAGATTTTGAAAATATTACGAGTATAGTCTAAGACAACGACGTTTCAGCTTTAATTTTCAGGGTAACTTAGAACGTAAGGCGATAGTTTGTATGTACATGTGTGTGTTTGTATGAGTGAGTGTGTGTGTGCATTTTATCTCGGAAAACCGCATAGAGCGCGTAGAATTGGTGAAAAACTGCATTTTCAGCATTTGGGAACAATTCGAGTAACGTATAGCATAATATAACCTCTGCGTCGGAAATCGTGGCTTCGATTCCCGAAATGAATGTTTGTTTTTACACGACTGCCCAAAAAAAGGAGTGTAATGTTTTTAATTTTTATAAATAAATATCGTATATTAATAAATATTTTTTTAACAGTTACCTATTATAGCAATATAATATCTGACATATTACTAAGACTAATTAGAAGTATTTTATAGGATATTTTATTATTTTTATAAGTAGATTTTTAATTTGATAAAAATTGTTTTCATTTTCCATTAATTGTTATTTCTTCGTCTTGCACGAATAAAACAATCCTGTATTAATATTTTGCAAGCGTCTGCAAATTAATTAATAATTGTGATAAATAAGGTATATTTTGATAACTACTCTGTTTCGAGTTTCGACTTTCACCCTTACAAATTCTATAGACTGTTCAAACTCTACGCTTGTAACAAAGTGTTCTTACGAATTCCCGTCTTCGAGAAATAAAGAGCAAGTGTTTTAATTAAACAAGTAAAAGCTACGAGTGGGTGATGTATGCAGCAGGAAGGATTAGTCAGTTGTGTTGTAGTCTCAGTTAATTAATTTTAAGCGCTACAAACATTTACTGTCTTGAAATTAACATTATTAATATGAAAGATGAATATCTCAATCTTATGTTTGTCATTCTAACTTTGTATATGACTATAACCGCACTGGACTATTGAATCAAACTTTCCGATATAGTTGCTACGTAGGTACTTAGGTACTACCGAGTAGTTTCTCAACAGATAGTTAGTGTCTTGTCAGACAATTATTAGATAGAATCTCAAGTAGGCATCAGTTATAATTGGAGCCCAGCGTAACCATTGACCACTCAAATAATGCCATGCTCTGTGGCGTACGAATATCAAATACAGGCCTGCTTTCCATCAAAGCGGAGAGGAGAGAAGTGTTTTAATTAACCAATCAGATTTCGTTCTTCCACACCTTGTAACTAACCTATACCTACCTATATGAAAAAGAACCGCTCTTGACTCTTGATACGTAAGAACAATACAAACATATCGCTTGGCAAACTATCTGAGTAACGAGGGTGATAACCCGAAGCAATACAAAGATAAATAATCAAACTTAGACAAAGTCATAATTTGACCACTTGTTCGTGTATAAGAGCAGAGCGTGTTCGTGTATTGGAAAATTCTAATGACCTATGGAAATGGGCTTAATCGATAAGGTAAACGAAGTATTATCGCATGGCAATATTCATTCAATAATGTAGAGATACATGGTTTTCACCATATGCGCGCAGTCGATCAAGATCGCCGCGCGACATATATAAGGGGACGCGGGTCGCCGAGAGCGCCTGTGTCCGAGATGGTATGAGCGAAAGACATAAAGACTTCTGATGGCTAGTGCGTCATGTTGGTGGTCATGACGAATCTTATGAATAATAAATATGAATATTAGCAGAGTCTAGTAAGACTCTTCTAAGATGGCTAACACAGCGAATGCCCGTACTATGGTACTATGGGAAGACGTCCTAAGTGGCGCATCTTGTCTGTATGACGTCGAGTGTATTGATGTGTCGCAGCTGGCTGTTGCACTATAAGTTAATACGGTAGGCTGCGCCTTCAGGCCTCGATGTTTGCAGAATGTCTCTTGGTCTCTAGTATGCGTAACACCACGCTTAAGGTGCTGATCTCTTATCCTCACCGGGATAAGAATATAACACATATCTGGGGCGGTACAACCGTTAGGGGCGCTCTTGTAAGAGAGTGCCCCACCTTATCACATAGGTGTAACCTCCACCTTAATGAGGCTCTTTATCTCATATCCTTACGGGGATGTGAACATAGGTGAAAACCGCCACCTTAATGCGGCCGGACTTACATCTCTTATGAGAGATGAGGGGGAGAGCTCACCCTTCGGGGCGCCTTTGGATCCGAGGCGGATGCGGGAGCTCACCATCCTGGGCGAGTGCGGGGCTCTGTATCATCTTTTCCATAAAGATGCCTTTATCGAACGCTTACCGAACGCAGTGCTAGGCGTATGGAGGCATATAGTCGAAGTACGCCGGGCTGTTAGTAGGGTCTTATCGAACGCTTACCGAACGCAGTGCTGGTGTATGGAGGCATATAGTCGAAGTACGCCGGGCTGTTAGTAGGGTCTATTCGAACACTTACCGAACGCAGTGCTTGGAGTATGGAGGCTTGTAATAGTTGAAGTACGCCGGGCTGCTAGTAGGGCCATACATAATAACCTTATTATGAAGCAAGAACCTGTTATAAGGATCAGACATTGCGTCTGGTCCTATTTTTATCACTTTATAAATTATGGTCTTGGGTTTGGCAGTAGCCGGGTCCAGGACCTATTTTTATCACTTGATAAATTATGATGGCTTTGGGACTAGTGGACTCATGACTTCTGACGCTCTAAAAGAATTTGGGATACTACTATGAACACAACATATAAAAGGGTCCTACCGTTAGATAATCACGTGCCAACCTGAGAAAGATCAATATTTTGATGAATTAAGGAAGTATAGGGTATTTTATAAGTAGGACCTAGTTGAAACAGTTACAACCTCTGGTCCGCTTAGCTTCGTTGAATCAAGAGGAGAGTCGGCGGCACCGCTGTCTCGTTCCCCACCGCCTTTTCCCCGCGTCTCGGACACCAAAAAACGTCATTCAATTGACGCTACCCACAGCTCACATCTCATCTGTGCTACGCATCTCCTCTCCTCTCTTCTCGTCTCCGATTTGGTGGAAACCGGGCCTAGATGACGCAGGTATACCGTCACTCTTACTACTTCCCTTCGTCAATAAATTTTATGCGAAATCTGATAATACAGCAGAAAACGAGACTGCAACCCTCATTATCGGAGTCCGTCTGACATCCTTGTGACATCCAATCTACTCGCTACATGAAACTTTAACGTTTATTCTAGAAAATATTCTTTTCTTGTTGATGAAAATCGCCAGTTCTTACTGAAGCTGGAAAATGGCTCTATCAATATTCACAATATTTTTTCTTTAATATACAGGGTTATATAAAAAATACCAGAAATATCTCGACACTTAATTGATATCATTAAAAGTAACAACTTTTGTTTTACAACTTTTGTTTTAACTCGGTATTTTGAGAAATATCACTTATTCAATATTTTGCACACATTCTTTCTTTGTAAGTACTCTGTAGTCTACACGTAATATCGGCAACGCCGCGCGTGGTCACTGATCCGTGATTCGTCCTCCCCGCCTCGCACGCTGCACCCCTTCGTCGTTAGGCTAAGCGCACACTGCGAAAAATAATCGCATGTGATTAATATTCGCAAGTGCGATGCGAATTTGTCAGTATTTTGTGTTATATGGAAAAATACTTGAGTCCCGCGCACTGCGGAAATAGTCGCAAGCGCAACTCTCTCATGTGACATGATTGCTCCCTGTCTTTCGTGGTGCGAAAATAAATCGTGGGTTTTTTACACACTACAAGTTAGTACTTGACTGCGATCTCACCTGATGGTAAGTGATTATGCAGCCGAAGATGTTAGCGTACTAACTTGGAAGGGGTAAGTATAACCCACTCCTTACGGTTTCTACACAGCATCGCGCCGGAACGCTAAATCGCTTGGCGGTGCCTCTTTGCTGGTAGGGTGGTAACTAGCCACGGCCCAAGCCTCCCACCAGTCCAGTTCTAAGAAAAATTAGAAATTATAAAGTTCCAAAGAGGCCCGTGGCGGGAATCGAACCCGCGATTTCCCACTCAAATCCGAGCGCGCGCCACTGCGCCAGGAAGATCAACAAAAAATCGACAAAGGTTGTGGTGAGCGTAGGTATAATATACGGATTGCGATTAAGTTTCGCATTGAACATGCGGAAAAAATCGCATCGCAGTGTGCGCTTAGCTTTAATCTTTCGCCAGTTATTGTGAGTATTGTGCATCTTTATCTTTCTCATTAGCACCGCCTATGTCTTAACCTGTCGCAGCGGTTTGGCAACAGGGACAGTCATAATCGCTGATTACCTGTATTTCGTTTCACAGTGTAATGTCACGTTACAGAAATAACATAATTTATTAAATTTTTGTATGACACAAATTAATACGAAATTTTGGAAAGTTGTAGAACAAAAGTTGTTACTTTTAATGATATCATTTTAGTGTCGAGAGATTTCTGGTATTTTTTATATAATATATATATATATATTATGTATATATAGCTATGCTTATAATATATATGCTATATAATATATATATTATGTATATATAGCTATGCTTGTGCTGATTGACTGATTGATCACCTCTCCTGAACAATTTTGTATGGAAAAATTTTTTTTCATGGATGATTTCATGTAAAGGGGAAAAATTCATGAGGAAGAAAAATATAGCGAGAGCTGATGATTGAGGATTTCGAAGACGGGTGAAGAGCACAGCCAGGGTATTGAAGATAAGTGTGGGGCGCTCGACCAAATGTCATTTGAAACGTCATCCAATTGGCAGTGAGCTGAAAAAAATTTCAAAATGGCGGATTCAAAATGGCCGCCATTCGAATTTCGTCGATATCTCGGAAAGTATAAAAGATGGAAGAACGGTTTCTTGACAAGAGTTGATTAGGATCCGAAGGTCTATACGATTGATAGAAAAAAAATTCAAAATGGCGAAATTTTTTTTTCCATAGAAAAATGTATAGCGAATTTTGAAGAGACGAAAAGTTGAAAACTTTGCAAGTGTTTGACGTGGTTCTTCAGAGAACTTCCAGAAAATAATGGAATGTGATGATGATTGAGGGTTTCTAAGATGGTCGAGGAGCACGGGCAAGGTATTATAGTTAGGTGGGGACTGCTCAAACAAAAAATACTTGGACCCTCATGCAATTGGCAGTGAGCTGAAAAAAATCCAAAATGGCGGATTCAAGATGGCCGCCATACAAATTACGTGTTGTTCTATCTCGGAAAGTATAAAAGATAAGAGATTGGTTTCTTAGCAAGAGGTGATCAGGATCTCAAGGTTTACGGGATGAATGGAAAAAAATTCAAAGTGGCGGAATTTATTTTTCGATGGAAAATGTACCTACATGCCACAATAAGTAGGGAACTATGGAAGTCATTGACTCAGTTCTACGGAGAACCACCAGAGAAAAATATGAGAAAAGAATATGATGATCTAGGATTTCGATGATGATTGAGGAGCACGGTCGTGGTTTTAAAGATAGTTAAGGGCTGCTCGAACAAAAATACGCTGAACCTCATCCAATGAGGTTCAGCGGTATTTTTTGTTGGAACAGCCCTTAACTATCTTTAAAACCATGACCGTGCTCCTAGGTAAGTTTTTCAGCCCACTGCCAATCGGATTCCAATTGGCGATGGAGATGACGGCGATAGTTTTATGGGCGGGAAGACAGCACGCGGGCCACATGTGGCCCGCGCCCACACGCGCCCTACTAGTTATTATTATACTATATATAGCTCGATTACCACTCACTCACTGACTGACTGACTGACTCATTGACATAATTGTTCTCCCAGAAGGAGTCTGAAAACGATATAATGATGTATGGGGGATATGTTTGGGTGCGGGATTCGAGTAGGGAAAAATTATGACATTTCAGAAAAACAAGATGGCGGCCGACGTGACTTCTGTAACTTTTTTGTATTCCGACCGATTTCGTTCAAACTCGCAACGATTGTAGATATTAGTAAACGATTAATAGAAAAAATGGAAAATTTTGGAAAAACAAGATGGCGGCCGAGATTTTCGCAAAATTTTCTCCTGTAAAATTTTGTATGAAAAATTTTTTTTTCACAAACACTTTGGTATAGAGGAGAACTATTTCTTTCGGGGACAGTATGGAGAGAGCTGATGATTGAGGATTTCAGAGACGGGTGAAGAGCACGCTAAAGGTATTGGAGATAGGTGGGGGGTGCTCGACCAAATATCATATGAAACCTCGTCCAATTACCAATGAGCTGAAAAAAATTCAAAATGGCGGAAAAAACATGGCCGCCATACAAATTTTGTTGGTCTCTATCTCGGAGGGTATGATAGTTGGAAAAGTGGTTTCATAGCAAAAGATGATTGAAATGGGAATATCTATTTAGTGACAAGAAAAAAAATTCAAAATGGCGGTTTTTTTTTTTTTTTTTAATGTATGGAGAGACCTAGAAGGAGACTGAAAACGATAATATGATGTTTATGGGATATGTTTGAGTACGGGATTCGAGTAGGGGGAAAATATAACATTTCCGAAAAACAAGATGGCGGCCGACGTGATTTCTGTAACTTTTTTGTTTTCCAATCAATTTCGCTCAAACTCGCAAGGAATGTAGGACTTGGTAAACGATTAAAAGAAAATGTGGAAAAATTTGGGAAAACAAAATGGCGGCCGATATTTTCGAAAAATTCTCTCCTGTAAAATTTTGTATTAAAACATTTTTTTTACAAACACTTTCGTAAAGAGGAGATTTATTTCTTTCGGGGACAGTATGGAGAGAGCTGATGATTGAGGATTTCGGAGACGGGTGAAGGGCTCAGCAAGGGTATCGAAGATAGGTGGGGGGTGCTCGACCAAATTTCATTCGAAACCTCGTGCAATTGCCAATGCGCTGAAAAAAAATTCAAAATGGCGAAAAAAAAATGGCCGCCATACAAATTTCATGGGTGTCTTTCTCAGAAAGTATGAAAGATAGAAAAGTAGTTTCTTAGCAAAAGATGATCAGGACGAAGAGTTCTATATATTGAAAAGAAAAAAAATTCAAAATGGCGGAACATTTTTTTCATACTAAGTTGAATGGCGATTATACCTACTATAAGAAAATCCAAAGTTTTGTTAAATCCGAGTATGAGCGACCACGTAAATTGCTACAAGCAGTTACGCGGTCCGCTTTAGCGGGCCGCGCCCCCACGCGAAAAACTAGTTAATATATATATAGCTACTCGTGCTGATTGACTGATTGATCACCTCTCCTGAACAATTTTGTATGGAAAATTTTTTTTTCATGGATGATTTCATATAGAGGGGAAAAATTCATGAGGAAGAAAAATATAGCGAGAGCTGATGATTGAGGATTTCGAAGACGGGTGAAGAGCACAGCCAGGGTGTCGCAGATAGGTGGGGGGTGCTCGACCAAATGTCATTTGAAACGTCATCCAATTGGCAATGAGCTGAAAAAAATTTCAAAATGGCGGATTCAAAATTTCCGCCATTCGTATTTCGTCGATATCTCGGAAAGTATAAAAGATGGAAGAACGGTTTCTTGACAAAAAGTAATCAGGACCCGAAGGTCTATTCGATGGAAAGAAAAAAAAATTCAAAATGGCGGAATTTATTTTTTCATATAAAATGAAGGGGGAATTTTTTATAGGCGGGAAGACAGCACGCGGGCCACATGTGGCCCGCGCCTCCACGCGCCCTACTAGTATAATAATATCTCATTCGGTATGATAATAATTAAGCAAATATAAAATACTTAACAAAAAGAGTATCAAGAAAAATATCATATTGCTTACGTCATTGATAATAAAATAAGAATATTAAATAATGAACGTAATATTATTGAGTGCCCCGTGATATGATGTTTTCATGATAAGGGTATTTTCCAATGGCTTGTGACACAATTACACAGTTGATTGACTTTATTTAGAACCAGCAGCGGCGGCGCGGCGGCGGCGGGTCGGGGTAGGTATGTACTTGCGCAGAAATTGCTCGCAAAATTCAAACAGATTTTCCTGTTTATACCTGTGCGATGTGGTTTATCTGGAGCAGGGAATGGCCACTTTTTAGCTAAGTTTGTTATAACATGAATATTACGATAATGCATTTCTAGTTCCTACGTTATCCCTACTTACATTGCATTGTTTTAAAAATAACATTAATCGGTCAAATGCGAGACGGGCTCGCGCACTTAGAGTTTTCTAGGGGGTTAGTTATTCAAAGGCTTTTAGAAAAATAGTAACCCCGAGGAAATATTGCCAACCTAATCTTGAATCTCATAAGTAGGTGCCTGATTCCATTCAAAATTGATAACCATTTTACGAATAGTCAAATAAAAAAATTGCTAACAATGCCAGCGACAATACAAGAGGCGTCCTTGATGTCAATGAACGTTGACTTGTATGTAGACATTGTATGGATCGGTGCCTATATAAATATTTCAATCCACGATCACACGCCCCACTCTGTCAAACTCCATGCGAAACGAATGAAACATAAGCGATTTGACAGAGTGGGGCACGTTTTCGTAGATTAAAATATCTAAGTAAGTATAACAGACTTCTTGATCTGCTTATTGTTGAAAAAGGTCGTAGGGTGTCACATACTGTTTATATCAAATAATAATAAAATAAGACATTACTTATATCGATTTGTCTATTTTTTTCCTTTTGGTTTTCTGAAAATTAAAAATTATACATGTGATATATCTAATCTAAATTATATTCATCTTATCTAAATTACTATTTACTACATAGAATCCAAATTTCAGATTTGGTCATTATGATCTATCTCCGTGCAGTAAATTGGTATTTTAACTGTCATTTGGTAAATTAAATAAACAACAAACAAAATAAATATTTCAGTAATCAAAGTAGGAATTTCACAAAAAAATAATGTTAATTTTAAAGTTACTTCTCTTATTTTATAACAGTTAAAGTTATTTTGGTGAAATATAGGAGGATTAATGGAGTTTAGTATCAATAAAGTAATGTAAAAACGGTCTCCCACCCTATCGGACGGAACGGAGTAGGGGTATATACGCATATACCCCTACTCCGTTCCGTCGTGGGTAAAAATAAGAAAAGTCATTTTACTGCATCGATTTAAAAGTCAAAGTATACTAGAAGTAAAACCCACAAAGGTCGAATATCCGATCGTACAAACAGAGACGGATGGACAAACTAGTGTGCGAAATTGGGTTCCTTAAACATGGAATTAGGGATTTCACATGGAATCCTAAAAGAGCCATGACCGCTCATAATAACAAAACTCTCCGAAACCACACACGACATAAACAATGCTATTCACTTAGATACTAAATATTTGAACACAAAACAGAAACGCTCATAGCACAGAATATAGTAGTAACTAGCTTTTGCGCGCGGCTTTGCCCGCGGTATTTTCGTATTTCCACAAACCCAGAGATTCAGATTTTTCAAAAACCTAAATTTCTTTATCAACCTTAGCCTTTATACTTACTTTCTAGAAAGTAGCTTATGTGGTAATTATGGGATATCGTCTATCTCCATTCCAAATTTCAGCCAATCATTCCGGGACAAAAAGTAGCCTTTGTATTTATCCAAGTAACAATCTTTCACCACTTAAATTTCCAGCCAAATCGGTTCAGTAGTTATGGCGTGGAGGAGTAGTACTTCCCGATAAATTTTGCGGTAAACACGGATTTTCCAGAATAAAAGATAAGCTGTATAATAATCCAGGATATCGTCTATCTTCTCTCCATATTACTAAATCATTTCTGTAGTTACAGCATAAAGGTATTTCTACCGCGAAAATTACGGTTTTTCACATATTTCTCTGAATCTATGGATATATCCGGGATAAAATTAGCCTATGTATTAATGCACGATGTAATCTATCTCCATTCCAAATTTCAGCCAAGTCGGTTCAGTAATCGCAGCGTAAAGGATTTTTCTCCTGCGTGGAAATCGATTTTTCAAAAATCCCGTTAAACCATGGATTTTTCCGGGATGAAAAGTAACCTTAGTTCTAAATCATTACATAATTTACCTTCGATCCAAATTTTTGTCAAATCGCTTCAGTAGTTACGGCATAAAAGAGTTTTTCTCCCGCGTGAATTTTGGTTTTTCACACATCTCGCGGAAACCATTGATTTTTCGAGATAAAAAGTAGCCTATTCATTAATCCAGGATATAATCTATATCCTTTCCAAATTTCAGTCAAGTCGGTTCAGTAATTACGGTGTGAACGATTTTAATCAGGCGTGGAATTTGATTTTTCAAATATCCCGCAAAAACCGCGTAATTTTCCGAGATAAAAAGTAACCTAAGTGCTAGATCATTATATAATGGACCTCTTATTCAAATTTTAGCCTAATCGTTTCAGTAGTTGCGGCGTAAGGGAGTTTTTCTCCCGCAGGAATTTTGGTCTTTCACGCATCCCGCGGAAATCATGTTTTTTTTTTGGGATAAAAAGTAGCCTATGTATTAAACCGGGATATAATCTACCTCTATCCCAAATTTCAGACAAATCGATTCAGAAATTGCGACGTGTGAGGAGTATTTCCCCCGCGCGTATTTCTATTTTTTACAAATTTCGCGGGAACCATAGATTTTTGTGGGATAAAAAGTAGTGTATTTATTAATCCAGAATATAATTTAACTCTTGTTCAAATTTCAGCCAGTTTCGATCAGTAAATGCGGCGTGAAGGAGCATTTCTTCGTTATATCTTTGGACCCCCGTTTCACCCCCCTAGGAGCTAGTCTCATAAGTAGGGGTGGAATTAAAGATCGAGGAACTTTGTTATTTTTATCCAAAATCCTACATACCGATTTTAATGAACACAACTTGAAAATTGACGGATTTCCATATATGTAAAATAAAATTCTTTATTTAACACCCTTAGCGGTAGAATTTCAAAAATTCCTTTCTTAGTACACATCTAGGATGTTAAAAGAATATTCCCTGAAAATTTCATGTTTCTACGTTCAACCGTTTGGGCAGTAGCTTGTCCAAAAGCCAGCCAGCCGGGACCAAGCGTTTTCTAGTTTCAACCCCTTTTTTAGAGAGTTAGGGGTGAAATTTCTAAAATCCCTCGGACTCCCATTCTCTTATTTTTATTCGAAAGTCTATATACCAATTTTCATGAATCTAACTTGAAAAATGAGGGACTTTCATACAAACCTAAATCCCTTATTTAGCCCCCTTAGGGGTAGAATTTCAAAAAACTCTTTCTTAGCGAGCGGTTTGGGTTCACAAAGAATCTTCCCTGAAAAATTCAAGTTCTTACGTTCAGCCGTTTGGGCTGTAGCTTGTCTGTCAGTCAGTCAATCAGGACAAAGCCTTTTATAGTTATAGATTATTCTAAACTGAAACAAAGTAAGCTAACAAAACTGAAAAGTTGAATTCGTATGTTGTTTGAACACACATTTGTGGTTTCAATAAAGACAGAATGTATGTACTTATACAGTATAGTTGTTTTCAACAGTGATTACTTTTTGAAAAGAACAATAGCAATACGGTGGATATGTAGAGAGCGTAGGCAGCTAAAACGTGAAAATTTCCCGACCAAACCTAATTTGAACGAATTGTTTCCCATTTCGGCTTTAATTAAGGATGCGAATGTTTCAATCAGGTTACTTTCTATGGGAGCGTATATTGATTACTATATATTCAGATACTTTTAAATTATATTCGGAGATATAGCAGGTATACCTATAGGTATTTTTGTTTGGTACGATTAACAGTATACCTACCTTTATGCGTTTATTGAAAAAGAAAAAAGACATTATGAATTGTATTTATCTTTTCATTAATATACAATTCACGTGTCAATTTTTGTTACCAAACTCGTCCACAACGGCTCTACCGATTGTTATGAAATTTTCTATGTATGCTCGGCCTGAGGTCGAAGCTGTTTTTACGTGTACCGGATCAGCCAGTTGTAAGTAGGTATAATGTTATGTCAGTTAAAACAAATAGCGGTAACTGTAAAATTATACTTAGTATATTTTAGTATTAAGTACCACACAGCATGTATAGTACAGGTAGGTATAGTTAACTATCTCTACACCCGTTTTCATAAGTGACAAACATCTGCCCATACTCGGTCGTTAGTCATAGGGAATTTATTTGAAAATATATTTTTTAAACCTAGTTATATTATTATATATTTGAAAATGAATAATATTTTATTCACTTCACTTTGATTCACTTTGATTTTATAAGTATTCATTTTGATTCACTTTCGGTGACAAAAAACGTGCGATTTTGTTACGAATGAATTTTACTTGATATACCTAGAGTTATAGAGTAGGTACCTAGGTGTTTCATAAAATTCTCCATGAACCCAAGTTTAAAAAAAAACGTTTTATTTCACAAATCATACTGAAATTAAATAATTATCTCAGAATGCATCACAGACGGAATTTAATTACCGCTGTAGGTACAACAGAAAATCAATTGAATAAAAATTCTTTAATTTTTTCTTTCCTCTTTAGTTCTCATCAAACGAAGAAATTGTTATAAGTGAAATTAATAATTATCCCTATGAATTTGAACGACCTAACCAATTCATAGAACCGAAGAATGGCAACGAGAGGTCGAGGTGATTCCATTGTTATTACGAAATAATAAAAGACAGTGAAATGACGCAAACTACTTAACTTGGCATGAGTGATAAGGGTTCCAAATTAAGGTAACGTTCTGACATATTGTCATAAAGATATTAGATATACTTATTTATAGGTAAAAGATGAGATCCGGCGCTTTCTGAAGAATTTGGATGATGACGCATTAAAATGTCATTATACATGTTACGCTCAAAGATCAAAAACGCTCATTGAGCGGAAAAATAGCTCACAACGCGATGTGGTCACAGTAAAATATCCACATAGCGCAATTCGTGTTATGGCTCTAATGAAAACGCGCACGACGCGTTGTGGCCATCAAAGAAAGACCAAATAGCGAAACTCGTGTCGTGGCTTACATGCTATTCGATCTCAACGCGTTGTGGCAATGTTATGTGTTATGACAGGTTATGACAGGTTGTAAAATCTTACAACCTGTCCGTCGTGATATGGTTAACACAATGAATGCTCCGAACGCGTCATGGCTTTTCTTCATTGCCACAACGCGTTGAGATCGAATAGCATGTAAGCCACGACACGAATTTCGCTATTTGGTCTTTCTTTGATTGCCACAACGCGTCTTGCGCGTTTTCATTAGAGCCATATCACGAATTTCGCTATGTGGATATTTTACTGTGACCACATCGCGTTGTGAGCTATTTTTCCGCTCAATGAGCGTTTTCGATCTTTGAGTGCAACATAGATACATACAATCCACAAAACTTGTTGAATTAGGAAATTATTATATATCTACTTAGTTGATAAACAACTTTCCTTAGTTCAACTTAAAGTTATTTGTTCGATGAAAAAATATTAAAACCAATTCAATACTCATTAAAACTCACGTGACTACATTATATTATATCTGAAAAGTGCAAATGATAACACTTTATTCTAAAAAAAATTCTAGAGAAGAGAAAAGAGAATTTGAAAGTCATACATAGTTCTTGTGAAGAACAGCAGAAGAAACACATATGCCATGTTTTTTTCAGCGGTACCTAAGTAACTCTTCCCTCCCTTCCCTTAAGCTTTTTATATCATATCCTTTTTGACGTGATAACGTTCAATAAATTGATGAACACCAGCAACGCACATGAAAAATAGTGACGTTCCGCGTAACGTTCCACCTGAGCCTGTGCGTGCAAGCGAGAGCGCGCAACAAGCGATAGAGAGGCACGATAAAACAAACGATAGAGAGGCCAACTATGACGTTATCACGTAAATCTATCGTCCGTCCCGCTGCTGATGTGGCTGGTCGTGACCTGGCGGGAGCGCGGTGAATACGACAGTGAATCCCGTACTCCCGCCAGCTGGTTCGCCGCGGAAACAGACAGTTTTTAGTGGGTGCAAGCCCCACATAACCCATCCGTTTCCCCTGACGGAGGGGTATGGTTTAGGCATTTTCTGTCTATAAAAAAAATCTATCGTCCGACTTTACAGACAACCAATTTTTTTATATTCGTAAAATACGTGTGAATATACGTGACTATAGAAGTTTCTGAGATAACTCTGAACATACTTCACGGGAAGTGTCGTCATACGAGCTCGGCTGGGAATATTTTCACCGAATAATATTGTTCATTTGATATAAATTTTTATTAAATATGGAAAGCTCAAAAAAATTAAAATATATAACAATATTGCTATAAAACTTGTATATTTTGGTATAAATCTTTCCAAATTTAATAAGTTAATTGTTCAAGTGCGAGTCGGCGTCGCGCACTGAGGGTTCCGTACTATCAAGAGCAATTGCTGCAATTCCCATCAAAACACCTCTACACAACAAATTCAAAACTCGTAAATCACGTTTATGGGCCCCCCTTAAAAAAATATTTTATTTTAATTTATTTTTGTGTGAATTTATATTTTAAGCTTCTACCTGTTGCCGTTATCAATATCGAACAAAAACAAGCAAAAAATCACGTTTGTTGTACAAGAGCCCTATTAAAATTTTTTTAGTAATAATTGTTATAGCGGCAACAGAAATACATCATCTGTGAAAATTTCAAGTGTTCAAGAGATACAACCTGGTGACAGACGGACGGACAGCGAAGTCTTAGTAATAGTCTCGTTTTTACCCTTTGGGTACGGAACCCTAATTTTATGAATTTTAGTAGACTTTCTTATCATTTTGCGCAGCAAGTATAATTTATGTTCATGATAAAACAATTCCCCGGGCAAGTTTCCTCTGCAGGTGCTATCATGTTGAGTGCTCTTCTGATTTACGGATACATTTTAATGAAATTTGGCGTCTATACCAGGCAAGAAACCTTAACTTATGGACCCTTACCTTAAGGGGATTTATTGAATTTATTTTTGTCTTTCTCACTCTTACGGATACGTTGGTAGGTGCGACATGCAGCCGCGTCGCGGGAGAATATAACAGAAAAACGACATTTTACCGAATTACTCAAAAACTAAGCCTGTTATCAAAAATCTGTTTCGAAGCATTTTTGGATATTATTATTACTGATACATAAAAACAAAAATTACAATTACATCCATTGTAGATTCCGATAAATATTAGAAAAAATGAGATTTTAGAGCAAATTTTGGGAGAACTTTCTATCGAGAAATTTTTATCCAATCGTGTTTCTGCTTTTAAGCGATTTTAGATTTAAGACCCAAAATACTTGACGTTTAAATTTTAAAGTAATTGTCTTTATAGTTTTTAAATAAAACTTAATTCAAATTCGCTTAAATACCGCTTCTACGCCGTTAATGATTATTATTTGCGTCTATACCAGGCAAGAAACCTTAACATAAGGACCCTTACCTTAACCAAGACGTCTGGACGTCAACTCAAGAGGCTATTCGTATATTATTCATTTAATTGAGGTACTCATGACTTAATATATTTTTGAATAAAGAAAGTAGAATAAATAAATTAATTAATAAAACCTAGGTTTTCATTTGAGGTACAACAATAGCTGTTTATCAGAATACAATCAATTCTATGAAACAACTGTATAATCGCAAAATTCGCTTAGTTACCGTAAATATTGGCTATTTCGGTCTTTCTTTTAAAAGATGTCCAAACTTGAGTACAAATATCTTTTCATTTTAACGATTAAAATAAAAGGATCTGTAAATGTATATAAATTATCATTAGAAAAAAAAATAAGATTATTTTTTTGTATAGTTAGAAGTAGGCATTCGAGTCTTCATTAAAATAATATATTTACAAACCAGTTTTAGATACACGACCCTTCAAGCAGGTAAATCGAAAATTGGTAATATAAATATTTTGTTTGCATGAATTGAAAAAAGGATTTTCTTTTTCATATTTCTATAATTCGAAAATCCTTTGACGGATTTACGTGCGACCTGTGCGTGCGACTATAATATAAGAATAATTATTATTCTCCCACGATATTGTCCTTCGAATATTAAATCAAAGTATGACTAAGTGAAGTATGACGCAATACCGGAGTTTAATTATGCCTCTTCTAAAGAGGTGAATTTTCAACTGAATGACGTAGGTAACGTGTGAATTTCATGGTGATCAGCAATTTTTTAAGTTACCTTTGTATTTTTTTTCAATAAATCAATATGACGGAATACAATTTTTATCTAATAACTACGCATATTTTTTTATTATTCTACTATTTGCAATAGTTTTTACAGCTTCTTAGGGTTCCGTACACAAAGGGTAAAAAACGGGACCCAATTACTGAGATCCGCCCGTCCGTCCATCCGTCCGCCCGTCCGTCTGTCACCATGCTGTATCTCTTGAACCGTGATAGTTACACATTTGCAGAGATGATGTATTTCCGTTGCGACTATAACAACAAATACTAAAAAATACAATAAAATTAAAATAAAAGGGGACTGCTTTCTGTGGCTCCCATATAAAAAACGTATTTTTTTATTTCCGTTGCCTCTATAACAATAAATACTAATAAATATAATAAAATAAAGATGTAAGGGGGCTCCCATCTGTGGCTCCCATTTAACAAACGTGATTTTTTGCTCGTTTTTGGTCGATGATCTAGAACACCCATTATTACTCTACTTGTATAGTAGTACTATAGTATAATTGAGCGTTCTTGCTTCTGCATAATCACCTCGCTGCGATATATAGATACCTAATGCTACAAAACCCTTCGTGCGCGAATCCGCCTCGCACTTGTGAGAGGGCACCGAAATCAAGCTCACAAAGAGTTGAGTTGAAAGAGTTGCGTGGCAAAAAATTATTTTGAGAAAAAACTACTCAATGTATGATAGCAGAGTAAACTTATTTCAAGTAATGAATACATAAACTATGTTCAATAATAATTTTCTTTAGAGTTTACATACTCCTAATCTGTAGGTATTTACGCTCAAAATTGCAATATATTTATTCACTTTAAAATCAATATTTTTTTTTATATAAGAATCATTAAACATAGATTATGATGAAACAAATCGAAATTATACTTCATTTTGAGCCCAACACGTCAAATAATGTAGTAATCACTGCAGTTCTACGTTTGTATGAAGAAAGTGCCGGCAAGGGCGCACTTAAAGACCAAGTGGTCGTGTAAGAAATATAAACTGAAATAAATACAACTGTAAGAGTAGGTACCTATGGCTGAAATACGTTAATAAATAGAAATTTACCCATGACGATGCAGAGTACTGGGTAAATTCCAGAAAAGTTTTACTGGTCTCAATAATATAATTGTATCAAAGTTGTCCCTAAATTGCCTAATTATTTTCTGTCCCAACTTTACTGTTGCCCTAAACTTCAGGGTTAACAATAATAAAACCGGCCAAGTGCGAGTCGGACTCGCGCACCGAGGGTTCCGTACTTAAGAAGTACTGAAGCAAAACAATCAGGCAAAAACCAATATGTTTATTTGACGACGAGTACTTAGAAGAACTTGCGTTTAACGCTTTAAGTTTGAGGGATTTTCATTTAAAATCTTAGCCACGCATTTCGGTAAAACCACGTTAAAACGGTAATAATTACCTTTGTTAATGAACCGCAAAACTAACTTTGTTTGTAGAGGTTTATTGTTAATATCAAAAAAACTATGCTAGTTAGAGCATTGGCTATAGTTTTCCTGTAAAATATACGTAAATTCCTATTGACCATAATTATTTAAGATTTTTTCGATTGGTAAACTCCGGAGATAAGGGGAACGGTATTTTTTTAGACATTTTCCCCGATAAATCAATAACTATCATGACTAAAAATAATTAAAAATCGGTTTTAGAATGTACAAAGTAAACCCTTTCATATGATACCCCACACAGTACAGTTATCTCACTTTTAAATTTCAATCCTCCGATTTTCCCCCCTTTTTAAATAAGAACAAAAATAATTTCCATTTTTTTTTATTCCAGTGTCATTGGGCCACTAATATACACAACTATTCCAAATTTCATATCGATAGCTCCGGTAGTTACTGAAATAATCGAGTGTGACGGACAGACAGACGGACAGACAGACGGACAGACAGACGGAGAAAGTCGCACCATAAGGGTTCCATTTTACCATTTTGGTACGGAACCCTAAAAATGAGAAGTCGTCTCTAGAGCTAAAAGTTCCATATCAAAGTATGATAACGATAAGGATCAACGTCACGCGTCGTTAGTATTCCTTCCAATTTATAAATACGATAACCTTTACATTACACGGAAATTTCATAAAAATATTCCTTCAAAAAATATTTCATAAGGGAAAAACTTTTTCCTACTTATGTTATGATATCAATTTGTTTGCCTGTTGAGGCTGTGTCACGTACATAGTTAAATCTTTTAATGGCCAATTTTATAAAATCCGAATAAATAAATTGCTACTTTTACATCATTACTTTTTCTTCTCTATCTCTATCTATGGCCTATAGAATCGGGATACTTTCATTTCCCGATTTTTTTATTATAATGATATTACCACAGTGTTAAGACCATTCATGCGTTGAAATTATGCTTGAGTCAAAATTGTCAATTTTCGACGGAAGATAAGTGTCATGTGTTCAATTATTGATTAGATAATTGCTAATAATAAATAATATGAATTATTTGGCATTTCATAATCTAGTTTTTGTCTCAAAAATATTTATAAATATGTGTATAACTTTCTCATTAGAAAGTTTAAGATAAAGGCTAATTACTCACTTAGCGGTGGAAGCTCTATTTTGATGCAAGATATTTGCCATGTTTCATAACACAAACTTATAACAATGACATATTTAGAAAATTAATAACATTTACTAAAAAATGTCTCAAAAAAAAACACGATTTTCCTATAAGTATTTTCATTCAAAAACCATAAACCGAAAAGTGTCATTTTTAGCATTTTTCGATAAATTAAATGTATTATTTTAGGATAAAATCCAAGATATTTTGTTATTTCTGAATTATAGTAATTTGATTCAATTAATATTCAATGTCACTGGTTATTTACTATTTTAATAAGTTGTATATTTATTTTACTATAATTTTTTTTGTAATACCATTTTCCGCGCAAAATTGCGTCTGCGGGAACGGAATTCTTTTTTTGTATGGAGCGACACGCGATTCACACCGTGCCGCATAAACGCTCTTAAAAGATCCTACTACCTTTAAACTGTGATATTACTTACATTACGATTCGGCCCATTCGGAATTGAAAACACGCATTCGATGTTGACTTTCTGCAGTGTTGGAAAAATTTGATAATATTTCAGGGACGCCCAAAATATAGCCGTTTCAGAGGATATAAAAAAGCTTCTTTATTTTTATATCGGAAACTGATTGAATCACTGAGGTTTTTTTTTATTTAAAGTGAAAAATAGTTCTACGCCTCTATCTGTATTCAGGGAACACAGATAACTGTAGGTTTCGCAATTTACATTTTGCAGATGAGGTACAAAGCAAGAGCTTCATTGGTGAAATAGTTTTCATGAAAAAACTATACCTTACTGGGGGGCTATTCACGTAAAATTTTCATACACTCAGTGATGTAACTAAATCAAGATATAAAATAAAAAATAATAATTTTAAGTCTATCGGTTTAAAGTGTAAAATTGAATATACCTACTTTAATGTAAGAAATGTTATTGAGCTAAACTTAAATGGAATATCACAATACTCGGCCATTTTGCGTTTTTAACTACATTCAGTTTACGCTCTATGTCAAAAGTTGTAAAATTAATTTTTCAGTGTTCGCAAAAAATATAATTTAATTTCAATATCGTCTGCTTTTATTGCAAATGCCATCACTTTTTTAAACATTTCACTTCACAAAATGTAGCTGACGCGTTACGTGAATAGCCCCTCTGAGTCACAAATCCCATCTCATCTCAGGGATGGATCTCTCATCAGTGAATCGAGAGACACGCTTGTGAATGGACGCGTCGTCGTAGCGTTTTCAGCTCACGTTCGAAGTTCCGCTAAAGTTTTCACTGTGAAACGAATTTTCAAATGATGTGATTGTGTTGTTTATATTTTCAAGTTTAATCGAACGGCAAACGGAATACCTCAACATGTTTTTCTCACTACTAGCTGTTGTGTTTATCGCAAGTAAGTAATAATTAATGAGAGGCTTTTAAGGCTGGGAAAGGCTTTTGGTGTTATAGATACTTCTTCATATAATATGAAAGGAATATCTGCTTGTGTGGAAAATATTTTAGCAAAATTGTTGAAGTTTTGGAAGCAGGTGTTAGTACTTTCCTACAGCATAATTATTTTGTGGTTCGTTGATTACTTTTTTCAACCGAAGTCAAAAGAAACGGAGGAGGTTCTCAAGTCGACTTATATTTTTTAACGCATAAATTTTTACTGAATAGTCCGATTTCAACAATTCTTTTTTTTGTTCTGTAGCTTTGTAGCTAGTCTAAAAGATAGACGTCAGTTGCAAGTTTTTGCGGAGAATATTACTTTTAATACGATCTTCGGTTGAATTTCAATATTATTATTTTTTTTTTTTTTTTTTTAACGCTATATACTGTTTTTTATTGCATAGAAATACAGATAAAGTACAAATTTAGCAAAGAAAATAAAAGAATCAAGTATGTAATAGTGGATCCACATCGACACCCGACGGGAGGGTACCCAAAAGACTGGCAGCAGAATTATATTAAAGCCTTAAATATGAAGACAGGTAAATCCGTTTTAAAAGGAATTATTTTAAACACTAAATTTTCATTAGATTGGGGATTATTCAATTATTTTTCACACGTCCTTAGAAGAGCTACACCTCAATAAAGTAACATTTTTGCTCGCAGTGTTCGTAATAAGGACAAATGAACACAAAACACCTCTTGGGTGTTCTGATGGGTTTGACTTTTTTTTTGCGTCACTTTAATTTATTTTAAACGATTTCAAAGTTAGTAACATAGTAAGAAACTATGATTTTGATAAAGGAACCTTTGAATTTTAATTTAATATTAATATTCCATACCTTAGCCGTAGCGGTTCTTAATCGAAACGTGGAACATAATCGTTCGCATGTGGTTGACATTTAACATAGATACAGCATTTAGGTAAGTCACTAGGTACTATTATTAAGTACTTAGGTTTTCATACGCCGGTCCCTTGCCACCGTCAACGTGCCTAGTCTTCTTGAGCCAACTGGTATTGCAAGAGACGATGGCAAGAGACCGGACGGTATGAGTTTGGTTCCATGGAAGATGGGTCGTGTGCTGGTATGGGATGCCACCTGTTCAGACACGCTGGCCCCTTCCCATCTACATGGAACCATCAACAAAGCTGGTGCGGCTTGTGAAGCGGCTGAAAAGGCTAAGTCCCTCAAATACAGGGGCCTAGGCTCCGAATATGATTTTGTTCCGTTCGGAGTCGAGACCCTTGGTCCGTGGGGTCCTAGCGCTACTAGCCTTTTTAAAGAAATCACAAAAGGGTTAGTCGACATCACGGGAGACCGAAGAGCTGGCAGCTACCTCGGACATAGAATTAGCCTAGCCATTCAAAGAGGGAACGCTGCCAGTATCTTCGGAACCTTGCCATCAGGGACTCCCTTTAATAATATTTTTTAGTTCTTAATTCATATAATATATATATATATATATATATATATATATATATATATATATATATAGTTTTATACGTAGATTTTAATTTAGATATAGTTTAATTTTATAACTAGTTTTAATTTTTAATTTAAATTAGTATTATCTGTGCCATAATGGTCATATTTTTGTCAATAAATACTAAACACATAAATAATACATACCTACTCATAACCCTTAGGTTTTGTTCAAATCTGCCTTGCGGAGTAACTAAATAAAACTCGGTTGACTCTACATAAATTTCTAATTCTACTTAAAACAGCTTAGTCAATGCACATGCAATAAATCAATCAAATACAATAACAATATAGTGGCGACTACAAAAGACATCCGGGACGTAAGGCATACAAACTAAAATCTCTACAAGCTCTAACTATAAATCTTCTAATCATGGTTCGTGTGTGGTTGACATCTAACAAAGATGACAACCAAATAAGGAGTTCAGTAGATAATGGAACAATTTCTACGACTTCTAGATGAATGATACTGGATTATTACATCAAATACAACAGTAACTGACTGAGTAAATGAGCAAAGATTGGTAAAAGGAAAAGTTTATCCTAGCCGACGAAAACTTTTTCAATTTTGTGACCATTTCGTGATTGGCTTATGTAACGTGTTAATGTTTTCGGTATCACATCAATAACATAACTTTTGTGGAGTACCTATTACACCACTTGCATGAAAAGTTTTGGTTAGTCTTTCTGTCTCCGAGTATTTTGGAAGAGAATCGCTACAGTTTGTAATAAGCATTGTTTGGCATCTAGCATATTTTTGATCGGTCTAAAAGCTAACAAAAAGTCTTGTATTTCTTCTGATATTTCAGATAAACTATCTGAGGTATAAATTTGAAACATATGCCATATAAAATCTGTCAAAACGTCATATTTATACCTTAGTTTATGGTACGGGAGCTAGCAACGTTTGAAAAGTAAGAATTTTAGGAGAGCTGATTTTGTGATATGTCGTCCTTCTTGCACTTTTTTTTTTTTTTAATAATTGATAGGCTTGCGCTTGACCACAATCAAGTCTGATGAACAGAAACGATGAGGTCTAGGATGGAGCGCGCTTGCCTAGAAAATGCCTATTCACTCTTCTCTTGAAGGCAGCCAGATTGTATTTGGCTGGGAACACGGAAGCTGGAAGGGTGTTCCACACCTTAGCGGTTCGTATCAGAAACGTAGAAGAAAAGCGTTTCGTCCGAGTACGCTGGACATCAACCACATAAGGATGCCAATTCTCTCGACGTCTCGCGGTTCTATGGTAGAAAGGTGAAGGGAGGCACAAGGTTGTGGAGTTCTTGAGCACACTCTCCAAAATATATCCTGTAAAAAACCGCTAAACAGGCAACACTGCGTCGGTGTTCTAAACTGAGCAGTTTCACCCGTGTTAGCGATTCCTTGCCGATTATTCTGCGTGCGCGGCGATCAACCGAGTCCAATGCATCGAGCTGGTATTTGGCAGATCCATCCCATAGGTGACTGCAGTACTCCATGCCGGAACGAACTTGAGCTTCATACAGCGTCAAAAGCTGTTCGGGGTTGAAGTACCGCTTAACCTTGTTCAGGATGCCAAGTTTTTTGGCCGCTGTTTTTGCCTTTTCCTCGATGCATTTCCCAATATAGCGATAGGATGCGCACTAGTAAACGCAACGGCTACCGGCAGCCAGATGGCCCAGACTCTAACCGAAAGTGCAAGAAGGACGACATATCACAAAATCAGCTCTCCTAAAATTCTTCCTCGAAAACGTTGCTATAGCTCCTATACCATAACGACTATCTTGGAATTGAAAAATAGGCCCTAAAAAACATTGGCAAAATTTTCTATGACGTTCGAATATAGGTAGGTACCAATTCAAAGCTAAAACAACACGAATCTTAAAATTATAGCGTTATTAAACAAAATGTTCTATCCTGCAAACTCGAATACGATCAGGCAATTATTGCTTGTTTGGTTAAACATTTCTCTAAAGTCGTCAAACTACGCTATCGTTTTCCACAGGGAATGTTATGAAAATGATACAACTGCCAAACTGGAATTGTTGATAAGGGGATTTATTGAATTGTACGTAAAAATATAGTATTTATTTATTTCTTACACAGGGACTCAAAATAAATCTAAACTTAATATGATTAAAAAATAATAAATTATAATATTTACAAAATATATACACCATCCAACTGATCATTTATGGGCATAGTGCCCAAGACGCTGGCGCTGTTTCCTCTTTGTATGGCTAAACTTAGCCGTTGAGCTAAATAAGCGCCAGCTCTCGGGTCACCAGACGCTTGGACCAATTTTTGGGATAGGTACTATATGGATGAATTTTTTTTTATCCGATGACCATGGGCTCAGCGTTTCAAACGTAAGCGCCGCAAATTCGTAGTCCTTACAAATGACTGAGTATGGATTCTGCAGCTGCACCGGCCCTTTTTTATTGAATTTATTTTTGTCTTTCTCACTCTCACGGAGATTTGGTAGGTGCGACATGCAGCGTCCCGGAAGAATATAACAGAAAAAACGACCTTTTACCTAATTACTCAAAAACTAAGCTGGTTATCAAAAATCTGTTTCTTAGCGTTTTTGGATATTATTGTTACCAACACTTTAAAACAAAAATTACAATTACATCCAATGTAGTGTCCGAGATTTTGGAGCAACTTTTGGGAGAACATTCTATCGAGAAAATTTTATCCAATCGTGTTTCTGCTTCTTATGGTACGGGAGCTAGCAACGTTTGAAAAGTAAGAATTTTAGGTGAGCTGATTTTGTGATATGTCGTCCTTCTTGCACTTTCGGTTAGAGTCTGGGCTGTCTGGCTGTTGGTAGCGGTTGCGTTCATCAGTGCGCATCCTACCTGTCCAGGTAATAATCCTGGATTTTAAAATCGTTTTAGAAGGCGTAATTTTTAATTTTTTGTTTTTAAATAAGTCTACCTGACATACTATTTTTATTGCCAGACATTTTCGTCATTGCTAACTATGTGCCATACGCGATTATTTATTTATTTTTTATAAAAATTTCAAAGTATTTTAGAATGTCTGTAATTTTAATATTATGTTATTTAAAGATAAGAAAAACTTAAAATAAATTTGCCAGACATTAATTCGATTGTTAAGTCTTAAATTAAAATGAAAAAGTCATGAAAAGTATTTGCAGTATAATGCTATAATTAATTAATTCTATAGTTAATTGTAGTATAATGTTTCAGCCTATAGTCACGTCACAAAAAAAGAGGCATCTTCATAATCATCATCATCATCGTCGCTGTCTTTGTCAGTGTCATTCATATCATCTTCTTGGGAACTTTCGTTATCTTCTAAAACTCTATCATCTACAACAGAAAAAATATAAACAGTATGTATAATTCTTCTTGTTCGTTATAAAACATTTTAGTTATTATTGATAAATATTCCATTTCACACTTACTTTGAACAATAATATCTGCAACTGAGGATGGTAATTGATCTCCCAAAAACCAGACAAAATCATATTTGTCACCGTTAATGGTCCAACCGGAAGCCATTGGAGATAAAGATGTTGGATGTTTTGAGTGAGCATTTCTCCATTTCTCTCAATCTCAAACGTACTTGAAAATAAATGAAATCGATCCTCATTAACATTGGAACAATTTTTAACTCCATACATTTGACAAATAAATTTCTTCAGGGTTACAAACGTAGTTTCAAGTACTTCTTCGTCATCCGTAATTATATTATTAAAAGCTAACTGGTATTTCTAATATTTTAAAAGGCTTAACTTTGCCTTTTCTAAAAAAAGCTGGCGTGTTATTGCGTATCACATCCAGTTATTGCGTGGAAGCATGGTAAAGCTTTGCATAAAGAGTCACTAAGAATTCGGTGTAATTCATTGATGTTTATGTAACGCTGATGATTTCCAACACCCATATTTATCCAAATTTTCAAAGATGCTTTCAGGTGATCCATATTTCCCAGAAGTATAATTAAAATATCAAAATCAGAACAGCGTATAACAACGTATGCGTCAAAATCGATTTGGCAAATATGAAAAATAATCCTAGAATCAGCTTCTTCGTGTTCTTCACACGATGATGATTCTTCAATAGTTTTAATTACTTTTTTATATATTACTTTGTATGAATAACATTTATTGAAACTTACGTAACTGTTTTTATTACCAATAAAAGGCAACATGTCTTCACCACCCCAGTGATCAATGAAAAAGTTAATCAAGGCTTCTTTAAATTGCACATTTTTAAGTTCAGCTACGAAATGATGGGGCCGAATTTACATCATACTGCAATACTTTTCATGACTTTTTCATTTTAATTTTAGACTTAACAATCGAATTCATGTCTGGCAAATTTATTTTAAGTTTTTCTTATCTTTAAATAACATAATATTAAAATTACAGACATTCTAAAATACTATGAAATTTTTATAAAAAAATAATAAAAAATCGCGTATGGCACATAGTTAGCAATGTCGAAAATGTCTGGCAATAAAAAAAGTATGTCAGGTAGACTTATTTAAAAACAAAAAATTAAAATTACGCCTTCTAAAATGATTTTAAAATCCAGGATTATTACCTGGACAGGTAGGATGCGCACTGATGAACGCAACCACTACCAACAGCCAGACAGCCCAGACTCTAACCGAAAGTGCAAGAATGACGACATATCACAAAATCAGCTCACCTAAAATTCTTTCTCGAAAACGTTGCTAGCTCCTATACCATTAGCGATTTTAGATTAAAGACCCAAACATGATTTACATGACGTGTACATTTGAAATGTCTTTATAGTTTTTGCATAAAACTTCATTCAAAATCGCTTAAATACGGCTTCTACACCGTTAAGCGATTTGTTTACTAAACAAGTTTAGTGCCTTTAACGAGCGTTAATTAACTGTTACTATACCAAAGTCACTAATTACGTAAACAGATCTTTCAAGTCACATTAAATCAACTTTTGATTAGTCGTATCGACTTGAGTTGATCTAGTTAGTTATTTTTGAATCATGAAGTGGATAGGCGAAATATGTACTGGTTTCTAGTTCTCTTGAGTTTGGTTATTTAATAGATTAAGCTAACAATCCATTACTAGACTAACTTGTGACAAGATTCTAGTAGTAAGCCGAACTAATGTACTAATGAAAAGTCAGTTGGATTTCTATTATAGACCTTTTCTTATATAGATGGAGGTGACGCCCAGGTGAGCGAAGACTCCTGCGACACGAGTCAGCTGAAGATCTGTGTGGAATCCACTCCGAAGACATCTGTGGGACTACCCCGGACCAAAGAAGAGCTAGATGCGCTCTGCTTGTAGGTTTTTTTTAGTTTTAGCGTTCCGTACTCAAAGGGTAAAAACGGAACCAATTACTTCCAGTCCATCGTCCGTCCGTTCGTCCATCTGTCACCAGGCTGTATCTTTTGAACCGTGATAGTTAGAGGCACTTGAAAATTTCACAGATGATGTATTTCTGTTGCTGCTATAACAACAAATAGGTACTAAATAAAATAAATAACGAAGGAGGCTTCCATACAACGAACGTGATTTTTTTGCTTGTTTTTTCTCGATATAAAATCTCGGTTCCATAATATCAAGACTGTAAATGTATGGAGGAATTCGATTCGTTTGTGCGATTGGAGTCGACTCGAAATTCGAACAAAAACCTGTACCTACTAACACAATATGGTCACTAAAAAGCGTGTGCGCTCTTGTCGGATGCACGCGGACGGCTCTTCTTTCTTTTGCCCTCATTAACATGAGTAGAAATGCAGTAAAAAGACACCTTGTTTCAACTATCCAAAGCTCTGTTTTAATTGCTATTAAAATCTGCACTCCTTTCCAAGTCGGGATAAGTGTCAACTTTCAGTTTAAAGAGCTCTGTAACCGGCGACGTAACTGGGTACAACTACAGAAGTGCAAGACATAAAATTACCTGCAGGGCTAGACAATGTCACTTGAGCGTTTGGCGTTAACGCTAGTCGCTAGTCGACAAAAATGTATGGACAAAACAAATGACTGTAGAAAAACCACGACATTAATTAACTAAACACGCTGTGTTTGATACTGTCGGCTGTCAATTGTCAAGCGAAGTACGCTAAAGTTATCTACAAGGTTCGCGAGTACGCCAGCGAGCGTTGAAGTTAGCGTAGTTAATTATTCAAACACAGCGTGTTTAGTTAATTAATGTCGTGGTTTTTCTACAGTCATTTGTTTTGTCCATATACATTTTTGTCGACTAGCGACTAGCGTTAACGCCAAACGCTTAAGTGACATTGTCTAGCCCTGCTGTTCTGTCATTCATTGTCATATTATTAAAAATGAACGGCATTCATCGTCATATTATTAAAAATTAACATTCGAGTATTTTTTCGACAGTTTGCCCAGTAATTCGAGAACTATAGGATATAAAAATAATAAAAAATGGTTTTAGAATAAACAAAATATAAAAAAAAAATTTTTAAATATAAACAGCAAAATTATAATTAATATCACTTGAAAATAAATTTATTCTCAATTAAAAAAAAAAAAAAGCAAAACAAAATTGTTATTTCATTTTGAAATATTAACGACCCGGTTTTTCCTACCTTTTTAAATAAAATCAAAAACGATTTTAAATTTTTTATGATTACATTTACAGCGGCCCATTATTACCTACAACTATCTTTAATAGTTACTGAAAATTGAAATAATGGGTCGTTACAGACAGACAGACAGACGGACAACAAAATGGTCTTATAAAGGTTCCGTTTTTTTTTCTACGGAACCCTAAAAATGATAGGCATTTGCTTATATTTTTTATCCATTGAAGATTTGCTACATAGAAAGCAAAACAAAGTTAGGTTTGCGCTTCTTTATCAAAAGCAGTTTAATGCACAAAAGTGATTCTTTTAAAGTTTTACTTCTTTTTGTAGTATGGAATCTTCGGAGCGCGAGCTTGTGTCGCACTTGGCTGGTTTTTAACATTTTTTTCCTAATTTGCTTTGTTTGTAATTAAGGGCTTACCACACGGGCATGTCGTGCTTGGACGAGTGGATACGGCGCTGCTTGCCCAACGATGGGCAGAAGCTGATCCAGCAGCAGATAGGGGGCACGCGGGCGCTCATGCGACTCCTCTGCACTAACGACACGGGGTTGCGTAAAGGTATATCATTTTTTTTTCATTTATTTATTATTCATGACATCACAAAATATTTTTTTACAAACAACATAGAAGTCCCTTGGGTCCCATAAACCGCTTGGGGTTTTTGCGCACAGACATAATTTCTTACCTTTAATTGTTACATAACATAGGTACATATGATATTTTGTGTGGTTTTACATAACATTACCTACATTAATTAATGTTACGTCATCAGGGATAGGTTAAAATCTGAGGTTAAAGTAGATTCAAACCTGTTATGACATTCTCGTAACGTTTTCACACACTCAGTGATGTGATACAAGAAAAAGAAAAAATATTAACACTGAAAAATGAACTTTATACCTATTGACTTAGAGTGTAAAATTGAATGTATTTCATCATAGGAAATACAATGCTCAACTTAGACGTAATTTTAATCTCGGAACTGTCGACCAATATGGCGTTTTGAACTAAATTCAATTTTACGCTCTATGTCAATTGTAGTAAAATTAATTTTTCAGTGTTCGCAAAAAATGTTTTGAATTCAATATCGTCTGCTTATGTACGTTAATACCATCACCATTTTAAACATTTCACATCACGAAATGTAGCCGACACGTAACGTGAATAGCCCCCCGTTTTTTATTCATGTCTTGGGTTCGATCTTTATATAGACACAGGTGGAGCAAAAGATCGTCAGGAAACCTGCATGGTTAGTTTGAGGGCTACCTGGAATATGGTAAACTAACGTTCTGTTTCATAAACGTGGAATAGCGGTGAATTAGTTATACCCACTCTGCTTTGGCTTTGTTTGTTAACAGTAATTTGACATTCGAAGGAAAGAGACAAAACAGATAATAACTATTCCACAACTGTTTCTCGTTTATGATAAGTTTTACAAACAAAAATAAACAAACAAATTCGAGGAATAGTATTCAATTAAATATAATATTAGAGAGATTACGGCTCAAATTCTACTGAAAACGATTTTTTTATTATGTTGTAACATGTAAAGTTTATAAAATATCATGAAAACCCTGCATTGATGGCAAAACATGGATTAACATATCAAACCTTGACATTTATACGATATGCTCAGTTTAAGCTGCCCATTTCATAAAACAGAAATGGACTGTAACATCACATGATTGTCACGGAGTAATTGCCTGTATAATTTTAACTGTGACTTTAAAAATATATCTACACAAAGCACAAAGCGAAAGCAGATAAGTACGAGATGTTTACCAACGCCAATGCGGAAAGGGAAAATTCAAAAACAACCCTTTGTAAGCTTTTTTATAGGTAGATACAATATAAAGCGACAGCCAGAAAAGGAAATACGACTGAAAAAAGAAATAAGACGTGATTTACGTTTATAAAACGTGACCTGTACTAAATTGAACAACGGACTCACATTTGTAAGACGGGCGGGTTTGAGGCAAATACGATTATGAATAATTTCAGACATGCACAAAGGCCAAACGCCGACACATAGATAACTAAATATGAGTAGATCATACATGCTTCAACCACAAACACCGACACATAGATAACTATGAGTGGATCATACATGCTTAAACGAGCAATTTTAAAGGTAGGCATACAATATGGCTCTAATTATTTTCATGTTTGTATAACCCAAAGAGACAAAAAATGAGAAGCATGGTTTCTTCCTCGAGAGTGATACCTCTCAGGGGCCCAAAATTAAAATGGTCACTTTTGAAAATATAGTTCTGTACTCTGCTATAAATTATTTTAAACCGGGTTCTTTATATATCACCAACTTGGGCCGTCACTTGAGCTTCAAGTAATTATGATTACTAATTTAGAAGCTATAAGGTTCTGACAGACAGACAGACAGACACATTACATATTTTGGAGACTGTACTCAAGAACTCCTTGAAGAACAAGGAGAACCTTGTACCTCCTTCACCTTTTTACCATAGAACCGCGAGACGTCGAGAGAAGTGGCATCCTTATGAGGGTGATATCCAGCGTACTCAAACGAAACGTTTGTCTTCTACGTTTCTGATACGTAAGGTGTGGAACACCCTTCCAGCTTCCGTTTTCCTAGCCAAATACAATCTGGGTGCCTTCAAGAGAAGAGTGAATAGGCATTTTCTAGGCAAGCACGCTCCATCCTAGACCTCATCATTTCTGTTCATCAGACTTGATTGTAGTCAAGCCCAAGCCTATCAATTATTAAAAAAACATTGTTTTACTAAAGTCCCTTAACGTTACTTTAATAGAGCTACGATCTAGCCTTAAAGCTAATTAGTACCTAACTTAGGTTTGACTTAAAATAACATAAAAAAGTTACATTAAAGTATCTGTCCAGAGACTTCTTATCTTAGTCTCTATTGTTATGGTTTAGGCACTTTGTTCTTGTGTCCTTGAAGATGAACTAGCACTAGCACAAGATCTTCAATCGGTTAATAATTAGTATGCTGAACACTCATAAGAAAACTCAGGATATAAGCATTCAAACGATTAACGTAAACAGTTTCCGTACAAGCAAACAGTAGCGCCATCTGTCAAAATTATATAGGTGGCTGCTGAGCGAACTACAGCGCGCCCTTACTGATGGTGGAAAAATAAGCATTTTTAACCTACTTCGAAAAACAAAAGAAGGAGGAGGTTCTCAATTCGGCTTGTATGCTTATTTACCGTCCGCCCTGTCCAGGGTATTCAATGCTGAAAATTTCCCACGATTTGAAACCAAGTGTAAAGCTATGTGTATGTACAGCTTTTTAACCGACTTCAAAAAAAGGAGGAGGTTCTCAATTCGACGCGTATGTTTTTTTTTTTTTTTTATGTTTGTTACCTCATAACTTTTGACTGGGCGAATCGATTTTGATGATTCTTTTTTTATTAGAAAGCTGACGCTTCCCATGTGGTCCCATTTTAATTTTATCCAGTTCTGATAATGGTATCCATGAGAAAACCATAAAGTATTAAATTTTCATTAAGTACTTGCGCGACAATAGATGAATAACTCTATAACACGCCAACCGATTTCAATGATTATTGCTTTATTTGGAAGAATGTACTTCAAGGGTGGTTTGGTGAAAACTTGATTAGGTTCTGATGATGGGATATATGACAAAATAACGGAACTCTTCAATTCTTAGGAGCAAATTAACGATATTCAGCTGAATGTTTTATAGGCTATCCAGATATTTCCCTACCATAACGTCGTTATGGTCAAGTGGTCAAGTAACTGCCGTAACCAAATATGATGATGATCAATGGAGCGGGCCTCCTTAACGGCTTACAGTAAGGATGCGACCTGTGGCAGAAATTCTAACTAGGTATCTGTAATCAAATTTCAATGCGCTTACGTTCGTTGTTGCATTGCAACATGAGTGTAACATGCGTGACGTCACTAAATGCTAATCCGTTATATGTTTAATCAATAATTACATGTGACCTTCATTGCCGGAAGACAGATTTCGAAGTCTAGTTATGATCTTTCGTCATGTGGTCTATTTAATAATTTGTTGGCGTCCAAATCTGATAAGACTATGCCTTCCAAACTTTTAACGCTACTAAGGGCAACATATATTTGGCCCTTAGTAAAGTTTTTTGCAAAGGTCGATTACAGCCCTCTCAACGGTGGTGCCTTGTAGTTTATGGACTGTAACCGCCCAGCTTAATATTAGAGGCAGCATTCGGCGCTCCACATCTCCGTAGCCGCTTAATGCCTGAATTGTAAGTAGTACTAGATGGAGGTATGGGTATGCAACCATCACTATCTTTTAGCTTATGCCCAATAGATTCATCATCAAATTTGACATACACGGCTTCTGGTAGCTCTCCATCCTCTAATTGATCTCTCCTCAAAGCTGGCCATTTGATTTTTTTTATTATATCCATAACATCCATTCACTAGTCGTTCTGAAATAACGATGTTGCGTCTTAATATCACGCGGGATTCGACGCCAATTTTTATCAATGGCAGAAAACCACCACAGCTATTGACGTCTTTGGGAATTACGTTCTCTGGTGGTGTTCTACTATATGTCGCTACTTTACGAGACTCATCCACAGCGTTGATTTGGTGGAGCAGCCCCTTTAGTAGGTCTACCCATATTGAAAAATAGTGAACTTCAGACCACTTAAAATAAAAATAAAAAATTAACAAAAAATATTCTTCTACAACTTTAAAATCAACTTACTATTCCTACTCATCAATATGTAGGTGCGATTTATACCAGTTACCACGTAAGAAGGTAGAGTTTGTCCCTGACTTTGTGCGTTTCAATAAAACGGCCCTGTCTCACATGAGCAGCAGTAGGTCTACCCATATTAAAAAAAAATAGTGAACTTCAGACCACTAAAAATCAAAAAATAAAATAAAAGTTTAACAAAAATAAAAACCGACTTCAAATAAAAAACGGAAAAATCTTTCCAAAAAACCAACTTCAAATGCCACTACAAAGAATGAAATAATTTTTAATGTACACCAATTCGAAGTCGGGCAATGTTTCGTTCAATCACTAATTGTTCTTCGTATTGTCGATAATTGTCTTCGCACATCAAGTTGTATATTACGAAGGACTATTAGTGATTGAACGAAACATTGCCCGACTTCGAATTGGTGTACATTAAAAATTATTTCATTCTTTGTAGTGGCATTTGAAGTTGGTTTTTTGGAAAGATTTTTCCGTTTTTTATTTGAAGTCGGTTTTTATTTTTGTTAAACTTTTATTTTATATGATAAAAGTTACAGTTTGCAGTCACTTTGCACAGATAAATATACCACAAAATAAAAGCACTTCTGTGATAAATTGCAACGATGCGGGTTCCTGCATTATTTTAGCTGACCCGAAGCATATTTCAATTGTTTAAGCGGGATAAGTTTCTACTGGCCCATTTCCAAAAGCATCTCTTTTGATTCGCGATTTCCAATGTGTTCAAAAAGTTCAAAATTAAAAAGCGTTGGCTCATTTGTATAGTTTTCAGTCCGTAACACGAAAGTTCGTGTTATATTTTATTTGATTTAATTTCAAACTTGGTCCTTTGATAAACTTCGTTACAGGAAAATTACTCTTTCAAGTAATTTATTACGCATTAATTATTGGTAAAAACAATAGATTAAAAATTAGGATCCGGGTATCTGTACAATGGATATAATATACCTAATGGTATTTGAGAAAAATTAAGGAAGAGTGATACAAATGAACACACGAACATGAAAACTAGTTTAAAATTTTTGTTAATTTTCTGAACAATTGGCAAAAATTTTAACCATAAATGAAATGGTAGCTTGGGTGCAGATTTTTCCTTCCATATTGCTTCACTCATGCACTTACCCAACTTTCTTGATTAAATTCATACGTTCACGACTCACGTTGCACACCAAAACCATTACTGAAATGGCTTAAATTTTTTCTACTTTTAGAGTTCCGTACCCAAAGGATAAAAACGGATCCCTATTACGAAGACTTCGCTGTCCGTCCATCCATCTGTCACCAGGCTGTATCTCTTGAACCTTGAAATTTTTACAGATTTGATTAACAACAAACACTAAAAATTAGAATAAAATAAATATTCAAGGGGGCCCCCATATAACAAACGCGATTTTTTGCTTGTTTTAGCTAGATATTGATAACAGCAAGAGGTAGACGCTTAAAATAGTCACTGATTATTAAGTTATATATTCACTTTAAAAAAATTGGTTGCCTGTAAAGTCGGTTTACTGACGATAGTTGAACGTGACAACGTCTTCTTTGTCGCTCGTTCCGCGCTCGCGAGGTAACGCCGGTAACGCCGCATGAGCGAGGTAACGCCGGATGAGTCATGTTTTTTCGTGCGTGTAACCGGCTCTATCGATTTATAAGACGTTGTCACGTCAAAATAAATAGTTAAAATAAAATGAGAATATTTAAGGGCGGCTCCCGTACAACAAACGTAATTTTTTGCTCGTTTATAATTTGGTGGGCAGAGGTGTTTTTATTGGAATTGGTGTTGATAGTACGAACCCTCAGTGGGCGAGCTCGACACAGTGGGCAACATGGCGCGACATGAATATATCCAAGAAAGTCGTCGGTGGAAGGGGTCACGACCCTCAGTAATGAGGAACACGACGCAGAGAGAGAGAGTAATATACGCCATGACTGTGCCCCCTACCTAATTAGTGTTAAGTAGATAATATTATGTGATAGACCATTGAGATATTTAATGGTCAATCTCTAATGTAATGTAGACCTCTGTCTCTAAGAGATTCGTGGGCTCGAACCCTGAGCACGCGCCTCTTCGTAGTTATGAAGGGAGAAAGAATAAATTATGTGAGGAAACCTTCCTGTCAGAGGGTTCACCATACCTTATGTCCTCATAGGAGTTCAAAGACCACCAGCCTGTACTTGTCAGTATGATTAAGCTGTTTCAAAACGAGGTGCTTGCCATTGACAAGTGAAGGGGGAGTTTGTAAATTGGTAATTGTCAATATTCTAAGTGTACCTATAAAGTAAAATTCTATTTGTACAGACTTCCTGAAGGAGCCAAATTGCTGGGCCATGGTGTCGCCGGAGTGGTCGGGCTGCGTGAACGATCTGCAAATGGCGGTGCGGGACATCTCCGAGCGCTCGAACCAAATGGTTTACTTCAACCAGAACTCCGAGTTGTGCTGGTAACGTGTCCAGATTTACAATGAAACTGTACTTAAATGAAAATTTATAGAAATAACTCTACGTCGTTGTTGTCGTTAGAGACTGCTAATGGTGGCGGTCGGATTTGCATGCAATAACGGCAGTGATTCATATCGTCTTCGTTTTGCTGTTTAAACATATATATACGAGTACATTTTTATACTTGGCGGCCATTGGACGGTGAACTAACTTGTGCCGACATGGCTTCTGAAAACCGGCAACGAAAGCGTTCATTGCCAGTTACGGTGGAAAACCGGCTGTAGTTTTGTGTTTGAAGGGTTGTATCTCTATTGGACTATTTCTTTGTGCAGTATCCGCGATGAGTTCGTGTCATGCGTCGCGATGGCCGGCCGCGTGTGCTCCGTGTCGGCGAGCAGCTTGCTCCAGCGCATGGCGTGGGTGCTGGCACAGGACGTGGCGGCGTGCGGCACACAACCGTTTGCGCACTGTGCTGCGCCGCTGCCCCCGCTCTCTTCAATTGCCGCGCCTGTGCTTACTGCGCTCTCTGGGGCGATCTTCTACCAGCCTCGCCTGTAACTTGCTCCAGCGCATGGGATAGCTGGCGCAGGACGTGGCGGCGTACAGCGCGCAGCTATATGCGTTCTGCGCTGCGCCGTCGACTCCGCATCCTCCAGTGTCCGCGCCTGTGCTCACTGCGCTCTTCTACCAGCCTCGCCTGTAACTTGCTCCAGCGCATGGCACGGGTGCTGGCGCAGAACGTCACGGGGTGCAGAGCGTACTCGCATTCAACAGCCCGCTACAATTTGTTGAGTCTATACAGACCTTGAATAATAAAATTATCAAGGTCGCGTGTGCTACAAAGGCGTTAGTGATCCATTTTGAGTGAATGACCCTGTGAATGATGATGTGTGTGTGTGATGTGATGAAGTTTACCTATACCTTGAAAATGTCATCTGTGTCATCCATAATTATAACCAGTAGGATTTACTGAGATAATTAGTTTTTTTTATTAAAAGTACAAGAACACAAAGTAACTAAATAATGGTCAACTTAAACGAAAATTACCATTGGTCCAGCTTTATTAATTTAGGTTATATTTAAATAGTTACTAGATAATTAGTCATATTGTCTACTTTTTGTAAATAACCAATCCCTACTAATATATAAATGTGAATGTGAGTTTGTTGGTTTGTTGGTTTGTTGGTTTGTTGGTTTGTTGGTTTGTTGGTTTGTTTGTCCCTCAATCACGTCGCAGCCACGCAACGAATCGATCTGATTTTTTTGCACAGATATAGTTCAAGACCCGGAGAGTGACATAGGCTACTTTTTATCCCAGAAAAACAAGCCTATTCCTGTGGGATTGCATTAAAAGTGAAATTTTCACTGTTTCACAACATACGTATACGTAACTATACTCACAATATATGTTGAACCCTAGACTCCATAGACTCGAAACGGTAAATAGGTTATAAATATTCAAAACTCCATATAAGTAGCTCTCAAAACCGTAAAACTCACAATATATGTTGAACCCTAGACTCCATAGACTCGAAACGGTAAATAGGTTATAAATATTCAAAACTCCATATGTAGCTCTCAAAACCGTCATAGCTCTCAAACCGTCAATCTGTAATCTGTAATTTGTTATCTGTAAATCTGTAATCTGTAAATAGTTCATAAATACTCGAGACTCTATCGACACTGAAAAGTGTAAATAGGTCATAAAAATAAGTTCCAATACTCACACTGTTTTCGCCTATATGAATGTTTTTAGACAATTTGGACAGAATATACTCAGTTCTGTAAAGGGGTCATAAAATGCTCATATTTTGTGACAGATTATTAGCAAGTATTCTGTATATGTAAAAGACCACTCCTTTTAATTTTGCGTTCACAGGTTGCTTGCCATATAATATGGTACTTATAAATTGCCAGGGTCTTAAACAATTCTTACGTCTGTCGTTTTTAATCCAGCGCAGTTTATTTTTTTCAATATTTATCTTGTCCATAAATGACGCGGGCGAAGCCGCGGGTATAAGCTAGTTTGAAATATTAAGAGAGCCGTAAAGTAAGTAAGTAGGTACATATAGGGAATGCTTTTTTGTAGTTAAGTTTTGTTTACTTTTGTTGTAAAATCGATGTAAATTCGCAATTTTGACTTATAAAACATACGGATACGGATTAAGATATACAAATTAAGATAGATGAAATAAGATGAGAAAGTATTTAAATACTTACTATGTTTTATTTTACTTCATCTAATTTGGATATTTTATTGAAACCCCATGAAAAATCGTAACATTAATAATTAATGCTGCTTGTTTCCAAATTGTGTGTATAAAAAATATTTGAAGTAAATGTTTGTACCAACTGAATGCCTATTTTCATTTATTCCACTTCTAGATAATGCTCTCATTGCGGTGCGTATTCTGTATTTTGTTGAAGATGTGGCCGAAATTTGAATTTCGAAATTCCCCGTCTTAGTGCACCTTCATGACCTAATAATATCAACCTAGGCTGGTGCCAAGGGAGAAGGGACGGGTAAAATGGGAAAATATGTTTATTTTTGCTTAAAATGTCATAAGTCATATAAAAGCCGTAGTACGATACCAATATACTCACTAACAAATCGAAGGATCATATATATTATCATTCATAAATACGAATATGATACACCTCATTATTTGAACGAAACATGTACGAAGATCTGTGCTGGAAACAAAAACAATGGGCTACCGATATCAATAAGTAATTTAATCCCTACCCATATATATCATGCCAAGAGCATGACACTGAACAAGTTTTTGTGACGTCAGTATCATTACTTATAGCTATACAATAATGATACCTAAGTATTAATAATACCTAAGTAAATAGTATTTTGAAATGGTTAAGTACGTTAATTTGTATTATGTCTATTGCCTGTTTATTCTTTTTTATGTAGCAATTAATAAAAAAAATCTAACACCAGTGTTAAAGTTGTATTGTAGTTGTTATAAAGCCAGAGTCATTTCTTACAAGTCACTCTCACTCATGAGAGAATTTAAATAACACGTTTCATGTTAAAATCGTAGTTCTAATGACAAAGACACCTCGTACATACCAGTCATATATTCACTCGAAAAACATAATTACTGTAGATCCTTCTTACGCAGTCGTATAAAATAATCTATAGAAATTTACTACTCAGGTAGTAGATTCATTGACTATATTTTTTATATTTAACTAGATGACCCGGCAATCGTTGTTTTGCCAAAAAATAGATAACAACCTGCTCCCAGACCAGTGATCATACACTGAAAATTTCATAATGATCGGTCCAGCTGTTTCGGCGGATTTCGGTAACAAAGGTAGGCGAGAGAATTTTATATATTAGAAAGATAGTGTTCAAACAAAATAAATAGCATACCTAATTACAGTAGTGTCATGGGATTCATTTAAAGGCACTGTAATAAAGGTCAGTTATATACAGAGGCAGGCTTTGGGCAGGCTAAAACAATAGTTATTGTAAAAAGCAGTTTTAATTCCACATTCACAAAGTCATTGAGATTATTTCTGGCCCGGTTCACTTCATTCCTTTGTGCATGACCTCTCAAAAAGGGAAAATTTTAATTATGACTCATTTTATGAATATTCTTTTGATTCCTTTCCAAGAATCTTCAGTAGGTACAGTTCAATTAAGTACTATAGGTACGTTTCATATGAATCGAAACGCACGATGTATGTATTTGAAATTCATACTCTTCTATCTTCAAAATCTTCTCTTTTTGTTACAGTGATTCACACACTTATTATAATGTTATTCCTATAAATTATTGAATACGTATAATAATAAACGTTAAGTACACTACTTTATTGCGCATATGTTATTCGAATGCAAACGTCATTACGACATATGGAGGTCACAAACCAATAAAACTATAGAAGCCAGAAATGCATACGGGATTTGAACTTCTACCTCCGCTTAAGAAGCAGAGCTGTCACTGTTCACTGGTCGCTATAGGTAGGAAGAGGTACAAGTATCATGTTTTAATGGAATAATTATATTATGTCTGTAGTGATTTGCCGAGCGGGATATTCTGTAGTTAGCAAACGACTGTCTGTCGAATCCGACGACTAAGGCTCGGTTGCTTCACTTGACTTTTTTAGGTTCCCGTAGCCAAATGGCAAAAAACGGAAAATGGCAAAAAAAGATTCGTCATGTCTGTCTGTCACTTTTTCCGAAACTATAAGACTTATAGGTACTGTTGAAACTTGGTAAGATGTACTCCGTGAACCGCATAAAGATTTTCACACAAAAATAGAAAAAAACAATTAATTATTGGGTTCTCCATACTTGAAACTGAACCCAAAGAAATTTTTAGAACTTATAGTATCTTTAGATAGATCTTCAAAAATGATATTGAGGTTTCTTTTTTTTTAATTTTTTTCTAAACTGAATAGTTTGCGCGGGAGAGCAGCCTGACTCTGCGATATACAACGAGCGATATTTCCGGCCTTACTCTCTTTTACTCTACCCACGTGATAGGGTTCGGTGATTTAGAGCAGTTGAAGTTACCAGAAATCGATTGTTTTGTTTATTAATCCACTAATAGTGAATTCGTAAAATGTTTAAAAAAAAATTAATTAAAAAACTTGCGGCGAAATTTTGATAGGCTCCCTGGTAGAACAAAAGTTATTAGTTTTAATGTAAACAACTAAAGGCTGAGAGCGATTTGGTATATTTTTATAACCCTGTATCATTCTCCTAATTATAGATAAGTTTTAAGTTTGTACGCGATGAGCGCATTAATTCTTTATCGGGATCTCTTATGTAACTACTAGGGCATGCAGAACCGGTTCCGGTTCTTAATTTTAAATTCCCGTTTCTGCACCGAGCTCAGAACCGGGTACCCAGGATTTCCCGGTTCTTGGTAAAAAAGTTTTATTATTTTAACTAAAAGCATTTTTTTTAATATTCCTACAAAAGAAATGCTATTACATCCTATTACGATTTGTAGTAAACATAAAGTAGAAAATTCTTTCCAAAAAAGCGAATTAAAATGCCACTACAAAGAGTGAAATAACTTTTAATGTATACCAATTTGATGAGTGAAACTGTGTAATTAGGAGGAACCCGAAAAATAGCTGCAGTTCCTGTCTGCGATCGTACAGTCAATTACCGTTTACAATTACTTTGTTTTACGGGACGATAAAATACGTAATAATTGGATTTTTTAAAGAACCTTGAGAACCGGGTAGTCATATGCAGAACCGGTTCTTTTAAGACCTTAAAAATCCCGGGATTTCCCGGGATCGTAAGAACCGGGAAATCCCGGGAGCATGCCCTAGTAACTACTATATTTTGTCCGCGTAGCAGGAGGCGAGGCGGTACGTAGAATGAATGCTAACGAGTTGCTACATTTCCGCATGTCTTCTTAATTTGTTTTGTAACTTTGAATAAATTATGAATACCCAACGATACATTCATTATGTTTATAATAATCTATAAATAATTAATAAAAATATATCCAGGACCTTCCACACATCGCAATCTAGCCCCAAAGTGAGCGACAGCTTGTGTTATGGGTAATAGATAACTGATAAATATATAGGTATACTTACTTATATATACATAAATATAATGTATTGAAAAACACCCAGACACTGGAAAACATTCATGCTCATCACACAAACATTTTACCAGTAGTGGGAATCGAACCCGACCTCCGACGATCTCTGACGCAGACTGCAGGTTCGCTACCGCTACACCATTTGGTCGTCGGTCGTCTTAAGATAAAGAGAAGTCTTTAGTGCGGGAAAAATAAGTAAAAAAATAATATTATAATAATTAATAATTTCGTATTTTTCTAAACTCCAGTAAATCTGATATATTTTTTCACTTATATACCTTTTAATATTATGAAATAGCAAAGTGACTTTCTAAACAAAATTACCTATATTTGTACGAATACTTGGATTATATATTTTATTCATGTATATAATTTAGTAAACGACGTCAAACACAATTTTACTGAATTAAACCATACAAAAGTGAATTTTTCTTTCATTATTCCAGCTACTTCGGAAAAACTAAAAGTCAGAAAAATCTGAAATTTGGTACCTATAGGTATCAATATTAGGTTATGAAGGTGCACTAAGAACGGGATTTCCGAAAATCACATTTTAAGGGGTAAAAAACATGCATTTAAGAGATTTTCCCATACAAAAGTGAATATTTATACTTCGGAAAAACTAAAAGTCGAAGAAATCTGAAATTTGGTACCTTTTTATGTTACGGAACCTCAGTGCGCAAGCCCGACTCGCACTTGACCAATTTTTTATTTTATTTTTAGTAATAGTCAATTGTTTTCAGCGCTCGTGTTCAGACTTTAGTTCATTGCAAGTATTTGGTATCAAAGAGCAATTAACACCTGGCAACTCCTCGCTTATTTCAAATTAAAAGCGAATTTCCTATGTTAGTAGACCTACGAATATCAGCTTTATCCTTACTCAGTTAGGCTCCACTTTAGTTTGAAACTAGTTCTAGTAAGGATTTCCTATGACCATCGATCAAAATTCCTGACAGATGAACAACGGATGCCAAGTTAGGACATAAACTCTTTATTAATAACTACTAGCTGACCCAAAAAACGTTGTTTTGTATTATATACAAGAGGCTTATTTCTAAAAAGACAGAAGATATCACATTTTTCAAAGCGAGAAACAGATTGTATTGGAAAATTGAATTGTATATATTTTAGTATTTTTCTTCACTTACTTATTATTCTACACCTTCCAAACTTCCAGAAATATTTCAAGATTAAATAAAGTTAGTCTAATTGGGCCAGCTATTTTTACCGAGACAAACGAACGACAATTTTCTTACATTACATTTAAAATTTAAACGAGCAATAATTATAATATTTGAGTAAATATTCTAATGAAATCCGCTCAAATGATTCTGATGAAATTATGTTATTTAGATTTATAAGTTTACCTATATAGAGTACCATTTCTCATAAAAACACGACATTCCAGAAGTACGTACTTACTTCATTTATATATTTTACAGATAGAAGGTAGATAATATCTTCATCTCAAATGTAATATACCGAGGCTTGGGCTACTGAAGTAAAGAAACTTAACTTTGCTTATCAGATTAGTTATTATTTTTAAATCTACTAACTATTAATAATATTATTTTAAATAAATTGCAATATTGTTATACATAAGCGTTCAATTTAACAAAATTACAATTGTAACAAATAATAATAATTTTAAAGTACAGGAACTCCGATTTTTTTTATAATTGATTGATAATTTTTGTTTGGCGCAAAAAAGTCGTTCCCGTTTCTAAAGTTATTGTTTTTTACCAAAGGGTAAAAAACGGGACTCAATTACTAAGACTCTGCGGTCCGTCTGTCTGTCGGTCTGTACGTCTGTCACCAGAATTTATCTCTTTAACCGCCATAGTAAGACAATTTTAAATTTTCCAAGCTGATGTAGGTATTTCTGTTGCCGCTATAATAACAAATACTTTAACAGAATACATTACATATTAAAGATGGCTCCCATACAACAAATATGCACGTTGCACCACAGCCTGAGACAGCCTCCACCGCTTTACAAAAACCTTCACAATCACCGATGCTGCTATCGTAGCGGCCGCGTCTATACCGTCGTAGCTTCCACCTCTTTCGCAGAAGCGACCTACGCCGTAGCTGCTGTAGCTACCTTCCGTGCTGTAGATGCGACTACGCCGTAGCTGCCATTTCCACCGAAGCTGCTGTCTGCCACCTCTACCTTTGTAGTACTTCGTAGTCTATTCTATCTATCCCTTCGCACACGGGTCGTAAGTGAGACCTGTGGGGCTAGTACAAGTGTTTGTACGAAATTCGAGTTTACTCGCATCACACAAACGAATCGAATTCCTCCATACATTTACAGCCAGCACCGTCTATGGATAGTCGCTGACATGTGGTTGTCAATAGATGGCGCTGTCTGTAAATGCATAGAGGAATTCGATACGTTTGTGTGATGCGAGTCGACTCGAAAATTGTACAAAAACCGGTACTAACTTTACTGCAGTGTTGCATAAACGAATCGTCGTAGACGTAGTACTACTTAGTAGTCACAGATTACCCAGTAGTAGAGTACTATTCTTCAACCAGTTTGATGAATTAAATTATTTTTGCCGTCATAAATAAAAACAAAAATTAAATTCAAGTGTTTTTAAAGAAAATAGTGAAACGTTTACTTTTTACGCTTGTTTCTTACGCGACGACTATCGTAATGTCAATAAACAACTCGTACGATTCGCTGCAACAACGCTTCGTATGCGGATTTGTATGAACCACAGGTATGAACATGTTCGTGCTCATATTGCTCTCGTCGTACGCGCGGATTACGATACGCTTACGCTACGACGGCGTGTGCGAAGGGCCTTACGGTGCACTCATTAAGTGGAAACCGCGAGGGAAGTTAAAAGTTCGAAATCAAGAATTGTTCGCTTTCACGGAACGAAACTGTATGCTACGTAAGTGCACCGAGATTTATTATTATTCCCTATACCCAATAGCGGTATAGCTGCAGTTTTACTAAGTTTCGCGCTAGATTGATTTTATGGCCAAACTTGCGGTTGAAACTTGTTTCTCACATGAAACTTTTGGTACGTAGAACTATTATATTTAATGGCTATTGTTGTTGTAAAGTGATAACCATATTCACAGAGCAGGCGTGCGAAAGTTTTCCATATTTCCTGAATTTGTATTTGAAGACTACAACTATCATAGTCTAATTAAATAAAGCCAAGACCTCATTTAACTTTTAAACGGAATAGCGTTTCTCTTTTGAATTCAAAAGTTATACCTAACCTATGAATGTTGAATAAAAGGGCCACCAATAGTCGTCACTAATCATTGAAAATGAAAATGAAAATGAAAATATTTATGAAAATGAAAATATTTATTTTTCACATAGGCCTATATAACAGGCTCTTATGAAAAGTCAAAACTCTACCGCCAGGTTCGGAAAGCAGGTTTGCACCGAGAAGAACTGGCAAGAAACTCGGCACTTGCTCTTTTCAAAAATGTCATTGTTATAATACAAGATTTCTAGATTATGAAAAATTAAACCTAACATATTTTTAAGATATCTCGTGAGGAGATGGAAGCATATTACTATCATTCCGAGAATCATTGTCGTTAAAAAATTCTTCAATGGTATAGTAACCATGATTAATTAAATGTTTCTTGACAGTGTCTTTAAACCTGTGCAAAGGTAAGTCCAAAACAGACTTCGGGATCAAAACAGACTTCGGGATCATTGTTCAATAGGGCCGTTAGGGAGGGAGGGAGGGAGGGAGGGGAGGGGAAGGATGATAATCTAAATAGCAACCAGCTAGCTAGTAAAAAAGTCTTACTCATAGCAAACGAATATATATGCTTCAGTATATTTTTTATGTAGGTAATGTCTATAAGTAAAAGTTTAAACTGTTCTTCGACAAAAAATTCGAAATTAATTTTTTAGAAAAACAAGAATGACCAAAGGTGGTATCAAGTTTTCTCATGAACCAAAACCAATATATTCTAGGACAATGAAATAGTGTTTTTAAAGAACCATTGGCAGTAAAAATGTGTTGTTCACAAGTTACTTTCTTTTCAATATACGTTTCCTATCATAGGTACAGATTTTATTAAGAAGTACAACTTGTTTATTTGCCTATAACTTTGGAAACCGAATGTTTATTCAAAAAATAATTAATTATTCTAGGAGTTAATGTCGAGACCGTAGTCTATAAAAATAAAGCTTTTATCTTTCCATGGTCATTAACCTTTAACAGAGTAAATAATAACCAAGATATCGGTTAACATTTTTTTTTTTTTAATCGACAGGAAATGCCTAACGCATACCCCTCCGTCAGGGGAAACGGAGGGGTTATGTGGGGCTTGCACCCACTAAAACCTGCCCCTTGCCACGACGGACCTCGTTGGCGGGAGTACGGGATTCACTTGCGTATTCACCGCGCTCCCGCCAGGCCCAGACCCGCCACCTGAGCGGCAGGTCCCGTCGCTGCTGCCGGCACGCTGAGCGGCCGGCTCCTCCTGGGAGGCGCGTCCTGAACAGGGCGCGCCACCTCCTCGGCCTGTTGATGTAGTTCGGGTAACGGACGCCATAGCCCCTTACATCCGTCACCCGCAGGCCGGCGCACCCGGAAGCCGAAGAAAGGTGTTCGTCCTCCAGCAACCGGTGCGTCTTCTGCGAGAGGGATGTGCCACAGTAATTGTCCCTCTCGTCGAGCGTTCCCGCCCACTTCGGTGATTTTTTTACGAGGTTGTCTTCCTCGTAGTGCCCCGAAGGGACTTGTGGGCGTTTCCGCCCCCGCCTGTAATTTTTTAATGAGGTTTTCTTCCTCCTCCGGGGTAGGTGAAGACGTTTCGACACTGTGCCCTCTGCTGGGGCCCAGAGGGACACGCGAAGAAACGTCACCTATCCACCGGGCCAAGCTATTCGCCGTCGGTTATTAACCGACATAACCAGGGAGCACCGGCCCGTGCGCTATACAGAGAGGCACCGTAGCACTCGGGCACTCGTGGAGGTTGCTTGGCGAGCCCCCCTCGGTTAACATTTAATCTCGCTTCTAAAAATTGCATACTGCATGATTAAGCGCCGATTTTTCAATCCTCAGATAAACAGACAGATAGTGTTTATTCGATGGATAGTAAAATATTACATTTTTCAAACGTCAGATAGGCGTTATTCGATGGTTTAATCACCTATCCCAGGAATAAAGTTATCTGTCACTTTGGCGGCCAGATAAGTGCCTATCTGACTGTTAACTTTGAATTTCGGTACATTGAAACGTAATTTTACCTAAGTTTATTTAACTGTTAAAATAAAACTTAGGTAGTAGGTAAAATAAAACTTAGGTAATTTTACAGTATTTTAAAAGGTTTTAACCACTAATGTCAGTAACCCTCATTATGATAAAGAGGTGTAAATAACTAGAAACACGACGGTGCACAAGTCCTCAAAGTAAAGAAGAAAATGAAATCTACTTAATATCTCGACTAAGCCACACTCCCTCAGAGCTGCTTTGGAAACATTAAGTACCTGAGTTCGAAATTTATTTCAATTCGCGACTCACTTGATATTCAGAACTCGTGACATTCAATTACTTTTCCATTAAGGTTTATTTATTTTTATCACTAAACAAAACATAAAAAATTCTGTATAAAATATTCCTATTCCAAATAAAAATGTTTAATTCAGAAGCCCATTAGCCTAATTAGCAATTTGGTCTCACTTTTAGGTAACTTTCAGAGAATTGAAATAGACTCACGTTTTAAAGGGTAACTCTTAGAATAGGACTGAAATCATAAAATTGAGTCATAAAATTTTTGAAACTAAATAATAATAATATGTTTATTCAATAAATAATAAATAAACGATTAAAAACCTAACGAAATTGATAGATGAACAAAATAGTTACAAGTATTTTAATATTTTCTATTATACAGAGAGAGCGAGGAACGTGGCGTAATTAATTGTATTGTACAACAGATTACAATTTTCTTTACAAATAACAAAGTCTTAATATAAACTTTTTTACAAAGTCTTTACAAAATAATTTTCGTTTTGTGAGAAATGAAGTGGAGCACCGAATACCATAATAGACTGGATACACCTATTACAACAATTCAAATACTTGTAGTTTTGTATTTCTTGGTCGGAATAGCATTTTATTTTCAATGTTTGTCATTATTTCTATCCCTTTTTACAATAAAATTAAAAATAAATTGGTAAAATATCGTTTTTTTGTATATTGTTATCTCAATGTAGAGTTTTTAAGTTTTTAAGTTTTTTAAGACACCAATAAGACAAGTTGGTTTTTCACTTCAACGTTTTAAATTTTAGTAAGTACCTAAGTATTCTGATATTTATTTCATCCATACAAATCCATCTGCGTATTATATTCAATTAAAAATATATTAAACAAAAAGCCGTTAAATACAGTAGGTAGATTATTGAATCTGATGAAAATATCTATCTATCATTAGCGTCATGTTTTCTAAAGAAAGTATTTTTTCTTTTTCTATTTTACACTTTCGTAGAACACTGCATCACTATTCACTGCACTGTGATCGGAACTCGGAAGCTCCTTTTAGCACTATTGCAGTGATTGCAGTCGTCGATTCACACGGGACAATATAAATTAACCTTTACAAATTGCTCCCGCTTTGCAGCTAGCTTTAATGTGTTGATTGTGCCAATACATTTATTTTTGCAGCGAAAATTCTGCCAAAAATAAAGTAGGTACTACGTCAGAAATACAGTTTCCTTCAAGTTTCCTTGTTGTGTTTTAAACTGATTACGTTGTTTTTAGAACTTTCCCGTGGTGCGCTATGGCGGTATTATGACCAGCCCCTAGATCGTGTAAGAAAAATGTATTCATCATTATCGTATCCAAAATAAGTTAGGTATCAATTAAAATTTAAACAAATTAGATAAGTATTTTTTTTACTTTTTTTTTTTAATGCTATATAGGCTAGCGCTTGACTGTGATCACACCTGATGGAAAGTGATGATACAGTCTAAGGTGGAACGCGCTTGCCTAGAAAATGCCTATTCACTCTTGATTTGAAGGCACCCGGGTTGTAAGTGGCAGGAAAGACACTGCCTGGGAGTGTATTCCAGGCCTTTGCAGTGCGTATCAGAAACGAGGAACCAAACCGCTTCGTACGCGTCGTTGGCACGTCAACTATGTATGGGTGGAAGCCTTTACGATGCCTTGCCGTTCTATGGTAGAAAGGTATTAGTAAGTATTATAAAGTAGAAAGTATTAGTTTAAAACAGCAAAATTGCTGCTGACAGAATGTGTGGCTATAAGTGTACAATATAATTATATTATAAATAAAAAAAACTGTCTATGAATATGTCTGGGATAAATTACTGGTAACTACTATTACCAGTAATTTATTCCCTGCAATTTAAATTTATGCGAATTGAGGCATAGATAAACATCGTTTGTCTGGATTCCAACATTTCAGAGTAAATTTCTACCCTACCAACATTTTAAAACACAAATCATCGTCTCATAGATATTATAATCGTTACCATACGACGGTGTCTTATTAACGACACACTGTACTGAATTTCAGAGCTGCAATATAAAGCAACAAAATTTACAAAAGCCTAAATAAGGGTCCCAAAATTGGATACAAAGAGTACGTTTTGGACAATACAAGGGAATATTGGGGACCTTCGCTACTGAAATGTTCATACACGCAGCATGAAAAGTGCTGTTTCGACATAAAACCGTTTGTAATAAAACTTTCCGAAACGGCCAGTCCGATTTTTATGAATTGTTTTGTGTATGAATATACAGTTAAGTAGGTAAACAGGTAGGTATACAGTTAAGTAGGTAGTAAAGAAGGTTAGGTACTTCTTATTCTTAGAATAAGACGTAAATTATTTTTCATACCCAATTATTTTGCCATACTAGTTATACTCATCATTGTTTTGCCATACTAACTATGTAAGAAACAATTCGTATGGCAAAACAACGTTTACGGTGTTAGCAAGTAAATTATACCTACATAATATAGTGAGTGTGGGAGTGTACGTTTCAAGCCTTCGATATAAATGTACAAACGTTCACATTTCGTAATACATCAGGATTTTGAATGCTGATGACGCGTCGCGAATGTTAAAAGCCTTCAGCGAAAAGCTTTTCGACGTCGACTGTAAGCTACGAGGTAATTCAGTTAACAATAAACGTGGCGTCTATTCAAGACGAATATACCCGTCCATTTATTAAAAGGTAGTTCAATCCACGAAGACGGGCCCCACTGCTTCACAATCGCATATGTTTCATGCAATTCGTAAGGAGTTAGAAAGAAGGAGTGCGGAGTCTTCGTAGATTGAAATACCGACACAAAAAAAAATACTTACATACAAGTGCATATATTATAAGTATTTAGTTTTCAATAAAATTAAAAGAAAATATTGAGCATTTGGAGCAACTTTTGGGAAAAATTTCTTTCGAGAAAATTTTTCCAATCGTGTTTCCAAAAATTTAAATCTTTGCGTGTTTCTGCTTTTTAGACCCTAAACCCTTTTAAACTATAAATAACTAAAAATCGCATAATTAACCGTTTATTTTATTACTAGCAAAAATGAGACCTAGATAATAAATTACTGATGCCTCAAGATGAGCTCAGAGCACTGTGCCATTTTATGTTAATTGCAATGAAAAATTATGGGATACACATACACACACCTGACGTGGGCATGCGTATCACTTTACATCAGGTGAACGACTTGCTAATCTCATCATTCTTTGCATTATTTATATGTCCCTATAAAAAATACCAAATCGCTCTCGGTCTACACTAAAAGTAACAGATTTTGTTCTACGACTTTTCAAAATCTATATATATAAAAGAATGAGGCATTTTGGTTGTTCCACGGATTCCGCCAAAACTATAGGTCGTAGAGATCTGAAATTAGGTACCTAGGTAGATATTAGGTCATGAATTCGTACTAAGACGGGGATTCCAGAAATTCAAATTTTAAGGGGTAAAAACCGTTGGTTTTTTGGATTTTCCCATACAAAAGTTAAATTTTTTTCGTTGTTCCAGGAATTCCCGAAAAGCTACAAGTCGTAGAGATCTGAAATTTGGTACCTAGGTTGATATTAGGTCATGAATTCGTACTAAGACGGGGATTCCGGAAATTCAAATTTTCAGGGGTAAAAACCGTTGGTTTTTTGGATTTCCCCATACAAAAGTGAAATTTTTGTCGTTGTTCCAGGAATTCCCGAAAAGCTACAAGTCGTTGGGATCTGAAATTTGGTAACTAGGTAGATATTAGGTCATGAATTCGTACTAAGACGGGGATTCCAGAAATTCAAATTTTAATTGGTAAAAACCAATGGTTTTCGGGATTTCTCCATACAAAAGTGTAATTTTTTTCGTTGTTCCAGGGATTCCCGAAAAACTACGAGTCGTAGGGATCTGAAATTTGGTACCTAGGTTGATATTAGGTCATGAATTCGTACTAAGAAGGGGATTCAAGAAATTCAAATTTTAAGGGGTGAAAACCATTGGTTTTATGGATTTTTCCATACAAAAGTGTAATTTTTTTCGTTGTTCCAGGAATTCCCGAAAAGCTACAAGTCGTAGAGATCTGAAATTTGGTACCTAGGTTGGTATTATATCATGAATTCGTATTCAGAAAGGGATTTTCGAGATCCAAATTTTGAGGAGGAAAAATTTTGAACTTTTTGGCCGCCATTTTGAACTTTTTTGTTACTGGGTCGATTGCTTTGAAAATCGATATTTGACTATGGCAGCAAGCATAGAGAAGGAATTTGTGGTCAAAATTTGAAAAAGTGGCCGCCATTTTGAACTTTTTTGTTACTGGACCGATTGCTTTGAAAATCGATATTTGACTATGGCAGCTGGCATAGAGAAGGAATTTGTGGTCAAGATTTAAAAAAGTGGCCGCCATTTTGAACTTTTTTGTTACTGGACCGATTGCTTTGAAAATCGGTATTTGACTATGGCAGCTGGCATAGGGAAGGAATTTGTGGTCAAAATTTAAAAAAAGTGGCCGCCATTTTGTACTTTTTTGTTATTGGACCAATTGCTTTGAAAATCGACTTTTGACTATGGCAGCAAGCATAGAGAAGGAATTTGTTGCCAAAATTAAAAAAAGTGGCCGCCATTTTGAACTTTTTTGTTACTGGGCCGATTGCTTTAAAAATCGATATTTGACTATGGCAGCAAGCATAGAGAAGGAATTTGTGGTCAAATTTAAAAAAGTGGCCGCCATTTCGAACTTTTTTGTTACTGGGCCGATTGCTTTGAAAATCGATATTTGACTATGGCAGCAAGCATAGAAAAGGAATTTGTGATCAAAATTTAAAAAAAGTGGCCGCCATTTTGAACTTTTTTGTCACTGGGCCGATTGCTTTGAAAATCAATATTTGACTATGGCAGCAAGCATAGAGAAGGAATTTGTGATCAAAATTTAAAAAAGTGGCCGCCATTTTTGCCCGCCATTTTGAATTTTTTTGTAACTGGGCGGATTGCTTTGAAAATCGACGTCTGACTATGGCAGCAAGCATAGAGAAGGAATTTGTGGTCAAAATTAAAAAAGTGGCCGCCATTTCGAACTTTTTTGTTACTGGGCCGATTGCTTTGAAAATCGATATTTGACTATGGCAGCAAGCATAAAAAGGAATTTGTGATCAAAGTTTAAAAAAAGTGGCCGCCATTTTGAACTTTTTTGTTACTGGGCCGATTGCTTTGAAAATCGATATTTGACTATGGCAGCAAGCATAGAGAAGGAATTTGTGGTCAAAATTTAAAAAAGTGGCCGCCATTTTGAACTTTTTTGTTACTGGACCGATTGCTTTGAAAATCGATATTTGACTATGGCAGCAAGCATAGAGAAGGAATTTGTGGTCAGAATTAAAAAAGTGGCCGCCATTTTGAACTTTTTTGTTACTGGGCCGATTGCTTTAAAAACGATATTTGACTATGGCAGCAAGAATAGAGAAGGAATTTGTGGTCAAAATTAAAAAAAAGTGGCCGCCATTTTGAACTTTTTTGTAACTGGCCCGATTGCTTTAAAAATCGACGTCTGACTATGGCAGGAAGCATAGAGAAGCAATTTGTGGTCAAAATTATAAAAATATGAACTTTTTGCTCGCCATTTTGAACTTTTTTGTTACTGGGCCGATTTCTTTGAAAATCGACATCTGACTATGGCAGCAAGCATAGAGAAGGAATTTGTGGTCAAAATTAAAAAAATATGAACTTTTTGCCCGCCATTTTGAACTTTTTTGTAACTGGGCCGATTGCTTTGAAAATCGACGTCTGACTATGGCAGCAAGCATAGAGAAGGAATTTGTGGTCAAAATTAAAAAAATATGAACTTTTTGCCCGCCATTTTGAACTTTTTTTAACGGGGCCGATTGCTTTGAAAATCGACGTCTGATTATGGCAGCAAGCATAGAGAAGGAATTTGTGGTCAAAATTAAAAAATGATGACATTTTTGGCCGCCATTTTGAACTTTTTTGTAACTGGGCCGATTGCTTTGAAAAACGATATCTGACTATGGCAGCCAGCATAGAGAAGGAATTTGCGGTCAAGATAAAAAAAATGATGAACTTTTTGGCCGCCATTTTGAACTTTTTTTGTTACTGGGCCGATTGCTTTGAAAATCGACGTCTAACTATAACCAGCAAGCATTAGGAAATATTTATTGGTCTAAATTAAATTAAATGACGGTTAATACAAGAATTTTGGAAACTTAACGCCTGAGGGAGTAAAGCAGAAGATCAACGTGAGCGAAGCCGCGGGCGTTTGCTAGTTCAGTATAAAAAAATATATAAATCATGTTATTTCTGTAAAGTGACATTACACTGTGAAACCAATCGCCGCGGTCTCGCGCCACGAGTTCGCGCGCTGCCGCCGTTGCCGATGTTACGTTACAGAGTAGCAACAATTAGAGTATCTCCGTTAAATATTATATTTGATATTTCTCAAAATATCGATTCAAAAAAAGTCGTAGAACTAAGTTGTTTGTACCAATGTAAACAACTACACCCGACCGACGACCGAATGGCGTAGTGGTAGCGAACCTGCTGTCTGCGCCGGAGGTCGTGAGTTCGATTCCCACTACTGGTAAATGTTTGTGTGATGAGCATGAATGTTTTCCAGTGTCTGGGTGTTTTTCAATATATTATATTCATGTATATTCGTATGTATGTATATTTATCAGTCATCTAGCACCCATAACACAAGCTATCGCTTACTTTGGGGCTAGATTGCGATGTGTAAAAATGTTCCGTATATATTTATATTTATTTATTTATTTAACTACAGGCCGAGGGTGATTTGGTATTTTTATATGACCCTATGTAAATAAAATAGATAATAATATGAACAGTACAAATGTAAAGCTCATGGGATTAGCTAAATACCTGCCTATGTTAAAAGTCACGGTAGTTACCGCAATACTTTATTTCGGTACAATATTATTAAAGTGTTTTACGAGGTACCCACATCAAAGCGAATTATGTTAGGTACCTTTCACGAAAACTATCCGTGAACTGTCCCCGGGGTAAAATGAATTACACAATTAAGTACAGAGACCACAGGAGTGTAAAAGCCAAACTTTGTGCCAACTCGATGTTTAAGTAGCTCGTTATGTCATACCGCCCTAGTGACCGAATACCCCTGAAACTTAGCAGACTTTTTTTTAAAGTGAGTATAATTTGGTACCTCTTGCACAACTTAGCAACTAGCATGATATATTGACGTCATAAAACCTAGGTTGGTAACTAGTGCAAAAATAATACAAAACTATAGGATTTTTGCCTCCGTTTCCTTAGTTAATAACCCAGTGCGACTTGCTAACTAACGATACAGAATAAGCCCAAAGGTTGCATCAGTGAATTGTTAGATATATTATCCCGTAACGCATATTGTATGTACGAGTAATTGAGAAGCATTACTGTGTTTCAATTTGAAAGGCACTTTGTCAGCAAAATTACTCCGCAATATAAAGAGGTAGTATAAAAAAGATATAGAGTTATGACTCGCCTACATTTCTATAACAAGAATGACTTGTTATAGAAATTCTCTCCAGTTGCCCGAGTCTTTTAATATATTTGTACTTCATAATCGCTTTTGATCGCTACGACACGATCGACCTTTAGCAACTTCACTCGAAATAATTTTACGAATAGTTTTCTACGCGTTACTTTCAAATATGCAGCGTCTGCTACATACTTCCCACGGGCCTCAAATAAAGATTGAGTAGGGTTTACGTGTAGGAAAACGGTCATTTGCGATTGACATACTAAAGTTTAGGTACATTTTTCAGTTCATATATTATGGAGGACTTTCGTTTGTTTCAGCCGACGGACTTCCACTGCTGGAAAAAGGTCTCCTGCAATGATTTCGGAACCCGCACGTAACCAGCGCTTTTCCGCGACTCGGTCGGAGGTCTGCCAACACTGCGCTTTCCCGTGCGGGGTCGCTACTCTCTGCACTTTGGGTCTCCAACGTCTATCAGTTCTTCGAGCTAAGTGCCCCGCCCATTGGCACTTCAGCTATGCGATACGTTGACATAATAAACTCGGCGTCAAAAAAATCGCACCTTTCAAAAAATCTACTTCAAACAACTTTAGACCTTATTTGACATCAATAATGAGGGTCATGTTGCATATCATTTGAAAGGTGATGAAATGGAGTGTACAAAAACAATTCAATTGATTATTTTTCTTTTACTGGAAGAGCACAAAAAAAGAAGAAGAAAACACTTACAATTTTGCTCCTTAAAACAGCCGCTAGTTGCGCTACCTTTTGCAGGTATAAAAGGGTCAATACAGGTTCAATCGGGATCATTCGCTATCCAACCGTTGAAGTGGACACACGAGAAGCTCATTCCCAAGAAAAATACCCTTGAAGATGGATACCACTGTCGATGAGGCCGCCCAAGTGATTGCACTACTGCAATCAGGCATGCGGCAGTGTGATGTCGCTCGGCAACTCAACTTAAGCCGTTTTTCGGTTCGAAGAGTGTACCAGCGTTTCCTGGAGACCGGTGGCTACGTCCGAAGACATGGGTCTGGTAGACGTCGCTGCACCTCGGAGAGAGACGACCGATTCATCTTATCGACATCTTTGAGAAATCGCTTCTTAAATGCTGTTGAGTTGCGACAGCAGCTCCAGACAGCTAACAGAAGAACCGTGAGTGTGTCTACGGTTAGACGAAGGCTGGGGGAGAGGAAAATAGCGGCGCGAAGAGCTGCTACGGGTCCAAAATTGACCGCAGAGCATCGGCGAGCCCGCTTGCAATTCGCTCGCGAACACGTCAATTGGACCCTCGAACAATGGAAAGCTGTTCTCTTCTCAGACGAGACGAGAGTGTGCCTTTTCTGCAACGACAGACGCAAAAGAGTGTACAGAAGACAGGGTGAACGTTTCGCCCAAGCCTGCATCCAGGAGACGGTGGAATATGGAGGCGGTTCTTGTATGTTCTGGGGCGGCATGTCTGCCGACGGCAAAACCGACCTTGTTTGCGTCTCCCGGGCTCGAGGTGCTCGCGGGCAAGGGTCGCTGACTGCTCACCGGTACATCACAGAGATCCTGGAAGACCATGTGGTCCCCTATGCCAGTTTTGTTGGCGAGGGGTTCACGTTGATGCATGACAACGCTCGCGCTCACACTGCAATTATTGTGCGCGACTACCTTCAAGATGTTGGGATCTCTGTCATGCAGTGGCCAGCGAGAAGTCCAGACCTGAACCCGATTGAGCACCTATGGGACCATTTAAAACGCAAGGTTCGGTCTCGTGATCCCGCTCCTACGACTCTCCAGGAACTCAAAGATGCCGTTATTGAGGAATGGGACACTATCCCTCAAGAAGAAATTTTAAAATTGGTAAGATCCATTAGGGATCGTATGGAAGCCGTCATCAGGGCAAGGGACCCCCCCTGACACTAGATTTTAGATTAGTTTTAAGATCATTTTTGTATTCTTTTTTGTGTAATTAATCTGTTTTAGATTAAGGCTTATTTAAGGATTTTTACTGTTTTATATACTTCTTTTTTTGTGCTTTTCCAATAAAAGAAAAATAATAAATTGAATTGTTTTTGTGCTCTCCATTTCATCGCCTTTCAAATGATATCCAACATGACCGTCATTGTTGATGTCAAATAAGGTTTAAAGTTGTTTGAAGTAGATTTATTGAAAGGTGCGATTTTTTTGACGCCGAGTGTATGTCGGTCACTCTTGATTCGTCAACCACGACGTCGCGTCGACCCACAATGATAATAATGATGATACGTGTAGCCCCGAAAAGTGAAATAAAGGTTTAGAGTTATTTATAGATCTAGTAGAAGGCAGATGGGAGTACAAAAATAACAAATGGGTAAGTAAGTCGTCGTCGTCGTCGTCTCAGCCGATAGACATCCACTGCTGGTCATAGGCCTCCTGACATGATCGCTAAACACCACGATCTTGCGCCGCTTGGTGCGTCCTCCGTCCGTCCGCCTGGTCTGCTGAAACTGCGCTTCCCAGTGCGTGGCCGCCATTCCAGTACCTTGGGTCCCATCGTCCAATATGTGATCCCATTGCCACTTCAATTTTGCGACACGTTGAGCTATGTCGGTCACTTGTCGGGTAAGTAGGCACTTTTGCTTTATTGTTTTCTTTTAACAAACCACACGTTAATTAATACTGGTAATTACTTGTAACTTAAATGCAATTTCACCAGATGCTAAGTAACGATGTAACCGAAAATGACATTGCACCTACTAACTTGGAAGGGGTTACTATTATCAACCCCTCACGGTTGCTGCACTCACTCACTCAGTCTGAACTTCGTCGCACTGGAAAGCTAAGTCACTTGGCAGTGCGCTTTTGCTGGTAGGGTGGCGAAAGCGCACCACCCACCGGACAAAATCTGAGCTAATTTAGAAATTCTATATAAAAATTCCATTGGCCAAACCAGGAACCCGGGATCTTTTGTTCAAAATGTGCCTAGGAGGTCGTCAAAGACCTAGGTTGGTACTATACTTTGCCCGCTGAATTGTAGTTTTTTACAAATCTCACACCCGTAGCCTATTCAGAGAAGCGGTGTCAAAATCATCAAGGTTCAAATCGCTATGATGGTTGCCAACCTTCGATAGGAGACAGCACTCTAAGAAGAACAAATCTCAGGGGAACAGAGGGTTTTTCCGATATGGAACTTTCTTCCATTCCAGCTAAATCGGTTCAATAGTTGCGGAGCGTAAACATCCATACGATATTAATGTTAATATTGCAAAAATGTGTATAATACTTGTTAGTGGATAATGACACGAAATATACTCCTTTAATACCCGGGAGATATTTCTAAGTAAACCATTGATCGAGTGTGTTATTTGTGAGTTTCATAAAAAGAAAATAATATGAAATCCGCATTGACTTAGTATCTAAGGACAGCGGGTGTAATACAAAATTCACGAAAAAATTATAATTTATGTCTTAAACGTATTTTACTTGCAACTAGCTATGGTGCGATTCTCTTCGATTTCGCGTTTTATCTCTCTTTTGGTTCGGACACTTTTTAGCGCTGACCCGTCATCCTTAGTATTATATATCTATGGAAATCCGACTCGACTTTATTCATTTGCGTTGTATAGAAATAGAGTAACTCAATAACCTCACTCCGTCGTTGATAACATTATTGGATTTATACTGAAATCTATCAGAGCTTGCATAAAATATATTTGGTCAAATCCGTGTAGCGCATGTAATAGTGCTTTGAGGTAGGTTTGAGGGAGGTAGGTAGGTAGAGGCTTTGATCTAGTTAAGTATCTATATCATTCATATATTATATCTATATCATTGTACATTCGGTGCCTATATTAAGGAGGATACCCTGATTTAATTATTTTGTTCTTCTCACTCTTTACGAATACGTTGGTGGGGTGCGACATGCAGCGTTGCGAAATCTAAATATATAAAAGAAGATACTGACTCATTCATTCATTCACTGACATATCAACGCACAGCCCAAACCACTGGGTCTAGAGACTTCAAATTTAGCACACAGGTTCCTTATCAGGTCTAGGGGTGCACTAAGAAAGGATTTTTCAAAATTCCCCCCTGAAACGGGGCTCCAAAGTCCGTATTTTACCAAGTTTCAATACTCCTTCACGCCACAACTACTGAACCGATTTGGCTCAATTTTGGAATGGAGATAAATTGCATCTTGGGTTAACACATAAGCTACTTTTCATCCCAGGAAAATCCATGGTTCTCGTGAGAATAGGGAAAACTAGAATTTACGCGGGTATCTGCTAGTAATAATATCAAAAAACTACTATTTTTACCTAATTAGGTACTAAAAACTGAGCCAGTTATAACCAGTTTTTGAGTGCATTTTGCATATTATTATTACTGACACATCCGACAAAACAAAAATCCTTTGTAGTTTCCTTTAAAATAAGAAAATTGGAGGATTTTGGAGTAGGCTTTTGGAAGAACTTTGAATCGAGAATATTTTATCCAATCGTGTAATTTATCCAAAAATACATGGCGTTTAAATTCAAAAGTAATCTTTTATAGTTTTAAACCTGCAGCTCACTAATAATTGCTTAAATAACCCTTTTATACTGTAAAGCAATTGCATTGGGTAGTGAAATACAGATGGAGTTAACAGGAATATAGTAATACCTCAGACTATTTGGTATTCTAGCGTCACTTCTGTCGTTATTGGAGCGGTGAAATTGACTCAATCGGACGCAGTGTATCTACCCAATGTAAATCTACTGAGATAATATTTGAGATAGAGTTGCACTGAATTTCGAACAATCCCACGCAAATTCAAGTTTTGTTGTCATATTTCGGCATATTGAAAAAATTATTCAAACGTATTGAATACAAGACAAGAGTAAGTCTTGTCTTGTATTCAATACGATTAATTAGACATAAATCCAAAACACGTTAGAACTAAACAAAAACATGAAAACAAAATAGATAATTTCATGCTTACCATCTTATAATATCATAGCTATTTTCCGTTACATACTCGTAGAGCTATGTGTCTAAGAACATACATTATGTAAGGTTTAACCATTTTTTGCGAAATTTAAAAGCATAGAAGCAAGTTAGCGTTGGACGAGGTTATCTACTTCCTACTTACTGTACCTACTGCTGTGATTTTTCTACTCTATACAAGTTAGTACTTGACTGCGATCTCACCTGATGGTAAGTGATGATACAGCCTAAAATGTTAACGTACTAACTTGGAAGGGTAAGTAAATTTACCCCAACGGTTTCTACAAGCATCACACCGGAAGGCTAAATCCCTTGGCGGTGCGTCTTTGCTGGTAAGGTGGTAACTAGCCACGGCTGAAGCTTCCCACCAGACCAGACCTGAGCCAATTAAGAAATTATAAAATTCCAAAGTGACTCGTGGCAGGAATCGAACCCGAGACTTCCCACTTGAATCCGAGCGCGCCGCCACTGCGCCAGGGAGGTCGTTAACAAGGGTAGTAAAGTAAATGAAACCTCTTATAAATTAAGCTGTAACCGCATAATTAATTAAGAATACCTACCTATATTATGCTATATAAACATTACTTTTGTGCATTATCGCATAGGTCATATCGTTTGCTAACGAGTAAATCAAATTGATATAAAAATTTAATAGCGTTTCTTTTTTAAAATTTTTATATAAAAACCTAACGGTAATCTCTTCTACTCTTTTACAAATAAATGCAATGAAATTTACAGCTTTCGGAATCGGGAACGCAGACAATGGCAGACAATGGAAGTTTGAGGAAGTCGTTTTTCCAAACACGTACCTACTACTGCTACTTTACGAGTTATGTACTTACCTAGTACCTACCTTACATAATAAATATAGGAACTTATGACATAGTTTTTGTTACTCGTTTCAATCAATTTTCCTACTTTTTCGGCCCACCACTGTGCACGGGTCTCCTCTAAGAATAAGGAATACGCTAGCCAAGTACGTGTTGACATTCTTCAAACACATTTGAGAATATAATGGAGAACTATCAGGCATGCAGATCATAATGATTTCTGATCACTCAAGATGATTTCTGTCATCGATAAGCAAGTGATTATTCCTAGTGTATCAAAATTATCGCTGCCGGGACTTGAACCCGTGTCCCCCGGCTATCGCAAGAGCAAGAGCAAAGAGCAAGTATGGAGTAAAAAAAATAATAATTCAAAGGCCCATTATTTCGAATGGAGCTACCTTTGAACAAGAGTAGACAGGCCTTTTCCTATTTACTAATTTATATTTTAGTTATAGTGTTTTGTACACACACACACACATACACACACATTCAACACACGTTTTTATAAATTATTTATAGAGTATCAAAATTAGGTATCGCTGCCAACGGGACTTGAACACTGGCGTGTGAAACACTGTAACAAAAATATAAATCGATATGCGTATATTTTTTCGTAAGCCAGAGATGCGTGTCTGATTGGACAACGTCTGGCAGAATCGATACAAAAGTTGTTTTCTTAAGAAATATTTAGTATTTTTAAACACAAGTAATAACCCCTTTTACCCTCAAGCTAAGACCTTTTACCTTTTATCTTCAATCTTTTGCTGTAGATGCGACAATAGTCCAGTAGATGAAGAGCGACTCACCCACAGAGCAAGGAATGACTTTATATTTGTTTTCTGTGGACTCACCCAATATTCGATTTTCATTTATATATTTATTTGGTTACTTGTCCATTATTATAAGCTAGATGAAGGCTAGATGTAATAGCATTTGCGAAACAACGGAACCCTGTAAGGGCGCTATAACCAGGGAGGCGGACTTATTGTGTCGAATTTTAATTAACAAATAATTTCATTTTTAATTAAAAACTATGATAGTACGCTTTTCTTGCAGGAAGTCGTTATGATTGGTTATAAATATTATATTTTCTGTCAGTCGGTTGACCATTGAACTAGATAATAAATGTACACGAAAACATTCCACTCAATTTATGACGGCATAATATACTTAACTACATTATAATCATTAATAATATCAAAATGTTTCCATTTTTTGCGATGCCGAAGTATTGTATAAATTGAAATGCCAGATAATAATTTCGTAAAAATGCGGAGTCACATTATTCATAGTAGATTTTGGCTCTTCGTGGGCTTCACGGCTATATTAACCTATATTAAAATTATACAGAATCCTATATTAAATCCTGTATAATGAATATATACCTATATTAAAATTTCTACCGTAAAGTTTACTGAGTAAGTGTTGGTAGGCAAAAAGGTCAGTTAATACGCGTTGGACTTACGTATTAAAATTCTATTGACTTTATGACAACCGAATTGCGTAGCAGTAGCGATCCTGCCGTCTTAAGTTAGTCAAAAGTTCGATTCCCACAACTAGAAAATGTTGGTGTGATGAACATATTTTCAAGTGCCCGGGTGTTTTCAATACATGGTACCTATGTATGTAGGTATATCAAATATTATGTACATTTATTCGTCATCGGCCAGTTCCCATAACACAAGCTATCGCTTACTTTTGCTTTGGGGCTATAGATTGCCGCCTATAGAATTTTGACAGATGCCTGTTTTGATACTGTTTGCTGGTACGAAAACGGTTTAAAGGTCCATTAGCGCGTTTTCCGCACCCCGCATCTTAAGTTTATGAATTGTATTTCCTCTTGCTTTACCGTTATTCACTCTTGAATAGTTCGTTTCCCGTATAAACAGTTCTGTGTTAGCAATTGATCACCAAGTTATTTGTGTCGAAATATTATTCCAGTAACATTTGTAGCCCGAATAAATTAATTGCATTGTCGTTTCCTTCTTATGTTGTACCTTTATAAATGACCTTCAAGAGAAAATATTTGTACACTGTTTGAAACAATATTTCTCTCCAAAAATTATTGTAACTAGCCGGACAGATTTATTTGTTTTGCTATAATCCGCTACTTGAAAAGATTATGTATGGTACAATATCCAGGAACACTGCCCACATGAAACACCACTCACAATTTTCCAACACTTTCTTCGACACACGTTCCGTCCCGACACCGGGACATCCTCAGGAGATGTTGACTTTACAATGCGAAATCGTAGAGTAGCGGATTATAGTAAAACAAATGAATCTGTCCTGCTAATTATGGATTTCCGTTAAATAACGTCTGCTTCCATTCAATAATTATTGTAATATAAATACATCTATTTATGATTTACATGTATAAATCCGGTATTCATCAGTACAATTTTGAAGAGACTTACTCTTCGTTTAATTAAAGAAAAACTGAACTGTAGCCAGAGAAACTTATATATAGCGTATACACTTGAAACTAAAATACTTGACGCAGTTACAGAAGTTTGAAATTTCGTATTCGGAATATGAAATTCATAATTTATTTTATGGCAGACGGACTAGGTATGATTTTTTTATATTTATTTATTATGGGACAACAAACAGTCATGCACTATAATGTTAACTTATGCACAAATAAAACACTGACCCCCGCCTGACCCACGCCGTCGTTCACAGGCAGTCAGAAAAGTAATAGTCAGAAAAGTACGATGAAGTATTAATTTTTAATTTGAGTATTAAACTTCTTCTCATTTTACTTAACCAATAATAAATCATAATATTTTGCAGCCGCCGTGTTGTCACGCTGCGCTCGAAAAAATAAATCTTCAATCATACATATTTATTTTAATCTAATTGAAACAGCAGGTAAATCCAATACCAACATATTGATAACAATGATAACAAAATACGTTACCTACGTGAAAACGTAAACATCTGGATTGGAATAAACTCAGTTTTAGAGTTCCCTTACTCCAAAACAAAAAAGCCCGCATGGTTTTATTTTTACGTCTGTCCACCTTTATTCCTGAAACAGGCTAAATTATCATAATTTGAAATGGGTATCATTTAAGCTATCACCAATTTAATTAGTTTTGTGTTTCTTAAATATTAGGGTTTGTCCTCAAAATAGTAGATCTGTCACCAAAATGTAGTCACCAAACAATGCAAAATCAGTTCCACAATAAATCACCTAAAATCCTGAGATATAAGGTCTAGTACCAAATAAATGTTTTTGTATGTATTATAATAGGTGTGTCCTAATAAGTATTTAAGCAAACTAATTTAAAGAGATCACCAATAAATCATATTATGTTTATAATTTTTTTTTATTTTTTGAGCTTATGTGTTAACTTTATATAAGAATTTACGACTATAGCCTAAGAAAAAGTGGGGGATCTAGGAAAACTCCTTAGCCGTCACCCTCTTCCCCTCCAAGAGCATGTCGACGGAGCCCCGCTTCGCGGGGCTCCTATTTCTGGGTGCAGGTCAAAAAAGGAAAATAACCTTAACCTATTTACCTATAGGTGCACATGGGACCTAGGAAAACTCCTTAGCCGTCACCCTCTTCCCCTCCAAGAGCATGTCGACGGAGCCCCGCTTCGCGGGGCTCCTATTTCTGGGTGGTCAAAAAAGGAAAATAACCTTAACCTATTTACCTATAGGTGCACATGGGACCTAGGAAAACTCCTTAGCCCGTCACCCTCTTCCCCTCCAAGAGCATGTCGACGGAGTAGCAGTCAGGGATCGATAATCGATTTATTTGGTGACAGATCTACCATTCTGAGCACAGAGCTATTATTTAAGTACAAAACTGTTATTATAAGAACGAAGTTTATATTCATGTAATGCAATATGATTTTATTGATTATCGATCTCTTATATTTTACACATATATTAACATTAATTTGATAATTCATACCTGGGAACAATTTTTGTTTATCTGAGAACGAAAATATTTCGTGGCGATAGATTTATTTATTAGGTGATACAACTTGATGACAAATATAAATTTTGGTGATAGAAAATATAGTTCCTATTTGAAATTGTATATTCAGTAGGTAAGTATTATTTCACTGTTCTCAATTTCACTTACCAAAATTACCTGTTGTTCGGCAACTAAGTACCTACAGGTAATTTTGGTGGAAGGTAAGCAAATACAACAATATTCTCTGTATAGGACTAAGTATTAAGTAATTTCTGTGCATTATATTTATCACGCTCGAGATGACTGATATTCTACCCCGATATTCCATAAAGACAATGTAGGTATACACAATTCCGTGTCACACGTGTCGGAAGGATCTCATCAAATGCTTCTGCATATATTCCTCTGTATATTCGGAATAAACGGAACGGATTTCTCCATACATCAACAGCCAGTGTCCTAAGCGGGAACACTGAGAACTAAGCTTTTGGCGGCTGTCCGCTTGAAGCGCTACTATTAACCCTATAGTTAATTTCTAAAATTATACCTATACATTGTACTAAAAATATTTGCCTGCGATGTAAAACTGCCATTAAATTATGTTATTGAAACATCGGTTGAACATCACAGGTTAATTTCGTAACATTGCAAAAAAAACCCGCTGTGTTTAACGCTGTAAAGTTTTTACACGTATTTCTGACGACCTGAATATTTAAACAATTCAATTTCCTTCACATGCCTTCCATTCCTCGCCATTTTGGGATTTTATAATTTATAAATTAGCTTCGGTGTTAGCAACCGGCAATGACATATTTTAAATACGAGTTACCGTACCGGTGTGACGTGAGTAGATACTAACTTATAAATGAATAGAACAGCTTCCTTGGCTTACTAACATGACACGATATACAAATGGTAAAGACGAATTCAAAAGCGAAACTTAAGCCACGCCGTCGAGTTACAAAAGAGTTTAAACAGAATAACTCACAGATGGAATAACTCTACAGCTGAAGTGAACGTGACACGATACTTGAACAATAAAACACTCTCCTTGGCTTTAACTGATACACAAAAGGTGTATGGTTAAGACGCATTCGAAAGCGACGCGACGTCGAGTTACAAAAGAGTTTAAACAGAATAGCTCTACAGCTGAAGTGAACGTGACACGATACTGAACAATAAAACACTCGTAATTCTCACTCGACGGCTGGTGTCCGTTTAATTAACGCCATCCATCATCAGCGCCGCGTCATCACCGGGGCATCATTCATGAGTTGATTAATTACATTTATTTTAAGCATTTCAGGCATTTCAAAGCCTAGTAGGTAGGTACCTAGTTTTGATTGGAACCGATAATTTTTGAAAGCAGGTAAATGCAATGTGTATTTTTGCGGAAAGTAATAACGAGACGTTCATCCAAGTCTTGGATTCCAAGATGTTCAATAATAATCACAATTTCATACTTCCGTTGTGCTGCATCTTCTCTTACAAGGTGGTTTTCACGATCGAGTGAGTCGAAGAACCATAATGCTTTGTAAAGTGTCATTTAGTCCATCGAATTACCTTTTGGCATAACTAGTACCTATAACACAATGTAGTAAATAAAAAATCCATTCCAAGGGGTTCCATTATCTATATTATGTAACGTAGCGAGATAATGATGCAGAAGCCAGATCTCTCAATAATACAATATAATATCCTACTACTACTACATACTAGGTAGTAGGTATAAAAGTAGAGTAATATTGGCAGTTCTGACCATCGACCAAAAACGAACAAAGAATCTCGTTTATTGTATGGGAACCTTGAATATTAATATTTTATTCTTTTTTTTTTGTTATTGCAGCAACAGAAATATTGTGAAAATTTCAAGTTTTTAAATATCACAGTTCTAAAAATACAGCCTGGATGACAGACGGACGGACGAACGAACGGATGACGAAGGCTCAGTAATAGGGTCCCGTTTTCACCCTTTTGGTACGTAACCCTAAAAAAGTATCACGAAAATGTAATCGAAACTAACTATGCCGTAGCAAAGGCACCGGCATCACCATACATATTTCATGTTGATTGTCATGACAGTTAGTTCGTTTGCGGAATGCGCCGCAGCCAATCCCGGGGTGAAATGATCTATGTGCGTTTTCATAACAGTACCTTGCACAATGGTCGTTCCATATACTCGTAAATAACGAATGATCAATTTATAACGCATGCATATGAATCAACCGCGTTGATTGACGTATGCGCTATGCATAAAATAAAAATAAGTATTTATGGTTACAACTATATAATTTCCATTCACATGAAACAGATATATATAGCAATAGTGAGGGACCAGACAGAGACCAATTAATCTCTCTCTGGTCCTTCGCTATTGCTATATCTGTTTTATGTGATTTCATGTGTCAAAGATAAAATTATGTTAAAAAATTAAAGTGAAAAACAAATTCTAGACCAGAGTTCTGTCGAATATCTTCGTCATATCCCTATCATCTATCATCATATCACTATCAGATATCGTCATATCACTAGACTCAATCAAACCCTTTGTCAATAATAAAGAATCACTGATATTACGTGCAAACGCCGTTTTCGAAATTTTTGATTTAAATTGTTCTATAGCTCTTACTTTATAGAGCAACTAGTACTTTAAATGCTTTATAGAGCAACTAACTGACCCAGCCAACGATGTTTTGCCATAATATTAATTATTTCTTTAAATGGGTATGAAAAATAGTTTACGTCTTCAGACCTACATCGTTCAAACTGTTTCGGAGGAGTTTAGTTACAAACACTGTGAAACCAGAATTTTATTCCTATTAAACACATAGTTACTCCTTGCTCTGTGGTATTAAATATGGAGCTTTTATTGTAAAACTAACTTGCGGCTTTGCTCACGCGAAGCCCTGTTTTACCTCCGCAGGGATTGAATTTCTAAACTCCTTCCTTGATTATGACTTACCCACGTCATAATAACTATCCGTATTAGTAGGATACATAAGTTGTTTGAGCTTTGCGGATCACTTACAGAAACCACTTAAACTTAATGTTCAAAGTTAGGTAAGTTTCGAATAATGCTCAGGCACAAACCTGGGGTAAAATGATCTTTTTTCTTTCGATCTTTACATAAAAGTACCTTCTAACTAAAATAGGCGTCCTACACATATTTGAATTACTTAATAAATAACCAGTGGTCAATCTAAAACGGAATAACAGCTTGGTGACAGACAGACGGACGAAAGGACGGCGAAGTCTCAATAAAAGGGTATCGTTTTACCCTTTGGGTACGGAACCCTAATTACATTGCGATGGTGCCTAGATACCACGACAAACATTGTCAAGCTATCTAGGTACATCAGCCGAAATCTTCTACTATTTTGAGCGTGGATTGAATAGGTAAATAGTACATTGTTACCCTAGGGATGAAAGTAACTTATTTAGTCCCGAGACGGGGTTTGGCGCCCGAGCGTAGCGAGGGGGCCTATAGTTCGACGGACTAAATAAGTCTTTATCCCGAGGTAAACACTGTGCTTTTCATTACGAATATAAGGAAAGTCAAAATAAAAATAGAAATTAGCTAAAGAAAATTGAATAATTGTGTCAATAAAAATCACTGTTAAACAGAAGCCTAAACAAAACTCTACAACTCGAAAAACAAATGAAGATCGGATTGCCGCTTGCCACTTTCCCGCCTTTTTTTTTCTTTGGCCTAGCTGGCGGGCTATGCATTTAGCTTTTTAATAGTCAAGTATTGTCTATGATTGTCTATGAATGTCTATGAATCAGTTGTTCTTACTTTATGAATAAAGTCTATCTTTCTTCTTGTCTAAGGATGCACTCGGGTATGTCGTGTTTCATTTGAACTCCAATAAAAATGTGACAACTAGTTTTTTTTAATTATTTGACAGCTGTCAGTTGAAAACGATTCTCCCTAGGGCTGCAAAGTATTAGGTACTTTCAACCCGCTCATTCTCAGGCAACTTCAGACCTTTCCGTGTATGAGTGATGAAAAGGTTACTTGCAACTTGCAAGAACCTATCAATGTACTCGTAAATATTGAAAGTTATCCAATATTAATGAACAGGTATAAATGAAATTCTTAAATTCTGCAAAGCGATCGTGCAACTTTTAAATACACTTCGCCATTTATAAATTCATGAATACTGTCGATTGAATTGAAAAGCATTATGATGGTATCGGAGTAAGCTCTCTGGTGTAATAAATTTTAATAAGAATCGCGTTATGTAAATTTTAGACTGTATAATATTGATTCTGACGACTTATAGTAGGTAGCTCGACGATAAAATAACCATTTGGTATCCAACCTTTTCGACAATTTAATCGTAGCCTTTATTTAAGTATGCTCTTAGTACTTGTGTCTCGTAGCATTATAATTTATAATAGATTACAGAAGCACTTGTAGCTTCGTAGCTAGCTATAGCTATAATAGTTTTCATTCATTTTCAAGCACTTGAAACCGAATGACATCCTATCCTTTTTTCCTCAAATGAATGATTTTATGATGACATATTCTGAGGTTTTTTGGTTAATGAACCCTATTGTTATAAATTTGCTTGTATGTTTATTATCAATTAGTCAGGTCAAGTCAATTTAAAATATAAAAGTTAAAATTGTTTTCACATACCCGTTACCCACACAATACATTATTTCGCATCGAATCGCGGCCGAATGCGCAGCGGAGGTCGTGGGTTCGATTTCCACGAATGGAAAGTGTTTATGTGATGAGTAATATGAATGTTTTCCAGTTTTTCGGTATTTTTTATACATTGTATGTATTATCAGTTATCTTGTTACCATAACCCAAGCTATTGCTTAATTTGGCGCTTAATTGCGATGTGTGTAATGTCCTGATATATTTATTATTTTTTACTATTTATTTTTATTTGTACGTCCACAGCTGTGGTCCACAGGATACCATAATAATATGTACGACCTATTCAACGATAGGTACCAACTATCGTGGTATGAACGAGAAAAAAAAATTGAGCATAGGGCGGAAATTATGACAAAAATTAAGTTTTGTGAAACTTAAAATACTTACACTTTAAAAAGGCTCTATTTTTTTACTTAATCCAATATTTTATTACAACATGTGGTAGGTACGAAAAGTGAGATTGATGTTACCACTCAAAAAGATAAGTTTCATCTTCCGATCTCGTAATCTCAGAATTAAATTATCTGGATTTTGTTTACGGCTATCGTAATCTGCTTCAGGGGCTACGATGCGAAATTGTTTTCGTAAGCTCCGTTATAAACAAGTCAATCTTCGGAAAACAATATCAATCACTTATTTTTAAGCAAACACTTTTTTAAGCAATTAGAGATACAAAAAAAAACAGTTCTTTATAGATTTAAGGCTATCGTCTAGTGACTTAGCGCGACGCGAATAGGTGTTTTCGAAAATGCTATCTATGCCCGTATAGAGAAAGTTAAAAGTCCAGAACTAGGCCTACATTTTATTGTTGAAATATTGTATAACGTTTTTACCTCCCTCAACGTTCACCAAATTGGACAATTTTTGTCTTATTAGTTTCAGTACACTACATCTCAATCTCTTAAAAACTCGAGCAATTTTTTAGATAAAAAATATGGATACACTCTTATAACTTTTAACAGCAATATTTCTAAAAAGTAAAATGTACGAGCATAGTACTTCATTGTATCTGCATTCTGCAACGTTTCTAAAAATTATAAAAATCGGACTACACTTACGGGTAGCTATCGCTTATGACTTATCGCTTTTTCTATAAAAGCTTACAGATAGACGATCCTCTTAAGAAATAGGTAGGTAAGTTAATTTAAATATTTTTTCATTAGATGCGCACTTGTCAATATAAACTTATTCTTTGATATGTGTAGGATGCGCATTTCTCGACTAAAATTGTTTCTTAATTGCAATTGCAATTTCAGATCTAAATTATTTTGCTCGCGTTTATTTTGCGTAAACTGCATCCATTTAGCATTGGTACAACACAATTTCTCTTTCACTAAATGATTAATGCTTCTGTTTTTCCTAGTGCACAAACCTGGCGAGTGGTTTATGCTTTGTGCAGTGAACCTTAATTATTTCATGCTCAGGGAAAAAGCTTTTAATGTTTTGCTGACGAAACATTGGTAGCTTTTGCTCAAATCAAGTAGGTACTTCTATATTTTTATAGCTGGAACATCCATTTGATAAAATTATTGTAATAAAATATCTTTTTATTATTTTATTACAATAATTTTATCTTTATTTATATTTTTTTTAGAGGTCACGGGGGGTGACAATTTTGAACTTTATTTTTTAATCGCCGATAAAAAGCCTGTTGCCGGAACCACACTGCGTTATTCGTTATTCGTTATGCGCCTTATTTGGCCGCATACGACCAAGTGTGGGCGGTTCATTCGTCTATATTTGCTTTATTTGCACGAATAACGCATAAGCGCGAATAGCAAATATGCTTATCCGTCCTCTTGTCGGTTTTTCACATGAGGATCGATCCGATCGATTTACGTACAGCTTTTTCATACAAGCAAACAGTAGCGCCATCTGTCAAAATGCTGTAAGTGGCTGCTGAACGAACTACGTCATGGCCTTGCTGCTGCCTGCTGGTGATAAAACAATCATTTTTCTTTCATTTTGCGCACCAGTACCTAAACTGGCGACATTTTTTCACGCCCTCCGCCCTGTCCAGGGTGTATGTCTATTCATTTAATATTATTTGACTAAACGAAAATGTCTTATATACTTACCTTATATCAGACCAGACCAGCAGATACTTACCTTATACCAGAAATTTTTAATGGCATGTAGTTATGTACCTATGAATTACACCACAGCGGTAGGGAAAAGGCATGAAATGGACGCGTTTTTTGAATGGAATCACATTTAATTTAATTGTATCCTGTTAAGGTTGCGTAGCAATAGGTATATCTTAAGTACTGACATACTCTGTCTAATTAACTGTCTACTCATTAGCTAGGTAGATAGATACGCTTCATGTGATACAACTCGCTGACAAACAAACGGACAGTAAATTGTAGTAGGTAATAGGGTCACGTTTGCCACCTTTCTTTTCAGAACCCTAAAAAATAGTGCTTCAGTCTTAAAACACAATTATAAATGCATAAAAATACCTACTAAAACTCTATAACAAGTTTTACTTAGTAGGTAAGTATGCATTTTGAACACGTTAAGTCAGAGATTAAGCCTGTAATTTAATGTTGAGCATTCCAACTTCCAAGCCATCAATAAAGAGCTTTTCGTATAACCGCAGAGTATTGGAAACACCGACAAGGAACCTGAGCCCTGAGGATAAGGTCATCAGTGGGGCTAGACAAAGTAACAGTCGTTTAGCGTTCACGACAGTAGATAAAAATGTATGGACAAAACAAGTGACTGTAGAAAAACCACGTGACCGAATGAAAACAAATGAATGCAGAAACTACTTATTAGTAGAGCCGTCTGTCAAAATTTCCCACTAACACGTCACAGTATGGCGAAAGCCGTCTCCATGGAAACTGGCGAGCAGACTATTGACAAAGTAGTGATCTGTGGCGGGGACCACGGTCTATCGACAAAACTGCTGTCGGCTTACTACTGACGCTTTCGGTGTCAAAACAAATATCTTTGGCACCGGTAAACTGCCGAAACTTTTTCTGGCAATCCGCCGCGTCCAGGGTATATCTAGGTCTATTATTATTGGAAACCATAAATTCAATTGACGGCCGTGCAGCGAACAAATAACACGGCATCGCACGCAGTCACGTACAGAGGATTCGAAACGGTCCTATGCAAAATTGTTTACCTACGAAGGTACACGCGCAAACTTTCTTCCAAACATAGCCTGGATAAACGCGTTGCTATTTACAGAGATCACGTACCAACCAATTGACATAGAAACAAATTGTTTAACGGCGTAAACGTTTGTTTTAAGCGTTATCGTTATCTTAGTGACCTGCAGTTGAAAACCAAAAACAAACAATTACTTTTAAATTTGAACGTCATGTATTTTGGACCTTTAATCTAAATTCGCGAAGCAGACACTCGATTGGATTCAAGTTTCCTGTTAGAAAGTTATCCCAAAAAGCTGCTGTAAAATATCAATTTTTTTAATTTTATCGGAAACTACGATGGATGTAACTATAAATATTGTTTTAATGTATCGCTAATAATAATCTACTATTATCGTAATCTGTAGTTTACGGTGAACTAAAACCCTTTGTCCGCACTTATAAGAAACCTCAGGATAAGGGCATCCGAACGATTAATGTGAACCTTTTTAATACAAACAGTAGCGCTATCTGTCAAAATTATATAGGTGGCTTCTGAGCGAACTACAGCGAGGCGTTATTGTTGGTGACAAAACAAGCATTTTTGGCACCGATAAGCTGACGACTTGTTTTGCACCATCCTTCCTGTCCAGGGATATATTATGTGTAAAATATTATGTCTATTTTGTCCGTCAAATTTTCTTTTACACACGTGACAACACTACAAGGTAGTAGGTACTTGACTGCCATCTGCGACGATGCAGTCGAAGATATTATCATACCAACTTGGAAGGGGCTAAGCAGCCTCTATTCGTTTCTACTCAGCATCGCGCTGGAAGGCTAAATAGCGGTGCGTCTTTGCTGGTCAGGTGGTAAGTAGCCACGGCTGAAGTCTCCTACCAGACCAGACCAAATTCTATATGGTTATATTATGAAAAACTTGAATTCCCGCGGACGAAGCCAAATTAAAATACACGCTATAATAACACACGTATGCTATAATAATAATATACTTACTTATTCTTTAGTAAGTAGGTAGGTACACTAATTGTCATTATTACGTACCCACTTAAGTACCTACTTCTTTTCTTGAAAAATTAGAGAAGGGAGTTATGGAAAAAATTTGAAGCATAAATTACCTGCTATCTATTCGCTTTTTTTTCCTCTGCAAATCTGCAATCAAGTTGCGAGAGTTTCAATTATTGTTAGATAGGTACCCTAAATTAGAGAGCTGCTACAATCCGTCGAAATACGTAATTAAAAGTAGCCTCGACTCAATTCTGCGGTCAGACAGAACTAAAAGCTAAAGAGATCAACCACCCTTTGATGTGGCGAAAGTTTAGCTGGATAAAGGGGCGTGGATTAAATATCAGATAAGCCCTGGATGAATCTCTTAAATGCACTTTTACTTACTGTAATGGTTTTGGGGGCGATAAATCGATCTAGCTGGGATTAATTTTTAGAAAACGTCGTATTTACCAACAAAAAAAAAATACCGAGCAAAGCTCTGTCACCCAGTATCTATACTTATGACAAACAATAGATTACATTAAAATGCATTATTTATAATAAAAAAATTGACTGGACAACGTGGTAACTTATTCACTTAATACGGATATTATTTTTAATACCGGGCCAAAGTTAGCGAAAGGAATTATAATACAATATGGTGATTGGTTGACACAAAACAATAATATTATGTAGAATAAATGAGAGAAAGGATAAATTGGCCTGGACGAACATTGCTATTAAGTGTACCTACAGCAAAATATAACAACGAAACGAACATACTGCAACCAACAATTGGATTTTCACCAAAATACCTACTGGAAGTTAGAATAATTATTATTAAAAGCAGAAATGGGTTTACACTTTTACAGCAAGGCAGAAAACCGCATTGGAGAACACATTAAAATCACACAATAATTATAACAACTAATATTTTGACAAGAACAGGAGACATTTGAATTAAAAGTGGGAGACTTGGTATATTTTATAGAGAATGGTAACCTTAAACGGTCACTATTCTCTACAAAATATACTAATAGAAAAAAACTGGACGAATTGAAAATTGACCCATATAACGTCTTGGAAGTATCCAATTCCAATTCCAAGAAACCTGTTCCATACAAGTTCCATATAACAAAGCTGGTGCCCGTATATCCACTGTGGTGGAGATGTAAATGAAGCCCTATCGTCCTTCATTAATTTGAATTTGCCGCGCCGCCACGGTGTATCAGTAGTAATCTGTGCTCTAAATATTGTATGTATTTTACTCTATACCATAATTATTATCAAAGGTATTTTAGCATACGGTATTTTTAATTTTTTTTAATGTCTACCTTTTGGTGACACGCTTGGACGGATTCTAGAAGATACTCATCTCATTCTACGGTTGATTCTTTGCCAGCGTGATACCATCGCACGATTATTATTATTGTATCATGGTTGTATCGACAATATAATCTGTGGTCGCATGTTAGCTATAGCGCGCTTTAGTCTGTGCAACAACACGTGACGTTGACATTTCAAGCAACGTTATTGACAGCAGTGGGCATATTTTTAATCTGTCCTGTGTCTCCACTCCCCTTACCCCTGTCAATTGTCATTGCATTAGTAAATAATCATGGTTCCCAACTTAGAGGTTCTCCCCCAAATTTAGGGGGAAAATAAGTTAGATGAGATTTTTAGGGGTAGTATTGTTTCAAGGGTATTTTTTGTAATTTTTTTACTTAAGTATTTTTTTACTAAGAAAATAAATACATAAAAATATAGGTTTGGCCTGAAGTTATTCAATCTAGCCAGTCATATTTATTTGGTGACCAAGTTTTGCCATAATTAAATTTTTAAAATAAAACTTATCACTAGCTTATTCTAATTACTATACAAGTCTTGCCTGGTAATACTGGCTGCATTTCCGCGTTGAACAGCTAGGCTGATACGTTGCGCAAAAAATGAGCCAGCCCTTCTGTCACCAGTTGAGTTTATTAAACGCGGGGAAAGCTCTCAAAAGAATTTTTTGGCACTATGACTTCATGGCCCCAGGGTCTCCACGGCAAACGGGACAAATATGTAACTCTCTATTAAAGAGGCATATTTGCGATGCTTACCTGATTCAGCAGTTTCAGCTGCGGCTCCCGGCTTTGATTCTGTCTCCCTGATATGAATCGAAGCCAATGTGTCAACGCATGTTGCGGCCCACATCAGCGCCCGAACCCGTTCCCAGGGAACCAGCGTCAATTCATCAGGTCTCTTGCCATCATCACGACTAATTCCTGCTGGCTCCATTATGGCAGGAATATTAATGGTGGCAAGAGCTAGTCTTTTTATAGCATCGTTGAAGGAACCATGCCGAAAAAGCCTACCGGCGCTCCTGTGGCAAGAGAGTCCGTGAATTCCAAACTTGTCTACCTCTTTTCCACACGGACACCTGTGCTCGTGGCACAGCGGTGCACCCAACCTGAGTCCTACAGTGACCAAGTGGCAGCGATATCTAGAATGATTCTTCGTTACTAATTATTTGAAGTATTAAACAATGTATAATTAGTAAAGAATATTACAACATTTTGTTTTTTATTTACTAATTATTTATTGCTATTTTATTGATTATAATTTTTTTAATAATAAAATTTTTAGGGGGATTTTCAAGTAATTGTTGTGATTTGAGGAGTTTTTGCACTAATCTCTATTATACTAGTACGCTGGATCACAGACTGTCAACGTAAAAATGAAGACACGTTTTGATTTTTGACGTTTTGAGGCTGATTGTTCCGTAACCTGGCGTGAGCGTCCTTGGAACTAAAATAAAATGACATTCAAAACGACGTTCATTAGCGACAAATGTCAATTTAGTACCGTAGACCTTCTAAGGAGCACTTCAAATCGGCACAAAAAATGAACTGTCGTCTGTCAATTTGATCCATGATCAGTGGGCTTTTGACAAGTTTTTGGGCCCTTTTTCGGGAGATATATTTTTGGGAGTTGGTAACCCTCGTGATTAGCTCTTGTGAAAATCATTTTTGAACCTAATAATTTGGTGTTCTTTTTTCTTGTGTTTGATATTACATACTAATTTGTGGTTTAGTAATTTTTCCAATGGTGTGTATATCAAGATGAGCTGCTTAACTTGCATTCGAGGTATGATCCCAGTGGTGGCGTAGGCAAGGAATATAATTTTACATTTCAAACACGAATCCTTCAACTAAAAATATTCCTTGCGGAAAATAGTTATCTAGCTTTAAACTAGTTACAGTTTTACCTATTTAATGATGCGTTATAAATTGCGTTAACAACTAAGATGTTTTAGCACCAACCCATTAATGATGGTTTCCTTGTAAATACATAGTACCTACTTGACAAATCCTCAAATTTTGCAATGAAACATTAAGTTTCAAAGAAAACGCGACCAGTTTTCGTAGTAAATAATGCAATTAACTCAATACCCCCCTCGAAGTTACCTCCTCCAAGTCAATTTGCTATAAATAGCTTTGCATCACCAACTAAGGTCTTTAACTATTTGGTATATAATATTATTGGTTCAACTATAGCAACGCTACCGTTACGGAGGGGGGTGGGAGGGGGGTGGGTGGGGAGGGGGGGAGGGGGGTAACCCTCCCCCCAAGCCATATTTGTAGGAACGTAATAGTTGCCGAGAAATAAATTTTTTAAATTTAAAAATTTCGAGGTTATTTTTACTATGAATTATGAAAATTACGAAGTGCATTATGAAAATTATGAAGTGCCGTGGTGAAAGGAGATGAAAGGGGGGAGGGAGGAAGGGAAGAAACACCCTTAGCCATCACCTTCTCCCACTTACCACCTCCAAGGGCAGGTCGACGGAGCCCCGCTTCGCGGGGCTCCTAATTTCTGGGTGGTCATAAAAGAAAATAACCACTCAGAGGATGGCGGGGCCTTGCAGGCCCCGCCATCCTCTTCGTCACCTAAATTATCCGAGTCGGGGCGCCCTATAGTCCCGAGCTCGCTTCGCTCGCTCTTGGACCCTAACTCGTTTGAGACAAAAATCGTACGAAATTACGTACGAAAACAAGTAACGACCATAGACAACCACAGCAGAGAGACCACTTTTTTTTTTAATGTCAAACGTTTCGTTTTCATTTCAATATTTCAAGTGAAATATATTTCACTAAATTATAATTTACTTTAATATAACTCAAATATTAATGCTAATGAAGTATACTTTTGTAGGAAAACTAACCAAATGCTAATTAAATGTATTTATTTTTAACTATTAATGTTTTTCTATCGTTTGTATTTCATAGTATAAACAAATCGTAACATAAAACGAAACGTTTTGACGAAACAAATGTCAAATTGCGTAATGACATATGAAACGTCATTTTTCTAGTGGTCAGATGCTATGGTCAGTTAATTGTCTTGAATTTTACTCCAATGTTGTGAATTTTCAGTAATAATTTTTTCTTAAAATTTTCGTCTAATTTATGTGATAATACGAAAGTTAGAGACAGTATAAAAGGTTACGTGATAAAACTTTGGTGAAAATGTGAAAGATTGTCCGGAAAATACCTTGGGTAGCGTTGCTATAGTTGAGCCTATGCTTTTTATTAAAAACTGATTTTCAGTTGTGTATTGTGTTAAATATTATACTAGCTACATGTAGGAAAACAGCTACAGAAAATAATGTTCTCGAAAATATGCAAAAGGCACAATTCAAGTTGCATTGAAACAGTATGGTCAGTCTAACTCTTAGCTCTGAATCTCTTTGTTATTATAGGCTTGAATAACACAGCGACCGGTTATGAATTATAATCCGTAATAAACTTTTTCTAGTGGTAGGACTCTACTTACTTAGTCTGGCTAGATGGATTCCTCTACAGTATCAGATATTATGCTAAAAAGTGTTAATTGAGAAAAACATTTGTTTGGTTTGGAAGGCACAGTATTTGCAGGTACTACTGGGTATGATAAGGCAATAGACATATACACAGGAACAGGCGGACCGCTTCACAAAATGTCGCCTGTTTATTGGTGTTAAAAAATGATAGTTTTGACAACAACAACAGTATTAAGCCGACTGCAGTATTGTCTTTGGGTTAGGTCCATGCCATAGATCACTATTAACTTGATATTAGTCCACATGTGCTTTTCCACAGGGACGGTTTGTGCCATTTTGTTGCGTATAAGCAATGACAGATGGCATTACTTTTTTTGTATGAATAAGATTTACGTAAAATGTTTAGATGGACTTATCCTGAGCTTGATATCTTTGGTGACGTAAAAACTGATGTCTCGGGATTTCAAGCACAGTGCAAAGATGCACAATTTACAATTAAAAATGTTTTGTTAACCATTTTGTGTGTATATTATAAAATTTACAGCCCCACTTCCTTTGGTAAGACTTTGATGTAAGATTTTTTGCCACCAACATACGATAACACAAAATTGCAGACTTTTCTTTGATTGAACACATTTTGGAGAACTCTTAAATCAGATTTCCAAGGTGTGTTTATCTGCACAATGTACTTATCATGAGATGAGGCCCATTCGGAAGTAATTTCCATCATGACAGCCTGAATATATAATATTACCAAAGTAAACAAGTGGAGTAATACCCTCCTGCCAAGATTTTACCACCAAGCACATTTGTGACATGAGAATCTGTATGTCAAGGGTTCATGTCACTGTGTCGTTGTATCACTGCTAAAGCAATGCTTTTTACGGTTAATTTGGGACAATGGTCAGAGAGTGATGGAGGTTTCTAGTTTGCAGGTTGTTGGGTATACCACCCCTTCTAGTAGTGCCGGGCATGTCAAGTGACAATCATGAGATTTTCCACGAGAGAAAAAAAAGACAATACTGGCACTCTGGTAGTTAGGTAGTTAAATCTTGTTATTAGTACCAACTGTCAGGGGCCTGGCTGTACCTTGAGTCTGATATTTCATTAGTACCTGTGAGTTAAGCCTACTTGATTTTTTTTTTTAATTTCATGCCCTGTCATGCGCTATGAGGTTTGACATAATGATGGCAGATAGTCACAAGATGCTCTTTTATTTCCAGGTCTCAAGATAACATTCTCATTCAAGGACAAGGAACTGAATAAGATAGCAGCTTTCTTTAACGTTTTGACCTTCCTACTGACTTGTGCAGCCTTGGTGCAGCCAAGTTGGTTCAGGATTAAAGGCCTGCATTGCACCCAAAGCCTATCGTTAACACAGTTCTTCACTTTCGATGAAGATGGTGACGATGATGATGATCAAATAATGATACGCCAAAATGATTTTGATCCTATCAACAGATCTGATTTTAATGGTAAGGAAATTATCATACCAAACTATAAAAATATGTTTGAGTAATAAATTATAGGACTATGAAAAACTAAATAGTGGCTTGACAATGTTAGAAGAATATTCGCTCACTGCTGATGTCTAATCACCAAAAACAAGATTATTAACTCTGTCTGAGATCAAGATAAAGTGACCATCACGCAGCGGGCCTGAACACAGCCCATACACAGTCATAGTATATGTATGACTGTTGACTTTGAGGCTGACTGCTGGTCATGTCCCAGTGACGACTGCGGTGGACAACCAGGCTCACAGTATATTATTTTACATCTGCATCATATGTCACTTTACTCTGAATTTAATACTGCACTTAAGAAAGATTTTTGCCTTGTCTAATGGAATACAGTTTATACACAATTTTTTATTCTAGTTTATTTAAAATCACAAAATCAGTTGTGGTTAAAGCTGTAACAAATAAAACCGGCCACGTGCGAGTCGCGCACGAAGTGTTTGGTACCAATATCTATAAAAACGGCAACATAATCACGTTTATTGTATGGGAGCCCCTTGAAAGTTTAGTTTATTCAGTTTTCTAGTTTTACACATCTGTATTTCTAACTGTCTAACTATCATGGTTCAAGAGATACAGCCTGGTGACAGATGGACGGTGGGGTCTTTTACCCTTTGGATACAGAACCCTAAAAGTACAATGATGAATACAAATAAGAGGGAACCATTGTAATCAACATCTGTGTTTCTAACTGTCTAACTATCATGGTTCAAGAGATACAGCCTGGAGACAGATGGACGTTGGGGTCTTTTACCCTTTGGATACAGAACCCTAAAAGTACAATGATGAATATAAATAAGAGGGAACCATTGTAATCAACATCTGTGTTTCTAACTGTCTAACTATCATGGTTCAAGAGATACAGCCTGGAGACAGATGGACGTTGGGGTCTTTTACCCTTTGGATATAGAACCCTAAAAGTACAATGATGAATACAAATAAGAGGGAACCATTGTAATCAATATTACACCATTTCAGGTCTACCGCCATGCACCACACCAGAAATCATAACACTCATGAGAGTTCTTATACTACTCTGCTTTATGGTGCTTCTCTGCTCCTCCATCGGGGTGCTGATAAACCTCACCAGTCTGAACAGCAAGGCCATCAGGATGCTGCGAAGAAACGCCGTGCCCAGCATCATGTGTGTGTTCTGGGTGATCGCTATCGTAGGAGTGTGTTACTACACAACAGTCGTGTTGGGCAACGCAAACAACAGCGACCCCAATACCATACAAGTTGATTACGAGTATGGATTTTACACGATAACTGCTGCAGGTTAGTTTAAATTCCTATAATAATTTAAACAAGTAAGCTCTCACTATTAGTATAGATATTTCAATCCACGATAATGCGCCCCACTTTGTCAAAGTCCAAGCGAATCGAACAAAACATTAGCTATTCTGACAGAGAGGGGCGCGTCTTCGTGGATTGAAATATCTATAATTGAGTACGATCTCTACCGATGGTAAGAGACAATGCAGCCGAAAATGCTATCATATTGACTTGGAAGTGGTAACACCTGACAACTGTATTGTGCAGTTATTAGGCTATACAACATCGCACCGGAACGCTATATCGTTTGGCGGCGCATCTTTGCCGGTATAATGGTAGCCAAGTTCAGTCGAAGCAAACTTATATCTAAGCCAATACCAATAAGAAATATTAAATAACAAAAATGGTCACTGCAGGAAAATTGTGCATTTTCCTCTGAACTCTGAACTCTGAACTCCTGTGAACTCTTGCTCAATTGAGTATTCACACCTATTTATTTCTGAAATTAGATAACACTTTAAATAAAATGATAAAAAACTAATTAAATCAATCAAATAACTTATAAAACGGGCCAAGCGTTTATTTTTTAAACATTATTTTTTTAAACATTTTGTCCAATAAATAAAAAAAAAACTATCAGGCATAAAAAACAAATAAAAATCGGTTTTCCATTACACAAGGAATGCCCTTTCCTAAGATACTCAACCATTACGTTACTGGACTATGGGCCATTATGCAGCTTTTAAGGACAGAGAGCATTAAGCCACACAATGATGAGACAGTAAATTAATGTCATTGTATTTATATAATAAGTATTTTGCCAATACAGTAAATAAGAAGAAAATAAATAAATCAATCAATCAATAATAATAATATTTAAAAATTTCAGGCGCATTAGCTCTACTAGCGTCCGCCGCCAATCTGTGGGGTGCTCCGTTGTCGAACGACGAAGACTTGCAACGACGAAACCTCATGGAGGACTGGGACGGGTACGAAGCCCACAGCGTGGGGCCAACGCCGGCCGTGCCTACTCTCCCGCCCTACACGCCCAGCCCCAACTTTACCCCGTCCGCACACCCCACCTTCGCACCACCGGTGCTCGGCGCTCAGCAATACTTCCCATTTGACGATCTCTCCATTCTACCACCGCCTCCCCCGTACACTCCATGATTTTACGTACACTTCATCAGAAAAACGCCGACTACAAAATTGTTTTAGTTGAGTCACGACAGAATGGTTTGTATTGTAGGGGATCTCAAGTAAGGTCGGCTTTCACACTTTTGTTTATCGGATGAAAATTATATTTTATCATTTAAAATATGTTTCTGAACATAATATATAAATAGGATTGCCTTAAAATTCCAGTCCAGATTAGTTCAAATTAGATTGGATGAGCGATTCAAGTCGTAAATCACAATTGTGCTTATTACCTACAGTTTTAATATATTATCCTAAAACTTTCTTTTGCCTTAAAACATAGAGCAGAAATATTTTCCTCAGCCAGGAAAGTATTTCTACAATCGTAATTCATATATACATAACATCCAATTTGAACTACGATGTCAACAAAACTAACAAATAGGAGTTTATGCACAGACTAATGAAGTGAGTTTTTTAATTTTTAATTATTATAACCTGGCCAGGATTTTTTCAGGCAACCCATTTTTTATAATTTGAACACATAAGTATTGCGTATAGAATGATTTACAGATGGGTGAAGGTCGATTCTACTTCAGATCTTAGACTATTATTATAGGAGTATATTTTTTGTCCAACTGAAATGAGAGAAAAACTTTTTAGCCTTTTACGATTTTATAGGCATAAATGATGTTAGACATTTGCTTCTGTATATCAAGAAATATTTTAAAGTATATAATAGACTTAAGGTGATATCAGATAGTTAATTATTTCTTCGTCTTTGCATTTTATTTGGTACATTTCACTCAAAATGAAATATCTGAACACAGAAGTCTAACAAGTAATAAATAAAACAATCTAATTTTGGATATCAGCATTCTGCATTTTTCACTCCCATACTTCATTTGTTCACCTATTAAAAGAAAAGAACAGATGAATGCTTCATTTTATGACCATGGAGTTGAAGAAAAATGTGCTAACTATTGAAAGTTGTTCAAAGAGTGATTAGTCTAATATCACCTTAAGACAGTTAAATATATAAACGTAAGATTTCAAAGAAATGTGCTTGTCACGGGACGCCTGAGATGTGTAACATTGAAAGTATAATTAAGTACACTTCATGCACGCACAAGGAAATCTGAAGATGGAATAATTGTCAAGAGGGATTTCCCCAAGGCGCGTCTGTTTAGATGTTTCACATCCCCTTAATATTTGTGACAGCAAATAAATAAATTGGATACCCAAATGTTATACAAAATATATCACAACCATTATTGTTACTATACTTACCTATTTAGTTGGTATAGTAAGTTTAAAACGTTATTTGAATCTCAACAATATTATTATTATATTGTTATCAAAACTCGAGTAAAGGTTTTTCCTTGAACCAATGGCTACAAATTATTTATTAGTAATCTCATTGTTAAAACCCTTTCCTTAGTCTATATTAGTTACTCAAAAAACTAAAGTAAAAAGTTAAATTATTGTATTTTAAATTGTGGTGTAATAGCCCGAACAGGAAAATGAAAAATGACACTGTTGCAGAAAAAAAAGAAAATATTAATGCCATCAAATGTGGCGCACGCACAACAGGTTTTTTATTTTCCTGACCAGGTTTTAATTTTTTAAATTAATATTTTAGATACCTTAATGGTAGATTTAAAATTTTGAAATTTTATCTGTGTGGTTTGGTTTGGTGTATGTATGTGGTTGTGACTTATTTCATGAAGCATGAAACAGCAGACGGAATTAAGCCTGGCAAGTCACATCTATGTGTAATAACATTATATATTAATACTGAAGTTAATATTTTAGTTACGACAAAGGTTATGTGTAGACTATATTGTTTGGATGTTATTCCTTCATGGTACACTGTAGCAATTTGGCTGACAGTTGGAATAGAGATAACTTTTTTGTGCTTTGTAATATTTTATATTCAGTGCTTATAAAGTGGATTAACATTCTTTATCTACGCTCATTGCTTAAAATAATTTTACATGCCGGAAAATCCGTAAGGCATCAGTTAATGGTTCTGTTAATTGTTCCTATGAACAAAAGCTAGTGAAGTAAGTTTATTTTGCAACTAAAACTTTTTGTTAATGTTTCACACACTTACAAAATGGCTTGCACCATCTGCTGTGTTATGTTTACTTGCAAATGTGATTTGCCATTTTAGTGCCTACTTTTGTCGTATTCTCGGAGCGCTTTAATAATGTAGTAAATGGAATTATCAATGAATTGAAATTTTTGTAAATATACATACCTAAACATTAACTAATTTCAATCACAATTTAGTCTTATGCTTATATCTGTATTTATGGATGCTTATTTTGTAAGTAAACCTTTACAAGAAATCATTTAAATTAACATTGTTTTCTTGTTTCTTGAGACGTAATTGTTCCTTATTTATAAATAAACTACTTCATCTAAATTATCAATTTTCAGGCATAGTTTATTATAGTGGGCCTTACCTTGTAATTCAGGAATTTATATATTATTATTATGTAACTTTAAAAATAATGTTGAGACAAATTGAACAATTGTTTGGTTTGTAAGTTTTGGGTCACTATCATAATGTAAAATTAATATACATTTTGACTCTGCCTGCTCTTTTCTTATCTGGTTGAAAAATACAAAAACATAATACCTAGATATTATAGAAACATCCAAGTAACTGGTGTATATTTCATGTTACCAAAAAACTATAAATGTTAATAGTGGTATTATTTGTTAAAGTATAAACGTATAGTCATAAGAATAGTTATTCTCAGTATAACATTACTGGGAACTTTATTTTTGCATTAAATTATAATAAAATAAAAAACAAGATCAACATTTTATTTTTGTGTAAGACTAATATGCAATACATATCTATGAAAATAATCATTTGCCTTGTTATTTATATGTTCCTGCTCCCTAAAGATTGAATTTTTTACTTCATTTTATTGTGGATTCTTCGGTAGGTACTGTTAACAATGCTATGAGTGTTAATAGTCAGTTACACAGGATTTTTTTAAAAGCAGACTACAGTAGACTGAATCATTAAATGTTAGAGAAGTTTAACATTAAATGCACAGTGCTCAGATCCAAGGCTAAAACAACTAAAGAATTAAAAAAGTCCTTGATCATTTTCGGGCTCTAAATTTTATTGAAAGCTTAAACTGAATCCTCTTGTTCCGCCTGCAAAGCTTTCATATTATCTAATGCCTTTTTCACTCTCACATACTGTTCTTTTTTATATTTGATAAAGTCCTTCTGTTTCACATGATAAGTGTGCTGCAAGGTGATAGATTCCAAAGCTACAGGCGAAGTTGTGCATTTCATTGCGTCGAGTAGGTATTCTGCTGCGTTCATGTGGCACTGTATAGCTTCATCGTGTCTGTTGCTTTTTAGATATGCATCAGCGCGTCTATGCTGTTGGTGAGCCTGAAAACGACCATAACAAATAGGTGCTGTCGTAAACAAAAAGATTATTTGTCTGATTTCAACTTACTAAATTAAGTGGATGAGTTTCCATGACTATCAGATCAGTCGCGTAAAGACATTGAATTGCGTTGAGAGTACCGACAAAACTCAGTCCCAGTCACCAGGAAACTAACTTTATAGTTGTAATTACTAATATAAATGGGAACTCCAAACAAAAACACTAAACAGTTGAGTTTACAACCGCGTCCGCGAGTAAGGATGTTGTGACCATAGACATATAGTTGTGACAGTTGACACTGACGTCTGACAAACAGCTGACTGGTTGCTCTCATCTGTCAATGTCAGATCTAACAAAATCAAAGCATATCTCGGCATACTTCATCTAAGCTCGGCATCATGGAACTAATAATATTATGTACTTGTACGAAGTACTTATTAATTCTAGTCTTAGGGTACTTTTCCACCAGAGATGTGCTATGAAGCTATGCTGCGAAGATGTGAAATCTACGCTACGAAAATATGTGACCGTTTCCACCAATACTAAGCTATGTAGCTGTGCGAGGAAGATGCGCCGCCGCAAAGTAGCTGCGCTTCCACGACGGCATGTCTACTTTTAGCGACAAACGCGGGCATACTGTAGATACTCAGCTCTGCACATAGCTACACCACTCGCGACGGCCCATAGCAGGCATCCATAGCACGCATCCTTCCATACAAAAAACATATCTCAGTTGAATCCGTTTCCACCAGTGCTAAGCTATGTGCACCAATGAATATGATTGGTGGATATCAAACGCATCCATAGCAACGTAGCATAGCACATCTCTGGTGGAAAAGCACCCTTAGACTTATTAGTCAAGAGGTTTTATCTATGATTTTAATTTGGTTATTGGTCTGAGATTTTAAGCCATATGTACACAGCCAACAGGAACACAGCTGCAAGTTAGGATGGTACGATTTACTCCGCCGCGAAAATTTAAATTTCATTTAGCCTACTATTTTCGAAAACCTAAATAAAATTTGAATTTTTGCGGCCGAGTGAACTAAACCACACACGAAAGATTCCTGTGTTAGGCACTGGTTCTTAAAATATTTACGTTAAAATATTAGTAGGTTATAAACAAGCTAAATTAGTTTACATAACTTTCATACACCTACTTTGCTTTCATAATAATGAGCGTTTGTTTACAAAATATTTGGAACGCATGTTACTACCTACTTACCAATCACTTTTAGTGTAATTAAACTGAGTAATTAAAGCATGTATTGTACCAGTTACCATCAAGTTGAAAAATGTTTTATTTTGTAGTAGTATTTCAAATTATCGATTTAATTTACTGTGTGACACAACAATGTACTACAGTAGATGTGAAAACATTAATGGAAGGTTGTGACCGACTGTTAGGACTGAATGTAACGAGCGTAGGGGGAACAATGGTTAACGATCATAATTGCGATGTGCTATTGCCGAAACAAGTCTTTTTAGAAGAACCACTCTTCCAGTATCCACTAGCTGATTCGGTATGTACATTTACCAAACAAACCTCTACAAACTCAATTTGAATGCTCAAACTATTATAAAGATAATTAATAAACATGCAATAATATTGTAGCCGCATCCGTTGAGAATAACAAGTTACTATAACAGCCATTCAACTAGGCTTTACAACTAAGTTAGGGGGGCTGGCCAAGCAACCTCCACGAGCGCCCGAGTGCTACGGTGCCTCTCTGTAGCGCACGGGCTGGTGCTCCCTGGTAACGTCGGTTAATAACCGACGGCTAATAGCTTGGCCCGGTGGATAGGTGACGTTTCTTCGCGTGTCCCTCTGAGCCCCAGCAGAGGGCACAGTGCCAAAACGTCTACACCTACCCCGGAGGAGGAAGAAAACCTCATTAAAATTACAGGCGTAGGCGGAAACGCCCACAAGTCCCTTCTGGGCACTACGAAGAAGACAACCTCGTAAAAAAATCACCGAAGGGGGCGGGAACGTTCGTCGAGAGGAACAATTATGGTGGCCCATCCCTCTCGCAAGAGACGCACCTTTTGCTGGAGGACGAACAACTTTCTTCGGATTCCGGGGCGCCGGCCTGCGGGTGACGGACGTTAGAGTCTATGGCGTCCGTTGCCCGAACTTCATCAACAGGCCTAGGAGGTGGCGTGCCCTGTTCAGGACGCGCCTCCCAGGTGGAGCCGGCGGCGGTCAGGCTGCCGGCAGCAGTGGCGGGACCTGCCGCTCAGGTGGCTGGTCGGGGCCTGGCGGGAGCGTGGTGAATACGCAACTGAATCCCGTACTCCCGCCAACGAGGTCCGACGTGGCAAGGGACAGGTTTTAGTGGGTGCAAGCCCCACATAACCCCTCCGTTTCCCCTGATGGAGGGGTATGCGTTAGGCATTTCCTGTTCGATAAAAAAAGCTTCAAGGTAACTTACCTTTATATGAACCGAAAGAGAACATAAAGGGGCTAGCAGTCTTTACTGTTGATAAAATAATATAATATTGTGATAAAACATTTACAAAAAAAAAAATATTATTAGGTATAGGTCGCACAGCGAGAGTTGAGGCGAACAACCTCCGAACAACACATGCAAAGTTTATTTATCTGTACACGCTCGATGCGCTGACGTTTTGCAGTGGTCTCGCTTGCACAAATCAGTTATAATTAGCAAGAGCGCGATAGGTAGTGTTTTTGACATTTGAATGAGAGTGATACAGAGTGTTGTATGAAAACTAAGCATATTATTGGAAAATTATTTTGCGCTTATATTATTGGATTTTTTTAGGATATGTGTTTTGAAGGCGGATCACTTTTTTTTTAATAGAAGTTTAGTTATAATTTTGTTTTGATTGTGAATTTGCTTTTATAACAATACGTTACATTTAAATATTATTCATTATAAAATACTTATTATTTGTACCTATTGACACAGAATACAATAATTTATACCTTATGCTAAGTCAATCTGTCTAGCAGTCAATCAATCAAACTACAAGCGATCAAGAGACATATTTCGGGTAAGAAGTGCAAAATAAAAGGTTCATCAGGTATTTTTCTTCCAATCTTCAAACCCTAGCACGTAACTATATTTTCTGACGGTATTACTATGGAATATTTTTCTACACAGGACGCGGCAAAATACTACATGGACAAAGTCGTGAAATTGTATTTAATGTGTTCAATTATTTTAGGATCTAATATAATTATGACTGAATTGTATAAACTGACGTCCCCTGCCTTACATCTTACAAAAATGAAACACCTTGTATGCAAATATTACGTTAGTGTGAGTGCCGTGTTCGCCTCAACTTTCGTTGCGCGACCTATACCTATTACTTATACTATAATATTCAACCATTATTTTTTAGAAAAAGTTTTACACAATAATGATGGTCGATCCTGATGCTCCACCTAGAATCGAAGGAGAATTCTTTTTGCACATGTTAAAGTCTAATATACCCGTAAGTACTCATTACATTAAATACTTTAGTAGGTACCTATCCTTACCTATTTCTTGCCAATAATTTCGAAAGCTCAAAACATAAAAGCCCATATTTTGAATAAAGAAAATTAGTTTATTTTTTATTTTCTTTTTTTATTTGATTTATTTATTTATAGTTTAACCAACCATTTTTATTTTATTTATTATTATAAACACATGAGGTTATGATCATAAAAAAGTACTCTGTGGTTGTTTTGACAGGGTTTAGCACTCAAAGCTATGGAAAGCAGCAAAACTGTGGGTATCGATTACCGAGGTAAGTCCTTGCAAATCCCTACTTTTGTACGTTGAACATAAATATGGAACTGCACGTTATCATAACTTTTTTGTCAGACTATAGATTTAGTGTACACCAAGCTTTAAATTCTTTTTAATCTATGTACAGGCTACAAGCCACCAGCGCCACCTCGCGGCACAGGTGTACATCGCTATGTGTGCTTGCTGTATGAGCAATCGGACGGCAACAATTTTTTACCCAATGTGCCGTCTTCCCGCGGCCGGTTCCACCTTGCCAACTGGCTTCAAGGAAAGAGCCTTTGCGGACCAGTCGCAGCTACACAATTCCGCGTAGAATTCTAGATGGCGTTACTAGTCATTTTGTAAAATATTGTGCAAATATAAAATGTGATATTTTACGCATTTTAATTTTTATTGGAAGTTATTCGAATTACTCGAATCCTAAATACACATCTAGATAGTTGATAAGGCTGAAAAAATTCGGAGGAAAAACATATATAAAGGAGGAGGTTTCCTCTCATATTGACGAAGGATTCGTATAGAACCTACCACCCAACTACCACCATGCCAAGTGGCGCTTGGCAGGCTCGGGGTTCACACACCTTTTTTTTTTTTTTTTTTTTTCTCTCTTTGGTTCACACACCTTTGAGGACATAGAGATTAGAGAATTATTATTATTTTTAATAGATACTTAGGTGTAATATTTACTTGATTAGAGATATTTTTTTCTTCGATAAGTACATAAAGCATTACAATGGCAGTTCCCAATATTCTATCTAATATCTATCCATGGTTTGCCCACAGAGATAACAAAACTATGGAGATGGCCCATTCATTCTTCCTAGTCTAGACCTGCGTGACATGCCACGCCATGCCGTGACATCATACCATGATACTATTCAGCACCTCTAGCCATAGGTAACATGACATTTTATGATAGGTAGGTAGCAAGATGGAAATGGCCGCTAAATGATCGCTAAATTATTAATCACGTGTCCAACGCACATTCTTAAACATTTTTTGGATTTTGTTCAGAAGCGATTCATAATGGATGGCTCATAGGTACCTACTTATGGCCAGAACTGCAGGATGGCTGCAGGTCGTCCTTTGAGGCCCCTTAAAGTCAAACGCGCGAGCCTCGTAAAATCGTCAAAAAAGAGGCCGAGGTCTTACTAGTTATTACGAAAAAATAAGTCAAGATAGGCAAGTTCGGCGCCAGTGATTAATTTCTATAAGACAAAGTCGAAAAATAAAGGCCTAACGCGTAGGTTGCGCACGCGCCACTTTCGTCTCACCTGCACCCACGCGAAACTCTAATTTATTTAAACACTATACCTACTGGCTATGACCCTTTGTTGGTTTGAACCAAAGATAATGGGTACTTTTTTATTACTCTATGGTTAAAAATAAAGATAATTAATATTTAATGCTCATATTTATAAAATTGTACGTATTTTACACATTTTATAAACCAACCTAAAAGAGTTTGGTAATTTTAATAATTTTATTAAAATTATTAAAATTATGTTAGTAATAATTTTCAGTAGGTAATTCAACACATGTGAATTTAGTAGTAATTGGTGTAGGTAGGGTTTACCTACTCCGAAACTCGGATTGACAATTATTTTCTAATGAGCTACAGAGTAGCAAAATAGTTTCAGTAGTTTTCTTATAATATTGGCTATAAATTCGGATTTTACTCTTTTAGACTATCACTCGTGAAATATGATTTAAAGATAACTAATATTATGATTAATACAAAAGTATGGAACCCGTCACTATAATTGAATACGTAAGCATAAGACATGGATTACCTGAATGCTCAGTTCAATACCTATATACCAACCTACCTAATTAACTGAGTTAAACATCTGTATAGTTCATAACTCTCACACTATTTAGCCGAAAGGTCTGATTATGGTAAGTATTACCTAATAAGGTAGGTAGACGAGTATAGTCGTGAGGTAGGTATTGAAAATGAAAATGAATTTATTTATTTTCACATAGGCCTAAATAATAGGCTCTTATGAAAAGTCAAAACTCTACCGCCAGGTTCGGAAAGCAGGTTTGCACCGAGAAGAACTGGCAAGAAACTCCGCACTTGCTCTTTTCAAAAATGTCATTGATATCAAGATTTCTTATAAAGTATGAAAAATTATAACATATTTTTAAGATAATATGTCGTGAGGAGATGGAAGCATATTTCTATCATTCCAAGAGTTGTTTTATTTTGTTGAAAAATCGTTGTCGTTAAGAAATTCTTCAATGGTATAGTAACTATGATTTATTAAATGTTTTTTGACAGTGTCAAGGTAAGTCCAAAACAGACTTCGGGATCATATTGTAGAAGCGTATACACTCAACCCCACAAATGACCTCTACTACCTTAGGCAAACGCAAACGGTGTGGCACTATATCCAATTTGTGTCCTCCATTTAATTTTTTTTATTGATACCTAGGTATTAGCAGGTACCTACCTACCAGATTCACAATACAAAGTATCTACCTAGGTAAGTTTGATAAACTCAAGAGGTAATGTGAAGAAATTTAGGTGGGAATCACGCGATAATGTTAAGTTTTGTGCGAGCATTCTGCATTCCTCACACTAACAAAGGGTTACCCAAAATAAAGTGAATGTCACGAGCACGAGAGATCCGACAGCCTTTGGAACATTTTATTACAGCATGGCTGGTGGTCTCGCAGATTTTATGGTAGCAATGAAAAATTTTCATACTCACAAAATCTTAACCCATAACTGATCATGACGTAGATATGAAAGTAATTAGGTAAGTTGTGAAAAAATATAAGGAGGACAATAGTTTTCAGTAGGTACAGGACCACTAGACCTACCTGAATCAAATTTAAAATTAGAATCGTAAACAAAACATGATTAATTTCTGCTATTAAACAGACGTATTCTGAGAACGCAAGTCTTACTCAAATCCAGTAGGTAAGAACTTATGAATAATAAAATATATATGAATACGTACCTATCTAATTACTGCTAACCTCAACTCTGAGGCTGATATTATAGGTACTATAGGCACCTAAACCTATTAGTAATTTGATCCTAAAAAAGTATATACCTACCTACTTACCTAAATAAATCGATTGATTACAAAGCATATTAAGAGCATATTAATTTATGCTCAGGGTATCTAAATTAATTTCCGTTTTTATCCTATAGGTACCTACCTACGTATAAACTATAAAGTATCTATTAAGGACCTATTTAGTAGACTTGAGAAGCAGATATTAATTATTGCAATACCGAATATAAATGCAAGGCAGTTTCATGAGTGCAATATGATTTAAGATATCTACTTACAGGACATCAAAAACTGACCATTTTTACTTAAGAAGTTCGAAATTGTGGTTTTAGTTGTAAACGTGTTCCTATAGCCAGGATATCAACATTTACCGTATTTACTATGTAAGTACCTACTAACAGAACACCGATATAAACACGAGGATGAGCTCATCGGAACATTTTAGGTCAACGTTCTTCATGCAAGAAAAAATTGCACCATTTGTCAAAATTTCCGCTAATAGGTCGCAAAATAGCGGAAATCGTCTCTGAGGAAACTACTACACGGCTATTTGGCAATAACGTCCAAAATAATACTTGCCTCCTATCCGCTACAAAGAAGGTGTTAAAGTTCAAGAAAGACTTTTATTTGGTTTCACTATGTAGTTATTTAATTATTTTATTGGACCGGAGGACATTTTTATGCACAATTTTTGAAGAAGAGAAAAAATGAAGAGAATAGACAATTAATCAAAGATTACAGAGTAAAAACTGTCACAGCTCACTTGCCATAGCTGCTACTTATTATTATGTCTTTGACAGAAAGTTCTATAGCGGTTTTAGTTTGGATTAAATTTTTATGAGCCAACAATCGTAGTGTCGGGGCCATCGTTTCCGGTGCCAGCATCTACAGCCCACAGCGCGCACGCGGCACGTCAAACCTGTTTACGAGGAATAGGATCTTCGCACACGACTCAATTGGTGAATGCTTACCGCAATGATTCTGTAAAATAGACGTATACACAGGAGCCGACGGACCGCGCGAAAAAAAGTCGCCAGTTTACTGGTGTCAAAAATGTTTGTTTTGACACCAACAGCATCAGTTGTAAGCCGACTGCAGTATTCTCCACGTCATAGGTTACTATACTTGTTATTGGTCCGCACGCGAGTTTCCGCAGGGACGTTTTCCGCCACGTTGCAAAGTATTAGCCGAAATTTTTACAAATGGCGCTATTTTTCCTTGTATGAGGAAGGTTGATGTCAAATAGGCTTCCTTCTAGGCTTCCGATGTGCTCATCTTCAGGTTTATCGATGGTTAGGGTAACTTACTACTTACAAGTTAGTACGATACCATTTTCGGCTGCATTGGCACAGTACTCATCATCATCATCATCATCATTTCAGCCTGCGGACGTCCACTGTTGAACATAGGCCTTCCCAAGTGAGCGCCACGACACCCTGTCCTCAGCCTTCCTCATCCAGCCGCTTCCCGCCACCCGCTTAATGTCGTCGGTCCAACGAGCTGGAGGACGCCCCACGCTACGCTTACTTGTACGCGGTCTCCACTCCAGGACTTTTCGGCTCCACCGGCCATCGCCCCTGCGACACGCGTGACCTGCCCACTGCCACTTCAGCTTGCTAATGGTTTGGGCTATGTCAGTGACCTTGGTTCTCCTGCGGATCTCCTCATTTCGGATTCTATCCCTCAGGGAAACTCCTAACATAGCCCTCTCCATGGCCCGCTGCGCGACTTTGAATTTGTGGATCAGGCCGTGTGTGAGTGTCCACGTTTCCGCGCCATACGTGAGGACGGGAAGAACGCACTGGTTGAAAACTTTAGTTTTCAGGCATTGAGGAATTGACGAGGAGAAGACTTGATTCAATTTACCGAATGCTGCCCAGCCCAGCCGTATTCGTCTGTTGGCTTCTTCATCGAAATTATTTCTGCCTAGCGCAATGGTCTGCCCAAGGTAATTGTATTGAGAGACAATTTCGATGCCAACGTTTTCGACGATCACTTGTCTCGGGACAACGTGTTGATTAAACATGACCTTGGTTTTGTCCACGTTAATCCCTAAACCGACCCGTCTGGAAGAAAGGCTTAGGCTGTTCAGCATGTCCTCAAGGTCCTGAGGAGTCTCTGCCAAGATAACAACGTCGTCGGCGAACCGTAGGTGCGAGATGTATTCCCCATTAATTTATTGAAATTTTATTGAAATTTATTTATTTTATTGAAATTTATTTATTGATTAGAACATTTACAATTGAACACAGAATAACATGAACGATGACAACTGTAAAAGTATAAACTGCGTAACAGTTATCACGCCCACCTCCGAAACATATAATATAACAACTGTTCACAATTACAAAGACTTAACTTAATTGTGAGGTACGTGCAGCATGCAAAACTTAAAAATAATATAAAGAAATTGATGTGAAAGTATGTGCGCGTGTACATAGGTGTGTGTGTGTGCGAGTGTGTGTGTGTGTTTGTGTGTGTGTGTGTTTGTGTGTGTGTGTGTGTGTGTGTGTGTGTGTGTGTGTGTGTGTGTGTATGTGTGTGTGTGTGTGTGTGAATGTAAAAGCTAATATGAAAATAAGTTTTTATTTTACTATTTTCAAAAGTTTCTCTGTCTCTTCATAAGTTAGTGATTGCAGCCAATTTAGACATTTTGATTTGCAGGAACTAGTTGTCAAGGGAAATATATTTAACAATTTATTAATTCTATTGTATAAAAGGCTACTTAAAAACGGATAATGTCGACTTGCGATCGCAGTGCGCGTTGCAGGCATTCCCCATTAATATTTAGTCCTCGTCTTTTCCAGTCCAGCGTTTTAAAGACGTCTTCAAGTGCACTGTTAAACAGTTTCGGGGAGATAACATCCCCCTGTCTAACACCCCTCCGTAAGTTAATCGGTTTTGTGCGCTGAGACTGTACTTGGACGGTCATTGCGGCGGAGTTGTAGATACCTCGCAACACCTCGATATAACGCCAGTCGACCTGGCACCTCTGCAGAGACTCCATAACAGCCCAGGTTTCGATAGAGTCGAAGGCTTTCTCGTAGTCCACAAATCCAAGGCAGAGTGGCAAATTATATTCTTCGGTCTTCTGTATTATCTGCCTTAAGGTATGGATGTGGTCCACGGTGCTATAGCCTTTTCGAAACCCAGCCTGCTCAGGTGGTTGGAATTCGTCAAGTCTTCGGGCGAGGCGATTTGTCAAAACCCTCGAAAACAACTTGTATACATGGCTCAACAGTGATATCGGCCTATAGTTCTTTAAGAGATCCTTGTCGCCCTTTTTAAAGAAAAGGATCACCACTCTGTTGCTCCATGCCTTCGGCGTAGTACCGTTCAAGATGACGTCATTGAACAGCTTTCCCAGCTCTGCCAGGATAGGAGTGCCTCCTGCACGCAGTAGCTCTGATGTAATGCCGTCATCACCCGGCGCCTTGTTGTTATTGAGTTGTTCGAGGGCTATTCGCATCTCGCCTACGTCAATGTCCGGAATGTCCTCGGTGTAGTGACGGGTGAGGGTCGCTCGTTTGTCGTGGGCGTCCTGAGCCGCTTTTGGAGCATGAGAAGAGTATAGTTGCTGGTAAAATCTTTCAATCTCTCCTAGAACCTCTGATTGGGAGGTAACGGTATTACCTTCGGGTGTCCTCAGCTTTGTTAAGTGGCTCCTACCAAGTCGCTTGGTAAATACCTTCGAACCTCGATTCTGTTCAATCGCGTCCTGTATATTTCGAGCATTGAAGCGCCGGAGGTCGAATCGTATTTGCTTTTTAACGCGTTTGTTCAGAGTGTGCCACTCATCCACCGCTGGAGAGGTCACCCGTCTCTTCTCCATTAGTTTTTGGGTATCTATGGAGATCTTAGATGCCCGTTTTTGCCCCTGTTGGCAATATTTACGGCCCACATCGCGCACGACATCGACGAAGTTATCGAATCTCTGGTCAATGTCTAGGGTGGTTTCCAGTGCTTCAAACCGGTTTTTCAACTCAATCTGGAACTGCTCATCAATTGTGGCTTGGAATAATTTTGTCCTTAGAGTCGACTTTATCAGACGGTTCCTCTCTAATCGGAGATCCATATTTAAGATGCCTCTGACAAGTCTGTGATCGCTACCGGTATTGAACCTATTTATCACTGAGACATCCTCAAATATGCACCTACGATCCGACATGATAAAGTCGATCTCATTCTTCGTTACGTTATCTGGGCTTCGCCATGTCCACTTCCTTGAGGATTTTTTCTTGAAGAAGGAATTCATTAAAAAGAGCCTTTTCTGCTCCAGGAAGTGAACTAGCATTTGGCCCCTGTGGTTTCTATTTCCAAATTTGTGAGGTCCCACTCTTGTCTCACCTGGTTCTTGCACTCCCACCTTAGCATTGAAGTCCCCCATAACAACGACGAAGTGGGTTTTAGTGGTTCTATCCATGACCCTCGCTATGTCCTCGTACAGGGCCTCAACCTCTTCATCTGAGTGAGAAGACGTGGGTGCATACACTTGTACTATCTTCAGAAGATACCTCTGATTTAATTTGAGTATGACGTATGCCACCCTCGCTGACACACTACTGATTTCGACGATGTTATTGGTAAGGACTTTATTGACCAGAAATCCTACGCCGCCTTGGGATGCCTGCTCGCCTTGCCTATAGTAGAGCATGTTGCCTGACTCCAGTGTTACCGTGTCCTCCTCCTCTCTACGGACTTCCGATAAACCCAGGATATGCCAGTTGATGTGGCTCAGCTCTACTTCAATTTCGGCGAGGTGTTCGTCCGCTCTCAGAGTCCGGGTATTGTATGTCGCCAGGTAAAGTCGCTTTCTCTGGTAGCTGTCCGTAGCCCGGTGATTCTTGGCACCCCCCTCTCTACCGTGACTGCGTCCGCTACCGTGGACGAGAATAGTAGGGCTGCCGGGAACTGGGGGCCATTGTGTTTTGGCGCTATCCATATGGGAGTTTTTGCCCATAATGACCACGCTGGGCAGGCGGGTTCGTCATCGCAGTACTAGACCTTCTGTCGCGCGGTGTCGCTGCTGCCCGACAACGGCCTTTTTATTCAGGTCTAGTCTTTCGGAACGGTTATACCGCCGTTCATCGGTCGACAATGCCTCGTTCGTTAATCGGCAGGGGGACCACGGGCAGGTGAGGTTGTCGATTGGGGTGCGAAGATGGAGGTGCACCCCCATTACCCCCCGGCACAGTACTATCTGGTGAGATCGCAGTCAAGAAACTTAAAACTTAAAACTATAACTTAAAACGTGAACCTCATGTAATACATAAAATGTGCCGAAAAATTCCTTCGACAGCTTTAGCCTCAACTGGTGACAGAAGGGCTGGCTCATTTTTGCGCAACTTCAGCCTAGCTGTTCAACGCGGAATTGCAGCCAGTATTCTTGGCACCATTCCACGCGGGCAAGACTTGTGTAGTAATTAGAATAAGCTAGTAATAAGTTTAACTGTAAGATTTCAATTAAGAAAACTCAAAATAAAAATTGTTAGTAACATACTTACTAACAAAGGATGGAAACGTCTGAATTACTTATATATTTATTTATTTAAAGCTCATGTGCTATGAAATCAACTATGTAAGACGGACTTTAGTTAGGTAAGTAACGCTACGCTATAAGTACCTAGATAATAAGAGCGTTGTGTTCCACACACTGTCATGTAATTTCAATAGATCTCATCATCTCTACTCAAACACGAGGCAAAAGCGTTTGATCGTAAATCAAGTCCTACACATATTCAAATTATGACCTTTTATTGAAGATTTCAAAGATTTACATCTGACATTTTTATATACGTAACGTGCTATGTAAACATGAGATTTCGCCTCGCGGAGCTTCGTGTGTTTCCTTCCGGTCGCCCACGGGCCCACGAGCCCTGCCGCCCTCGCGTGCGCTACGAACGACGTCGCCCCCGCATGTTTTGCAATACTAGTATCAATCACTGAATGCAATAGGCACCATTACTTTTGATATAGAGGTTAATAATTGCGCTGCGTTTAGCCCTTGCAGCTGACAGTTTGTACATGTTGTTAGGTACTAGGAAATAAAATAATAATAATAATTAAGGGGATTGATTGAATTTATTTTTGTCTTTCTCACTCTCACGGAGATTTGGTAGGTGCGACCATGCAGCGTCGCGGAAGAACTATATTCTTAATATATATAATGTTTACAGAAAAACGACGTTTTACCTAATTACTCAAAAACTAAGCTGGTTATCAAAAATCCGTTCTAAGCGGTTTAGGATATTATTATTACCGACACATTAAAACTAAAATTACAATTACATCCATTGTAGTTTCCGATAAAATATAGAAAAACTAAGATTTTGGAGCAACTTTGGGAGAACTTTCTATCGAGAAAATTTTATCCAATCGTGTTTCTGCTTCTTAGCGATTTTAGATTAAAGACCCAAAATACATGACGTGTAAATTTGAAAGTAATTTTCTTTATAGTTTTTGCATAAAACTTCATTCAAAATCACCTAAATACGGCTTGTAGGCCGTTAATACATTGTTGTTAGTACCCACAGACTATTTCTGTGGTATTACCTATTTGTACCTATAAAATAACACCTTAGTACCTGCAGTTACACTTACGTTTTATTTTCTTGCTTTAAGTGCTAAAGAAAGTCATAATTATTGATGATAGCCATAGGTATTTACCTAACCATAATATTATATCATAACGCACACTAAATCAGCACCACACATCGGGAAATGCAATGTTTAGAAAATGCCTACCTATACTCTTGATTTGAAGGTGCTCAAGTTGTAAGATCCAGCGTTCCTATGTGATACTGTGTACCATCTGCAATTTGGCTTATGGGTTACTAACCCCTTACAAGTTAATACCATAATCTCCTCGGTTCCATCGTCTTTTAACATCGGTTGAGATAGCTCATAGCAGTCAAGCACCTATACTTACTTAGCAACCAGTAGGTATAAAAAACTTACCTGCTTTGGTACCTATTTATGAAAATGCAATGCAAAATGTTGTCAGGTGTGTTATGCAAAGTTTAGATATTAAAATGAGTTGCTGAATGCAGTCACTGCCAAAAGCAGTGCAACTCGTTTGTCGTTTCGATGCCGAACTAAACTACGTCAGCCTTAAATCCGTACGAAGGCTATAGTATGGAGGCGTTAACGGTGCCGCAGCAATTAAATAAATTGATTATTTCCTTTCCAATTCACTATAATACCTATCAACTATGGGTATTTATCGTCTGTCCCATTAGCTATCTAAATCTTAATGGGGAATCGATTTATGAACAATGGACATCATTTTACTATGTTATTGTGTTTTGCATAGATAACAGGGCACAATATCAGGTATGATATTAAAATATTGTGTTGATAATCAACGGACATACAATTCACGTTTCTATATTAAATTGAAGGAATTTTATCAACATTTTGTTGGAGTTGTGTTATAGAAACTCAGTAGTCTATTTATTGTCCCTGTATTTGAAAATTTTACTAGGTACTTACTTACCATGTTAATGATGGAGAACAGTAGGTAGCAGCTTGGTAGCAGTAGTTTTTTTAATAAGTAGGTAAGGTAAATAAGTTATGTTATAAATAACATGAAGTAAGGTCTTGATCAACAAATGTCACTTCCGCTGCGCCCAGTAACACCAAAGGAAGTCCATAGACACATTAACAACCTGAAGTCAAAAAAGGCACCGGGATATGATCTCATTACAGCTGAGGTTTTAAAGCAATTGCCAAGAAAAGGATTTGTTCTGATAACAATATTGTTCAATGCAATACTAAGGTTGCAATATTTCCCATCGCTCTGGAAAGTGTCCATCATAAACATGATACCTAAACCTGGAAAGCCTCCTACAGAAGTGTCTTCATACAGACCAATTAGCCTACTTCCAATACTGTCAAAAGTCTTTGAGAAAATATTACTAAAACGTATCGGACCCATATTAGAAGAACAAAATGCAATACCAGACCACCAATTTGGCTTTCGATCTCAGCATGGAACGACAGAACAAATTCACAGAGTTGCACACACAGTCCGACAAACATTGGAAAGAAAGGAATACTGTTCTGCTGTATTCCTTGATATTCAACAGGCCTTTGATCGAGTGTGGCACAAAGGCCTTCTTTACAAGCTGAAACTTTGTTTACCAAACACGGCTTACATGATTATTAAGTCGTATCTGTCTGAGCGAATTTTCCAGGTCAAGTGTGATGACAGTTTATCGTCCCTGTACCCAATTGAAGCAGGAGTGCCGCAAGGATCTGTTCTGGGCCCTGTTCTGTATACAGTATACACTGCAGACTTACCTCTGACTGAAGATGTGATAACGGCAACGTACGCCGATGACACTGCTATCCTTGCTTGTGACAAGGACGCCAACAATGCATCTCTTAAACTGCAGCAACACTTAAATAAATTGAACTCCTGGCTGAAACAATGGAGAATCAGAGCTAGTCCAACCAAGTCAAGTCATATAACTTTCACACTAAAGAAGGGGGACTGCCCACCAGTGAAACTGGACGACAGTATCCTGCCACACTATACAACTGTGAAATATTTGGGAATACATCTGGACCGAAGATTGACCTGGAAAGATCACATAAAAGCTAAAAGAGACCAAGCTAACTGGAAATTCAGGGAATTGTATTGGCTAATAGGAAGAAATTCATCGCTGAGCCTTGAAAACAAGCTCATAATTTACAAATGTATTATCAAACCTATATGGACGTACGGCATCCAACTCTGGGGTTCTGCAAGTCACTCCAATATAGAGATATTACAGCGCTTTCAAAATAATGTACTGAAAGTCATATGCAATGCTCCATGGTTCACCAAAATATCTGAAGTGCATCACTATCTCGCCATACCAACCGTCAAGGAAGAAATAGAGAGATCACTTGAATCCTACAAAAAGAGACTAGAAGGACATAAAAACAGTCTGGCTGTCAAACTTCTCGACACCAGAGAATACACATTTCGCCTAAAAAGGAGTCGACTGGCCAACATAGCATAAGACTTTTACGTATAAGGGATGCTGCATTAGTGGATGTGCAAAACCCAAAATTGATTAAATATTGTAGACCTCAAATCTGATTATGGTCAAAAGACTGATCTCAGATATAAAAATAGACAGAAAAAAAAAAAAAAAAAAAAAAAAATAAATAACATGAGTGGTCAGGACGAGATGGTGGAAGTTTCATACTAAAAGTGGGTATATGAGGATGTCTATAATAACGTTGAATTTTATTGTAATCAATGACTTCTATGTATCCTACATAGAAGTCATTGATATTAATAAAGTTAATTTTAGGTACCTACTCGTATTCACTGTATTGTAGTCGTTATAAACAAAACCCCAGCGAGATTTTTTTTAATCACTTTTAATAAATCTTTCTGCATTTGAATTTTAGCTATAACCGATACCTAGTCCAAAATATGGCTAGCAGGTGAAAATCTTGCTCTACATTATGTCTACAACAAGTTTCGTAACATCAATAATATTATTAACACAGATTTTTAAGACTGTCATTTACCGCCCACGACCAGATAGGTACCTATTACGAATATACAGAAAACAAATAACTATAAATTGTAGTAACATTATGACAGCAATCGTAACCTGCGCTCAGTTTCCACATATCCGAGTAACAGGTATTAAAAACGGCTCGGCATGCCCGTGTTGACATTTTCATTAGCAAGGTTCGACAGGGCCGGCAGCTGGCCGTGACACGGTGGAGCGTACGCCACGAATTTGCCTTCCATTGATAAAAACCGTCGCCCACTCTCAGCTCCATTCACCGGCGCCATTGCTTGCGCAACGCGCGTGCGCGCCGCCCCCGCCCGCGCGCCCGCTGAGACCTTCGTCGAAGCCTTCCGCGACTGTAGGGTTAGTACAGGATTTTGTACGAATTTCGAGTCGCACAAAGGAATCGAATGCCTCCATACATTTTCAACCAGCGCCATCTATGGACAGTCGCTGACATTCAGCTGTCAATAGATAGCGCTGGCAGCCTCGACCGACCTCGCGAGCTCCTGCGGTCACCGTCCCCTGTGCGATTGCGTGCGGGAAGTGATGGAGACGACGAAGATGATGCGAAGTTCTTCACCGGACACAACCTTTACCTCCCTTCAGTAGAATTCAATAATGACGCTGGCAGGATACCTACAACACAACTCCACCCTCAGGCCACAAGCCACGATGGCGAGGCCTTAGCCCCAACATCGCCCGGGTAGGGAGGTTTACCTCGAGGCTGGTACCCCCGGAGGGATATCACTCCCGACGGAGAAGACCACGCTGCTGCTGGCTGTAAATGTATGGAGACATTCGATTCGTTTGTGCGATGCGAGTCGACTCGAAATTCGTACAAAAACCTGTCCTAACCCTGTTGTCACTTCGCTTCTAGGTTGCACGTCTAATGGCTTCCCATATATGTCGAGTCGAGATGAAACTTCATTCATAAAACCGTTAAGTAACAACTCGTCGATATTCCACCGCGCTGCATAACAGCGAAACTTTATAAGTGCGTCTTCAATGTTATCACGACGCGTGAAATATTGCCTGTCTGGAAGTAAGAAGGCTACGATTAATTAAATAATCTAATAGTAGGAGAAGATAATATTCTCGTGCCAGTTTTTGTAACCAAACTCCTCCGAAACGGCTCCACCGATTGCTATTTGTTATGTGTCTGAGAGTATTTTGTATATCCCTAATGGCAAAACAGCGTTTGACGGGTCACCTAGTAATAACACAATCGCAAAAACTCGACCAAAAGTGTTTTTTAAGAACCATTGGCACTAGAAATTTGTTTTTCATATCCGGAATTTTATTTCGTATAAGTACAATAAGTTACATTATTTTCAATGCACATTGTCATACAAATTTTAATGAGAAGCACAACTTGTTTATTTTCCTATATCTAACTGTGGAATCCGGATGTTAATTAAAATAATAATAGGACCGTAGTCAATAAAACATAAAGTTTGGATTTGAATCAGCTTGGTAGGTACTGGATTCAATACGTCCATGGTTCATAATATCATTTCAGTCCCATAACATATCACCGAACAACAAAGAGATACTGAACAACAAAGAGATGAGTAGCATCAAAGAGATGGTGTATGACAAATAATTGGGGGACTTTCAATATCGAGTATTATCTGAATGTCTTGACTTTTGATGCGGTAGCAGAAAAAAACATCATAACGTTTTTAAATCAATTTCAAGAAATAAGCGGGAAGTTATTAGCTTCTTATAAATTTGAGGCTCATCTTAACGATGCTTTTACATCGACAGCGTGCCATAAAAGGGCGAAAGGGATCCCAATTGAGATTATCGGTTTACATGCAGCAATATAACCACGTGGATTTACAAGCGGGAGTCAATTTGCTATCACATTAATGTCTTTAAGAGTGCTGCGTGGAATCGAATTAATTGATGTGCAATTTATACGGATTTACGGCTCCTTGAATCGGTTGCAAATAAATATGGCATATGGAAAGAGTATAAACTCTTAATCTGGGAATAAATATTTTCGCATGCACGTTATGAATTACTGTTGTGGAACTGAGGCTTTCAGACATTATACCTATAGGTTTACGTAAATTAATGTAACACTAAGCGCTAGTTACCTAATATGATTAGGAATACACATACTGTTACCTAATCTTCTAATAAGTATTTAATTCTCGTGTTTGTCGTCAGTTTTTGTTACCGAACTCCTCCGAAACGCCTCGACCGATTGTTATGAAATTTTCGGTGTGTGTTCGGTAGGTCTGAGAGTAGTGCCTAAGCTATTTTTATGCTCCTAAATGGCAAAACGTTTGCTGGGTTATCTCGTATAATGTGAGAATTATAGTGAGTTCCACGTGAGTTCGTATATTTCGTTCGTTCGTGATTCAGTATCGATGTTTTTTTTACTTAATAATTTCACCCCATAACTACTGTACCTACCTACCTACCTAACCTACCGATTTGGGTGTGAATGCTGATAGAGTGTGCCCTGGATTGGCATAGTTATCTATAGGTTTTTTCGTAAAAGAGAAAATCTATAATCCCATGAGATTTGTGAAAACCCATTTGTAAGCTCGATAGCTGCAGGTATGATGGGTTTTACTTTTTTGTGGTTTGTTATTTTAGTAACAAACAACTTGGATTTAAGCTTTGCTATCAATTTCAAACATATTAATAATTAGCTACCTACTTATTTATCTAATCAAATTCTACATATTTATGCACAGTCAATAATAAATAGTGGGCGGCGGAAGTGATTTTCTCTTCTCCTACTGTTAAAACTCGTAACTTCGTAACCTGGTCGTGTCAAAAGCGAATTAAAAGCATATCTATCTACTTCAGTATGTAGGTACAGTAGCGGAATGAAAAGCTTCGTCAATTTTCAAAGTGATTCGTTTGCACTATGGACTCTTGCAGTATTAGTGCAAGGGAAAATCGACACTAAGGTGACGAACCTTTTTATTCCGCGACCGTACTGATAAAATATATTTTGTTAATCAGTATTTAGAAGATAAGTATAGAGTATATAGCCACAGATAGTATAGCAGACTGTGTTCACGTGACTTAGGGGGTTTTATCCCTTAAAGGGTTTTCGAAAACCCGTGATTACGTTTTTTTTACTCTATACAAGTCAGCACTTGACTGCTATCTCACCTGATGGTAAGTGATGATGCAGCCTAAGATGTTAGCGTACTAACTTGGAAGGGTACGTAAATTTACCCCAACGGTTTCTACAAGCATCGCACCGGAACGCTAATCGCTTGGCGGTGCGTCTTTGCTGGTAGGGTGGTAACTAGCCACTGCCGAAGCTTCCCACTAGACCAGACCTAAGCCAATTTAGAAATTATAAAATCCCAAAGTGGCCCGTGGCGGGAATCGAACCCGCGACCTCCCACTCGAATCCAGCGCGCCGCCACTGCGCCAGGGAGGTCGTCAAAACGTGTAACGCATAGGTACGGTCACAGGGTACGGTCTATCACTAACTGTCTGAATCATCACTTCATAAAAATCATGTAAATCTGCATCTCTCTCTCTTTCTATTTCTATCTCTGCGTCGTGACCCTCATTCCTGAGAGTCGTGAGTCGTGACCCTCCCGGACTTTTCTTTTTTTACTTTCGAATTATGTAAGGGAATTGTTTGTAAGCTACTTATCTACTTAAATGACATTTTGAACAGAGCAATTGGATCATTCATCTGAGGAGCAAATGCTAGTTCTTCTCGACGCAAACCTTCTCTCCGAATCAGCGTAGGTAAACCTTCTTTCCGGACTTGGTGATAGTTTTGAATTTAACTAACGTAAAAATATAATAAATATTTTAATTTTCAATGCCAAACATATTGTATAAATATACAATCTATTTAAATTTTTCAATGCCTATTTTCATTTAAAATACCCAAATATATTTCTTTTCTAAGTGGATCTTGGGATGCATTTTTGGTACGGTGACTAAGGGATCGTAAACATTTTATTATGTCTTTTTATTCGGCATTTCAAAGGTATTAGAGCGCGTAACAGGGCCCGGGAGCTGGGCAGACCTCAGGTGAACGCACCTGAACCAGTTTATAATTAAGAACACATTTAAATTCATTAAAAATCGTTAAAACTTTCCAGAGAGACACTCGGTAAGAGCAACGAGTTAAGTGGCAACTGGCAACACCAGTTTGAAGCGAGCCGCACTTCAGCTTACATTTCCTTAGATAGATAAATAATTGGGTGTCTCTATAAATAAATCAGCGGTATTGAGGAGAATGTTTAATTTGAGACAAATTGGATTTACTCTTAGCAATTAATTTATGTATAGGCATTTATTCTGCTGTCGATAGTTTCTTATCAAAATGGTTCATAATAGGTATCTACTCATACCTTTGACATACGTCGGTTGTAATTTATATAAGCGATTTGCGCTCATCAATTTTATAAGCAGTAGGTACCCAACCTATAAGTTTAGGACTTTAGTTTTTGAAGTAAAACGACGACGTAAACGAGTAGACGTCGAGAGAATTGGCATCCTTATGTGGTTGATGTCCAGCGTACTCGGACGAAACGCTTTTCTTCTACGTTTCTGATACGAACCGCTAAGGTGTGGAACACCCTTCCAGTTTTCGTGTTCCCAGCCTGGGTGCCTTCAAGAGAAGAGTGAATAGGCATTTTCTAGGCAAGCGCGCTCCATCCTAGACCTCATCATTTCTGTTCATCAGACTTAATTGTAGTCAAGCGCAAGCCTATCAATTATCATAAAAAAAAACTTCTTTAGGTGCGTTGGTAGTATGTACTATGCAATTATATATGTTGGTAGTATGTATTTTATTTTTAAAGCTTAATATACATTAAGCTTTAAAAATAAAATGAAAAAAAAATAGAACTTGAGAGGTGTCAAGGGACACCCGGATGGAACGAAGTATATCTGGCTTGCTTTCTATAAGAGAGAGACAGACAGACAGACAGACAGACAGAGAAACATGCGCACGCCGCACGACTAACAACAGCTATAGTAAGCTATTGTAAGTCGTGCGGAAAGTGTCGTTACAACTTTTCGTCTTAATTTTTTTTCGTCTAGCCCCCTTTCGCAACGCGCGATAAGGAACTTCGTCCCAACAAACGCTTATACCTAATTCATGAAAAGTCTGTTTTCATAACTATTCGTGTTTATAAATTATATGCGTAGATTATAGTTAGATAAATTGCGAAAGTGATTAAACATTAATAATATTATTATTGGTTTAAACTTTCAAAAGTGATAATATTGCCTGCTTACAAAGAGCTCATTATCTGGTGTCATTTTGCCATGATATACATCTGACTGTGGGCGTCCTCATTAGGCATGCAATAATGTAGTTGTTCTTCTGGTAAGTATATTTTGTATTATTGTCTTCAGTCGCAGTCATAATATTATGGTATAATGAATGCCTAACCGTTAAGTAAGGTAAAGATTTTTATACCCAGTAACCTAACCACACCGATTTCCTGTTTCGATGCAGGTCAAATGCCACACATATATAATCTACCAATAGACGTATCCACAGGACCCGGCGGACCGCGCGAACTTCGTATATGAAGAAGGCTGACGTAAAATGTTCCGATGCGCTCATCCTCAGGTTCTTATCGATGGATATACCCCATATTCTGTGTTAGGCATTGAATCAGGTACATATAGTAAAAACTGTGTTTAATTGAAATTGTTTTTTTAAAAGAACGCGCTGACGGGAGTACGGGATTCATTTGTACATTTACCGCGCTTCAGCCACAGCCAGGAGGTCTCGGGCTGCAGACCTGCAACTCATGGAGGTCATTTGTCCTCCAGTAAAGGGTACCCTTATTATGATACGGGTATTCCGTATTCATATACATAATTTAAAAACCATAATATAATATCTATTAATACCAAACCATCAAGTATCATCAAGGCAGATTTTTTCTTTGTTTTGTGTGCTATGATTAAAGAACAATATTAAAGATATCTTGGCGATATACCTACCTACGAGTAGGTAACACGAATTATACAGTTGACTCTCGTGACCTAATCCGAAAGGGTCAATCAAGTAAACAATTACACGAATCTACGAAACGCTATTAGGTTTAATATAAACCACTCATTTAAAATTTCACGATCCCCAATTACTTTAATAAGGCTAACAATTTTCTTTGTGATTTCGAATGGCCAGATTATAATTTTAGCTAAACGCGTAACGGCTTGTGCGGTATAGAAATAAGAGTACCTACCTAACTACCTAATTAGGTGCACTGATATCTCTAATTTTAAATAAGTAGATTCAAAGTGTAATGGTTCTTAGCTTTGGAAAATACCTAGTTATGAGTTGAGTTACACATTACTGCATTGTTTAGAAACAATTGCACCGCAGAAAAATCAAAGCTCAAAGTAAGTAAAGAATTTAAAAGTAATTCTAAGACGTAAGGCAACTTAAAACAATAGGAATTGAGAGCAATTAAAAAATAATCTAGAATTTTAAGGACTAGCAAGCGTCAATACTAAGAAGCCTAAGAGTTACCTATATTAATTGTACTTAGCCACAGAATGTACCATTCAGCGATAATAGTTATTTAGGTAAGTAAGTTAAAATTTGTAACATATCGCTTAAATCTTCGATAAAATAGTAACCCAAACTTGATTGCTGAGAGGTAATCCACACTCTTAATTATTAACCTACTTGATAAGCTGTTTGTTAGCTTAACAAGCTATATAGAGGTTACCTTTGAATAGTGAGATAAACGATGATTGTTATGGGCAGGAAGTGAGAGGCATACGCCAGTGAAACAATACAGGGTATTGGCAAATAATGCATCTGTCGGCACTCGGCGCGTGCGCGCGGGGGCGGCGCGAGCGCATGAATGGCGGACTGCGGAGGTGATTCACGGAGCCTCATTCACAGCCAGCGACGCGTGCGCATCTCGCAACTATTGATTGAATAACACACGATTAAACCGATTGACGACCGAATGGCGTAGTGGTAGCGAACCTGCCGTCTGCGCCGGAGGTCGTGGGTTCGATTCCCACTGCTGGTAAATGTTTGTTCACACAAATGATGAAATGAGCATGAATATTTTCCAGTGTTTGGATGTTTTTCAATATATAATATTTATGTATATTAGTATGTATGTATATTATCAGTCATCTAGTACCCATAACACAAGCTATCGCTTACCTCAGGGCTAGATTGCGATGTGTCAAATGTCCTGTATATACTATACTAGTAGGGTGCGTGGAGGCGCGGGCCACATGTGGCCCGCGTGCTGTCTTCCCCCCTATTTGCCTTGCAACTTCAGTCTCAACATTCGTCATACATTTTCTATGAAAAAAAATAAAGTCCGCCATTTTGAATTTTTTTTCGATCCATCGTATAGACCTTCGGATCCTGATCAACTCTTGTCAAGAAACCGTTCTTCCATCTTTCATACTTTCCGAGATATCGACGAAATTCGAATGGCGGCCATTTTGAATCCGCCATTTTGAATTTTTTTTTCAGCTCACAGCCAATTGGATGACGTTTCGAATGACATTTGGTCGAGCACCCCCCACCTATCTGCAATACCCTTGGCTGTGCTCTTCACCCCTCTCCGAAATCCTCAATCATCAGCTCTCTCCGTATTTTTCCTCCTCATGAATTTTTCCCCTCTATACGACATCATCCTTGAAAAAAAAATTTTTCATACAAAATTGTTCAGGAGAGGTGATCAATCAGTCAGTCAGTGGCCAATCAGCACAAGCAGCTATATATATATTAACTAGTAGGGCGCGTGAGTGCGCGGGCCACATGTGGCCCGCGTGCAGTCTTCCCGCCCATAAAAGTATCGCCGTCATCTCCATCGCCAATTGGAATCCGATTGGCAGTTGGCTGAAAAAATTACCTAGTAGCACGTTCATGGTTTTAAAGATAGTTAAGGGCAGTTCCAACAAAAAATACCGCTGAACCTCATCGGATGAGGTTCAGCGTATTTTTGTTCGAGCAGCCCTTAACTATCTTTAAAACCACGACCGTGCTCCTTAATCATGATCCAAATCCTAGATCGTCATCTTTTCTCATAGTTTTCTCTGGCGGTTCACCGTAGAACTGCGTCAATGACTTGCATAGTTCCCTACTTATTGTGGCATGTACATTTTCCATCGAAAAATAAAATCCGCCACTTTGATTTTTTTTCCATTCATCCCGTAAACCTTGAGATTCTGATCACCTCTTGCTAAGAAACCACTCTCTTGTCTTTTATACTTTCCGAGATAGAACAACACGAAATTTGTATAGCGGCCATCTTGAGTCCGCCATTTTGAATTTTTTTTTCAGCTCACTGCCAATTGCATGAGGTTTCGAGTGACATTTGGTCGAGCACCCCCCACCTAACTTCGATACCCTAGCTGTGCTCTTCGACCGTCTCCGAAATCCTCAGTCATCATCTCATTCCATATTTTTTTCTGGTAGTCCTCCGAAAATCTGCATCAAAATACTGCATGTTTCACATCTTGTGGTCTCTTCAACATTCCCCACACATTTGCTATGGAAAAATAAATTCCGCCATTTTGAATTTTTTTTCCATCCATCAAATAGACCTTCGGGTCCTGATCACTTCTTGTCAAGAAACCGTTCTTCCATCTTTTATACTTTTCGAGATATCGACGATATTCGTATGGCGGCCATTTTGAATCCGCCATTTTGAAATTTTTTTCAGCTCACTGCCAATTGGATGACGTTCCGAATGACATTTGGTCGAGCACCCCCCACCTATCTTGAATACCCTCCCCGTGCTCTTCACCCGTCTTCGAAATCCTCAATCATCAGCTCTCTCCGTATTTTTCCTCCGAATGAATTTTTTTCTTCTATCCGACCTCATTCACGAAAAAAAATTTTTTCATACAAAATTGTTCAGGAGAGGTGATCAATCAGTCAGTCAGTCAGTGAATCAGCACGAGTAGCTATATATATATTTATACATAAGAAAAAAAAAAGAAAATGCGCGTTATACACTTGCGTGTTGCTGGCATATCTGGCACTATAGTAGTGCTATTATCTCGCTGCAGACTCGGTCATAGATCATTCGAGTGTTTCGCTTTTGTTGTTCTTGGTTGAGTTGTGCATTACTGCAGAACAACAAAAGCGAAACACTCCAATGATTTAATACCGAGTCTGCAGCGAGATAATAACACTACTATAATATGAACAGATATGAACCTAGGATTAGCCCATATTATGAACGTGTTACCGTAAACCTTCTTCATACAAGAAACAAGTAGCGGAATCTGACAAAATTCCTGCGAATACGCCACAATATGAAAAAAACTGTCCCCGTGGACACGCGCGTGAGGACTAATAACATAATGAAGTGATTTGTGGCGTGGATCGCGGTCCATAAACGATACTGCGGTCGGCTTAATACTTACGCCCTTGGTGTCAAAAAAAACTTTTTTGACACCAGTAAACTGTCGATATTTTTTTTAGTGCGATCTGCTGGGTCCTGAGTTTATGTCTATTAGAACTGCCAAAATGGCAATCCCGCTTTAGGTATGTTGAAGTTCACGAGAACATACTCGTATTTAACTACTTCAAGGCGCTACATCACATGACCTCACATGAAGTAACATAGTGCCTTGGCCTTAAATAAATCCAACTTTAATCCTTTATACCTACGTGTTGTAATATTTTTATATACTCGTATTTTTATATACTCGTAGTCTAAGTCTAGAACAATGGATAAATAACAACTACGAGATCAAAATATCACAAGTAGAATTATTATTATTAACAAAAATACAATGCTCATCACGAATTCACGACTTTTCAGATGCCCGCCATTGTGTTAGTTACCAAAATGTTCTAAAATCTGAATCGCCCTGCAGACGAGACCGTTACTGAAATTATTTACAAGTAAATGTATAATAACAGTAAAATCCCATCTGAGCCGAGAATTAAACCTGGAACTTCCCGTACTAATGCGAGGATTTAATTTACCTGTAAAATATTTTCAGTAGGTACATTAATTAGATTCATAAGACTGACGGTCTCTCTTTATGCCGGTACTTAGTACTTATAATATGCGTCCGTATGTATAGGTACCATTTTACCTTATCTATACGTATATTTATCGAATAAGTTTGCAACATTACTCTTTTGGACCATTAACCATTAACATCTTAGTAGTCGTTTTTGCCACATAAAGGTTTCTTGTGTGCGATGTTTTATATCACTTAAGAGGTAGGTATTTCGTATCCAAGTTGTGAAAGCTAAGTTGTTAAACGAATATATTACTTAACAGTGACATCATGTCCATACTTTCAAGTGTTGTACTATGTCGATATTCGCGTACATAAATCGACCCCTGAGTAACCTGTGCATTACCTTTTCATGGGAGTGGTACCGGGGGGTAGAGGACACCGCCTCCTCCAGAAATATACACACATAAAAGATGATTATATATACACAATAATGTGATAGTAAAATATTACTTAAGTATCCCTATCCCTACTAATATATAAATGTGAAAGTGAGTTTGTTGGTTTGTTGGTTTGTTTGTCCCTCAATCACGTCGCAGCCACGCAACGGATCGATCTGATTTTTTTGCACAGATATAGTTCAAGACCCGGAGAGTGACATAGGCTACTTTTTATCCCCGAAAAACAAGCCTATTCCTGTGGGATTGCATTAAAAGGGAAATTTTTCACTGTTTCACAACATACGTATACGTAACTATACTCACAATATATGTTGAACCCTAGACTCCATACACTCGAAACGGTAATCCCTACTAATATATAAATGTGAAAGTGAGTTTGTTGGTTTGTTGGTTTGTTTGTCCCTCAATCACGTCGCAGCCACGCAACGGATCGATCTGATTTTTTTGCACAGATATAGTTCAAGACCCGGAGAGTGACATAGGCTACTTTTTATCCCCGAAAAACAAGCCTATTCCTGTGGGATTGCATTAAAAGGGAAATTTTTCACTGTTTCACAACATACGTATACGTAACTATACTCACAATATATGTTGAACCCTAGACTCCATACACTCGAAACGGTAATCCCAACTAATATATAAATGTGAAAGTGAGTTTGTTGGTTTGTTGGTTTGTTTGTCCCTCAATCACGTCGCAGCCACGCAACGGATCGATCTGATTTTTTTGCACAGATATAGTTCAAGACCCGGAGAGTGACATAGGCTACTTTTTATCCCCGAAAAACAAGCCTATTCCTGTGGGATTGCATTAAAAGGGAAATTTTTCACTGTTTCACAACATACGTATACGTAACTATACTCACAATATATGTTGAACCCTAGACTCCATACACTCGAAACGGTAATCCCTATCCCTACTAATATATAAATGTGAAAGTGAGTTTGTTGGTTTGTTGGTTTGTTTGTCCATCAATCACGTCGCAGCCACGCAACGGATCGATCTGATTTTTTTGCACAGATATAGTTCAAGACCCGGAGAGTGACATAGGCTACTTTTTATCCCCGAAAAACAAGCCTATTCCTGTGGGATTGCATTAAAAGGGAAATTTTTCACTGTTTCACAACATACGTATACGTAACTATACTCACAATATATGTTGAACCCTAGACTCCATACACTCGAAACGGTAATCCCTACTAATATATAAATGTGAAAGTGAGTTTGTTGGTTTGTTGGTTTGTAGGTTTGTTTGTCCCTCAATCACGTCGCAGCCACGCAACGGATCGATCTGATTTTTTTGCACAGATATAGTTCAAGACCCGGAGAGTGACATAGGCTACTTTTTATCCCCGAAAAACAATCCCCGAAAAACAAGCCTATTCCTGTGGGATTGCATTAAAAGGGAAATTTTTCACTGTTTCACAACATACGTATACGTAACTATACTCACAATATATGTTGAACCCTAGACTCCATACACTCGAAACGGTAATCCCTACTAATATATAAATGTGAAAGTGAGTTTGTTGGTTTGTTGGTTTGTTTGTCCCTCAATCACGTCGCAGCCACGCAACGGATCGATCTGATTTTTTTGCACAGATATAGTTCAAGACCCGGAGAGTGACATAGGCTACTTTTTATCCCCGAAAAACAAGCCTATTCCTGTGGGATTGCATTAAAAGGGAAATTTTTCACTGTTTCACAACATACGTATACGTAACTATACTCACAATATATGTTGAACCCTAGACTCCATACACTCGAAACGGTAATCCCTACTAATATATAAATGTGAAAGTGAGTTTGTTGGTTTGTTGGTTTGTTGGTTTGTTTGTCCCTCAATCACGTCGCAGCCACGCAACGGATCGATCTGATTTTTTTGCACAGATATAGTTCAAGACCCGGAGAGTGACATAGGCTACTTTTTATCCCCGAAAAACAAGCCTATTCCTGTGGGATTGCATTAAAAGTGAAATTTTTTACTGTTTCACAACATACGTATACGTAACTATACTCACAATATATGTTGAACCCTAGACTCCATACACTCGAAACGGTAATCCCTACTAATATATAAATGTGAAAGTGAGTTTGTTGGTTTGTTGGTTTGTTGGTTTGTTTGTCCCTCAATCACGTCGCAGCCACGCAACGGATCGATCTGATTTTTTTGCACAGATATAGTTCAAGACCCGGAGAGTGACATAGGCTACTTTTTATCCCCGAAAAATACTAATATATAAATGTGAAAGTGAGTTTGTTGGTTTGTTGGTTTGTTTGTCCCTCAATCACGTCGCAGCCACGCAACGGATCGATCTGATTTTTTTGCACAGATATAGTTCAAGACCCGGAGAGTGACATAGGCTACTTTTTATCCCCGAAAAACAAGCCTATTCCTGTGGGATTGCATTAAAAGGGAAATTTTTCACTGTTTCACAACATACGTATACGTAACTATACTCACAATATATGTTGAACCCTAGACTCCATACACTCGAAACGGTAATCCCTACTAATATATAAATGTGAAAGTGAGTTTGTTGGTTTGTTGGTTTGTTGGTTTGTTTGTCCCTCAATCACGTCGCAGCCACGCAACGGATCGATCTGATTTTTTTGCACAGATATAGTTCAAGACCCGGAGAGTGACATAGGCTACTTTTTATCCCCGAAAAACAAGCCTATTCCTGTGGGATTGCATTAAAAGTGAAATTTTTCACTGTTTCACAACATACGTATACGTAACTATACTCACAATATATGTTGAACCCTAGACTCCATACACTCGAAACGGTAATCCCTACTAATATATAAATGTGAAAGTGAGTTTGTTGGTTTGTTGGTTTGTTGGTTTGTTTGTCCCTCAATCACGTCGCAGCCACGCAACGGATCGATCTGATTTTTTTGCACAGATATAGTTCAAGACCCGGAGAGTGACATAGGCTACTTTTTATCCCCGAAAAACAAGCCTATTCCTGTGGGATTGCATTAAAAGTGAAATTTTTCACTGTTTCACAACATACGTATACGTAACTATACTCACAATATATGTTGAACCCTAGACTCCATACACTCGAAACGGTAATAGGTTATAAATATTCCAAACTCCATATATTGCTCTCAAAACCGTAAATAGGTCATAAATACTTAAGGCTCCATAGAAGGTCAATACCGACACTCAAAAGTGAAATAGGTTGTAAATACTCAAAACTCCATACATAGCTCTCAAAACCGTCATAGCTCTCAAACCGTCAATCTGTAATCTGTAAATCTGTAATCTGTAAATCTGTAATCTGTAATCTGTAATCTGTAAATAGTTCATAAATACTCGAGACTCGAGAAAGTGTAAATAGTAGGTCATAAAAATAGGTTCCAATACTCACCCTGTTTTCGCCTGAATGAATGTTTTTAGACAATTTGGTCAGAATATACTCAGTTCTGTAAAGGGGTCATAAAATGCTCATATTTTGTGACAGATTATTAGCAAGTATTCTGTATCTATAAAATACCACTCCTTTTAATTTTGCGCTCACAGGTTGCTTGCCATATAATATGGTACTTACATAAAAATTGCCAGTGTCTTAAACAATTCTTACGTCTGTCGTTTTTAATCCAGCGCAGTTTATTTTTTCAATATTTATCTTTTCCATAAATGACGCGGGTGAAGCCGCGGGTATAAGCTAGTTTAATAATAATAATAATAAATAAAAGGTACTTAACCATCGTTATTTATAGAGGGCAGAGTCTGGTTTTAATGGATATTATGATATAGTACTTTCAATCAAGAAGGAATAATATACCGTGTACGTCGCCTGTTTCATTTGCTGCCTCTACAATAGCTCGTCTGAGGTCGTCACCATAATTTTTGTAATAAGGAAATATTAAAATCGTAATAATAGACACAAAAGTACAAGTTAGTCACTGATAGGAAGTGACGATGCAGCCGGAGATGGTATCGTATGTACTAACTTGGAAGGGGTAAGCAATCTGTAACAGTATCTACACAGCATACTTAGCACTTGAAAATTGCTTGGCCTTTCTATTTTGTCTTTCCCGGTAGGTTAGCCGTTGTCTTTCCCGTTAACTAGCCGCGGCCAAAGCCTCTCAACAGATAAAAACTCTAAACCAAAGTAAAAAAAATATATGAAAATTAAATACCAATACCTAGTCTAGTCTAGAGAAACATTTGCGAAACAATCGAAGCGAAAGCGACCAGCCCGAACCCTGTGTAAGACAAACGGAAAGCCATAATCTATCGGTATTACTAAAATACATTCTGCACAATAAACTATTACATCCAAATAAGTAAATCACATTAAAACTGATACCATATTGGCACAAAATGTTATTGCGATAAATGGAAACTCCGAGATAGCTAATCGGACAGTCGCGGATATATTTACAACTCGCAATTTGCATGCAAAAACAATCATAGGCAACACAAATGGGAAATATTCCACGGGAATCAAGCTAACAAGATCTGTCGTACTAAGGAGCGGGCTAGATAAGTGATTAGTAAATAATAAATAGCGTAACAAGGAGGTCCTATATGTTGTAGTTTAAATTGAGATAAGAAGTCGGTCTTTTTCACGATACGATATTGATACGACTTGCAGACGATTTCAAATATTAAAGTTTTATTTAAGGTTGCTAAGGATTTATTTGAGTTGTCAGTTCTTAGGAAATTCATTGGTAATTTTTGTTCAAATTATTATCAAAAAATGTTTCAACATCTTAGATCTCATCTTAAAGAAAGGCAAAAGAAGAGAACATCTTAAACGTAAAGTACGTTTAAAATGCATATAAATGTAAATCAATTCAATTATTTCTTTATTACATAGGGCTGAATTGCAAATAAAAGTCAATGACATTCGTATTTGGAACAACTTCATAAAAATCTTCGAAATCGAATTAAACCAACTTGTTTTAGGTAAGTAGTATCTTCTGGTTGATAGTGGTACATTTGTTTTAAATCTTTTTTATTTCTTTTTTCTAACTTAGGTCTAAAGTGGTTACGTAGGTACCTCCTCATGCTACCTATTTGTATTTTGTCGGGGCATTCCTGTTAAGGTACCTTATTATGAAACTAGAAAATATATCGTTTAGTGTAAAAGAGGAGTTTTGAGTTTTCTTCACGTCATTCTAGAAATCTTTCGTAATATAAACAAGATCTGATTAGATCGGCCCCAGGATAATCTGGTTTTATTTATTAACGTTCATCGTAAAACTAATCTTGATTACTTATACCTTATACTATCTTGAAAATATGTGGAGAGGGCCCTGTAGATATTCTTATGACCATAATATAAAATGTAGCACAAAGTAGGTATATATTTACTTTGCTATATTCTATACGAGTGCTTATGTATTATAAAATATTATCTAGGATATTAGATGTGTCATATGCTTTAAAATAAAAAAAAATCAATGAAGAATTCCTTATTTTTTTGTATTATGTAACTTGGTATAATAAAATGCGTATGTTAATACTAAATTATGATTTGCCATGAATTATTCACGAATATAAAACCACTTTTTGTAATCTTATTGTTTACACGAGGCGAGTAAAAAAGGAGACACGTGTTTGTTATTAGCTTAGTATCGTTAATAGTTTTACTCTACACATTTTCTTATTACCTAAATATAAATAATATTAATATTATAATCGCAACGATAGAATAGAAGATTTCTATTTTAGGGGCAGATAACCATAAAATCTTTTTCTAATAAGTATATAAAATTCTCGTGCCAATTTTTGTTACCAAACTCCTCCGAAACGGCTCAACCGATTGTTATGAAACTTTTTGTGTAGGTACGTTCGGTTGATCTGAGAGTAGGTCGTAAGCTATTTTTTATATCCCTAATAAAATGAAAATATTGCACTTGATGAAAATATTGTAAAAACACATGTGTTGCCTTTTGAAAACGGTCCTTGAAAATCTGCACTATTCACAATTTTTCTATTCTGCACATACGATTAGTCTTAAGAGTGGGCTGAAAGCTAGAAAAAAATCAGATCGTGTCACATTTCGCAACGTCGACTGCCACGTAATGTCAACAAAACCGCGAACACTAGGTAAGATAATCAGATAAATTCAGCTAAGTGCATTTCGGACCACTTAGTTGTAGGCAAAAGATTTCTTGAAATTTTATTTGGAAATTGTAAGGGCACACATTTTTGGAATTTTAAAATTTACCACAATTTTTTTAAGATATAAGATGAACCTAATTCAACAGAATAAACAACTTTTCGGAACATTTAATCTTTTAATCTTATATGATTATTCAATCGTCAGATAAACGTTAACTGAGGAATAAATGTGACGTATTGACAGATTTTGTATGCCATAATATATTTCAAGTTTATTCCTCAGATCTGGCGATTGAAAAATCGGCACTTACAAATGCTCAATATGGATTTGGGAAAAATAAGTCTAACTCAAATGCCATGTTTGACTTAATAATTTAAGAAATGCTAAATAATGGAAACTCTACTAACTAACTGTTCTATTTCTTGACATGTCTTATGGCGGTTGATCTTGTTAAGCATAAAAAATATTGGACAGATTAGAACAAGTAGTAATTTTAATCTGAAGTTTTTGACAGAAATAATTGACAGTTCAAAGCCTTTATTGCGACAGCAATAAAGCTTGTAAATATTTCTTACATTGATTATTATTTACTCTAAGACCAACAAAGTTAAGGTCCAATAACCTATGAACTATGAATTATAGTCGTATTCCAAACGTTTTGTCGCCCTTTGGTCCATTTACATATGTCGGACCTAATCATTTCTATTTCAGCTTCTTGCATACTTTTTCTGCCTCTGTAAATTTAGTTCTACTTTTTATATCTGTCAATCTTATTAGTTATCCTTCTTTCTATTACTTTCTGCATTGTATCACTTGTAACTATCAACTGTCCAAGGTAAACATGCTCTTCCACATAATCGATTTTCTCATTATTTACTTTGATGTTATATGTGTGTGATGTATTTCTCATAATTTTTGTTTTAATTGTGTTCATTGAAGCCCTGCGCGCTGTCGCGCTGCGGTCTGATAATGTTGCATTTCATATAGTTTTTGGGGACACTGAAAATAGGACACTGAAATGTACTGCGAAGCGTAAATCAGTTAGGAATGGATTTTATATTAAGTTCATAATCGTCCCATTCCAGGTTTCTGAAGATCATTTCGATGGCTGCTGAAAACAACTTGGGTCACCTTGTTGGATAGGTTGGGTTAGGGTCACCACGAACACCCTAAACATGCTTTACTTCCCAGATATATTCATGTTCCAAAGAGTCTAAGTCTTTGTTATAATGGAAAAAAATGGATGAAAATTTGAAATACGACATAACAATCTACGTGTAAATGTAGAATAAAAGAAATGCATGCTTAACCAGAAATTAAAAGAAGAAAACACTAATACAATACATATTTGGTATATTAATAAATCAATTGAAATTAAATTTTAAGGCATTTATTTCAAATGGTTCAAATCCCGCTACGAGTGAAATTTTGATAGGAATTATTGAATCGTTATTTTGCGGAAATCCATAATTAGGACAGATTAATTTGTTTTGCTATAATCTACTACTATTTGAAAAGATTCTGCCATAGAGTCTACAATTTCGCATCGTAACGTTAACATTTCCTGAGGATGTCCCGGTGTCGGGACGAAACGTGCGTTGAAGGAAGTGTTGGAAAATTGTATGTGGTGTTTCATGTGGGCAGTTTTCCTGCATATTGTACCATACAGAATCTGTCCTGCTTATAGGAATTATACCCTACTCGTAAGTGTGTAAAGCACTAATCAAAAAGATGATTAGTTAAAGCTAGGGGTGGTTTTTTAAGTACACTGTGATTTTGTGCAAGGTTGCCTGACAGAGATCGCTGCTAAGCGATAAGGCCGCCTTTTGTGCCTAAAACTACTTTAATATGTATTTCTGTTTTGTGCAATTTCTTGTGTGGTGCAAATAAAGCGTATTTATTTATTTATTTATTTTAAGTGTCTAATTATCATGGTTCAAGAAATACAGCCTGGCGACAGACGGGCGGATGGACGGACGGACGAACAGACGACTAGCGGAGTCTTCGTAATAGGTCCCGATTTTTACACTTTGGGTACGGAACCCTAAAAATAAGGCAAAAAAAATATTTAAGCGGAGTCTGTTTCATTAGCCGTGCACAAATTCATTTTACCCTCTTACAGAATTCATTACAAAATATTTCCTACTTATTTATTGTACCGCAATAAATTTGAAATTTTATTTAATTTATTATTGCACATCTCTTGAACTATATTTACGTAGGAACTAATTAACATAGTAACATTTAGTAGTTTTATGAATGTTAGCATGATATTATATGTATCTAATATTTGCATACTGAAGTGTCAAAATAGTGAACAAGTTGCACAAACAGGAGCACTCTTTATTCCTCTCTCTCAAAATTGATTGGGATCGTCCTTTTTTACATATACTACTCCCACCGCCATTGACATGTCATTGCTTGAGGGAATTCAGTGCTCGTTAATTGTGTGCTTTAAAAGTAAAGAGTGAAGGTCAATATTTGACAGGAAGGCTTTTGCTTTAATATACTTTTATTTCGTAGTTTTTGCTCCCCATATTTACAATTATATTATTAACGCCACCAAATCATTTATAAATACACACACAATAATTTATAATTCATAATTTATATATTAAGGATACAAAGAACTATTTTTTTGGCCTGGAGCACAGAAATACAGTCTTCTCGTCTCAATGGAGCAATTGTGACTGATTGTCATGCGCAAAACATCGTTCTGATACAAGAATGTAATAAGCGCCATTTATAGTTTACTGTAATAACTTTTAAAATACATGATTTAGAAAGAAAACGATAAGATACGCACTTCGTAATATTTATTGGAATTATAATCCTAAACCTTGGCTCTCTAGTACGTATAACATTGATAATAAATTGAAAATTGTAAAAAATTGGACGCAACTTTGGGAATTTTTTTTATCGACAAAAAATTATCCTTTTATGTTTTCACTTTTACAGTTTCTCGACAATATGATGTAATATTCGTGTGTTTTATTTCAGGCAGTTGAGACTTGATTTACTGCTGTAAAAATGAAATCTTGAACTGACATATTCAGTTAATACCCGCTCTTAATTTTTTTTTTTTTAATTAGTCAATATTTTAAAACTCTGTAAATATCTAGAATTTTTGGCTTGTTATAAATTTCAAATAACATATATAAATATTTTTTTTAGAAGATTAGAAACTTATGTATATGTAACGGGCTAAATGATGAATGAACCAATGAACACATAGTTAGTTCTTCCTTCCATGTGTCATGTAATTAAATTGCCTTAAATCCGTATTGTTAACTTGTTAACCTCTCAGCCGCTGGACTTCTACTGTCACTTTTTGGCCGTTTCATAATTCGCAACCCGCGCACCTCGCGCCTTAGTACATTTGCACCACTTTTCAGAGAAATGCTTATAAAAAAAAATCTAGACCACCTATCATGGTATTGTAAACGGTATTAGCTTTCTAAATAATTTATCTTCATGAAAGTAGGAAATAAAGAAGCTAATGTGTACTATCAACGATATAAACACGGAAAGAAAGCGGCAAATACGGAAAGAAAGCGGCAAAAGTTGCCATTTTTTTAGAAGCATATTTCTACGACAAAACTTATCTTATTCTTATTGGAATCTTATAAGAAGGCATAAAGAAAGGCTATTTATCACATTCCAGTAAAGATCTGGTCTATTTCTATACAAAAATAATAACACACAACAACAACGCTAAGCACAGAATGGCCGCAGATCACAGACTAGTTTCTATCGGCTCGTGTTTTTTTTTTTCTATAGGAACGTCATCTTTTGAGTGTTGCAAAATATAGAAAATTTTATAAACTGCTCTATGATCCAAAGTTGTTCAAACAAATATAAACTCTATCATTAAGAAAATACAGTTTTAAATAGCTCGGACCGGCCGACCCGCCGGCGGGTCCGTTGCCGTTATAGGCAAAAGTAGATATGGAAGGCGGACCCGCCGGCGGGTCCGTTGCCGTTATGTAGGAGTAGAGGCTTGGTCGCCTGTGAGTGTTTAATCTGTTTTTGGTCGCGATCGTGATTCGTGACGCGAAGGTAAGCGACTCTATAAAATTTCATAAGTCCGTCTTATATCGCGTCCACTCCATTCGGTTCCTTATGCGGGCTTAGGATAGGAACACACTTACCCCCTTCGCACACGGCTCGTAAGCTTAAGCGCAGCGTAATCCGCGCGTACGACGAGATACAAACATGTACGTGCACGAACATGTACAAACATGTCCGCAGACGAAGCGGTGTTGTAACGAATCGAAGGAGGCGTAATTGCCATACTGTTATACGTAGCGTCATAACGATACGCTTACGCTACGCCTACGCTTACGAGCCGTGTGCGAAGGGCCTTTCTGTGTGTAGGTAATACATAGATACACAATATTAGAGAAATAAGTTAAGTATCATTAAAAAAATATTTAAAAAAAAACAAGCTTTTATTAAATCGATTTAATGAGGCAACCGACTCATTGGTCTGACGACATTGCCAAACTCTTGGGAACATCACGGAAGATAATACCCCAACACTGCAAGAAATGGATGAACGAAGGCTCCTAAAGAAGATTGCATTGTGTTCCAACTTAAATATACTAAAAAGCTCAATCGGTTGAAGACATCCGCTTCAAAATTGAGTAACATTTGATTCCACTTAACAAACATATATGTACTTACATACGCTCATGCACTGCAAATTAAACATGTTAGTTCTTTAGTTTTCACCATACGTGTAAAATGAAATGACTTGTCATAAAAGCCTCTGTATGCTAGGCCTTTAAGAAATAAAGATTATTCTATTCTATTATATTCATACTACAGACGAACATAACTCCAGAAAGAAGGGCTTGAAACCTGGACCACTGAATACGGTTAAGCCTATAGACACTCACAGCTTATTACAATAATAATTTTCAACATAAACACGTTGACAGTTGTAAGAAAATACAAATAACTTCCAATGAGCACTCGGCCTTAATCGGGCGGGCGCAAGTAAATTGGCTTATATTATAGCCGTCCATCTGTTTGGAAATATGAACGTGAGCAGACCCATAAAGAAGCGCTGGTTATCGTGAGATGGTAATCGCGTAACAAGCTGTCGCGAACGGTGGCACCACTGCCGTCTAGTACAATCTCTATTGCGGGTCTGTCTTTCTACTTAGAATGTATGTAGGCTAGAATGTAATGCAAGCAAGAGTAAAGACGGGTTCGGCAGAATGCAAAGGGCGTCTCACTAATCAGGCGAGACAGACTTTAGCATGTTATAAATTCGTAGACCATAAAGGAGTAATAGCAAAGTGATTACGACTTTTGGCTCTCGTCCAAAGGGTGAAGGCAACCATTGTAAGGAAACCTGCATATCACAAAGTTCATCGTATTATTGTTTAAAGTGTGTGAAGCCCGTCAAACCACACTTGGCCAGAGTGATGCTGAGCAATAATAATACTCATAATTATTATAATGTCCCAAAGCTAGTGCCGGGTTAGGATCAAACTATGTTAATATGCACAGTACTCTGATAGCCTTCTTTCCCAAATATAATGAAAGCGCACCTTTTAATTGGTAGGCAGGTCACTTAATTATTCTGATAACTATCTGCAACATGTAAAGCATTCTTTTGTTAAAAAATTAGTGCATTCCTCTTCTATCGGTCGAGTACTTAATGTAACTAACCGACCTAGCACCTAGTAGGTACTTGCCAGTTGCCTCCTAATTGCTTACCAACTTGCTTAGCCACTTATAAATATCGTTACATTGTTAGCGATGACGACAGTCTTTCAAAACAGCCTCATTCAACTGTCGCTCTCGTTCATTATCACCCGCTTTTGTAAAGTTTAAAGGTTCATACTTTGTCGTATCCATGACTATATCAGAACTGAGATGTGCGTAAGAGAATGCCCACTTTGTAAACTCGCACCTGGGTTTGGCTCGAGTATCTAACGACCTACACGTATCCGCTATGCGATTATCCTTCGTCTTTATGTTAACTCTATATTCTGTCTATAGGTATAAGTTTAACAAAGACCGGAAATTTGAGGTATTCCTGCTCAGGTTTACCTGTTTTATGTAGGTTTTAAACAAGCTAGAATCTTTTCAAAATACAAATTGTATCACCCACCTTTCACCTCTACACAGTTGACGTACCAAAGACATGTACGAAAAGGTTTGATTGCTGCAAAGGTCTGAAATAACCTCCTAGGCACTTTCTTTCCCACCACCTTGGGTGCTTTCAAATCATCTCCTTGGCAAGCGCTTTCTACCTTAGACTATAAATATCATCACTTTTCATCAGATGTAATGACAGTCAAACGCTAGCCTATAGCAGTAAAACAACCACTACCACACCAATCTTTGATCAACAACAGACCACCATTAAAGGTAGACACAGCCGAATAGGTAGATAACCTAATCAGATATTGAAAGTATTAGGAATCTAAATTTCCGATAGAAGTAGAAGTTGCTCAAAATTGGCCCAGTAGGTACACCGTAACGGCCATGGTTAGAAGAGGTTGGTCTAAAATCTATAATATCACCAACTTAATTGACTATTAATGAGAGTGACTACTTACTTCAGACATTAATAAATAACACTGAGTACGGATCATGAGTCTTAATGTTTTGTAATAATAATTTCATTATGATGACTACTGAAAACTACGTCATGGCGGGCAAATATCAGGTTCGATGGTACCATCAATACTCTAATTAGAAACATTCGTTGGCATATCAGATTTGAAAGCTTTTAAAAATATTTTTGAAGAGAAGTTAATTGTAGGGATGTTTTATCCATGATATCTTTTCTATAAAATCAGACACGTTTCTTCAGCATGCATGGCATCGTTACAAAATACAAGGCTGTAGCTATACTTGACGGATTATCAGATTTTTAATAAAAATTTTATCATTAATCAACACCATCAGATATCGTTAACGTGTTAAACGTTAATGATTAACATCTGGTGTCATCGACCGTAGATTCAGATATGACTACAACTTCTAGGTATAAACACCTAACAGCAAAACTTTTACGACTCAGTAAAGACAAACTAAGAATAGTCGTAGGCATGATAACAGGACCTTGCCCACTAAACAAACACTTTTCCACTCTAGGAATCACGGACAGCCCTCTGTGCAGAGCCTGCATGAAGGAGGACGAAACGCCGCCACACGTGCAGCGCGCTACTACGGTGCTGCACTGAAGTGTCGGATCAACGCGAGACCTACTTGGGCTCCTCAGCAACACTCCAAGATATCCTGTGCGACCTGGGAGGCCTCTTCGGATTCTGGAGTGAGCTCGGCTGGCTGGAGAGATCCGGCGAGGACCCGCATCGGCGACTCCACGCGCAACGGACGAAGAGATTTCGGCCAATCGCGGAAAAGTCCCAGGAGCAGAAGAAGAAGAAGAAGAACTTGTAGGTATTTGACAAATTAAGTTTCCGAAAATTGCTTATGATTTGCAAATATCTATTTCTTTATTCTGCATCAAGAATCATCTTTAAAAAAGGAAGGTGATTGCAATCTACCAAATCTCAGTTCAAAGCACTTGAGCACTGGATGGACAATGCTACATAAAAGAACCCATAGGTACATACCTATTATGACGTAATAATCTACTAAGAAAATGATAAAACAAGGTGAGCAAAGCCGCGGGCAAGTCATAAAACGCTATATTGCCTATTTTGATAGACGGTTCGATGGATTTTAATTGACCATACCTGCATAACGTTATACAATTTTTTATAACGTAATTTATAAAGGCAAGGTTCTTACCTTGGCTTCTCCGAGACACGCGCTAAAACATGTTTGTTTCGTTAATGTGTGATATGAAGCGTAGGTACACCCACGCGCGCGGGTTTGTGAATGGATCGCATCACAGAAGTGAGCCAGAACTGCTTGCAACAGCCGCCTACGTGCCGAGCGGAGGCCGCCAACTTTCATTCATACTCCGTTATGCATTGCATATCCAAAATTTTAGAGCTGTCTAGTTTATTTTATCGGAATGACGAAAATTTAGCTTCAATCTTTACAACACAAAAACTGATTGAATGAATGAATGATGAGTGACTGACTTATCTATCAAGGCTTAGTACAACACAGCCTGACAGATCGACTTATAATTTGAATAAATCCATGCAAATATTGTATAACGATTTTTGAAAAATCAAGCCCCTCAGGAAGAAAAAGGAGCGAAGCCGCAAGCATAAGCGCAGTGACTGTATAAAAGATGAGGGTGTCTGATTGATTGACTTACTGAATCAACGCAGCAAAAATCACTAGACAATATATATGACGTTATCATTCGCTTATGAAAGATAATTTTGGAAGTTAAGGCGGACATTCAGCCCCTAAAGGGTGAAACTAGGTCAGATGACCGTGAAGGTAGTAAGTAATTACGTAAGCAAGCTGGAATTAATTACAATAATAACATAGTCTGTTTACTTCTCGAGGCAAAGGTGAACTTTGTGAGTGGCAAAAGGGATCCTAATTGCGATAGGATGGCCTGATTCCTATCAGTGCATTAGGAAATGTACTGAGAGTTTATACGACTCTAGGAGTACCTATAGACAGTGATGGTAATCCTCAATTAATCCCTCATTATGACATGAGTGGGACTCTACGATATCAATGCATCTAAGATTCTAAGCAGTAAGCAAACCATGAACTTTATTGATCTTCAGATTGTGTGCCGTGAGAGTAATCCGAAGACTTTACTTAGAGTTGATTAACACCTGTGCACAGCCTACTTTGCAAAACGTTGCTTTAGTTTAATCCGCTTTCTCGATTTACCTGTTTCATTAATGTTTCTCCCACTAATGAGTTTGGAATACACGTGCGGGGAAAAAGTAAGGATTTCTTCACCTTTTGCGTAAATATGTGCACATATTATTACATAAGAAAAAAAAACAATGAACGCAAATGTGCTAATAGAAACACTTGAATGGTTACGTTAGCACTTTGCTCTTTTACACGGGTTTGTTGAAATCTTTACAAAAACTATTTATTTATTAAACAGAGCCATTTAAATCTAAATGAAAGACAAACATGAGTAGGTAGATATGATTATCAATCAAACAATCAATGCAGTAATATTATTATTTTGAATTTGAATCGATATTTGAACAAATGAAATCGTCGGTTGGTTTTCATTTACCGCTATCTAAGTTGATTTCGCCGCGAAAAAGGCAGGAAGAAAGCAAGCGTGAAATCGATTGTCCTAAGGGTTTATATGTTCGCACAAATAAGAGAAAACAAGACTCACCTCCGACGACTCTACATTCACATCATAATAGACAAGGAGTTGGGACATCCCAATCCGCAAAGAAAAACAAGACTACGCTAGATTCATACTATAGCAAGAAACAGACGGATCATATCCGTGGTACTAAATATGACTCAGTTGAAAATAAATAGGAATTATCGCCTTCTCTATCTGTCCCACCACGGTTGGTCACCGCGGGATTTATTGACGACTACTACCCTCTAGCTAAATTCAGCCCGGACTTACATAACAACCAAAATAAAATGAAAGCCAGATGCAAAAAAATTTATGTAGCTACACTAAACACGAGAACTCTACGTACGGAAGAGAGTCTTACTGAGTTGGAATTAGCTCTACAATCACTCAAGTGGGATATATTAGGTATTAGTGAGATGCGTAGGTTGGGGGAAGCAATAGAAGATCGTCACGAATACATCCTGTACTACAAAGGCGAAATTGCAGGACATAGAGGAGTGGGATTCTTAGTAAAAGCTTACTTGAAAACACATATAATCGAATTTATAGGTATATCGGATAGGATAGCTATACTAAAAATCAACTTGCCTGATTGTAAAAAGAATTGGACTATAATACAAGCATACGCACCAACTGAACAAGCCTCAGTAGAGGATGTAGAGTCGTTCTATAGTTGCCTGTCCGAGACTATATCAAGCTATGCTTTTACGAATCTCATACTTATGGGAGATTTCAACGCTCAACTTGGACCTCTGGGAATATTTGGTCATGGTAAAAGAAGTAGAAATGGACAGAAATTCTTAGAGTTCCTTCTGGAAAATAATCTCTTTGCCTTAAATACCTATTTCAAAAAGAACCCCAAAAGTAAGTGGACATGGATTTCTCCAGACGGCAAATACAGGAATGAAATAGACTATATAACCACCAATCACCCCAGAGCTTTCACTGACACCGAAGTTATTCAAAATTTAAACTTTAATACCAACCATCGCATGGTGCGCAGTTGCTTAAGTCTCAATCCCCCAAAAAGATCACGAAGGCATATCTGCCAGCAAGAATTTAAACATATAAATGCAGAAGATTTAAATAAAATCAATTTGACTCTATTATCGTCACTCAAAGACGGCAAAGATGCCATCACAACATATGAAGAGTTAGAATATATTATGACACAAACATTTAAAAATGTTCAGAATGCAAACAAAAATTACAAGCTGAGTAATACAACTCTTCAATTAATACAAGACAGAAGGCTTCTCCTAAGTCAAGACAAAAGTAGATGTCACAAGGAAATAACCGATTTAAGTAAAAAAATCAATACAAGTATTCGAAATGACAGAAAAGCTTTTAGAATGAAAACTCTTGAGCGTTATATTGAAAAAAATGGAGGAGTCCGAAAAGCGCTCATAGAACTAAAAAATGTAAAAAAAGAATGGATTCCTAAAATGAAAAGGAGAGCTAGAATCTTCACGAAGAGAGTCGACATCAAAAACTTAGCTACCAAATACTATAAAGAGCTATACAGTAGCGTTAACAATTCACAATACGCCCCAGATGAATACGTCAGACTAATACATGATTCAGACCAAGTAGAAGTTGAGAAAGAGCCGGAAATACTGGAAACAGAAGTACGAAATGCTATTAGAAGCCAAAGAATAGGGAAAGCTCCAGGACCGGACAAAATAAGCAATGAATTGCTTCAAGGTTGCATAGATGGTCTGAGTCCTCTACTGGCAAAAATCTTTGACACAATTCTGACAACAGGGGAGGTCCCAGAACAATGGACTATGTCCCATATAATCTTGCTACATAAGAAAGGCGACAAGGATGATATAGGCAATTACAGGCCTATAAGCCTTATGTCAAATATGTACAAGATCTTCTCCAAAATTATCCTTCAAAGAATTACCACACAGTTGGATGAGAGCCAACCTAGAGAACAGGCTGGTTTTCGAAAGAACTTTTCAACAGTGGATCACATTCATACTGTGAAACAGATAATGGAAAAATATAGAGAGTATAATAAACCACTCTACCTGGCTTTTATAGATTACAAGAAAGCTTTCGATTCTTTGGAGCATGACAAAATATGGTTGACATTAGAGAAACAAGGCATCAGTAACACTTATACAAATATTTTAAGAAAAATATATGACAACAGTAAAGCCAGAATACAAATTGAAAGTTTAGGCGACGAATTTCCAATAAAAAGGGGCTTGAGACAAGGAGACCCAGTTTCGCCTAAGATTTTTTCAGCAGTCCTTCAGGAAGTTTTCTGCAATCTAAACTGGGAGACTTACGGTTTGAATATTGACGGAGAGAAACTCAACCACCTCAGGTTTGCTGATGATCTTGTCCTCTTTGAGGAGAGCTCAGAAAAATTAGGAATAATGATCCAACAGCTCTCTCAAGAAAGTTTGAAAGTAGGTCTGTCAATGAACTATGAAAAAACTAAAGTAATGACCAACTACGAAAAAACTGACATTTCTGTGGACGGAAAAAATATTGACTACGTTGATGAATACATATATTTAGGACAAATTATATCACCAGTAGATCTGACATCTAAAGAAATTGAAAGACGAATAGCCAACGGCTGGAAAAAATATTGGTCATTAAAAGAAATTATGAAAAGTAAAGACCTCGGACTGCAATTAAAAAGTAGAGTATTCAATACTTGCATTCTACCCTGTTTGACTTACGGTTGTGAAACCTGGGCCCTAAACGTAAGTCATAGAGCAAAACTAGCCAAGTGTCAGAGGGCTATGGAAAGGAGCATGGTGGGAGTTAAGATCAAAGACCGCCTCAGAGGTGATGACATTAGAAAAAAGACAAAAGTTACAGACATTTTAACCAGAATTGACTCTCAAAAATGGAGATGGGCTGGACACTCTCAGAGGGACAAACAAGCAAAGTGGAGCACAATTGTGACTAACTGGTACCCGCGGGATGCCAAAAGAAACAGAGGCAGACCATTCAGGAGATGGGAAGATGAGATAAAACAGACTGCGGGACCGAACTGGCGCAGGGTTGCACACGACAGAACACAGTGGAAACAGCTAGAGGAGGCCTTTGCCAATAGGCAATTCGAAACTCGGGACATTTTATAATTATATTTTTATTCTATAGATAATTTTGTAACTCTTTGACTTTAAATAAGCAACGATAATATATGACGGAATAATGTATGTGACAGGTCTCATTAATTTCGGAATAAAGGCTATTTTTATTTTATTTTATTTTATTTAAGTTGATGGTCTGTAATGAAGAATACACACACCTCCATTGACTTCAAAAAATTATTAAAGATAATATCAACGTGACAACAATAAATGGGTAACCACCTAATTTGATCACTTATTATCCTTCGTTGCAATAGCAGATGTAATAGAAGAAGAAGAATAGGACAATATAGTAGTGGTCTGACTATAATAATAAGCGAATGCTTTATGGCAAGTGCAAAAGATAACTAATAATCATATCTATTTCCTCTGCAAATTGTTTTTTCGATAAAAACTCGAATAGATCGAGCCAAAACGATTAAATTATACAAGATCATTAATGTTTGTCATCGGAAACCATTAATTGCCTCGAAATAAGATTTGAACCGTCTATTAAACCATTTCAATCATCGAGCCCGACAGCCTCTCTGCGACGGCGTCTGAATCCGAATATTTCCCCCGTTCATTGACACACGTGCCAAACAGGTTTCCATGGCGAGATTTTTTCTGAATGGCCGTTTCCTTTGTAAGAAACATATTCAAATGTTGCGATTAATTCATAGCTAGATAGTGCCTTGCTTTTATGAATGGAGGCTGGGTGAACTGGTGTGCGTGAGCTGCTTACTTTCGATGCATATCTACACATGCGCAGTAGATTTGCATACTCGCTTGGGAAGTTGGGACTTGGGAGTGCCACGTGCTGCGCCTGCGTCGATCTTTCGAACACAGTTACCTCTTCAATATTCGTGAAGTTGATTTTAAATGTAAATTATATTTGAAAGTCAATTTTTACAGGTCCATCACAGCTGTGTTTAATTAGAAAATATTGATATTTTAATATTATTTGTCGCGAGTTTAAATTAATATTTTAGAATTTAATTCGAATTTAATTCAGACAAAATGAGAATTTAGTTTTGGGGTTATGATTATGACTTTATAGTTTCCATTTTTCATTTTTAAAGGTAAAGATTTTGCCAGCGTCTTTTTACGTATTTTATAACTATGGTTTTTTTTAGGCATGCAATCACGTACTTATAGAGATTTTTATGACGAACTCGTTACGTTGGCGAGCTGAAGATAGCGCTATCTATCGAGCGATGGGCGGAATCACACATATTGTAAATTTTTTTTAATTGTTATACCATGTCTCTACCGCGTGTTCCACGACACTAGATATAATTATCTTTTTTTGATTAGTGTTTTACACACTTAGGAAATAATTCCTATAAATTTAAATACGAATCAAAAATTTTGATTCGTATTTAAATTTATAGGACACTAGATATTATTAATTGCCCAGCAAGTTCTTTTATTAACAAACAATCAGGGTGACTTTAATCTCAAATTAAAGTGAACGACAAAACTGGATAAGATTGACTTACATAAAAATGAAATTGAATCGATATTGAAACTTTATTATTCTTTAAATCCAATACTTAAAAGGCAAGAAAGTAATGAATTCACGAACGGCTTTAATGATGTTTTAAATATGGACCTCAAAATGAGGCACATAAAATTGAGAAACATGTAACGTGACGCATTAAAAAACTAAATAAGTAAATAGTTTAATATGTAAATACCACATAAATTTAAGTGTTGTCAAGACATAAAATAAAGTACCTATAGGTAAGTAGTGAGTACTTGGACACTTTGGAGATTGGCGCCGTTGCGTGTTTGGTTTGTGTCAAGTATCCAGGCGAGTTTGACGAGAACTGGTTCTATATAAGTTACAATAATACTGCAATTAGGTGGGCGTATTGATGTTAGTTCCTTTTTGTTTATAGTCTGTTAAATATTTGAGCTTGTAGTGAAGATTGCTCGGGCGTGATGAGAATTGTTGACACAGCGAAGCGAGGTATCCGAGACGACTTGGGTGAATTTTATTCGTGTCCGTATGTCTGGCTGTCAGACTCTTAATAAAACTTAAACTTCCGATTTAATGATTTTTTTTTTAATGGAGCAGGAAAATCCTTATGTATACCTAATAGCGCTACCTGCTTGGTAGAATGTCGACTTAAAACCGAACTCATGAACATATTTTGCTCAAACTAGAGCCTAGAGGGCGCTTGCGGCTTCACTCGTGTCTTGATTTTGCAACCTTAGGGATGGAACTTTCAGAATTACTATTTCGGATAGGTACATCTCTTCTTGTCTCTTCTTGTTCTTTCCCTGTTCCCGTTATTTGGGGTCGGGTCTCCTCACATTTTTGCGCCAAGTAGTGCGGTCTTGGGTTGTCTGTTCAGGCAATTGGGTTAGCTTGAGGTCTCTCTTTATATTCGACCACGGTCGCAGGCGGGCGGCCCCTTCCTCTTTGCTCTTCCGGTAGGTTTAGCGCGATTTGTACTACATGGTCTTTGTTACGTCTCATTAAATGTCCATACCACCTGAGGCGGTTTTCGGTGATTTTCTCGGTAATTGGTGTTGTTTCGGATAGGTAGGTACATATTGAATAATAATAACAGATAACTTTACCGCGGGATAACTTTATATAGGCTATATCCACCTTTTGTTTAAGATGTGCGTTGATAGATAAGTCAGTCAGTCATAAAATTGTTAAGTATTTGAGACTATAGCACTAAACACAAATGAGCGGCAAAATTGGATTAAAACGCCATTTGATAGAATCACACTTTGCTAAAGTAGAAAAAATTCTCAGGTCTCGTTTTAAGATTTTAAGACCATATTATTATCGTATTAAGATAGGGTCATTGCTGGTTAGGGAATATCTCAAAAACATCAGTAATGTAAATCACAGACTTAAACTCCTAAATGACATGCGCATTTAAAATATTCAACTATTCATTAAAATACAAGCGCAGTTGCAAGTTGCCATGTGACAGAACACTTTTCCCAACGTATAAAATTGGGAATTAATATCTATAGTTTGAACATTACAAAATGAAAAGCAGTAAACGTAAATTACAACCGCAGTCCACAAAGTAATTGAATGTTGTGACCCCGATAAAACATGCAACTTATGTTCGTGTAAAGTGTCAAAATGGAGAGGCGCCACCTAATTATCGGCTATAAATTAGTGTACTGTGGAGCCGAAGTTACGCAAATCCACATAATGTTACGTGGAGTGTAAGAGCCCTTTCACACTAGTCGATTTCGAAAGCCACATTGAAAAGCTATAGCATGAATATGAGTAAAATCCCCGTTTTAAATCTTCCTTGAACTAGGATTTACATTTGGAAACAAACAATTACCTTCACCAGTTAGGTATTAGGTTCATTTTACGTAATAAAATATCCGGCAGTAAAATAATCACACTATTATTATAAAGACGAAAGTAAGTATGTGTGTGTTACTCCTACTTATTATTTATTTATTTATTATCCCGAAAAAAATCCATCTTTCCCACGAGAAAACCGAAATTTTACGTATTTTACGGATAAAACTCATTATTAATTAGGCCTTTTAATAAAAAAAAATCGACCAAAACTTTTAAGAAGATTTAGATGGTTTATGTCCAAATGTTGGATACAAAATGCTCTGCTGAATTTAAATAGCATATATTGGACCAAAATTGGTTCTCTGCCAGAAGTAACTTAGATACAATGAGTCTTTTAAATCAGTGTGTCAGGAGAGTTCAGCTAATATTTTTTTTAACAATTAGAAATGACGATTTTGTATGAAAATAATTGAGAGATGTAAATACTAATCTGATGAACCTTTAATTTTAATCCCACCAACGCGACGTGAGCATTTAGCCTTGTTTTGTTTAAGCGTGAGTCAGTATTTTTGAAAGTGACGATTATAAATTAGCAGCGATTATTCTCGCTTGCGACACTGGTTGCCCGTTGCCAAGCAAGTAACAACTGGCAGCGGAAATGACTCGTGCCTTGCTCATCGGAGGGCCCTCGTGGCACGCGATCGCATCTGTGAAGCCTCTTCTTCCTGTACTATTATTAATATTTACTGTCTCCTAAGCGCAGAGTGTCATCGCATTTGCATAAGAAGCGTTAACGCATTGTTATGATTATGGTTTTAGTTAATAAGGTACAGAGATGATAATGTTCTGTGTAATTGTGTAAGCGTTGGCTGCTATTAAGACTTCTCTGAATAGATAAATGCACCTCTATGCATGATATGGTATTAGAAAAGGTAGCAAGAGTTATCAGTATTAATACCTAATGGTTATGTTGTAAGCTTAATACGACTTTTGAGTATGTATTCGCTTTTCCGAGAAAAGTTGGAGATGGTTAATTAATGGTTATATGTTGTATAACGTATTTTTATATGATTTATTTTATTTTTACCCACGACGGAACGGAGTACGGGTATATGCGTTTAGGGTGAGAGACCGTTTGTACATTACTTTATTAATGAGATGTTATGTTTGTTTGTATGTTAAATTGTTCACAAAAACCAATAATGCAAAAATATTTTTGTTTGTTTGTTTGTTGGTTTGTTTGTTTGTGTGTGCACATCAATGTTCCCATTTATTTCAAAAACGGCTTGACCGATTTAGATGCGGTTTTCTGTATAATGTTTGGTGTTCAGCGGCAATGGTTCTTAGATAGTTGTTACGAGCGTCGATCACCAGGGGGCGCCATAAAATACATTTATATTGCAAACTATTGTTCCCATTTATTTCAAAAACGGCTTGACCGATTTAGATGCAGTTTTCTGTATAATGTTTGGTATTTATTGGCAATGGTTCTTAGATAGTTGTTACGAACATCGATCACCAGAGGGCGCCATAAAAAACATTTACAGTGCAAACGAATGTTCTCAATTATTACAAAAACGACAGAACCGATTTGGATACAGTTTTGTATAAAATATTAGTGAGTCATTGGCAATGGTTCGTAGATAATTGTTCTTGTGATTGAACAGCAGGGGGCGCCACAATAAACGTCTCTTTATGACTTGGAAGGGATGATGCCTTCAAACGCTGCTAGAGGAGCTAATGGCTAGTTTGAAGATTAATTTTCATTTTTTAATAATTATATAATTTAAATTACTTTAATATATTAATCGAAAAACTATAAAACAAGTGGAAAATTAAAAAATTTTAAAACACCCACGACTTTTGCAGACTTGTAATTGAAAAAGGATTAAATAATTTTTTTGAAACTCCTCGACTAAAGGAAAGTTAGAACTAAGAACCTATCAGTATATTTACAAATCCAAGAAAATCCGTCGGAGCTGCCATTGCTATTTTCGTTTCCAATTTCAATTAATGTAATAATCAGTATTGATAAACTTGAATTAGTCATCAACCGGTAAACAGCACCATCAACACCGTCATAGGCAAAACACAGCAGCTCCGGCGGATTTTCTTGGATTTGTAATTATACTGATAGGTTCTTAGTTCTTACTTTCCTTTAGTCGGGGAGTTTCAAAAAAATTATTTAATCATTTTTCAATTACAAGTCTGCAAAAGTCGTGGGTGTTTTAAATTTTTTTAATTTTCCACTTGTTAATTTATCAGTAAAATTTAATAGTCTTAAGTAATTATTTCGTAGTATTCTAATATTAATTGCTCTTCGCAAATAGGTGCTTTACCCAGATAGCTATTAATATACGGATGTTATTATTTAAGTTTAAATAAAGTTATACCTACTTTTAGACAAGTCCCATATTTTTTGTGATTTCACGTGATTCGTAATCACTGGCGCCTATTTTGTAGAGTTGCTCGCCCACGGTGTTTTTGTCTCACGTGGCAACCTATTCTTTTTTCAATTTAATTCAACAGGTAGATAGGTATCTGTGGTTTTACTTCCTTAACCAATTCTTTGAATCTATTTAATTTAATTTTATTTATTCTTTAAAATTTTCTGATTTTGATAGTTTCGTCATCTTGTACCTATACTATACTTAATACTAGTTCTGTTTCCATAACTAGTAGGCTATTTTCTATACATCTTTTGATTCCTTTCTTCTTTATACCACTAAGCAAGGCTTCGTAAGACTCACTAAGATTATTTAATAATTACTGCATAACAATCTGATTATTATATTTTAGATTCTGAGAAAATCATATTCACATAACTTGGACGTGAGTTAGTAGGTAGAGTTCATAGGAATCTAAAAAAAAGCCTATAATTAATATTTATTAGTCATCGTCATTTTCTCTACACTGTAGCATTAAACAGGTAAACTAGCTGGTTCTCAGAGCAAAGTAAACAGATATACTTGTTTGTAATTATTGAAAAGTATTTTTAAATTCTATAGTCTAAAGATTCGATATTCTAGTAATTTAAAATGAGAACTGGTGTTAATACTAAAGTTGACGTCAGCTTTATTCCGTTATCCACCTACACGATGAATATAACATAAACACTTCTCTACTTAGTTTCTACTATGAACTCTTGTTAACAAAATCAATTGAGACATCGAATCAAGTTTGAATCGTGGTTCGATATTTTAAATTGATATTTTATCACCAATTTTCAGAAATGAGAAAAAACTCTTCCATACAATTTTCGTTCAATCAACCGGTTTTGTTGATATCAAACTTTGCGTCAATATTTAGGTAGAAAGCTCAATTTTGATCGAAGATTAGGTTATTAAATATCTACATAGACATTTCAAAAATATGTGGATTTTAGTTATTTAATAAGCGTCGACATTGTTTAAGGATGTTTGTAAGGATGTGAGGATACCAAATCCTAACTTGTATAGACCCACTAGGCACTAGGCATTAGTTAATTTTGAGATTTCGTCATTTAATAGACCTTTCCACTGCAAAAAGGTGCTTAAAACCACAAATATTGCATCCGGGGTTTCTTATAATTCCTGGGAATGAGATATTCGCGAATTCTCCGATTGCCTAACTTGTCTGCAACCATGGCGCTTAAGTAGTGGATTATGAAACGGTGGATTCGCGTAATGAGTGGGGGCGGTGTAAACAAAGAGTTGGGCGGCCCCCGGCGCCACCTCTGCCGCTCCTCCCCTCCCCTCCTTCAACAGACATCACCTCATCCTGCATTTATTCTGCGCCTGAGCATGTTTTTGCATCAGCATTTTTGGCCGACGGAATCACGCTTCGTTACCTTGTTTCGACTTTCGATTGTTCTTGTATCGTTGTAATTTTTTGTACCTACATACTTATGCTTTAGTATAACATAACATCTTTGACATCTCCCTACCAGAGATAATAACAATAGGTAATAGATCTAAACAACTAATATGGTTTTCCGAGCTTTAGATAGACGTATTGATGCTAATAGTAATAAGTATAGTAACATTGATACAAGATCATTAACATTTTTTAAAATTTCTAAATTGGCTAAAGATCAATAATTCTAAGCACGAAGAAGCTTGCCTATAGACTCAGCGATCTCGTTTCTCTTATGGAATTAAGAATACGATCTAAATTCCACATACGAGTATTAGTTAGGATCGCATTTTATTCAATTTTCGCGCGCTACATTTGTATCGCTACTGTTTTATCTCTAAGATCGGGGAGGTCAGATGTTAATTGATTTGTATAAAAAGTCTTATAGCTTTTAAAGATAAAGCGAAAGACCGGCTCAGTGGCTTTCCGACGGTGAGGTCATTGGCCATATTCAATAGTATCAGCGTGGGGTCATCCATACTTAAGCGATTATTATTGTCTTTGTTCGACGCTTGAACGAATTTTCTATTAATTTAGTTGCTCGTTGGTAGGTAGGTACTCACATAAAGACTACACTTTAATCAAGTATCCACGATGTAGGCATAGATACTTTTAAAAAAGAAAAAGGCGAGTGACTGACTGACTGATCTATCACTAAACCAGTAGATGGATCGGACTGTAATCGGCATATGTAACAAGATATCCATCAAGAAAATTCAACCCTAAGGGGAGAAAAAGAACGAGCGCTCGCGAAGCGTGAGCGAAGTTTCGGAAGCCTTTTAGTATTTTGAAATATGATAAGCCTAAATTGAGAGCTTATTATTAATTACTTTTCTATAAAACTGGATGAATAATATCTAAAACAACGCGTATTCATAAATGCTGGATATAAAAATACTTAGGTAGGTAAGTAGGCCCAACGGCCTTATTGGCCCGTACCCTTTGAATAGGGAAGGAAACAACCGCGCCACCGTAGATCAGAACCTCAACCATAAAAGGCGGTAAAGGAAATCAAGGGAGCAAACATTAATAATGCCCTTCCATTTACATTTGACATTAACAAAAATATAACCAAGAGTCGACGCTAACTCGCCGACCACATATGGCGTCGATTCGCCGTCACCCACTAATTGAGAGCGACTTAGACAAATATATCTCCTTTTATGGTCTCGGCTGGTATTAGCTACACTGATTGGTAAATAAACATTGTACAGGCTGATTCAGGCCGCGATCGGGCTGTGATTAGGAGCGATTAGCATAGTCCTGCGCAGGCGAAGCGCGAGCGTATACCAGCGAGCCACGTGGGAGGAGGGAGGACCCCTTAGCCTATTGTCTTACAACATGTTATTGCATTATAATAGCGCTGCCATTGCACACTATTTATGTTAATCTTAATAAGAATTCAATAATGTTATTAACCTCCTTACCTATTGTTGTTAATTTAGATCGATGCTAATTAAGAAATAAGTCATCGGTACCCCGAATTATGGGATCTTAGGCTAGTGCATTTTTCGAATTTAGGTTAATGGAAGTAATGTGCTTGTATACCTAATGATTACATTTAAGTAGTAGGTAAGCTCAATAATTTTTGCGTTTGACTTGCGCAATTTTTAACGGTTTAGTTTTACCTTTTTAAACGAACCCGGTCAAGCTGCATTTTGCTAACGTGGCACCGCCGCGACGATTAGATTATAATCCTAATATCTTCGAGCTTATTATAATAATTATTGTGATCCTTCTAAGTTATAGTAGGTATAGTGGGCGGTGATCTACCTCAAGGCTGCACGTCTTTACACACTATACCTATTTATAATATAGAATATACCTAAGTACTGGGTAGATTTAGTGACAAGATACCGCTATTCAATAGAGGAACTTCATATATCCTTTGCATTCAAACAAACGACCATTATAAATTAACAATTTCAATTTGAAAGTGCCAACAAAGCTAGAGTTTTCGTCTCCGCATTTAACGAGTTATGGTGCGATTCAGACGCCCCGCGGCGTCTTTTCTTCGGCTGTGCTGTGCCATTATAAAATGCGAAATGATCGGTCAGCGCCGATAAAATGTTTTCCGTCATAACAAGCCCCGGTATCGCGAGGTGAGGGATCATCCCGGCTTCCATTTGTCGTCCGCTTCAGTTACTTGTAGCCTCGCGGTGCGCCGGCGCTAACAGATATCCTGGTATATTGTTATCCTGTCAGCGTAATGTATGGCCGGCTCGCGTCGATGTTATCTCAATGCCGGAGTCTGGATATCATCGAGAGCTGCGTGCGACGGAACATCACTCAGGGATATTAACGGTCGATCCGCCGCGACGCGTGTTCAGCGTTTCCGACTGTTTTATTGGTGTCGGCGCCACTGACAACTTTCACGTCTCGCGGACAATGACGCTCAAATTGGAAACTAAAATGATTTTTATAACCCGCTTCTTTCTATTGGTGCGCATCAATCTATCCGTATATCTATCGCAAACGTACCTAACTTATATCTAACTAGAGGGCGCCCCCTTAGGAATCTTTATCCCCTTAGGAATTGAATTTTCAAAAGTCCTTTCTTAGTGAACGAAAACATTATAATAGCTATCTGAATTATGCTTTAATTCAGACCAGTGATTTTAACTGTGCGTTGATAGATCAGTCAATTCGTCAGCCTGTCAACATACTTTTTTTAATTTTACAGGCTAGCGCTTGACTGTGATCACATGTTCTGATGGAAAGTGATGATATCAGTCTAAGGTGGAGCGCACTTGCCAAGGAAATGCCTAAATAGGCAATAGTGAATAAGTTGTAGGGTATTCCAGACGTTTGCTGTGCGTATCAGGAACGAGAAATCAAACCGCTTCGTACGTGTCTTTGGTACATCTACTATGTATGGATGAAGCCTTTTCGATGTATCGCAGTTCAGCACACTCCTCGATATTTATTCTTTAGAATACCGACAGACAGGCAACCTACTGATATTTCAATGTTCATGAACCGTCGTAAATTCCACACCAGTGCGACTCCTCGACATGTGAAGTTATTCGGACTGTTTGCTCGTTACCGCGTGAAGTAGGCAGGTACTTCTAACGAAGGCACCCGAAAACGTTCCCACAGACGTCGATCACCGCGGAAAAAAAACAAAGTGTCTACGAATTAACACGTCCGCGCAGTGTGTGAGTATGAAAACACTCGCGGGGTCGCGGAGGGCCCTCTAGCTGACTGAGAGTTGTTGACGCCACTCGCCAGGCGAGCCCAGTGCTGACGCCACAACGTACTCTGTGACGCCACTGTGTAGCCGTGACTGTGCGTAAGATTCGATGTCTTTTAATTTCCATTAATCTATATTCTATCCTAATATTATAAAACTGCAGGGTTTGTTTGTTCGTTTGTCCGTTTGTTTGTCTGGAACTTCTGGTCCTAATTGAAAAGGGGAACTATATTTTCTATCACCAAAATTTATATTTGTCATCAAGTTGTATCACCTAATAAATAGATCTATCGCCACGAAATATGTTCGTTCTCAGATAAACAAAAATTGTTCCCAGGTATGAATTATCAAATTAATGTTAATATATGTGTAAAATATAAGAGATCGATAATTAATAAAATCATATTGCATTACATGAATATAAACTTCGTTCTTATAATAACAGTTTTGTACTTAAATAATAGCTCTGTGCTCAGAATGGTAGATCTGTCACCAAATAAATCGATTATCGATCCCTGACTGCGACTCCGTCGACATGCTCTTGGAGGGGAAGAGGGTGACGGGCTAAGGAGTTTTCCTAGGTCCCATGTGCACCTATAGGTAAATAGGTTAAGGTTATTTTCCTTTTTTGACCACCCAGAAATAGGAGCCCCGCGAAGCGGGGCTCCGTCGACATGCTCTTGGAGGGGAAGAGGGTGACGGCTAAGGAGTTTTCCTAGGTCCCATGTGCACCTATAGGTAAATAGGTTAAGGTTATTTTCCTTTTTTGACCACCCAGAAATAGGAGCCCCGCGAAGCGGGGCTCCGTCGACATGCTCTTGGAGGCGAAGAGGGTGACGGCTAAGGAGTTTTCCTAGATCCCCCACTTTTTCTTAGGCTATAGTCGTAAATTCTTATATAAAGTTAACACATAAGCTCAAAAAATAAAAAAAAATATAAACATAATATGATTTATTGGTGATCTCTTTAAATTAGTTTGCTTAATTACTTATTAGGACACACCTATTATAATACATACAAAAACATTTATTTGGTACTAGACCTTATATCTCAGGATTTTAGGTGATTTATTGTGGAACTGATTTTGCATTGTTTGGTGACTACATTTTGGTGACAGATCTACTATTTTGAGGACAAACCCTATTATTTAAGAAACACAAAACTAATTAAATTGGTGATAGCTTAAATGATACCCATTGAAAAGTTCTTTTGGTAATGGATAGTCCATTTATCGAGGAAGTCTATAGGCTATAAACATCACGTTAAGACCAATAAAATAAAAATAAAAGACCAATAGGAACAATCAATTAAGAAGGATCAATGGAAAGTGTTGCAAAACCGGGGAAAAATGTTCCCTTTTGAGAGCTTCCATTGCGTGCCGCTGCTTATAGGCAAACGGTTAAAGTAAGGCAAAATCATGTACCTGAGACGAATTAGTTCTCCTTTAAAACTACTAAATAAGTCCGCAGCACCACATGCCTATTCTTTTAAAGTTATAACGGAATATGTGACGACCGAAATTCATGCGGGCGAAACCGCGGGCAACAGCTAGTTTTAAATAACCACGACAGACGACTCGACTTTCAAGAGCCATCCACTGCAGCAGTCAGAGACTTGTCATAAGAAACTCGCTGGGAGTGAGCAATTAAAACGATTTGTCGACTGTCATGACAAACAACACAATGGAATGTGAAAAAATTGTTGAGTTAAGACGACTGTCTATCTGTATGTTTTCATACAAAAAGCAATAACGTTTTCCTACCCGTAAATGTAGTTCGAATTTCATATTTTTTTTGAAATCTTGCAGATACAATGAAGTACTGTCCTTGTACGTGTATTTTTTAAGAAATATTGCTTATGTTAAAAGTTATTAGCGTCTAAATATCCATATATTTTTGATGTACAAACTTGTTCGAATATTTTTTTGTTTACATAAACTAAAATTAAAGCCTAGATTAAGGTTTACTGAATCTAAGGAGACTAAAATTGTCCAATCTGGTAAACGTTTTGGTAAAAACGTTAGCACCTAAAATTTCAAAAATAAAATGTAGGCCTAGCTCTGGACTTGCAAGTATCTCTATAACGGGCATAGATATAATTTTTGGAAACACCTATTTCGATTGCGTTTCGTCACTAGACGATAGTCTTAATACGTTTACGACAAGTGTACCTACCGTCTCGACAGTTAGTTAGGCTACGTGTCTAACGTGGTGAGCAAACTTGAACAGTTTGTGTGTGAAACTCAGCCCTGCACAGTTCGGAATGATGCTAACGCGTAAAGTAAATCGTTCTTAATCTTCCACTTTGTACTGCTTAGAGATAAATTAACATGAAATGCAATGCAAATGAATAGGCCAGTGGGTTAATTGCAGGTACACTGAGATTAAATGGTTAAACTGAACACATTTTACCCACGCTATGATTGATTGCGAAAATTACTTAAGTATTTGGCATCGGTTTTCCTTTAAGAAGAGTTTGGGTTAATATTCCAAGTCGGAACCCAAAAATAGATTGGCAGAGTGAGAGTACACACATTAGGAAAACTGAGAGGAAATGTGTACAAAACATAGGTTTTCCTTGATATCTACTTTGCACATAGCTTCGATAAATCCCGTGTATTTCTAAAGCTCAATATCCCCATCCCCAACAAGAGAGCCGAAGTGTTAACCAATCGACTATAATAAATCATTGCTTTGGTAAACCAATAACTATTGAAAACTTAATCCAACAAAATTCTACAACACATGTTAAACCGTGCGGCCGGACCTCGAGCACACTCGAGACAGAGGTAATAAGTAAGCCGTAAGCGCGTGACAATCAGAGGCGTTCGTGGCCAAGAGGTGCGAATAAATCAGCATTTGTAGTAGATGGACAGTTTAATTAATGATTTATAGCGCTTCGAGCGGCGGAGTGAGGCGCCGTCTAATTGGTCATGGCTCCGTGACACCGGGGCCCCGTGTGGCAATTATTGAAATGGGATTATTCCATACTATATTGTAGGTGTCTCATTCCGTTGACCGTTGCTGGGTGAACTCAATACGGAGGGATTTAACGGAAAATTTTATGAGAAAAGTGGCGATGTAAAAGCTTCGGTTGCATTGATGGATTTTTGTCAGGTTGCAACTGATGGATTTTATCCGTTGACGGTCAGATGTCAATCTCTAGAAGGTCCAAAGTACATACTGATTTGACGACCGAATGGCGTAGGGGTAGCGAACCTGCGTCTGCGCCGGAGGTCGTTGGTTCGATTCCCACTACTGGTAAATGTTTATGTGATGAGCATGAATGTTTTCCAGTGTCTGGGTGTTTTTCAATATATTATATTTATGTATATTAGTATGTATGTATATTTATCAGTTATCTAGTAGGTACCCATAACACAAGCTATCGCTTACTTTGGGGCTAGATTGCGATGTGTGTAATGTCCTGATATTTATTTATTTATTTATTTTTCGTATTTCAATTAATGTTATTCAATTAATGTTATTTGTCCTGTTTATTATCTTTGCAAAAATATGAGTATAGAGGGTTGGATTAGGTACCTACTATCTGTAAGACAGTTGTAATTGACATAATAAAATAGTAGAACTCTTCTTGCAGAGTCTGTTCAGGTGGGTATTACCACAGTGTCAGATATTCTGCTGTTAAGGTGGATGTGCAGAGAGTGGTTTACATACATTTTTCTTTTCGGTTATTCTTAAAAATTATACATTTTTTCTTTAATTGAATTGCTTTTATCCTTTCTTTAGGGCTTTCTATAGGCGCAACTTTCATTTCAGGCAAATGTTTTCATTGTATACAATATAAAAACGGCATTCAAAAAGTGCCAAATTCACGCATGTGTGTGTGAATTTTGTAGCGCCATCTATCATCAAACTATAAAAATACTTCGCAATTATAAAGTATGAGGTTCATACATCGATGTAAATACATCGATGGGTTCATATCTATGCACGTCTACAGAGTTGCCACTTTCACGGAACCGTGACTCTCCTAGCATTTTAAAATTTTGTCATGGCAACTCATCGTCAAAACTATCAAACGAATAACGAACTTTCCACTTCTTTTCGAAGTTCTGTGAAAATTGTAGTTATTCTTTCGTCATTGTTTTTTTTTGTGAATTGTGATAAAAACTTTTAATTAGGTACTTAGGTACCTAAGTAATTACTTGGGATTTGTTGGGTTCAAAATGAACCAAATAAACAAGACAGCTTACAACAAACGAAAATATTCAAATGCGTCGAATAAATCCAGGAAAAGGGTACGATGTGCCCTAGAAGCAACTACTGGTAAAACTAGGTGAGTGAATTCGTTAGTATACCTACTAGTTATTATCTATTATGGGTCAATGATCCAATCAATACGTTGACGTAAAATTAATTATTAGAAAACTTTTGTTAGGTAAGTAGGTACATTTACTCGTACCTATTTATTTGTACTTATATACCTATAGTACCTATAGATACAATGTCTAGTCTTCATGTTGTTTTTTTACAAATCCCGTGGGAACTCTTTGATTTTCCGGGATAAAAAGTAGGTAGGTATCTACATACCTAGCCTGTCGCTCTTCAAAAAATCACGTCGATCCGTTGCGACTTGATTGAAAACAAACCAACAAACAAACACACTTTCGCATTTATAATATGGGTTTGTACCTACCTACCTGCCTATTAGGTAGTGTACCGATAGACGTTGGGGTCCCAAGGTAGGTACTAGAATGGCGACCTCGCACCGGAAAACGGAAAAGGGCAGACCCCCACTAGGTGGGCCGACGACATCAAAAGAGTCGCAGGGAGTCGCTGGATACCTACCCAGCGGCACAAGACCGCGGTATGTGGAAGTTCCTACAAGAGACCTATGTCCAGCAGTGGACGTCCATCGGTTGAGAACGACTAGGTAGTGTCATCCAAACAACATCCTTACGTTGCATCTGTATACCTATTGTGTCCCTACTTTAGGATTTTGTTAAAATAGCAAACAGGTAGGTAGTTAGGTACCAAGGGTCGATGTACCGGTTTTCGGCCTTTTAGTGCTCCTATCAACTTCAGGACATCAGAAAAAAATGTTGCAGACAAATTATAGTTGCACTCACTATCTTATATGAAAGCCAGTATAATCAATTTTATTTTTAAAAAACTGTTTTATGCTGGTAGTTATTAATTATTTTTATTTTTAATTTAATCTGGAAAAAAGCTAAAAATTCAGTTTTCGGCCACAAATTTTAGTTTTCGGCATGGGGTATTTCAATTTTCGGCCACTGCATTGCGATGGATTTAAAATGAATTGGTAAGTCTAAAATTATATGAAATGATATGAAAACTTAATCATTATTTTCATAGTATATCCAAATATTATTAAAATGACAATCAACATAATACAATAAACTTAAATAAACAAAAAACCAGAAATACATCATTACCAACAAGGCAGTGAAGAAATATTTCTTCTGCGTGAATTCCGTTTTTTTGCAAATCTCACGGGATCCATGGATTCTTCTGGGAAAAAACAGAAAATTCTTTAAAAAAAAACGACTATTGGAGTCATAATTTTAATGTACACCAATTCGAAATCGGGTGATTGTCTATGATATTATTGTAGTTTTTTGCACATCAAATAGGTATTACGAAGAACTAAGATTTTACGAAACATTGCCCGACTTTCATTATTTCACTCTTTGTAGTGGCATTTGGAGTTGATTTTTTGAAAAGAATTTTCTATTTTATTTCTATCTTCTTGAAAAGCACCTCTGTAGCTTAAATTGAGTACAGACTTGAATTTTTTTACTTCCAAGAGACTAGCATAAACGTATAAATTAAATTTTGATGAATTTAGAACCACCTCCTTTATGAATTCGGTTTAAATATTGCTTTCTGGAAGCAAATGCACAAGTCAATGTAAAAAATACCCAAATCGCTGGAAGTGCGCTTATTGCAACTGAAGAGTTCAATCAATTTCCCCGAGATCCCATCAGCAGATTCTGACTTCATGACTATTGCCATTAAGTCAGCATCTGCAAGCAAATGCCATTAAAAATACCCAAATCCTTTCAAAAGTACTTGTAAAATTTGAAGAGTTCCCTCGATTTCACCAAGATTCCACGATCAGGTTGTGACCTAATGACCATATTATACCAAATAATACCCAAATCGCATCAAGTGAGCTTATAAAATTCTCTCAATTCTTAAAGAATTCCCTCAATTTCTTCAGGATCCCATCATCAGATCCTGACTTGATGAACATGAGACCATTTGGTAAGTATACCCTTTCAAACAAAAAAATAATTTTCCAAATCAGTTCAGGCGTCTTTGAGTAATCGGGGAACATACATAAAAAAAAAGATTCGGACGAATTGTAAGCCTCCTCCGTTTTTAAAGTCCTTTAAAAAGTCGCCTATGTGTTTATCTAGGATATAATCTATTTCCATTCCAAATTTCTGCCAAATCAGTTCAGTAATTGCGGCATGAAGAACTATTTCTCCGGCGTGATTTCGACTTTCCACAAATCTCGCGGTAACCATGGATTTTTCCGGGACAAAAATTAGCCCATATGTTAATCCAGAATACGATCTAACTTTATTTCACATTTCAGCCAAGTCGGTTCAGTAGTTGCAGTGTGAAGTAGTAGGTATTTCCCATACGTGAATTTTGTCTTGGATTTTCCGGTATAAAAATTAGCCTATGTGTTAGCCGGAACATAATCTAACTCCATGCTATATTTCTACCAAATCGGTTCTGTTGTTGCGGCGTGAAGGAGTATTTCCCCGCGGTTTTTCACATATCTCACGTGAACCATGGATTTTTGGGGAACAAAAAGTAGCCTTTGTGTTAATACAATCTATCTCCAATCCATCTCCAACAGTCGAATCAGTTTCGTAATTGTGCCTGAAGAATTAATTCCCGCGCGTGAATTTTGGATTTTCACAAACCTCGCGGAAAACATGGATATTTCCAGGATACAAAGTAGCCTATGTGTTAGCCTTTACTTCAATTAATCGATCGGACAAGTGAAAGAAAATAAGAAAGGTACAATTGCCAAGTAGTAAATGAGTTGATGATCTTCGGACGCTTGAACGCTTGAAAATCATTATAGCTAAGAAGTAAGAATTATTTTAGCTTATATCAGCTTGTAAACGTTGATTCGGCCCATTCTTTTGGGAGTTGGTTGTGATTTTACAAATAGACATAGTTAAAGACACACGTTTAAATTACTTACTTATAACTTTATACATCGTATGTTAAATAAAATAGCTCTAAAAAAAATAAATTTTAAAAATCATAAATTTGGCGTATGATGACCGAAATCTAAGGTGATATTTAATTTTTGGCCCCATGCTTTTCATACAATTTTAACTTATGCCGAAAACTGAAGTACCGTTTCATCTACCTTTTAATTTTCGGCCACCCCAAAATGGTCTTCCCCGTTTATCCATATTTTTAATGATTACGACATAAACTGACGGCCGAAAACTAATGGCGTGAGTCTTCGCATTAAGGACATTATTAGTCATATCGTGAGAAAAAATATTTCACCATTTGTAGAAAAGACATGAAAGTGTGGAAGACTTGATATTTCAGATCTCGGCCCCTAGGAGCATGGCGCTTTCGTCTACGCTAATCAACGTGGAGAAACTGCGTGGAGCCGAGGACTACCACAATTGGAAATTCTCGATGAGAAATGTGCTGATCCTCGAGGAGCTCTGGGATGTCGTCGAACACGAGGTGAGCAGTTCGTCACCCGCTTCCGATCTACGCAGAGATCAAAAGGCGCTGGCGAAAATTTGTCTTAACGTGCACACATCAACGTTTACGCATGTGCGGAACGCAAAAACCGCACACGAGGCCTGGGTAAGCCTGCGTAAGGCGTTCGAGGACAGAGGACTAAGTAGAAGATTATCATTATTACGGTCTCTGTTCGGCACGCGGCTTGAGGACAAGATGGAGGCATACATCGGTAAAATTACTGATTTAGCACAGCAGTTGAACGACATAGGTAGCCCTCTGGATGACGATTTCCTGGCTGTGTTGATGCTGAGTGGATTAACAAGTGACTACGATCCTCTCATCATGGCACTAGAGAACTCAAATGTCAAGCTGAGGAGTGACATCGTCAAAGCAAAGCTGCTGCAGGAGAGTCTACGTCGTGAGGAAAGTACAACTGAGTCTACAACCGCATTGATTACTAGGAAATCAAAGAAGGGTTGTGTGAGCTGTTACCGGTGCAAACAGAATCATTTCCTACGAGATTGCCCGTTCAATGAGAAGGATGGCAAGCAGAGTGGGACGAGGAAGCAGAAAGAGCATGGTGAACCTGGTAGACCCGGTACGAGCAAAGCCAAGCAGGGGTGCATGGCATCGGCGCTCGCAGTGGATCTTCAGAGTGATGGATGGTGTATTGATTCGGCTAGTACGTGTCATATGAGCAATAATAGGTCAGTGATAACCAATTATGTGTCAATAAACCCCAGTGAAGTGAGCGTTGCAAATGGTGATAAAGTGTTAGCTTACGGGTACGGTAGTGTCGAAGTACAACTAAAAGACTGTGTAAGGACAATAGAGAAAGTATACTATGTACCTAAACTGACAACTAACTTATTGTCTGTAAGCTCTTTGGCTAAGAAAGGTTATGAAATCATTTTCAATAACAAAAGCTGTAAAATACTTAGCAAGGGTGGGATATTAGCCACAGGTACGCAACGAAAAGGGCTGTATATTTTAGATGCTGTAGGTAGGGATAGTGTAGACCGTGTGTGTAATCTCACATCCCCAGCAGGCAGCAGTTCAGCTTCGCAGGAGGTATGGCACAGGAGGCTCGGACACCTGAACTCACGGAGCATGCATTTGATGAAACAAGGTATGACACTTGGCATTAATTTTGATGATAATAACTATAAGACTTGTGTTACTTGCATCGAAGGAAAACAAACTAGGATTCCTTTTCCTGCAAAATCTCAAAGCAGAGCCAAGGATATATTAGGTATCCTGCACACGGATTTGTGTGGTCCTATGGAACAATCATCTTTCGGTGGATCCAAATACTTTATGACACTGATTGACGATTTCTCTCGCAAAACTTTTGTTTACTTTTTGCGGTCAAAGGCTGAGGTTTTTGAAACTTTCAAAGAATTTAAAGTTTTTGTAGAAAACCAAACTAATAAAAAGATAAAAATATTGAGAAGTGACGGAGGTGGTGAATATGTAAATAATGCATTTCAGAAGTTCCTGAAAGAATGTGGGATACAGCATCAAACTACTGTACCTCATTCTCCGCAGCAGAACGGTGTTGCTGAGCGTGCAAACCGAACCATCATGCAGACAGCGCGGTGTATGCTGATGGATGCTGGCTTGGACAATCGCTATTGGGCAGAGGCTGTCAACACGGCAGTGTACCTCAAGAATAGAAGTCCAACCAAGGCGGTGATGGGAATGACTCCGGAGGAAAAGTGGAGTAACAAGAAAGTAAATGTGAGTCACTTACGTATTTTTGGCTGTGAAGCTTACAACTTAATGAATAATTGTAAGAAACTTGATAAGCGAACAAAGAAATTGATCTTTGTGGGTTACTGTGAGGACAGTAAAGGGTATAGATTGATTGACCCAATGAACCCTAAGAAAATTGTTAAGGCTAGAAACGTGGCATTTGTTGAGGAAAATTTTCAGCATAAAATAGACTTGTCAAATGATGAAAATTTGGATAGACAACTTAATGTTGTTGTTCCTCAGCAGGGGTATTCGAGCGATACTCGTTCTAGCAGGGATAACGGTTCTTCCTCGACATCATCGATTGAGGCAGAGGAGAACGCTGGCTCTAGGTCTGATGACAGGTCTCGGATAATCGAACCAAGGAGAAAGGCTACAAACAAACGAAGGGAAACTATTTTTGAGCTGGAAGACACTGATTCTCAAACATTTTCTGAAACATTTTATGATACAGATAACTTGTCGGATCCAACGTACGTTCCAGGACCATCATCAATCGAGACGACTGATTTTGAAGATTGTGAGTCCATGGAGTATGCCAACTTGAGCTGTGCCAGGCAGAGCATCGGCAGCGACGAACCTGCGACTGTGCACGAGGCGCTGAGTGGCGATGAAGCTGATCATTGGAGAAAAGCTATGAAAGTTGAGTATGACTCTTTTTATAAAAATAAATGTTGGACACTAGTCGACAAGCCTGAGCATCAGAAACCAGTCCAATGTAAATGGGTTTTCAAGAAAAAGAAGAATCTTAAAGGTGAAGTTTTACGATACAAAGCTCGTTTAGTAGCAAAAGGATATACTCAGAAGTATGGGATCGACTATCACGAAACTTTCTCTCCTGTGGTAAGATATTCAACTATAAGAACGCTTTTAGCACTCGCAGCTGAATATGACATGGAGATAGACCAGATGGACGTGACTACAGCTTTCTTGAATGGAGATTTACAAGAGAATGTATTCATGGAGCAGCCAGAAGGTTTTAAAATTAAAGGTAAAGAAAATATGGTATATAAATTGAATAAAGCAATTTATGGGCTTAAACAAGCAGCAAAGTCGTGGTACGACAAGATAAATAGTGTTTTAACACTGAAATTAGGCTTCAAGAAATTGACTTCTGAGCCATGTGTTTATGTCAAAAGGATTAAGGATAAATTAATGATATTAACCTTATATGTTGATGACATTTTAATTTTTTCTTCATGTTCGAGAGAGGACAAAGAAAAGGTGAAGAAGGAGCTGATGAAAGAATTCGAGATGAAGGATTTTGGTCCGGTTGATCACATTCTTGGAATGCGTATACATAGGGAAAATGGAATTATAACCCTAGATCAAAGTTCCTACATAAAGAATATTTTAACAAAGTTTAACATGCAAGATTGCAAACCGTGCAAGACACCAATGGAGACTGGGTTAAAACTGAATAAGACTGAGGAAGAGTCTGGTAAATATGATTATAGAAATTTAATTGGATGTTTGATGTATGTTTCAGTATGCACACGTCCAGATATAGCGCATGCAGTCAGCGTGCTGAGCCAGTTCAATGACTGTCATGGTGAGGCGCATTGGAAAGCGGCTAAGCGTGTCCTACGCTACTTGAAAGGTACGATGAATTATAGTCTAATCTTCAAGAAGAGTGGTTTGAAGATAACCTCTTATGTGGATGCAGACTGGGCAGGCAACGTTGTTGATAGAAGGTCATATACGGGGTATATATTCAGAATTGGTTCTAATGTTGTATCTTGGGAAAGTCGTAAACAAAGAACAATAGCCCTTAGTAGTACTGAAGCAGAGTATATGGCAATATCTGACGCTTGCAAAGAATTGTTATTTTTGCGTACTTTTCTGACTGAATGTCTGAGTACTAACGAGATTGATAGTGTAATGTATAACGACAATCAATCTGCTCAAAAGTTATGTACTAATCCGCTTTTTCATTCTAGAACTAAGCACATTGATGTAAGGCATCACTTTATACGCGATGTAATTAGTAAGGGAATTTTATGTATAAGGTATTGTCCTACTGATGATATGGTAGCAGATGTTTTAACGAAAGCTTTGTGTGTAGATAAGTTTTCAAAGTTTGTTAATGGTCTTAGATTAAGAGAATGTACTTAATTGATCATATGTTACCTATGGTTTTAGTTTAAGGCAGAGTGTTGGAGAATGTAAACACAAACCATAGATTGTTAATGTACCATAGTGCTAAGGTTCTAAGCTCTGTGATTTAAGCTTCGTATATACGTATCGATTTAGTATAGATAATACACAGATAGTCCACTAATAGTCTAAGATTGTCTGTAGCGAGCTTAAATCCAGTATATAAGTAAGACAGGGACAACTGTTAGTCTCTCTTTCGTTTCGGACATCTTGTTTGCGAGAACTATGTAAACTGTAGATTAACGTCAATTAAATCGTAGTACATCAAAGTTCTAAAGTGTTGTTTTTGCCCAAAATCCCCTTCACCGAAAACTAAAGTTTTGAAAAAATTTATATGCTAGTTCCCGGCCCCCATCATTATTGTTGTTTTATACAAAATATCCCAAAAGTATATTAGGAATATGTTACCAAGTTATTTTTGAAGTATATTATATACTTATTAATACCATTTATTTAGAATAACTACACAAAGTTTACTTTGGAATGAAACGCGCGGCATTATTTTTTTTTTAATTTCTGCAGTTTGCGTTACCTCTAATCGTCGCCTCCAAAATGAACAAATTCTGTAAAATCACTCGAAGGTGTTTTCTGACCAAAAATGTTTTCATTTAGAAAGCAAACATTTTCAAATATGTGGATAAAGATTTTACTTGGAAATAGTATTTCTAAGTGATATTTTCTCAATTTTACGGCATCGTGTACGCGTAAAGGCCGAGAACTGAAGGTGGCCGGCGAACCGGCACATCGACCCTACCAATTGTTTTATTGATATTTTGAATTTTCATCTAATCTTACTAATATCACCGCTAATATTATAAACGCGAAAGTTTGTATGTATGGACTATGGATGTATGGATACTTATAAATTGTTAAAGTACTCTTTCACGCAAAAAACGACTGAACCGGTTTGGCTGAAATTAAAAACATAATAGCTTATAAGGAATAACACATATATAGGCTCCTTTTTATTCTGGAAAAATCCACAGTTCCTGCGGGATTTTGAAAGAAACCGAAATCGCTATAACAATCTACACCTACGAGTACATCTATAGGTAGGTGAAAGTAGGTAGGTATAAAGGTTGGAAAAGAGGGCGTGAACGGAAACGGGAAACCAATAGGTACGTTATCGGAATAGGTATCGGATTTGTGAATAACCGATTTCACGTGGGCGAAGCCGCGGGCGTAACCTAGTTTATAATAATTTATTTACTTACTTACTAATTACTTTTTGTGCATTTTGTGATAAAAACAGTCACATCGCAGCCGGTTGGAGAGCTAAAAAGCTAGTGCCGGTTGAAGAAAGTAGCAGTTATGTGATGGGGTAAGTACCTACCCAAGTGATGAGACAAGATTCACAAGATCAAGAAACAAATTTTTTCTTCGCCGATATAAAAATAATAATTCAATTTGCATACCAAAGACCGCGCCGCCGCGCGGGCGCGGCGGCGCGAAACGGCGGACGGCGGCGGTCGAATTTTCGTTAGTACCTATACCTACCTACTAACTGATCAACTCAAATTAGTAGTGCAACATTATTCAAGTTAGTTACCTACTTATTTTGGAAAAATGATGAAATTATTAGACACACATTTCAAAAGTTATAACTTTTGAAATGTTTGTCTAATACCCGTGCGAAGCCGGAAAAGTCTACACTAGCTCGAATGGAATTCACTGTCGCACATCGCCTCGCTGGCGGAAGCGGCCTCTATAGTCCGAGAGGCAGCGGTACTTTCTGATCATTTCCTCCTGTTTTATTTTTAAGTTTCTTCATGAGTTATGCATGCAATAGGTACAGTACCTATCTCTAATATGTTTTTTACTTTTTAGTTCGTTTTATATTAGGGCAGTCGTGTTTTTTAATTTTTTAATTATTAATTTTTATTTCTTATGAACACATTATTTTGACACTTTTCTGTTCTTTAGTGCTCAGAAGAAAACATGTGGGATAAAAACATATTCACGTGTACCAAAAATCCGTGTGGAATCTGACTTCAATATACCTAGTTCAAGTACAGTCACAGGTGATCCAGAATCTGTACCAGAACCTTTAGACATTCATTGGCCACAACCTGATCATGACATTGAGATGCATCAACTGAATTTGGAAGTCGATACAAACGATGGTTTATCTGGGATAAATGGCTGTCGCATTGTAGACCTTAAACATGTAATTCAGTGGGCGTTTGATTTGGAAACACAGAAAACAAAAGACACTAGAAGTAGCATGTGGGTGTTACCCGTGTCGCCACTAGTAGGGTAATTTACCTTACTTGCTCGACATGCACACTCAGTCGCTGTCAAAAATGCATACAATAAAGTGCTATAAAAAAAATATTAAAATGGCTCAATGCGCTGTATTAGTGTGTAAAAATCGTAGCAAGACCTATAATCGTTTACTTGGAGGGATAACTTACCATCGGTAACTTGAATTTTACTAGTTTTAAGTATAAATACGTGAAAAATTGTGTTAAATTTCTATAGGGCTTCAAGACATTTTAAAATGATCCTTAAAATAAGAACCTTACGGTTGATTTCACATTTACTAATAATTTTCTTCTAGAACGTTGTCATTCAACTTTCGCTACTCAGCCAGTACTGTATCATGTAACATATCGATAAAATATTATCGACTTTTATTAAAGCGTTCCGCGTATTTCCGTATCTGTTCAGTGCAATCTCAAGAGTTAAGAAATTCACCACTACTGTTCGCACGCTTATCCATATTAGGAAAAAAATGGTTTTTCATTACGATAATAGGCTGTAAGAAGAAAATTAAGAATAAAAAATATGACTATTTCAGTTTCCCTGGGGAGCCATTTGTAAAAGAAAAATGGATCAAAGCTACTGGAAAGTTTAATTGGGTCCCTTCAAAAGCAAGTACAATCTGCTCCGATGCAAAATGAAAATGTGGCGAAGAGCATATTTATGCAACAAAACCAAAAAATTGTTAGGCCGTCAGGTCTTTTAATAAGGAGTTTGGTTTTTTGGCTGCAAGTCCAGATGGTAGGTTTATCTAAAACTTCTTTGCATACTTCTATTTCATTTACTTATTATATTGAATTAGGAGTTGGAATCTGATTAATTAACAAATGAACAACGATTATTCTTATCAACGGTTATATTTTGAGTAGCCAACTCATGCTGTGTAACCTATTAATTTTAACTCAATTGTTTTTAGGTGTAATCGAAACTGAAAAGGCCATAATTGAAATAAAGTGCTTTCCATCACTCGTAAGAACATCTCAAACGATAGATCAAGCAGCAAAGGAAAGAAAAGGTTTCCCTGTGATGATTGAAGAAAACAAGCTTATAATGAATAAAAAGCATCATTATTATTATCAAGTAAATAACAGTCATTAAATTACGTTTGTATACCTTTATAATACACAATAAACATGCATATAAATTTAATACTTACTATTATTTCAGGTACAGGGACAATTAAGAGTATGTGACATGGAAAAATGTTATTTTATTTGTTTTATTTCCGACTATTATCGAAGTTTCACGTGATGAGGAATTTATTACCAAAATGTTACCAAATCTAGTAACTTTTTATAAAAATTGTTGCCTCCCAGAAATAATTTTGAGACGTGTACAGAAGAATGAAAAATGTATAGATTTGAGTGAAATAACTGGTAAGTTGGTGACAACAAAAAATTATATTACCTATTTGTTTGGCAAATTGAATCAAGTGTAAAGCATAATATTCTTGTATTACAGAAACAAATCGTCCTTCAACTTCGGTATGAGTAACATGCTTATAATTTGAGTGCCCATTATAATTTGATTGCAGAATGAATTTACTGGTTAGTCCATATTTTTACCAAAAACTTTTATTTCTTTGGCAAACTGAATCGAGTGCTAAGCATATTCCTGTATTACAGAATTAAATCTTCCTTCAACTTCGGTGTGAGTCTAACATGCTTATAATTTGAGTGCCCATTATAATTTGATTGCAGAATGAATTTAATGATTCAAGTCTCTTCAACATTCCTCATAGTACATTTTCTATGGAAAAATAAATCCCGCCATTTTGAATTTTTTGCCGTTCATCAGGTAGACCTTCGGGTCCTGATTACCTCTTCTTAAGAAACCACTCTTCTATTTCTTATACTTTCCGAGATAGACACCATTAAAGTTTGTATGGCGGCCAATATTTCCGCCATTTTGATTTTTTTTTCGGCTAACTGCCAATTGGATGACATTTCGAGTGACATTTGGTCGAGCACCCCCCATCTATCTTCGATACCCTGGCCGTGCTCTTTACCCGTCTGCGAAATCCTCAAGCATCAGCTCTCTCCGTATTTTTTCTCTTAATAAATTTTTACCTTCTATACGAAAAAGTTAGTTAAAAAGAATTTTTCATACAAAATTTTACAGGAGAGGTGATCAATCAGTCAGTGAGTGAGTGACTGAATCAGTACGAGCAGCTATATATATTGTAACTAGTTTTTCGCGTGGAAGCGCGGCCCGCTAAAGCGGACCGCGTAACTGCTTGTAGCAATTTACGTGGTCGCTCATACTCGGATTTAGCAAAAATTAGTAGGTAGGTACCTAATCGCCATACAATTTAGTATGAAAAAAAAACCGCCATTTTGAATTTTTTTTCTTTTCAATAAATAGACCTCTTCGTCCAGATCATGTTTTGCTAAGAAACCACTTTTTTGTCATTCATACATTCTGAGATAGACATCGACGAAATTTGTATGGCGGCCATCTTTTTTTCGCCATTTTGAAATTTTTTTCAGCGCATTGGCAATTGCACGAGGTTTCGAATGACATTTGGTCGAGCAACCCCACCTATCTTCAATACCCTGGCCGTGCTCTTCACCCGTCTCCGAAATCCTCAATCATCAGCTCTCTCCATTCTATCCCCGAAAGAAATAACTTTCCTCTTTACGAAAGTGTTTGTGAAAAAAATTTTTTCATACAAAATTTTACAGGAGAGAATTTTGCGAAAATATCGGCCGCCATTTTGTTTTCCCAAATTTTTCCACATTCTATGTTAATCGTTTACCAAGTCCTACATTCCTTGCGAGTTTGAACGAAATTGATTGGAAAACAAAAAAGTTACAGAAATCACGTCGGCCGCCATCTTGTTTTTCGGAAATGTTATATTTTCTCCCTACTCGAATCCCGTACTTAAACACATCCCATAAACATTATATTATTGTTTTCCGTCTCCTTCTAGGTCTCTTCCATACATTTTTTATGAAAAAAAAATTCCGCCATTTTGAATTTTTTTTCTTGTCACTAAATAGATATCCCCATTCCGATCATCTTTTGCTATCAAAACCACTTTTCCAACTGTCATACCCTCCGAGAAAAAGACCAACAAAATTTGTATGGCGGCAATGTTTTTTCCGCCATTTTGATTTTGTTTTCAGCTCATTGGTAATTGGACGAGGTTTCAAATGACATTTGGTCGAGCACCCCCCACCTATCTCCAATACCTTTAGCGTGCTCTTCACCCGTCTCCAAGATCCTCAATCATCAGCACTCTCCATAATGTCCCCGAAAGAAATAGTTCTCTTCTTTACGAAAGTGTTTGTGAAAAAAAAAATTTTCATACAAAATTTTACAGGAGAAAATTTTGCGAAAATCTCGGCCGCCATCTTGTTCTTCCAAAATTTTCCATTTTTTCTATTAATCGTTTATCAAGTCCTACATTCCTTGCGAGTTTGAACGAAATTGATTGGAAAACAAAAAAAGTTACAGAAATCACGTTGGCCGCCATCTTGTTTTTCTGAAATGTCGTAATTTTTCCCTACTCGAATCCCGTACCCAAACACATCCCACAAACATCATATTATACGAAGCCACAAGTGAAAAAAAATTTTTTCATACAAAATTCTACAGGAGAGAATTTTGCGAAAATCTCGGCCGCCATCTTGTTTTTCCAAATTTTTCCACATTTTCTGTTAATCGTTTATCAAGTCCTACATTCCTTGCGAGTTTGAACGAAATTGATTGGAAAACAAAAAAAGTTACAGAAATCACGTTGGCCGCCATCTTGTTTTTCTGAAATGTCGTAATTTTTCCCTACTCGAATCCCGTACCCAAACACATCCCACAAACATCATATTATCGTTTTCCGTCTCCTTCTAGGTCTCTTCCATACATTTTTTATGAAAAAAAAATCCGCCATTTTGAATTTTTTTTCTTGTCACTAAATAGATATTCCCATTTCAATCATCTTTTGCTATGAAACCACTTTTCCAACTGTCATACCCTCCGAGATAGAGACCAACAAAATTTGTATGGCGGCCATGTTTTTTCCGCCATTTTGAATGCTTGACTCGGCTAGGATAGTCCGCCGGTTTCTTAGCCTGTCGCCCTGACCCCCGGCCGTTTGGTCTCCCCTGCCGGGGTGTAGTCCTCCGCCCGGCACATATATGTATGTGTGTAACGTTTATGTATGTTTATTTAAATTTCGCGTATTTAAGTAAGTTTATTGTATGTCTTTGGTTTTTATATATATTTATTGTGTGTCGGGTGTGAGAGTTAAATTAAATATGTAAATAATAATAAATCGTCCTACAAATTCAGCATTACATTCCCATCAAAACATTTCGTTTCCTCTTGGTCTATAATACCGCCTTGCGCGTGGTTTGTAATTTACGCATGCAGGGTTGCCACCCGTACTACCCTATTTTATATTAATATTATCATAAATGCGATAGTTTATAAATTATGTTTGAATGTGTTAGTTAAATTATGTTTGTTTGTTTCAGGTCAATAAATTGTTAATTTTCTTATGATCTGTAGGAAAAATGATAGCAATCCCAGTCTCTTAAACTATGAAAACGCTTAGTTTTGGAGAAATTTTATGTTATATTAAGACATAATATGACGATGCATCACGCAATCAACGACATGGATGAATGGATGGGCCTACGAGCTAAGACGTCATGATGGAGCTGGATTATTCGTAGGCGCTGTGACACACGATTTACACTGACATGGATTTACGTGGAATTTTTCCTGCAGAGTTTCTTGCCGGTTCTTCTCTGTAGCGTGTAGTTTCCGAACCGGTGGTAGATTCACGCGAGAACTCGTGTAACTATGACGACCAAGCTGTTAGGTTTTATTTTCATAAATCAAAGTCAAAGCCAGGCATTTATTCAAAGTTGGCACAAATGTACAATTTGTTGTTTGTCAATACAAGTGTTTGTCAATTGTTAAATACACAATGGTGATCACCTAAACTTAAAACGAAAGCTACGAGGGTCCCAAAGGCGCCCTAGTCTGAGAAGAGCCCACAAAAAACTATTATTATATTTGAAGTTTATTTGACAAATTAATATGTAACTTGATTACACTAAAATTTAATAATGTTGATTTTCACACTAAATGGTTATGAGTAAGCCGTATTAATGAGTAAACGGTGTAAAATGCAAACACTCAAACAGACGAAATAAACGAATTAAAATGAAGTATGTGTATCATTTCAACCAGGGATCTGACGGGGAATCTTACTTTGTTACTCAATCACGCTACAACTATTGAACCGATTTGGAGGAAAGTCGTGAAACTTTTTATCCCGGAAAAATAGTATTTGAAAGTAGTATTTGAAAGTAGTATTCGTAAAACAATAATTTTCCAGAACGGCTATATTTTCACAACTTTTGAAAAACAAAATATTTATGACTGACTTGGCAAAAAATTGGCAACCCTAGCCGCAGGAGTACCTATTTATGTACTCGAAATTTTCTCGTGGCGTATTATTAGCTCTTCAGGCTTGTGTAGGTAGCTAACATCTTTATTTTATTTTATTTATAGATAGGAAATCTGTCTATAGGAAATACCTACTACCTGTGTCAAACCCGGCGCCTAAAAATGCATGTAACGATTAGCGTTCCGGTACGATGCCATATATTATGTAGAAACCAAAGGTGCATGTACCTATTCATGGGTTTAATAAGAACTGCGCTACACCTTGCAGGTTAGCCTGTTCATATCTTGGACTGCATCATCACTTACCACTATGTGAGATTGCAATCAAGGGTTAACTTGTATCCGAATAAAAAAATACGAAGACAGTCGAGTGAGACACATTTCAGCGCCATCTATATAAGCCAGTCGAAGTACGTTTGTAATGCCATCTAGTTCAAATGTATAGTAAACAATTCGTAGTGTAGATTGGAACCAGTAAATTATGATGTCAATGTGTGCGTGAGTACTGTGTCCGTACAGCAATTGATATGAAAGCTACATATTTTTGAATATTTGAATAAATAGCTCCGTTTTAAAGTAAATTAATGATGTGATAAAATAATAGGCATTGCTCTAAGTGCGCAAATATAATATTTTTAAAAACTGTACGTAGCAACTATGCAAAAATTAAAAAAACCAGTGACACACCCTAACAGCGCCATCTAGCGGGAATTTGTCCGGAAGAGCTGCGTGTAATTGTCCGCCCTGTTTTGTTTTGAAGCGGACTGTAGTTATACTATACATGAATTCAGTAAAGTTGCTGACCATATTAACAGAATGAGCACAGTGTAGTGAAATTTATGTTATCCTAATGCAATGCGTCTCCTTTGGAATGTTTTTAAAATAGAATTGTTAATAGGTATACCTACCTACGTGGCGGCAGTTTGTGTCGTTATAATTTCTACTGCTTACATCAAACTGATTACGGAAACAGTGATTTACTATGAAAAGTACGAGTGAGCTACTCAAACGCTACCTACGAGTAAGCTACTCAACCGATGGAAAAAGAAAATAGTATTAAACAGCTACGTGACTAGTCATTTAAAAGCCGCACAGTGTGGGAAAATTCCCTAAAGCCACTGAATGTATCCGCGACGAGTGTCCGACTACTCTAGCAGTACAGTGTACACGGTACAGTACAGTGCACAGTGTACACAGTGCGCCGGACATTTCGCACTGGCCGGTGAAGACGACCGGACGGACGCCGTTGAACCGAATACCGCACTGGAACGCAAACAGCACCGTGCGACGTGCGCGGTTAGCGAGGCGAGAGCACAGCTCTAGAAGATCTAAAGCTATTGTAAAACTATCGAGTCTGTCTTCTTTTCCATCTCTCTGAGATACTTGTTCAGTAATGAATCTACTCATTCGAACTAACTCCTGAAGTACAGAGTACGGATTACGATTACCTACATCAAACACGGTTAGTACAGGTTTTGTAAAAATAAATTCAAATTTCGAGTCGACTCGGGTCGCACAAACGAACCGAATTCCTCCATACATTAACAGCCAGCTATACATATTGTAGTGTTGCACACTACATTTCGCCAAATCGTGTCTATGGCAAGCCCGCACAAGTAGGCGAGGCTAGCAACACTCAGGCAGTCGGGCGAAATCTCTCGAGACGCACTCATGCGCTCCTGAGTTTTTCTTTTAATCTTTTTTGTTCACGATGACGTGAACGGCCTTCAGCCCCTCCGGCCGAAGGCGGAAGGTCCTATCCTTTTGAGGTTCGCTTCGCGACCGCATTTTAACGCCCCAGGAACCGACTCCCTGGGGAAATACATAATATGTTCGCTTGAAAATGCGCCAACGTGGCGCGACCGACGCCGCCATGCGCCGGCGAAAAATCGTCTTGTGGCGGTCACGTAACGCGATCCGATATTCTAGCCTAAGTAAAGAGCCTAATGTTATATCGAGTCAGTGCTCGAAAGTGTCGTGTGCGCGAATAAAGTGCTAAAGTGGACCTTCTTCTAAAAAACGAGTCTCCAACCCGACCACAAAGCATCGCCATCTTTGACCGCGCCGAGTGTCGAGCTGCTATCCCTTGGGCGCGCCGCAGAATGCCCACACCCTCGACAGGCGAGTTGCTGGCAGCTGACATCACATCGGTGGGACCTAGCACGCGGCACCATCTCAGCGTAGCTGGCCCGCCGGTGCGCCGCCTCCTCAAGCCCTACAGCACGGCGTAAACGGACTTGACTCACAGAGAGCACAGGGAAGTGATTTCCCCTTTTTACGCCCTTCAGGCGATACCCTTGTCCCTTTGAAGCAAACATGAACTTTTGGAAAAGATTCGATCGCGCTTGACCTAGTACTTAAGCTCGTAACTAATTAAGTAAACCTCTTGTAAAAAACTAACCAATTTCAATGATCTTAAATATAATTATGTACTTTGTACTTTGCTGTTTGTCGTCTAATTTAATGCCTATCCTTGATGATCACGAATCGTGAGGGACCCTGAGTGATCTCGCCGAACGGCCCTTGACTCAAAGGTTCATACGCTCTGAATTGACTCAGTGTCTAGACGTCCAATAGGGTTTCGCATCCAACCATCCATAACCCAACTTTTATTCCACACCATACCACTATATCATTACAATATTATGGACAGTCGCATTGACACAAACCTGTACTAATCCTTCAGTAACTCGTAAGATTGTGGGCTACTGTTTTTCAATTAATGAATGTATGAAGAATGAAATAGATAAGTCACGTGAGGAATGTTGTTAACTTGTGCAAAAACTAAAAAGAATGCAAAAAAATTAGAACAAACTGAACGATACAGAATCAGGCCATTGAACTCATTAGCATAATTATGCGTTAAATTAATTCGAAATAAAAATAAATAATTTAAAAATTAAAAAACACGACTGCCCTGTTTTAAAACTAACTAAAAAGCAAAAAACAAGTTATTTTAATTCATCTGCATATTGACAAAGAGAAAAGTGGTCAAATTTCTCATTAATTAAAACAGATAAACTCATATTATGGCAGTCGGGGGACCTCTTAGAATAGAAGGTGTTCCTCAGAACGGTCCCCCGACTGCCATAATATGAGTTTATCTGTTTTAATTAATGAGAAATTTGACCACTTTTCTCTTTGTCAATATGCAGATGAATTAAAATAACTTGTTTTTTGCTTTTTAGTTAGTTTTAAAACAGGGCAGTCGTGTTTTTAATTTTTAAATTATTTATTTTTATTTTATACTTTTTAGTGATGGTCTAAGGTGTTTGCGGAAGTAAATTTTAAATATATATATATTCGGTTACAACTCTCTAATACCTTCATTTTGATACCCATATTGTGATAATTGAAGAAAACATTAATTTGATTTCCACTTTTGAAATTGGCGCCTCACGGTCGCCATATTAACTTTTTCCAAAAAAAATATAGCCTATGTTACCCGGAATAATGTAAGGATTCTAACAATACCCCATTTGTCCAAATCGGTTCAGCCATTCAAAAGTTATGGTGGAATAAAGAAACTCACATACATACATACATACATACATACATACATACATACATGAACCCTAAAAACATTACACTCCTTTTTTTGGGCAGTCGTGTAAAAAGAAATGTTTTAATGCACCAGGCCACAAATATAAAGTCAATAAAGTCATTCCTTGCTCTGTGCACCAGGCCATAGCATATCTTGTAGTGGTGCTCCATCCGTCGAGGTCTCCGCTCGGTCTTGCGCCTGGGTACGAGCACGCACTCGGCCCTCGTTTCAATATTTTAGTAGCGATCCAAGACAAACAGAACTCCTTTGATGGGGGTCAAACGTGTGTGAAGAGAGTTTCCGTGTCACCCGCCGCCGCGCTTGGTTACACATTAGCGCGGACTTCGCTGTTAAATATTTTTTGTTTTCCCATGATCACCATTAGCTGAATGGTAGGCTCGACATATTTGGGATGTTTGTTGTTGTGGCATTCCTTCCTGCTTTACGTTTTATGCGTATATTATGTTATTCTATGATGGGATTTGTTTAACTCAGAATGACTTAAGAACCGTAGGAAAATGAGCATTGCGTTAAGATTTTATTAAATAATTATCTGACCCAGTGAACGTTGTTTTCCCATAAGCATACATTATTGCTAACTTAGGGGCATGAAAAACAGTTCACGTCCTATTCTCAGACCTACCAAATATAAAAGTTGATCAAGCCGTTTTGAAGGAGTTTTGTTACACTGTGACACGAGATTTTTGTATATTAGATAGATGATTTCACAGCAGGCGGAATACAGAATGCAATCGAATCGAATAATAATTAATAACATGAGTTTTCTTTAGTTGTATAATTTGTAGTAGTAGGTATTTTCTTTTACGTTTCTTGCGGTTTACGGTTTCCGCGGCAATGTGTCGTCGAATTTACTGCTCAGATAACATCGCCTTAACTGCGATAGCTCGTTTAAGCGACTAATTCGTGGTATCACTGATTTCGGTGACATGAATTGGTTGTCAGAATTGAAATGTTTTATGATGCAGATCCATTAGAATTTTGGGTCAATGCAGCTACTGTTCAAAGGAAAGCTGACTAGCGGTCAATTTCAACATGTCAGGTGCATCTTTAGGAAGAAAAGTATATTGTATGTAAAAGTTTCTTCCAGTTCCTATGAGATGACCTCCCACGCGCAATGGTGCGTGCTCAGATTCTAGTGGAAGGTCGAGGGTTCGATACCTGCTACGGGCTTCTTTAGAATTTTATAATTTCTAAACTAAATTCACTCTGGTCTGATCTGGTGGGTGGCTAGTGATTAGAAACAGTTAGGGGTAAGTTTACTGATCCCTTCCAAGTACTAAATTTCTTCCAAGTTATTACAGGGTAAGTTTAAGTATTCCTTCCAAGTTAGTTCCAGAGATAGATATATAAACAACCCTTTAGTCTTTTCGTTATGTTCGTTACCTACCTGTAGATTAATTATTGTTTGTTCCTTGATGGACTTTACGATCCCATTATCCCGTACCTCTAGTAAATTTAACCCCGATTTGTTTGAACGGACTCTTATAAGCAGTGTCACCTGAGGTAAGCTATCATGATGAAATTAGATATGATAGCATCTCGATCGCTTGAACAAATATTTTGATTGGCCAGTGGACGACTGCTACAAATTTTTACGACAGATAACATCATAAGCGGTCAGCTTTGAGTTTGATATCTATCGAGATAAACGCAGGCTATTGCTACTGTATGACTCAAACCTTCATCACCATTTTTAGTCATGTTGTTAACATGGTACAGTCAAACCTGGTTAAGTGAGAGTTCAAGGGACCGATATCTTTTTTTCTCTTATAGAGGTTTCTCCCTATCCCGGGTTTCAGAGTTAGGAGGATCAAATGACGGGATCTGGCAAATACTCTCACTAATAGAGTTCTCCCGCTTACCCAGTTCTCACTCATTACTCATCAGGTTCGACTGTATGCAATAGTTAATAACTAGTAAGACATCAGTCTCTTATAGGTTGAGTCGACGAGATCCGGGATTTATTAGTGCCAATTAAGTATTACACTTTTTTATATCAAGACATACATTGCTTGCTATCTAGCCTCAAAGTAAGCGATAACTTGTGTTATGGGTACCTACTAGATACCTGATAAAACAGATTTTTAATATAGGTACGTAAATACAATAATTAAGTATATTGAAAAACACCCAGACACTTGAAAACATTCATGCTCATCACGCAATCGTCTTCCTGTTGTGGGAATCAAACCCACGACCTCCGACACAGACGATCAACTTTCATACCTTTCTATGAAGGAGACCATAGTAAGAAACCTGCGTGCGTGACAGTATATATTCCACGACTTACTCAGAGGTGTGTGAAGTCTGCCAACCTGTACTAGACCACCTTGATAAATAAAGGACTCTTTTCACTTTGATAAGAGCCGTACCTGGTACCCAATCGGGCCAATAAAAGGGCCTAGACTTTGATATATAAATACCATATCTGACAGACATGGGGGTGATACTAACATCCTCTATAAGGTAAAATTCTAGAAATTAAACCCAGGAATGTAAACAAATATAAACTGGAAAAGAAAATTGTAAAGAAAATGCAACCAGGCATAAGTAGCCTGTAGCTCTATCACATAAGTAGGTACTTACGTATATATCATTCTAAATATTCTAACAGATTTAGATTCGTTATTAGAAGAACTTATTTTTGAACAAAATAAATGGATAATAATAAACCCGTAGAACTATATTGTCCCTAAATAAAAATAATATCGTCCCTATAGATATTAAATTGCCCTATGACCCGTAGTATATGGTACGGACGATTTTGTACCGATTTTATGCCTCTCGATAAAGCGATAAAAGTTAGCAGTGCTATAAAGAAATCTTTCTGATAATAAACTACGCAGAAAGCCGTGGAGCAAAATTATTATTATCACTTAAAACATTTTCTCATAATCTTTAGCTTGTACAAACAAGGAATAACGTATGATTCGATTACAATCAAACATGGATATAATGATTGTAAAATTATATGCATTCAGCATTGATTAAAGCGTCCAGTAATCATAGTGAGTGACAAGTGATAAGACTTGATTGTATTTACAATAGGTAAACAGCTACAAGAATAATATACTTGATTTCGTATAATTTATTACCGCATTATATAACGCTGAAAAACACAGGTGTTTTATTGATTAATCTAGATCAATACTAATAGAATAGCTTTATGCTATGTTTTCCTTATAAAAATAGTGGATGAGTGTAATAACGTAGTTCTTCATTATTACCATTATGAACTAAAATCTCTTTTTATTAGTAGGTAGGTATATATTATCGTGTTTTCTCTGGTTTTACTGAATAACCTATCTGGAAAATGAAGCCTAAACTCAAACACAGGTAGGTAGAATTAAAACAGGTAGCATTTATAGTAGGTACTAGCTGACCCGGCCACGCGTTGCTGTGGCTAAAGTTTTTGTTATATTAATAAATTAAAATTGCGACTATAATTTGAGATTTAAACTATCCTATCTCTCAAGTTGGACCAAGTGACAGATATTCACGAAGTTTGAACTAAATCGGTTCAGTAGTTTAGGAGTCCATCGCGGACAAACATCGTGACACGAGATTTATATATATTAAGATAAGATAGTATTCTGTAACCAACAAAGTTCTTACTATTTTCACGAAACACAGAATAGTCCCTATTTTGTAGCTCTGTCTTCCAATAGGTACAATAAAACGTCTGTATAAAATAAACACATCTCTGCAATCATTTCACATTTTAATAAAACTTTAATCATACAGCTGATTAAATATATTTTATGCACTTAGCGCTTGGTGTCAAGAATTTTGCATGCATAGATAAAGGCAAGGATAAGGCGCTCATCTGGAAATGCCATTCCTATCTCAACACTATAAATTTATTGATATTTTAATGTCACAAATGATCTGTGTGTAACTACACAACACTGGTCATGACTGAGGAACGTAAGAACATTTCCTAAGAGACACAAATTCGATCGTATTTCGTGAGACATAAATACGAAAACTAATAGCAGAGTCGGAAACATGCGACCGTTTTGAGTTTTTAGCATTTGAGCAACGTGTTTTTCAAGTGAGTGCCGTGGCTAGTCCATAAGTTATCGTGTGTAATAAAATTAAATGTAACACATTTCTCTTTTTCAAATAATCTCAATAATTTACACACATTTTTAGCCCATCGCCGGCGGGGAGATGCGAAGTGGTGTTCAGTGATTCAGTGTACGAGTTTGGTTCCTACTCATATTTTACCACATGAATAACATTACAAGTGTACATATAAACTTATTAACATACACATATATTTCCAACGTTATCGTCCACACATCTATAAGCCATCGGTTTTTATTATGTTGACTTAACCTTAAGAAGCTGTTTATTTTATCACTTTTGATATAAGTGATCTTATGAAAGATTCTAAATATGTGTATTTATTGCCTTCAATAAAATATTTAACTATGTCATGCCCACGCCTCATGCAGATATTAAGTATATGTAGATATTAGGTATATCTCGCCGAAATAGAACATAGTCTTGTCGAAAATAGTTTTATTTTTAAAAGTGGAGCGAAAATTTTAATTCTGTTGTGTAAGATATGTATTTTAAAAATAAATTGATTACCTAATTCGCATACAAATGGAACAAAATTACATTAGCTTTATAAATATTTTTGTAAACAAGAATAATATTGCATAGTTGCTTATCTAAGATATCAGATATCGAGGATAATCTTTATGAGGAGACAATCTTATCTACAGCGTTGATGGGATGGGTCGGCCATCTATCAGATAAATTAATACCTAATTTTAGCACACCCAGATCTAGAGTGGTTTTGACTACACCAAAAGGTGAAGTTCTCAAACCTACATAGTTATAATTTGCCAGCTTGCTCAAACCTATTTCGTAACAAAATCAGCATACAGACATACAAGGAATCTTGGCTAAAATAATGTTAAATCATAAATATACTGATAACTACGAGATGCCAGTGACTTCGCTCTCGTTGAATTCTGATTTCCGATTAAACTATAACTAAATTAATTTCGAATTAGAAATTACACTCGAAATTGTGGACGAATACCTGCCTACCTGCTGACATACGGTCCAGCTAGGTAGGTCCAATTTCGAGAATCCAGCTCGGTTGGGCAGCGTTCGGGAAGCTTCGTGATGTCTTCTCGTCCAATATTCCTCAGTGCCTGAAGACTAAGGTCTTCGAACAGTGCGTGTTACCAGTGCTTTCATATGGATCCGAGACTTGGTCTTTCACTATGGGCCTCATAAGAAGGCTCAGAGTCACTCAGCGAGCGATGGAGAGAGCTATGCTCGGAGTTTCTCTGCGTGATCAAATCAGAAATGAGGAGATCCGTAGACGAACCAGAGTCACCGACATAGCTCAATGTATCGCGAAGCTGAAGTGGCAATGGGCGGGGCACATAGCTCGTACAACCGACGGACGTTGGGGACCCAAAGTGCTGGAATGGCGACCCCGCACGGGAAAGCGCAGTGTTAGCAGACCTCCGACCAGGTGGAGCGACGACATTAAAAGAGTCGCGGGAAGGCGCTGGATACAAATGGCGCAGGACCGTGCGGGCTGGAAAGCATTGCAGGAGGCCTTTGTCCAGCAGTGGACGTCCGTCGGCTGAAACGAACGAACGAAATTATTTTCATAGACCATATAGGCCTCCTCCATTTCCTTACAGAGTTTCCTGTCTCTGGCCATCATTTTTTCATAAAAATATTTTCATATAGTTTGATACACTCTCTAACTTACTAGGTATATCATAGTAGATGTCTTTAAAGTATTTTTGAGAAAAATAACCATTATACTTTGTTGCTGTATTTTATTTATTGAAAACATTGATATATAAAATAAATAAGTCAGTTATTGTAGAATAATAAAAGTATCACTACACGTTTATCATATTTAAATCATTCCGATCTTTACCTCGTAGGAACAATAACCTATCAAGTGCGAGTCGGACTCGCGCACTGAGGGTTCCGTATTTCAACCGGAGGAATAAAACCATAAAAACCACTTTTCTTATCGAACCGCAAAACTAACTTTGTTTTTAGAGGTTTTATTGTAAATATCAAAAAACTACTTATTAGATCTCGTTCAAACCAATTTTCGGTGGAAGTTTGCATGGTAATGTACATCATATATTTTTTTTAGTTTTATCATACTCTTATTTTAGAAGTTATAGGAGGGGGGGACACACATTTTACCACTTTGGAAGTGTCTCTCGCGCAAGCTATTCATTTTAGAAAAAAATGATATTAGAAACCTTAGTATCATTTTTGAAGACCTATCCATAGATACCCCACACATATGGGTTTGATGAAAAAAAACTTTTTGAGTTTCAGTTCTAAGTATGGGGCACCCCCAAAATTTATTACTTTTTTTAAAATTTTGTGTGAAAACCTTAATGCGGTTCACAGAATACATCTATTTACCAAGTTTCAACAGTATAGCTCTTATAGTTTCGGAAAAAAGTGGCTGTGACATACGGACGGACAGACGGACAGACGGACAGACGGACAGACAGACATGACGAATTTATACGGGTTCCGTTTTTTGCCATTCGGCTACGGAACCCTAAAAAAGTAGCGGGCATTCGGACAATTTGTAAATAGTTTTTATTTCTTCAGTGGAAACATGGTTAAGTACTAATAAAAAAAAACGGAAAAGTATGAAGTTTGGTTCCTGTGTTTGGTCCATGTTTGTAGCTATTATCGTAGATATGCAATTATTTCGCTACACCGACTGACATGGTAATTGTGTTAATTCATATTATACTCGTAGAGTTTGAATAATTATGTTAATGCGCATTAATTTGTCTGTGTGACTACCGGGTAAGATCAGCAAAGCAAATTACAATCCGTGCAGATATAGCAACTATTGCTCGTCTCAGGTTTCAATAAATTAATAATTCAGGTTGGTTCACTTTGTTATGTTATGTAGCTAACCTGTGTTGTAGGCGCGGTAGACATGGTTACCATGATTCCTTTCATGTATAAACTCTGGCCTTAAAACGTAATTTTGCGATGATCTGAAAACTGCATTTCGATTTGATAAATTATAACTAGAAATGTTGAAATTTTTAATAGGTATTTGTCATGTCGAAAATCAAAGAGTAAATCTCCCAAAGTACCTAAGTTATAATATGTATTTTAAATTTTAAAGGCGAAAGTTCGTTTGTGTGTGTGTGTGTGTCTGTGTGTGTGTAATATTTGTGAGTTGTGACACCTTCACACCACCTCTATTGAAAAATTGATTTCATAGAACCTGTACCTGATTAAGTTGAAATTTGGAATGGGGATAGATTAACACATAGGCTTCTTTTTACCCCGGATACGTTTATCCATGATTACCACGGTTTCCACGGGATGAAAGCTCAAAAATAACGCACGCGGAGCCGCAGGCAATTATTTCATCCGATACTGAGTTTCAGGGTGCCTACCACCATCTTTTAAAGCAGTTTTATTGTAATATTGTTTTAACATTTCATTCAAGCAACGTCAGTATGACATTAAGAGTTTAAGAGATGGTGGTAGGCCCCCTGATGTGAGTTTGTTAGTTTCAATATCCTAAAACCATAGTCACACTACATTCCCTACAGGGCCGCACAACCTGTGGCTTCATCTCCTCGGGAAACATTATCGGGTGAGCAAAATTCATCAGCGATGAATGGTAGTGGTGCCTGTGATTATGCGGCGAAGGGCGACCGCAGAGCAGGCACCCGGGGGCGGCGGGGAGATGCCATCGAGTTCACGGAGTGAAAGGCAATAGAGCGCCTCCCGCGGCGCGCTGTAGCCGCATCTCCCGCGTCTCCCCGTCAGGTGGCACGCACAAATAACGCAATAAATACCCGCTTATCGCAAATCAGCTCGTCTGACCGAAGGGCGATAAGGCACCTGTCTCACCGGCAGACGGCAGCGCAGCGAACCAAGGCGAAATAATTTTTGGTTTAGTCGCTTACATTAAAAAAAATCCTCTTAATAAATTATATTAGGTAGTTCAATGTTTTTGTTTGATTTTTAATAAAATTTTATTAATAAATTTTTGTTAAATAACTAAAGTAATAAAATTTTATTAATTGCAGTGAGTTTCTTTGTTCTTATATCACGCATCATTACAAGTGATCGTCGTGAACTTTTTCATGGAGCCTATTAGCCTATTATACCTATTAGTTTCAAGTAGGTTCAGAAAATTCCACCACACACGATACTCAAGTGTGTTTAGGAATGACTTCACAATTTTTTCTTGTATAGGTAGATACAGAATGCTAAATACTCGTATAGTGCAGCCCCTAGTTAGTTATCGTAATAGTTAACAAATTCTGATTGGTTGTATGATTTACGCCACCCAATTGGGGGGCAGAATTTACAAACGATTACGATGACAGTGAATACGTTTTGCTTACGCAACCATACCCGAGGTGTAGGCTAGCTACGAAATAAAATCTTACAGGAATATCGCTGCCTCCTCGCTTCTGCAGTACGACCGCAGCCCAACTCTCGGTGCGCATGATTTTAACCTCCCTTACATTTATCATCGACACGTACTCAGTCAATTAAATTAAACCGGCCCATCGATGATAGCTCTCGGAGCAGATACGATTTTCCCATACGGCCGTTATTTATCGCCGTGTAATTTGTATTTGTATTATTGTGCTGATTTGAACTCGATTTATGGACAAATAGCGTGGCGTTTGATCGTTCCGCCCGATATCAGTGGACGATTTGTCAGTTAGATACTCTGTAGAAATCACTGTAAACTTGTATTCTTGATATTTTGGAAGTATTTGGCATCGTTCCTGAAGGATACTGTAAAATAAACTCTTTTCTTTGTCCGTAACTTGTACTTACCTACTTACGAGTATATAAGTTTATTACCGTTTTTTTACATTTCACAAGTACTTAACTGCGATCTCTTCTGATGGGCAGTGACGATTCAGCCGAAGATTTTATAGTAGGTAATTGAAATTCAAAATATTTTATTGCACATAGGCCTAACGAACAGGCTCTTGTAAAACTTCAATATGATATTTGCGATGTAAGTAGGTATATGATGATAACTACAAGTCGATTTCAGTAGACTTAATAACTTGGAAGGGGTAAAGCAACCCCTAACGGCTTCTACACAGCATCACGCTAAACGCTTGGCTGTGCGAATTAGCTGGTAAAGTGGTTACGAGCCACGTCCAAAGCTTTCCGCCAGGCCAGATCTGAGCCTAATTAGAAATAATAAAGTTCTAAAGTAGCCCGTGGCGGAAATCGAGCCTGCGATCTCTTACTCGACACGCGCGAGCCACTGCGCCAGGGAGGTCTTCAAAAAGTCTTTCTATAGAGTACTTAATTTTTACTTTATTTTTTATTTTTATTAATTTAAATTTCGAAGGAAGACAGCAGGCTTAGCTGGTATTATCAAAACGAAAAGGTCAGAACATTTTTCATTGATATCACACGGATTTGAGTCCATTATTCGGAGAGAAATGCTGATTAATTACAATTTAAACTGATACACAAACGAGCTCACGGCCGCTCTGTGGCCTGATTCTGTATCGTTAGTTAGCAACTCACGCTGAGTTATTAACTAAGAAAAAGTTGACAAAAATCCTATTTTTGTATTATTTTTGAACAAATTAGCAACTTGCATGGTATGTTGATTTTATACCATACCAACCTAAGTTAGTACCTTGTGCAAAAATAGGATTTTTTCCTCCGTTTTCTTAGTTAATAACCCAGTGCGAGTTGCTAACTAACGATACAGAATCAGGCCACTGATAGCGCGCATCGATCATTTGTCAGGCCCCACTTCCTCCCTGCGACCACACAGATATTAAAATTTATATATTAGTCGCAGACAGGAAAAACTTTTCAAGACAATTGGCAAGTTAAACTGACATTCCGTGGTACGCAACCAACCTAATTTTTTTACGGAAAAAGATTCAAAGATTCAAATGATTCATTTCATTTAGGCTCATTTTACAAGCACTTATGAACAGTCATGAAATACTTATATACCTATTAAATAGTCAAAACTATTTAACGACTTAAAACTTAGTTTACGAGGGTTTCAACGCACCCTGATCTGAGAAGAAGCTCACGCGGTCCGCTCAGAGACCAAGCGTCGATTATAATTTGCTCTCCCGAAAGGACTGATAAGATTTTCTTCTCTTCAATTTTCAAATTTTATATAATTCTGTGAATAACGTAATAATTTTAAATGTACCTATACTTGCTATTTATGTGCCAACTGTACACCATGCCATAAGTTTGTAGGTGACTGCAATAAATAAATAAATTTAAATTTAGAAAAATTAATATTAGAGGCAGGTTGGAAAAAGTAGCAAAGTCTTTTGGCAGGTCACATAAAAGACCTCAGGGTCGCCTTGATGACAGGAATAATCGATTCAAATCTCAGATTCAAATAGCTTGATACTATTACACACGTCACATTATAAACTGTGTATTAATTTTAGGTCATAGATTAACGACAAAAATGCTTAACCTGATGCTAAGTAAGTACCGTACCTCATATGACATACACGCACTATCTACATACAATATTCTATCATCCTATCCTAAAAACTAAGTTTCTATGTTGTCCGTTGAGATATTACTATATTTAGCCAAAATATATGTCAAAAAAATCAGACGTCACTGATTCTGTAATAAAAATGGATACTCTACATGCGAAGAAAATCTCTATGTCGTACGATCACAATGTTACCCATTGCTCATCTGTGTACTGTTAATTGTTCTACACACAAACCTTGGGATTACAGATCTTGGGGACCTTACTCGTTAGATTTTATCTTAGAATCTCCAACAATCAGTATTACCTACCTGCACCGATGTCAGTACGTAACTAGATACCTTTTGTACAAAACTATAGATGATTCATTAATAATAATAATCTTTCACTGAAACCGTTACTAATATTTTGTATTCTCTGCGTTAAATGTAAAAAAAAATTTGGTACATACTTACTATTGGAGCCTAGAACTTGTAACTTCTAAGTACATAAGTATGACTATATATCAGTTTATAATTTTAATGTAATTAGTTAATTTCTGTAGACGGTACTATCTCCACAGTAACTTTCACTCCTCAGTGCATAGGTACTACATGTAAAGTAATCTATTTAGGTATCAATAAGAAAAAGTAGTACTACGATTAAGTTATCTGCAAAACTAAACCGTGTTTAAATTGTCCGAACAACGAATTTACTGAAGTCCCTAATTGAATTTGTATCCATATGTATTATGGATACAAATTCAATTAGGGACTTACATTTACCATGATTTCAGCTAATCTAAGTTTTAGGTAAATAAAACTATTTAGGAACTTGAAATAAGCAATGATTAAACGAACTCAATATAGGTAAGAGATATTAAGCACAAATCAAAGCAATTATGATTATAGTTTTTGGAATTAGATTCCTTCAATAATACCTCGTAATAATAAGCAAAAACTAAAAAAAATAGATTACAACCCCAACCCTCGACCAACTTTATCGAAAAGATCCCGTTTCGAGTGCGCTAAACGTTTGAACCATTCATCACAGTATTATCCTTTCGACACGGTAGCACTAATTGGATGAAGCGTTCGAACAAAAACGTCAAAGAAACAAACACTTTAATGATACGGACGTTCATAATTTCAAGGCGCAAAGGGAATTCCATTTAACATGTGAATTGGATGTGTCGAGCCGAGACGAGAGCTGTCATTATAGTACGAGAGGCGACGGACGATTGATGTAGGAATGTGAACCACGTCCAGTACCACCACAACTTACTTTACAGATCTGTGAATACCACGATGTCTTTTTGTATTCTTGCCTACTCAAAAACGTCAAAAGTAGTGCAATTTTACTATGGTGTTTTGTTTGTGTACACAATAGTAATAGAGTTTGATGATTATTGTCTGGGGGTTTTGACCAACATAATAATTAAAACTCATAGCGAATAGGCTCTGAAGCCAACAGCTGATGATGAGGTAATCATTGTCACAGATATCAAAGAGCACAGGAAGGCAATTTTCTTTTTCCCAATTGAAATCGGCACGGTGACGATGAGTCAGATTGAAAGTATCTAGACAGCACGCCAACAACTTATTCTTGATTTATCGAATCGCCACACAGGACAATTGATTTTGTAGCCATTCAAGCAGGTTATAAGCTCTTCTTGTGGAGTTCTCTAATTTGCCGTTGGTCTCTTCACTTTACCAGCCTATAGACGTCCAAGGCTAGACAAAAGCCTTTCCGATAGAGCGCGATAACACACGGTCCCCTGCCTACCTCATCCATCTGCTACCAGCGACCTTTTTCAAGTCAGCACGCAGGAGGTCTTCCTACGTTGCGCTTACCCGTACGCAGCCGTCACTCCAGAACACGTTTGCTCCAAAGGCCGTCGATTCTGCGACAGGTATGTTGCATTTGTTCCCCTACGCTCATTGCGGATTTTTATCCTTCAGAAAAACACCCAGCATTGCCCTCTCTATAGCACGCTGAGCGACTTTGAACTTGCGGACAATGCCTATGTATATCATGACCGGTAAGACGCAGGTGTTGGAGACTTTTATCTTTAGGCAGTATCGTCGAGTTGAAGACTTGAGGCAATTATCCAGTGCTGTCCAATTTAGCTGAATTCCTCTCCCAAAGTTTTTCGTAAGTCTCTTGGACTAAAGATATCGGAAGAGGTTTCGTCGGAGCTTGCGACAGCCGAAGGCACCGTCAACACCTCTGATTGATGGGGGCCGAGCCGCCTTCACCAGCCGCCAGCCGCGCACCGACGATTGTTAGTGTTTAACTAACAGTTACGATTCAAAACCAAATTGGATCTTGATTGATGGACTAATAGTACCTATGAGCCAAATATACTGCAGCTCGCGGAGAAAGTGTTAAGTGGTTTCATCACTGAAGTAGGGTTTATGGACTATTTCATAGCACTTTGATTCCGTTATGTTAACCTATCGGTTTGATCGTTATCAGCTAAAACAAAGTTTTAACTTTTAACCAGTCGCTTCCGCTAAGCGATTTACCATTCTTGTACGATGCTATGCAGCAAACGAAAGAGGTATTAAAGTTTTTTGTTAAAGTACCATCACTACTATGGATTATTAAAAATACAGACAGCAGTCAAATACCTACTCATTTATTTGAATCTGTAAATATGTGAAGACTGCATATTTTGGCTTTTAATTTGCGAAAGACCACATTAAAGATTTTGGTAGGAAGAAGAATAGGAGATTCGTGCAATACACCTTAGTATATGTATAGCTATTAAATTCTTCAGAAATTGCCCAGGCTAACCTAACTATACATTTTTTAAAATAAAAGAACATTATAACATTGCTATAGTAACGGTAATGGAAAAGTGAATCAAAAAAGAATACATTGTCCTTGTTATGTAGTGTTTATCAAAGTCATTTCAAACATTATAATAACTATCAGTGTCAGTATTGTTCTTATCTTGGACCGAATATCCACGGCCAAGCGTGTACCAGGCGTTGTTTATTTTCAAGATTAAATCTTTCACACTTAACGATTATTTCCGGACAGCGGTGATCGGGCTCGGCCGGGCAGGCTCGGTGCGAGCCCGCTCGGTATCACGTACATTTAATATTATAAGCTATTAGGCGCCTCGCCGACCCTCCATTACTGTATCCATATCACAGTCGCAGACTAGAGGCCATATATAGACAGCAATCGGGTAATGGTCACTGATGGAATAGCGGCAGTTGCAGAGACCTGCTGTAATCATACGAGGAGTTTTAGATCTGAGGAAACCTTCAAGATCCTTCCATCCATTATCTGAATAGACAACATAGTTTAATGTTTATCAATAGTTCCTAAAAACTCTACATGGCTATGATATTTTGGTCACGACTCTGTCCTTGCATTGCACTAAGTGCAATTTAGATGGCTCAGCACTATGTATTTATATCCACAAAAGGCCTCTTTCCTCTTTCATGTAACTCTTATGTGACACCGATTATACCAAACAAACCTGGCAATGAATTTCACCAAAGTAGCTTCGTAGCTTGTAGAGTTCGGAGTGTGTTAGGCCTGATACATGTCATAACTGATAAACTCATATCCGTTTAAAATATAATTAGAGTAGCTCTTACATTTCATTTCTCCTACACAGCTAGTTAGAAGCGAGACAGTTAACCGAGTCTTTATTATGACAGAATTTTGTACATGTCATCTGTATCCGCGGACCGCGAAGTCTCCATGCAAAGTCATTCTTTTAGTCTGTGTTCATAATACGGAATTGTCTTAGACTTTTTGCTCTTGGCGGGCATAAAACAAAAAGCCGGGATGAACGGCGCCGACCATTGTTCCCGGCCATTCGTCGCACTTCATGCTATTCACATTCAAATTAAATGCTTGTGTACAAAATTAATTTGTCTTTTGTCTAAGCTCGGGCCGGGCAGCGCGCACGCTCGCTGACATGCAGGGGCGCAGCGGGACGCGTGCGCTATACCTACTCGTATAGGTAGGTACATTGTACGTAAATAAATTATTGTAATCTGTACATGTATGTATTAATTACGCCCGACTTGCCAAATGCCTGCAACTATCTTTGTAGATGTTCAATTTATAATGCTCCAACCCTGTAAATTATGTTTTTATTATTAAGTATTAAAAAGTAAATGTGTTACTTACAATAATTACTCGTGATATTTGGAGAGGATCCAGGATCTATTTAAAATGCTCTTTAAAGAAGATGGCACGGAATGATGATGATTGAGGACTTGCCGTTTACAGCTACAGCCATAACCTTAAATGACATAGGTATTTCGATTCCATGGATGGAATGAAATTCAAAAAACGTATGAAAATTTTCCCTATATTAATCACGTGATGCATCGAGTTAGCGATAGCTCTCATGTTTTTTTTTTAATTTAATTCCATTCCGTTTTACACATCGAATAGAAACGAATAGTTGCTTCGCCCCCAAAACTCTTAAAAATTTCCCAAATCCAATCTGTAGCCATACTTATGTTCAAACCACAGAGCAACTTTTTTATTTTTTCTGTGGTTCAATTCAGATTGCTTTCGAAATAAATTCATAAAATGTATACGAATGCGGTGGGTCATTTATCAGGTTAGCAATCAATTAGCGTCAAAATAGCGATCGTTCGCATATAGATATTCTTGAGTTTTGTTACATTTCAATACCTCGCAAAGTTACGCTAATTGTCACTCAGGGGGAAGGTCTTATTTCTACTAGATAGCTGCATTAGGTATCGTAGGTACATGTCAACTGTACTTGTACTGTATATCTGTACAAACATTAAAAAATCCAGTAGTTTTAATGTAATTTATGCTCACGTCCGCATCCTGTCTCCAAAAAGGAGACGGGATATATAATAACACTTTACGATATCAGACATTATATTAGGGAATAAGCATTAAGCATCACAAACGAGAGATAACGCAATGCGAGAATAATGGGCCTTAAATCACTTTTCCAGTTTAGTTATTAATTCCCCCCTCATTACATCAAAGATAACTGACACTTCAATTTATTGAAACGCTCTGCGCGCACTGACTTCTGATGCAAGTGGGTTACAAATACGTTCCTCGTATCGGAATATTGCGGGTGATTGATGAGCCGTCGTGATGTCAACGGGTAATTCAATCACACTACAACATTAAGCTGTACGATTTAAGTATAGGATACTTACCACGTACATTTGCAACAAGCGGTAATGGCCTATCTAATGGCTATCTACGCGAAATAATTGTCAACTTGAAAACTAGCTTGCATCATGTATGTATGCAACTTTTTCGTAATTTATTTTGCAATACCAAATTTTTTTTAAACAAAGTTTCTTTTCGTACGATAGCGCGCAGGAGGTTAGGCGAAAGAAGATGGATTTCTAATGATGAAGGAAACCATACCAACTCCATCATGAAGGAAAACCACGAAAATCCTATCATATTTTATACAACTTTTAAAATCGCGTGTCACTCTTTGAAAATCGATATGAAGTTAATGTAAAATGTAGTTTTGCTTTAGGTGTTTTTCCATACGTTGTTTCTACATGAATATTTAACGTAACTCGAAATTCCTACTGTGTTCCTATAGAAATAGGTAGGTGCTACGTACCTATGATAGTTGTATTTTTGGTAAACCAATATTAGGTATATTCCCAAATGTGGTTTTAAAAGGTATAATTTTAGTATTCTGTGGTTTAGGTAGGTATCAGTGAGGCTTAGAACAAGTTGTTGGGTGAATTTTGATTCCAAACTCGATTCGGTTTTTGCCGTACAATACCTATGCCACCAGTAATCAGAAACGGATAATTTTATCGAGCTCTTAATTTATTGTATCCTGTGGCTATGTCAGTGGAGGTGCCATATTATGTCGTTTGTGCGATGCGAGTAGACTCGAAATGTTACAATACCTAAATATAATATCCATAAATGAAAAAAATATCGTAAACTTGATTGAAAAGGCGATGACAAGGTTTTGTGTTTACGTTTTGGTGGCTACAAAATTGAATCGAAGGTTACGTTAAATTGTCAGATATGAAGTGATGTAAGGCCCAAACAAAAGGTTCTTGAGCAAAACAACGATCCACAGTCAAGCGTGACGACCCGATGCCCGCCTCCCAATCTTTAGTTACGTATAATTAAAAACTCAAATATCGACTTTTAACAAATCGCGCCGTGTCGAAGGCGCCTCTATGAATCACTCAGTCAATTATGATATTCTAAGATTTTCTTGAGTGGTATTTTTAATTTAATACAACACATTAATTAACGAACACAAAACTGGAAATTGGTTGATTTAGTATCGATAGAGCACCGATAATTTAAATTATGGATTGTTTTTTTATAAGATAGTCTTGCGCTTGACTATGTCTGATGAACAGCAATGATGAGGTCTAGGATGGAGCGCGCTTGTTTAGAAAATGCCTATTTACTCTTCTGAGAACACGGAATATACTAGAACTGAGAACACGGAAGCTAGAACACGGAGCTAGGTTTTCCATACCTACGCGGTTCGTATCAGAAACGTGGAAGAAAAACTTTCGTTCGAGTACGCTGGGGCATCAACCAAATAAGGATGCCTCTTCTCTCGGTGTCTTGCGGTTCTGCGGTAGAAAGATGTAGGAGGTTGTGGAGTTCCTGAGCACATTCTGAAATATATCCTGTAAAAAGCCGCTAAACAGGCAACACTGCGTCGGTGTTCTAAACTGAGCAATTTTATTTTGCCCGTGTTTGCGATTCCTTGTCTATTATTCGAAATATGAATAGTAACGTTGAACGATATTACCTATCTGGGAGAGAGAAACAAAGTTGTCAACCTCATAATATTTCCTCAATAGCGGTCTACCTACCTCTTATCTACTAATATTGTAGTACCTACTAAAATATCACATGCAATGATCTGTTTCTTTTATTTATATTATAAGTATTATGAATGAATTAATTCATTTTATTATTCATTCTAAGAAATACAACTGTGATAGTGAATCATGGCCACACCCGACAGCTCACTCATGGAGATTTTAATCTGAATATCCTACCATGATGCTAAATAAAACAGCCATGACTGGAACATTTGCGATTCTACCTACTAAAATACACTGTGAGGGCGTGAACTATTTTTAGGGGGTGTTTAATAAAGACAATATTTGTAAATCGCATTTAACTTGAATAAGAAAAAACGGATATTTTCTTAGCTATCCTTTACAACATAATGTAACAATATCTTAGTCATAGACTCAATTAAATATACTGATGTAAAGTATATTCTAAGTCTATTTAAGTATCGTGGACAGACTTACGAATTTGGCAAAACTAGTAGTGTATATTAACTATGAAACAAAAATGAATACGTGTCCATGGAAACATTTTTAGTTTGCAATTTAAGATACCTACTAAATGTAAAGCAGCCAAGGCAGCTCTACCTTATCTATTTTCTATGCTCAGAGAAGTAATAGAAATCATGTGGCTTTTTTAAATTACTAATCGCTTTAGATTGAAGAAATAGCAAGCAAATCATGAAAAAATGGGTGAACTGTCGTCAAATAATTGCCGGCGCTTATATAAAAAAAAAATTATAATGTTAAATACCCCCTAAAATATACGACTATATCTCTCGCTATACGTCGGAGGGCTACAAGCTCGCATAACACTAAACAATGTTTGTGAAAACAGCAACACCAGCTATCTTATTCATATTATTGTCTTATCTCCCGGCCACTTAATTAATATTCAGTGACGAAGCGATTGTGTGTCCATTTTGGATTATTGTTCAGAACACAATCTTAGAAGAATATAAATCACTTAATTTCATTAGGTACCTACTATATTTTGTCTACCTCCAGGGTGCATGATTTAAGCCGGAAATCCGAGTTAATTAGCCGGCACGGGATATTAAGATGTTCATAATTTCTACATTGGCAAATCTGGTATTCTGTGTTAGTAAAGTAGGAGATTATTAGAGAGTGGGAGAGAATTATTAAAGTAATTGCGTTATTATTCTTCTGAAGCCTAAATTATTGGCAGATATCGCTTTGTCTCAGCATTATCTAGCCTCAAAATATATCGTAATTTTTTTTATCTACGCTCATTGCTTAAAGTTCGAATTATGAAATCGAAATGTGTCAAATAATTACCTACTTTATTCACAGACTTCTATAATTATTAAAAAGTTATTCATAATAACATCGCTCTACTATGGAAATATTTAAAGAAAGTTGTATAAAATCCATAACGATACACGGCTCTGGACTCCAGTATTTGTATCTGGGGTAATATTTTTTATGTAATATTTTTAAAGTGAATCCACAGACAACTTATAGTTGGTAGTCATTGCCGAGCGTATGTATGGGCCATGATTGACCATAGACAACAACACAATGTCTATGGGGTAATATTTTTTATGTAATATTTTTTTAAGTGAATCCACAGACAACTTATAGTTGGTAGTCATTGCCGAGAGTATGGATGGGCCATGATTGACCATAGACAACAACACAATGTCTATGGGGTAATATTTTTTATGTAATATTTTTTTAAGTGAATCCACAGACAACTTATAGTTGGTAGTCATTGCCGAGAGTATGGATGGGCCATGATTGACCATAGACAACAACACAATGTCTATGGGGTAATATTTTTTATGTAATATTTTTTTAAGTGAATCCACAGACAACTTATAGTTGGTAGTCATTGCCGAGAGTATGGATGGGCCATGATTGACCATAGACAACAACACAATGTCTAACGTTCCGCGTAACGTTCCACCTGGGCCTGTGATTATGATTACGATTACGATTACGACTACGATTACGATTACGATTACGATAACGATTATGATTACGATTACGATTACGATTATGACGTTATCTCGTTAATCTATCGTCCGTAAACCGACTTTACAGACAACCAATTTTTTTTGTTACTTAGTCAAAACTTTGCGCTGAAAAATGTCTAGCAGTGAAACCTACTAAAGAAAATTTCAATCCACCTGACATCTTAGTAGTTGCAATGATTTACGACAAACGTTAGCAAGATTTTATGATTTGGGTAATAATATGAGCGTAGATAAAGTAGTGTATGAAACTCTACAAAATTAGGTATTAAAACACTCGTGTGATACTATTAAAAAACTCGCCTGCGGCTCGTTTTTTAAACTCACACTCGTGTTTTAATACCCCCCATTATGTAACCGTTACATAAACTACTATTTGTTATTTTGAAAGTTATGAGACTCAGAAAACTTCGAGCTAAGGTAATGATTTTTTTATTAAAGAATCCATAAAAGGCTATTAACAAAACAATAATCTCTACGAGACATATCAAGTAAAATGTTCAAATTTTTTCCGACACTGTATGCGGTGTATCGTCGGTAATTAAATTTTGACGCATGCGCGCTGCCTCCGGCGCACGAGCGATACGATCAGCACCGGTGCGTGTAATTTGTGAGCCGACGACAGATCTGTTGCAATCGATTTCATATTTCAATTTTTTATATCATCACACATCACGCGTTCACAGGTCTTTGAACAGTTTATAAAGAGTAACGAGATGTACCGACAAAGTAATTGAATATTATGTCATATCATTCGTTGAAGTTCATTGAAATCTATTGAATGCCGATGATTGAATGTAAAAATTACTCATTCCAATAACATATGATTACATTTTTTAAATGTTTATTCTTGAGATAAAAACCTTCTGGATTATATTGCAAGACTACAGCCTGCTTTACATTTTTTCCTAATTAAATAGGTCGTAAAATTATATCACAGTCGCAGCCGCATTCGCATGATTGAGATTGAGAACCATAGTCCACTACGCTGGCCAAATGCGTGTTGGTAGGCTTCGTACACCTTTTTGAACATTACGGTGTGAGCAAGAGTTTGAACCAATGGGCTATCATTTTCAGTGAGCAGCGATAAGTACTGCTTTTTACACATAAGTATAAATAAAACCGTTTCTTAAATCGATAATATTATTGCTCTTAACTCTAGTTAATTACCAACCTATCTATAAACGATAGACGATAGGTGTCGCAACTAGCCAAGAAATCAAATGGCTCTTAATTGGGTATTACGCTTCAGAAAAAACCCGATAACAGTCGATAAAGCGACGGTACAAATTAATGTAGTAATTAACCGTTCAAAGCTCGAGCTCAAGATAAAAGCTCGGTCAAGTTGAATTTGTTATTGTTGCAGTGAAGGAACGTGAACACTGAACAGTTCACAAGGACATTTCTCGGAACGTCGAGGAAGACTTTAAGGGATGGCGTAGACAAAAGACAAGGACTTGGTCGACTGAATATTTGTAACAAAAATTACAATTATGAATATTAACTTTCGCCTCGATTGGTAAGGTAAAGACCTATAGGTATAGACCTATGAGTATGGTCTCTGTAAATGTAATTTAAAACCTAAGATCACAAAGTAAAATACGGCAAAATTTTCGTATACGGTCTGATATCAATATCTTGTGGCAACTTGCAAGTGTACCTAAATTGTCTCACGACCTTTGAATTCGGTTTTTATGAAGCCAGCTGACAGCTCGCGTATATTTAGCATTTCTAGAGTTTAGCATTTGCGACGATTACACTCTACGTAATGGTATTCAACAAGTTATGAGACTTTACATTCTGTGGCGATTTAAATCCGGAGGCTGTTATGTTTGGATGATCTAATGACCGTTTGATTATTTGTAGTATTTTCTATTGATTGTTTCTACCGAGTATATTTTCATTACACTCACGTCATATTTTATACTTCGGGAGTATCTAGTTGTATACGTAAACATTTCGGATTAATCACTGATAAGAAAACTCAGGATATGGGCATCCAAACGATTTACGCAAACCTATTTCGTACAAGCAAACAGTAGCACAATCTGTAAAAATTCTATAGGTGACTGCTGAGCGAACTGCAGAGTGGCCTCACTGTTGGTGGCAAAGCTAGCATTTGTGGCACCGATAAACTGGCGACTGTTTAGGGTAGGTGTCTATGTATTAATAGTTTTTGTTATGTGATATTTAAGAGTGAAGTAGACCACCGCCGTGGTTGTAAATTTCCCTTCGTCTGCGCAGGCCCTAAAGGACCGCGACTCGCGAGTCATACCTGACCATCGAACGGCACTCGAAACCTGTCTCGATCAATCCACATCTTGTTGCTCGTGTTAAATAAAAACGTCTCTTAAAATACCAACGAACGGGCCCGCTGACACTTGTCATTCCGCTCCTCAATCCTTTATATTTGTCTTTGAAATGTGATGACAGTGGTACAAATTACGAGAACAAATCTGTTGGTCGTTCATAACGCGCTATCTGGCGCGCGTGATGGATGGAGGGACGCTCGCTTCGCTTGGATCATCGCGCCGTAATTAATATCGGCCCGGCTGTGACGGTGAAGCGATGCTGTCATGTCCTCTTCCGGTTTGAATGGTGACTGTCTGTTCCAAAACCCAGTAATTGTCGCCTCAAACATTTTTTTATGTCTAGGAAAGACGAGAGGAGCAAGCCTTTCACCTGATGTTATGTGATAGGTATGCGGGATCATGGCAGATGCATGGACTTGCATGGTGCAGCATCATACGACGCACTGAACTGCACTGGTAAACCTTAGACATCAGTTGTCTTGTCGATAATCCCTTTAAAGTTCTATGCCAAGTTTTTCTTTACCTACATTCTTTACAATATTATAACAATATAGTAGGTACCTCTATCAACTTATACTCACAATACTATGCTTACGCATAATATTATGCTTACGCAATATACCTACACTAAGCGTTGTACCCGTATGATCCAGTTGATAACTTTCTTTGAAGGAGGTAATAATAGGTGAGTGAGATTAAGTGATACATTCCTGCACTACAAAATAGGTGTACCCTGGACTGGGCAGATGGCACGAAAAAATGTCGCCGGATTATTTTTAGATTATTATAAGATTAAAAAGCTTGTTTTTCACCAGCAGTAAGGCCACTATATTTATAATTCGCCCAGCAGCCAGTCGGCCACCTTTAGAATTTTGACAGATGGCGCTACTGTTTGTTTGTTCGAGAAAGATTTACGTAAATCGATCCCATATCCTCAAGTTTCATATCGGTGACAACAAATAAGAAACTTTGTCACTACAGATTAAAATGAAAAAAAAAATCAACATGGACATTGGACATGGACGGACACTTGCGCTAAGCTCAGGTTCAAAGGCTAGTAAACATAATTTAGAGATAACGAGTGAATCGTAAAGCCCTTGCGGTAAATAGGGCCTCGTTGCGCAGACGCGTGCTATTGTTGCATGCAATTTACCGGCGTTTCAATCGCTGAAATATTTCGTGCAACGGGCATGTCCAATCGCTAACGAGCCGAGTGCGACGTACAAATGAATAAGCACCTCATGCATGCACCCAGGGCACAGACTTAAGTGATACAAAGAATGGACCGAGGCACGCAATAATATTTTGCCTAGATGCCTGAACTGGAAGTTAAGAGGCTAAAAAGGCGCATTTTGCCTATTTTCAAAATTTAACGCATGTATTTCAGGAGCTTCTAATTTTTTCTAGATTCACAAACACACAAGAATTTTTGTCCAAACTCCAAACATTGCTCCAATTTCTATATTTTTGTTAGTTGCCGTGAATTTCTACGTAATTTCGCGACTTCATGTCCCCATGAACAAATGTTTCGTAAGATTGAGGTGAGCAACTGCTTACGTTGACATACCTACACCCTTAAAATAGTAAATTAATGTAACTTTGGTTAGCGTCAACACAGCCATATCATGAACAGTTTGTTCATTTCATGAAAATTGTATGACTTCCGGAATCTTCTTTAAACAGTAATCACATATACGAGTACTTATTAAAAGACGCATGAAAAGCATCAAGAATACCGAGAAGTTCCGTCAACCCCCTCTTAGAAGGCAAACCCTTCTAAAATTAAAATAACATCGAAATTGGTCATGGACTGACGAAGTAACGGATAAACACCGTCAAACGGTTACAATAATATATCGGTACAGTTCTTTTTCCTTCTTTTTTTCGTTTTTGGAAGACGGTTAAAAACGACGGAACGTCTTTGAGTGCAGCCGTCACTAAGGCTCGATTGCTTGACTGTACTTGACTGTACTGTGTTGAACGTTATAGTTAAACATGGCAGTCTGGCCCTTATTTCTAAAGACATAAGAGTCAGGCGCCATGTTTAATTATAACGGTTTTCGGTTAAAGTCATGTCAAGCAACCCAGCCTTAAACATACGGCGGCTGATTCTTACCTTACATCTTTCGAAATAAGGGTCATATCGCCATATTTAACTACAACATTTCGGTTAAAGTCAAGCCAAACCGGGCCTTAGAGTCACACATCTAAATTTAGAGAAAAAGGTCAATGGAAAATTCCGACCTCTAGTTAACACCATTCATAAGTATCTATTTATGTTTTGCATAACCACGCAAAAATAACTTCATATTTTAAGAACATAATTATTTTCATTACTGTCTCCAGTGTGGGATGATGCAGGATCTACGAAAATTTTCCATGCAACTCCTACATCGTTACCGATTGGCATTTATTTCCAATATAAACATTCAATGATCAAAAGTAATGGAAAATGTGATCCTTTGCGACCTTACCTTCTCTCTAATTAAAGCATTGAAGCATTGCTACAGTATAGGTTGTACCTATAGACTTCTATTGCAGAAAAGCTTTTATCATTTTTAGGGCTTTAATTATATTACTACATGCGCTTATTAAATAAAATACTGTATTTATAATATTATAATAAAACATAGGTATCGAATCGAAACCATGTCAGCCATTGAGACGAGTGGAAATGACAATTAAACTTTTCTTTTAATTAAAACAACGAACGGAAATCATAGAACATAAATTTATTTCTAAATTTAATAATTTCAATAAAATCACCAGCAGTTTAGAAAAGAACTACTAAACACACATTAGTAGGAAAGATTAATTTGTTTTGCTAAAATCCAGTGCTTGAAAAGATTATGTTTGGTACAATATGCTGGAACACTGCCTGTTGTACGTTTCGTCCCGACACCGGGATATTCTCAGGAGATGTTGACTTCACAACGCGAAATCGTAGAGTCAACTAAACACACATCTGAACGCTAAACAGACACTAAAAGTTTTCTTTTTGAGTAAAGGTTAGGTATCAAAAAATATTATTACATAGTACCTACATTTACATAGTCATATAGCCAGCCTAATTAGAATAGCGGGTTTGACATTTTAATTGAAAGTATGGAGAAATTATTACCTCAAAATTGATTTATTTTTGGAATTTCATTACCTCAAAATTACCTCAAAATTAATTTATTTTTGGAGTTTATAACCAATTAATATAGGTAGGTATGACGATTTATAACTTGGGTGTGAGTCCACTTTATAGTGAAATGAAAATTATTCGATCAAAGCAAAGCAAAATAGAGCAAATAGAGGAAAACAAAATATTATTGTTTTATAGGTAGATTATCTCTCTTGCGCCGGCAAAAACAGAATTGAAGGGTGCAAATTAACTGCACACTTATCCCGTTTAATAGGTACACTTGGGTGTGCGAAGTGTAATATCTAACTAACAATTCTTTATCATAAGAATTACAGAACAGCGGTCAATTTAATTGTTAGTCTATAAACATTACACGAGTGCCATATTATAAACTTATTTGTATCAAAATTCTATCAATGAAAATGAAACGAAAAATTGCTAGGCAGATTTTGATCGTTTTTTCAATTGACTGGGTCTAATGTTGTTGTAACGTCTGTGGGGTCAACTAGTAATATATTCATAGTTTTTGTTTTATTTTGTGATCCAAAATCCATTGGTCTTCTCCCGGAGCTACTTAAAGCATAAGGAATTTTGTGTTATCTTTAGGTGCAAATTTTATTTTCATTGAACGATATGTAAAGTAAAATTAAAATTTGTAAATTATTCGTGGATACATTATAACGACATAATATCTAAACGCAATATTAACAGCTGTTTGTGTGTAAAATGATGAATACTAAATAAATGAAAACAAATAGAAATGTAACTTTTTTATTTACTATGACGAAACTGTAAAAGAAAATGGTTAGATATGGAGAAAATCCAGGCTCCTTACACTGAACTTAGATACGTAATCACTACAGCAACTGTTTCCTCGTAAAATTTAAATCGTATAATAATAGGTATTTATGAATAATGGAAATAAATAACCATTTAAACGTGTACGCAGCTCGCATGCGTTATTCTGGTTCCCATAGCGCAGGCCATTCCCGTTCGCCCGGGGCTCCTCGCCCGTCATACACTCAACGCTTTGTTTAGCCAACAATTATCTTCACCAGCAATCAACGTCTTGGAGCCGAGATAATCAAAATCCTCTCCCATTTTAGTTCCATCTATTTCTGATAATAAAATTAACGTGTAGGTAATTGAAAGTTTAAGTGGCTTTTTCGTTAAGTGCAAAGCAATAGAAAACTATTTTTATGGCGTACTATTAAACTTAAGAGACTTTTTTGTCATTACGATATTACGTATTTGACTGTATATTAACTTTGATTCCTCGTTCCTGCTACGCACTTCAAAGGTCTGGAATACCCTCCCAGACACTGTCTTTCCCACCACCTATACAACTTGGGTGCCTTCAAATTAAAAGTGAATAATAGGGATTTTGAAGACAAGCGCCACGCATTTCCACCTTAGACTGAATCATTACTTTCTGGTTCACATAAATAGTAAAAAAAAACTTGAAAGGTGTCAAGGGACACCCGGATGGAACGAAGTATATCTGGCTTACTTTCTAGAGAGAGAGACAGACAGAGAAACATGCGCATTGCGCACGCCTCACGACTTACAATAGCTTACTAAAGCAAAAAGTGTCGTTACAACTTGTCGTTTTAATTTTTTCCGTCTAGCCCCCTTTCGCAACGCGCGATAAAGAACTTTGTTCCAAGACTTTTTTCCAAAAACTCATGTTACATAGAAGAACTAGCGCACTGTCTTTTGTGTACAGACATTGGTATTGACCCGACATTGAGGGTCTTTGGTAGAACAAAATGGAAGCGATACAGAAAGAATCTTTATGTAAAAGATAGCTTTTTATCGCAGCAATATTTTCGAAACACAGTTTCGAAATGATTTAATACAAAAATAGAAGTAAATTAATAGTAGTTTATGTAACGGTTACATAATGGGGGGTATTAAAATACGAGTGTGAGTTTAAAAAACGAGCCGCAGGCGAGTTTTTTAATAGTATCACACGAGTGTTTTAATACCTAATTATGTAGAGTTTCATACACTACTTTATCTACGCTCATATTATTATCATAAATCCAAATCATAAAATCTTGCTAACTTTTGTCGTAAATCATTGCAACTACTAAGATGTCAGGTGGAGTGAAATTTTCTTTAGTAGGTTTCACTACTGGACATTTTTCAGCGCAAAGTTTTGACTAAGTAACAAAAAAAATTAGTTGTCGTAAAGTCGGTTAACGGACGATAGATTTACGAGATAACGTCATAATCGTAATCGTTATCGTAATCGTAGTCGTAATCGTATTCGTAATCGTAATCATAATCATAATCACAGGCCCAGGTGGAACGTTACGCGGAACGTTAGACATTGTGTTGTTGTCTATGGTCAATCATGGCCCATCTATACTCTCGGCAATGACTACCAACTATATGTTGTCTGTGGATTCACTTAAAAAAATATTACATAAAAAATATTACCTACCCCAGATAATAATTGTAACCGTTAACCGTTGTATTGCCGATAGCGGTACTGTAATCAATTCCTTCAAAACCCCAGATACAAATACAGGAGTCCAGAGCCGTGTATCGTTATGGATATTATACAACTTTCTTTAAACATTTCCATAGTAGAGCGATGTTATTATGAATAACTTTTTAATAATTATAGAAGTCTGTGAATAAAGTAGGTAATTATTTGACACATTTCGATTTTATAATTCGAACTTTAAGCAATGAGCGTAGATAAACATCTTTTATCATACTCTGATGCATACATATGCATGCAAAGATGCATGCAAAGATTTTTGCAAAGAACACAATTTGTAGAAAAATTAATCTATCTTCGAAATGCTAATATCTTACAATATTTGCAATCGCCATCGCAAAAATTGTGATTCAGCTCTCGCCAGACAGCGGGCGAGAAATTTCATGAAACTACTCATATTATTACGACTACTATTTACATTACCACCACCCAACCCGCTGTTTGGCGAGAGCCTTAAATGTTACCTATTTTATTTCACTGACATGTTGCTTCCTAGTGGCTATTACAAACTGCACCTACTGGATAATATTTAAGTATTATCCCCGCATTAGAACCAGTGGACGGCCTTTTAACTCCTTTTATCGAAAGCAATGGGGAACGATGATCGTACATAACTGCGCACTACCGTTTTCGCTGGCATCATAAAGGGTTTACTAGAAGTCAACTGACAAAAGCGAGCTTTCTAATGCTAACCTTATAATACAACCTAGTTGGACGTCGATCGCGTTAATTCTGAAATACGTTTTCCTCTTTTAGACAGATCATGAACATTGTTGTGTTCATGTAGCAATTGCATTATGTACTTCAGTTATTTGAATGTTAGGTATAGTCCAACCTCTATATAAGGCTGGGCTATTGGAATGATGGTCACTTTTAAGCTCCTAGGTACCTAATAAACAAAATATTATAGCTGCAAAAATAAAATCTATATATATATAAAAGAATGAGGCATTTTGGTTGTTCCACGGATTCCGCCAAAACTATAGGTCGTAGAGATCTGAAATTTGGTACCTAGGTAGATATTAGGTCATGAATTCGTACTAAGACGGGAATTCCAGAAATTCCATGTTTAAGGGGTAAAAATCATACATTTAAGGGTATTTCCCATACAAAAGCAAAATTTTTTCGTTGTTCCAGGAATTCCCGAAAAACTAAAAGTCGTAGAGACCTGGAACTTGGTACCTAGGTAGATATTAGGTCATGAATTCGTACTAAGATAGGGATTCCAGAAATTCCATGTTTAAGGGGTAGATATAGTACATTAAAGGGATATCTCCATACAAAATTGTAATTTTTTTCGTTGTTCCAGGCATTCCAGAAAAACTAAAAGTCGTAGAGATCTCAAATTTGGTACCTAAGAAGATATTAGGTCATGAATTCGTACTAAGACGGGGATTCCAGAAATTACATGTTTAAGGGGTAGAAATTACATTAAAGGAATTTCTCCATACAAAGTTGTACTTTTTTTCGTTGTTCCAGGCATTCCAGAAAAACTAAAAGTCTTAGAGATCTCAAATTTGGTACATAGGAAGATATTAGGTCATGAATTCGTACTAAGACGGGGATTCCAGAAATTCCATGTTTAAGGGGTAGAAATAGTACATTAAAGGGATTTCTCCATACAAAAGTGTAATTTTTTCGTTGTTCCAGGAATTCCCGAAAAACTACAAGTCATAGGGATCTGAAATTTGGTACCTACGTTGACATTAGGTCATGAATTCGTACTAAGACGGGGATTCCAGAAATTCAAATTGGAAGGGGTAAAAATCGTACATTTTAGGGATTCCTCCATACAAAAGTGTAATTTTTGCGTTCTTCCAGGGATTCCGGCGAAATTAAAAGTCGAAGAGATCTGAAATTTGGTACCTAGGTTAGTATCATGAATTCGTATTCAGAAAGGGATTTTCGAGATTCAAATTTTGAGGAGGAATAATTTTGAATTTTTTGGCCGCCATTTTGAACTTTTTTGTTACTGGGCCGATTGCTTTGAAAATCGATATTTGACTATGGCAGCAAGCATAGAGAAGGAATTTGTGGTCAAAATTTAAAAAAGTGACCGCCATTTTGAACTTTTTTGTTACTGGGCCGATTGCTTTGAAAATTGATATTTGACAATGCCAGCAAGCATAGAGAAAGAATTTGTGGTCAAAATTTAAAAAAGTGGCCGCCATTTTGAACTTTTTTGTTACTGGGCCGATTGCTTTGAAAATCGATATTTGACTATGGCAGCAACCATAGAGAAGGAATTTGTGGTCAAAATTTAAAAAAAGTGGCCGCCATTTTGTACTTTTTTGTTACTGGGCCGATTGCTTTGAAAATCGATATTTGACAATGGCAGCAAGCAAGAAAGAATTTGTGGTCAAAATTTAAAAAAGTGGCCGCCATTTTGAACTTTTTTGTTACTGGGCCGATTGTTTTGGAAATTGATATCTAACTATGGCAGCAAGCATAGAAAAGAAATTTGTGGTCAAAATTTAAAAAAGTGGCCGCCATTTTGAACTTTTTTGTTACTGGGCCGATTGCTTTGAAAATCGATATTTGACTATGGCAGCAAGCATAGGGAAGGAATTTGTGGTCAAAATTTAAAAAAGTGGCCGCTATTTTGAACTTATTTGTTACTGGGCCGATTGCTTTGGAAATCGATATCTAACTATGGCAGCAAGCATAAAGAAGAAATTTGTGGTCAAAATTTAAGAAAGTGGCCGCCATTTTGAACTTTTTTGTTACTGGGCCGATTGCTTTGAAAATCGATATTTGACAATGGCACCAAGCATCGAGAAGGAATTTGTGGTCAAAATTTTAAAAAGTGGCTGCCATTTTCAACTGTTTTGTTCAAGGGCCGATTGCTATGAAAATCGATATCTGACTACGGCAGCAAGCATAGAGAAAGAATTTGTGGTCAACATTATAAAAAGTGGCCGCCATTTTGAACTTTTTTGTTACTGGGCTGATTGTTTTCAAAATCGATATCTGACTATCGCAGCAAGCATAGAACAGAAGTTTGTGGTCAAAATTTAAAAGAAGTGGCCACAATTTTGTACTTATATGTCTGACCATGGTAGTAAGCAAGCACGGCCGGATGGACAAACGGACGGTGGAGTCTTAGTAGGAGCTTTTACCCTTTGGGTACGGAACCCTAAAAATGGCCACCATATTTAACTTTTTGTGACGATCGAATTTCTCAAAATCAATATGTGAATATTACCAGGAAGCAAGAGAAAATTTTGTGGGAAATTTGGTGTGTAATGCAGGAATTTTGGAAATTACACCACCACAGTAAAGCATAACTAGCATATGCTAGTGTTGAATAAACGCAGGCGTCATTTTGCATAATTCCATAATAGTTAGCAAACAACGAGTATGCAATTTTTAGGGTACCGTACCAAAATGGTAAAATGGAACCCTTATGGTGCGACTTTCTCCGTCTGTCTGTCCGTCTGTCTGTCCGTCACACTCGATTATTTCAGTAACTACCGGAGCTATCGATATGAAATTTGGAATAGTTGTGTATATTAGTGGCCCAATGACACTGGAATAAAAAACAAATGGAAATTATTTTTGTTCTTATTTAAAAAGGGGGGAAAATCGGAGGGTTGAAATTTAAAAGTGAGATAACTGTACTGTGTGGGGTATTATATGAAAGGGTTTACTTTGTACATTCTAAAACCGATTTTTAATCATTTTTAGTCATGATAGTTTTTGATTTATCGGGGAAAATGTCTAAAAAATACCGTTCCCCCCCTTATCTCCGGAGTTTACCAATCGAAAAATCTCAAATAATTATGGTCAATAGGAATTTACGTATATTTTACAGGAAAACTATAGCCAATGCTCTAACTAGCATAGTTTTTTGATATTAACAATAAACCTCTACAAACAAAGTTAGTTTTGCGGTTCATTAACAAAGGTAATTAAAACGCAAGTTCTTCTAAGTACTCGTCGTCAAATAAACATATTGGTTTTTGCCTGATTGTTTTGCTTCAGTACTTCTTGAGTACGGAACCCTCGGTGCGCGAGTCCGACTCGCACTTGGCCGGGTTTTTAGGGTTCCGTAGCCGAATGTCAAAAAACGGAACCCTTATAAATTCGTCATGTCTGTCTGTCCGTCTGTCCGTCTGTCCGTCTGTCCGTCTTTCCGTCTGTCCGTCTGTCCGTCCGTATGTCACAGCCACTTTTTTCCGAAACTATAAGAGCTATACTGTTGAAACTTGGTAAGTAGATGTATTCCGAGAACCGCATTAAGGTTTTCACACAAAATTAAAAAAAAAGTAATAAATTTTGGGGGTGCCCCATACTTAGAACTGAAACTCAAAAATTTTTTTTCATCAAACCCATATGTGTGGGGTATCTATGGATAGGTCTTCAAAAATGATACTAAGGTTTCTAACATCATTTTTTTCTAAAATGAATAGCTTGCGCGAGAGACACCCAATTGGTAAAATGTGTGTCCCCCCCCCCTGTAACTTCTAAAATAAGAGTATGATAAAACTAAAAAAAATATATGATGTATTTTTACTATTACCATGCAAACTTCCACCGATAATTGGTTTGAACGAGATCTAATAAGTAGTTTTTTGATATTTACAATAAAACCTCTAAAAACAAAGTTAGTTTTGCGGTTCGATAAGAAAAGTGGTTTTTATGATTTTAGTCCTCCGATTGTAGTACGGAACCCTCAGTGCGCGAGTCCGACTCGCACTTGACAGGTTATTTTTATTGTTAGATTAACATTTCCCCAGTTGTCGGATCAAAACGGGCGTTGTACTTTTAGTACTGTCTATTGCTTTCTTGTGGATTTGGGGACTTGACTACATGTTGTGCCATACAGCTTTTTCTATTATAGCGTTTGTAAAACCATTTGCACAAAAATATAACCATCGATAAACCGTGTTAATTTTTCCCTATTTATTTTACAAAGAAACAAAGCTCATGGATGTCATTTTCTTTTATGCAAATGGCGAATTCCCAATCGGCATCGCACGCTCCGGTGTCTTTCAACGTGTGACCTGTGACCCTTCTTATGGGCTGCCTGGTGTCTACCCGAGATATCCCATTACACTTGTCCGCTTTATTGTCCATAAAGCCTTAAGTGCCAACGATCTCCGATACTCCCGACCGATCACGTTGCATAATCGCTTTGAGCGAGCGCGCAATTAAATTTTATACCCCAACCTTTCGAAATTAACGAATTTGTCGTTATAAAATCCAAGAAAGGAACCATATAATGGTCACTTCATTGAGGTTTTGGGCTATAGTCACAAGAATAGATCACATCTTACAACATGCGTGGTGACGCTTTTCGAGACGCAAGCGCATCGCCTCACATCTAACAAAGACATGTCAAATTTCTCAGGCATATCAGAGACTCGTGCTCGAAGGCTTTTTTAAGCAGTTTTACACTATCTAACACACCGTTTATAAGTATTCTTTACATTATTTGACTTTATATGATTCCGTATCTCTATAATGAGAAAATGGAGCTTTTATAGGATCACCTTCTTGTCTGTCTCTAAGTTTGTTCGTCTGTTGGCTACTAATGATACTTTTTATTAGAAACGGCTAAAGCTAAGAGGTTGAAATTGATACAAAATACTAAGGTCTATGGTCCTTTCAAGGTAAAAATAACAGCGGGATTATTGTCGTTAATGAAATTGTACATCGTCCAAACATCGTCGGTTAGTCAAAGAAATGATCTTCACCAATCGATGAATTGACTATATAAATAATCGATGCAGCGACTGAATTATTAACCAATCAGAGTCCAAGATGTAACTGCATTGATGCTACTTATGAGTATTTTTGCAGAATCATACAGCACACTACAGTAACTGTCAGCTGTGGTTTAGTGAGTCTTTAGGAACCTCCCGTTCTGTGAGTCCTGAATACTCATCCAGCATTATTTCATAGTTCCCAACTATGTCAATCTTTACTAATTGACATAAATATACCTAGTATGATGTTTAGGTAGGTATCTATATGTATATGTAGAAATTAAGTATCTATTGTAATTTGTAATCACATAAAATCTAAAAGATCACTAATTAATATAAACAAATTTCAATCGTGTCGTGCGACACACATGTAAATAGATTTTTAAATGGACAATAAAATTACAATACCATTTGTACTCGTAGATGTTGTAATGTATTCAGGTAATAGTGGAGTAATATGGCACTTTGCCGACTCGTATTACTAACAGAGACATGTAAAATTTCTCACACGTCAGATTTATACGGCAATCGCGGGCTAAAGTGTCAGTATTTTACTCGGCGACTCATTGGCCTTATTGTCTAAGATCCCACAGTTACCAGACTATCGCATAAAAGGCTGAAAATTTTTACCGAACACTCCAGTTCAAGTTTTGATTTTTCATTACCACCTCAATTTTCGCGGAGTCACTGACGTTTTATAATTTTAAGATAACGTGAAAACATGTTTGTCGTGGACTAATGTGTAGAAAATGTTTTCGTTATACATATAATCAGGAAAGACACGAGCACCATATTTTTCTAGACCTTTACTGACCCCCCTAACGAACCATAAACGTATTTTTTTGTATATTCGTATGCATTGAACTTTTGACCATCGTATGAACTTCAATGCAAAAAAAAATGTAAATACTGAAGATGTTTCTGTGCACTCCAGTTTCAACCAATCTAGAAACTTCAAATCACGCAACAGATCTCGACGTTTATTGGAAGACATCATGTTTTGTCAGCCACAATTCTCAGCAATAAGGTAACTGAAGCAGGAGGAAAAGCATAAGTCTGGCAATCGTGGTGTCTCCGGCTATTATGACTATGAGAGATCAGAGAACACGTGCGTGTAACCGAACCGTCTACAAAAGATTAAGAGGTGGTAATTTGACATTGATTTAGGGATAGCGACGCTCCTTTCATCGGAGGGATTGTCTTTCCAGCCGGTGAGACGCTTTGTCCGCTCTGTGCCACGAGACTATCCCTATAAAAGCCTCTTTATAATGTTTTTATTTATTGGAGTAAGCGTTTATAAATTGTAACTGAGCTTCGGGTATATTAGCTTTCATTTAGATAACTGTTAATAGTCTTGGGGAAGTGGAGTTTTGTTGCGCGATACAAAATCATTGTGCCTTTATTAAACGTACTCACGAACAGCAAGATCAAGGAAATAGAAACGGAAGATGAACGTGTAATCGGAAATTACATGACGTTTTATATCGTTTGGCAAATTATCATCTGTCCTGTTTCATCACAACACACAGTGGTGGTTCTATTTCATCATACGTATAGTGGTGCAATTGGATTTTATAACTGAAACCCCAGATTTACATGTTTTCCGAGTTTCCCAGGCATAGGATACTACCGAAAATTTCTCAACCGAAAAATCTAGTACATTTATTTACTATAGAATAAATAATGATAGATCACAATTTAATAACACGTTTTTACATTACACACATCGCAATCTAGCCCCAAAGTAAGCGATAGCTTGTGTTATGGGTACTAGATAACTGATAAATATACATACATACGAATAAACTTAAATATGATATATTGAAAAACAGCCAGACACTGGAAAAAATTCATGCTCAGCACACAAACATTTACCAGTAGTGGGAATCGAATCCACGACCTCTGACGCAGACGGAAGTTCGCTGCCACTACGCCATTCGGTCATCAGTTTGAACCTAACGTTAAACCTTACCTAACGTTAAACTTTTTATTTCAGAAAGTGTCCACTCTTGACTGAAGGGTGGTGCGCTGCGTATGCGCCGGTCGACGGTCACGCGGCGCGGTACGGCGGCGGGCGCGGCGCGAGCTGATGTCATCGTTGCAAATGCTATTTCTCCTTCGCCGACTGCCGCGTGGGCGCATGCCCCTTCGGCTGCGATCATACTAGATACAAACTAATTTGTTTATTGAATTAATAAATAAAATAAATAATAAATAAATAAATATACATATACCTACGGGACATTTTACACATCGCAATCTAGCCCCAAAGTAAGCAATAGCTTGTGACTGTTGTGGGTGATAGATGACTGATAAATATACATACATACTAATATACATAAAGATAATATATTGAAGAACACCCAGACACTGGAAAACATTCATGCTCATCACGCAAACATTTACCAGTAGTGGGAATCGAACCCACGACCTCCGGCGCAGACGGCAGGTTCGCTACCGCTACAGCCATTTGGTCGCCGATTAATAAGCCACTTGGTTTGACTATATAATGTTGCCTTTCCTGTCAGCCCACCGACAATATTATGGCAGTATAAGGTCAAGGTCTATTAGGGATCTTATTCTGCGAAGGACCATCTGACTGTCCGAGTGCAGAAAACCAGAACTTTATATCCATTTGTTTAGCGCCGTTTGCGAGCGTTTGGTTCAAAGGGGAAGATCGTGGATTCGGGCCTCTTTGGGATTTGACAGATTACCTCTGTTCTGGTAGAAGGCTTCGATTGCGGCTAATTACCTAACCAGTAAAAACGGACCGCCAAGCGGTTAAGCGTTTCAGTGCGATGCTGTATTGAAACTGTTATTAGAGGTTTGCTCATTCCTTCTAAGTTAGCACGATAGCAAATTGGCCTACGAGTACATGAGTCGTGGAGGTACTCTTGACTCCCTACAAAACTCCTCTCTTCAACAAAGGTTGATAAGTAAAAAAATTGTTTATCTTGCTATTTCATTTGTTCACCAGACCGACACGGTGGTCAATTTCTGACATATTTTCTATCACAAATGTGTGCGCAAGCAAATACCGGTGCACTAGAGTTCCTCTCTCTCATTATTCGATCCCGATGAAAGTTCCGACCTGGAGAGATCAGACGCAGAACTTACGGCGTAACATGCTTTCGAAGTACGAGGACGAAACACCACCAATTTCCAATCTGTTGTTACTAAAATTTTCCTGCACGAAAAACCCAATGAGGGCCATTGGGTTCGAACCCCGTGAAATGGAGTCGAACATACGCACCACTAAAATCAAGGAGGCGTTTGGAAGCCCTTTACCAAAAACTAACATAAATGTGCAAACTGCTTAATCTAAAACACAACTTTACCCAGTGTGTACCCGGCGCGCTCCGAAGTTATGAATGAAATAATGTTTTGCAAGAACGGATGTTGCGAGGCTGCTCGTGTCGAATTAGGTTTAGAGCCTTATGGAGCTTGATGAATGAACCGCTCCCTCTCCGCTCCCCCTCCCACCCCCTCTCCCTCCCCCGCACACCGCACCTGCGAGCATGACCGACGACCGTGATTGAGATTACGTAGGACACGGCTTTTGTTGGAGTCTGGAGATATTTACGCAACCGCGGTTTACAGTTAGCATTGTTTAGTTAGGAATAACTTAGGATCTGTGTCGTATCGCTTTAGATGGAATTCGTTTCATGATGTATACATACCTTACCTCCTGTAAACCTGAGTTCACACTGAAGGCACTCTTACTTTACTTTAGTGGAACCAAAATTCAATTAAGGTATACACTACTATATTATTATGTTATCTAACATATAAAATCCTCATGTCATGTGTTTGTAATCAATCACCTCCGAAACTGCTTGACTGATTTTGACGTGACAACGTCTTATAATTCGATAGAGCCGGTTGCACGCACGAAAAAACATGACTCATCCGGCGTTACCTCGCTCATGCGGCGTTACCGGCGTTATCTCGCGAGCGCAGAACGAAGACAAAGAAGACGTTGTCACGTTCAACTATCGTCAGTAAACCGACTTTACAGACAACCAATTTTTTATGAAAATTTTAGTCTACATTTGGTAGGTCTTAGCTACGTATACGGTTATACGAAACAGGCTTCGATCTTACAAGCAGTCGTGCGTAATTTACAGCTCTAAAACTTTGGCACTTATTCTATGTCACATCATGCGAAAGTATGTATTTTACGTTTGACTTAGCGCAAACTTTCCGTTAAGCTTGAATTTTCACCTGCAGTTTATGCATTTTGCTATCAAAACATTTTCCGGAGTTAATGGCTGATCTTCGGGCCTTCTTTTGAACAACTCAGCAACTGTTTCACCTCAACTGTGGTCATACGCGTGTCATACTTATGATAGTGACAAAAATGTGATCGATACGCGACAAAACCATCTAAATATACCAACCAGGGAAGCATGGAGGAAGTAATGTTTATACTCCGGTGTGCCCACGGAGCGTTTGTTTCCTGATGTCTAACGCGCCGCGGAGGTGTGAAGTGCCCTTCCGATGCCCGTGTTTCCTGCCAAGTGCCACTTTCACGCAAAAGTGTTAAATTGTGACCAGTTTCCCTTTTTTAGTAGGTATTAATTTCGTTTTTTGACGACCTCCCTGGCGCAAGACTGCCAAGAGAATTAGCATCGCAGTGATATTGTATGTAAAAACCAGGGTCACTTACTCACTCACGTATGTGTTACGTTCCAGCAATGCCTATAGTTGTTGCCAATTGTACACTTTTCTCAAACAATGCGCGGGAAGAGGCAGTCAAACCCAATTAAGAGCAACAATATTTTTCATGCTGGTCAACTGAGCTGCGCTAAAGAGTAGAGGGAATATTGGTGACACCGAATTTGGACGACCTCCCTGGCGCAGTGGCGGCGCGCTCGGATTCGAGTGGGAGGTCGCGGGTTAGATTCCCGCTACGGGCCACTTTGGAATTTTATAATTTCTGAATTGGCTTAGGTCTGTTCTGGTGGAAGGCTTCGGCCTAGTTACCACCCTATCAGCAAAGACGCACCGCCAAGCGATTTAGCATTCCGGTACGATGCTTGTAGAAACCGTTGGGGTAAATTTACTTACCCTTCCAAGTTAGTACAATAACATCTTAGGCTGCATCATCACTTACTATCAGGTGGGATCGCTGTACTAAGTACTAAGTTGTATAGAGTATAGAGTAAAAAAAAACCGATGGCGGTTGACGCGCGGTTTGCGATGGGTTGCCACTTGCCACGGAGTCGGTGCCCTACATGTAAGACCAGCATTAAAGTTTTCATTTGTTTTTTTAATAATGAGCTTTCTATTTAGCAAGCTAGTTCGAATTTTAAGTAAACCTTTGATAAGTTACTTCCTTGGTTTCCATATATTGTCATAGTGAAAGATCGTTACATGTTTAAGTTACACGACAGATATGAATTTTCATACAACTATTCCTGCGGGCGCTGATTGACCGGTAGGTACAGCAATTTCGATTTATTCGAGATAAATAGGAATTGCTGTTTGTAGAAGGTTGTTAAAATATTGCTTTTTCTCGTCCGCATTTTCTTTGAGATGAAAAAGTATTTTTAACCTTTCTACTCCCAAATTATTATTCGCCACTCCCACACGCACCTGTCAATCACTCAGTCGTCATTACTCACGAACCCCCTACTGTCGAACGACGAACCCCTAGAAGTTGAGTCTAGATGGCTAGAGTCTAGTCTTTGCTCTAAGCCTAGAGTCTAGATGTTCATGCTAGGTATGTATGTAGAGTAAAGTGCAACGCGAGTGATAATGAATGCGTTAATTCTGATGCAACTTGGATTATATCGATGTAGTGCATTAGCGACTTCCATTTACATGCTCTCAGCTAAGTATTGATTACTTGCGAACGTTCGATTGATTACTCACTTGCTAAGTTTAATTTATTTCTTAATATTTAATTTATTTAATTTATTTCTCTCGTCTTAGCATAAGGATATTAAAATACTTACTAAAATTATATGACATCATAATAATTATATTATACTTAAAATATGTAGTTTCTTTTCCCCTTCTCATCCATCATTTAAACTCTACACGCTAGGTAGTTTGATGATCAAATTATCCTCAATTTTTTTTTATTCTTACATTACAATTAAATATTTCACATATTGTGTGATATTCGCGTTGATATTTAACTTCAGTACAGAACCAACCTATAGGTACGATAGGTAAGTATTTAAATATTATATATTACTATTTAAATTAAGTACAGTGGAAAATTCTTTTCTTCTTTAAATAATTCGTTTGGACAAAAGATAACATGATTTCAGTTCTATTATTGGAAATCTATTGAGTTAATTAGGAGTTTAGACATGCAAGAAATAACTTATAGCGACTAATGTTACCATAATAGGAAAACAAACTTATATGGAACGGAATAAAAATAATCTATGACGTTTATTTCCATCTACTAATGCCATTCTAATTATCCAAGGATACTTAATGATATTAGATATACAAACCAATTGACTTGAAAAATCTATACTAACAATATTATTAACTTAGGCATATCTATAGAAAGCATACCAAACTGCCACAACAAAATTTGTGTCTGCATTTAATTAATTCGCTGTATGTTTTGATGAATATGAAATGTTGAAAAAATAATATTGAACGTATACACTACGAACGTATACCTACATTGAACTATACATTTAAATTTTACGTAGATGCTTGGTATTGTTTCACGTCACTATTACTGAACCGATTTGGATGAAATTAGGAATGGAGATACCTTAATCCCTGAGTAAAATGACTAACATACATAAAAGATAAACAAGCATTATTGCGTTGTTAAAGTAACCCTTAGTGCGTACTTTATTACTTTTGAATACGACTATGAGGGGGTATTAACTGAAGATGTCAGTTCAACATTTGATTTTTACTGTAGTAAAACAAGTCTCAACCACCTGAAATAAAACACACGAATATTACATCATATTTTCGAGAAACTGTATTAGTGAAAACATAAAAGGATAATTTTATGTCGATAAAAAAAATCCCGAAGTTGCGTCCAATTTTTTACAATTTTCAATTTATTATCAATGTTATACGTATAGAGAGCCCAGGTTTAGGATTATAATTCCAATAAATATTATGAAGTACGTACATTATCGTTTTCTTTCTAAGTTATGTATTTTAAAAGTTAATACATATAAACTTTAAATGGCGTTCATTACATTCTGATTTCGCGTAAATCGCCATCCTCTTTTGTACCAGAACGATGTTTTGCGCATGACAAGTTTTGCTAGGTTTCAGCCCCCTCTTAAGTAATTTTATAATCCAATCGAGAAGTAATTTAACGTCTATTACCCTTTTGTCGATCAGCCCAAATGAATTTCCGCGACCCGGGGTCATTTTTGCGTCATAAAGTGGCACGTTGGCGAGTCGCCGTCGGCTCGACAGTTGCCGAGTCGGCCAACAAACTTATTCCGTAGGTACCTGTTATAAAATTATGTTTGACACCTCGGACTATTTATGACAATTTGAAAGGCCGACTTGTTCCTGAATTTATGCGTAATTGCGTTCGCTAACGCTATTTCTCCGAGGCAATCGATTTTGTTATGTAACAAATTGATATTTTGTAGTTTTGTAGCTGACTAACTTAGTCTGTATAGCGTTGATTTTTAGGGTTCCGTACCTCAAAAGAAAAAATTGGTTGTCTGTAAGTCGGTTTACTGACGATAGTTGAACGTGACAACTCTCGCTTGCACTTCATGCCTTACATGGAACGCATCAGAGCGAGGTAACGGCAGCCTCAGAGCGAGGTAACGGCAAATGAGTCATGTTTTTTGTGCGTGCAGCCGGCTCTATCGCTTTATAAGACGTTGTCATATCAAAAAGGAACCACTATAAAATCACTTTGTTGTCCGTCTGTCTGTGTCACGACCCTTTATTTCAAAGATGAAATTTGGAATATTTATAGGTAATAATGGCCCGACGTGATTGCACTCATGAAAATTAATAGTTTCTATTTTTATTTAAATAGGGAGGAAAACCGGGTCGTCGGAAAATGAGATAACAACATTTAGTGGGATATCATATGAATGTTTCTTTGATTCAAATTCATGGACATGTGACTGTTAAACCTAGCACCACAGCTCATTTCAAAAAACTGATTGTATGGAACGATAACCAGTAGTTTGAAATAACCGGGCCTAAGGCACAGATTATTTATTAGTAACTACATAATATAATTAAGGCATGCACAAAAGCCGTCAGTGGCAAAGCGCAATGTCGCCCAGATAATATGTCGCGCCACCCGGCCCTCCCCGAGATGCTTTATGCTTAACATAAAACTTCGATTTGCATAATGCATACGGAATATGTAAACTTATCTCCGCCACGCCCTTGCGGGTGACACGGCTGAGGTGCGCCGGGATAACGTTGGTCTCGTTGCGATGGAATCCAACTCTCAGGTGATCGCATTTACCTACAAAGCCTCGGGGATTGACGCAGACGCGCTTTGCAGACGGGGGGGACCTTTTGAAAATGTTTGTGGGTTAGGAACTATATTACCACAGTATGCTTACTTATGTTAGAACATAAATGCTAGTAAGTGGTCCACAGTGCAGTACTATATTGTTGCCCGGCTGTCCGCCAAAACTGGCCCGTGCTGAGAAATCAAACCAAGTGTTTCCTTCACCCTGTGCAGGCTTCTTAAAGCCTACTAGTAATATAGTACTTTATTCTTTTTAGGGTTCGTACCCAAAGGGTAAAAAACGGGACCTTATTACTGAGACTTCGCTGTCCGCTTGTCACCAGGTATCTTTTAAATCATGATAGTTACACAATTTAAATGCACACAGATGTATTTCCGTCACCGCTATGGCAACAAATAGAATAAAATCTTTATTTTATTTATTTTAAAGGGGGCTACCATACAACAAGAGTGATTTTTGGTTGATGATCCAGAATACCCAATATTACCCTACTTGTATAGTAACTACTACTATGGTATAATTGAGCCTTCTGGCTTCTGCATCATTATCTCGCTACGTTATAGAATAAGTAATGGTACGGAACCCTTCGTGCGCGAGTCCGATTCGCACTTGGCCGATTATAATAACTTTAATAAAAAAAATAAAACCCAATCTGACAGGGAAATACAAAGGTTACCTTCATGCCGTTAAGTTTTTGGAGTAGCTGTTCCTTTTTCGCAAAATGAAAATTCTTAGGGAGCTACTATTTCGTTAAAATCGTGATGACGTCTCATGATTCGAAGGCTATTCCTTGTGTTATCAGAAATATTAAAACACTTTTAACGTAGTCAAACCATTCGTACTTTTTCAGATTTTTATTTAGAATAGAATTTGTTCTCAAAAATGTTTTGATTTGAGTAAAATATCCCTAAACCCTCGTCCAATGGATTCTAAGCCGCATCCCATAAGATATGGGATCGGCATTAAAATGACTTTGCAGTTTACATGAAAAGTTTTGTCCTCGGCGCCGTAAACATGAACGGATTAAAAGCCGCTAAGAGCTTTCTTTGCATGTTTTTGTCAGCGTGAAATCGAGTCGATTAAGTTTAGGTTTTATTGAATTTACCTTCAATTATCTGAAGTATGTGCGGCGTGTTCGCCTTAATGATCCCAGATATAATCGCGGTGGAATTTAAATATTTTACACTTTGGGAATCTTTATTGGCGTTAATCTGCCGTTAAGTTAATAAAAAATTATATTGTTAAGATTTAAGCTTTGGAAAGTGGAAATTACGTACAAGCACCGAATACATAACTCATTCATACGAATAACTGCTTCGCGCAGAAGCAGCAAAATAACACGGTGCATCATAAGTTAAAGCACGGAACACTAAAATATAGGTAAATGGTTAAAGTTAGAATCTTATAGTAAGAATCTTAATACGCATATTTATCATTTGGAGAATATACATCTACCGGGATGCTGATCAAAATTTGGCCGCAAGTATTTTTACCCACGACGGAACGGAGTACGGGTATATGCGTTTAGGGTGAGAGACCGTTTGTACATTACTTTATTATTGAGATGTTATGTTTGTTTGTATGTTAAATTGTTCACAAAAACCAATAATGGAAAAATATTTTTGTGTGTTTGTTTGTTTGTTTGTTGGTTTGTTTGTTTGTGTGTGCACATCAATGTTCCCATTTATTTCAAAAACGGCTTGACCGATTTAGATGCGGTTTCCTGTATAATGTTTGGTGTTCAGCGGCAATGGTTCTTAGATAGTTGTTACGAACATCGATCACCAGGGGGCGCCATAAAATACATTCACATTGCAAACGAATGTTCCCATTTATTTCAAAAACGGCTTGACCGATTTAGATGCAGTTTTGTATATAATGTTTGGTATTCATTGGCGATGGTTCTTAGATAGTTGTTACGAACATCGATCACCAGGGGGCGCCATAAAAAACATTTACAGTACAAACGAATGTTCCCAATTATTACAAAAACGACTGAACCGATTTGGATACAGTTTTGTATAAAGTATTAGTGAGTCATTGGCAATGGTTCGTAGATAATTGTTCTTGTGATTGAACAGCAGGGGGCGCCACAATAAACGTCTCTTTATGACTTGGAAGGGATGATGCCTTCAAACGCTGCTAGAGGAGCTAATGGCTAGTTTGAAGATTAATTTTCATTTTTTAATAATAATATAATTTAAATTACATTAATATATTAATCGAAAAACTATAAAACAAGTGGAAAATTAAAAAATTTTAAAACACCCACGACTTTTGCAGACTTGTAATTGAAAAAGGATAAAATAATTTTTTTGAAACTCCCCGACTAAAGGAAAGTAAGAACTAAGAACCTATCAGTATAATTACAAATCCAAGAAAATCCGTCGGAGCTGCCATTGCTATTTTCGTTTCCAATATCAATGAATGTAATTAGTAAGTATTGATAAACTGCCGGTATATGAGAAGTATGAAGAAATTGAATTAGTCATCAACTGGTAAACAGCACCATCAACACCGTCATAGGCAAAACACAGCAGCTCCGACGGATTTTCTTGGATTTGTAATTATACTGATAGGTTCTTAGTTCTTACTTTCCTTTAGTCGGGGAGTTTCAAAAAAATTATTTTATCCTTTTTCAATTACAAGTCTGCAAAAGTCGTGGGTGTTTTAAAATTTTTTAATTTTCCACTTGTTAATAAAAATTTCTTGGTAAACATTTTTACGAATGAATCCTTTTACAAGCGAAATAAGGTGCTAATGTGAAGTTTGCCAATCAGCAGCTCTACTGCTCTAGCTATGTGTTATATACATGCGTTGTTTGACGGCCTACAAGCCGTATTTAGGTGATTTTGAATGAAGTTTTATGCAAAGACTATAAAGAAAATTACTTTCAAATTTACACGTCATGTATTTTGGGTCTTTAATCTAAAATCGCTAAGAAGCAGAAACACGATTGGATAAAATTTTCTCGATAGAAAGTTCTCCCAAAAGTTGCTCCAAAATCTCAGTTTTTCTATATTTTATCGGAAACTACAATGGATGTAATTGTAATTTTTGTTTTAATGTATCGGTAATAATAATATCCTCAAACGCTTAGAACGGATTTTTGATAACCAGCTTAGTTTTTGAGTAATTAGGTAAAACGTCGTTTTTCTGCTATATTCTTCCGCGACGCTGCATGTCGCACCTACCAAATCTCCGTGAGAGTGAGAAAGACAAAAATAAATTCAATCAATCCCCTTAAGATAGCTACTGCATCGCTTTCGAACAAAAAATTCCAATCAGCAGCTCTACTGCTCTAGCTATGTGTTATATACATGCGTTGTTTAAGATTGCTAGTGCATCGCGTTGGAACAAAATTCAAAAAATGTTTTATGCGTACAGGATTAATTTAGTGATCGTTTTCATACATTTTTTACTTTCGTGCCGTTTGTATCTATTTAGCGTATCACAAAATGACTAGAGATACTGTAGGTTGCGGTTCCACAAGTATGTATGCAGGTTCCTCACAATTTTCTTTCGACTCCAAAAAAAGTCGCGCGGTAAAAAAATCTCGCCGAAAAAGTTTCTATATCCTGTGAATTAAGACCGACCTCACCTTGTCTCAACGTGAAAGACGCTAAAATTGATTTCATTCTTGAATACAACATCGAATATCACGATATTATAATATCTGAGATATTGACGGTAATATAGACCGTTAGGAGCGAGCATCGGTTCCTTATTAGCTAAACGTGATCAAGGGCCCTATCGCGCGTGCTAATAAAATTACAAGGCTACCATAAACAGCGTTTATTAAGACTTTATTCGCGTTTGAAAATTCGTAAAGTCTTATTCAGAGCTGGGCTTATGCCGATTTTACCCACTTAGGCGAGATTTTGGGTTTTAAAATGGCAAAATTACTGGCCGAGCCGCAGAAATGAGACGTAAATGGGAACGCAAAAGGAAACACGCCTCAGCATATCTTCTTTCACGACACGATCTGGTCATTGTTGAGTCTTTTTATATAATAAAAGAGATAAGGCGGTCATGTCTGTGCAATGTGCATTGTGCATGTACCTATACCAACACAATGTATTGAATTAATATTTTTGAAACAAAGTTTCTTTTAGGACGGTATTACGCTAGGGGGCTTTTTGGCGTGACGAAAATCTAGAATAAAAGTTTCTCTTACTAATCAACAGAATGGGCACGCATGCAATCAGGTATAGAGATTTGGTATCACGAACTCGTTAGAGCGAGCTAGCTTAAGACAGCACGATTTATCAAGCGATGTGTGAAATCACACATGAAAAGGAATTTTGTTTTATAAGTTGATTCCAAACTTTGTTTCTACCGAGTGTTGCATGACACTCACGTATTTTTTTTCATCTCACCCGTTCGGAAACGAAATCTGGGGTGGAAAATGCCATTTCATTCCCAAGGCCGGAAAAGCTTCGATAAAATTCAAACATGACGAAACTCTCGTGTCAACTTTCGCGTTTGTAAGTCGTCATAAACGACTAGGTACTCGTATTACTGTATAATAGGACCCCTGCGTTATACAAGTAATACGGGGATACTTATGTTATACGTGTACGTTGGCTAAGGTATTGTATTAAGCCAGAAGAGTGAATCGGAGCTGTGGCCTTAAAAGGCGCGGTCGAACACCCACCGATGCGAGCGATGCTCCATTCACCCCAATACCTACTCCTAAGCCGGTAATCGATTGATGTGGCTATATATTTATTTTTATATAGCTTAAACTTGTCGCGAGGCTCGTAGAAAATGCACACTTGCTCGTAAAATCCTGATTGAATAAAATAAAATGGTTCCTATAATTCTAAAAGCCTACAATAATAAATAATTACAATATCATCATGTGTTTAAAATCAAATATAAAAGAACTTTGACCTTTTTCACCGACTTCGACAAACAAAAGGACAATGTTCGGCGGGTGTTTTTTTTTTTGTTTTTATATTTTCTGGTCTTCTGTCTGTGTTTACGTGATCTGAGTCTTCTCTAGTTGCATTGAAAAATTTCCCGAAATTATGTTTCCTTTAGGCTTAAATACAACACATAATTAATAAATAAAACACCTAAAACGAATTACATCAAACAATAGTTGGACCAACTGAAAAGCAATTTTATGACCATTAAAGATTCTTCATAATTTGTCGATCTTAGTCGTATCAGCTTGAAGCTCCAAGATAATATAATTTTAATCCTCAGGACACATTAGTAGCGGTTAGCAACGCCTCCGATAGAGCAAACACACCTCGTAAAACAATAAACAAAAGTAATGGTGTGCATCTTAATTGCCTTTCCTTGTATCTCTGCATTATAAATTCAGACAAATGAAGGGAATTCAATTGTAAGTCGGATCGTACATTTCATACCTCGCTCTCTCCGTGGCTTTCCAATTAAGCAATTTAGATACAGAGCCGGCCTAACACGACATTATACGAATGTAAAACAACGGATATCGGAATGATAATTCAGTGATGTAAATAACAATAAAGTTATCAGGAAAGGCCGCTCGGTATGGGTTTTGACAATAAAATGTGTCGTGGATACGAGGCACCAGCGCGACCCGCCGCCGCGCGGTAGGTATGGGAGGGTATGCGATGAATTTACGACGGGCCACGTATCGCCCGAGTGTAGACTTTATTCGAGGCACTATCGATATCTGTGCCTGTGAATATACTCGTAGGACATTAAAAAACATATGCGCTCTCTATTATCATCTAAGTAATGTTTACAAGCTCTGTACATGCCAGGCTCGTGCCATTGAGTTCAAGTCGAACGTGGCCAATTGAAAAATAGTGTTCAGAGAAAAAGGGCTGTATTACTGAAACGAATAATCGTCCATCCTCTGATTTATTCTGTAAGTTATGTTTAAATATAAAGAAGAAACAGAAGAAGAAGTAAGAATAGTTAAAGGATTCAAACCCATACTCTATCAGACTGGTGCTAACTGAACCGATTTCCAGAACCAAAAAAGATTGCTTATCATTTCTTCTAAATTGTGTTTCTATTGTATTGTGCTAAACACTAAAGGCTAAGGGTATGGTGCTTACTTTGTCCCTTATAAATGTATGGATATTTTTTAATAATATATAGACTGTTGTCACACCCGATGTATAGTGGATATGCTGAAGATCCTTAGACTACCTTAAGGGTATTTTTTTTTGACTTCGTTGTCTATTTAATGTTTGATGAAGATCCTTAGACTACCTTAAGAGTATGATTTTTGAAATCGTTTGCCATTTAATGTTTAAAGAAGAATGGCCAAAGGTCAAGTTTTGTCATGAACCAAAACCGAAATTTTCGAGGAAAATAAAGTAGTATTTTTTAAGAACCATGGGCACTAGCAATTTGTTTTTCATATCCGGAATTTAATTTTGCATACAAAAAGTTACATTTCTTTCAATGCACATTTCCTGTCATACAGATTTTATTGAGAACTTGTTTACTTGCCTATGACTTTGGATTCCGAATGTTAATAAAAAAGAGTGTAGGAGTAAATGTGGAGACCGTAGTCTATAAAAATTAAAGTTTGGATTTGAATCAGCTTGTTACGGGATCCCATACATCTAAATATGGTCATTATCCTTTACTTTAGAAAATTAATTGCATATTAACTTATCATTTTAGTTTTTCCTGTAGCTTTAATTGAAGGCAATCTTACGTCGGCTGGGCAGCAGTAAACTACTCTTATTTCACTGTCGCCTTGATAGCCTTTCATTGAAAGCGCTGCGTAAATTTGCACATTACTTGCGTTGACTTTGAGTTAGATAACAAAATGTCTCCTAAGGCTACGGCGCCAATCAAAATGAGCTATATTCCGTGGTTATCGCTGTATCTAATTTATTATATTATAATGTTCTTGTCATAGGATTTAAAGCTATTTTGTAGACGGATATACCTTACAGTATTTCATTTTGTACTGCAAATAAAATATTAAGTTGGATGTCTAGAACAATTTTTACATTTATGTACATCTCATTTCACCGATCTTCACTATTTTTCCCCACAAAGATATTATTGACTATTTTTTATCAATTTCCATTTATTTTTTGCGTTTTTGCTGTCCATTGCTAGGCACCATACTCAAAATATATAAAAATCAAAAAAGAAACGCGTTGAAGTCTTTTGTATAGGCTTAGATTTACCAATAGATAACGAGTTAGTACCCACGTTCTTGGCTCTAATTCTATTGTTAGTGGGATAAATCAATTGAGACATTTATCAACGCACGCAATTAACATACAAAGTTAATTATCCGATACGATTGTATCAATGTACGCCGAGCGTGTAATCTGTATCTTTCATCTTACCCGTGTACCCTGGGCAAATGTCACAGCCATTGCTACGTTCGCACTGCTAAAATAAATTCCCAGATATAATTTACCTAACTGATGTTTATCTAAACTTCTAATATACTATCCAATATGTTAAATTCTCATGCCAATTTTTGTTTACCAAACACCTCCGAAACGGGTCGACCGTCGACCGATTGTTATAAATTTTTCTGTGTATGGTCTATGGGTCGTATGCTATTTTTAATAACCTTAATGGCAAAACAACGTTTGCTGGGTCTTCTACTACAATATAAAATTCTCGTGTCAGAGCGTTTGTAAATTTTTTTTTATAGTTAGAGTAGGTTAACTAGGTCGATGTTAATTCGAAAAAGTTTATCTTTATACATTATTTGTTTTATGTAACGAATGCATTTTGTCAAGCCAACATCTCCTGAAGATGCTCTAGTGTCGGAGCAAAACGTACGTGGAGAAAAGATTGGGTTTGGTCTTATGTACATCGTCATAGGTACATCCGACGCTGCGGAGTGTGGCAACTAAAGTGTCATGGATTTTTATTGTTCTTTTAAATAAAAATGGAAAAAAGATTAAATCGTATGCGAAATCTATTAAAAACAACGTATCGAATGGTAATTAACAAGACTAAGTGAAGTACGTAGAGCCGTCCGCGGGGCGCGAGGCGCATTATTCAGAACCTGTTTGAGTTGCTCTAATTAACAATACACAAATCGTAGCTTGTATGCAAACGAGGGGTAAGGCCGTTGAACGAGTTAGGCCTGGTGCTCACAATCAGATATCCCTGTAATTTATCAATGCAAAGAAATTTATTGAACAACTCCTAAGTATCTATTTAGCTGTCGGTGGATATTACCGTGAGGTTTTAGTTGCTGTGATTATCGACTTTTATAAGTGAGCAAACGTAGTAATTAGTGGTCTAAGTATTAATACACAAATTTAAGCTTGTATGCAAACGAGGGGTAAGGCCGTTGAAGGAGTAAGGCCTGGTGCTCACAATCAGATATCCCTGTAATTTATCAATGAAAGGAAATTTATTGAACAAATCCTCTATTTAGTTGTCGGTGGATATTACCGCGAGGTTTAGTCGCTGTGATTATCGACTTTTTAAGTGAGCAAACATACTAATTAGTGGTCTAAGTATTAATACACAAATCGTAGCTTGTATGCAAACGAGAGGTAAGGCCGTTGAAGGAGTTAGGCCTGGTGCTCACAATCTGATATCCGTGTACTTTATCAATGCAAAGAAATTTATTGAACAAGTCCTTAGTATCTATTTAGTTATCGGTAGATAATATTACCGCGTTTTAGTAGCTGTGATTTTATCGAATTTTTTTGGTGACCAAATATAATAGTTCTATAGAAGTCGTAACGGTGATCTAAAACTGTGAAAGATAAGGAAAGCATGCCAATTTAGTGTAATGAAACATTACAAAGTTACGATAGATCTCAGATTTTCAAAAGATCGGTTTTTCTAGTTCTTTTTGTTACATTTGCTACATTGAGGTGGGCATTCATAAAGTGTAATAATATAAATGAGCATACTTATATAATAAGGCAATGCTTAAATGATTAATGCGACTAAAGGCATAATCTTCCATCCGATCTTTGAGGCGAGAAGAAAAGATATCATGATTAGATGAAAAACATAATCGTACAGTAATTAGGTAAGATAAGGTTTATTGCTAAACGTATTCAATACCTATTAATATATCATATATTATTGCATGAATATTGCAGTAGTGAATAATGTTCATATTAAAAATTAAACGTAGATAATATAGGTATCAGATAATATCGATGGGAATATTCATAGAAATAAAATCGTAAAAGGTTGTAAACTTGTAACACTCTGCACAATTTACCTACATAATATACTTACAGCACTCATATAATTGAGATAATTCCTCCAAAATAAGTTACATTTTTTATTCGAGAGCTTTACCTGAATGCGGCTTTTGCCCTTTGATGTATCGCCTACTAATTAATTTATGTATAAGGAGATCAATAAAGAAACATATTTTAACACGTCATATAATATGTAAATGGTCACATGTACTTTATTAGTAAAGCGGAAATAGTCGTCATAATCGTTCACTAACCAAGATTAATTTGCTCCTAAAACTTGTTTATAATATTATCTATCGGTCGGCCAGATTAATTACGGGATCAACTTAAAAATGTAAATTGAAAGTTTTGTTAATCTTGAAATTGAAAAAAGTATAGTACCCTCCTACTGAAATATTGAAGTCACTTTAAACATGTTTTTTTTAATTGTAAAAGCTTATTAAATTCAGTTCGAGTTTTACAAGTGATAGTTATTTCATCCGTAAACTGGATTTTTTGGGGCTTAGAATAGGCCCAAACTAGACTTTGATTGTATTTTTTTTTTGTTTTTGAATATACATAATATGAGTAAGTAAAGATAAAAGTCAGTGAAATCAAATCTATGACCGAGTATTTTCACAAGAAAGAGGATGCCACAGCTTTTCTCAAGGATCTCTATATAACCCTTATTTTAGATGCTAAATAAATCAAAAGTTATTTCTTAGCGGATGTCTATTAAATCAGGTCAATTCATCCAGTGATTTGCGCTGTTTATTGAGAGACTAGTCAGTCAGTCACGTTTCCGCACTTTACACAGATTTAAAAATCTTTTGTTTGTGCGATGAAGTCAATGAAACTCCAAACGCGACTGTATCAGTCAGTGTGCATGCGACGCTATCAAGAAACAAAATTAAAAAAAAAAGAGATAATAAAGAAGAGTCGTCGTAATTCTGGCGCGCGACACTGCAGCACTTTTATTTGGAGTTTGGAGCGCGCGTGTGGCAAGGGGCCAGGGGGACACCTAATCGTGCCAGCACCACTACGTTCCACTTTGTAGTTTGTACTGTGTAATGTACGTGGTATATTATATTTCTTTTTTATTTCCATTTTAATTAGGGTTTTTTTTTAATACTATATAGGCTAGCGCTTGACTGTGATCATACCTGATGGAAAGTGATGATACAGTCTAAGCTGGAACGCGCTTGCCTAGAAGATGCATATTTACTCTTGATTTGAAGGCAACCGGGTTGTAAGTGGCAGGAAAGACACTGCTTTGGGAGTGTATTCCAGGCCTTTGCAGTGCGTATCAGGAACGAGGAATCAAACTGCTTCGTACGCGTCTTTGGTCTTTATTAACGTTACATCATCGTCTGTATTGTCTTTTTAACCTAACTCCACAACCTTGTACCTCCTTTACCTGTCTACCATAGAACCGCAAGACGTCGAGAGAAGTGGCATCTTTATGCGGTTGATGTCCAGCGTACTCGAACGAAACTTTTTTTCTTCTACGTTTCTGCTACGCACCGCTAAGGTGTGGAACACCCTTACAGCTTCCGTGTTCCCAGTCAAGTACAATCTGGGTGCCTTCAAGAGGAAAGTGAATAAGCATTTTCTAGGCAAGCGCGCTCCATCCTAGACCTCATCATTTCTGTCCATCAGACATGATTGTAGCCAAGCGCAAGCCTATAATGAAAAAAACTTACACATTTGCGTATATATAACATATTTGTTATTAGAGTGTAAACTCTTTATAACATTATTTTTTAAACGATTAGATAACTCTCTCTATAGCATAGAAAAGATCACAATTTGGTTGATATACTTTAAAACCCATATATTAAAACATTCTTTATAGCGCAACAGCCATTCTCTATTGCGAAGAAATGTGTTCATATTTAGACACAGGAAATCGTCATTATCGGTGTTATTATTTATGTTTTCTTATCAGTTTACAAAATACACCGATTAAACCTTTGAGGTCCCAAAACTGTATGTCCGAAACAAAACTATAACTTCTTTGAGATAAAATGTACCCTGTGTGTTAATCAAGGATATAACATAACTTCATTGACAATTTTAGCCAAAAAAAAAATAACATTGGATGTTAACTTAATTTCTCATATATTTTATGATTAAAAATTTGTTCAACTGTACGAACTGTAAGTATTGTAAGTGGTTACAATAAGAGCCAACCAAATGTCGCGCTCGCGCTTCTCGGGACAATCTTGTTTTATTTATATCCGTCCAGTAAAACCTCGCACCTCGCATTCTCTTTTAACTCAAATCTACTCAAATCTTCAGTAATATTCAAAAGAATTATATTAAATTCATCTGTATCTGTACATTCAAAATTATTATTAAAACCTAACATATTTTATTGTTACCCACGACGGAACGGAGTACGGGTATATGCGTTTAGGGTGAGAGACCGTTTGTACATTACTCTATTAATGAGATGTTATGTTTGTTTGTAGGATAAATTGTTCACAAAAACCAATAATGCAAAAATATTTTTGTTTGTTTGTTTGTTGGTTTGTTTGTTTGTGTGTGCACATCAATGTTCCCATTTATTTCAAAAACGGCTTGACCGATTTAGATGCGGTTTTCTGTATAATGTTTGGTGTTCAGCGGCAATGGTTCTTAGATAGTTGTTACGAACATCGATCACCAGGGGGCGCCATAAAAATCATTTACAGTGCAAACGAATGTTCTCAATTATTACAAAAACGACTGAACCGATTTGGATACAGTTTTGTATAAAATATTAGTGAGTCATTGGCGATGGTTCGTAGATAATTTTTCATGTGATTGAACAGCAGGGGGCGCCACAATAAACGTATCTTTAAGACTTGGAAGGGAAATTCTCTGTTTGAATGTTATTTCTAGTTGTATTAGGGATTAGATTTGTTTTAACTAGTCTCAAACATTAAATTTGGTGACGAAGGTCTGATTATGCAACATGGGCCTGATTAGCGATGCTTAATAATGGTAACTGGCAAATAAATCGAGTTTAGTCTCATTTGATTTGGTTATATTATTCTAACACATTAGGCTTGGTGGCGAGGATTAATGAATTAACGTGGCGTATTTACTCTAGGGGCAAGAGGGCCATGACCCAGGGCGTCAGCCTCATAAGGGCGGCGCTAGACGCACCTCGCTCAGCTTTTTTTACTTTATTAAGAGAAATGCTCTGTTTAATGTGTTATCTTTCTAGTACACAAGGTGTTAGGGATTCGTATGTTTAACTAGGCTCCAATAATAAATTTGGTGACATGGGTCAGATGATGCCTTCAGACGCTGCTTAGAGGAGCTAATGGCTAGTTTGAAGATTAATTTTAATTTTTTAATAATTATATCATTTAAATTACATTAATATAGTAATCGAAAAACGATAAAACAAGTGGAAAATTAAAAAAATTTAAAACACCCACGACTTTTGCAGACTTGTAATTGAAAAAGGATTAAATATTTTTTTTTAAATCCCCGACTAAAGGAAAGTAAGCACTAAGAACCTATCAGTATAATTACAAATCCAAGAAAATCCCAACCTACCATCGTAAAGTATTTCGATAAAAGTTGTAATGTCAGAAAAGAACCGTAGAAGATAACAATACTCTTAAATCACTAAGCATACGGTAATGAATGTAAAATACTTTTTATTTGATTATTTCTTTCGCCCTAAAGAGTAAATAATTGCTGTATAAAACCTTAACATCATTGCAAGAGTACATAAATAATAACATCTTTGATGTGTCAGTCAGTCAGTTTAATGTTAATGTAATTATAATTATTATTGTCCAAATATTGACTTTGCAGCTGGGTTTCTTCGAATTATTCGATTTGCGATTATCGCAATGACAATGAGTCAATCTTTGTATTAATGTAGTCTGAGCTTTGTGTTTTTATTTTTTGCTGAACCGAACCAGAAGTAACGTTAACATATTTCAGGTAATTGAAGTCCTGAGGTTGTCCCGGTGTCGGGACGAAACATGCGTCAAAGAAATTGGACCATACATACCTACATTCTTTTCAAGTAGTAGATTATAGCAAAACAAATCAATCTGTCCTGCTAATTATAGATTTCCGCAAAATAACGCCTGCTTCCAGTAAACAAATTCAAAAGGTTAAGCGGTACGGTACTTAAACTGCTTTAATCACAACAAGTGTCAATAAATGTATGGAGTTTTGCGATTAAATTAGTTTAAGCATCGCTTAAATTTTTGAATTTATTTCAAACAACTCAGGGTTAAACTACTAAAAATGGTAATCCGTCGGTTTCACCGCATTTACATTCAAATAGACTTACTCTTGTCATAAATATTGTTCTATGTAAATCAATGCATTCAGACGGTGTTGTTTAATGCAATTTGCGCCATTCTCGGCAGCGAGCTGTACATAAAGAGCCCATGAATAGTGAATTTGTTCCACGAAACGATGTAACTATGATATTTTTATTGCGGCGTAAGATTGGAAGCGCACTCCTCGAGGCACGCAAGGGGCTGTCCGAGCTGACTTGTAATTTCAAGTGTTTACCCCGCGCCCGGCGCGCGCGCAGCGGGATGCCCGCAACAATGCCCATATCCTTTTCACATAAAATATATGGAAACTCCGGTCCGCAGCTACCAGCGCGGATCGACGCTCCGATACACGCTTTATACGAGCTATAGGTGCCTCCCGAGAACTTTTTTATGAGGGATCAAATTGATTGGTCCGGCGATAATATCGACGTCGCTTATTGTACTTACCGTCTCAGCTGCGAGGTCGGGCCTGCCTCGACAACGCATCTCGCGCCTTCTATTCACCTCGAGGATTTTATATTCAGTCACAGCAACGTATTCCAAATCGAATGACACTCGCATACAAACTTGCGAAGCCAGCAAAACGACACGTTTTAAGTAATACACAGTGTTTATCAGATGAAATGCACCACAGGACATTGCATTGCAATGTGAGACTCTTCTTGTCATCCTCACTTAAAATTTTAAGTATTAGGGTATTAGGTATCATTGTACAGTAATATCGTCGGCTACAATGTATGCCAAACCAAAAAAAAATGTTTCGCAATTACTTCTTACCTATCGTTTTGTGTCAGAATATTTTGCGCTGCAGTGGTATAGTAAGTAGGGAATTGGTAATAACTAATATGTTTCTTATTTAAAGTAATACGCTTCATTTTAATATTTCGCTCCATCATAGAGATAAACATTAAACATAGTTGTGTTTGCCTCGGTGATTTAGAAGTCTCTAAGTTACGTATCAGCGGGCGTTGCCGCGGGCAACAACGAGTTTGAAAGTAAAATGAAGACTTTATTTGTGGTTTACAAAATGGATAACATCTTATTTCACCGCGTTAGTAATGATATAGTTAGAAATCGAGTATAGATTGAAATAAAACCAAAGAAGTACGAGTGCATTCGGTTCCAGCGTGAAACAAGTGCAACATGGGCACCGATAAGAAACCTGAGGATATGGCCATTAGAACATTTTACGCACACCTTCTTCATTAAAAAAAATAATAGCACCGTCTCTCAAATTTCCAACTAATAAGCCACAAAAAGGCGGAAACCTTCTCCAAGGAAAAGTGTGTGCAAACTATTGACATCAATGGCGAGGACCGTGGTCTGTATGCAATAAGCGGTCGGCTTGCTATTGACGCTGTCGGTGTCAAAACATATATTTTTAGCACCGATAAATTGGCGACACATGTTCTTGCGGTCCGCCTCGTCCAGGGTCTATTAGCATGGTGAATCGGACGGATGTGTTCGAGCTACGGGCAGGACGTGCGAGAGAAACACAAACCACGATGATAAAAATACATTACAAAATGAGCCCCACTTTGTGTTTTGAAATTACAATCAAATAAATTACTTTTTATTGCTCAATCTTGTTCGGTTTTATTAAGGTATCGGCGCTGAGCGCGAGGGATAAAACATGGCGGGTTTACGCGAGAGACAAGATGTTACGGTACACGTGGCCGACAGATACCGCGGTGGTTTACACGGCCGGAGAGTTTTGGGCGATAAGGCATCATGCCGTGTTCATGTCGCGGACAATGGATGCGTGCTAGTTCCCTCTGTGAGGTTAGTACAGGATTTTGTACGAATTTCGAGTCAACTCGCATCGCACAATCGAATCGAAAGCCTCCATATACTTACAGCCAGCAGCGTGGTCTTCTCCGAAGGGAACGAGTCTCTTCGGGGGTACGGGCCTCGAGGCTTGCCTCCTTACCCGGGCGATGTGTCGCGAAGGCGCAGCGCGCCCCCGGTGTCGTTCTTCTAGCCCCGGTAAGGGGCTAAGGCCTTGCCGTCCTGGCTTGTGGCCTGTGGGTCTTGATTAGCTGGTGACCCCGCGCGGTCAGCGGTCATGTCGCTGCCCTGCGCGGGGATGTCGGGGTCCAGTTGAGTGAACCTCGCGTCGTCATCATCGTCTCCATCGCCGTCTACGCGCAATCGCGCGGGGGACGGAGACCGCAGGAGCTCGCGAGGTAGCGGACGCCCGTTTGGTGGTCGATCGAGGAGTGGTGCGATCCCGTGGAGATGCGCGCACGGCCCGTAGTCCGCGCGAGCGAACAGGCGTTGAGCGAGGGTGCGGACAAATTCCTCCACGGTGGGCGTCCTGGTGTCCCGGTGTATCACGTCATTCCTGACGTACCTCGGGGCTCCTACAATCAGGCGCAAGCACTTGTTTTGTTGTACCTGCAGCCGGCGCGTCTGGGTGGCTGAACATAGGGCATACCAAGCAGGTGCCGCATACGTCAGACGAGAACGGATATACGCCCCGTAGATGCGGAGCTTGGTCTTCGGTGTTAGGCTGGAGGCTAGGACCTGGCTCAGCATCGACACGGCAGCCTTCGCCTGGTTCACGGCGTGATTTACCGTGAGTACCATGCTTAGGTTCCGGTCGATGCGGCAACCCAGGTAGCACACCGAAGTCTGCCACTGTAGGTCCTGTCCTCGGAGACGCAGCTGACGCAGTGGTTTCCACCTGCCAAACATGATGGCGGCCGTCTTGCCCACGTTGACGGCCATCCTCCATCTGTCCAGCCACTCCGGCAGCAGGTCCAGCAAACGCTGCATGCGGTTGACGGAGACGATCTGGTGGTGTGACGACGCGAGGTACGCACTGTCGTCGGCGTACAGCGACAACAGCACGTCATCCTCACCCTCGCGCAGGTGGCCAGTAAGGGTGGGGATGTCGTTTGTGTAGACTGCATATAGGCACGGCGATAGGCAGCTGCCTTGAGGTACTCCGGCACGTATGGGACGCGGCTGGGAGTCAGCGCCCTCCATGGAAACGTAGAAGGACCGGCCTTCCAGGAATGATGCCACCAGCCGCACTATCGCGGGTGGCAAGGTAGTTGGTAGGAGCTTCGCCAGGAGTCCGGTGTGCCACACACGGTCAAAAGCCTTCTCGATATCGAGGAAGACCCCAACCGTGCAGTGGCCCTTGTTCTTCTCACTGGCGATGTGGTGTAGACCTCTTGCCAGCTGGAGCGTCGTTGAGTGGTTGCTGCGAAACCCGAACTGCTCATCACGCAGTTGGATGTGGGGGGCGAGTCTTCGCAGCAACAGACGCTCAAACAGCTTTGCGAGGTGCGACAAGAGGGTGATGGGACGGTAACTTCCTGGCAGGCGGCGGTCCTTGCTTGGCTTGGGGAGGGTGATCACCTTCCCCTGTTTCCAGGACTCCGGGAAGTGGCCGGTGCGGAGTGTCCCATTGAAGAGCCTCGTTAGTGCTATGAGGGCTCTCCTAGGCAGCTGCTGAATTGCGGCGATCGGTATCCCGTCGGGACCTGGCGCCTTCCGTTTGGGGAGTCGGAAGACGGCCTTCCTCAGCTCAGACGGGGAGATAAAATCTTCTCCCCGGAGTGGAGGTGTTGGGGCCGACAGGAACTCTTCCACCTGTTGGTGGATCGCCGCGTGGTGCCTGGTGGTCGTGGCATCTGTAGCCGGTGAGTTGGGAGTAAATTGGCCTTGCATATACTCCGCCATTATCTCTGCGCGTTCGCTGGCGGAGTATCTTCGCCTACCCTGACTGTCTAGTAGTGGGTAGACGGGTGTGGTCGTTCCGGAGAGGGTCTTGCACAGGTGGTACAGCGAGGTCTCGGACTCAGACGCCTCGACGATGGTCCGCTCCCAGTCCAGATCCTCGCAGGCGTCGAGTGCTTGCGATACCTCCTGTGCAAGACGGTTGAGGTCACGCTTGACCCTCGGACAGCGAGTACGCGCCCATAGTTTTCGTAGGGCACGCTTCCTCTGTAGCATGTCCCGGAGCGAGCTCGGTAGCAGGTCCCGTCGGCCAGCGTGCGGCAGTTCGGTGGTAGCGTTACTTACAGCCAACGCCATCCCACCGTCACTGATATGTGGCTGTCAGTAGATGGCGCTGGCTGTAAATGTGTGGAGGTATTCGATTCGTTCGTGCGATGCGAGTTGACTCGAAATTCGTACAAAAACCAGTACTAGCCCCTCTGGCCCTACGCATTTCATCCTCACAAGTCACAACACCGAGCGGAATAATTCTACGGGCTAAACAAAGAATGATGGGCGTTTTTACAATTATTGTAAAACATCTCCTGATTGCCGTCAATCTGTGATTGGTGTCGTCACAAACTCTCTTAACGTCTGTTAAAGTGACAAAGTGAGGCTTTATTGGTCCTATTTATTTTTATTTTACTGCCTTCACATAATGTCACACATCTATAGTATCATCACATCACACAAACAATGCAAAGACGTAAGTTTGTAAACCATTAGCAAGCTGAAGTGGCAGTGGGCAGGTCACGCGTGTCGCAGGGGCGATGGCCGGTGGAGCCGAAAAGTCCTGGAGTGGAGACCGCGTACTAGTAAGCGTAGCGTGGGGCGTCCTCCAGCTCGTTGGACCGACGACATTAAGCGGGTGGCGGGAAGCGGCTGGATGAGGAAGGCTGAGGACAGGGTGTGGTGGCGCTCACTTGGGAAGGCCTATGTTCAACAGTGGACGTCCGCAGGCTGAAATGATGATGATGATGATGATGAAGTTTGTATTTCGCAGGAGTATCTACGCTACTCCTTCACGTCGCAAATAAATTTTGAACCAATTTGACTGAAACTTTTGGAGAACTAGTTTATACTCTAGATTTACATACTTTTCATCACAGAAAAAATAATGGTTCCTTTAAGATTGGTGAAAAATTGAATCACGAAAAAGTAGAGCCGCTGTAAAACTAGTAGTGAAAGTGTTGAAACAATGATTTATAATCGATATATCTACCTACCTAACGAGTGAAGTACCCTACTAAAGTGTTTGGTATTGAATATAGTATTAACACGGGGCCACCATCTCATACATCGAAAATTGTAGTACTAGAGTATGTTCATAGAGGGCATTAGGGGTAGCCATTTGAATGAAATTATTAATTAGCGTCAGCTCACTAGCGACAAGCGATAATAATTTGAACTACATTGCAAGATGTGGTACGATACGGTCAGCTAGGCACATCAGCGCCAATAGATGGCGTTTATTTTGTAATTAGATAATTTTATTTTGTTTATGAATGAAAATGTGCATATTTTTTTATAATAATATGGTTCCCGGCTATAGCACTATATTTATAAAGTATCCAACTACAGTTCAGATGTATTTTAATTGTCAAAATACTTTCATTTGTACCGACAATTACGAGGTGGTAGCAGCAGAAATTTTCACACACACATTCAAGCTGTTTACTAATTTCGTTATTATTGACAAATACTCACTAGCCTATTGGTACAAACACTAGCTACAATGACTACGTATACTGGGTTCTATTCACTGACTTGAAATCCTTTTTTTATTTTTTTATTGTTTAAAATTATTATTATATATTAAATATAAAAATGAATTTTTGTCTTGTCTGTGTGTATGTCCTTTATAGAATCGTAAACTATGCATTGATCATGGTGATCTTCAGCAAAAGTGTTGTGCATCGGCCCACGAAGGTTTCAGAGTTAGTACGGGTTGGCGGGCTTCACACACCCCTATCATTCCAATATTTTAGTTAGTGGCGTAGAAACGCGCGCAGGGTAGGTACAGCTAGTATGTAATATAATATTTTTATACCTAAATAGCCTGTATTTGTCCAGCTGAGAGCTGAGAGCTGATGATTGAGGATCTTGGAGACGGGTGAAGAGCACGCTAACGGTATTGGAGATAGGTGGGGGGTGCTCGACCAAATGTCATTTGAAACCTCGTCCAATTACCAATGAGCTGAAAAAAAATTCAAAATGGCGGAAAAAACATGGCCGCCATACAAATTTTGTTGGTCTCTATCTCGGAGGGTATGACAGTTGGAAAAGTGGTTTCATAGCAAAAGATGATCGAAATGGGGATATCTATTTAGTGACAAGAAAGAAATTCAAAATGGCGGAATTTCTTTTTTCATTGTATGGCAATTGGGTACCTGCCCACTAATTTTTGCTAAATCCGAGTATGAGCGACCACGTAAATTGCTACAAGCAGTTACGCGGTCCGCTTTAGCGGGCCGCGCCCCCACGCGAAAAACTAGTTATTATTATATTTATACTATATATAGCTCGATTACCACTCACTCACTCACTCACTCACTGACTGACTCATTGACATAATTGTTCTCCCAGAAGGAGTCTGAAAACGATATAATGATGTATGGGGGATGTGTTCGGGTGCGGGATTCGAGTAGGGAAAAATTATGACATTTCAGAAAAACAAGATGGCGGCCGACGTGATTTCTGTAACTTTTTTGTTTTCCGACCGATTTCGTTTAAACTCGCAACGATTGTAGATATAAGTAAACGATTAATAGAGAAAATGGAAAATTTTGGAAAAACAAGATGGCGGCCTTTGGATTGGATTTGGAAAAACAAGATCAAAAACTACTACTATAGGCAAATAAAAGAAAGTATATTTATTTATCATAATCATCATCCTCGCAATAGCGGTGGAATAGGTATACCTACCACCTGTATAATAGGTAGTCCGTTTTGTCTTTGTTTGTCAACACTAATTTGACATTCGAAGGAAAAAGAACAAACAGAGTATAACTATTTCACAGCTATTTCACATTTATGAATAAGGGGGTTAGTATAATACTGCGATATAGTTCATGTTTTCAAAAGAATTTTTCCCTAATTTCTTCCGAAAATTCATACAGTTGGCAATACCTGACCAACGCAACGCAAACGTCGAAAACAAAGTTTTAATTTTGTATCAAATGCATACAACGAAGAGCGGCAACATCGCTTGCTGTCTTATTTTATCAGCGAACTGGCAACGCAGCATTTACTTACACGCAATCCAGCTGATTCGCCATCTATTAGCATTTTCATAACTGCAACTATTGCCAAAGCAACGTCATCTATCGGGGTTCGATCAAACTGTTCCGTAGCAGCAGCGCCTCCTATTTTTAAACTTATTATCTGCTATGAAGCAACTCGCAGTAACAGCGCCATTATTTCCAGTTTTATCCGTCGGGTGGCCCACCCGAAGAAATTAAGCTTGTCGCATTTCTTTCTTCGTGATGGGGTATCTGTACTAGTATAGTATTATATTATCTGTGGTATTAATATAAGTCTTTCAATAAGTGACTAGTTATAAAAGGTCAACATTAATCCCAATTGATACACGATACAGGACACTCAATAGATGGGGTGTAAACTCCGAAAGTGGTTCGACATTCTGAGAACAAATTGTATATTGAATTCGCACATTCTCGCTTACAACCATTCGTTAGAATTAGACTAAACTAGTCGTCTATTGGTGTCAACTTATTGTTCATGCTGACCATATATATAGCCTGTCTACTTACGTCTGATGAACGCACACAATTTCAATACACGGCTCGTTTAGGTGTAACTCAACGTCAAACCTTATTTTCAGTGCGAAAATAAACAAATCAATGTTGCTCGGACAAGGGAGACACGCGGGCATATCGTGTTGATTAATGCTGATTGCAGAAGTGCGTCGAATGTATAAGTAATGCGGCAACCCACCGCTGTGTTTCCGTCACGACCGGTCGTAGAACAATGCGCCCAAACATTGCTCGCTGGCCGAGGGGCTTTGTCGCGTCATCTGACCCTCAAACATCCTTGTATCTTTATTTCGTAAGGATTTATTCGTCTTTAATTTTGAGTTAGGAGAAGTACCTACCTACTACTTTTGAGTCCACGACATAGGAACTACAAGTCTGTGTGATATCGGAAATTCCGTCTTGTGTGTACGTTGTTTTTGTCCATAAACATTAAACGTTTTAAATCACTAATTATATTTTTGTCATAGTGTTTTACGTACTTCGTATGTTATTGCTATAAAATCAATTCAATTATTTTTTATTGCGAATTTGGGTTATACAATAGGTACTTACTTCTTATTTAATTCAGCCTTATTTCGTGCAATATTACAATATTAATCTATAGTTAGATTATAATGAACACGCGTTACATATCCTGTCGCGGCTGGGTTGGGTGCTCATTATTTTAATTGAATTCAGTTGAACTGCTCTAAGAAGTAGCAAATGCTGGTTGCAATACATTATTGCTAAGTAATAATAATTACACAGTCAAACTACTTATAAAGTTTGAAGGTGAATTTCGTCACTGAAAACATTGTGTCCTATTAAGTTTAGAAAATCTCAGTGAATATTCAGAGATCTGATTGCGTAAGAAAATATTATTATCATTATCGTATTCATGGTTATCGTATCGTTGGCAAGTTCTGCCCGCCCGATTGGCTGACGTAAATCAGCGAACCAATTAACGAGCAGAATTTGGTTCCGATTACCATGATTACGTTTGACTTACACAATCCAGGGGCTGGTACCTACGTTCATAATGTACAATAATAGTCTCAGATAATAGTAGTGTGGTTACGTAATTTTACTTTCAAGCAAAACACAAGCGACAAAATGGCTCTGATTACAATTGCGCGAACAAGCGTGAAAATGTACGCACAATACTCACGTCTGTCGAGGGAAAACTATTTATCATCGTCCAGCCTTGTAATTGTAAGCAATATTGTTAGCGTGAGTTATGAACCGGAATGCGGCCACTTCCGCATGCACTTAACACCCATCTTGAAAGTAACCTTTAGTCTAAACTGGCGAAGAAATTGCTAATTCATTATACGCTGTTACAGACCATAAATATGGAAATATCGTGTAAATTCATTTGGTATGAATAATTTTGTTTAAATCACAATACGTTTTCTTGAATTTACGGGTGTGTTGTATGTTAAAGTCAAAAGTGCTTCTAAAAAAAGATGAGTGTGACGAGTGACACTCGGTAGAAACAAAGTTTGTAATAACACCTTAAACAAAACTTCGTTTTATTATATTTTCATGTTGATTTCACCCATCGCTTGGTAGATGGCAGCCTATAGAGGTGGCCTACAGTTAGCTTGCGCTAACGAGTTTGTCATACCAAATCTAGTAGTAAGAGAACTATAGCGAGATAAACTTTCATTCTAGATTTTCGAAGATGTTCTTCGTAACGGGATTTTTGTCACGCAAGAAATCCATTTTCTGTCGCTTGTACGATACAAGTACCCGTCCGAAAAGAAACTTTGTTTCAAAACATCGAGCTTTATTACAAAGTATTTACCTACATTAAACCTGCGAAAGGCCCCACGCAGTGTCCCTATAGCGAAAAATCTCCTTCCTATTTTATTATATCTCACCAATAAAGTATTGTAGTGAAGTGAGCATAAACACCGAGGACTCGCGTCTGCGACGATCGGGCCATCAGCATTGTGCGCTGACGCCGAGGCATGATCGAGCTGCGATTTGTCGCTATTTCGCGCGAGGAGGACTTATGACAGGCTCTCCGCTTTATCCGCCATCGCTGCACAGTGCACTGTCAACGCCTGCATTCTAGCTCCTCGCCTACCCAGTATTTCACACCAAAACAATGAGCTTTTAAATTTACAGACACGTTGGAATGTATAGCTACTTACAAGTACTTACCTATTGTAGTTGATCTTTTGTTTATTTTTGTAAACATCTACTAACTGACTGACGCGGCAAACGCTATTGTCATATAGGGGTATGAAAAATAGCTTACAAACTATTGTCAGATCTACCGAAAGTAGAGAAAAAATTTCATAACAATCGGTTGAGAAGTTTCGGAACAGTTTGGTTACAAACGCTGTGACACGAGAATTTTATATATTAGGCTAGTCAAACGTTGTTTTGCCATGTAGGGGTATGTAAAATAGTTTACGACCTATTCTCAGACCTACCAAATGTAGACAAAAAATTATAAAAATCGGTCAACTCGTTTTGGAGGAGTTTGGTTACAATTAACAAACACTGGGACGCTCTCGGGAATTTTATAAAGTAGAACAAAGATAGGTAGATAGAGCATGTCGAAATTAATCGAAAAGACAAACAAGACGATAAAAGTCATAAATTATATTACGACTTTTATAACTCATGTCATATCATGATTTTTGTAATCAAAGGTTGAAGTCGTGACAATCCATTATGTCATGAGCATGACAATTATAATTAGTGTCAACGCGACATGAATTTAAAATGCTAAATTAGTATAAAGATCGTATCTTAATACATTTGCATATTTTTACACAAGTTATTATGTACCAAAAAATACTCAAGTATTCACTTTTACAACAAAAACAAATCAGATAGCAATCAAACATTAAAAAGTAGAAAAATTCTTCCCCAGTATGTATTTTGGATATTACATAATTTATAAAAATGTCATATAAATATCTGAATATTTCAAGTTACAATGAATGTGACTGATAACAAATCTTGCATACAAAAAGCACAAAAGAAACCTTTCAAAAAATTTAAGTACATACGAAAAAATATTTTTGTTTGTAATGTTCTTTATACTTTTCGATTGAGTGACTGGAAATGTTACAATATTACAAATATTACAATAATAATGTAAAACTTTTTAGCACAACTGTTTAATTTTCGGCATTGTTTACATTTCCTAGGAATTCTTTATAATGGCGGTTTTCAATGATTTCCAGTGACATATTATGCATATAACATTGCAATTAAGTACATTTTTGTGTAGAATAGGTACTTACCCAATACCTAGTCTATAAGATACGTCATATAGCCTGTGTAGAGATATAAAATAGTCTAAATAAAATGTTTGAATACTTAGGCAAGAACAGCATTTCTGTTTCATAGACAATCGTCATCGGCAACCTATAATAAAGAGCCATCCATCGCGCGATCACCGCCGAAATCAATTCCAAACAAACTCGAGCCACCACCTACAATTACTTGCGTCGAACAATGCGTACACACTAAATATCGCCCCAATGTTAGAGGTCACTCGAATCCATAGATAATAGACGGTTCTTTCGATCGCACGAGATACAATCGCGGTGATTTGTTGATTGTATACAACTTAAATATTGAAATTAACATTCATTTGTGATTGTATCTCATTCCTCTGCGGTCGAGTGGATTATTTATGAATTATTAAATTTTATCAGAAGATAAGTACGTTCTTACCTATTTGAAATGCATATCATTTCTATGTTCTTATCGTCCTTAGCCGTGGTTCGTTCGTTTATCGTTTATCTCATGTTTGATGCCATTGTTGGTCATATAGTACCTACCTACGTATATATTTGCTGGTAAATTAATATCATTAATTATACCTATGAATTAAGAGACTAAATAAGTCAACTCACAATTAAAAATAACAAACAAGAGCGAGTCGGGCTCGCGCACTGAGGGTTTCGTAGTATCAAGACTCATTCTCAATAGTACGTATAAAGTAAACTAAACACCCCTGCCCATAGAATTTAAAAACCGGACAAGTGCGAGTCGGACGTTCAACGCCATCTGTCGTCATCAAAGTTAAACAAAATATTAGACTTGTTGAATATCTATTCAACACGTATTAAAAAACACTACTCACTAGATCTCGTTCAAAACAATTTTCGGTGGAAGTTTGCATGGTAATGTACATCATATATTTTTTTTAGTTTTATCATACTCTTATTTTAGAAGTTACAGGGGGGGGGGCACACATTTTACCACTTTGGAAGTGTCTCTCGCGCAAGCTATTTATTTTAGAAAAAAATTATTACTTTTTTTTAAATTTTGTGTGAAAACCTTAATGCGGTTCACAGAATACATCTACTTACCAAGTTTCAACAGTATAGCTCTTATAGTTTCGGAAAAAAGTGGCTGTGACATACGGACGGACAGACGGACAGACGGACAGACGGATAGACGGATAGACGGACAGACGGACAGACGAACAGACAGACATGACGAATTTATAAGGGTTCCGTTTTTTGCCATTCGGCTACGGAACCCTAAAAAGACTCTTGCCGAATGATCAATTACTATGCAACAACACAAACTCAGTATTGCTTAGTTCCTTATTCTATAAAAAATATTGCTATTGAATAAAATCGACTGAAATAGAGAGACACATAATTTTATAGCGAAACAGTTTGTTCGTTGGAAATCTGTAATAAAATATGATTCCTTCCTAGAACAAAACTGATTTATCTTTCCGCGACTCACTGCTTGAATGGGTTTGAAAAATGGTCAATAAATACTAAGTCAACCACCATAATTACTGTTGCAAGGTAAAATTGCTCTAATTGAAAGTTAACAAGGACAGTAAAAATGGTTTAAGGGGAACGGCTAAATTGATTTATCGCTAATATACGCAACAGCCCCGGGCGCCGTGTCGTGGATAGTAAAATTAAAATTAATGATCGTGTAGACTTTATTAGTGGTCGTATAAAAATGTAAAGTACATATCTAAATCAAATTCAGCTCGTACCTTCTTATAGTCTTGTTGACACGGCTGTACTGCCTGTTGATCTCTTAGTAGCAAGTTGACCGTCTCTGATCTGTTGTGCTCACCGTTGTCCAGATTTCTCTCTGGTTACCACCAGGAAAAGCAGAATGTCCTTTGCAGGTTTGCAGGGGTATGCTTGACCTCCTCCAGGGCAGAGAATGTACCGTCCCATACGTCAGCTTCGTATGTACATCAGAGCTGAGAATGGACACAGTATGTGGATAGAAGTTTCCTCTTCCTCATTGCAGAGTTTACACATGCCTGTGTCATGGAGCTTGAGGTTAAACATAAGTTTGTCTCGACCACTGCGTCCCGTCGCGTCAGTGCCTGGCCAGGTTCTAAGTTTTTTCCTACCAAGCCTCGGAGGCCGCCTCCTTGCTGAAGGCTCTTATTAGCACTTTCCTTTTAGCTCGTTCTTTTACCTTTCTTCTATGGAACGGCTTGCTAACGAAAGCAGTCCTAATTTTACCCTTGTGTGTTTGACAACCTAGATTAAATCGTAGTATCCACCAGATACGATTGTCGACAAGGTTAAAAGCTTACGCACTACCTCCGCTATGAAGTTAGTATAAGGTATGTCGCATGCCATGAAGCTAGTGCCCGTTAACACTTTATTGCCATTCAATTCATACTTCTTGCATTCCGAGAAAGTAAATTACTCGTCGGGATCGTAAAATTAATGCCTTATACGGTAATCTGAGTACTTCAGCCCGTCAGTGACAACTTTTATGACGCTATATCATTTGATATCGCGGCTTATTTAAAGAATCACCCTTATTTCTGTCAACTATGGACAAAATACACATCGACATTTTACAAACATAGGATTTTAGACCAGGGTCGATAATTTTTAAAACAAAATAAAATAATAGTAGGATGAAACCCATTAAAAAAGGAGGGGAATATTACAAAAATAAAAGGAAAAATAATTTACGGGCGATCTGAGGTCGGGAAGGGGATGGGGGTGAGATTTTAACGGTAAAAAACGGGTTTTCTCGATTTCCCGCAAAACTAAAAGTCCTATGGAAAAAGTCTAATGACAAAGTTGTAGGTAATAAAAAGATCTAAAACTTTTGGATTTGCACTTTTTTCACATACCCTCAAAATTTATGTGATTAATTCAAAAAACCAAGTTTTTGGTTTTTTATTTTTATCTTTTACAAAATAATTTTTTTTTCACGAAATTTGGTGAAAACTTACCTTTTTATATCTCAAATACGCTGTAATTTATTTGATTAAAAATATTTATTTTTTCACCTTATTTTGAATAAATATCGAAAAAGCACCCTAATTTTCAATCGAAAATTCACCCGTCAAAATATCGGCTATTTTTTAAAGTTGATATGTTTTCTGTTCGTGGAAATCTCTACTTTCCGATGGTGAAAATAAAATATATGTTACTATAGTAAATCTTCTCAGAAAATGCAAAAATAATTTTTATCCATAGCAAAAACTTTTAAAATAAAGTATACCGTTTAATTTTTTTTAAAGATTAACATTAACGTATTACATAAGACCATCATTATAAATCTCTTACAACTTGTTTTAGGTAGTAAAATCATACTTTTCATAATTTTTCACTCAATGAAATTCAAGATCGCGAGTGAATTGCTCTACTTAATCAATTTCTGTCGTGCTATTTCACTTCCCTGTAAGTTCAATTATATAATTCCTCGGTTTAATCTGCACGGAATTATGTTTCCCTGGTATCACTTCCCTATGACATCCAACAAATCGATCGGTATCTTATAACATTGCAGCGGAAGTTATAGTTTCAGTTTATATTTTGCAAAGATAACATGAAAATATTACATTAACGAGTATCTCAAGTATCAGTCAAATGTTATCAGTTAAATTATTTCCTCGATCATTCCTTTAAGCTTGTAATGCATCACATTTTAGCGTAATAGACTGTGTAACATCAGGCTTAAAATAATGTTATTGAATATTGCAATATCAGCTAGTACAATTAAATAATACGTGAAATACTAGAAAGGAAGGTGTTCTGGACCATATTTGGTTCAGTAGAAGTAGATGATCTCTTCGTGGTGTCTGTGGCGTATCAGATACAACCACCATCTTTAACGCTATCATTGATGAGCCAAACATTGTCCAGCACATAAAGATCGCAAGATTACAGTGGGCTGGACATGTACTGCGCATGAGTGATCAGAGGCCACCAAAAAACCTACTGACTTCATTGATGGATTCACTGACTGGCCGTAGAAAGGTTGGTCGGCCAAAGCTTCGTTGGGTGGATTGTGAGAAGCAGGATGCAAAGGCTGTAGGAATAAAAAATTGGAACGCAATGGACAGAAACCGATGGAGGAAACTTTGAGCAAGCCCGGGTCCACAAAGGGGTTTATAAGGGGGTGCCGTTTATAATAATGATGAAATACTAGAAATATACTGTAGTATGATAATAGACATTCTCAAGTTGCACCACTAAAATTTTAAAACCACTAAAAAGATTAGAGGAATATTAGTTTTGAATACAAGCAGGAAGTATCTACCTACTTTCCGAGCAGGTGTAGATTATACCCAATACTTTGCTAATGAAATATTTTCAAATTACACTTACCATTTATTTGAATGTTCACCTATAAGTTCGTATTTGTATTACCCTTTTTTAACCACACGACGCAGGCGCCACACCATCTCTTACTAAATAACATAATTTAGTTGATTGGAGTAAAATATATTGTTTCGTTAACTAGAACAAACGGACGAATGCACACCATTGCATTCCCATCGCCGCCAGCCACAATAAGTACGATACACTGGAATACAGTCCGACTTCCAACTCTACAATGTTACGTAGGACTTGTTTGGAATATCGTATTATTGAAGGTTGTGGGTTCGATTCCTTATAAGGACTTTATAACTTTTAAATTAGTTCAGGTTTGGTCAGGTGGAACTTTGACCGTGGTTATGTATAGATTGTCTAAATTATAAATGAACGACTCTCCATTATATTTGTCTTTCTGCAACGTGTGAGCACAAACACGTGGATAGATGCTCCGTTTTACATAAGACGATCTGGAAAATACGTTCTAAAGCCTTTTTCCAGTCAAATATTTAGTAGCTTATTTAACAAAAAACCACAACTTTCTGCGCAAATATATCTTAACAGTCTAAAGATTCAATGTGAAGCTGCCTGTACTGCACAGATAATGTAGAAACATGATTCAAAGCGTACCTCAGATTACTTCATGAAAACTCACGCGGGAATCATTATCGCATAATGCTTTCCATCAATCGTGTCTGCATAATTAAGATGCAGAATGTAGTATGTGCTTAACCAAAGATTATAGACATATTAGTATGTTTATACAGACAGCCTTTGCATGCATCAGATGCAGCATAAAATTTAATTTAAATTGAGAAAAGAAAAACGTGATATTCCAAGTAAGTAAAACAGTAATAGAAAATTGAAAATAACTTGAATGGTAATTATGTTAAATATTAATATTTGCAAAATATATACACCATCTAATTGACCATTTATGGGCATAGTGCCCAAGACGCTGGCGCTGTTACCTCTTTGTATGGCTAAACTTAGCCGTTAAGCTAAATGAGCGCCAGCTCTCGGGTCATCAGACGCTTGGACCAATTTTTGGGCTAATATATTGGTTCTTAGAAATAAAAGCATACCCCATCAAAGCTGTCGGTTTAAGAACACATAGTAAAACAGTACACAGTACACTTAGTTTTAACAAATACGAGTTTAATTAGACAAGTTCAACTGTTTTTGAATTTGAAAAATAATGAGAGGTAGGTACTATTACAAATCGTTACAGGTTATAAAATACGGCTATTATGAAACAGTCAATACACGGCTTCTAATTAAGTTTAATTAATTAATGTTTATTAATTTAATAATACTTAATTACGAGTTATTTCCTACCGAAGTCATCGCAATAAAAGGAAATTTCAATTTATGGTAGACTGCCGTGTTAATGTAGATGCGACTTTTATTGGTGTTATTGGTTTGTTTATTTTATTTTATATAGCGAGACATACTAGTAGTGATGGGTACAATTTGTCTATGATATCGATAAGCTTAATTGAGCGACAACTCAAAATCATTTTTGTATGAATTTCAAGGAGACGCTGTTGCAACCTTTATCATCATCGTTGAGCTTACGGAGTACTGTAAGATTTAGACCGCTTTAAGAGCTTGGTATTAGTGCTGCATTTTACAGTGCGAGGTTAATGTTTCGTGCCCAATATCCAATGGTTCTATGTGTTATGTACACCAATATGATATTTAACTCTTTACGTTGACCGCTGAATTACTTCAAACCTTTTTTCCAGCACCATAAAGTTCTGATAAAACCCTCCGAGTAAAGCATCTTGCCCTGCTACTTGATGGTTTTTGGTGGAGATGTATTTATCGTTGTTTAAAAGAAAACTAATTTACCAAGCATAATATTCACTATTTTAAACGATTCTAAGCTTTGTGGATCCACGACCAGGGCAGTAGCAGTCTATTGAATGACAATCCAAACTACTTAGTGCACAAACCCCCTCTGCGGTTCTATCCCCTTATTAATTAAATTCAGTCCTTTTTTAATTTAAATTTTAATGTAACTAGCCATTTTTATGTATTAAATTGTTTTAAATTTACTACAGTCTTTTCTTTCTTTTTGCTCGACGGCAATGGCTTCTAAGTTTGAGATTCGAAGTTCTTCCTGAAATCTGTTCCTTTCCATCTTTTAAATCGATATAGTGTTGAAGCGTCCTGCCCATCACTAGCACGCAGTAGCAGCTAGGCGCGGAGTGACGTCGTGTCGCGATCGCATGTCGGCGCGGAGTATATCAATCGCAGACAGAGTAATGGAGCTGCCGACCGTCCGACGGGCTCTCCAAATGAACCGCCGCGTGCGCCGCTCCGAGCACTTTCCGTTTGAATATTAAATAGCTTTAATTAATTCGCATAAACATTCGCGTTTATTCACTCGAACAGAATTATATCAATACATTTCTCTAACGCTTTCATGAAATTAAAACAGATATACTGTATGCTCCGACTTTTAATTCGATGCAGTAAACTGACGTTCCAAAATGTCATTTTGTTAAATAATGTAGCCAGCCTAATCTCGATAGTGATTCGTCTCGATAGTGATTCATTTACTCCCAATCACAAAAGCTCCGATTACTGGTAGAACCACTCATTGAATTTTTCTAAATAATATTACAATTGAACCAATATTTACAAAAATTGTATTGATATGCACTAAGTCGTAAGTGATCGAAATCAATACAACTGACTTTATTGTTCTATAAAATTTATAAATGAAATTTATAAATTATTAAATTCTATTATGAAATTGGTTCTATTATAAATTTACTTCCTTACGTAATAGTTGTCTAGACGATAAATATTTTTTGTACTGTGGTAATAAAAATAAAATGGAAAAAATGATTCTCTGATCTTTTTAACCCCATCCCTATTTTTTTCGTCAAAAAATCGGAAACCCACGAAATGTCACTCTAATGCATGGAATTAAAAGTCGAAGTATAGGTATGAGAATAATGCAAATGATGATTATATCTTTTTCTGTTATTATTCAGCTTTTGTTTTTTTTGAATGCCAGACACCAGACAATTTTCATAAATATTAAATACTTCTAAAAATGGACCTCAATCAAAAATACCTCAATCCTTAGAAATGAGTTAAATATGAAACCCTGCCGAATACTATTTATACATACGTAAGTACCTACTTCATAAAATAGGAGTATTTTTTAAACTATAGTAGCGTAAGTCCACGTCGGATTAAAGTCAAATATTTACATGTGTACAAAAGGAGGCAGATAAAAGTTTCACCTTTTACAAGCAATTTGAGGTTATTTATCACGCGATGTTAGTGAATGCTGTGTGCATGATTAAAGAAGAATACATTAAGAAAGAACATTGTAAGAAATATATTTAGACAGACCCCAATTGGGTGGTTTTGTGCCTCGGAGAGCACGTTAGCTATATGTCGTGCTCCTGCTTATACAGCATGTGCATAATATTGCCTATTTTTGCCAATTTTCTTTTCTCTGTCTATCTAAAGAGAAAATAGATCAACCAAAAGTAGACAAATTATTATTCCTACGCATAAACGGCGCTGATGTAAAATTAATCGCAACGGATCAGTCATCCTTTCGGATTATAAGCTCGAGGAATATAGATAAAGCATGCGTGTTTGCGCGTATACTTGTGCATTTTTTAAATTATCGTGTCACAGCCATTGATGTAATAAGTTCTTAACTCAATGCCCATAGTGCTTATAACGAAACTCCGCCGAAACGGCTAAACTGATTTTTGTGTTTTTGTGTATTTCGATAGGTCTGGGTATTCCCAGACCTTACGAGTGTGAAAAAGTTTACGTACTATTGGACGTAAACTTTTTTCACACTCGTAAGTGAGAATGAGAAATAATTATATAATGGCCAAACAACGTTAGCTGGGTCAACTGTAGTAGTATCATATAAAATATTTCCTGCGCACTGCAGTTGGCAAATCCCAATAGAAATTGAGGTAAGTAAAATTTTTTAGGAATATCCTGATTTACGGAGAGAATTGGCCACCGTAGCCCATGTCGAGTAGTGTAGCACCGGACACCCATCTCGGTTTCTGTGAGCAGCTTCTTTATACAGAAGCCATTATAAGTATCAGTTTCAGATCATAGATCATAAACGCATTTATTTGACTCGGACCGTGTATGGGGGGTCCCGTCACAAGCCCGCACCATTCATTGTTGAACTTTTAGAATTCCGTTCACCACTACGTAGTACTACATTATTCCATCGCATCGAACAAGATCTTTCTTTTTAACATTAACACACTTTTATTAGCTTCACCTGTATGTTTGTATGTTTGTAACCGACTCCTTTGAGCTCGATTTTGTCCTACTTTGAACGATCAGATTTAATTCAAACTTTGCACACCTTACAAAGACCGATGACAATGCAATAATTCGATTAAAATATCCAATTATCTTAATTAGATTCGCCAGGATTAATTAATTAAGCATGTTTTTTTAGTTTTTTAAACTATTATTATTATTTTAATTTTACTAGGTGATCCCCAGCAAACGTTTTTCCATCTAAAATATTATTTCACCTTATGTTGAAATGAGTTTTAAAAAATAGTTTACGTCCTAGCGAATATATGCGCAAAAAATGGATTGAAATTGGTCAAGCCTTTACGGAGAACTTTTTTTACAAACACTGAAACGTAAATTTTAAACATTTGTAGCTGACCCGGCAAACGTTGTTTTTCTATTATATGGTTTCTGAGTTATGAAAAATAGTTGGTATATTTTTTTTTCATATAGGTAGTATGGTTTTTAACTCTGTTCGATGACTTTCTAGACTCTAGTCTTAGACCAGAAATTATTAAATCCTGATTCCACATATAGGTACGGAACATTGTACGCGTAATGTAAAATGTCGCTTTACAACCTCATATGTGTCACAATTTTCGTAGTTTAGTAAACCACACATAAATAATGTACAAGAATGTAACGATTTCGATATATATTACGAGAATTTTTATATCAATGATCTAAATCACCGAAATGCATTGCGATGGAGTGGACTAATCTTTATTTTATGAATATCGTAAATTCCTGTTTGATATTAATAACTTATTTCCGTTTTGTATCGTTTACTATGTTAAGAGATTAATCTTGTTAATCTTATCTTACTACTAGGGGTATAACTGTGTAATGTATTCTCTAAACATCGCAATATCCTCTTATATTAGAGGCGTGTGTGCGTAACCGTGGGTATACTTTTGCGTGTGTGTGTGTGTGTGTGTGTGTGTGTGTGTGTGTGTGTGTGTGTGTGTGTATGTGTGTGCGCGTGTGTGTGCGTGTGCCTGTGCTTGTGCGTGTGTTAACATATAGGTTATTTTTATCTCAAAAAACATAAGTAATTATTAGTCAAAAACCGCGGGCAGTAGATACCCAATGTGTTAAAAAATAGCCTAAAGTACTGACTGATATTTGTTTATAAGTGTTTACTTAGCCCATAATGTTGATAAAATATATTTTTTCAAGGACAACGTAAGTTTTCGAGATGAAACTGAGATTTGACATGGCTCGAGTCCTGTGCCAACACTCTTTATGAGTAAATTACGCAATGTCAGCACTCTGTCCTCAAACCAAAACTTAACCTTAAAACCTTATTACGACTTTTATATTTGCGTAACATACTCGTAAATGAACATGACGATTTTTGGCCCAATACTTTTGTTTTTAGTGTGTTCTGTGGACTCACCTGTGTAATTTACGTCACCGAAAGGATATTTAATAAAAAGACGATTTAGATAACTACCTCTTCTCTTTTTGGCCAACGAAAGAGTATTGGAAAACATTTAATGACTAAACAGAATTAAAAAAAAAAATGGTTGTCTGTAAAGTCGGTTTACGGACGATATGATTAACGTGATAACGTCATAATTGGTCTCTCTATCGCTTGTTGCGCGCTCTCGCTTGCACGCACAGGCTCAGGTTGAACGTTACGCGGAACGTTACTATTTTTCATGTGCGTTGCTGGTGTTCATCAATTTATTAAAAGTTATCACGTGAAAAGAAGTGTCTCGTGATTTAGGAGAAAAAAGTTTGGATAAAAACCTAAAACAAAACTCTATTCTAAATTTTCATTTGTGGTTCGTTATCACTCGATAAATGTCGCTGTCTTCAGTTATCTCGCGCTAACGAGTTCATCAAAACAAATCTCTATACGTGATTGCATGCGTGCCCATTCGGTGGCTAGTAAGAGAAAATTTCATTCTAGATTTTCAAAGCTTTTCGTAGATTTTCTTCGTGGCGGGAATTTTTTCTTCACTCAGCCCCCTGCGCGATACCATCCGAAAATAAATTTTGTTTTAGAAACTCATTGGTAGATCTAAAAGCATTCAAACCGAAGCAATATAATTCAATGATCGTTCCCTAAATTGACTTGAATCAGTATTGCACTAAAATTGTTTTGAGTTAATTGAATTTGTATTAATTAACTTAATATGAGGATTTTAAGGGCTTTTTAGTTCGCTTAAAAACTTGGACAACATCGCTTGAAAGGTAACAATTTACAAGAAAACTTGTTCGATCGATGCAATAAAACGTTAATAATGCTAGTAAATCAAGATAACGTCAATAGTTAACAGAGCTGGACGCAACGAAATAGTTAGAAGTGAGGAAACCCGAACATAATTCTTCGCGTGTTCCTTACCTAGAACGTGTGCACCTTTAATTACTTAACACCTCAATATTTATACCATTAAATTATTATATTTACCAGGCATCGTAACGCGATAAAGTGCAGTCACTGATAATTCCAGGATACGTTGAACAGTAAACGTAAATTAACATGTGTTATATTTTTAATAATTTTTCGTTCACAATGTATCTGTCGGTTCAAAATAGGAAAGTTTACCAGATCATACACCTGTCTCTTCTCGCGTCAACCACCCCTCAATTTGTGGATAGTCAGGGAAAGCGAACGGCAACGTTTAGTGGCTGCAGAAGCCACTAGCAACTGACAAATGAAAAAAAATGAATGAACGGAAACTTTCATTTTTTATTATTTTGGTTACAAGAAGTCAATACCTATTATTAATAGTATATAAACTAAACTAAACAAACATGATATAATAAAATAAAATTTTAATTTTTACAAAATATAGGTACACTGACCAACTAATTTTTCTGAGAGGAACATTAGTTACTTTGTGAAGCGCAAAATTTTTATTACATTTTAGGTACTTATTACTCTTTGTTTTTGATATATTCAAAATACATATAGTTTTTTATCTGATACTTATGTTTTAAAACATACTTAGCAAATAAACCAACAAAATATGTCTTACGACTGCCTTAAGCATAATGACTTCTCGCTTTATCCATTTACCTTAGCTCGTGTATAAAGCATGCATTGTGACGTGGGGTTATGTACTTATTTGAATAACAGCACTTGATCCGTACCAGAGTTACACCTCCGTCATATGTGGACATGATTCAAAACAATGCGCTCTGAATAAGTTACATTACAAAGTATAATCGTTTTACTTTATGACGCGACGGGGCTAACATTTGCCTTGACAACTTATGAGAGTGAGTGTTAATTTTGTATTCAACGTGATGTAGGTACCAGGCACGACTAAATATTAACTTTCTTCAATATCAGTGCTTTACCATAGAGTCAATAGAGTAGCAATTGTTTCGCTTATAATCAAGTGGGTTCATTATTGCAATAATTGCGATGCGATTGCGATGTGTAAAATGTCCCGTATATATTTAAAAAAAAAAAAAAAAAAAATTCTGGGCACTGGCTGGTTCACATTTTTTTCATTCAAACATATAGCATAATTTACAGTCGGTTACAATTATAATGTTATAAAGATCAATTACTCGTAAAGATCGTCTAGTTTAAAAATGAATGCCCCTCCACTACATTTTTCTTTAAATGTGTAAGCATACCTGGAGAGCCGTTCATTTTTAGATTAAACCATCTATACTTATCAGAATATTATTATAGGAAATAGATAATAACGCCGATGCATGTGTAATAAAAAAATATAAATCTGTTCTTAAATAACGTGACAAGTAAAGTTTCTAGTTAACTCATGATTAAATATTAGAAGAAGCGGCGTCTTGCCCGCGGTGCAGCATTAATAAGATGATTCTTTATAAGTTTTAGCATAACTAGCTTTCATACGAGAAGCTAAGTAATAGCTCGTTAAGAATAAATGAAGGAATATTACGTGGTATTTTATTTTCAAATGTCATATTAACATTATGTATGAAGGCGCCCGTGGCATTGGACGTCAAGAGGTTGTTTCGAAAACGCCCCTTCGCACACGGCGTCGTAGCGTAAGCGTATCGTAATATACGCGTACGACGAGAGCAGTACGAGCACGAACATATTATCCTAAGTCCGCATACGAAGCGGTGTTGCAGATAATCGTAGGAGGTGTTTATTGTCATTACAATAGTCGTAGGGTACTGGCGTAAAAACACAGGCGTAAAAAGTTATCTTTGTATTGTTATCTTTAAAAACACCTAAATTTCTGACTCTTAACTTTGAATATGACTGAACAAATAATGGATTTCGTTAAACTGGTTCTATACCCCCTTACCCTTGTATAAATATTTATTAAACGTCTATGCGACGATTCGTGTGTGGCAACACTGCAGGCCTCGTACGCGAAGCGTTGTAACGATACGCTTACGATACGACTACGCTTACGACCCGAGTGCGAAGGGGATAAGATACATAGAGCGGCGTTGTGCCTTGCCAAGAACGGACCGAGCCCTATCCACGATAAATCACATCTCACCTATAAAATATAAATCAATCGTGACATAAAATACATTTATATTGTTTTCACTTCGAAATGACAATAAAACGTTTTAAAATGAATGATTTAATACATTATATCAATGTAAACGCACTTATCTCGAATTTTTACGCACGCGGCACTAAACTATATCGACGATCAAATTTTTATGGACATCTCAAAGTTAATGTCAAAGATATTTTACGAATGTGCACATTAGCTTCGAATTATTTGGGGTATACTCGTTTGCGTGTTCAAATTTAGGTATGAAGGCCTTACGGAGTCAAGTATATAGACTGAGGTCTTCTTTAAAAAAATGTCTAACTTCCAGCAAAAGGCTGAAATAACTGAAATATGGCATAGGCGGTTTAAATTATAATGTTGACAGGAGACCGCAAATTAATTCTATTTTTTTTTTATTTAGGATCACTTGCTAAGTCAGGTACGGGTCAGTAGTATTTTCATACTAAAGTCTCCTTATTTCGATCATTGCTGTAAAATCTAATTCACTTGATTTTTTTAATAATTGCATGCTGCTAGGATGAAATATCGTGTGTAGAAAAAATAATCGTATGTACAAAATGCGTCACATATTTTTTTAAACACAAGATAGGCTTACGCTTGACCATAATCTCATGTGATGGAAAGTCATGATGTGGTCGAAAATGTAGCGTGCTTACCTAGAAGATGCCTATTCGCTATGTTCCGTTTGCATGATACCGGAAACACAGATTTCGGGAGAGCATTTCAAACACGTCAGCCAATTAGTGTTAGTTGTTATTCAATTAAAGATAATCAAGCATTCCGATAGCCTTTCTTTTTCATCGGCCTGTGCTGGGAGGGATCTCAAATATTTGAAGCATATGCGAATTAGGCCCTATCAAGATGTAATAAAATGCGCTCATGTCCGGGCGCTGGGCGCGGTGGCCGTGCGCGCGAGTCTCCGCTACCCTGGGTGGCCGCTACTTGTCTTACGACAAACTTATCTTTACAATCGATCCCCTCGATAAAAATAAACGCCGATCGCCCCGATGTCGAACGCTTGACGCGCTGCGAAGCAATAACGTTCAGAATTTTATAGAAGCAGCTATCCACATTTGCATCTCTATGAGATCCAATACATTTCCTTTACATACTATTAGCATTCCAGTTCAGTAGACTCGCCTCGCACTCGAGAACCGCTCGCCTCTCAAGTCTCACCCATCGACTTAGCTTATTTACAAGTAATTTAAATAGGGTTTAGTGATAGCCAACAACTGATTTGTAGCTGTTTAAAATGCACTTTACAATGACAAGTATAAAAATAAATAAGTACCAATATAAGAAGTTGTAAGTATATTCTGCAATATTGCATATTAAGTTAAGTAAACTATGTATACTTTTGTATCAATATAAGTACATAAGTTAGCTACCTAATAGGATTCGACAAACTGTCAGCATCTCTTGCTATATGAAATAAAATAAAATGCGATACGATAGATGAAATGGAAAATTATCGCTAAATTGATCACGTGACCCCCACGCATTCTTGTTCATTTTTTTTAATTCTGTTCCATTCTCGTTTCATTTAAGCATCGATTCGCTATGTCATATCACATAAGGCTAGAACTCCAATCTCTAATATATTATCTTCATCACATGAGTAGCTACATTTTAGTCAGGTTCTGTTACATCACGTCTTATTTTGTATAACGGGACTTCTGCGTATAAATAAATCCCTGTAAGGAAGAATCCTATCTACACGAAAAAACAACAACACACATCATTAGTCATTTTACACCATGTAAAGGGTATTTCGTAATCAATTACCTCATATAGATTGTGCCACAGTCCATTGTAGCGTTGCCCCCGGCATAAACAAATAACGGTCATAAAAAATGTTTGCTTTAAATATCGCGGCGCTGAGCATAAATCAGTGTTTTATGTATCGAATCTCAGGTTTCATTGTTCGCTCTAATCACGAGGCAAGAACACTCAATGTCGTTTAGTTGAGCGGTCCGTTGTCGTAAATAATGGAGTATTGTATGAGAGGACACTAATGCCCCGTGCTCGCCCCACATGTGTGACTGTGTTGAAATAGGGTTGCTACTTATTACCTAATAAGGAAAACATACTAGCGATTCACGCAACGCGTCGACTGCATTTCGTGAAAAGACTAACGTTCGCAGATTAACCGTGAACAAACCCCTCCCGTCCTCCCTCTCCCCTTTTCACGCTCATATGTCACGCTTACGTGAAATCTGTTGTGAAGCGCACTGCACAGTGAATATTCACTCACAAGCAGTGTATCAAAACGATAAGGGAATCGAATAGCTGCAAGTTAAGGCTGGAAGAGAAAAAAAAAAATAACTTGAACTGCTATATATCTTCGTTTGCTTGTCTAATTTTCTAGATACGGAAATACTTAATAATATGCAAATTTTTCCTTACCTAGGTTTCATTGCTAAAGTAAGTAGTATTCTACCTAAGAACTACCTACTTCTACTAACTGTTGTTATGAATAAAATGTAATTGTATTTTTGCACAATGTAATACTGGAAATTAGTATTAATTATTAGTTTTTAGGATTCAATACCTATGCTCAATTAAAGAGATGGTGACTATTGATTAGTACTGATTGGTACTGAGAAGTATTATACTTCGAACTGTTCATTAAACTCCGACAGAGTTTAAGAGACTGTGTGGCAAGTGGCAACCCTGCGAGGGTCTCGCAGCTCGCGGGTCAACGGCTGCGGTGATCACGAGGACCAAATGTCAAGGCCCTTGTCGCGTTACTTAAGGGTTAAGTGTTTTAACTACATTATATTATGAACGCGCGTGATTTGCGCATTACGACTCAATTAACCGTGAATGCTAACTAAGTTAGGTCACAGAATAAACGGACATTATTGCTTTATTTATGGATGAAAAAAAGTTGAAGAATAAGGACTTCTGAAATTCGAAACTGAAAGATCGCACTTATGGTGTATGAAGAAGAACGTAAGAAAAGTTTTTCAAAAGGTATCCCTTGAAAAAATGTATTATTTACATTGAGAAAGCTGCCTTAGGAGCAACTCGGCATTTTAAATAAAGTTAAACAGTACTTCACCCCGGAACAGCTCCTAACCTTATACCAGGCACAGGTTCGCTCATGCATGGAGTACTGTAGCCACTTGTGGGATGGCTCTGCCAAGTACCAGCTTGATGCTTTGGATTCGGTGGATCGCCGTGCTAGAAGACTGATTGGCAACCCGACACTGGTCCTCAAAAAACTCCAAAGCCTTGAACATCGTCGTAAGGTTGCCTGTCTGTCGGTATTCTATAGAATATATTTCGGAGAGTGTGCACAGGAACTTTTTAATTTGGTTCCCCCGTCACCTTTCTACCATAGAACGGCAAGGCATCGTAAGGGCTTCCACCCATACATAGTTGACGTACCAAAGACGCGTACGAAGCGGTTTGATTCCTCGTTCCTGATACGCACTGCAAAGGCCTGGAATGCTCTCCCGGGCAGTGTCTTTCCTGCCACTTACAACCTAAAAAAAATACCGTCGTTATGATAATTTCGATACACATTGTTTCCAATCTTAGGTAGACTCAGCAATCAGCATAGATCAGTTGGCAGAGCACCCAGCCGCGATAGTTGGGGGAGACAGGTTCAAGTCCCGTTGGCAGCGATAATTTTGATACACAATAAATAAAAAGTATTATATGGCGGTTAGGGGCTGGATGATTAAGGCTGAGGATATGGTGTGAACGCTTCAAGAGTCTTATGTCCTACAGTGGACCAACCGCAGGCTGATGTTCTCATGATGAAGTGTTCAAAATCTACTTGGGTTTGATAACAATAAATAAAAATGTATTTAGATAGATAGGTAGATAAACACTTTATTGCACACCACAGAATAAAAATATTAAAAAAAAAATTTTACTTACTAATAATTTAAAAACTCATACAATAAAATACAAGCATGATCCGTGTAAAGATCCTCATAAGCTTGTGCTTAGTGTATGTTGATCTAATAATGCCTAAGTCTCGACTTCGCACCGAGGGATTACCATCTACAATGATGCATTCATAAATTGTATATCTATTTTAACATGTATGGGTATGCGTGGTATGCGGAAACATGCTTAGGATAAAAATAAGTCTAGTAACAAGTTTTTTTTTATAATGAGCAAAAACGTTAAATGATATGGTTATAATAATGACATTAAAGCGTTTAGTTATTATAACCTCTTGAGAGTATTGAGTTATTTGCAACATGATCGTAATAAATTAACGGTTTTAAAATATTACATAAATAGATAGTTACACTATCCTCGTTTAGGATAAGCTACTTTTTACCCCGAGAAAACTATCGGTCCCCATAGATGCTTAAGAAATTTCGAGAAAATCTACTCAATTAAATCATTTAAGTATAAATTCTTCGTTGCATTGGATATTTACCTGTTAAGTAATATATATTATATATATTCACTCTTTGTAATAAATAGATAAACATAAATTATAACAGTTAAAACTAATATTTGGTGCTTAATTATTAATTATTGTTATTAGTATGATTAAACGTTTGTCAAGTTTTGGTCAATAGGTCAATACATAAGTACCGGCTGCGTGATCGTTGAAGTCTTTTGTACCAGCGCAAACAAGGCGACTCGCATTCTTATAAAAATGTGCGAGTATGTTTGTATGCCAATGAAATTTGAGGCCGCAAGTATTCTAAAAGCATGGGGGTCAGGCTCAAATAAATTTATGTAATTTTAGAATTATTACAAATTATAATAGTTTTATGTATGAAGGTGTTAAAAGTATGTTTTTGAATAGGGGGCAATCTCGGTTTTTACGAAACCAATTCTAAAAAAAATCTGGCCTCAGAAAGGCAACTTTTTATATCCGGTAACAAACCTACCTACGGTAGTCAGTAGAAGTCACAAACAAGTTATAAGTAGTGTCAGCGTTAACTTGTTTTCAGTAACTTCAATTTAACACTTCAGTAACAGTAACCTACTGATTCGCTACAAATCAGTAGGATTTGCTTGTAATCATTCGGAACTCCTTACATGGCGTTGGAAAATGAAATGTCAATAGATATAGCAAGATTAGTTTATCCCCCGAGCACGCATTGTGAGCAATTTGCGCGTCGCTCGCAACCGCAGTCAATGACTAGACAAGAATGAATGAAGCAATCTCCGCAGTAAATGTTATTTATACGGTTTCTCTTCCATAAACGAGTCGGCCATTGAAGCGGTCGTTAAGGGGCAGCCGGCTTCTGTTCGGCAATTAGACAGCCCGACCCGCGTCCTCGCGCGCTTATCGCGAGCCGGTAGTCGCGTATCCGCGCACAATCTCACGAAAACGCTATTCCGTGCACCTGTCATAAACGCGCGGGGTCACCGACTCTAGCGTTTCAATTATCCACCGCGACGTACTTATCCGACGCTAGATAAGTAAACAGACGCGCTCCCCGGGCTATTTGACCGCAGCGGGCTGTCATCAATAATGTTTCGGAGGTGATAGCATCGCGACGCGTGTCTCGGTAACCTCCAACACCGTTATTAACCCGGCGATACTCATCGCGATCATTTAGTGATACGCTTTATATTAAATTACTCGGTCGTGCCTCGATAAAATATTCCTCGTATTCTATTACCCCCCCAAAAATCGAGATAAACGCCGCCGGAGGTATCGTGAGCGGTTATTGATGTTATTAATACGCTCGGGAATGCCGGAAACGTTCGCCCGTCAACAAAGAGCGGCTCGGAATGGATCGGTTAATTACGCGTGCGCATAAATAAAGCGCGGGAATGCTAATGGAGGCATTGAGAGGACGCCATGCGTCAAGTCGCGTGTCGATATGGAATCGGCCGTCAACCGCCACTGCCGAGTTGCCGACGATCCTCCCAAAGCGGTTTTTTCTGCGCTGCCGCTCGCAGTTATCCTTATTTAGTGTCACACTCTTTCAATTGAGTTCTTACACGGCTCTATCACATCCTACCTACTTGGCTGCCTAATTTGTACAATGTAACCTCTTTTTGTCTTTACATTTTTTATCCCACTGTTGATTATATATTCACGTTAATATGATATATTCACGTTATATACCTAGTTATTGAGGTAGGAATGAAGGAATTGGGAATCAAATAATTAACGGTCTTAGGTACTATTGTTATTTATTCCTATAGGTATTTTATGTAAATATCTTTGAAAATACAGTAGGTACATGGTAGATTGTTGGTTTGTTTAAGAAACAATAACCATGAATAAACGTTAATGGTGCATGATCTAACGCCGCATTAAGTAACCATTTCTGCTGTTAATTAAACGGTAGGTAGGCTCACAGACATACACTTCATTATCTATTTATTACCGACCAACACAACTATTTACCAATCAACGATGTAATAATTAATACGATTGCAACTTAATTGACTTCAATGAGGCTGGGTTCGATATCTCTATCTGCGACCAATTCGTCGTTAATCCAAATGTATTACCGAAGTACCTAACCACTCGTACCTGTACATAATGAATTATTACTCCAGGTTAATCTTTAATCGTCGTTCCATTATTAGAGTCCGGAGTCCGGACTAATAATTTAATCAGAGGATTAACCGACTTTTATAGCGATCGCGTATTAAAATTCATGTAATCTTTATCGAGACATAGAAATTAAACGACTTCAAAATTACTTCCATTAGGGGTCTCATTAATTTCCAAATCCACGCTCTGGGGCATGCCGCATGCCTGGCCGAGTGCACTTGATAGGTATTTGATTTACAGCAGAGCTTGCGACGGCCGAAGCGACCGGTCGGACCTACAAAAGCCGCACGGACATAATTTACTTCTCACCACAATGCTTCTAATTAAGATCATTCGTGAGCCCAATGAAGCCACAGACTGTGTACTCGCTGCACAAACTGGACCTTATAAATAACTCAAGCCGTAACTCATGCCTTTTTCGTGCTACCCCTGATGAAGCACGACTCGGTGCGCGGCCGTGGAATATCGACTCTCGAAGGCGCATGTTAAGAACGAGAACGGACAATATACTCAATAAAGAACCCAATATCAAAGCGCGCTTATTCACGCCTCGGTATTGTTACGAGAAATAAATAAAGGGAATCATGGTTTACTTATACTCGTAAATATTACCGTCAAGTGCGGGTCAGACTCGCGCACCCCAGGTTCCGTATTGCCGTGTAGTCCGTCAAAAAAGTCATGAAATTAATTCACAGAAACAATAATTTTTCTCTGCCTCATATTATGAGTGATTAAAAGTATGTAAATACAGAATATTGAAAAGAATTATGTATAATTTTTATTATTTGAATATGTACTAAAATGTACTTACTCCTGACTTTTATAATTAATTTTCATTTCAATTTTATTTCATGACTTTTTTGACAGACTATACGTATAGTATATAATTTAAATTAATGTATTATAATTTAAATGTATAAATACAAAGACTGAAGTGCCTACACATAGGTATACCTACCTATGTTATATTTTGTGTATATTATTAAATATATTATGACTTGTATGATTTTGATACCAATAAATTGACTATTGACTATTGACTATTGACTAGTATGGAATTGTCTTTAGGATGCAACCGAAAATATCCCAAAACTATACATGAAATAATATATCTATCAAACCATTTTCAAAATAAAAACTTGTTTTATTTAAACGTTTCTGAATTTTTAGATAGGTATACATTTTTCTTCATCCACCGGCTAAATTTTACTGCTCTATTTCTGTACTATTTTGTAATTAAGCGTAATTTCTCTTTAATATTCTGTATGCGTTCACGGAATATAATAGTTAGGTATATCTTCCCCTTTAATTAAAATTCCAAGTCTCAGAATATAGCTTTGAATTGTGACAGAAGAAGAAAGATTTTTATAAAAAGTTGCCATTTGGCAACGGATCCCTAAAATGGAATTTATGACTAAATTATAATTTACTTACCAAGTATTGACAGAACTAGAGTCGAAATGCAGGAATTTCTAGTGTCATTACGAAAATTTGTTTTACGGTTTAACCCATTTCAACCCGTTCAAGTGATTCCCAAGCTTGAGGCTTTAATGCAAGTCATATTTGTGGAAATATACTGCTTGTTGAGTTCAACTGGATTTAAAAAATCTGTTTAGTGGTTTTTTACAGTATTATCATCTGTGTATTTTTTTTTTTGAAAATTAGAAAAGATGTTTTTTAAATTAATAAAACTTTTTTAGGGTTCCGTATCCAAAGAGTAAAACGGGATGCTATTACTAAGACCTCGGCGTCCATCCGTCCGTTCGTCTGTCACCTGGTTGTATCTCTTGAACTGTAGTAATTAGTCACAGAGTTGAAATTTTTACAGATAATCTATCTCTGTTGCCGCTATAAGAACAAATACTAAACAAATAATAAAATGAACAAAAGTGATTTTTTGTTTTTGGTCGATGATCGAGAAGAGTCATTTACCTACTACTTGTATTAGTAGTAGGTAATTTGGCCTTTTGGCTACTGCATCATCATTTCGCTACGTTATTTAGACTATGGTACGGACCTTTGTTCGCTAGTCCAACTAGCACTAGGAGCCTAGTGCTAGTTGGACTACAAGGGTAATAATCAGCCTAGTCTAGGCTGATTATTACCCTTGGGTACGGAACCCTAGAAATGATGTAACTTGAATGTGAAATGTTTTAATAGCTTCTTCTACCTTACTGTAGTTATATCTAATGTAACCGCGGAAGCCATGCGGCGAGATTATAAATGTCATTGTCCAAAAGAAAGATTTCAATTTATACCTGTAACATATCAATGCACGTAAGCCCGAACAGTGGGCCTTTAAAAGGTAAATTATTATTTTATGACCCGTCCGTTCAAATAAGCGAACAGCTTGCTCATCATAAAATTTTATATACAAATAGTAGTAAAGTATAAATAAAGTAGCATTATTATTGGAGACGTAAGGAGCAGCATTCCAGACGATGTCGGGCAGCGCACTCGTATCTAATGATGTCATTTGAATGAGGGTAGTTGCAAATGAGATATGAATAGCCGCATCAAATGCCGCATTGGCCAGGCTCCAAGGATCAAGCCTGTCCACTATATACCTTTCTAAACTCTTGAAATGGGAACGTCTGTTTGTTACCCTTTCAAGAGCGCATACCTTTCTGCACTTTATCTTGTTAGCTTAGCTATTATGAAATATGAAAAGCAAGGAATTATTATACAAAAACTAGCTGCCCCGGAAATTTTGTTTTGCCATTAGGGATATAAAAAATAGCTTTCAACCTACTTTCAGACCTAGTGATCATACACTGAAAAGGACAATGCCAGAAAATGTATGGGCATGTGACCCATTTTTTAAAAGTCGTTTACAAGCATGCTGTTTGCAGCATTTACTGCGGTTTTATTCCTAATAACAAAAAAAACTATTTTGATACCTCTAGAACTTGCGGTTTTTTAATAAAGTAATTTTTAAGTTACAAAATGATTGTAGGTTATGTGTATTTTATAATTGTGAAACTAGTAAGAAAAAGCTCTGTAGCATTTCAGAATTCCCGAGAGAAAGTATATGGCTTGAAATGAAGTACCTAGTAGTTAAACTTACTAGGATACTATCGCAACAGTGACACTTGCACACTGCACAGCAAGCAAGCGCAACAGCTATCCAAGTGATTTGCTGAGACAAACCAATGCACCTCAACTTCGTTATCCAAATCCGTAGAAAGTAGCGTAAATCAGCGAGTAGGCGAGATCGAGTCCGTATATCAAAAGTCGTCGGTAAGGAAAAACAATAAACATTCAAAATCGCACGATAAACACTGTATTAAACGCCTCGCAACAATCTAAAACATTGCCAATTGTCACTTGTCTATGATGTGTCACATAGACACATAGACTAGGTACCTAGCATATACATCTTGAAATACGTTTCGTTACACAAAACGCGCGCATTCGATGCTATAACAAAATAATATTTTTTTTCAATAATACTTATATACTTTAATCATATTGTTTGTTCGATTAATAATAATTAACAAATAAAATAACGTATTTAAATAATTAATATCCATTCTATTTCGGTTTTTTTTGTAACGAAGCTCTTTTATTTAGTCTTGTATGCATAGAAAGTAATGCAAATGGCCGCCCATCGTGCCAGAGAAACAGGAAGTCAAGTGAAATCCTTTTAATACTACATTTTTTATCCGCAAGTTCTGCATTAATAATTATTATTGTACAAGTTATCATATATTCGTAAGATGATTTTCCATTAATTACATTTTGTGTAAACGGTGGGTCAGGATCTGGCATTGTCCTTTCATTACAATCGGTCCAACCGTTTCGGAGGAGATTGGTAACAAAGACAAGACACTAGAATTTTTTATTTTAGAAACATTTGTTATAACAAAATGAAAATAACGATTTATGAAGCATGATGGTTTTTGCAGGAGAAATATAACAGAAACTAAGTCAAAACTCGGTAGGCGAGAACACAACAGGTACACCATGCTAATGAGATACAATGACAGAACAAATAAACCACTTGTAGAAGGAGGTGCATTCCTTCTGGGGCTGTCAATAGAATCAATAGAGTACAATAAAATTGCTCCTTTCAATGCAACGTAGTTAAGTCTAAATGAGGTTTTAGTAATGCGGCGAGCACACGAAAGCCTTGCGTGGCGCAAAGCATTATTGTCCGAGTCCCTCTACGCAACATTTATACTCATTTGCCCTCAGCCTGTTTAAATTAAAGCAAATAGACGTATGCTGTAAATAGACTCCAAGTCCTAATGAACCTGGCCCCAACACTGAACACCTTCTCATTACAAAAACGTCGACAAAATATGTATATCGCGGTCTTCAAGCCAGAGGGGCGTATAAGCCATTACCCCTCCTTTTCAGGGGTTTTCAAACTTAATAAGTTTTTATTCTCTGGCTCTCTTTATTTGCACGTGTCTATAGAAAGGTGAGCCTCGTGAGACACGTGTAAATTTTCAGTTACAGAGATCCATTGAAAAAGAACTTGTTAAGTTTTCCCTTCTGGCTTGAAGCCGGCGATATATGTATGAAATTACAACTATTTTACGGTACACGTCAAATCTGTAGCTCTTTATTTTAAAAATTTGATACATCAAGAGATTATTGCGTTTAAGCAGTAGACTAATTACAGGGATTCGATTTAAAATGGTAGTTACGTTTAAATAATAGTACTCCGAAGCCATCCTTTATGATGCCGACAAAGGCTCGATGCGGAGACCGCTAAGTCAATTTATAATGCGATTAACAGAAAGAATGGCGATCCGACTGATTGCACGGATCCTTATGCGGTTCACCAAAAATCCTCAATCAGAATAACCACCGCCGGTGCCTTGGAGCCGCATTGTCGAGCAGAAATATTGCCGGGGCATGAATAATTGATTCGTTTTCATTCCACGAGTCTATCGGCTTCAAGACAGTAGTTCCAATTTCAAATGTCTCAATTAATGTTTAGCCTAGAGAAAAGTTGTAATGAGGGCTTTGTTTATACAAGGAGCGCGTAAGTCGAGTGGGTATGCGCAAGATTAATATGACGGAGTAACTCATCGACGGCAATGCGGAGCGGACCACACCACCGCAGGCTCACTCACCACTGTAGACATATACCCAGGACCCGGCGGACCATGCGAAACAATGCCAGTTCACTGGTATCAAAAAAGTTTGTTTTGGCACCAACGGCGTCTTTAGTCCGCATTATCGTTTATGGACCGCGATCCGCGCCACAAATCACTTCACTATGTTATTAGTCCGAACGCGCGTTTCCATCACAGACGGTTTTTTCCATATTGTGACAAATTAACGGGAAATATTGTCAGATAGCGCTACTTTTTAAGCTATTGCATAGCTTCTATCGCGGGCCTTGAGCGTGGTGACCAACTCCAGAAATTCCTTAACGAAAATAACCTAACACCCCCCCACTCCGACCGCCACAGAGGTGATACTTTTTAGTTTTGCCATGTATCGATGAATAGCAGAACTTTTAATGACTTTTTGAAATATCACACTTGTCTCTTTAGTTCAGCAACTCGTTTCTAGGTGGCATTATTAACAGCTATGCAATAGCTTTACCGCGGCAGTCTCCGAGTGCCACACGTCTTTTTTCTTGTATGACGAAGGCTTACGGTAAAATGATCAAATAGACTCATCCTTAGGTTCATATCGGTGCCCGCCACACACCTCGGGTCTATTCTTGCTCACTCACCCGCACTAACGCTGCATTAACACTAGCAGTAATTGCACCGAGTCTTTTCATAAGATTTCACGTGAGACGGGATTAACTCTCGCTCGGTTGGTTAATCCGTCCGTCCGTCGGTGGGAAATTCCACCCGCGGTGATCGATCTTCGATATTCTTTGAGTGGTGTTGATGTAATTCGTTAATGACTTTTATATCTATCTCCCAGTGCGATCGACACTGCCCTAATCCCCAAGGGAATTGGAACACGATGTTTCCCAACTCCGGTTTTACTACCATTTACGAGTAGATGTGAGGATCACACTTATGTGTGTTATAAAGGCAAATGGTTGAATATATAATAATATGCTTGTCCTCTTACGTAGTCCACGTATGAATGTGTATGTATGCTTGTCCTCTTTTACGCCACAACTTTGGAATTGATGTAGCTGTTTTAAAGGGAAATTGTTATACCCTGGATTATTAAAAATCAGTTATTTTTTATCATGAAAAATTCAAGATAGCTGCGGAAATTGTGAAAACAAAATGCTTGCTGGGTAAAGCTTTGAAATATTTGTAGGTACGTCTAGAGTTACGGAACTTACGATGAATTTAGAATGAAAAAGCAAACAGAAGATAATAAATTGTAACAACGACAGTAATAAATGTGTAAGTATAGAAAAGTATAAATAATATCGTATTTAGAGAGGAGCAACGTCGGCCGTCGTAAAGTAGGCGCAAGCACAGTTCCCCATTATAGCAGCGTCTGAATCAACACACAATAAGTGACGCCGGTGGAACATCCAAAAAAGATGTTATCTAGCCGATTTACCGCCGATCGAAAACGGTTACGACTTACGAGCGTTAGCTTTTCTCACTTCTCTAATTTAGACGGTACCAAAGTAGCTCGACGCTAACCGGAGGATGAGCGGACACAGCGTCATAGTAAATACGGTCAGTTTATATGACCGGCAAACAGAGCGACGTGAACTGTACACAAGGTGATTTTTTCTTGTTTGTTTAGTTGCTAGTTCTGGCTCAAATGACCGTGAGAAAACAAGCGACTGCCAACGCGGGGACCCAGTGACGCCACCGCGAGCTTCGTGACCATTCGTGACCACTGTGACGTTTCTAATGACAATAATACCTTTCAATGCTTTGGAAATTGCTCAACGGTTTGAACGACACATTCTTATTGGGTTCATTCATATTTCAGTGATGGATACTTTAATATACAGGAGTTGCAATATACGCACTCATGAATGTTACAGCTGTGGAAGCGAAATTTTCTTTTTGCACAGTAGAAGTTTGTAGGTACTTGACTGCCGTCTCACCCGATGGATAGATATAATGCAGCCAAAATTGTGATCGTCTTAACTTCAAACTTAAAGATTTCTTGATTTTGGCTAGATCTATGAATTTAATATCTTTTGTTCTGTGTAAATAGTTAGTAGGTAGGTACATCCAAAAAAACATAAAAACCAGATATTTTTGGAGTATAGTTTTACCTACTTAATATATTTTATTATTGAAATCAGTATCTATAAGTAGGGATTTGCATACAATAACAAAGATTCCACTGTTACCTCGAGTCGCCGTAAAGTGACAAGTCGGTTCCACTTGACACCATTAACTCAAGATTATGTGGAAATCCGACGAGTGAGAAATTTCCCCGGGCTCTAAGCGAATGTCATTTGAATATAAATTGTATCAGACGCGACGGTGAGCCGTGTACCGCTCATTGTGCGTATAACAAGATCAGTATCGACTTAATGACAATATATTGGTAATAAAATTAGATAGGCCATACCTTCATCCGAGCTAACATCATCGGATGTGTTCCTCGGTCCAACTCTCATATTTATTGCGAACTAACTAGAGACATTATCGAATGACGACCTCGATATGCTCTCGATGCGTACTCCTCTTCATGATTCATCGCCCCTAATTTGAGACCTTAACCCAAAGCACTTAGTTCTATATTTGTTGTCTGAAATAACGAAGTAGAAAGCGCGCTCAAGTTTATGACGCCGGGTCATAAGAAAACCAAGTTATAGTATAAACATTATGACACTTTTATCTTCGGACGCGGTTGAAAAGTAAATATAGACCTGGAAATAGCCGGGGAAGGCACTATTTTGCGACATTTGTTTCACTTTGTGTAATTTAAAAGCTACTAAAGCGCAGTAACGGTTCGCATGGTACGTAAAGATCGACTATACATATATTTGTCTTTAGTTACGTGTAAAATATTGCGAGTTGCAACGAAATCGTGCGTTTTATTTGTAAAAATCTCGACTTCAGTTTGCGCAGTCGATTGTTTGGGTTGACAGTTATAAGTTAGTAACGCGGAGACGTCACTGTTTTACATTAATCATATTTGAAAAATTATCAAATGTAAGCTTACAACGAAAGACCATTACGCTATTGCTGTTATTATCCGGAGGGTATAGCTGCAACAATAGTGGTTATTGGACTCGGTGCGTTCAATTTTTGAATGCGCAAGCGCAGAGCACGCTCGAGGAGGCGAGGAGGCTACACGCGATCATCGATAGATAGCGATCTCAAAGATTAACTGCCTGCGGTGTGACACAGCCGTAATTACTCACACGAAGATTCCTATCGGGCGATTTTATTATCCTTATTAAGAAACTGCCATTTGATTCCGATCCACGCGAATCAAACGACATATAAACAGACTGTTTGAAGATATTGCTAAAGATGAGTTCAATAATGATTTTAATCTATCCAAAAGATAAATTCAACGAACTGGAAAATCGTTTCTAGCTTTGCTCGTAAGATGCTACACCTACTTACCTAACTATCTATTGATAATAATATCTGAATATATTTTAATTAATAACGGTAATTTACCTAATAAAAAATTATTATGGTTCAATTCCAGAAAGAAGTTAAATTTTTTTTCAATTACATACCCAGGGAATTTATAATGAATGCGGTATGCATCAGCATCTATGGAATATCTAAACTGGTTTAAAACTCTTTTCCTATTAACTAAGTAAAATTCAGTCTAATACAACTTGCTAGGCTACTGTAAACTGTTTTATACTAGGAAAACAACAACAACAATAGGTACAGGAAAACGTGAACAACTTCTACCCCTAATAACGAGCATCAGCTTAAAAACTTACTAAAGACTGGAAATATATCCTTAGACCAGTAAGGAGTACAGATTATATACCTAGGTATATAATAATTTGGCTTAATGTATTTGCGAGTACAAAATATATACAGCAACATTTGTATTAAAGTTGGTCTGGAATATCCTTTTAGTAAATAAGGATTAAAAAAATTAAGGTTGTCACGCCTCATATTTGATTAACCATCCGTACATTAGTGTATCAGAGAACACTTAGGCAATAAAACGATAAATTTCCCACAAAGTCATTAATCACCAAGTCTGCATCAGTATAGGTACAATCATCTCAATGCCTCACTACCAACATAAAACAGTAAAAATTTGCTTAAGGTGTTTTATAATAAATAAATAATTTTTGTATCGTTGTAAGCCATAACTCTGTCAGATGGTTCAATATTTTATAAAAAAAAATCGTGTAAAACGTCACAGGGAAATGCAAGAATCTGATAAATGAACACCTAAACATACTATTGAGTGTACAATTCCGAACTATTTCCCAAGAAAAATAGATATTTCGATGTATCATAATATAATTTGTTAATGAAACGAACATCTGCAGTTTCATTGAAAGATTACTTTAAGCTGTGGTAAAGCGTTTTATCAATTAAAACAATTAAGGTTTTTAGAACACTGGCTAATTAGGTCAACTGATACTATTGCAAACTGCAATGACGACCGAATGGCACAGCGGTAGCGGCCCTGCATTCTTCGTCGTGGTCGTGGGATCGATTCTCACAAACGGAACACCGAACATGTTTGTGTGATGACTATGAACGTTTTTCAATGTCTCCATAGCGGCATAAAAATATATGTAACACACTCATTTCATAGATTTTGTTGAATATAATTCACAAGTCTGTGACTGATTACAAAACATGACCTTCATCGTTTCTAAGCCAATGGTAAGGAAAAGAAGCTTATTGTAGTTTCATGAAGGAGTGTCCAAAGTACCTACAAAAAGTCTACCTATAAAAAGAAAGAGCGCTGCGAGAAATAAATCATGTATCTAATGCATATGAAAAATAAGAAAACGAAGATCTTCTACTTAGAGCTAGACGAATGAATGTTGTTACTAAGAGACTTTAACATTAAACTTGAAAGCAAACATTAAACGTAATAAATATGTCGATAATAATCTAGTTTGGTTACCGTACGTAGGTACCAAGAAGACATCATCTTAATCAGATTTCAAAATACATAATAAATATACCCGAGTGCCTACTTCTATAATTTATGATTACATTGTACGCACGCATGTTTCAAGATATTATCACGCTCTTTGATATCACGTAGGTAAACGGAATTCAAATGGAAGGGGAATAATTTTCGTCCACAAATCAGATCTTTCATTTAGAAAGTTAAGAACAAATGTATACTAATGTAGAGGCTTGTCGCGACATAATTCACTGTGACCTTATGCTGGCGGCGAGTGATTCGGAGTTATAACGAACCAACGTAATAAACAATCTCAGCACCGATCTAAAGAAAAAATAATATCTCATGTCAAGTATTCAATGATAACTTAACTGATTACAGATTGCTGTTGATTAGTTAGAGCGTTTTAAGTTTTGGTAGATTTATTCACTCATTACAACTTAGTAACTTGACTAAGCCTTACCTTGTATAAGTAAAGATGCAGACGAAAATATTAGCATATTAACTAGGAAGGATTAAACTGACAGAAACTGACTAAGGATTAAATTTAGGACTGCAGAAGATTGGAAGATTGAGCCAACTGATTTAAGATAATCAAGAAGAATTTTCGGATAAAACAACGATCAGAAGTGCTTGGGAATTGAGATTTAAAGCACGATGAGACAGAAGTTAAAACTAGGAACCACTCTGCTATCACTGCTCCGTTTGTATACGAAATGGATAATACTTACGAAGTAATAATGAATGCAGCGGAAATGTGAGAGATGGAAGTATATAAAAGTGCGTCCACAGACAACCTAAAGATTAACGAGCAATTTTTAACAATTGGACATATCCATATTCCATACGGTAGATATCTGCCGATGACTCCACGAGGCGATCAATTTAATTCGAAACACTCAGACCATTCATTCTAATTATATCGAGCGGATATCGGGATGTGGATCGCCCATTATCATTAACATTCATAATGCGTCGAATCCGTTTAATTCATCAATTATTGTCGGAGACGCGTACGGACTGGAGTCTCGGATGCTGTTAGAGGAGCGGACATCTGTAGTCGTATTTAAGGTTTATCTGGTTCATTAATCTGGTAGCGAGCGCGTGCTGATGTAGATTAATGGGGTGGCGCGGGCGCCGGCGATACCATCGTTGGGATAGCATTTATTCCGGGACTGATGCGGATCTTGGGAGCCGCCGTGGCCTGCACGCGACCGGCCACACGCTCCACGGCCCGGACCCGAGGGATTAGTACAGGTTTTTGTACGAAATTCGAGTCGCATAAACGAATCGAATACGAGGGGTTAGTACAGGTTTTTGTACGAAATTCGAGTCGCATAAACGAATCGAATACGAGGGGTTAGTACAGGTTTCTGTACGAAATTCGAGTCGCAAAAACGAATCGAATACGACGGGTTAGTACAGGTTTTTGTACGAAATTCGAGTCGCATAAACGAATCGAATACGAGGGGTTAGTACAGGTTTCTGTACGAAATTCGAGTCGCAAAAACGAATCGAATACGAGGGGTTAGTACCTACAGGTTTTTGTACGAAATTCGAGTCGCATAAACGAATCGAATACGAGGGGTTAGTACAGGTTTCTGTACGAAATTCGAGTCGCAAAAACGAATCGAATACGAGGGGTTAGTACAGGTTTCTGTACGAAATTCGAGTCGCAAAAACGAATCGAATACGAGGGGTTAGTACCTACAGGTTTTTGTACGAAATTCGAGTCGCATAAACGAATCGAATACGAGGGGTTAGTACAGGTTTTTGTACGAAATTCGAGTCGCATAAACGAATCGAATACGAGGGGTTAGTACAGGTTTTGTACGAAATTCGAGTCGCAAAAACGAATCGAATTCCTCCATACATTTACAGCCAGCGTCATTAATTGATTTGCACATGTCAGCGACTGTCAATAGATGGGGCTGGCTGTAAATGTATGGCGGAATTCGATTCGTTTGTGCGATGCGAGTCGACTCGAAATTCGTACAAAAACCTTTACTAACCCTACCGATACTGACTCCGCAGCGCGGTCGAGTTTCACTCAAACCATGTCTGCGTAAATTCTCTATTAAACGAGTACCTGGTAATTTCCACAACCATAATTATAGTTCTGTAGCTAACTAATGAGATTATTCAAGCATTCTACTGGTGTAGTTCGTACGCTTTTCGATATCTACCTATTTTAGTTTTGAAATAATAAATCACATCTTAATCGAATTAGGTATCTAAGTAAAATATTTGACAATGGTTTCAATTATGTTGTCTAAAATCTAATTTGACGCGTCTATAAATGCTCTCCTTGGAAAAGGACATAGCGCTATTTTTAGACGTGTCAAATTAGTTTAGTGTAGAGATAGATATTGCACAACAGAATTGTCACACTATAACCAAAACCACGTAAAACGTACAAATAAACGTAAGCTATAGAGTTTTATAAATCCGTTATTAATAAAAACATACTTATAATCAATGAATCAAATATCTGTGATATTCAAACTGAGAATCAAAATTGAAACAAGTGGACTCCAGCTGCAGAATCGATTGGTTAGTTATAATTAATAAATAAATATCTATAAATACATATTAAGAGGAGTTTCCGAAAAAATGAAATGAAAATTGAAAAAATTGGTTGCCTGTAAAGTCGGTTTACTGACGATAGTTGAACGTGACAACGTTTTCTTTGTCGCTCGTTCCGCGCTCGCGAGGTAACGCCGGTAACGCCGCATGAGCGAGGTAACGCCGGATGAGTCATGTTTTTTCGTGCGTGCAACCGGCTATATCGATTTATAAGACGTTGTCACGTCAAAAAAACAATCATAATAAATAATCGATCGCAGACGTTATCTAGATACGATAAGATTTTAATGAAGTACTTTGAATGAGCGCACATGGACGCACTCTTACCTCAGACTACATTAAATAAAGGGCTCATACTTATCACAGCTGATAACGGTGCATCATTGACTTCCTATGCGCGTCCCCGTATTAAGTTATTAAATTAAAAATAAACTGCTTCGTCCTCCACACAACAATGATCTTTATATTAATTCAAATAAGGTATACATCTTAATGCAGAGTTTAATTAACTAGGTGGATCATTCAGATTAGAAATTGGTAGATATCGGCACGTCGTCCATTGTGAAAACTACTCACGATACTACCGAGCGATAAGATAAATTGAATTGAATCTTTTTATTGATAACCCTCTCTCGGGGTACATACACGTTCATTCAAAATGATCATCACTTCAAAATTCCATTGACCTTTTCTCCATAGATTGTATAGTCTTCATGAACAGACAAGCAAAATGGAAGCACTGCAGGACGCAGGTGCCTATATTTCTTCACTTTCATTGAAATCTTAAAATTAAACATATCGCTGTCTTATTCTTTAATAACTGTACAAGCTTTACCCGTAATCAATGGTGCCAAGAATATTGGCTGCCTTTCCGCGCTGAACAGCTAGGCTGATTCGTCGTACAAAAAAATGAGCTAGGCTTTGCGTTTTACGGATGCAAAAAAATTTAAAATGAAGAGTATTTTTCTATACTTAATGACTTGTTTGAGTCCTTTTTATCTTACAAAGGCACATAAATAACTATTCGAAAAAAGTTACTTTAAAAAGAAATGAATATTAATGGTGGCGTAATACCCAAATAAGCAAAAGATACGAGTATAAGAACATTTTTAAACCACAGAATTGAACCAGTTAAGGTAAAGCACCACATATACAAACATTAATGTGACAAACTTGTGAAAGCTTTCATTAAGGGTCGCTAACTTATGAATATTAAATCCAAACATTTATATTGACACATTAATTTGTGTGAATAAATAATCAACTAGAACACATCCTGCATTAGAGCTCGGGATTAATTAACGAAAAATAACGTTACTAAACGTGTTGAGACTAATGATCGAGAGCTGGCTCATTTGCATAGAACACAGGAGGCGGCTCTTAATTATCGGGAAAATTACAAATTAAACAAAAATAACTGGAAACTTGTACTTTGACCATTTTCCGGATTTTAGGTTAGCGTTAGCCGCTCTCTTTATGTTCTTCTGTTTACATCATCCTTGAACATGGCAGTCAAAAGATTGCATCAATATTTTGACACAGTTATGTTGTTTAACCTCTATCTTTTTTAGGCCCAGTGGCCAATGCTATCGACGGCTAGTTGCAAGTTTGAAAAGAATTACAAGTCTTTGCGAATTTAAAGAATTCTGAGGAAAGCAGGGTTCCTTCTTCGATGTTACTTTAACTACTACCTAGTGAGTATAAATATATTATTATAGACTTTAACCGACGACGTAAAGGCGTCCGCCACAAGTCGACTTCATTTGATTATAGGGAAATAATAAAATATAGTAAGGAGTTATTATTTTATGACAGCTGAAGAAAGAAAGATTAAAAATATAAAACTACATTTAAAAAGAAAACAGAAGCTTTCATACATATTTGTATATAACGACTTTTTTGAAAAGAGCAAGTGCCGAGTTTCTTGCCAGTTCTTCTCGGTGCAAACCTGCTTTCCGAACCTGGCGGTAGAGTTTTGACTTTTCATAAGAGCCTATTATTTAGGCCTATAAAGATTTTCATCTTCATATCTTTTTATTTTTAAACCTTAAATTATAGAGATAACATAAAGCATTGGTCACAGAGGGGTGCCAATTGCGTCTATTGGCTACTTTATTGCAATTAAAATGTGAAGCAAAGGACTTGTAAAGGGAACTCCAATAAAAACAACGATGCTTATAAACACAGCACTTTATGTTCATTTGAAACGAAGAACCAATTATGTTAATAATCTTTGCGTAATGTAAGCCTTACAAAATATTATAATTAGGTAGGTAGTTGGTACCTACTCTGTATTCTGAGCTTCCTTAATAATATTTGTTTAAAATAGATTAGAGATAATGAATAATTTATTGCTACAAAATACTTACTTTTCATTTGATAACTACAAATAACAACAATAACGCTGATTTTCTATTCAAGATGTAAACATAATGTTTAGGATATTTCGAAAGCTTTATTTCGTATAGGTACTTTTTTACTATAATTATATACCTACTATCTCATCGATCCGAAATCATGTGCAAAGGTATTTCATCAACGATGAAAATTTTTTTGTAATTTACCATTAAAATTGAACTATGCGTGTGCAATATGCCGTGCAATAAATCGTTTTTGGATATAATATCTACATACGAAAGGGCCATCCAATAAATCATTTTATCTGCACATTAAATCGGATCTAAGTCGGCTCCGTTCAAGAATATGCTTTCGAGGCCATAAATTAATCATGTACGCTGTCGCTAAAATGTCGCGTTTCTGCGCTTGCGTCCTCGTGTGGTGGCGCGCATCGGCGGCGAGAGAACACGGCCGCGCGGGCGCAGGTCGCCGCAACCAACAATAAAATCACGCGCAGTCTCGCCCGCGATCATTTCCTGGCGACAAAATCTACCGATACCATCGAGCTTCATGTCCCTCCTAACGCTCAGATATAAATCAACCGTAAAGCACTGCCATTGGTCAAACGAAGCCCCTTTAAGCCTTCCCCACACAGGCGCGTTATTATCGCGCGATAATGCGTCCCGTTTCCTTGCACACAGCTGCGTTTTTATCGCACGATAATAACGCGCAGACGGAACGCGCAGACGGACGCAGCGTCCCGCGTTATTATCGGTCGTTATTATCGCAGCAGTGTGTAACTACTTGATCGTCCTAATACAAAATGTACTGAAAACAGATATCGCAATAACGCTTGCGATAATATCGACCGATATACTTTCATTGCGGCGTTATTATCGCAGCAGTGTGTAACTACATGACCATCCTAATACAAAATGTACTGAAAACAGATATCGCAATAACGCTTGCGATATTATCGCGCGATAATAACGCGCCTGTGTGTGGGAGGCTTTAGAGTTTATTCAAATAAGCCATCAACACACCGCCGTTTAATGAACACGAAACTCCAATAAAGCACACAGGAAAATAATAATAGCACAGCGACCACTTTTAGGGGCTCATTTGAATAAAGAAAATTACGTTTTGTGCCTGAGAACGTGTATACGATCAATTAAACGACTATTTCTTAATTGTTCATTAATATTATTGAAGGCTTTAATTGAAATGTGTGGGGATAGCAAAATAATTAAGTGATCAATTAAATGCGTCTGACCATGCGGCGGAAATGAACGGTGCGGTGCTTTGACTCTTGGTCTTGTAGGGACGCCGAACGAAATATCCTTACACCCTAAATATTTCTAAGAAATCTAAATGGAACAAATGACATTATTTTTCGTGCATTAAAATAAAACAAAATTTAAATCAATTACTAAAGAATTGCCCTCAAAAGAAATGATATGAGAATTCAATATGATTATAGTCAGTAATCAGTATGTAGGCAATAGATACATTAAAAGTTTAAGTAGAAATTTTGATTGGTACTTCCAATATTTTTATTAAGTATCAAGACTGTTTAAATTTAATTGTACCTGCTTATAATCATAAAATTACGGAACATGTTCTTCATACTAATACATAAACGGTTCCACTCTTCAATAAACACCATATTAAATTATATTATCCAAATTTTATTACCTTACATGACTTGTCGCGTATGTTTTGATTAGGAAATTAAGTGGAGTCTAATTATGTGTATTGATAAACATCTACCCAGCGAGCATCGAGTTAAATGAAGACATCAAGCCGATGATTACTTAGGTACGTAAAGCCACCCATGGTCGTAATAAAAATCGCTGAAATTATACGCCATGTAGTTGCGTACACACGAATGTTGAATTATCACTGTTATTAGTTTAATCGTTAGCTATCGGAACCCGCTGCTTGGTGGCGGCGCTCGCGCACGTCTCTACGTCTACAGTAAGGTAACGATATCTTTCGATTTCCCAGGAATATTCAGAATTTCAGAACTCACTGTCGAATATCTCTTTAACCCTCTCTAATTCACGTGTGTTCTGCTATTTTATGATGTACAATGAAACTTTTTCTATATTTATTAAGAAATATTGACGTGACAACGTCTTATAAATTGGTTTGCCGGGTGACACTTCAAGAAACTGCGTTACGCTCCGCTCACGTTATGCGCTCACAATGAGAGCGAGTGAGAGGCACGCGTCCCTTCCACTCGGGCAAAGTCGTTGTCACGTAAAACTTTCGCCCGTATACCGACGTTACAGGCAACCAATTTTTTTTTTATAAAGTCCTTTTTCATACTAAGGTAACACAATCTTTGATTTCACTTTTCTTTTTTTTTGGCCCGAAATAATGATTGACCGCATCTGGTTTTTCGAGTTAAGAAAAGTAGTATAGAGTACCTACTTTATTTTTTTATTAGTGAAAACTTTGTAATTTAATTAATTTATATATTTTCTCTTCGTTTTAGCTCACTTTTGTATTGCACTGGATGTGCACACAGATTTTTATATTTCTTGGAGATAATAAAACAAAAAATATATAAGTTGTTAATTAATCTTGTTTTGGTTTTATTTCATTCACTTTCATGTGACTCCACCTAAATAGCCGTGTCCCGAATTATATTTATAATTTAGTGAACCTACTGTCGTCTCACTCAGCGACTCACGCCTATTGCCTTTGAAGCTTCCTTTTGTTGTCGTAAATATTGAACGAATATAAAAGCTCCGAGGTCGACCACTTCATTAGCCCCAAACGCAGGTGACAAGAGAAATATTTGAGAACAAAATTATTGACTGAGCACTTAATCTTTACGCTCGTTCCATTGGATCTCTTTGAGTTCATATAATATCATACCTTGATTTAAATAGGTAAGATATTCTAGCGACTTCGTAACCTACTAATATTATAAACGCAAAAGTTTGTAAGTATGGTTGAATGGATCTTTGACTATCATGCCCCAACTACTGAATCGATTTGGCTGAAATTTGGAACATAGATAGCTTATAATCCGGATAAACACATTTTATTTTGGAAAAATCCATCTTTCCGAAATTCACGCGGGTGGAGCTGCGGGCAGCTAGATAATATTTTTATTATATTATCTGTTGAATCGTCATTAGTAACAATTATTATTGTAATTTTTCAATATGAAATAGAGCACTTAAACTGTGAACACCTGTTACCATCCCATTACATGCAAAGAACTTTTAACAAATAAATTAAACATATTTAATGATATTATCTTGGCAGCAAATTACGGCACCTTGCCAACCAGCAAAGGTATTACAAAACTGCAAAGATGAACATAACTAATGGGTTTGTATAGTCGCTATTATTTATTTTTTACTAATAACAAAATACGTAACTAGGTACACTGAATTTAATTACACCAATTACTTACATTGTTCTCTTATAATAGAGTGCTCTAATTACTTACGTCCACAAAAAAGAAGGTGCAAATATAATAATAAATAAATAGAAATATTTCCAACTTTTTAACATAAAACAGCTCACGTACCTAAATCATTACTTGCACTTACTATCATTTTATTACGCTTAAATAAAAACGTTAAAAAAACATTAACATTACACTTACGTTGTAAAACATGTAATACGTGTGTATAAAAATTTTAGGTTAGTGCGCGTACCGTTTTTATCCCGTAGCAGGAAAGATAATTAAACTAATCAACGTGTGTCAATAGTTCATTGAAGTAATTCATTGCTTATTCGAGGAGTAATTCAATTAAACAGAAGACGCCTTCGTTACTTCTGCGTATCAGCTGATCGCAGACAACCGCATGCGCCGCAGTATTTTCTGACAATTCCCTACATCGAATTCAGTTAACCTCAGATCAACGAATGGTGGTTGCTTGACATGCTCCACTTGCCTCACGTGATAGTCTTTGAAGGTGCCGGGGGGTAATTACCCTAATAAGGTGCGTTACATAATTTTTTTTTTTTAATTTAATGCTCAAATTATGCCAAAACACATTAACACATAAATAAACATCTTGCCCTCCTCTTAAACTCAAGGAGTTTACGTGAGGATGGCGATAACCTCCTGCAAATATTATAGGGCAATAGCAATCATATATTGTTGAATTATAATGCCATTCCCATATTTCTTTATTTCATTATATTTAGATTTAAAATGAACGATTGGCAGGTTTCTTTGACCTCGTAGATAAGTTATACGGCTAGAATGGGTTGCGTGCAGCATCTGATGCAACCGTAGCGGGCAGCGGCTACGACGGCAGTCAGGAATCATCTGCTGGCTACGTATAAATTCACCGCGGGCAGACGAGCACACGCGACACTAAATGTACATAAACATTGTGTCGGCTGAAACCGATGCCGATTTGATTTTGCAGCCTTCATTAGCGGTCCGGCTTTTCATTTCAATATGCTTTCGATCCTTAATGATTCCGCGGTAACAAGCTTTTATTCTGTTTAATGCCGTATTTAGGAAGCGGCGCGTTTGATCTCGTTGGCGCGACGTTAATCGGGCTGCTGAATTCGATCCTGTCACTTCGCGTCAATAATGAAGCACGATTATAGTTTATGCGGTTGATAATATGAGACTTGGCCCTTCGCACACGGCTCATAAGCGTAAGCGTAAGCGTATCGTTATGACGCTACGCATAACAATATGACAATTACGCATCCTATGATTCGCTGCAACATCGCTTCGTCTGTGGACATGTTTGAAAATGTTCATGCTCGAACTGCTCGTCGTACGCGGGGATTACGCTATGCTTGCGCTTACGAGCCGTGTCTGAAGGGGCTAAAGTGACCATTATGGGATAAATACGAGCGATACGTGCGTAAATGCGATCCGCTAACGATGAGAGATAGGCGATAGCTTCGGGAGACCTTGCGGCGTGCGCGGTCTGCGAGAGATAGGGGCTATCCAGCCAATTAATATGCCTAATGCTAACATCATTATTACCAGGCAGAGCGCACTTAACATCGTATATCCATTTACATTTTGATTTGTGTGGAGCTTGTGTGCGATTAATCGGGCAGCGGCGTGCGCCGGCGCCTCTGATTTATAGAGGAGCAGCACCCGACCGCGCGACGCACGCTACCCGCAGATGCAGCGAGATATCCGCGGAACACTGATACCTAGTACCTATGCATGCCTAAGCTAAATCAGATGCTAGTAACTTCTAATCAACATATTAGTATACAAATACGATCTTTAACCGACAGCATACTTTTGTTTTGTTGGAATAGCACAATATGTACAGCTAATATATGGGTTCTGACTGTAGCAAATGTCAAAAGTTGTTATATGAATTTAAAAAAATATGAGGCACCTAAGTAGGTATCTTTCAACTTTAAGGAACTGTAGTAGTTCGTTATAGTTGAAGGAACTTTAAAGAACTGTACTAATACCTGTACTGTTAGGGTTATAATATGTTGTTCTGAACTTCACTCTATGAATTTGGAATCTAAAAATTATGTCCTGAATTTGGTCTTTGGTACCCCAACATTTAAGCAGCTATATTTTGTTGGCATAACTAGATATGTTTATAGAGATGTTATAGATATCTTCTGTGACAGTCTACCTATAGAATAAAAATAAATTAAGTACCCAGATAAGTTAGTAAGTAATCTGATAACATAATATTTTTTCTAGTATTCGTTTTTGTTTAGTTTGTTTGATAAGCGTGTAGGTATGTTGCGCTGTAGTTATTGTACTATTTAATCGCGCATGCTACGTCCAATCCAGTAGACTCAATTAACAACTAATTTTTTTTATAGCTACCAACTTGTTATTATACAATAATTGTAGTCAGTTTTGTGGACTAAATAAAAAAATAAAAAAACTATACTATATTTGGTATAGGATATATATAAAATAAATATTTTCTTAATAACCTATGTGGGTACAAAAACTCGTCTTCCGTTTAAGAAAATCAAGATTAAACCAAGCAAATAAAAGCGTGTAATGTCGGTGCAATATTTATTTATAGGTTCTAATAAAGTAGAGTAGATAGGTACCTTCCATATTTTAACTCTAAATAAGGGATTAACACAAATAGGCAGTGGTTTTACCGAGAGTGCATTAAGCTGTCTTACATCGATTTTCAATTTATGATGGTGCGTGAGATAAAAAGGTATTTAAATAGGTCCAGAACAGGCTGTATTAAAATAACGTTATGGCTCGTTAAATTACCTACCTTCTCTATTTCGAAGTGCTAAATCGTCATCCATAAATAGGTGCGTAATAAGTTACGGGTATAACACAACAGGACTGATTAACTAATTTTCTCAACTGTATAATTTTCCCTTCATAAAGTCCGAATTGCATTAATTTAGTCTGCCCGTTCTTAACTACTCGTAAGTCTTGGAACACATTATACGTTGCTATATATTACAGTATACGTTGCAGTATATTCTTCCGCGACGCTGCATGTCGCACCTACCAAATCTCCGTGAGAGTGAGAAAGACAAAAATAAATTCAATCAATCCCCTTAATGCATTTTGCATAGCAAGCATCATGCGAGGCCACGCTACCGAATGTTCCTAACTTTTGGCAGGTAAGATAATAAATATCCCTTAAGGCGCTTCATGCGTTAGTATTATGCTTGAGTCAAAATTTACGATTTCCGAAGGAACATAAAATAGTTATGTGTTCAATTATAGATTAGATAATTGAATTCATATTATTTGGCATTTCATAATCTAGAACTTGTCTCAAAAATATTTTAAAATATGTGTATAACTTTCTTACTAGAACAGTTTTTGTATAGGCTGTTTGCTAAAATAGCGGTCGACGCTCTACGCAGATGCAAGATATTTGCCATGTTTCTTAACACAAACTTATAACAATGACATATTTATAAAATTAATAACATTTACTAAAAAGTGTCTAAAAAAAAACACGATTTTCCTAGATTTTCATTCAAAAACCATAAACCGAAAAGTGTCATTTTTAGCTTTTTTCGATAAATTAAACGTATTATTTTAGGATAAAATCTAAGATGTTTTGTTATTTCTGAATTATAGTAATTTAATTCAATTAATATTCAATGTCACTGGTTATTTACTATTTAAATAAGTAGTATATTTATTTTACTATAAATTTTTTTGTAATAGCATTATCAGCGCAAAATTGCGTCAGTGCCAACGAAAACGTGCTCTATGGCAAGAAACGCGATGCGCGCCGTTTTGCATAAACGCTCTTAACCCTTTTGATGGATTGATCACGTGTCTTATCGATAACTAAGTCCGTCCGAAGTCCGTTTCGCCGTCCATTTCCACTGAGACCGTCAAATTATTCATTGTTTTGAAGAATATTGGAATTTAAGTACGTGGGTTGCCACATCTTAAAGTTATTTCAATGGAACGAGCACACTCCCTACGTCTCGTCTGAGCTCTCCAGCTTTCAGTGTCTGCGCTCAGTTTCAGTGGAAAAACACTACAAGATGACTTAGGAGTTACCTTTAGGTATAGTAATTTATTAAAGTTCAGACAAATACGTGACTAGACATCTGATGTTCGTTCTCTGTTAGTGTACCTATTTATAGAAGTCTTATAAAATCAATTTATTGAAATCATAAAATACTAAGGTGTACCTACTTATTTTAAAGGTATTGGGTAGGTATTGATAAAGAATGTCTGCAAACGCAAACAAAATATTTTACTAGTATAAATACCTTAGAATAAGTGAAAACAATTATTATAACTTGCTCAAGAATATGACCTAAAACTTGCTCGAGAATTTTAATTTTTTTTAATTTAAACTAAAATACAAAAAAAAAACGTACGAGGCTAAATTAAGGTGTACCTACTAAATCTAATGGCATCAAAATTGTCCAATTTGGTTAACGTTTAAGGGGGTACAAACGTTATCACCCAAAACCATTCAAGAATAAAATGTAGGCCTAGCTCTGCACTTGCAACTCCCTCTATACGTGCATTTATCCTCCGATATCATTTTTGAAAACACCTATTCGCGTTCCGCTAAGTCACTATAAAATAGCCTAAAGTGAAAAAAAAAACATTACGCTCCTTTCGCATTAATTTTACCACCGTTAAGGCGATATTACGATAAGAATAATTATTGTAATGACTGAAAAATAACCGTCCTCGTTCCCGCGGGCGAGTGACGAGCACCGGCCGGCCGGCCCTTCGGGCTGTCGCGTAGTGATTTTATGCAGATTTAAATCAATTTCTAATTACAAGCCGCGTAAAACCCGCGATACGTTTGCGGCTCGCTCGCTGGGAGCATTAAATTAAGGGGATTTATTGAATTTATTTTTGTCTTTCTCACTCTCACGGAGATTTGGTAGGTGCGACATGCAGCGTCGCGGAAGAATATAACAGAAAAACGACCTAATTACTCAAAAACTAAGCTGGTTATCAAAAATCTGTTTCTTAGCGTTTTCGGATATTATTATTACCAACACTTTAAAACAAAAATTACAATTACATCCAATGTAGTGTCCGATAAAAATTCGAAAAACTGAGATTTTGGAGCAACTTTTGGGAGAACTTTCTATCGAGAAAATTTTGTCCAAGTATTTCTGCTTCTTAGCGATTTTAGATTAAAGACCCAAAATATATGACGTGTAAATTTGAAAGTAATTGTCTTTATAGTTTTTGCATAAAACTTCATTCAAAATCGCTTAAATACGGCTTCTACACCGTTAAGTATCAGATGATCAGAGGCCGGTAAACGGTAGCCGGGTGCCGGGAGCCGCGCCGCCCACTCGCGTGATTTATCCGATCGCCGCGCTCCGCGATTTACTGCGGCCTGAAATATCTGTAGATCCGTGACGAAATTCGCTTCCATTCCGTCGCATAAACTACTCAACGCCCGTTGCAATTCGCTGCTAATTTGTCCGAGCACAAACGCAATGGTGTTTGTTAAACGACTAAGAAACGATCGAGTTAGTTTGTTTAATTGAATAGATATCTGTGGAATAGATAGATAGATAATTCTTTGCTGTACACAAAAAAAAAAAAAAACAAGAAAAAAAACAAATGACATGAAACATCAACATAAAGAATTTGATCTGAGAAGGGGGATACCTATTAGCTTTTACCAGCGACTTAGTTTACGTGGACTTCGTTTTTTGTTAATCCTAACAAATGTTAATTATATAACTATGACTAGTAGGGTGCGTGGGTGCGCGGGCCACATGTGGCCCGCGGGCTGCATTCCCCCTATTTGCCTTCCAACTTTTAGTCTTTTCAACATTTGCCATACCTTTTTAATGAAAAAAATAAAATTCCGCCATTTTGATTTTTTTTTCTATCCATCCAGTAGACCTTCGAATCCTGATCAACTCTTGTCAAGAAACCGTTCTTCCATCTTTTATACTTTCCGAGATATCGGCGAAATTCAATTGGCGGCCATTTTGAATCCGCCATTTTGAAAATTTTTTCAGCTCACTGCCAATTGGATGACGTTTCGAATGACATTTGGTCGAGTACCCCCCACCTAACTCTGATACCCTGGCTGTGCTCTTCACCCGTCTCCTAAATCCTCAATCATCAGCTCTCTCCATATTTTTGTTCTTAATGATTTTTTCCTTTCTATACGAAATGGTAATTGAAAAAAAAATTTTTCATACAAAATTGTTCAGGAGAGGTGATCAATGAGTCAGTGGCCAATCAGCACGAGTAGCTATATATATAGTAATAATAATAATAATATTATTATACATGACACCTTACTTACGAAAACGGAGAAACTGCACATTAGCACGTAATTAAAGACAGTCGTCTGTAAGACCATTTTCGTACAGGAAAGGATTTGATGTAGATACTTACCTTACGCTCGTCAAAATTGCAACGTATCAAAAATTTACCCAACAAGTATACCTACGTGCATTGTGCATGCCAAAGTACGACGGCAAAAAGAAGCTTTAGTTATCTGATTGCAAGTCGAATAACAATGCGCATAAATCGCAAGCGGGGCTAATATCATAACAGCAGCTTTCCAGCTTTCGTCCAGCACATAGTGTTGTCAGCCCGCGGAGACAAAACGAATAGGGAGCTCATGAGTCTTGATATTTCCATAATGGTAGTCACACATTTGAAAGCTTTATATAAGCTGGTAAGCAATCAGATTTTTATTACATACACCTAACATAAAAGTGGATAGGTTTGTTCCCTAGCAATGAGACAGGATATGAGCTGTAATGGACACACACTAGCAATGTAGATACATCTTTCTATTTTAAATATGTTTTCAGTATTTATTTACCTAGCGAACGATATACATAAATGTAAAAGGCATCAATAAAACAATTTTTCTAATGTAGGTAGGTACTTCTGGTCAGATGCGAACCTGATGAAATGAGAATATACTCGTTGTTATAAGTAAGAAGTCCATTGCACATGACTTTACTTCCAAAAGCCGCTATTGTACCAATTTGGCAATATCGTTACGGTTTGTGGATAGAAAAAAATGTGAGTTACGAGTATGTGCAGTATTCAGTTGACAAGTGCGCGGTGAAGTGTTGACAACGAGCTTTCAACTTGCGGGTGTATTCAGATGGGTGATCAGCTTTATTTATGGGCCCTCATATTGTTTAGGTGCCCACTCACTTACTCGGTAAGCACACACATTTATCACCACCCCGGATTATTGCTTATTGGCTCAACTTGCTCCCAGCATGTTAAGATAATCGCGAGAATGATTTGCACCCTCATGCTATCTTTGCAAAACGTAGTGTAGAGACACACCTGACCAATCTTCAGCCTCTGAAGTGTCAGCGGCTAAATCGCTTGCGTTTGGGTCGCGCATAGATATCTGCTGGAGGAAAGGTTCTGCATTCATAAAGAGAATATACCTACTCCTATTCAAAAAATTGATCTTGGACGGGGCGGACCGGGCGCAAAAATGACGCCAGTTTACCGGTGGCAAAAAATGCTTGTTTTGTCACCAACAGTAAGGCCACGCTGTAGTTCGCTCAGCAGCTTTCTATAAAATTTTCACTGATGGCGCTACTGTTAGCTTGTACGAAAAAGGGTTAGGTAAATCGTTCGGATGCCCATATCCTGAGGTTTCAAATCGTTGACTCAAACACATTAATTAACAAGAGTAATTAAAAAAAACCTACTGCACGGGTTGCAGTTGGTTTTTTTTTAAATTAATTTTAATTAATTTATTTAATTTTAAGTTTTGGAAACACAAAAACAGTGACAACCAATGACTATCACTAATTATTCGTATATTTAAACCGATGCGAATGGTAGCTATCTATTTGAATAGGATAAGTCACATTGTAAAGTTCCTGAACACGGACCAAAACTTAATTGGCCGAGTACCAGATAGATGAAATCTCCCATCCAGGAACTGATGAATTGACATTCGTAATCGCCGTCTATCTAACTCGGCTTATTAAATTCGAGGAAGTAAATATTGTGAGAGGCAGTACAAACGCACAATAAGCTACGTAACATCTTAAACTATTATCTTTCAATAGAGTTGCGCGGAGCGCGACTTATCAAGCAATTAAATCGACATTCGGAAGCCGATGCGGCTTTAATTCCCTGCGAGCACGCTAGTGCTACCAACGGACACTTCTAGGGTCTATCTAGACATATTGGGGTCAAGGGTACATCAACGTGTACCTTCAATATCAGCAATTTCTCAGAACCATGACGTATTAGACCCCACGAGATTAGATAACCAAGTATTTACATAGTATTCAACAAAAGAATGCAAGAAAACCTACATACTCAAGAAACAATTTTTTACTTTTCAGTGATATATGAAGACAACTAAATAATGTGCACCGGAATGTAGCCATGTTTTTTTTCCATAGCATTTCTACAACTGTTTCAGGAAATAAATTTAAAATGTAGGTATGGGATTGACATACTTAATCGACAAATTCATCAATAACAGCCTCAGCCAGCTAGGTGAAATACTACATTTCCTAATCTGAGAATCGTTTCATGCTCAATAACTGAATACAGCTCATGGAATGAAGACAATGGCGCCCATTGCATTACATATCCTCGGAGTCAAAAATAAATAATGGATGTCCTACATACAGGCTGTCAATGTAGATTGTAAACCATCGGAACGCTGTCCAGATATGTGTAGATATACCGTTACAATGACTCCTATACTTGACAAATAACGTTTTGATTGGACGCTCATCTAGCAAATGCTTCGTAAGCTTCTCGGTAGCACACCGCGGCAATACTTCATTTTATTGTACTTTATCAGTATTACTGTGATTTTTAAAGTTCTGAGATACTGAACCATTAACATACAACATAGAGTTGTAAAGAAACGCTATTAAATATTTTAAAAATAACAAACCACCAAGCAACAGCAACTAACTAGTCAAATAAACAAAACTATACTTTCCATTCATTTATTTTCCCTTTGACACATGAAACAGATAAAGGGTGTAAGTGACAGCTTAACGAAAACTCGTACCACGGATTCAGTACATGATTCTAGCTTCCCTAGTGGTGAAATTTTTCATCGGGATTTTCATGAATTTTCCAATTTTTCTTACCTCTTTTTTACCTAATACTGTAATAAAATCATTTTAAATATGTGACTAAACGTAAAAATAAATAAAAATACTGTTATTTCACTGATTTTTCAAAAAGCTGTAATGTAAAGAAAATTTAGATTCGATCGATCGATCGATCAGCTGTTTACTTGCTTGAGGTCACTGACCACTCGCTCGTATAGGTACCTACGCGCCGACAAAAGAAACCGACGCGCTGACGTCACGGCGAGCGCTTTACGTTAGTGTGGTCCAAATACTCGAGTTTACCGGTAATTAGGCAAAACTTCCATTGCCTTGACAAATGTACGAAATTTTTCTGGTATGTCGCTAGTTTAGGAATAATTCAGTCGTTCATAGGACAAAATAATCGGTCGGGTCCAAAAAAGTGTGAATCGCCTTTTGTTAGGTAGGTACTTATCGTCTAAATTTTCTTATTAGCTGTGAAAGTGCATGAAGTGAGAAACTTTAATTCGAGATATTAGACAGTGAGATTATTCTTTAACGCTTCTAAGTTTATTTTTGAAAGCCACTTATCTTTTTATGAGTTTTTGATTTTCTAGCCTTGTGTTTGAGTTTGTTTTCTTCTGGTTGGCGCAAGTTCAACACGCACTTGGGACTTTCCTTTTTCTGCCGGTAGTGTGGTTGCTAGCCGCGGCCAATTACCAGACCAGATCTGAGCCAATTTAGAAATAAAATTTCCAACTGGTTCGTGCCGGGAATCGAATCCGGGACCTTCTACTCAAATCCGAACTCGCTGCCAAAAACTAAACACTGCCCACTGAACAGGGTAATTTAAGATTTAGCTACCTGGCAATACTTTCTTATCAGTAGGCTTTTTTTGTGCGTTTCCGACTAGTGTTTTCAAGCTATCGATAGTTACGTTTATCGATAGCTGGCCCATAAAATCAGTGATACTATTGGCTATTAAAAGTTGATCACTGATTTTATGGGAATGTTACTATTCAGTTACCAACATAATTTAATTTCATTGGAGCCACGATTTATGTATGAGTGCACTCAAGTGCGTCGGTAATTACCAACGCACTTATTTATTTATCTATTAATACATTACCATAGCTAAATTACTAAAAGTAATGTCATTTTTTACTGTGGATGAGATAGACAGACATGGATAAAATGTTATCATGGTTTCTGATTACATTGGCGAAATTAATAACAAGTAATCGTGTTTGGCTATTAGTGCACGATAATCGTAACAACCATAAGTTAACGAATACGATTGCTTTTTTAAGAATTTGCTTCAGAGAATTTCTAATTTGGCTTAGGTCGGGTCTGGTGGGAGTCTTCGGCTGCGGCTAGTAATACCACCCTACCGGCAAAGATGTACCGCCAAGCGGTTTAGCGCACCGGCGCGATTCTGCGTAGAAACATGCGTAGAATAAGTTAGTACGATAACATCCCAGTCAAGTACTAACTTGTAGTGTGTAAAAAAACATCAATTGTCCGCAAAAGTATTATGATGGTTACTAAACTAGGATTTCAAGACACCTGTGTATCATTTTTTTATCGATAACGAGATTTTGCATGGCTGGTCGATACGATACTTTCGATGCGACGAGTATTACCTATTCTATTTTTGTAGTTAGTGTGTATTAAAAAATCCCTACAAATTTTAGGTATTTTCGGCAGTTCGCAGAATTTGTTTTTTGAGAGCGGTCGTGTCACGTGTTTTTGTTCTATTAGTTTTAATTTTTTACGTACTTACGTTTAATTCGTTAATTAATAAAATTACAATAATTTGTGTGTGATAACATTGTGAACTAGGTGATGTGTGTGTGCTGACTGCTGATAGGTTATCTACTTGAAACTGACTCGTTTAGTGATTAGAACTTTTAAAATGCCTCGTGGACCTAACCTAGGCTTCAGTGCGCGTGAATACGGGTTTATGCTTATGTGCTATGGAACTCGACTTTTTTCTCTGGGGCTACATTAAAGATAGGGTTTTCGTAACCGAGTGCAATACAGCAACATAAATGCGGATCGTATTGCAAATGCGTTCGCGGCCCTGCGCGCAGAGTGTGACCGTGATCCCACATGTATGCCTCGAGTTCACGCTGAAACTGCGCTGGGCTAGGATCTGCGAGCAAGTCAGCGGTGGACACTTTGAACCCTATTTGATCAGAAGTGAGAGAGATTAAGGTGAGCTATTTTTTACACTAGAAGAGACATTACTGTAGTAGCTATTAATTTATGAAGTTGGTTTCAATTTCTGTTCTCTTCGCTATACCTACGCAACGCGGTGTAATATGAGAGTAGGTACCTACGTTCGTACCTACTTGCGTACCTACAAAGTAGAGGCAATGAGCAGCGCGGCGTGAGCGCGGCACTTTTGAGTTTCGAATGGGTATCTACCTATGTGAATTATGAAATATTCCGAGCGGTGTGATCGCGTTGTACACAATCCATTGCGCGCTCAAAAATGTCAATATCTGGAATCATTAACTTTCGAGTTCAATTAATTCAGTAACTTTACAGAAGATATTTAATGCAACTTTATCTCAAAGTTTTCGTTACGGTGTCACTTACACCCTGTATAGCAGTAGCGAGGGACCAGAAAGAGACCACTTTACCTTTATCTCTCTCTCATGGTCCCCTCGCTATTTCTATATCTGTTTCATGTGGTTTCATGTGCCAAAGATTAAATAAACGAATGGAAAAAAATAGTATAACTACCAACCTACCAAACAATACTCGCAGATATATCAAACGAACAAATTAATGAACGAAAGAACTAAAGAACAAACAAACAAAACTAAGTAGTTTTTAATTTAGATGTAGTTTCATTTTATAGCTAGTTTTAATTTTTAATTTAAGTTAATTTTATAAATTGTGTGAATATTTTAAAAATAAAATTACGACCTAACTGAAAAAAAAGTAATTAGATGTTACTTTTTTTACAAGCGAGCAAAATTTCTCTTTTTAAATAATAATCAATAATATTGTATAGGATATTGTAGGTACCTAGCTACTTCAGTTTGTGCTTCATTCATGGAACCTCATCATCATCATTGACGACACAATAAATAATTAATCAAGACTCAAACCCAATCACAACAAAAACAAACCAAGTTATCGGCTACTATAATAAGTGATAAACTCACCCAGCACATTCAAAACCAACACTCGTTTTTGTACTGTACACATTAAGCTTTAAGATGTGAGTAGTTTTAGCAACAAACTGTTAAAATGAAAAGAAGGTCATGATAAATAACCAAATTACAAAATGCAAATAGTAACCAAAATACAAATGGCATTAGGTAAATAACAAAGTAGAGTGCCTATAATGGTTCATTTCCAAAAATGTATTTACTACCTTATAGGTGTAATGTTTGGAGAAGTAGGTACTGCTAAGTGCTTAAAAGTCCGGTCCGCCTTCGAACCTAGAATCTTTCTTAAAAGAACCAGTTTTTTTTTTTAAATTGAATATAGGCTTGCGCTTGACGACCATCATGCCTGATGGAAAGCAATGATGAGGTCTAGGATGCAGCGCGCTTGCCTAGAAAATGCCTATTTACTCTTCTCTTGAAGGCACCTAGATTAAACTTGGCTGGAAACACGGAGGCTGGAAGGGCGTTCCACACCTTAGCGGTTCCACACCTTCCACACCTGTAATACAATTTCACATACGTACTTATCACATGTTTCTTTAATCCAATGACTCTCTTTTTCATTTAAGTCTTCTATCGTTTCTAAGAGAATCATTGCGAGTGCACTACAATTAATTTTACTTATCCTGTTGACACTACTGACGCTAATGAACATAATTATTTTTCAACTAAAAGTTTAAGTTAAAGAATGGCACCTACGTCCTCATACTAATAATGCAATAATATAGTTACCGGCAGCCTTATTGGCCATATAACTATGTGTATTTTTCTGTAATTTTTCCTAATAAATGAAAAACTATCAGGCTTTTAGAAGATACTAGTAAATTAGTAATGCCCTTCTGTAATGTGTAGCGTACTAATCGAAAACGGAGCCAAGCATTCGGCGGTTGTCCGCTTGGGACGCTGACTCTACCATGTTATGGCCTATAGAGAAACCCGTTTCGTTTATTCGAAGCGAGTCGACTCGAAAGTTGTACACAAACCTGTACTAACACTGTACGCTGCGGGTCAGGGCGCCTGCAGCGTTGCTGCGGCACTAGCGCCATCATTTACGTCCACTGACGGAAATTAAAGAGAGAGGAATAAAAATGTCCGGCCTAATGACGGGCACGGACCTCTTGCGGCGAATGTGTAATAATTCGCCTCGGGGACACGCCGAGAATGGCTTGTTCCGTTGTGCACCAACCATTATGAGTACCACTTGACATGGTGATTTATTTGCAACTTTTCTTGAAACGAAGTTTCTTTTCGGCCGGTATAGTAGGGGGGATTTCGATATTCGGAGATATAGAATTTTTTTTTGTCATGACGACATGAAGAAAATCTTGAAAATCTCAGTCTTTGCACACTAGTTGGAACTCTTGTTTATAACACATACCTTATCCTACCAAAAATGTCCACTGTTCTATCATGCAATCAGCAAGATTTGGTATTATAAAGCCGTTAGCGCGAGATAGCTCTACTTAGCGCCATCTATCGAGTTGTGGGTGATCTTCGTTTCAATCTAGTGTTCCACAATACTTACGCTTTCTTTTTTTTGACACGATTTGCGTTTGATAATTTTACCTGACTACCCAATAGCATGTTAAACTTACCTATAGTAACTTTAAGGACATTTCGAATTTATAATAAAACGTTTCCTTTAAAAAGCTTCCTTTCTGAAAAAGCTTAATAAATTTTTCAATTATTGAATTGCAATTGGTTTTACATCAGCAGATCGTAAAGGAACATATCAATAACTTATGGCCCGCCTAAATAATTTTAATTATATGTTATTGATAAATTCTGTATCCCGGAGCGCGCCGATACGTCGATAACGCCGCACAATTAGGCGGTGACCTTTGACTTTGTGATTTATTGTGAGAACTGTGAAATTGACATCGGCTTTAGAAATTACTTATGTAAACTCATATTACATTTCCTATTGCTTCAAGGCTTAGAATTATAAAATAATAGTGTAGGGGTATTTCCGAAATTATAAACAGCTTATAGGTACTCTATCTGTATTCACTGAATAATCCCCTTATGGAAAATTCTCGTGCCAATTTTTGTTACCAAACTCCTCCGAAACGGCTGGACCGACTGTTATGAAATTTTCTCTGTATGTTCGGTAAGTCTGAGAGTTCAGACTCTAGGTCGAGAGAGGTCGTAAGCTATTTTTTATATCCCTTATGACAAAAAAACGTTTTCCCGGTCAGCTAGTAATTTATAGGAATAACATCCTGTAAGTGTGTTTAACGCTATAGCAAAAAGATAATTAGTTCTTAAAGCTATATCACATGTATAACGGATATAATATGAGATAGCTCAAATGAAGGGAAAAATATCGTAATAATATTCAGTAACAAGTGTGGGAATGTGATAATAACGGTCATATATAACACGTAATAACTGCATTGAATAAAATTATTGGGCAAAATAAAGCCAACCTGTTAAGATCCAATAAAGACAGTATAAGCACAGCCTCATGAATATCCCAGCTCGGCCGCGGTGTCGTATAATAATCGTGATTTGCTCAGCACGACTTTATAAGCGAAAGAGTGGAAGAAAACTGTGTCCCCGAATGGAGCCGTAAAACTGATTTTCAATTAACGTTAACTTGATGAACTGTCATTATACATTTGGTTACGAACTTTATGGGTAGGTGCTTATGCATAATGAAATGGAAGAGACGGTAAAGACATCATCATCGTATTTGTTTAGGTAATTTTAAGGGAAGAGACGGTAAAGAAAACAACGTATTTGTTTAGGTAATTATAAGTGAGTTTATATTAGACTGATGATTGAACCCCACTCATCATCATTTAGATCAACTGTACGTACATACTAATTTATTAATAATATCCTTCTGCTTTCTGCAATAAATTATATATATCGGCGCAAGGGCCGATGATTGACAGTAATAATGTTGACTCGAATTGATTTTTCTATTTTTAGTTGTCATTTAGATGATTACAAATCATTTAAACGATAGCTGATAGAAATTGGTAATGTTTTGAGTTATCCTTTAGATGATTAAAAATCATTACTATATATATAGCTACTCGTGCTGATTCACTGATTGACTGACTGACTCACTCATTGATCACCTCTCCTGAACAATTTTGTATGAAAAATTTTTTTTTCACGGATGGGGTCGTATAAAAGAAAAAAATTCATTCGGAGGAAAAATACGGAGAGAGCTGATGATTGAGGATTTCGGAGACGGGTGAAGAGCACAGCTAGGGTATTAAAGATAGGTGGGGGGTGCTCGACCAAATGTCATTTGAAATGTCATCCAATTGCCAGTGAGCTGAAAAAAATTTCAAAATGGCGGATTCAAAATGGCCGCCGTTCGAATTTTGTCGATATCTCTGAAAGTATAAAAGATGGAAGAACGGTTTCTTGGAAAAAAGTGATCAGGACCGGAAGGTCTATTGGATGGATAGGAAAAAAATTCAAAATGGCGGAATTTATTTTTTTCATAGAAAATGTATGGGGAATGTTGAAGGGATTTTTTATGGGCGGCAAGACAGCACGCGGGCCACATGTGGCCCGCGCTTCCACGCGCCCTACTAGTTTAAACGATAGCTGGTAGATCTTTGTGATCAAAAATAAAGGTAAAGGTTTTTAAGGTAATTGGTAAATGGTAATGGTAAAAGGTAACGGTAAGGACGGTAAGGTTTTTAAGGTAAATGGTAATGGTAAACGGTAACGGTAAGGTTTTTATTAAAGGTAATTTTGAGGTAAATCAAAGGAAATTTATTAAACTATTATTTTATTATTTGTGGTCAAACTTCCTTGAAACGCCATCTGGCGGTATTGTGTCATGATTCTGGTTGTTTAACGGATGCGCGCGCAATCGTGACGTAATATCGCGCCACCTTCGGAAACGCGAGGTGGGGACGATTTTGTCTTTATTTTTGAGCCGACGCTCTAGTCGGGCCAACACACTCTTGCAATGGCGCTTGTGCCATCAACATCTCTTAATATTGACACAGTTCAATTATTTTCAGTTTCATATTTCTTTTATAAAAATCTCATTTATTATTTAATTTTCATTTTCATATTTGAATCAATATTTTGAAATTATAATAATTTAATTTATTATTTTCATTTCCGTGGTTCTATTTTGACTTTGCTATTTTCATTAATTTTGATATTTAAATAATCACTATTTTAAAATTGTAATAATCTCATTTATTATTTTAATTTTCATAATTTAATCACTATTTTAGCTTTGAACGTAAAAAGTGTGGCCGATGCGGCTTGATAACTGATTTTAAATGCGTGTAACGCTGTGATCGTTTTATTTAAGGCCTCGCACCGTCTTCTAACTTTTGGCGCGCACGCCGCGCCCACATATAGGTACGTAGTACTTAGTTTTATAGACACTCTATTGTTTTTTATTTTCTGACACGGTAGGTAACGTTAAATATTCCACAGAATCTAACGTTATAAAAACTACATAACTAGATACATTAGATTCCGATTGACAGATTGATTGATATGCTTGGACAAATACTATATTCTTGTCTTACCACCGACTCTTATTAATTTTTTGGAAGTTGAAGATTTGCCATGACATGTAATTTTATAATGTTACACAATGTAACAGCAATGGATATTGAAATAATTCGGTGGCTTTCATTCAGTGATTATCACTTTTTGAGAAAGTGAGTAACCCCCTAATTGAGTTCAACCAGGTATGAATGAGTAAGAGGATGCAAGAAAAGTGTAAAGATTTTTTGCCTTTTGAGCTATGGGAGCAACTATCGCTGGCACGATAATTTCGATACACATTGTTTCCAGTCTTAGGCAGAATGCGGAGTTCTCTATTGGGAAACTACGTTTTCAATCCAATTTTAGAGGCCCATGTTTCGAATGGAGCTAACTTTGAACGAGAGAAGACCACCTTGCCCTTTTTACTAAGTTATATTTTTGTTATAGTTGTTGATGCGGGTTCAAGTCCCGTTGGCAGCGATCATTTTGATACACTAGATATAAATAATTTAGAGAAGTGTTTTGTCGCCGAATGCAACATTAATATTTAGAAGCTGTTTCCAAACCCGCCTTGTCCGCGTCCCGGATGGGGTCTGACACTTAACTCGAAATCGAACGACATAATATTTACTATTCATCGTACAATGACTGTACATTTTTAAGTTCACTTTGAAAAGGGTTACACCATTTGACGCCTATGTTTAGTGTTCCTTGAAGGACTATGTCAAAACATTTTTAGGATAAGAATAATAAGAGTTCTCTTTTTTTAATATTAAAAATTGAGTCCACCACTGGTCGCGGATCTTTAACGGCCCAAGCCACCGGTGATCAGGGTTCCAGAGTGAGGAACCTGCTCACAATACGTGCCGTCTCCAGGACCACTGCCTTCTGTATACGGCCCTTCATCCAACAGCCGAGCGAAAGCCTCTTGAGAAGTTGGTCGATGCTTTTCGCTGTAAGACCGTTAACTGAAACTGTTTATTATATTTTGTGTAGTTGAATACAGTACAGTTGGTTCTACGTCTGGACTTCTTCTTGCCACTATTTTTCGGATAACCCTGTATAAATGAACGGTAAGTAGGTACTTTAAGATTATGAGTTGCAACTTGCAAATGGCAGCCAAAGTGCATTGAAAGTTCATTTGAAAGTTAGAAGCAGATGACTATCAACAGGTTAACATATTTCATTAATATCAACTTATCTGAATACATTTAAAAGCGAAAGTTTTAGTTCTTTATTTCTTCAAACACGGAATCTTTACTTTCATATATAAAAAGGTTATTTTTTTGTTCTTCAGTATTAACTTATTAGTTAGGTACTCAAAATTATTTAATCTAAATTACTGAATATAATAGTTACTTAAAGTAATAAGTGGATCTTTGTTACTGAACTTAATAGTCACTTCCTACTATATTTTTATCCCGGGAATATATTATGTTGGATTTCAAATAAAAAAACGAAGTGGTGGAAAAAAAATAGAATAAAAATAAACATCTCAACAATATTGATTTGATTCCATATTTGAGAATTTTACTCAACGTAAACAAAAATAAACTCCCAATTATACGTTTCCAAATTCTATTTCTTCAAGAATATTGTGTTTGTAAACAGCAACGAGTCTTTGTGAAATCCATTCAACATCTGATATAATTGGATGAGGGGATTGTGAAGAGCTCCATCGAAGCGAATGAACTTTTCTTAAGTGACTTGTTGTTATTTGATTTAAGAGGCCACCTTTTTGTGATACGAAACCGAGATTATCATAAGCCTCTGTGAATTAGGACAGTATAGAAGAAGGTAGGCAACGAGATATATCGAGTGGCTTAAAATGTCATGGCCCAGCTCTGATCCGTTATGAAAGTTCATCACACTGTTCATTACTGGATGTAATAACGATTTGGACGGCCACATCATTCTTGTGGACTGGTTTACTGTGATACCATATTATGAATATTAATACTGCTCCTATTTCGAGTTAACAGGGTACGACCAAGTCAACTATAGAGCCTATTATTGTTGTATACGGCAAGTTCAATAAGTAAGTATATATTAGTGAGTACCTCCCTACAATAAAGCTTTTGACACACTTGATAATATATTTTTTTATCTATTTTTCAACTCAATTTTCTATCGAATATTGTAGTAACCAAGTACATCTACCAGCAAAGACGCACCGCCAAGCGATTCGTTCCGGTGCGATGCTTGTAGAAACCATTGGGGATAATTTACTTACCCTTCCAAGTTTAGGCTGCATCATCACTTACCATCAGGTGAGATCGCAGTCAAGTACTAACTTGTATAGAGTAAAAAATTTTTAGGTTGACTGTATTTCTTATTATTGGTAGCTTGTATAAATGTATTATTTATACAAGCTACCAATTTATTTATTATTAAATAAATTGGTAGCTTGTATTAATTAATTATTAATTATTTATTAAATTAATTTATAACTTTTATTTTAACTTACACTTAGAACATTAACATTTAACAAACATAGCTTATTTTGATTTTTGATGATGTTTATTTTGTCTTTTATTAAATTGACTGGTAAAACATCACGTCATCTTAATACAGCCGAGGTAATACAACATACAATCGATATAACTCAGTAGACGTGTTCGACCCGACTCGTTTGACAAAAGACATCGACACTAAAGGCAGCCGCTACCGTCGCACGCCGACCGCCGCTATCTCGAAGCGCTATAATGATCCGAATGTAAGCAGATAAAGGGTTCTAAACAGGGCGGAGTGGCGAAGTGCATTTACAGCTTCATTGTAAGGTTCAACAGTAAGCTATCTGATAACATGGCACTAAGTGGCCGGGCGCTCGCCGCTCGCGCCGGCCGACTCCGGTCGCCTGATGAATTATACAAACACCAATCAGTTAATTATTTTATTCACGTCGCTCAACCTCTTATCTGTCTTTGTGTTCGACATAATTGATATGTTAAGTCGATGGAACAATCGGCCTGTCAAGCCGGAGATAGGCACCGCGTGAGCTTCTCCTGAGAGTCAAAAGCACCCCTCGGTGTCCCGTCGGACTGTTTTACGTCATTTCCGACACAAAGAACTGTCTTAACATAATACTTTATACGTTGGACTACTATTGTCTGTTATGTAAGCCCATTGATCCTTATTAAGTATCAAATCACTGCCTCATATGGCCAATCCGCTGTCACATAATTTAAATCATAACTAGATTTCATATCCATATTTTACATAAGTATAAATAATTCCAAAGTTGCAAACATTAATACTCAAGTCATGCATTATTGCGATTTGTGGCATACCTGATACGACTATGGCAGTGGAAGGGCGCAGCAAAGGTATTTCGTGGCTGGAATCTGGAGATGGGTCCAAGAAATAAAAATACGTGTGTTCAGGTCTGGTCGTCGCTTGGAAGGGACGAAAAATATAATTGTCAAAAAGAGTACAAAAGTCAATGTCAAAAAACTACATAATACGACTAGTCTGTGATGCTTGATAAGAATGCATATACTTTATGAGTAAAACCACAGAGTCATAACACTTCCCCTCATTCTTATCAATTGTACATTTATAGATACATCAGCAAGCTCAAAAATTAAAGCTTATTAAAGTTAAAGCAATTCAAAATAAGTCTTACTTAAAATATAGATAATCACACTATGCACATTTATTATGTACATTAATGTATATCAGTCGTTTATTACAAACATTTCAAATTCAAATCTTGTAAGAAATACAAAAGTTTAGCTTTACTTATAGGCTTAGTAAGTACATCAGCTGTCATTTTTTCAGTCGGTAAATACTTAACAGTTATATTATACTTAGATATAAGATCCTTAACAAAATGGTAACGTATGTCTATATGCTTGGTGCGTCTATGCGAATACTCTTTAGCCAGCAGCAATTTATGTGCACTCTGATTATCATTAAAGATTACAATATCTAAGTGTTTATCTAAAATTTCCATCAAGAAATTCCTAATAAAACACAACTCTTTAGTAACATCGCCTATGGCTAAATATTCCGCCTCTGTGCTGGACAAAGCTACGCATCGCTGCTTTCTAGCTTCCCAGCTAACTACACTGTTACCTAATTTTATAACAAAGCCTGTATATGATTTTCTATCACTTATATCATTTCCCCAGTCAGCATCTGTATAAGCAGTTATACTTAAAGCATTACTTTTATAAAAACAAAGTCCTAAATTAACAGTACCTGCTAAATATCGCAATATTCGTTTAGCAGCTACCCAATGACTTTTATCAAAAGCAGTTAAATATTGGCTTAGCTGACTGCAACTATAAGCTATATCAGGCCTTGTGCCAACCGACAAATACATTAGACAGCCTATTAATTGCCTAAACTGATAAATATTGTCATCTAAATGTTCACTTGCTGATTTTTCAAGTTTGCTATTAACAATCATAGGTGTGGATACATGCTTACAGTCAGACATTTTAAAACGTATAAGTAATCTCTTAATATACTCAGACTGATCCAGAGTTAATACATTCTTATTTCTAACAACACGTATACCTAAACAACTAGTAATTGAACCAAGATGCTTAACAGTAAAATTTACACTTAATAAGTCAAACAAATCTTTAGTATTGCATGTCGAGAAAATATAAAAATCGTCAACGTAGAGAGCTATGATTGTGAGATCCTTATCATTATTTTTCTTTACATAAACACAGGGCTCACATTTGCTCTGAACAAATCCATTAGTCGACAGCAAAATATGCACCTTTATGTTCCACATTCGACTAGCTTGCTTGAGTCCATATATACTTTTCTGAAGCATACACACCTTACTCTCATCACAGACAAAACCTTTTGGTTGCTCCATATAAATCGTTTCATTCAAATCGCCATTCAAAAATGCAGTCGTCACGTCAATATGTTCCATAGACATATCTAAATGATGTGCCAACGAAAATAGAGTACGCAACGTCGAATGACGCACTACAGGTGAAAACGTATCTGTATAATCTATGCCTTCCTTCTGGGTAAAGCCGCGAGCAACTAAGCGAGCTTTAAACCTATCAAAGTTACCCGACGTATCATGCTTAAGTTTGTATACCCACTTGCATTTTACAACATTAGTGTCAGAAGGCCTATCCACCAACTTCCAGACCTTATTCTGTAGAAGTGAGTGATACTCTTCCTCCATAGCTTTTTGCCACTCAGACGAGTTTGATGATGCTATTGCGTCTTCATATGTTTGTGGCTCCTCAAATAAAGAACTGGCGTACATACCAATTTCATAATCGCCAAATCTCACAGGCGGTTTACCCCGTGTACTGCGAATAGGGCGGCCGCTGACAGTCACAGACTGCTCTGTACTAGTCGCACCTTCCCCTCCAACTGCTGGATCCTCGCGACTCGCCGGCTGCGCCTCCGGTTGGTCAGCAGAAGACTCAGCATTGCAGTCATCACCGGACTCAGCATCTTTAAATTCACATGAAATATTGTGTGATTTATCTACATCAATATTAGACTGACTTTCATTGTGGATTGACTGACTAGAATTATTCAAATTATTATTATCATTACTATTTAATTCATCATTATAATATTCATTATTATCACAGTTCAAATTATTATTGTATTCATGAGATGAGAATATTGAGATTATATTTTTATTATTATTAGGATTATTCATGTCAATGCATTTAAAATCCTTATAAAATTTATCTTCAATAAAATGCACATTTCTTGATAAAATTACCTTCCTAGGATTAGATGGGTCTATAAGTCGGTAACCTTTAGTTAATTCTGAATAACCAACAAAAATACACAATTTTGCTTTAGCGTTCAATTTACTAGTACGAGTAGGCTCAGGAATCAATGAATAGGCAATGCATCCAAATACACGAAGGTGTCCGAGACTAACAGGATGTCGGGACCATACCTCCTCAGGCACCTGTCCTGCCAACGCCGCTGTGGGGCTCCTGTTTTTCAAATAAATTGCTGTCATAACAGCCTCACCCCAAAAACGGTTGCAAAGACCTGCCTGTACCAACATGCACCTAGCCTTTTCAATCAATGTTCTATTAAGGCGTTCAGAGACACCATTCTGCTGAGCACAATACGGTACTGTAAGTTGGTGAGCTATTCCTTCCTTTTCTAGGAATTGCTTAAACCTGTCATTGCAGTACTCACCACCATTATCAGAACGCAAGCATTTTATATGCAATCCAGTCTGCTTTTCTACATAATTCTTAAAATGGATAAAACAATCTAAAACATCAGATTTTTTCTTTAATAAATATCCAAAGCTTTTACGAGAGAAATCATCAGTAAGAGTTAATAAGTACCTTGCGTCACTCCAGCTCAAGTCCTTGAAAGGTCCAGACACATCACTGTGCAGTAGTTGCAAAGGCTGGTTAGCCCGTCTCGTTGATCCTTTTGGATAGGCCCTGGCCACAGGCTTCCCCTCAAGGCAGGCAACACACGGAGTTAAATCCTTGTCAACCTGAAACGTGATCTTACGGGCTGCATCCTGCCCAAGCAAACGCATACCTCTGACACTAAGATGGCCCAACCTTCTATGCCACAAATCAGCATCTTGCATTATATGACTATGACTCACAACCAGTGATCGCTCTTTGACAGACACACTGTTCAATCTGTACACACCCTTACATAAATTAGCAGACATAATATGATTGCCTTGTATACTACAACTGTCATAAATAAAACACCCATCATCCTTAAAAACAACAACCAAACCTTCATTACACAAATTACTGACAGAAAGCAAGTTTTCAGACAACTGCGGAACATATAAGACATTATTTAAAGTTTTAGTAAAACCGTTTATGCTTACATGCATATCTCCTACACCAGAGCTCTCCAGTTTGGTCCCCTTATCAGCACAAGTAATTTCAATTCTATTGGTCTTTAAATTACATAGTAAGTTAGCATTATTACACATGTGAGATGACGAGCCACTATCAACTATTAGACCTGTGCTCTGCGAAGTTGCCAGAAAAGATGAAGCAAATACAGTCTGTTCTGCATCCTTTTTGTTCTTTTCTGTCTTTTGTCTCTTCAACTTGAAACATCGGGCCTTCACATGTCCCTGCCGTAGGCAAAAACTACAGACTATTTTCTTTTTGTTGAAATTCGTAGCAAAAAGTGCACTACTGGATGAACTACTAGGCTGGTTTTCAGTCTTGACCTTTCTGTATTCTTCTTGTATCAGGCGAGCACGCACTAGCTCTGAAGATAAAGCATTTGTCATCGATGCTGTCTCCAAGGCTGACACGAGTGTATCAAATTCCTGAGGGAGCCCGGAAAGTAATATTTCTGCAATTTCTTTATCCTCGATGACCTTTCCTATGTCCGCAAGTTGCTGCACGAGAGTAAATACAGCTTCAATGAATTTTGTCATATTTTCATATTGGGTATAATCAACCCGATGAAGTTGACGGAGAAGTGAAACTCTTCGGAATAATCCTTTGTCTTCAAAGACAGATTGAAGTTTTTCCCATGCTGCTTTAGCTGTCGTAATTCCGTATAATATTTGATAAAGAGTAGGTTTTAGGCTTAATGATATTCTAGCTAATGCCTTCGCGTCTTTAATTGTGTCTTTTTCAGTGCCTAAGACGCTATCCCACAGACCTTCCAGAACGAGAGAATTTTTAACTCCAAATTTCCAAGTGTTATAATTGGAAACACCGTCCAATTTTTCGATGTTAATTCCACCATTAATTACATAGTTTGTGGTCGACGACGAGCTGGATGAGATTGGATCACCCAGTCCTGGTGCCATTTGAGGTTATAAGCACGTTCACGTGCTCGATTAAGAAATGTTTGTAATTATATTCTGCCACGTACCTCTTCTCCTGGGGCAATAACCTGATACGACTATGGCAGTGGAAGGGCGCAGCAAAGGTATTTCGTGGCTGGAATCTGGAGATGGGTCCAAGAAATAAAAATACGTGTGTTCAGGTCTGGTCGTCGCTTGGAAGGGACGAAAAATATAATTGTCAAAAAGAGTACAAAAGTCAATGTCAAAAAACTACATAATACGACTAGTCTGTGATGCTTGATAAGAATGCATATACTTTATGAGTAAAACCACAGAGTCATAACAATACCTACAATTAATGAACATGTATTATTAACTTAAATGTCAGCTATAATTTATGGAAAGTGTTCCATTAATAAGGAAATAAGCATGGTTAAGCCACCATAACAAGTATAGAGAAACCGTCAAGGTACTAATGTAATCCGTTTTTGCAAAAATGGCATTAAAATAATACTTACTAGAGTAGAAGCTGGTCAAGTTATGAGATCAATAGGCAGTAGACTTTTTTTGTCCTTCTCCCTTTTACGAATACATACGTTGGTGGGTGCGACAGGCAGCATACTAAAAATTACATAGGTATAAAATATACCTACCTACATCCATTGTAGTTTCTGATCAAATTAAGAAATGGAAATTATGAGCAACTCTTGGGAATCTACCGAGAAAATAGCCCCTTCGCACACGTAATCGTAATCCGCGCGTACGACGAGAGCGATACGAGCACGAACATGTTCTAAAAATCCGCATAGGTACGAAGCGGTGTTGCAGCGAATCGTAGAAAGTATTTATTGTCATTACGATAGCGTACCTACTAACGTAAAAGAACAGGCGTAAAAAGTTATCTTTTCATTATTTTCTTTAAAAAACACCTGAATTTAACTGAATTTAAATTTCGACTTAAATTAACTTTCAATAGGACTGAAAAAATAATTTTCATCTCACCCGCTCGGAAAAAGGATTTTTAATGCCTAAAATGCGGGCGGAAAATGCTATTATATTCCCTAGGGCCCAAAAGAATTTTCATTTCCGCCCTAGGGCGAGAAAGTAGTATGAAAATACCTTCTCGCCCTAGGGCCGCAAAGCATTTTCAAATTCGAACATAAAGTACTCTCGCATTGCGTCTATAATGTCAAAAGCTGAAGACTTTTTTTTTAATAACGCATACGGTCAGTAGCGAAGTTCGACCCCAGAGTTTGTATAGGTAGGTACATTACTTTTTTGTTTTTACATTTACTTGGAATATCAATAAAAATAATAACTCCAATTTAGCTTTCTTAAAGAAATCATCTAATTAAATCCATAATATTTACTTATTGTTTATCTAATTATTGTTATTTTTTTTTAATCTTCTATTATTTTTGGTTCATAGAAGTTGATGTTTCTGAACGCATCCAAAATAAAAGTAGAAAAAAGTTTCTCAATTTTTTTTTCTAATCATGTTAAATAATAATAATGTCTTGTTTTTATTCATTATTGTTTAGTAATAAGATGAGTGATGATTTAAGGTGGATTTAATTAAGTGAGTGCAGTTATTGCAGACAACATCTAACATACTTGCAATGCCGATACAAGTGTTCTTCTAGTAATTTTCCTCGCTGTGGTGAGATGAAAAATTTTGTGTTATGTACGGCCGCAAATTATTTTTGGGTCTCGTGTCCTTTAAATGCCTCGCTATGCTCAGGATTCTATTCTTTGAACCCCTCGCTGCGCTCAACCCTAGAATCCTTCGCCTCTCAGCATTCAAATTTGACACTCGGCCCAAAAATCCATTTTGCGGCCTTGCATAACAAATAACTATTAATTCGTCAAACTTGTTGAAGACTACCCTTGTCTATATAATCATTATACGTCTACGCGACGCGCTACAATTCGTTTGTGCAACACAGCAGATGCGACTACAGGTACGCAAAGCGTTTTACTTGTAACAGTACGCTTATGATACGACTACGCTTACGACCCGTGTGCGAAGGGGCATTGTATACAATAAACGCACACCAACCCTTAAAAAGTTCGTACGACTGTAAAAATCGTGTTAGCTCTGGATAATTGCCAGTTGAGCATAATTAATACCTAAGTGGCGCACGCGCCCGCGCAACCGCGTCGTAAACATTCCGCTTCGGATTTATTTGCCTCCATAAGACTCGGCAATTAAGTCATACCCTTTTAAAGTGCCTCTGCTTCGCCCGTCCGAATGACTTAACTTATCTGAAACGCATACGATTGAATTATTAGTAGCAATTAAAGACGTCTCAAAATATGTTTTATCAATATTTTAATACAGTAGCTGCTTATGTATTCAAATTTTATGTACGCGTGACTGAGTTCATTAGAGAAATACGTTCGGCGTATAAAAATAATCGGGGTCTTTAGATTAAGGGCTCGATTATATTTCTGCCTCACCCAAAGGATACATGTACTTGTTACGTAAGTACCTACTAGTTGCGTGACCGAGCATTGCTCGGTAGTATTACCTACAACAACTAACTACTTTCCAATAGATGGCTGCAGGAGTTTACTGTAATAGTTTTACTTTAGCGCCAATAGATGTCAGGTATAGATTTATATAGTTTTTTTTGATAAATACGTCATTTTCTAAAAATGAATCCTAGCTAGATCAATTTATCGCCCCCAAAACCCCTTGTATGCTAAATTTCATGAAAATCGTTCGAGCCGTTTCCGAGATTCAGATTATATAGAAATATATGTATATACATATATTATATGTATACAAGAATTGCTCGTTTAAAGGTATGGGATAGGAATAGATTCCAGGAAATCGTGGTAGAGTCCATCTGCCGGAAAACTAAGAATTGACTGCAGTTTATACCTAGTGGTACCTAGTTGATATTATCTCATTTACCTAGGCAGAACGTAGGTACCTATTATTATCATAATTTATACGCAAGATAAAGATTACATAAATAGGTATCTTGATATAAAATCACGAAAAATAATAGCCGGATTATTTAAAATGACATAATATTTTATGAACTAAAACTTTATTAGAAAATATACTACCAAATAAAAACAAGTTTTTTGATTATAAAGTTGTACGATAGAAGCTGTTAAAAATACAATCGATGTTTTCTCTAATTTCATACTTCACAATATTATTTAAAATGCACCTACCTACTGCTCCAGTTAATAATAAAAAGAGATTTTATGAAACTAATAAACGTTAAACTGTAGTAAAGTGAAAATGATTTGGTCAGACCACTCCATTTCGTAATCTCCATAAAGCCTTCAAAGTCTATGACGACGATATCAAGAGCGTCCGAGTCACATGTAGATGGTTGATGGCTTGCATCACAGGAATGTACCCGGATAGTGGCGTTTGTGCACTACATCCGAAAAATGTCGGAACGAGAAAGGCCTCCATTCCAGAAAACGGCCGAAATTTGTGTAAGAGTTTTGACTTTTCATAAGAGCATGAAAATTAGGCCTATACTCTATAAAAATTTGCCTCATCCTGCCTCCTGATTGGCTACTAAAACATGAGTAACAATTTCAGCTAATCGGAAAGCAAAATTTCACGCGCTGATTACTATCCGAATAGGGTAACGAAACGTGAAATGCCGTACCTACTGAAAAGTACGAATATGTGGCCAAGTCCATTTGCAACATATCTACGGCATTTCCTCGACCCCAGTGTGTAGAAAATATAATTCCTTTCAGTGTTACGAAGCGCTGCTCTAAACTCCGTTGATTGCTGAAAGAGCGAATTTTGATTGATGTGATAGGAAGTAGGAAAATCCCAGAAGTGCAATATGAAGCCATGAAGATTTGGTTGTAATGAGTTTAATGTAGCCCTGTCAGAATAAACATATGCATAGGGCGGACGGCGCGAAAAAATATCGCCAATTTATCGGTGCCAAAAATGCTTGTTTTGCCACTAACATTAAGGTAACACTTTAGTTTGCTCAGCGTCCACCTATAGAATTTTGACAGATAGGCAACTGTTGACTTGTACGATAAAGGTTTACGTAAATCGTTTGGATGCCCATATCCTGAGTTTTCTTATCTTTGCCTGTGTGGCAATTAAATTACAGTAGACGTGTGATGACTGTCGCATCAATATTATATTTGTGAATTAGAATTATTATAGAGTACCTCGATTTCGGATCACACCCAGTGCACACGTGCCCTGCATAGTGTTGGATTAATAATAATTCGTAAATATTTTAATATTCATGAGTTCGGTGCACGTCGCACGGGTCAAACGCTCGCTTGCTAGTGATGCATCTTAATAATGCCCAACCAATATATTATGTAGGTGTTTACGCGAGAGTAGCTGGCGCGAGCGTCGAGCCTATTGTGTTGTATTGAATCGTGTTCTCTCTCTCTAACCCGCGGAAGCCCTCATCCGCGCGTCTCGCTCACGCTTTGGTTACGGCGAGTTTTTTGTATCGAATCGTGCGCTCCCGCTCCAACTCGCGGAAACGCCAATCTTCCTATCCCGCTCGCGCATCGGTCGCCGAGATTTTTTATGCCTGCAATGACGCGGCGACTTCGGTGCGCTCCAGTATTAAGCACGATACGAGTCAGCTAGCAACAGCCTTGCGTGCGGCTGGGTTTTTTGCGGCGCCCCTTTTGCCCCGGCGGTTTGTACCCCAAGAAACGTACTTCTTGGACCGCGTCAATTCTTGTAGACAGTTTTATGTGGGGGCGCGACCTTTTGTGCGTATTCGTGAACTCATCTTGTGGAGCGAGTCTGCTGTCGACCGACAAACTTAACGGTCCCCCGCGCGTGGCTGAAGTAATTTGATCACTTGTCGTCTTTGAAACGCGTAGTCGCGAGACGTAAATTACTACGTTTGAGTAGCCACGTTTATATTTGCGCGGGTGTTTAGTTATCGAATAACTGCGCAACGGGACGCCCGTTTTTGAGGCGCCTGAGTCGTTTTCGTGCCGCGGTTTGTTTTCCCCGGACCTGATTGTTTGGGGACCGCCTCGACTTGCGCTGTGATATCGCTGGGTTTTTTGGACATTGCACGCGTGTTTGTGACATTGAGTAGTGGTTGTCCCGGCCTTTTTTGGGAGTTCGCTACGCTCGCCGGAGCCACCTAGTAACACGCGTGTCCAGCCGCGAGGCTCAGATAGTGCATTGTTGCGAATTATTGAAATACTTTCTGAGCGGCGAGAAAGTTCGCGGTAGTTAAATAATTGTGGACCGCGCTGATATTAACCGTTGACCTTGTGGTGTGTCGTGAATCACGTACTTTATTTATTCGCTTGAGTGTTTGTTGGAGTTTGAGGCCAGCCTGAACGCTTGACATATCTTGACCGTCGCGTTCATTGTTGCGTGTTGTGATCCACTGTGCTGCTGCATTGAGCACTCCACTCATAGGAGGCGAACGAACGATTGGAGCTGTGTTCGTGTTTGACGTGTCTGGGAGCTGATTGGTGCAGAGGCCCTACGGTTGCAAGCCCCACACACACACCTACACACACATTTACACTTTCACGCCACATACTGTCCCACATCCACTACAGGGGGCGTCGCATCGAGTATCGTCGCATGCATCAACCAGGTTAGTGTCCTTCTATTTTTCTTGTCTATGTGATTCTATTGTCGAAGGCTGTCGCTGCCCGAGTTGACGATTGCCGTAGTAGTCTAGTAAAAGTCGCTGATTACTATTTCCACTGATCGACTAGTGAGACTCGATTACTATCCGACTCGGATTGGATGCCGTCATCCGACCCGAGACTGATCGTACACTAGTGATCCCGCGTAGTCTCACTAGTCGGTCCCCCCTCGACCTGTCCGGGCTCGTTCCTCTATGGGCCCGGGAACTGAGCTCTCGTCTGGACAGGCAAGGGGCCGTAACACGTGGTAGCAGAGCGTGGTTTCGCGCCTTTTGGTTAAGCGGCTTTTACACGTTCGGCGCGTCGATATCGATATTTGTTGCGCGTATTTAATTCGTCGCGTATCTCTGTCGGTCACACGTTTGTAGGCGCGGTACGCCACGTGTCGGACCGATACGCCGCGTTAACGGCCACAGATTATTGTACCGCTACACCACGCGTTTTTGTAGCAACGCCGCGTTTATTTACCGCGTGCCGCGCGTTTGTTAACCGCGACCTTGATTAGCGTTCTGCACGTGTTGGTGTTTGCATCTGTGCTTGTTCTACTTCCTTGTTGTTTTATTTTTTGGTTTCGTGCTTCCTTGTAATTATTCTCGCGCAGTCTCGCCATGCCTTCGCATAAGCCTCCGGTGCGCCGTATGCAGGATGAGCTGCGGTGGGCAGCTAGCGCGCATGCGCTTATTACTCGTCCAGACAGGACGGCTAGCTTGCTCCACCGCCTTGAGCAGCTCCCAGCCAGACGAGCCCATTTTGAAGAGGCCTATTCGGAATTCCTTGCTACAGTGGAGGACGACGTGGCGCGAGAATCGGCCCAGAAGGACTACGAACAGTTCTTCGAGTTCACAGACGATGTGCTCGAGGCTGGGGCCAAAATGAATCGTGAGGCTCGAAAGAGCATTCTGTGCGAGTCGCCTCGCCCGCAGCCGCAGCCCGCCCTATTGGGTCGGCTGCCTACTTTGGACCTTCCACACTTTGGTGGGCGGCTTCAAGACTGGATGGGGTTCATCTCCATCTTCGACAGTCTAGTCCATACCCGCCGCGACCTATCCCCAGGCCAAAAAATGGCCTATTTGCGGACCTCCCTTCAAGGGGAGGCACTGGGGGTAGTCTGCCATTTGAAGTTGTCTGACGCCAGCTACTCCACGGCCAGAGAACTCCTCGAGAGGCGCTACGCCAATGTGCGCCGCCTTGCTGACGCGCACATGATGGAGTTAATATCCCTCCCGGTTTTGAAAGACCTAGCACGTCTCCGGGAGGTGATCATTGACCCAGTCGTGGTTGCTTGCAACGCCCTTCGACAACTTGACTTACCGGTGGATCAGTGGTCCTTCTGGCTTCTTCACCTGGTTCTGTCCCGCCTGCCTCTCGATCTGCGGATCCGATTTGAAGAGAGGTACGGCGGGGACGGGGCTAACTATATACCCCCGTTCAGTGACCTCTTAAAGTTCCTTGAGGAACAGAGCCGCCAGGTGGAGAATGCCGTGGCCTCGGGAACACCGGCAAAGGAGCCGGCTCGACCGACGCCACCTTCTAAACCCACGACTTCCACCAGGGGTTCCAAGCAGCCAGAATTAGCGCAGGAGACTGGACGCCGCCCAATTCTAAACTTTAGTGGTCTTGCTGCGACCGAGGTGACCCCCTGTCACTATTGCCGTGCTTCTACGCACACGACGACCGACTGCCCTAAATTCTTGGAGAGACCGCCCAAGTCACGTAGGGCCATCGCAAGGGAGCGCCGTTGGTGCTACTCTTGCTTAGGTGGGCACTTGCAACGCAACTGCCAGCACCAACGGCCTTGCCCACATTGTCAGGGCAACCACCTTCCTATTCTTTGCCTCGACCGCAATGGCGTCGGTAGGCAGGAGGTGGTTGAGCAGACACCCGGCAGGAGTGGAGTCTCCTCACCGGTCACAGGCCCAGCCGATAGACGGCGTGGTGACACTTTCAGTTCGGCCCCTGGTTTTGATAGGGCTTCACCCCCCCCTCGGGCGGGGGTGCAGCCCTCCAGGGGCGGGGGCGTTCCGCCCTCTGTCAACCCTGAGGGAGGTTTTGCCGTCGCTCAGCCTGATCCAAGGAGGTCCTCCCCTCCTCTGGCTGAATACCCCAGGCTGGAGCGACACCTCCCTCGATGGTCTGGACACCCCCCTCCGCACTACGTCGTCCCGCGGCTGTCGTACCAGGCCAGACCCCCTCAGACCGGGAGGGACGCTTGGGTGTGCCCTGGGGGCACCACACCTCTTGATGTGATAGAAGTTCCCCAAGAAGGCCCTTACGAGCGCCCAAGGCTAGAGGAGTTGCCCGAAAGGGGCAACTCCCGTTGACTTACTGCTGCCTTGGCTCCCACCACCGCCACCTCACCTGACAATTTGAACGACCATAAGCCGGTCTGCCAGACTGTACTTTTACCAACGGCTTTGGTCAGGGTGTTTAACCCGAAGGGTGAGTGGCTAATGGTACGCGCGCTGCTAGATCTCGGATCACAGCGCTGGATTGCGTCGTCGTGGTGGGTGAGCGCTTCAGGGCAAGTCTCATTGCACCTTGTCCTAGCTAAGTGCAAGGTTGCATCTATCAGGTCTCGTCTAACAATCTCTAAGTTGAACTTGTGGAGCCAACTATTGACCCGGTTACTAAACCACGTCCACGCTTCTTGGAAGTCTCTGGTAAACATGGTGGACGTTTTTGCGTGGTCGGACAGTGAGATTGTCCTGTGTTGGCTCCGGACTTCGGTCCATAATCTTGGCATTTTTAAATACTCATGCGGGTTGCAATACCCTCTCAGCCATTTGCAGCGTGAGTTTGGATTTGGCAGGCCGACGAACCATTCGAAGCGTGATCTTCAACTGTATTGCTTGCTATCGTTTGGAGGCATCCATTGCATAGCTTGTGCTGAGTGACCTGCCTGCGGACCGCGTAAAGGCTGCTCGACCTTTCGCTGGTGTTGGAACCAATTTGCCGGTCCTTTCTTAGTGAAGAGCTCTAACCTTAAGAATGCTCGGTCTTTTGAGGCCTACTTGTGCGTCCTTGGTTGCCTTGCAACCAAGGCAGTCCACTTGGGACTTGTCAGTGCCCTCAGCACGGAGGCGTTCGTGGCCACTCTGGGCCGCCTCGTGAGCCGTCGCGGCCTACCCGATTTGGTTCGGACAGACTGCTGGACTAATTATAAGGGAACCAATCGTTATTTGAAGGAGGTCGTCGACTTACTTGTTGAGAGCAAGCACTGTGTAGGCACCGCCATGTCTAGAATGGGAGATCTTGTTATGCTTAAAGAATCTAATCTACTCCCACTATTTTGCGTCGTGGACGCATTGTTAAACTGTTATTTGGATCGGATGGCGTTCCGCGGGTGGCCGAGGTATTTGTAGGGGACTCAGTATTGCAACGTGCCGTGGTCACGTTGTCCCAACGGCCTATTGATTAGCGAATCTACATTCTTAGATTCGGAGCGGGGGATTGTTTACGCGAGAGTAGCTGGCGCGAGCGTCGAGCCTATTGTGTTGTATTGAATCGTGTTCTCTCTCTCTAACCCGCGGAAGCCCTCATCCGCGCGTCTCGCTCACGCTTTGGTTACGGCGAGTTTTTTGTATCGAATCGTGCGCTCCCGCTCCAACTCGCGGAAACGCCAATCTTCCTATCCCGCTCGCGCATCGGTCGCCGAGATTTTTTATGCCTGCAATGACGCGGCGACTTCGGTGCGCTCCAGTATTAAGCACGATACGAGTCAGCTAGCAACAGCCTTGCGTGCGGCTGGGTTTTTTGCGGCGCCCCTTTTGCCCCGGCGGTTTGTACCCCAAGAAACGTACTTCTTGGACCGCGTCAATTCTTGTAGACAGTTTTATGTGGGGGCGCGACCTTTTGTGCGTATTCGTGAACTCATCTTGTGGAGCGAGTCTGCTGTCGACCGACAAACTTAACGGTCCCCCGCGCGTGGCTGAAGTAATTTGATCACTTGTCGTCTTTGAAACGCGTAGTCGCGAGACGTAAATTACTACGTTTGAGTAGCCACGTTTATATTTGCGCGGGTGTTTAGTTATCGAATAACTGCGCAACGGGACGCCCGTTTTTGAGGCGCCTGAGTCGTTTTCGTGCCGCGGTTTGTTTTCCCCGGACCTGATTGTTTGGGGACCGCCTCGACTTGCGCTGTGATATCGCTGGGTTTTTTGGACATTGCACGCGTGTTTGTGACATTGAGTAGTGGTTGTCCCGGCCTTTTTTGGGAGTTCGCTACGCTCGCCGGAGCCACCTAGTAACACGCGTGTCCAGCCGCGAGGCTCAGATAGTGCATTGTTGCGAATTATTGAAATACTTTCTGAGCGGCGAGAAAGTTCGCGGTAGTTAAATAATTGTGGACCGCGCTGATATTAACCGTTGACCTTGTGGTGTGTCGTGAATCACGTACTTTATTTATTCGCTTGAGTGTTTGTTGGAGTTTGAGGCCAGCCTGAACGCTTGACATATCTTGACCGTCGCGTTCATTGTTGCGTGTTGTGATCCACTGTGCTGCTGCATTGAGCACTCCACTCATAGGAGGCGAACGAACGATTGGAGCTGTGTTCGTGTTTGACGTGTCTGGGAGCTGATTGGTGCAGAGGCCCTACGGTTGCAAGCCCCACACACACACCTACACACACATTTACACTTTCACGCCACATACTGTCCCACATCCACTACAGGGGGCGTCGCATCGAGTATCGTCGCATGCATCAACCAGGTTAGTGTCCTTCTATTTTTCTTGTCTATGTGATTCTATTGTCGAAGGCTGTCGCTGCCCGAGTTGACGATTGCCGTAGTAGTCTAGTAAAAGTCGCTGATTACTATTTCCACTGATCGACTAGTGAGACTCGATTACTATCCGACTCGGATTGGATGCCGTCATCCGACCCGAGACTGATCGTACACTAGTGATCCCGCGTAGTCTCACTAGTCGGTCCCCCCTCGACCTGTCCGGGCTCGTTCCTCTATGGGCCCGGGAACTGAGCTCTCGTCTGGACAGGCAAGGGGCCGTAACAGTAGGTACCTACTAGATACTCGGTTACAACACTATGAGGTAAAAAACAGACTAATAAAGTGACTCTATTGCACGTTATTTGTCTTACGAATATTATAAATGTGACTGCCTTGTTGGCTTTTAAATCTCAGGTTATCACCATCATATAGATATTTAATGATTTACTTACGGACATATTTAGTAAGGTTATTTGTAGGAAATAAATTAATTCCATCGGAATTGAAATGAATTGTAGGTACCTACATATAATATGCTTAATTTCTACCATGATTTGAAAGAATATATCTATAACCTACATCATCCAAATTGGAACCACTGTTTTGATTTTAAGGAATCCGAAGGCAATTTTAAAGTTTTGCGAAATAAAAAGTGTATGTGTTATTCTAGGGTATTCCAATTGAAACAGCCACATCGGTAAAATAGCTGTGGTCTGAAGAAGTAGGTACCTAAAACATATACAAACTATTGCACTTTAATTTTAATAAGATAGGATATCGTTAAAAACCGAAAGTATCGATTTGACGGCGGCTTTTACTAATGACAAAAAGATTAATAATATATAGAACTCAAAATGTCGAAGCATATTAATTTATTACATGTAAATTAATTTATGACCACGTTCTTATCCATTTAATGATGATCTTTATACCTAGTACAAAAATACGAGTAAGCTTTATCTGAAGTAATAAAGAATAATGTCTCTATTTATTGGGACTTTTCAATTTTTTAATTGTTCAATTATCATCTGATACATTACAGTCATTACAATTACATACCTAGGTACTAAACTTCCAGGTCAAACAAAACCCAAAGAACAGTGAATATTTATTGACATGTAAGTACGTATTAGTGCATAATTGCAGACATTATTCTTAATATTTTTTGCATGATATTACATCTAATGTAGACAAATCGTGGCTCGATCTCAGAATAATTCATTCCATGATGCAAGTCAGAGGCTACACTAATATTATTTACCTATCTACAAACGACGCGACGAAAAGATTCGGAATAAGTATGAAGTAATACGGTCTATTATTACCTAGTTTGCCAAATATGCTAGAATCTTTTTCATGAATAATTAATTAAAAAATTAAAAAGTGCGACTGTCTGTGGTAAAACCACTTTTTCCAAAAAAAACTATGTTAGGTACTCAGAATGATAGAATTCTAACGATACCCCATACGTCCAAATCTGTTCAGCCGTTCAGAAGTTATGGTGGAATAAAGAAACTCACATACATACATACATACCTACATACATAAACCCTAAAAATATTACACTCCTTTTTTGGGCCGTCGTGTAAAACTAAGTACCTATCTATACATACATTAACTTTATAAATAAGTTATAATATGTCTGCACGTACCTATGTTATAAAATTAGGCGGAATAGATTTCACCACTTAATAAAGGCTATTACATGGCAGCAATTACATGCTCCGAATGTTTTGTTTTGAGATAATTTTCACTTTATGACTGTCAAAATGTAGTAAAATCCAAGAAGCTTTGTCATAAAATACACGTTAATAACGTAATATATGTAATCAAACACCAGTTACTCTTGTTTAATCTTAGAACCGAATACGAGTACGTTAACTCATAAAATGAAATTTTATTAGTAACAGTATAATATGTTACTTAATATGTGCTAACTTCTAACCTTTAGTATAGCTAAGTATATTAGATCGTCTATTCTAGAAATGAACGTCATTCCACTACATTATTCTTTCAACGCATAAGCGTAAACACGTGGAGGGGCTCACATTTTTAGATAACTAAGACGATCTACCACGCACAATTTATAATACTGTATAATTACTACAAAACATACAACCATTATCATAGAATTATAGGACCCTCACAAAAATATAATACTTATAATAGGAGTCCTTATACTTTCTAATTACATTGCTAATGACATAATATCTCATACCAAAATCAATTGAGTTATGTGAAAATCTGTGCTAAGTATATAATCACACGAGGTAATATTATAAACACGAAATTTGGTTTGCGATTATGCATCCTATAAAGAGTTAAACTTAATCTGTTTCTAATTTCATTAGAAATTCCCAAAGCCAGACTACTTTTATCCCTAAAAAATCCACACTTCTTACGGGATTTTTCAAAAGCTAGGTAATGCTAGTAACACAAACATATTACCTATTTAAGTTCTGCTTAAAACTCTCTGGCTAACGACGTAAGTCTGGTTTCATTTCATGTCATACCTTCTAACATAAAGCATGTATTTTTAGGTATCCAAACATTTGGTTTGCTATATAAATACCGACATTAGCTACGTGAGAGCATCAGCAGTGTAAAAGTAATAAATTGGACGTCGGCAGAGCTTGAATGTTAGACCTGACACGGTAGCGAATGAGGAGGCGCTCTGAACTCCGTAACGAATGCGAGTGTGGGACGTCGAGGCAGCTTCCGATGATATACCCTCGCAGCTTCTATCGTAAATTGTGCTTTGATACGCCATTAGTAAGCTATTATTAGATTTAGACGTAGTAATTATATAAACTTGGAGACGTTAACAATGATTTATCCGCAGTGAGGCAATACATAAACTCCTAAGATACCCGAAGGACCGTGCGGTCAAAACCTCTACACACATACTCTCTCTTGTGCTTAAGGACACCACTTTCTTTCGATTCTTTGAACAGTAGATACTCCATTCAAACCAATAGACTTCGATGGAGAAACAGGCGTAAACGGCCGTTTTAAGTGGTTTTAGTGACTTGCAGTTTTAAAATTATAAAGACAATTACTTTCAAATTAACGTCATGTTAATTTGGGTGAATTGGGTCTTTAATCTAAATTCGTTGTAAAGCAGAAACACGATTGGATACAATTTTCTCGATACAAAGTTCTACCAAGTGGCTACAAAATCTCAATTTGTCATATTTTTATCGGAAATTTTAATGGTGTAATTATAAATATTGTTTTAATGTGTCGGTAATAACAATAATACCCAAAAACGTTCGAAATGGATTTTTGGTAACTGTCTTAGTCTTAATAATAAATAAGGTAATACGTAGTTTTATACTGTTACTAGCTTTTGCGCGCGGCTTCACCCGCGTTAATTTCAATTTTTCACAAACCCAGAGATTCAGATTTTTCAAAAACCTAAATTTCCTTATCAACCTTAACCTTTAGACTTAGTTTCTAGAAAGTAGCTTATGTGGTAATTATAGGATATCGTCTATCTCCATTCCAAATTTCCGGGTCAAAAATTAGCCTTATTAATCCAAGTAACAATCTTTCACCACTTAAATTTCCAGCCAAATCGGTTCAGTAGTTATGGCGTGGAGGAGTAGTACTTCTCTCGCGTGAACTTCGTTTTTACACAAATTTTGCGGTAAACACGGATTTTCCAGAATAAAAGATAAGCTGTATGATAATCCAGGATATGGTCTATCTTCTCTCCATATTTCAACTAAATCGTTTCTGTAGTTACAGCATAAAGGTATTTCTACCGCGAAAAAAACGGGTTTTCACATATTTCTCAGAAGCTATAATAAAATAAATAATAAATAAACGTTTATTTCAGACGTTTCCATCCATAAGGTTTTAGTAGCTGTGTTAGTAACATTTTTTCTTAATTCCTAGGTTAGTAGGCTATGGATATTTCCGGGATAAAAGTAGCCTTAAGATTAATGAAAGAAAGAAAGAAAGAAAGAAAAGCTTTTTATTTGGTCACACACATTTAACACACTAAAAAAATAAATACAATACTTATAGCAAAAAATACCTTTAAACTTAACTACTTATAATAATTCTAAGTGACCAAACATAGGTCACCACTCAGCATAAAGCTACAGCAAGCTGCAGCGCTGTTTTTCAGTGGAGCCTAGGTGTAAGGTGAGTGGTCACCGACAAGACCGTCAAGGTGCACGTCATTCCGAACATTAACAGAATTTCTATAAACAAAGTTAGAATAAAACTGCGGCAAAAATAAATTAGGGTCTTAATTTAGAGTATATATAATACATAAATAAATAACTGTTAACGTCATGCAATTCACACACGTAAGGTACTTAAGTAACATATTGGCAAATACTTTTATCTACTTAGGTGCTGGAATGATAATTCAGTTTCATGCTAATAAGCTACTTTCCTATGGTACAAGCTTTTGTTCCGATAAGAGGTAGTCTTTAATGCACGATGTAATCTATCTCCATTTCAAATTTCAGCCAAGTCGGTTCAGTAATCACAGCGTAAAGGATTTTTCTCCTGCGTGGAAATCGATTTTTCAAAAATCCCGTTAAACCATGGATTTTCCGGGATGAAAATTAACCTTAGTTCTAAATCATTACATAATTTACCTCTGATCCAAATTTTTGACAAATCGCTTAAGTACTTACGGCGTAAAAGAGTTTTTCTCCCGCGTGAATTTTGGTTTTTCACACATCTCGCGGAAACCATTGATTTTTTCGGGATAAAAAGTAGCCTATTCATTAATCCAGGATATAATCTATATCCTTTCTAAATTTCAGTAAAGTCGGTTCAGTAATTACGGCGTGAACGATTTTAATCTGGCGTGGGATTCGATATTTCAAATATCCCGCAAAAACCGTGTAATTTTCCGAGATAAAAAGTAACCTAAGTGCTAGATGATTATATGATGTACCTCTAATTCAAATTTTAGCCTAATCGTTTCAGTAGTTGTGGCGTATGGGAGTTTTTCTCCCGCAGAAATTTTGGTTTTTCACATATCCCGCGGAAATCACGGATTTTTTCGGGATCAAAAGTAGCCTATGTATTAAACCGGGATACAATCTACCTTTATCCCAAATTTCAGACAAATCGATTCAGAAATTGGGACGTGAAGGAATATTTCCCCCGCGCGTATTTCTATTTTTTACAAATTTCGCGGGAACCATAGATTTTTGTGGGATAAAAAGTGGTCTATTTAATAATCCAGAATATAATTTAACTCTTGTTCAAATTTCTGCCAATTCCGATCAGTAACTGCGGCGTGAAGGAGCATTTCTTCGTAATATATTTGGACCCCCGTTTCACCCCCCTAGGAGGTAGTCTCGTTAGTAGGGCTGGAATCAAAAAATCGAGGAACTTTGTTATTTTTATCCAAAAGCCTACTTACCGATTTTAATGAACATAACTTGAAATTTGACGGATTTCCATGTATGTAAAATAAAATTCTTTATTAAACACCCTTAGCGGTAGAATTTCAAAAAATCCTTTCTTAGTACACATCTACGGTGTTAAAAGAATATTCCCTGAAAATTTCATGTTTCTACGTTCAACCGTTTGGGCAGTAGCTTGTCCAAAAGCCAGCCAGCCGGAACCTAGCGTTTTCTAGTTTCAACCCCCTTTTTAGAGAGTTAGGGGTGAAATTTCCAAAATCCCTCGGACACCCATTCTCTTATTTTTATTCGAAAGTCTATATACCTATTTTCATGAATCTAACTTGAAAAATGAGGGACTTTCATACAAACCTAAATCCCTTATTTAACCCCCTTAGGGATAGAATTTCAAAAAACCCTTTCTTAGCGAGCGGTTTGGGTTCACAAAGAATCTTCGCTGAAAATTTCAAGTTCCTACGTTCAGCCGTTTGGGCTGTAGCTTGTCTGTCAGTCAGTCACTCAGAACAAAGCCTTTTATAGTTATAGATATTCTTCCGCAACTCTGCATGTCGCACCCACTGACGTATTCGTAAGAGTGAGAAGGTCAAAAATGAAATCAGTTTATAGGCAAAGTTATAAATATATCTGTTTGACTTTTACGTTTCATGAAACATCAAAAAAAGGCTGTTATGTAAACAGTATATCGCTTTACTACAAACTCCAAGGCGCAAGTGGGTGGGGCGCGTGCCGCTCGTGCCGCGAACGAGCTCGATACACATGTGGGCCGAGATAAACCTCGTACGAATCCCTTTGTAAACCTTCACCCACAGTACAATGTAAGGAACGATCGTAATCGAACCATTAATATGTTTATTGTAATAAAAACATATTTTAAGTACCCGACAGTCGTAATGATATTAACGACGAGAAGGTATAGCGTTTACTTAAATAATAATTTCATGGCTCCAACAGTTAAACTATGTGTGGACATTGTAAACGTATAAAAACGTCATAAAAAAGCGTGTCGACATGTCGCTGGACGGGACGTAGCGTGGTTTGAGTGAAGTGACGTATCACGTAGTGTCGAGCCGCATGAGGCGCGTGCGCATGTGTAGGGTTAGTACAGGTTTTTGTACGAAATTCGAGTCAACTCGCATCGCACAAACGAATCGAATTTCTCCATACATTTATATCCAGCGCTATCTATGGGCAGTCCGCAGTCGCTATGATGCGCCTGTCATGGACAGTCGCTGACGCGAAATTCGTTCAAAAACCTGTACTAACCCTACAGCTGGACATGGCTGGACAGTTGCTGACTCGAAATTCGTTCAAAAACCTGTACTAACCCTACAGCTGGACATGGCTGGACAGTTGCGGACTCGAAATTCGTTCAAAAACTTGTACTAACCCTACAGGTGGACATTGTTGGACAGTCGCCGTCTCGAAATTCGTTCAAAAACCTGTACTAACCCTACAGCTGGACATTGCTGGACAGTTGCTGACTCGAAATTCGTTCAAAAACCTGTACTAACCCTACAGCTGGACATGGCTGGACAGTCGCTGACTCGAAAGTTGTTCAAAAATATGTACTAACCCTACAGCTGGACATTGCTGGACAGTCGCTGACTCGAAGTTCGTTCAAAAACCTGTACTAACCCTACAGCTGGACATTGCTGGACAGTCGCTGACTCGAAATTCGTTCAAAAACCTGTACTAACCCTACAGCTGGACATTGCTGGACAGTCGCTGACTTGAAATTCGTTCAAAAACCTGTACTAACCCTACAGCTGGACATTGCTGGACAGTTGCCGACTCGAAATTCGTTCAAAAACCTGTACTAACCCTACAGCTGGACATTGCTGGACAGTCGCTGACTCGAAATTCGTTCAAAAACCTGTACTAACCCTACAGCTGGACATTGCTGGACAGTCGCTGACTCGAAATTCGTTCAAAAACCTGTACTAACCCTACAGCTGTACATGGCTGGACAGTTGCTGACTCGAAATTCGTTCAAAAACCTGTACTAACCCTACAGCTGGACATTACTAGACAGTCACTTACTCGAAATCCGTTCAAAAACCTGTACTAACAGCTGGACAGTCGCTGACTCGAAATTCATTCACTAACCTGTACTAACCCTACAACAGCCGGATATTGCTGGACCGTCGCTGACTTCAAATCCGTTCAAAAACCTGTACTAACCCTACAACTGTAGAGTACACGTACGGCGACGCGCGACGCGACCCGCGACCGTTGAGGCGCCAGCGCCGACCGCGCTCGCTACGTTTCGTTGACTTATGGCCCTTGTAATGTATCGCAATGCCTCTATCGCTCATGAATATTTATCGAAAAAAATATGTTCGTATTAATATATAATGTCGTCCGCGCTCTCTTACATGCGCGCACATTAAAGCAATAAATATATCACGAAGACCATTAACTCTGAATATTACTGTGTAATTATTTTATTTTTTTGTAAATAGAAAGGGACGGCCGATCTAATAAGCGCATTAGGGATGCTATTAGCCGGATCGGATCACGACGAAACGCGTTCGCTGCAGGCGGGGCATCTGCACTTATCTGACTCGATTGTATGAACGATATTTCAAAACGGCAATATCGCACCGGGCTATTAACCGTAATGTACGCGGCTCGACTCGGCCTAGAAACAATAAAATGTCGCGCGTAAACAGAGATATAAATAAACTAGTAGGGCGCGTGGGGGCGCGGGCCACATGTGGCCCGCGTGCTGTCTTCCCGCCTATGAAAAATCCCTTTAAAATCCCCTTTCATTTTGTATGAAAAAATAAATTCCGCTATTTTGAATTTTTTTTCTTTTCATCGAATAGACCTTTGGGTCCTGATCACTTCTTGTCAAAAAACCGTTCTTCCATCTTTTATACTTTCCGAGATATCGACAAAATTCGAACGGCGGCCATTTTGAATCCGCCATTTTGAAATTTTTTCCAGCTCACTGCCAACTGGATGACGTTTCGAATGACATTTGGTCGAGCACCCCCACTTATCTTTGATACCCTGGCTGTGCTCTTCACCTGTCTCCGAAATCCTCACTCATCAGCTCTCTCCGTATTTTTCCTCCGAATGAATTTTTTCTTTTATACGACACCATCCTTGAAAAAAAAATTTCTATCTTCCCGCCCATAAAAAATCCCTCCAAAATTCCCAAGTCAATAAAAAAAATAATTCTATGAAAAAATAAATTCCGCATTTTGTTTTTTTTCTAGCCATTAAATAGACCTTCGTGTCCTGATTACTTCTTGTCGAGAAACAGTTCTTCCATCTCTTATACTTTCCGAGATATCGAGGAAATTCAAATGGCCGCCATTTTGAATCCGCTATTTTGAAATTTTTTTCAGCTCACTGGCAATTGGATGACGTTTCGAATGACATTTGGTCGAGCACCCCCCACTTATCATTGATACCCTGGCTGTGCTCTTCACCCGTCTCCGAAATCCTCACTCATCAGCTCTCTCCGTATTTTTCCTCCGAATGAATTTTTTTCTTTTATACGACACCATCCTTGAAAAAAAATTTTTTCATACAAAATTGTTCAGGAGAGGTGATCAATCAGTGAGTCAGTCAGTCAATCAGTGAATCAGCACGAGTAGATATATATATTGTAAAGAGATTTAGCAGTAGCTTAAAATAACGGACGGACGGTTAATACTCCAGCAAGGAACATACTACTCTCTACCGAGATACTCCAGTAATTGTTCTAATAATTATTATGTAGCCTTGGGAAATTTACGAGCTATCGACGCAATAAAATTGATGAAAAACGGCTTTAGATGCAGCTTAAATTCCCTATCTCGCGGCTTACGAGTATTAATAGTCACAATTCAAGGTGTAATCGGGCTTGTCTTTTGACCCTATAAACTGGATCTTGTTTGCGCTCAATTAATTTAAATGTAAAATTAAAAATTTTAAAATGCAATAAAGAAGAACGTAATAATATGTACAATTTTTAATCTGTACCATTTAGAGGCGAAGCTGATCCCGAACTCTCAGCTTCTCGTGTCCAATAAAATACATTTAGGGTGGTCATTAAAAGAATATTTTACCGCGTTTTAAATAGTTAAAAAAGTTTTAGATACTCATCATTTAGGTACTTGGTTCCGCGTTTCATGAACGAACTACCTCCAACCCTCATACAAAAAATTGACATTAAAAACATCAAGTTGAAATTGAAAGAGCACTTTTTAACAAAGTTAGATACATGATTATATTTTGTCTCATACTTGCTTGGTTCTTTACATAATACGTTATATACCTACTGTATAATTTATTTATGTAACTATTTACATAATCGTTGTTGATATAGGCACTGAGGACAAACCTCTGTGGTTTTTTGCAGTGTCCTTTAGATTAAGTTCTTGGATTGTATGTTTTTAGTTGATAATAAAAATAAAAAAAAAAAATAAAAAAAAAATCTGGTGAAAGTGACCCTACATTGGGTTCGTTACTAGCTTACGAGTGATAATAACTCTACGCAGGTTTAGTAAAGATTGTACTAAAGCAATCGAGTCGTTTTCGAGTATCGAGTCTATAGCCCAACTCAACTAGTGCATTTAAAACTATAGTGCTTTGTATATTAATTATTATATCCCGATGGTTTACTTTACTCTGAAGGAGATTATATTGCAATCCAAATCTGAATCACTTGAAGACTCACTTTTAAAATAAATAAGTATTGCAAGTTTGCAAGCCTGCTTACTCTCTGTTTACATTTTTGAAAGTCTCGAGAAGAGTGAATTGAGTGAAGGTCTCAGATTTAGCTCGGGTTGATTAGCCTTGGTCCGTCTGTCCGTGTCTCACAGCCTAAAAATTTCAGAATTCTTTTTTATAAACCGTTGAAAGATCTTTTCCCGTAGACTACCGCAACGAACTGATATCGAGGTAACGTTTTCGTGAATCGTACTAAGGGTTGAGACACATCTTGAAACTAAATCCAATTTAGGAATTAAAAGAATCAATTCAACGATTGATTAAATGAAATAAGAATTAAATAAAAATTTAATTAAATCATCTAATTGTCTGATAATAGTATGAAAATATAATATTGTATACAAATTAGTATCTACCCCTTTTGTTATATAAAGAACATTCAAAAAATGTTTCAAAATAAACGTTGTTTTGGGTTGTCGCTTTGAAATCTGTGGTCATAGCCTTTCTTCATGTTTAATTGAATAATAAATGATTGCTCCTTAAACTTCATGTATTACCCAATGCAGTAACCAGTTGACAAAGGTTAACTTTATCATCTCTTCCATCTCCGGTTTTCCGCTTATTGAAGTCGTAAAAAGTTAAACGCAGTGTGTGGCTAAATTATGTATCAAAATTAAAATCAGTTACAATAAATAGATTAAGTGGTGATCGCGATAAAGTGAAGCAACAAGACGAAACAGAACTGAAATGTAAACAGTCCACCGTCCATTAAGAAACCGTGTCTTCCCCTTAATGAGGTCGATACGTCTTCCCGTGCGCGTTATGAGATCAAACGAGAGGTCAAAGTCATTAAATTATTAATTTACAAGCCTACTCAATTAAACGCAATTTACATAATTCGAGGCGCACGCAATATCTGATGGTCGACAACAAAAAGGATCGTCGAAAACACGAGCTTATCAATCGATCATAAAATATAATCAGTGAACGCATAAACATAATTAAATGTCTTCTCACTGATTTTATTGTTATTGCACGTAAGTTATCAAAACTCAAGACGGAGTTCGGAATGAATGGAAAGAACTGTTGATGTATTTGACACCACATAAAATTTATTATTTCTGTTAGAATCTAGTAAACCAATTTAATTAAAGTAGGAATATTGCCTACTCATTATTTAGTAGAAAGCTTGCTAGTTGGTATTTTAAATTATGTTTTGTTAAAAAAAAATAGCTTTCTAAAATAGAATGTCTAGAATGTATAGAATTTGTATTCAGGCCATTACCCGTTGAGATGTTTCTTAGTGTAGACTGTAGAGTCGTTCCTAATGTATGGAGTAGAATCTGTTCTCAAAGAAAGCACCTATGTATGTAATTTTTTTTCTTTCACCTTAAATCGAGGACAGTCCAGTGTGATGTGTTTGACGATTTCCATTTGCGTACAGACTCCTCTCGTATCTTACTTTTGGCGTTAAACAGCGGGATATTTGTATAGGTACCTAATGAGGAACAATAGGTATCTGTCCTTTTTCTGTGAGACCCGTTTTGTTCATAAATAGACTCTTAAAAAAGTTTAGAACGAGCATCAAGAAAATGAGCCCTTTTCAGAAAATGGTTTTCAATGAACAACCTTTCCCATTTTTATCAGAATTAATAGTCTCTGTCAAACTATAAATGATAGAAATCCAAATTCATTTCCATCCCTCGTCTGGTATAAATTAATTTCACTTCGACGCACCATCGATAATAACTTATAGACTAGAAGCGATGTATGATTATTCGTATTTGCATAGACATCGCTTGAGGTTTGTACGCGTGTCGGTGGCATTACCACGCTAATTGCGGATCGGGAGATGTTCACATATATAATCCGTTGTGAAAGGCCGCGGCCGTCTGCGCGGCGGACGGTTGTCATGTACTCGTATTAATATCGATGAATAAGAAATTCGTTATAGATGGGCTACACGGCTGACTATTAGCGCATGCATTGGACGATGTAGCGTCAAGCGGGAACGCTTACTACGATGTTCCAAAAACTTGTTTGCTGTGTAACGATCATAGAGCAAGCGACTGTTCACAAAACTTGATGTCAATAGTAGGTACATGTCTAAAAGTATGTTTCGCACCAGTTTCGCCCGCGCCTAAAGCCAAATTCTGGATCCTAACTCTAGAGGATTTTGTGTTTGATACTGTCGGCTGTCAATTGTCAAGCGAAGTACGCTAAAGTTATCTACAAGGTCCGCGAGAACGCCAGCGAGCGTTCAAGTTAGCGTAGTTAATTATTCAAACACGGCGTGTTTAGTAATTATTATCGTGGTTTTTCTACAGTCATTTGTTTTGTCCATACATTTTTGTCGACTAGCGTTAACGCCAAACGCTTGTGACTTTGTCTAGCCCCGCTGGTCAGAGAGCGGGCACCGCACTGGTCACTGCGCTGGGCGCTGGGCAGTGCGCGCCGACAGATCGTGTTCGCGAAGGGAGCGTGCTGCGCAGCGCGGGGGGTCCGGCCGCCGATCCATCACGCCGAAACACTACGATTACATCCAATAATCGATAATCGATTATTAAGTAAAATTAATTTTACCGCCCAACGGTGGGTCGTGAGTGCGCGCGGCTATATGACTACAAGGCCCGGTTTCCACCGAAGCGGGAAGATATGAAGAGACGGATTTTGAATAGCCTATCAGATTTTATTATTTCCACATCTCCTCTTCGACTAACTTTGGTGGAAATGGGTCAAGCGGAGAGATGAGGAGTTTTTTATTGTTCTATAGAGCTAAGCGTGCTATTTGTCGTACCAAGCGACTATTTTGGATCAAAGGGTTTTGAGGACTATGACTTCTACGCAGTCTTAGTATATACTTCTATACCTATAGTCCTATAGTCTTATTTGAAGGTTATCAAGTTTTTATTTAATATCCAATTTGATGAAATTAGAGCAGATTTTATAATAGCTAAAGTGAAAACTCGTACCTAATACATCAAACCAAACGCATCAATAAATTGTGATTACCTTATATTGTAACTACAGTCAGACATAAAAAAAATACATCTCAATCGATTAAAGATAAAGAATGACATTATCATGATTGCAAAACAGGAAACTTTACAAAGGACAAGTCTCTATGCATCGTTAAAGTCACCGTAATTGATAACCATCGAACAGAAAGGTAATGATGTTCGTCAATGGCGTTTTACAGTGCTCTGGAGTTACGTCATGCTCCTATACCGTTGTGGTTAGGATAACATGACCACCAGACTTACGCCGATAATTTTATTCATAGAGGCATCTTTTAATATTTTTGAGGAAATAATAAAAATCGTTTTTATCGTTCATATAATGTGTTCTATGTTCTATAGTATAAATTCTAAAAAATATATAGTGTTCTGGAGAGTAGAAAAATAACTGATATACTATATCCTGTTTGTAGTGATTTTGTTTCCATCCTGAGCTACCAATTAGGATGCAGCTATCTATCAATAGAAGAACTATTATTATTAATGGTAAGCATATCTTAAGAAGACACTAAGATTACCCTCGTAATGTTGTAACATTGGTGTTAAAATGGATCTCTGGAATAGCGAAATAAGAATGGTGAAATACAACGTCAATATTTCGTGGTCATTGTACATTTTTTATTGATAGGCTTGCGCTTGACGAAAGTGCTCACTTGTCTAGAACACGCCTATTCACTAGCCCCAGAATGCAGCATACTTAATCTAGAGCTTTCAAGCGTAATGCTTAGTTGGGATCATGGAAGCTGGAAGGGCGTTCCATAACGTTCCATAACGGGCGTCATAATAACGGAAGTCTGGCGGTAGTGGGTTCTCCGTCATTGCCGAGATAATGGTGTTTCCATTTTAGTCATCTATTGACCTAGATCACCTATGGGCACGGCAATCTTTGACCATAACACAATGCACTTATGACTCGATAAAATAAATGATAAATGTATTTTCGAATAAAACAATCAAATCTTTTAACAAAGTGAGGGCGGGCTATGCACAGAACAAAATGATGCGATACAATTCATACGTTTTAGTTATAGGCTGCGGTTGCTCTTATCAAATAAAAACAAATTTGAGAGCGGACAATGATCTATTCTATAGTGAGTTATATGAACCAGTATAGAAGATCGTAGCCCCTTTACAACTAACGTTTCTAGAAAGTAGAAAAATACTGATGAAATTTCCATATAAACTTTTTTAAGAAACTGTTTGCTCTGATCAATGAGAGTTAAAATAAACTATTTTTTTTTTATCTTTCAACTTTGGGAACAATGGAAGTTTAAATGACACTATCGGTGAATTCATTTTCAAGATAATATGGACTGATCACGTAATTAGGTTAATATTATTTAAAATTTTACTAATCTAGTAATCATTTTGATCTAGATAATAATTTTAATCCATGCCAATCATACAATCCAATCACACTGTAAGTTAAGGAGGTACCTACTAGGCTGCAATCTCACCTGATGGTCAGTGACGAATGACAATACAACCGAAAATATTATCGTATTAACTTGGAACGAGGAAGTAAACCCATCCCTAATGATTTCTACGCAGCATCGCACCGGAACGCTTAATCACTTGGCGGTGCGTCTTTGATGGTAGTGGTGGTTAGCCACGGCCGAACACTCCCACCAGACCAGACTTAATAGACGTTTTATAATTCCACTGTGTCAGAGGGGTCGTGTGTCGTCCCAAGTAACATTTAAGCGTTAAGTTAAGCTGTAGTGGACCTGTATTTAGGTTCTGCTTAGACAATAAAGAGTTAGCGTTTATCTTTTATAGGAGTTATAGCGTGCTATAACACCTTTATATCTTCGATTTTGGCACGAAAATTTCAGTTAAAGCCTGTATAAAGCCCTTTATAACGGTTCTAATTGCGCTTAGTAGAGTGTTATAGAGGTGTTAAAAGATCGTCAGTTATGTGGTTGAACTTGTGTCGTGACTAAGTCGTATCATATAAAGGGCGGTCTAATGGACGCCATAAAGTGGCGTGGCGCGCGTGTGGCCACCGTAACTGTCGCGCAACAATGCCCCACTGATATAAAGAAAACATTTTTTTATTATTTAAATTCCATTATGATCATACTCCAGCACTACCATCACATAACTGTATTGTATTGTAGCAGGCTGCACGGATGAGATAGGTAGGTACTGCTTTAAAGAAGCTCGTAATTCAAATTAGCCCATAAAAACCTTTTATTGAGGAAAATATTTGAATAATGGTGCTTGGAAAACTAAAAATTTTTATCGTTTGATTCGTTAACATTATGTTATCATTTACAATGTAAGGAATTCAAAGGATATGATAATAGTATTTATTAGCCTCTCATCTCACGTGCACGTACTGCAACTCGATTATATGTATAAGGATTTTTTTTCCATGCAAATTAGAAAGACAAGGGAGTAAAGATTACGGATTATAGAAATGAATCTTTTTCTTCCAGTGCTAATGAAAATTATTAGAATGTTGGACTCTCCTCGTTTTTTAAAACAATCATTTTCAAATAATAAGGTAACAGGACAAATTAATTTGTTTTGTTATAATCCTCTCCTTGAAAAGAATCTGTATGGTCCAATATGCAGGAACACGGCCCACATGAAACACCACACACAATTCTTTCAACAATTTCTTCGATGCACGTTTCGTCCCGACACCGGCAATCTTATAGAGTCACGTCTACGTCTACGAGTAGTCTCTACGATTTCGCATTGTGAAGTCAACATCTCCTGAGAATGTCCCGGTGTCAAAGAATTGTGTCGATGATCCTGCATATTGCACCATATTATTACTGATACATATTGCATACTGACTCTTTTCAAGTACTTAGCGGATTATAGCAAAACAAATTAATCTGTCCTGCTTATTACGGATTTCGGCAAAATAACGCCTGCTTCCATTCAATAATTAGGTAATTTTCCTGTTTTGTAATACGTGACACCCGCACAAAGGCGCAAAGAGACAAGCGTGCAAATCGAAGTCATTTATTATTGAATAGCACGTGACCCGCGGTTATTGCTGTAACTGCGAGGTATTGCGAGTTACGAGTGAGGTACAAGATAGATGTCGTTCAGCTATTTCTCATTTGCTGCTTTTGTAACGCGCTACACTGAATAGTCGGGGAGTTGGTGGCAAAATCGGTAATTGCACGGTTTCCCTGCGATTTTTCCAGTGCTTTTCGGTTCATATAGGTATTCGAATATTCTTAGCTTATGAGAATTTATATTAAAAAAAAAGTTTATTTGCCAAATTTCTTAAATCTAATCACAGGATCAATTATTTACACTATAAACAAATACATATATGATGACATTATACACATCGCAAAGTAAGGGATTGCTTGTGTTATGGGTACTAGGTAACTGATAAATATACATACATACATACAATATAAACAAACACCAAGACACCTGAAAACAGTCATGCTCACCACACAATTATTTTCTAGTTATGGAAATCGAACCCCCGACCTCGATGCAGAAGGCAGGATCACTACCGTTGCGTCATTCGGTTGTCAGATGCATGCATGTTTTTCTTTGTACAGTCGCGGAACGAAAAGGTTCGTCGATTTTCAAATTGATTCGTTCAACGTATCACGAGCACATATTACGTTTTGAAACTGTGTTACAGAATAGACTCGAGTTAGAGAAAATAAAGTTTAACTGTTCGTTAGTAAAGTTCAAAATTGTTCAGATCAAGGTAGTTTGACTATTTATCTTGTCAACAAGATTATTATGGATAAACTGCAACCTTCTTGTTAATTCAACCTGACATTATTATTTCTGTTAAAACTATTGTCAATCAGTCAATGTCATAATTTCAAAATATCGTAATTTCTCCTAAAAAACTAAGGTTTTAGTGAGGTTTTAATACATTTTGGTATTATATTTGGTTTAATACATTGACGGGATAGAAAAAACAAGCAAAACCTTATTCGATAGCAAACGTCATATTTATTCAAATGTTAGCAGCGCTGTTTCTTGCACTGGAATGTTGGCATAATGTACTAGAGTACTAGTGCAAACGAATATCGACACTAAGGTGACGAACCTTTTCATTCCGCGACTGTACATGGGGATAAAATTAAATTATTTTAAAATTAGTGAGGAATTAGAAGGCTGTTCAATCAATCATTGAGCAGTAAACTTCGTATAGATGAGAGTTGAAATTCCCTTGAGTCTGTAATAAGATTAATTAATAAAACGATTTTCTATTGTAGTTCTGTCATATTATGCAGGCATTTTTCTTCTTCGTGTAGGTACTATATCTCTCTCCTATTAGGTACTGTACGAACCTACTCGTATTAGCTCTTGAACAACACTCCAAGAAATCCTTATTAATTCAAGACTGATCCAGCAAGGAACTGAAAAGCTCAATGAATGTCTCATCGAATCCATCCAAACAGTGTCTAATTTAACTAAACCATCTTGACCACACGTGGAAAATGCTCACATTACTTTAAGTAGGTACAGATAAAGATCACTACTACTTAGGTACTTTACATTCAACGATACTTACCTCAGGATATTTTTTTATTGTAGTTTAGCCAAAATACAAGTACTTCAAAATTTTTTCCACTAGCTCTCAAACTACGCGGGCCACGCCGATTGTCAGCGGGCAGTAATTAAATAAATTAATGATGCGAGCCCCTCATAGCTCCAGAAACATTTCATCCAGTATAAATCAGCGCATTTCAACATAGTCCGGTAGTGTTCCAAATTAATTAGCGACATCAATGGAGCCGCCGCAACCGTGGTCCAATATCTGAACAATTTAAACTGTACCTACTCAACAATAAAGATAGGTACTTACGTACTACAAATACAGTAAGTAGGTACCATAATTGCTTATGACGAGAATATTCAATAATCTAAGAAAAACAACACGAGAAATATGTATGCTCGAAAGTTCTCATAAATGTAAATTGTAAAATTGTGTTGTGGGGTAGTTATGAATTTTATCCTCGCAGTATAGTGAGATGTGTCAAGGGGTTTAGTTTAGCTAAGTGTGGGTGAATCGGCTTCATACACCGCGGAACTCGGATCCCGAATAAGCTTTGACTAATAACTCTAAGTAGTTAATACTTAACCTTGCCTGCCTCTAGTGGTAACTGGGACAAATGACTTCACATAGGCAGTAGGCACTGATTCCATTGAACAAAAATAATTCTAAGAAATTCTTTATCAATTCTGCGCATTCATCACATCTCCGTATCCGCCCAGTTGTGCACACGAAGCAAACACTACATCATGTGTAGCAAAATGTATCGTGTATCCAATCTGTAAACTTCTATTTATCATTCGCAATCAAATCGCTACGGTAGCTTGATTAACCGCCCGCTTTATCGTCCTAGACCACTGACACATGCCGACACGGGCCGACACTGGCTGGATAACACACACAGATCCACAGGCCTTCTTACAGATTCGAAAATATCAAGGCATCATAACGATAAAGACTAACAAATTTTGGAAGAAAAAGCCAATGGAATTAGGAATCAACGTGATATTATACTCTCAAAAAGTTTACTTTATCAAGACTTGCAGTGCAATGCGAAGTTCTGGGATGTACTTACTTACGCACCTGTCTGTTAACATCATATGCAGCCACATGACATACTTAGATTCGATTTAAGTCACCCAAATGGAATGAATTCAAAACCTGTGTTCAATTTAGCGATCGGATATGTCTATTTCACTAGCTTGTCGGGTCATTATTTGCTGAAAAGTAATAATCATATTCAGCACAAAATACAAAACTTTTCAGCCGTTATCGTACTAACTTGGAAAGGATAAGTGAACTCACCTCTTAACTTCGCGCCGGAACGCTAAATCTATTGGCGCTGCGTCCTTTCTAGTAGGGTGGTGAACATGCCACGGCCGAACCTTCCCACCAGACCAATGCTACGACGCTAATGCCAATGTTCACAACGCTGGACAAGTTTAACAGGTGGTAATGCGAAAAAATCCTCATTAACGTAAGAATAAGGTCGTCTCTTAGTTTCGATTTCTCATATAGCTCTAAGAGGTTCTGTGCTTATAAGGGTTACAAGAATATGGATAAAGATTTGATATAAGTCAGTTCGCTACGAACACTACATTATAATACCATTTTTCATACCGGTTCCCTGTACACAAACTTGAACCCTCATCGTTTATTTTTAACATGAATTAATTTGTAACCGGTCCCTCGTATAATATCACTTATCAATCTACGCTTGACAAGTTGTGTAATTACTACGGGCTCAGTTTCTTCACATGCGCCGTGAAGCCGATCTGGATGTCTAGTAAGAATCGTGTTATGAACAGTGCTGGCACCTGCAATCGAGATTACTTGCGGTGGAGATGTAAAGGGACTGGATATAGACTTTTCATCTTTTAAAGAGCGGGCTATTGATAAAGTATTGCTGGTAGTGTAGGTACTTAGGTAGGTCTCAGTCTACATCACAGATAAGATACCATCTTTAAGAAAATAAGGGAAATTTTTATTCACGGCAGCAGCTTTGGGTTCGCAGTTGATTTTGCCTCATGATCTATATCGATGATAAATATGCAAGTGTATATTGACTAATCTGAAAAGAATGCCCCTCCATGTGTTTATGCTTAGACGTTGCAAAAATAATGTACTGCAATTCATTTTTAAATTAGACTACCTAATTAAACCTATGTTTTTTCCAGGCATTGCAATGCAATATTAAAAAAAGTGCCCTTTATATTGCATTGCAATACCATACGATCACATACATTGCACATCTTAAAATATTATATATCGGTGCCGTACATCTTCCTAGCTCACGGGATCCCGTTCAAATAATAAACCGTTCCTTATTGAAAGTCTAGGTAAAATATTTCCGTTTCAAGACTTTTTGCCTAGCTATAATAGATACCCCTTTAATGGTGTCGCCACACTATCTGATAGGAAAGCGCGAGCGGCAGCGAACCCGCCCGGACGGTTTGCGCTATATAATTATTGCAACAAAACTTCATAACTTCACTCCGGTTCTGCCCCTTCAAATAAGAATGAGAGATATTTCAGGTCTGCGTTGTCGCTTAATTGCACGTTGCCGAGGGACTGTTAATAGAATTTAATTGCAGTTTCGTATCAGATTGGCAATTCTCAGAGCGAGTCCGAGATTATGAGCAATTTAACAGCACATTAATCAACACAGAAATATGAATATTTAAAGCGTCATAAATTACGGATATATCATAATAATCTAATCGCGTAGGTATGGTAACCATCAGGGGGCTAGAAAATAAGAAAAGGGTGAAAGAAAGTACTTAGATTTATTTGCGTGACAAAAAATCCCGTCACGACAATCATGCCTGATGGAAATCAATGATGAGATCTAGGAAAATGTCTATACACTCTTCTCAGAAATGCACCTAGATCGTACTTGGTTTTCCAACTTCAGCCTTTTCGGAACCAGAAGCTGCAAGGACTTTCCACACCTTAACGGTTTGTATCAGAACGTGGAAGAAAAACGTTTATGCGAGTTTGTTTAGTGTTGACCATAAACTTACTTTTTAAGCAATAACATTTTACATACTGTTGCGCTTGCAAACTGCTTCAAACAAATCATCTGCGGTGATTACTGTTGATTCAAACTTCTAGATATCATTTCTATCGCCTAAAGTGACCTGTTCGCTTATTTATACCAATCCCAATAAGAAAAGTTTATAGATACGTATCTGGCGTCTTTATCATCTAATACTACTGAGCTTCCTTACATTTAAATCGAAAACTGCTGAGTTAGAACATCGATCAAATTGATTCAGTTCAAATAGTATATTGGCTTTGTAAACCCAGCGTCGTATTTCGCGCTATGCTACATTTACTGCTTCATTTGTGAAGCAATCAAGAGTCAGGAACTACGATAATATTATGTACCTACCTATCTATCTCAAAAAGCCAAAACGTATAGATGTAGTGAAAAGTAAAGATGCCAGAGCCAACAAATCATCTGAAACCATTAAATTACGTGTTACTTGCTTAACGCTGACTCAATTATTTAGGTAGGTTGATTTTTTTGGTATTCAGTTTTCTTTGATTAAACTGTTTCTTTAGATGTTTTTCGTTTTGAATGTCTGAAGAAGTTTTTAATACTTAAGTGTTTGCGGTTAAATTAACAAACACATTGCAAATTCAACCTCAAATATGCATAACAAACAGCGTGCCTCTGATTATATGTTCCGTAAATAATCCTCGCATAGCATGGCTGTTCGTCAGGCTGCGGCATGGGTGTATGCTTTCAATCCGTTAATGCTGCACACGAACGGGCTTGTTACGGCCATTGTGCGGTGTCGGCCGCCGTCGGCCGATGATACATTATTTTTATAACAATAAATCGTTGCAAGTAAAGCACGCCGCGCCGGTGGTCCCAACTTCGAGTATTTGCCACGCGCGAGCTCGCCCTGCGCGGACGGCTTAAGAGCAGCCTTCCCGGTAGATTGTTTCATACAAACGCTCGTACGCGATTATGAAGTTTTAAATATTTTCTTTTCTTGAAATATTTTTAACAAGTAGGTTCCTGGCACAGGTTACATCACAAACATCTAGGTTTGTATAGAAATAAAAATTAAAATTTATTAGCAACAAATTCAGTACCAGCCTCCAAAAATCTGCATTCTTTCTGAATTTTTACATAAACTTTGGTCGTTTCGCTCAGCTCATACATATATTGTAAAAGTAAAAAAAACAACTCTATAGAAACCTCGTACAACTAATAAAGATTCGAAATAACAAACATTATTTACACATACTTGTAAGGCTTTTTCAAAATCACGTATTTCCTGGAACAAGTAACTTTTTTTCCTGAACGCGCGATTGACGATACAGGCGTTATCTCGTTTTTTTCGCAATGAGTCTTTTCCTAGGATTCCGTTAGACGAAACAGCAAGCCTGTATACCACGTATTCGTTGTACTTGGATGGTCCGGGAAGGGCCGCCTTAAGACAACATTTCATCTCCATTACGGGTTGAAATTAATTTGTTTGCTTGCCGTATTATCGTAAAAAATAAATTTGCCTTCATACCGCAACGGGCCGCTTCACCATGTTCAGCTATTGGCTCGTTAATTAAGTTTAACCGTAACAGAAACAGGGATATAAAATTATCTAGGTACATACTAGCTGACGGGACAAACGTTGTTTTGCCATTAAGGAATACGAAAAATAGCTTACGATCTAATATTTTCAGACCTACCGAATGTAGACAAAAATTCACAAAAATGGGCCGCTTCGGAGGAATTTGCTTCTAAACACGAGAATTTTATAAGTAATCAGATTTGTCTTTTAACGAAAATGAAAACCTGTTTTGGACCTATGATATTAAACAAAAATGCAGATGAAAACTGTACATCTATATTTTCGGTGGGAGCTTAATTTTGGAGTGTAGGTGAGCTCATCACGTTCGCCGCATAAGTTCGCGTCACTGATGCCTGACTAATCTCAGACGCTAAGGTAAATAAAATTAAAATACATTTACACCAATCAAAATTCAGAGCAGGTTAACACTGGGTAAACAAATATTTATTGTCGCATTAATAATTAAGGTAAACATGTGAGTCTGTGCGGAAGTACTCGATTACGCTACAGCTACTGAAATCCAGTTTTCAACAAATTTCTGTACTAAAACCATAGTACACACTTTACGCAAGCGGAATCTAGTTGATAGATACAAAATGTAATAAGGAAGTATAAATATCTAAGGAAGAGTCTGGAGAATAAGAGCTATGGTAGGTGATGGTAGGTACCTACCTTAATATGAAGTAGGATATATTGATATCCCTATCTATACCTATCTTTACGAGGGCGAGTTTCATGCTTAATCTACTAAAACGAATAGTCAATGATATGATAGGCTACGTGATAATCCTTGCCTAAGACCGTAAAAATTAATAGTCCGGGACACAAAGTATTTAATTTGTTTTTTAATTAGTGGATGGTGTCGATTCGGACGCCACGGAAGATATCAGTGATAAGCCGAAAGTACGGCTTGTAATAAATTACCTCATATATCTATCCGAGATAACAGGCCGTCGTTGTTGTCGATTTACCTTTGGTATCAGGGATCACGGGTATTTCTTTAATTGTTACAGGTTTTCGCGCTTGACTTGTTTCCTTACAATGTGGATTCCCTAAGAATGGATATGGAAAGGTTTTAAATCCCTAACGAAGCAGGTCAGCCGGTCAGTTGGTAATATAATAAAAACACGTTCTAAATTAATGAAAATAAAAACTTATCCAGTTAAGTACAAAAATGCTAATATCAGAAAAGGTGTTCTTAAACTGCAGAGCGATTCTCGTAAATAAAATTTTACATCGCCCAAACATCACCGGTAACCATAGCAAAGCAACCATCACCAGCTAATCGGTGCAGCAGGCTGTACGCTGCACAGCCGATGTAAATATTTTCACATTTCATTTATTTCTGCTTTCATGTAGGTACAATATTTGATTCTTTCTATTATTATAGGTACATGAGACCCTGTTAGGGCGTTGCTGTTTTTAATAATTGGTCGGGGGACCGATTATTACCTATTGATATCAATCGAGTAGTAACTTTTTTATAAGGTAGTCCTTTAGGACTTTTAGTTCCTGGAAATATAGTTTGCACGAACGAACTAACGAATCAGTGTAACCTAGTAGTAGTGCCTTCGTTTCGAAAAATATTTAAATAGATGATATCCAGCTAGAAGTAAACTCATCAGAAACCGATAATGATGGTCACGTTTTCAGAAGTCCTATACTTCAGAGCGAAGAACACAAAGCTAATCTGTCTTATAGACTGAGAGATACGAGAAAAAACTTCATTAATTCATCAAGACGAATTGGCAGTTAAACCAATTTCATTAACAAATGCTAGCATACAAAGATTTTGTGACAGAATAAAACTGGTAGATACATCCTTAATTGGAAGCAAGATAGCAATCGTTTTGTCAAAACCTGGTAGCCTGTCAAACCACGATTTGAATAATATCAATCATACAAGTTTTTAATGTTAGACCAATTTCTACAATAGTAAGAATAGAGAGTTATGACCCAGTGGCATATAAAATATTAGTTTTTGTTGATACCTTTAATTTGACGGTGACGCCTACTATTTTGATGTAATTGTTATTCTGACTGGGTTTTATATTATTCCTAATCAAAAATTCTTATTCTTGCATATTATAATGTAGATATAATGTCGAACCCTAGTAGGTATAAAATATACCTATAAACACAGACCATTAAACCAATATTATAATGATGTTCACTTGTCATAATTTTAATATGTTGTTTTTTGCTTGGCACTAGTTATTCTTATCATAATTTTCATTGTTCTATTTTATGAATGACACTAATGGCAGGTCCATCAGCCAAAATTATTTAAAGACGACCAAGAAGACAGATATAACGATCGGCCTGAAGTACTGGTGACTAACACTTTAAATACATAGTATTATATTAAACTGTAAATATATTGCATATTGTGAAAAGTGTGGAGCATTAGTTGTACCACATCGAGTGAATCCGGAATAAGCAGAGTAGGGAATTGTTAATTCAGAAGAATTTTAGCTAGAGTATGCTCTGGCTGGTAGGTCACGCCAACTTGGCTTTGTCACCTGAGGAAAATTAAGAAGTGGTCTAATCTAAAAGCTATAAATTAAGAATAAAAAAAATTCAAATGTATGATAGATTCACTTAGGGTCTACTCGCGTTAGCGTGGCTATGGCCAAACCTCATTATTCTGAGAGTAGACCCGTGCCACGCAGTGGGAGTAAAACAACCCTTTGATGCAGAATCATAAAACCCCTTGATGCAGAATCAGAAAAATACTTATAGCAGCGACGAACTTACATCTATGCAGCTGATTGGTTAATGCTTGCATCAATTATGCAGCCAGGGCACCGATTGGCTGGTGATGGCTATGTTGCTATGGTTACCGGCGATTGTTGGACGATGTACAATTTTATATTTTCGAGAATCAGTTGAGACCAATATACGTAGTAATTCTCGGTTAAAATGACAAAAATATCCACATAGTATTCTTGCAACCATTGTGTTCCAATTTAAGTTAATATAAGGGTTTAATTAGGGTCGAAACAAAGGTACAAAAAACTTTTTTTACTCCAGTTGCATGCTAAAGTAATTCATTATTATAAAAGTAATGCATTCTTAAAAAAGTAATAAAAAGCTGCTCTTTGGTAAAATAAAATATAATGAAAAAACTCACTGTATAACTGAACCATGTCAAAATATTCTGAATTACATTTAGTCATTTTAGATCCTTTAGTCAAAAAAATAATAATTTGATAAAACCACGCTTTTATTAGGTAGATACAACATTTAATTAAATATTTTGTTTTTAATATCAGTTACCCGTTACCAGCTCCCGAACCGGACATTTACAAGACATACCTTACATTTACAAGATCATCCATTCGATTAGATAATAGTAGAAGCTTCTTCGTAAGATTTGGATTCGAGATGTGTAATTTGAGCGTATTTATTACAAAAATACACAATTAAGAGAGCCAATAACGCTGAATATTCTCTTAATCAAACGTCAGATTTAGTCAATTTCGGGTTTAATGATAGAGCCGCCCGAACTAAGCCTGTGTGATTAATGACGCTGGAGAGGAATAAAATTTAAATTCAAGGAAAAGTGTGTGTTATGTGTTGTGCGTAGGGTTGCCAACTCTTGAAAGGACCTATCCGAGAGACTTTTATGGATGTGGAGTGGGGGATGTTGAGGGGTGTACGTGGAATGAAAATTTATATTTATTTTGTTTTCGAGCAGCATCTAACATTTGTCGGTTTTTCATCTCAATATCATAAAAGTTTTTACATGAAAAATCGAAGTCAGTCTAACTCTCCGCAAGCCGCGTTGTCTCTGTCACAACAGAGACAGACACCCCCAACGCTCCATCGTAATATAATACCAGATTCTCAAAAAATTCACAACGTCGCGTCGGACGGTAAGTCGAACCCAGGCAGACAGCATACGACGTGCGAGCGAAGTGTTAGTATTTTTTAAGAAAAACCATAGAAATTATTGTTCCCCGGGAGGTCAGGAGATTATTCATTATTCCTACTAGCTACGGGAGTTCGCGCACGCGTGGCATAAGAGGCGGAGCGGCTTGGAGTGACATAGAGAATTTATGCTGTGGACAGCGACGGCGCGGCGAGTCCGTCTTTTGTATCGTCCTGCCCCAGAATGGGGAGAGTGAGTTCATAGGGACAAGGAGCGAGAGGAATCAACTTGTAGGGAGTCAAGAAGGCGCCCCGGGAACACGCCACGAGAAAGTCCGAACGGGCGCCCTCCCGCGTTTCGGCACTCATAACCGCGAGGTTGATTGGGCCATGGGTGGTGGAGGGTTGTCCCTATTCATTATTACTCGAGTATCCCGGGCAATCCGGGAGGGTTGGCAACCCTAGTTGTGCGTGTGTGTATGGCTTCTGAGCGGCGCGCGCGCACGGCGCACCGGAGCACTATCACTCGCCCATCGCTCGTGATTTATGGCGCTCCATCGCGGTACACAGACGCACTGCATCGCTCTAAGACGCCACGTGAAATTGAAAATAAAACAAACAACCTAAACATATCTAATCAAGACGTCTAGTCGTTTACAAAATAACGGTATTTTTATATAATCAATAAGCCAATAACTGGTGCCGAAATGAATTTTATCTTTTCACAAAACCCGCGGGAAGTGTAGATTTTTTTCAGATAAAAAAGATATAATGTACAGTACCCAGTGTGTGACAGTTATCTCTATTCCAAATTTCAATTAAATCGGTACGGATGTTGTGACGTGGAGTAACAAATATTGAAAAACTTCACTTCAGAAACTATACCAACCAAAACTGTACCGGCAATCGAACGTAGGACTTAAATAAGCGAAACTCGGTAACAGATTTAATGTGGTATTTAATATTTACCACAGCGTGTCAACTCCTCAAACAGAAGGTGTCAAAGAAAAAAATACGAATAGTTGATATCACCCAGGAACTGGGCTAATTCATTAAGCAGTCATTGAGTCGGCTCGGCATGCGAGAGGCGTCGGGCCCTGATGGACCATTACTCAGGATGACGGCGCGCGTGCCGGCGGCGCGGCCACCTGCGTAACTTGACCTCCCCCTCCCCTCTCGACCCAACGCCTCCAGAGGTCACGAGGGAACCAAAAGAAACCATAAGAGGTCACGCTTAAATGGAAACGTTACACCCGCCGTCGCCTTTAAATAGGAAACGACACGTTTATCCAATTAGAAATTCACCATATCTTTGTGATAGTTGAAGAGGAAATTTGAGCAATCAACTTGCACAGCGCCTCGACGTTCCTATCACAGTTTATTCAATTGAGCTCGTAATGAAGTTACGAGTATGTGCGCTACGAACAATGGACCACACTGGGCTGATTACTATCCAAGTGGATTATGAGAGCGGTTTACTATTCGTTCAGTTGTAGCTTCGGTCTCATATTCCTAGGTCAGGCTTCGAGCAACACGTCTTCAAGTTATGATGTTGAGTTTTTATAGTAAGTAATTTAGAAATTAAGTTCATAAATTATGTATTAAGTTCATAATTTTGATTTTTTTTTCCTTTTTGCCATAAGACCCTCCATCTTTCTTTTTAGTACCTATTTAAGGTCAAAGAAAAGCTGTAACCCAAATAGTATGCTTTCGATGACGATTTTGATGCCTGAGATACATCACCAAGGAACCATAAATAATATAGATATTAGTATTTGGTAGATAACAGATATCAATCTCAACAGTACACCTCTAGCTGCTCAGGGTTAGTGGCTGACAGACCTTTTTTTTTTAATTTTAAGTACGAATAATGGTTAGTAATAAAACGATAAGTGACAATGAATCGGAATAAAAGTCATGGAAAGGGTCACTGATTGTGGTTAGGTATCACCGTATCACTGACCTCTATTAAGTACGCTGGATCTCAGACTGCCCACGTGATAAATAAGAATTTGATTTTTGCCATTTTGGCGCTGATTGTTTCGTAACCTGACATGAGCGTCCATGGAACTAAAATAAAATGACATTCTAAATGACGGTTACTAGCAACAAATGACAATTTAGTACCGTGGACCTTCGAGTGGGGCGCTTCAAATCAGCACAAAAAATGAATAGTCGATTGTGTAGAATGTTTGATCCAGCGTACTAGTATAACGGAGATCAGTGAGTGGTGTCATCGAGAATGCGCGGGCGCAGGCGGCAGGCAAGTGGCAAGTGTGGTCGTGTGCCGCGCGCGTGGCGTGGAGTTGGCCGACCCCACTGCCTCCCTGACCTCATTCGTAAATCATTTAATCTCAATCCCAAAGAGCTGGGGCCCACCGCAAGCTATAAAATTTAACCGACGACGTAAGATATGATATCCACTGCTGACGGTCCCGCTGATGGAGATGTTACGTGATTTACGAATATTGGTTTAAGATGTTTCAATAATCAATTTCATCGGTAGGAAGGCGAATAAATCTTATTTTGGTTTCTTAATTGAACATTATCGGAACTTTAAATTACAACTTGGACACGGAGAAATGTTGGAACATGTGTAAAGAAAGTATACACAGCAGTAAACATTATAATTTGTAATTTTAATTTGGAAATTCTGATGTCTTCTATCTTATTAAGTCATGAGTAAATTAAACACGTTTTGTATCATCTAACTTATTCTATCGATGATTTAATATATTCTTGACTTATAGAAATTAAGACTTTAAAACTGCGCTGCGAACATTAAAATAGTTAAAGCCCATAAGATTAATTGCACTTTACAGCAAATGCATGGTTTGAGAAGCACAAGGAATACCTAATACTTCTTTTCAAGCTGTGAACATCGACCAGTTGAAATGACGTATAAACAATAACATGCCTGTTTACCACGAAAGCCTGAGCTCTCATTGAGACAGATATAAGACGAAAATAAAACACATGATTTTGATGAGGCAATATTTGGTTGAGTATCGTGATAGCTGGGGCTTGTCTATCAGACTCGGACGCGCTTTAACCGGCGCATACCTCAACGACGCTACATCATGCAACAGGACTCCAAATTAATATATCCTGGCGCGCGCCGTGATTCCTAATATTATATTTAGACGTGACACGCGCTCGTTTGTATCAATTGCCCCCGTCTGCCGGCTGATATACGGCCGACGCTACTTAGAACAATAACGGCACAAATTGCGCGATTACGTGCTTTACAACCGCCCCGAGACACAGCGGTATCTGCCAAGTGCCAGTCGCGCCGGACGTCGGGGTTTACATGACGGAAATAATATATCACAACGCATTCTTCAATAAGTGAGATATAAAAAGTTCCGGATAAAAGTAGCTCTCTATATCATGCGTCCAGCAAAACTTCTACGAGTTAGAAAAGACAAGCTAAGAAAAGTCGTAGGAATAATAATAGGACATTGCGAATTAAATAAATATTGGTCCACCCTAAGAATTACGGACCATCTCCTCTGTGCAGAGGAGTATAAATGGAATGTGAACCCATCGTCCCAATACCGTTTAGCGAATACAAATCTTGGCTACATAAAAACACCTATACCAGGCAAATGCATAGATATAGGATCGCACAATACAGACAAGCAAAAACAGCTATAACTTCCACGACTAAAACGACCCTTAAAAGGTCGAAACCCTGATAACATGGCACTAAACAAACATTTTTCTACTCTATAGGAATCACAGACAGTCCTCTGTCCAAAGCCTGCATGGAGGATGTTAAAACACCGGCACATGTGCTGTTAAGGTGCACTGGAATCAACGCTCGATATACTGCGCAACTTGAATTCTGAAGAAGGCTCGGCGGGCTGGAGTGATTCGGCGTGGACCCCCATCGGCGACTCTATGCGCAACGGGTGAAGCTATTGCCCAATCGCGGTAAAGTCCCAGGAACATAAGAAGAATATTATCTATGATTAGCATTCCTCATTCTTATTGCTGAGGGTTGAGACTCCTCTTGCAGACGGGACTCTCGGGCACTACGAGTATGTCGCTTCACACTACTAAGGGCTCTTCTTCGAGGAAAAATTTCGTTTCGGTACATTGAGGTCTCCGTACATCTACTCTGCCAATAACCATTAATTTTGACCTCCAGATTCCCTCCTTCGCCTTTGACAATGTGGCTGACTTGAAATCATTTAAAGATAGATCGGACGATAGGAAAATATGATGAACGAATTCATTCTTCTGACAAGTTCTTTAAAGTAGGATTTCAGAGAATTTAATACCGTAACATTCTTCAGAGATCAGTTAGTTATACAAGAAGCAACTTTGTCTTATCTTAGCCCTCCAGGGCTTCCAAGAAGGCTATGATAGTTTTAACAATTAGAGTTGCGTAGACATTGTTGCATAAATCTTGTTTATAATCTACAAACTAGTTCCAAACACTTGTATCCGAGTACGATACCGCTAACATTATTTACAATAACTTAATTCAGTTCTGATACCGCGCCGACTTGGCCTGTTGTGTTCATACATTCCGTAATCTTGTCATACAAGCTTATAGCATTGTAATATTTGTTCGACAACACAGCAACAGCAACACCAGTCCCCCGTAATACTCCAAAGTGATAAAACGACACGGAAACAAACGTGTTCTTAACTAAAAGCTCGTTAAATACGGATCATTCTATTAAAGTAGTCGTTGGTGAGATTACGTAAACTTCAATAACCATACCGCACCCTGTTAGTACGAGTCGTCAAATTAACGGTATCGAGTTCGATAAATGAGGGCATAAATGATTCTTATGTCCGGCAGAAACGATTACAATGCTCGCTTAATAGGTGCTCGCGCGGCGCCGCCGCCTCGCCGCGCTGCGCACCACAAATCAGTCTAATGAACGGATCCCTGAAAGCCTTTTAATTTCCCATTCGGTTCGGCCACCGATATCGCCCGGCTGTTATTAATATAGCGGGGCCGGTCGCCGGTGGCGGCGCTCCGGACAGCAGCGATTGCGTCCTCGCGGAGCTACCCGTATCGGGAGCCTCTCCGGGACTTATCTCCCGCTATTAATTACGCTTAGATATGCACCGGACAAGTTTTAATGCAACCGCTTCATTTGTTGAGCTGCACTAAAAGTGTCATATCGGAGACGTTATAGGAGTGATAACTTTGTACGGCCGACAGCCGGTCAGTCGACCGGGCGGTGAATGCAGCACTTGTTACCTATCGGCGGCACCTATCACTAGTCTAGATGACTGATAGCTTTCCGGTATAACGTGCTCCGCTTTGCACCGATTCTTATCTAAAGCTAATTCTTGTATTTTGCAAGTTGTTCGAATGTTGCTCCGACTAGCGAGGGCCTGCGACAGCGTTTTCTGTTTAAAAAGAAAACAGCTTCAGTGAAGCCGCAGGCAGCGAGTGGCTAATAACACCCCGCTAAGAATATTGCCCGCTATTACAAATCAAACTGAACAAGTATTGCGTTCCATTCAAATTTATATACCCTCATTTATTCTTACTTCCTTGATTTTATCAAGATAGTCAGGTTCAATACGATTTCTTCTCGTTTGTAAACTTCAGCATTCGCTTAGTTTTATGTCGACTATGCGTTGTGCGTTGGTACTTACTTTATACAATTTTTTTACACTCAACCTATTTTTTACACGACTGCCCAAAAAAGGATTGTAATGTTTTAGGGTTCATGTATATGTATGTGAGCTTCTTTATTAAACAAAATATTTTTTTTTAATTACTCTTTTTGTAATATGTTCTGGCAAAGATAAATTTAATGTTGAATGGAAGCAGGCGTTATTTTGCGGAAATCCATAATTAGCAGGACAGATTAATTTGTTTTGCTGTAATCCGCTACTTGAAAAGATTCTGTATGGTACAATATGCAGGAACACTGCCCACATGAAACACCACACACAATTTTCCAACACTTTCTTCGACGCACGTTTCGTCCCGAACCGGGACATCCTCAGGAGATGTTGACTTCACAATGATCTCTACGATTTCGCATTGTGAAGTCAACATCTCCTGAGGATGTCCCGGTTCGGGACGAAACGTGCGTCGAAGAAAGTGTTGGAAAATTGTGTGTGGTGTTTCATGTGGGCAGTGTTCCTGCATATTGTACCATACAGAATCTTTTCAAGTAGCGGATTACAGCAAAACAAATTAATCTGTCCTGATAAATTTAATGTTTTACGTATCCCTTTCAAGATAAGAAACTCCTTGATTCAGGACGATATACCTAGACGGATAACAAGAGTCATCAATGCAATCAGCATGAAAGTGCGGGTCAGATGGCAATATTGCGCCGGCGCACTCGTGGCTTGTCAAACAAGAATGAGCCATTGATCGGGAACACGCGAATCGCAATCGTTTGTTGTTTCACTCGATAAATAATCATATCACCCCACATGAATCACTGCGCTAATGCTAAACATCTTTGTTTTTAATTTCTACACTCAGTGAAATTCGCTGTCCTATTTACCTAGCCCCTTTTTGGAAAATATTTTTTTATATATTGCATCTTCAAGAACAAAGTACCTACAATATTACAATAGATACTAAGTTAAGGCATTGGATAGATTCTTAGATATAAGTTTTGATATTAGATTAAGTAAAAATTAAGTTAGTAATTAGCTTTTAGTCTAGATCGTATCGTTGGACTCTTAACACTCTGAAGGGACTTTCGTGGAAAAAAAAATTATAGTCATTTTTGACTCATATCTGTGGGCTGACTCTGGATCGTTCAGTTTGTTATTTAGCAACCCTCACTGGGTTTTTAACTAACAAACCTAGCAACCCTCACTGGGTTGTTAACTAACAAACTGAACTATACAGAATCAACCCACTGCACTAGTGTCGTATACTGCATTCGGCCGCTATTGGTGTCCACCCTACCATCAAAGACGCACAGCCAAGAGAGAGTTCCGATGCGATGCTGCGTAGCAACCATAAGGGGTTAGGTACCGTTAGGTAGGTTACCGCTTCCAAATAAGTATGATAACATCGTCGACTGCATCATCACTTATCATCAAACGAGATTGCAGTCAAGTACAAATTTGTACATTAGGTATATTTAGTGTGTAAAACAATGTTCTTGCTGACTTAGTAAGCAATTCATTTTTAGGTTATCATCTCAGTTATTGTAATCCGAATTACCATTGCAGTTTCGGTGCGGTGCTATCAACTTTGAGCCGTTATATCTGACGTCATAACTCACGTAGCTTGGACTCTGGACGGGCCAGACCAGCTAAAAATAATTATTGCTTTGTTGCGAAATTCTGCCACAAGTGGCATACCCCGTGCTCCGTTGCCATCTCCATCCACAATACAGTAACAAATAAAAATTTTCAGTGTTTAAAATGTTCAGTGAGATTTATATGCATAGATATTGAAAGTTATTTTAATTAAAACTTTAAGTTACATTACTTACTTATTAGGTTCTTAGTAAAACAAAGCAAGAAGGGTAATCGATAAAAATGAAAAATTTTTAAAATAAAAACTAAATAGGTACCTATCTAAATATTAAACCCATATTGGAATTTTTATTATTTGTTGAACAAATAGAAAAACATTTCCAACAAACAAACATTTCTAACAAATACCTATCTTCCAAAAACAAATTAACTCATTCTTCTACTTATGCTAAAATATTAATGTTCAAAATACTTGCGTAACTTTCAGGTGGCTTCTCCGAATAGCCAACCCATCGGCCTCACCTGTTTATGAAAGTAAGTATATTAAAATTTCTTGGAAATCTATTGTAAACAAACAGCTTAAATAATCAAATACCACGAGAAATCCATGTTTCTAAGAAAAAGTATTTACCTCGGTAAGGAAAATCGCTCGGCATATAAATATTTCATTGCGAATGTCTAATAATTTCAGCAACAATTAAGTAGTCGATATCTCAGCCACTCGATTGTAACAATTCCTTATCCATTTTCAATTTCAACAGCACAATGAAGGAAAGTTTATCTCAAACGTAAAATGATTTATTTTATTGCGTACAAGTTGTACTTTAAACTAGGTAATAAACTTAAAACGAACTGTTAAAGGCATCGACTTAATTATTATTCCGTTAGTTTACCTGAACCGAAATTGAATCGAATTTATTGGTTGTCTGCCGTTCGAACTAAGAGCTAAGCGACCACCAAGTTAATGCAATGTTTACTCTATATTTAAGTAGATATATTGCCAATATTATTCCACCGACATAGTAATAAAAGTCCTCTGTATAAATAAAATATTTCACACAACAATTTATTTGTAAAAAAATGTGTCAAAGAATCATTTCCTAATTAGTTAACATGCCCGTTATTAATAACCTACATTACCGTTACAACATGTAAGAAAAATTATGTATGGACAGGTTAATCCATGTAGCATAATATAAATTTTAAAAATATTGTAATCTAAGCATTGAAGATGAATATCACACATGTATAAAATTATAACATGAGATTATTTTATTCAAATTATTTCCTCACTCCCATTAAGAGAGTTCACCCGAAAGATCTTAGATACAATCAAGAGGTCTTTGTCGATTGCACACTAACGCAAGAACCGCAAGTGCCTGAGCAACGTATACGACGCATTGTGGAGCACTATAACAATAAATGTTACTTCAACTAAAATGCGTATTATTTCAGCCCTGTCGTTTGAAAGTGTCACGTTGAGTCAACCGCATACACGTTTACAAATTAGAGCTTATATGAGATCAAGTTAACTTATTATGTTTTTCTGCCTCACTGGTATAGTGATGAGCATATTAGTCCGTATTCACTAGGTCCTGGGTTCGATCCCCGGGTTGGAAACTGGGTGTGTTTCACGCCCTTGCCTCGAAAAGCATATTTAGACTTCAGTCTTGGACTGATCTCTCTCCGGACGGAGCTGTCATCCATTCGGATTATAAGAGAGAGGAAAAGAGAATGCACCTGTGTTTGCACACAGATTTGTGCACTATAATATTATGTCCCGCGTTGATGGAAAATCTCAGCAGATCGCAGATGCGCGCTGTGGCTTAATCGTTTTGGACATATAGGTACACTGCTACATACTACTATCTCAATTATTCTATGGGTTTATTTCTATGGGTTTGTGCTACGATTTCATTTCTGTCCTGTGCCCTAAGCCAGTGCTCACATGCGGCGCCTGCTAAGCGTCAAGCTAGGCAATGCGCGATGAACGTAAAAGAGGGCACCCGAAAGATTTTTCGTTGATATTTGGAGGCATTACGTGCGTGAAGTGCAGTCGGCAGCTGCCTTATCTATGACAGCGCTGAAACTAGAGACTTTACCAGGGTTGTCAGTCTGATCATGGTCTCAACGAATGCAACAATATCTGCGTTCGTTTCAACCGACAGACGTCACTAGGGCTCGGTTGCTTGACTTCACTTTAACCGAAACGTTATATAAATATGGCGGCCTGACTCTTATGTCTATCGAAACAAGGGTCTATTTAACTATAACGTTTTGGTTAAAGTCAAGTCATTAACTAGTCGTAGATTTGCCAACGATCAGTTCAACAATAATATTATCATGTGTATGATGCAAATTAAATGATTCGCTAATGGTGCTAATTCTGTTGCACAAAATGTCTAAACTAAACTAATTTAAAATAGTGCTATTCTTTTCAAACCGTTCCCTATGGAAAGGATAGCACTATTTTAAATTAGTTTAGTTTAGAGAATAACAACAGAATCGACCACATTGTCTATAATTATCATAGTCGTTAAGCCTCTTAAAAAGTAGGTAGGTACTCTGTGAGCCTCTTACTCGAGGCGAGTGGATTACGGCTTATTATTCAAGGGGAGCAAAGTATGAATATCAGAGGTACCTCTTAGGTATTTGAGGCAATTAAATAATACTTGCTTAGCGTAGATAAAAATATCGGCCTGCAAGAAAGTTCGTGAATGCTAGCATTCGGCATTTTACCAGCATGATAGGTTATGGTCAAACTATTTTCATTATTCATTATTATGAGAGAAGATTTGTGTGCTAGAGTGGATTGTAAAGTGATTGACGTAGTAACCCAAGACCTGTAGGCTGATTCTGTATCGTTCAATTTGTTAGTTAGCAACCCTCACTGGGTTGTTAACTAAAAAACGGAGGCAAAAACCATATTTTTTGCATTCTTTTTGCGCAATTTACCAACCTAGGTTGGTATGGTATCATGTCAACATACCATGCTAGTTGCTAACTTGTGCAAAAAGTATGCAAAAATAGGATTTTTGCCTACGTTTTCTTAGTTAATAACCCAGTGAGGGTTACTAACTAACAAACTGAACGATACAGAATCAGCCACCTGATTTCCCGAACCCTAGTCATGCGTGACAATAGACGTATACATAAGACCCACGGACCGCACGAAAACATGTCGCCAATTTACTGGTGTCAAAAATGTTTGTTTTGACACCAACAGCGTCAGTTGAAAGCCGACCACAGCGTTGTCTATGGACCGTGGTACACGCCACACTAATATACTTATCACACATCACTATACTTGTTATTAGTCTACATGCGAGTTTTCACAGGAACGATTTTCTCCATGTTGCGGCGTTTCATCGAATATTTTGACAACTGGCGCTACTTTTTAGGGTTCCGTAGCCGAATGGCAAAATACGGAACCCTTATAAATTCGTCATGTCTGTCTGTCCGTCTGTCCGTCTGTCCGTCTGTCCGTCTGTCCGTCCGTATGTCACAGCCACTTTATTCGGAAACTATAAGAGCTATACTGTTGAAACTTGGTAAGTAGATGTATTCTGTGAACCGCATTAAGGTTTTCACACAAAATTTTAAAAAAAGTAATTAATTTTGGGGGTGCCCCATACTTACTTAGAACTGAAACTCAAAAATTTTTTTTTCATCAAACCCTGTGTGTGGGGTATCTATAGATAGGTCTTCAAAAATGATACTAAGGTTTCTAATATCATTTTTTTCTAAAATGAATAGCTTGCGCGAGAGACACTTCCAAAGTGGTAAAATGTGTGTCCCCCCCCCTGTAACTTCTAAAATAAGAGTATGATAAAACTAAAAAAAATATGTGATGTACATTACCATGAAAACTTCCACCGAAAATTGGTTTGAACGAGATCTAATTAGTAGTTTTTTTTTATATTTACAATAAAACCTCTAAAAACAAAGTTAGTTTTGCGGTTCGATAAGAAAAGTGGTTTTTATGGTTTTATTCCTCCGGTTGTAGTACGGGACCCTCAGTGCGCGAGTCCGACTCGCACTTGACAGGTTTTCTTGTATGAACATGGCTGACTTAAAATGTTCCGATGTACTCATCCTCATTTTCATATCGGTTTGCGTGACATTAACAAACTCTCACCAGTGGCAACCCTGCGCTACCGTACCTGTCGTTGCCATAACTCAAGACGATAACACGTCTAGCGCCCCGCGGAACTGTTAACAACAAATAACACAGATAACGAAACGGCCACCTAAACGACCATATCTGACGTTCGATAATATTTCATAATTATTTACATGTATTTATCAGATGCAACAGTACGCGTGCGGCGACTAAGTAGTGTCAGCGGCTTGTCGCCCGGAACTTTTTAAAAATAAACGGTATGTCTTCTCTGAAGTTGTTCGTTTAAGTGGCGATAACAAAATAGTCAAGTACTGCAATTAGTCAAGTCTATCTGTCATTTTATTACGACGAGAGCGGATGAACTTCAACCCTAGATATCTTCCCATCTGAAAATCTTGAATTTAACCGATGTTGTACCTACCTATATTTTCTGGGTATACATGATAGGACATTTATATCGTTTAAATTTATTATCAGCCCCTTATATCCATTATCGTCGTAGATAGTCCTTTGATCCCTGTAGTATGGATCTGGACATTAATCCTAAAAAATATAAGGACCAGATGGATAAGTATATAACGTATGTAATAAGCGTTTAAATAGCGTAACGTAACTTATGTAATAAGCGTTTAGATAGGCAGTTACATATTATATCTTTCAGATTTCAGGTATAAGTTTAAATATGTAACGCCAGAAAGTATCCTGCCGCAATATCAAAAAATAACCATCATTCAAATGGACAAGAGGTGGTATCTTGTCGTTAATTTTTGGTAATAAGTAATGTTAAAGTTACACGCACGGTCACCACTTCACCAGTCGTCTGATCTGAGGCTCGCACTTAAGGTCATAAATAACTTTGTCAATCTGCTAACTTAATAGCATAATTTATCCGTCGCAGGACAGCATAACGAGCAATGCCGATAATAAACCAGAAAAGCCAGGAGGTGATAATAGCTGTCCGTAAATAATGATCCCTGATTGCCGGTGCGCCCTTCAGCGGACTCATGCGCGGCGGAGCAGTACCGTTGCTTCGCTGGGAAGGTTTTAGTGAACAACCTGTTGAGGGTTACGTCAATACAAGCAGTTGTTTTTGATTTCTATAGAAAATTTTTCCAAAACCCCGCGGGATCTGTTGAAATCTTCGGGACAAAAAGTAGTTTCTATGTAAATCAAGGTTATAAGCCAGGTATCTATGTTCAAAATTACAGCCGCTTGCTATTGCTGTAGTTCCAGCGTGAATGAGTTACAAAAATACAGACACAAACTTTCGCCATAACAATGTAGTCATTTAACTTAACGGTTTTATAGAGAAAAGTTTCGACCAACGTCGTAAAAGCTTTCGCTTGGCTGTTGGACCAAGGACCAATACAAAAGCCAGAGGTCCTTGGCTGTTAGACCAAGGATCAATATACCAGGGGTCCTGGAGAGTAAAGACGAAACGTCTTGTGAGGAGTTTCCCCACTCTTGAACCCTGACCACGTGACTTGGGCCTTTAAAGCTCCACGACCGGTGCCGGTCTCAATTTTTTAATATTTTACATTTGATTGTAATAAAAAATCTAAAATATTACAGTAATGAAATCTCTGCTACGTTTTTGTACCACGACTCGTGGGCCTAGGCCATCACGAGTCGTGGTACAAAAACGTAGATAATGGAATTAGTCCGCCCATGTTTCGGCCGGGAACACCGCGATCTGACCCCGCTTCCATGTCCTCTATTCAGTAGAATGCAAAAGGAGTCTAATTAACGCCGATGCGCAGACACGGCGCTCCGAGGATGTCCCGATTAGAGCGGCTTGCCCGTTAAGGAGAAACAATCACATCTCGAACAAGGAATACAGCGAGATTAGCTACTTCCCAGACTTAGTATTCTGCCTTGTAAGTGCTGTGTTTGATGAAGCAAAAAGAACGGCCATTGTTTAGATAAAATTAGCGTGTTTGTCTTTGTCTAACGATTTTAAATGGACTGCCGTGCTCGTACCAAGAAACATCGTCTAAACGTATAAAGAGTCAGATTTGTCAAGGCTATGAATAAAGCGCTATCTAAATCACTAGAGAAGATTAATACAATGCAACTCAATGGGTTTACCACTTTATTGGGCACATCTGGGGTAAGTATTATTTAGGCCTTTACCACTTTATTGGGCACATCTGGGGTAAGCAGAAAAGAGGTAACAAACATTTTCTGAACCCCTTTTCTAGCTATATTGGTTGTTGGACTTCGAACCGCTTTGAAAACATTATGGTGAACTCATAAAGCTGTTTCATATAACGCATAGGAACTACTCCGGAAAGACAGAGGTGCCTGGGATTCGAACCCACTACCACCTGACGAGTGGCAGAGGTCTGGCGACTTGATAACAAATGTAACCCTCACAATGCCTTACATGTACTCTGATAAGAAAACTCAGGATATGGGCATCCGAACAATTTACGAAAACGTTTTTTGAACAAGCAAACAGTAGTGCCATCTGTCAAAATTATAATATAGGTGGCCGCTGAGAAAGAATAAACTACAGCGTGGCCTTTATTACTATTTCTGTGGGCCTTATTGTTAGTATTATTGGCACATTACTTATAAACTGGCGACATTTTTTCACGCGGTCCGCCCTGTGCAGGGTATATGTCTATTATATTGTACCAATAATTAATGAATTATTGTGTTATATATAGAGCAAACAAACATTCATTTCATTGAGACAGAGGTTCATTTCTAAAGACTAGTCACCCTTTTCCAAACATCCCACTTCTGAAAGGGTTAGTAGATTTTTAGATGCACTAACTTCGGTGACTCTAACAAAATCGGTACCATTATCTTAGCAATTTAAATTTCAGACAAGGTGATCTGTTATTCGCATGCATTGGCAAGTCGGAAGGTAGCGAGTTGATGTGAAAGCAAGCTGAAACTAAATAGGTATACAGTACACTGGTATACACGGGTGCTGCCTCGATACGTTACCCGATAGCAACACACCATTTATTCACGGCGCAATAAATTCAAATTACCGGATTAACAATATAGCGGATAGCATCTCCTGACTCCTTCCGATACAAAACGGTACGCGAGCTGTGAACGCGCATACATCGCTGTAAGGCTCGCAGCCTAATCCCATAAAACACTTGCATATGGCTAAACTCCGCGATTTATGTCGTTGTAATCAACTCTCATGCAAATTTTATAGAAAGAGTAATCCTGCATAGGTAAATTCTAGAAAAAGTTGTCTGACTAGAAGTGACTGACAGGGTGGAAAAAAAATTAAAGTGGCTGAAATAGACTTCATGCCGGAAAAGTCGCGGGCGTCCTCACAGAGTATAGAAGATGAAAGAGTGGTTTCTTAGCAAAAGATGATGGACCTAAACGTCTTCTACGGAATTTATTTTTCCATGGAAAACATATTATTATTACGAATATTGAGTGAGAACTATACAAGAGCAAATTATTATTCTGATTGTTTTCATCTTTCTTTCTTTCTTTCTTTCTAACGGGCAGGCAGCTGAAAATACCAAAATATTGGAGTCAAGATAGGGACTATAAAAAAGATGTAAAGTGCTTTTTTTGGAACTCGGTATGGTAACGGTGTTCAATGTAGGCAAACTAAAAAACTAACATCCAAAGATGGTTTAATGTCATGAGTTACTTTGATAGAATAGTGTCAATAAACGTCGCGTCCAGCGAATCATGACTGCAAAAGCTCATGAGCCTTGTATCGCTCTTGAAGTGGACACGATATAGCCCAATGAAATCCTACACCACGACGAATCGAATGCTGTTCTGTCCAGTTTGAAATTTCTGCAATATTTCTCCCTTTTCACGCAGATATCCCCGGCCCGTGTCTAAACTCCGGACTTGAAACACAATATCTCCGAGTGCGCTCCATAATTTATACGCACCGACTTCGCGGTTTATGTGATACTATAGGTTTTATTACAGCTAAGGTTTTTGACCATGGCTTTGACTGCTTGGCTTAACATCGTAACAACGCAAAAGTAATGTCCCTTCACTCGACCTACTTGAGGATTAGTCCATGAAATTTACTAAACAATAACAACGACATCTAATACCATATTATGAAGTGAGATTATCCATCAAAAGGAAACTGAGGAAAGTAACGGAATTGTAATGTCAAAACTAGAGATCGCCCGCTTCGCTCATACCTACGTTATAGTAGTTTTTAGGGTTCCTTCCTTGGTGTAACTTCCATATCATTTTGGTAAAAACCCTTATGGTAAGAGTTTCTCCATCCGTACGTCCGTCCGTCTGTCACACCCGATTATTTCAGAAAACAAGAAACTAGAAAATCCATCGACATGAAATTTGGAACGACATGAAATAGGTAAAAAAAAAGAAAATCGTTTTTATTTCTATTTAAAAAGGGGGGAAAACCGGAGTGTTGGAATTTCAAAATGAGATAACAATATTGAATACGGTGTCATGTAAAATTTTAATTTATTTCTAAGTTAGATTTATTGAGCAAACTGTCAAAAAAACTACCGTCGATATAAAGCAATCATTAAGTCAGCCATCTATTATCACTTGATTGTCACTATACCAACAACCAGTTTTTACAGAAAAAAAAACTTTGCAAATATATTTTGTAAATATTTATATTATTATACGATTGCGTTTGCCCGGGCCGTCGTACATATTTATAACAGATTTTAAAAGTCACGCGAGACATTTCCGGGATAAACAATCCTTGAACCGTGACATCTGGAAATTCAAACAGAATATTACCTAAATACCTACCTACACATTTCTAAACTTGACGAAAGATTTCCTATCATCCTACACATTTTCTTAACTTTAAGGAAATCTTATAAGACCGTCTCAGAAAGGTGCAAAGGTCAAATGCCAGAGAAGTATTATTTTGAGATATTAAACATTCTGGATTCTTCTTGACAGATCAACGTAGGTGTTTACCCAGGGGAATTTAAATATCAGTCTTACAAACTCTATTGATCGTACAGATTTCAAGATCAGATTCGCTTTGAGTTATGAGTGAGTGACTCTGAGTGTTACCTACTCAAAATGACGGCGTGAAAAAATGTCGCCAGTTTATCGGTATTCGGTGCCAATAATACCAACAGTAAGGCCACGCTGTAGCTCGTTCAGCAGCCACCTATAGAATTTTGACAGAAGGTTGTTGTACTGTTTGCTTGTACGAACACGGTTTACGTAAACTGTTTGAATGCCCATATCCTGAGTTTTCTTATCATTGGATAAAAAGCATTGTTTAACTGTTAAGTGGGAAAAACGTCGTTTTTATGATGCATCATGCACCCTATCGCACCCACGAACTTTCGTGAGAGTGAGGATAGTAATTGCTCTGGTGTATATAACTATACACCTATGAAAATTTCTTTAAAAAACTTCAATCTTCGCGGTGGTCAGGCGACCAGCCCGCGGCAATTTATGCACAAGCCGAGGTAATGGCCAATAATGGAAACCGACACCGACTCCGGCCCATGAGACCGTCACCTCGCCGAGGCAGGCCGACTGAAGAAACATAATATTAACAACGCAATCACGACGTAATAATCTAATCCTCACACGGTGATATCCCTTGTCCTTAACTCCATTATCGCTTTAATGAAAACTCAGTTTTTATACCGTCTTCTTAGATTTCCGATCGATAGATAGGTACAAATGTTCTGTAAACACCCATTTGTAGTTATTAAATTAAGGCGTCTAATATACATAATATCTACATATCATAGGTAATTATTATTAATACTTTAATAGTATATACTGAAGATTCAAAAAGAAATTTGAACTATAATCGTAATTTCATACCTACAATCTACATGGAGAATTTTGAAAAAGACCTTTATACGTAGCAAAAAGCAAAAAAATGTACTATTGCAATAGTTACATAGAAACTAACTTTTTGAAAATTTTCGACCTGCTATCTGTAAAAAATTTATCACAAAGGTAGGTACCATATCATTTGATGTCGATTGATCTTGTTCTTTATAAGGATATGTGTGCACCGAATACGTAGGTACCTACTAGTACTAAAGCTATGAAAGGTAGTAACATCAGAGCAAATAAACTTTCTCCATACTTACATTTTACAGGAAATCATCTTGACATCGAAAAGAACAACATGTTAACATGATTTCTCAACAAATTAAGGCTTCGGTTTTTGACAAGACAGGTCTTTAAGGACAGAGACAGCCTTACGCCCGCCCTTAATTTCCCATCACAAAAATCCACCCTTAATAATGTTCGTAACTGGCAGTGTAGTTTTATTGTAGTGGTTTCATTATAGGCTTGAATGGTTTGCATCAGCGTATCCACAATGTATAGTAATTGTTCTATTACAGGGACCCATTACATAAGCTGAATTACGACAGTCTTAGTGCAGGGATCGATGCAGCGAGCGACTCTCACATTATTTATTGACGCATAATGGCCTCTAATGGTGCTATTGAATCCGCCACCTGGACATCTCTTATCCGCGCGGGTCCGCCAGGGCGTGACTGTCGGCCCGACGTTTGTGAATATTCATAAGTCATAACAGAGCCAAGGTTTCGAATCCACGGATGATTTAATTGATACCCGGCCCGCATCGAAGACGAGCTCACGTACGGACAAATCGTAATTGCTCGTTAAGCCTCGATACTCGATTGTTGTACGATAATGAAAATAAAAGAACGACGAGCAAACATTGTGCGAAGAATTTTAAAGGTTCTTCGCCAAACGACCGACTGGTGCGTGCGCTATGTACCTGTATATTATTTTAATAAGGTGGATTGGGAACATTCGCCCGCCAAAACTCAAATTTCGTTTAGTTTTTCGCAAGTAGAAGACTAATTACTTATACACCGTAAGCTTATAGCAATGAATTTTGCGAATATCACTTCGAAAGATCATTTTCTGCAGTTTCCCAGATTTGGATCTTTTGGGAACCAATATGAAGTACCTAAATTAATATTTATGAGCAAAAGTTTTATTAAAAATATGTACTTAGGTAAATAATTAATGTTATGAGAAAAACAAAATATAATTTGAATTTTATAGGGCGGTTGTTACCCATCCACCTTAAACAAACCTCTGTCTTGTACGCTGTAACGTTATTGAAGTATATATCAAAACGAAATCCTCTCGAGACTCGCGCTCGAGTCGGGGTCAATGATGGTATCGCAGCAACAACAAATAAGTGTATTATATTCGAATTTATTTAGACCCTTCGTCGATAACACGCGGTATAGGTACTCTGGTTTTTATTTGCACAACACGACAGACGCAAGTGCAATTTATTGATACTGTGTCCGATAACCAGTAGGTACTAGGTGCGTCCCACGCGGCGCGCGCCCTACACAATGATCACGCGCCTCCGACTCTCCAGCATAGGGTTAGTAGTAGTACAGGTTTTAGTACGAATTTCGAGTCGAATCGCATCGCACGAACGAATCGAATTCCACCATACATTTACAGCCAGCGCCATCTATTGACAGATGCTTTTCAGCGACTGATAGATGGCGCTGGCTGTAAATGTATGGAGGAATTCGATTCGTTTGTGCGATGCGAGTCGACTCGAAATTCGTACTAAAATCTGTACTAACCCTAGCGCCCAGGCGAGGAGTTGTGATGCGGACCTATGCTAAATACACTCCATAAATAGCCGAGGTTATGGTGTCGTAAAAACAAAGTCAAGCTGCGCGGACAGCATCGCGGCCCATAAAGAACGAGTGTCATCGCGCGCGGCCGACGAGAGCCTCTGCCAGTTCATTTTCACCATTCACAGGAACTATAATGTAGCAAATATACAATCTCGGTAATAAGAAACGACGCATAAGTACGCATAAAGTTTTAAACGTACATTAATACTTTTTCCGTAAATCTTTTCAACGTGGCGTTTTATACTCTCAGTAAATAACAGACAAAATATTGTAGTTGTGTAGAGATAAATCAGGTGCAAACGGTTGCCTATTAATAATTCGAATTATACAAATTACTTAATGTCGTCGGGATATTATGAAACTCATGTTATTATGATTTCACTAGTGAACTTGCATTAAGCACACCCAAACTTTTTCAATCATCTTCATTTCTTACAGTTTTACGGGCCCATTTATCGTTCATTACAGTGACATTATTATAATGTCCGTGAGACTGTAAGAAATGAAGACGATTGACAAAGTTTGGTCTAATATACCTATAATATTAAAAGTTCACTAGTGATATTATAATATCAAGGCGAGACGTGGAATTACAATTTCACTGAAATGAGTTCTTCAAACTGTAAGAAATAGGGACTTTTAACAAAGTTTCGTGTTTAGTTGAAACTATCACGGGTATGAAAATATCCCAACGGAATAGGAACCTATCTTATGCACACACATTCTCACCTTTAAGCATAATATTAGTGTGATGCAACATATTAGGTCCTTACATATGAAATTGGCGTTTTGTCGTACTGGCCACTTTGATCTCAAATATCTCTACTTTGGTTAGAAATTTCAATTTCAAATTTATACAGCTATTTACTCATGCTTTTGTGTTTTGAAAATCGTAATTCATTTGTTTTTTTCTCTTTTGGTTTTTTTTTTGCGCCACTCTGTTTACAAAATGGAAAACTTGAAATATCGCGTTATTTACGAGTACGAGTTCCATCGTGGCACCAGTGCTGCAGAAATGGCTCGAAGGATTAATGATGTGTACGGCGAGGGTGTCGCAAAAGAAAACACAGTGCGTTTTTGGTTCCAACGTTTTCGTTCTGGAAATTTCGACCTGCAGAACAAGCCCCGTGGACTGCCGGAGACCAAAGTTGACAATGAAGAATTGAAGGTTATTGTGGAAGCGGATCCATCGCAAACCACGTCCGAGCTAGCTGCAGGCTGCGGTGTTAGTGATTAAACTGTTTAAGTTCACTTGAAGCAAATTGGGAAGGTGAAAAAGCTTGAAAGGTGGGTACCTCATGAATTGAGTGCAGCAAACCGACAAACGCGCGTAGACTGCTGTGTTACATTACTCAACCGGCACAGTAATGAAGGGATTTTAAATCGAATCATTACCTGTGATGAAAAATGGATCCTGTATGATAATCGGAAACGCTCATCGCAATGGTTGAACCCTGGCGAACCAGCCAAATCCTGCCCCAAATGAAAATTGACTCAAAAAAAATTACTTGTGAGCGTTTGGTGGACTAGCGCCGGCGTCGTTCACTACAGCTTTCTTAAATCTGGCCAGACGATTACGGCGGATATCTATTGTCAGCAACTGCAATCCATGATGGAAAAGCTAGCTGCTAAACAACCGAGGCTGGTCAATCGTTCTAGGCCACTGCTGCTTCAGGACAACGCTAGACCACACACTGCACAACAGACGGCTACCAAATTAGAGGAGCTTCAATTGGAATGCCTAAGACATCCACCTTACTCCCCGGACCTTGCTCCAACAGATTACCATTTTTTTCGAAATTTGGATAACTTCTTACAAGCGAAAAAATTTAACTCCGATGAGGCAGTCCAAAGCGCTTTCAAAGATTTTATTGATTCCCGTCCGAATGGCTTTTTTAGTAAAGGAATCAATTAACTACCTATAAGGTGGCAAAAGTGCATAGATAGCAATGGTACATACTTTGATTAAATATATATTTTATATTAAAAAAAAATCGACTTTATGTTCCTCCCATACAAAACGCCAATTTCATATGTAAAGACCTAATATTATACTTTTTACGTTTCAAACAGCGATCTTCGTGCTGGTTATAGATATAAGTGTGGTTAAAGATCACATAGCTGTAATCATTTCTAATAGGTACCTACGACAAAGTGAATTCATATTGGAATAAAAATTTAATTAAAATCTCATGATAAGAATTGAATAAATTATATTAGTAAAGCCTCGATTATTAAAATTGGAAACTGACACCAAAACCAAAGAGAGGTCAGAGCAGGCGTTTCGTGATGATTAAAATGTAAGTATATTAGAGCTATCACCCAGTGCGAGGCGACACATTAGGAAACTACTTAAGATATCATTTACATTCAAGTAAGCACAGCACTATAATCACGCTGAGACTCTTTAATATCATGATCTCCTCGTGTTTTTTATTACTTGTGATAATGTGCATGCATGCAGTGAGCTTATGCATAAACTAAAAGATGTTTTGAGATGCGCTTCTAATAACTTCACACTGATTGAATTTGGAAATGATACACAGTATCAAGTCGTTGAACCAACACAGTTTGTTAAAGATAAAACCAGTAATACAAGCACCAGAATAGATACATTTGTCGTCCAAAGAATTTTGAATGCATTATTTCAAAGTTATGAGAAGATATTGTGTATCGATTAGGTGCATTGGTATCTCAGAGAGATAGATATAACAGGCAAACGATATAGAATAGAATTTAACGCTGGTTGAAGAGCTGCCAAACTGGCTCTTTTAATTGTTTAAATAACTGATCATCGAATCCTAACAGAAAATATATTTAACGGAAAATAAGGGTTTAGTGAACAATCGTTATTGACAAGAAAATAAATTTTCTCTCTTTATTTCTTTTCCGAAAAAGGGTTTGCCTCTTTCAGAAAAAAAAACCCAAAAATCATCTAATTTTGTCATACTTTCAAAATTGTCTGCAAAACGGCGCAAGCTTTTTAATGAATTCTTGCACACAAAAAAAAAAAAGTACATAAAAATTACAATCACTTTGATTGAGAGTTTTATTTTTAAGCCTTCTAACAATCGTGTAAAGTAATAATTTCCACGAAATTTTAGTAAATCAGTATGAACGCGGCTGCTCCGTCCCCCTGTAAACTGTCATTCGGCCTTCTTAAAGCCTTAATAGTGTGTAGGTATAGATGTTGGAGAATAATAGTCTTTTCAACTTCTTTTACGAAGTAGAACACTCAAGGCAGTTGAGAAACGCACACGCAAGATAACATTGATATAATCAAACCAAATTCAAACTAGACATCAGAAGATAAGATTTTTTTCGGGTCACCTGATGGAAAGCGTTCACCGCCGCCCAATAGACATTTGCAGCACCAAAGGAACTGCAAATGCGTTGCCGGCTCTTAAAAAATTTGTTCATCCGCCCCTTGAATAACCCCATGTTATAGTTTTGAGGGAGCTTTGCTGGTATAGCTGGTTCCATAGTTTGCATTTAAAATTCAAAATGGACCTTACGTAAAATAGTAAGTATCACAGAAGTGATATCTCGTTGTTGAAAGTACTGAATTATTACAACCTCTATGGATAAATAACTCCACGTCATCCCTTGGTATAGGGTCCGCGCCCAACACAATTTTAATTTGCCCTCGGGCTGCGCTGTTTACGCGCTGCACCTCTTAGCCCTTGACCTTCGCACTATGGAACTTCATAAATCTCGTGATTCGAAAATATCATGCATAAATCTCTGGAAGATATTTGAAAGCATCGGTGGATAGGTATTACAGTAATATATTGAGTACAAATATTCTAAAGAATGATTTTTCTTACAAGCTATAAGTGTTTCAATGAATTTTAAGTAATATACTAACTTTCTTGTGACAAAACTTTCCACAGTATGGTCTATCTACGGTATGGCATAGGTAAGAACTTAAGGATACTAGCTGGCCCAGCAAACGCTGTTTTGCCATTTAGGTAAATTATTATTCACTTAGGGACACAAAAATTACCTTACGTCCAAATCTCAGACCTACCAAACATACACAGAAAATTTCATAACAATTGGTCGAACTATGTTTCGGAGGAGTTTGGTAACAGACACGAGAATTTTGAACATTAAAAATATTTTATAAGTAGTACCTATAGTAAGGCAGAAGTACCTATCTACATTGTATTAAAAACATTAACAAATAACGTATATCTAATAACTCATAACTCACTCAGAGTTTTTCGTAAAATGTAATTCTCAACCGTAGTTAAACCACTCTTACATCACGCATCAATTTGGGGCTAATTGAAAGAGGAAAATCGAAGCCCAGGCTCAAATTACTGACACTATATCAAGTGTTAAATAGCACTTATCGACGCCAAAACGGCGAGAGATCAGTGATGAAAAATACACAATTTAAGACGATAAATCAACGTCGAGGCCAACTCGACCCGCGGTAGCCACTATCTCAATGCTTCGCTCTTTTATTTATTACTCAAACCATGGCTTTTATTAGGAAGCTAGTAATAACGCTTGTTATAGGTGTTCTTTATTACTACTACCAATCAAGTATGATTACTATTAACTTGTCGATTTTCTAAAATCAATCAAAAAGTTTACCTTAAGTTAATAGACTTTCACTTCAAAAACGTACAAAATAGATGAGTCCTCTAAATAGACAATAGACATGTACTCTGAACAGGGCGGAAGGCTAGTTTATCGGTGCCAAAAACGCCCGTTTTGCCACCAAAGGCCCACACGTGTAGTTCGCTTAGCATTCACCTATAGAGTTTTGACTGATGGCTACTGTTTGCTTGTACGTTTCATTAGGGAGTTTATTGTAAAAGCGTATCCCGTTGCCTTTAAATTAAGCTAGCAATTAAATATTTATTAGAATAATGCTGAAAAGTATTGTACCTATATTCTATAATCTGTATAACAACTCCGATTTTTTTATAAAAACCATGAAAGTTGTAAAATAGGTATTACCCAGTAGTAAAAAAATATAGGTACATTAGAAGATCATTACAATATGTGTGTAACGTAAAAAGGGATTGATTATTACTTTAGACTATTTAGTCACTTGTTTTCTGCGATGACTTTTGATTGACTTGATTGATGACTTCAAGACAATCTTGAATTGTGAAGTCGAAATCTCCTGATGATGCTCCGGTTTCGGGGCGAAACGTGCGTCGAGAGTTATATAAAAGTTTTGTGTGGTGGTGCATGTGAGTGGTGGTGGTGGCATTGCTTGCTGGTTAACTTGGCTTTCTTGCTTTGTTGGGAAGGTAAGCGGTGCATAGCTTGTACCTGCATGTTTGACCATACAGAATTTTCTCTGTTGGCGGATTATAGCAAATAATTTTTTCCTTTTTTTGTTAATCATGAACTTCCGCAAAGTAACGCCTGCTTCTATCCAATAAATTATTATACTTCAAAACTAGAATAAACAATGTAGAAGTAGAGCAAAGAGATCGTCTTCATTCCTATAATCCAAACCATTCGTAAGCTTCATTAATCAGTTAGAAAGTAAACAAAGTTACCGTGTAGCGTCTGAGCGCCGCACGCGCAGGTCCATTTGTATTCAATACGCACGTTCCAATACGGAGCGCGATTCATCGACAGCGAGCAATTTATCTCGCGCAAGAATCGAACACCAGCCTCGCGAGCAATTGCAGCAACATTTCCTGCTGACTCGCATGCGGCATGACACCAAATTGCTTCTACAAACGGCAGTGAATGCAGATTGTCTATTATTGTTTTGTTCTAGCTTAACGCCGCGTAAACGAGATTTGTCTACCTTCATACATAGTAACAGGTTACATGGATTGGAATCGATAGGTAAAAGCTCTTTGCTTCAGATCAGATTGGTTCGAATATAGAGTCAGACTTTTCGTAGTTATGTACGTTTTATGAAACTAAATACCTACTATCACTTGTTAAGTTGTTCTGTGGCAAAGCAAACCATGACGTTCTCGACGATGTATGGAGCCCGCTAACCCGCAGTTGTCCAGCGTACCTAATGGCTTATGGGTAATGGCTAAACCCATATCATTCGTAGTTTACCTCTACGAGTACACCTCCTCTCACCTGTGAGAAGAGGTATAAATAATAAATAAATAAATACACTTTATTTGCACCACACAAGAAATTGTACAAAACAGAAATACATAATAAACTAATTTTAGGCACAAAAGGCGGCCTTATCGCTTAGCAGCGATCTCTGCCAGGCAACCTTGAGAAAAGGAAAACAAAGGAACTAGATTTTGCAGGTGGTGTAGATTTATAAACTATATACATACAAATAACTACAAACTAATACAAAAACTAGGTTAAACAAATAAACAAAGATATTCAATACATAATCATCAAACTATAAACTGATATATACAATATAATAATATAATGTCCACTAATAAGGACAAGATAATATGAATAAATAACAGTCATCATTTGCATCAACTAGGTACTCAAATAGTGATCTTTGACCGCATTCTTGAAAATGTACAAAGATTTAGACTGTCGTATCTCGAGGGGGAGTGCATTCCATAAAAGAGTTGCCTGTACGGTGAAGGATTTTTGGAACATCTTTGTTTTATGGAATGGCATTTTAAGTGTCAAGGTACGACAGGTTCTGAGGTCTGAATGTTCCCCAAGAAATTTGAATTTCTCCTTGAGGTAAGGAGGGGTTCTAGGATCATATAATACACAGTACAGTAGAGAAAGAACATGCAGATCCCGGCGACGGCGGATAGGGAGCCAGTTGAGTATACTCATAGTTTACATTAAATTGGTAAAATGGGGCGTCCATATGCATGCCAAACCTCGACAAACCAGCACTAACTTTGCCTAGGTTTGTTCGTTTGCGGGAAATCCGCCGAACGTCGGTTTTTTGTCACAAATCAAAGATATTTTATCACAAGTGCTTGTCAACTTGTAACATATCCACACGCTTGTACCAAACTACAGACATAATACCTTACGTGCGTGTGAATGGGGCAGCTTCTTTGCCAAAATCAGGCCAAACGTTTGTGGAGGTTCACTTTAAAGATACTTAAGACTTTTTTCCTTGGATCTTTTTACGGTGGACGGAGTTTGCAGCAAACGCCAAGCGTGCAGACTCGTCATGAAAATTCTTGCAGCAAATTGTACACGAAGATATCTAAACAAAATAGCTCTTTAATAATATTTAAGCTTGCGCCACACATCCATGTAAACAACGTCAACAATGAGAAGGTAAACATTATGGTTGGGTATTTACGAGTAGTTTTCGGCGCTTGGGTGATGGGAGTGGTATGTGAAGTGATGACTGGAATTCGAATTATTTTGAATCAAATACATATAGATAATTTACTCGTAGTATTAAAGTGCTGGTTTAGCTTGCTGGTAGCAGGTTTTTTTATTATTATTAAGGAATGATGAGAGGAACAAGACATCCACTAGATGTTAAGTGATACCTATACGTATATGCCCATATTAGATGCAGGGCGTTTCATAATATTATCACAATTTAAAGATACTACAGTACATATTATTGCAATATAATAATGAGACATAAGTTGTTAGATCTTAATTTACCTTGTTAGACGACTAAACTATCTTTGCTGGATACCTACGTAAGACTGAGATATTAAGTAAGATAGGTATAATAAGATAAGGCACAAGGACTTTTATTTTCTTTTGTTTACAGGATTTTTGTTTTCAGTTTTAAAAAGATTAGAGGATTCAGGATCCCAATTCCCATGCAGGTGCAACTTTTCTAATCAAAAGTTACGACCATTTAATTCGTGAAATTGGTGGCTCTTATGTCTAAATCTTAAAACCATATAATTCCTGTCATCATCATAACCAATGGTCATAACCATAAAATTCAGCGACAGACAAGATGATAAGCACAAGTAAAAGGAAAACTGAAAATTGTGAATTTGTAGTTAGGTAGGTACCTATATCACGTACTTAATAATATGTAGTTACTTCAATAAAAGCTTATAAGTAAGTGCATTATAGTTATCTATTAATTGCCAAGCAAGCAAGTGTTTCTATAACTTGAATGAAACAGAGCAATTCATAACTGTCCTAACGCAGAACATTAGCAAAGGAAGTGTATGGAGTGCTCATGTAGGCTGCCATTGTAACTGATGTTCGAATCTGCGGCTCCGGTACAGAATAATCATTCCACGGTGGTTAATTACCCGCAAGCACAGATTAAATGGCCTCGTTTTGCTGACTCGATATCATGTCGGCTTTTACCACGTACCTTAACAAAATACTTACATAAACGTACCTATTTTAAAAAATATACCTAAAGACAATTTCTTTCAAATTTAAACGTCTACCTTGGGTCTTTCATCTAAAATCACTCAGAAATTGAAACACGATCAGATACCAATCGAAAATTACCAATCGAAAAATCTCAAATAATTATGGTCAATAGGAATTTACGTATATTTTACAGGAAAACTATAGCCAATGCTCTGACTAGCATAGTTTTTTTGATATTAACAATAAACCTCTACAAACAAAATTAGTTTTGCGGTTCATTAACAAAAGTAATTAAAACGCAAGTTCTTCTAAGTACTCGTCGTCAAATAAACATATTGGTTTTTGCCTGATTGTTTTGCTTCAGTACTTCTTGAGTACGGAACCCTCGGTGCGCGAGTCCGACTCGCACTTGGCCGGTTTTTATTTCATTTTGTGGAAACTAAAATGGATATCATTGTATTTTTTTGCTTTAATGTGTCGGTAATTCGCTAATTGATTCTAATTGCTGTACATGTTTTGGCCTCGTGGAATGGTGACAAGAATACTGGCTGCATTTCCGCGTTAAACAGCTCGACTAATTCGTTGCTCAAAGAATGAACCAGCCCTTCCGTCACATAAAGTAATAATTTGGAAGTCGATACAATTAACAGATTACTTATACTTAACTATGTTTTTGCGGCGCTTGCATTTAAGACTGTCCATGGTCACCAGACACAAAAAAAATTGTTAATGTCGTGTCTAAAAAGTTTGGTTATATTAGTTTTATATGTTAGAAAATTAATTATGAGATTTTTTTTTAACTTTTTGAATGACTAATTAATTGATATTCGTTTTGACTGGATTGATTTTCAGAGCCGAATTAGGCAATGCCGGGCAAAGTTTCAATATGTCCATACAAGTCCATGCGTGGAGCTAATGTTTTTTGTCCAAAAGTCTTGTTATTCGATAGAATCGAGCGGTGACGCCTAACGCGAGGTGGCGCGCTCGCAGCCTTATAAGTCAATCTTCCTACTCGCCCCCGCAACGGATAAATCGTTGAACCTTTGAAGCATTTATCTCACTGCTTGAGTATGAAAATGCAAATGATTACGATCATATTGTGATTGACATATAAGATACATATTGATAGAACTTTTATTTATTAAAAACATTAAAATTACAGTACAACCTTTATCATACCTTACATAAGAAAAAAAGCTTCCCCACTCGCGCAATCTCTACGATTTTAATAAACATAATGACTACAGGGCGCTTTTTTATACGCTACGCGTTAGTAACTACACTTACTTACCCACCTACTTGATTTGTTAGTACCTACTTACCTACTACGATCGCGATCTCACCTGATAGTAAGTAATGATGCAGCTGAAGATGTTATCTTATACTAACTTAGTAAGAGTAAGTTTTTAAACAAACAACATCGCACCGGAATGCAAAATCGCTTGCCACTGTGTTTCGCTGGTAGGGTGGTAACTAGCCACGGCCGAAGCCTCCCACCTGACTAGAACTGAGCTAAATTATAAAGTGGTGCGTGGCGGGAATCGAACCTGCAACCTCACAACCAAATCTGAGCTCGTCGAGGGAGGTCGCCAATACTTCAGTACTAATGAAAAAACCTCAATAAGTGTTATCAATATTAACAACTGCTTTAATTAAACCTTTAACATAAGAGAGAAGTGGCTCGAACGACCACGCTATAGGTAAACAAGGATATTGGCGGGCTATTTTGGTGTGGATATTTACGAGTGTTTATCAAGCCTTATTATCTAAATACGCAGTACAGGCAGACGTCACAACTAGTGACAGAACGTGATGAGAGTAGATATGAAATGCGTCAGGCCGCCCCCAACGCGTGATGCCGCCAACACCCGTGCGCGTATACGTTTGTAGCTATACGTAGGTACTTATTGTGTAATGCCAATTTACATGTTCTTGCTCATTACGTGTAGAGTCGAGTAAGCCACAGACACACAGTGGCTATGTACTGTTAGTCCTAGTGGCAGTTAGCGATCAGTGAAAACACCAACGTTTCCTTTAACTTTTTATTAAATTAGCACACGCGGGCACGGAACGCACACTTGGACTTAATCACTCGCGGGTACCCAAAAAGAGCTTTACGACAGAGCCGGAGTTGTACCTCAAAGTCGGCAGGCAAAATACCAGCGGGGCTAGAAAAAGTCACAAGCGTTTGACGTTAACGCTAGTCGACAAAAATGTATGGACAAAACTAATGACTGTAGAAAAACCACGATAATAATTACTAAACACGCTGTGTTTGATACTGTCGGCTGTCAATTGTCAAGCGAAGTACGCTAAAGTTATCTACAAGGTCTGCGAGAACGTCAGCGAGCGTTCAAGTTAGCGTAGTTAATTATTCAAACACAGCGTGTTTAGTAATTATTATCGTGGTTTTTCTACAGTCATTTGTTTTGTCCATAAGTTTTTGTCGACTAGCGTTAACGCCAAACGCTTGTGACTTTGTCTAGCCCCGCTGGTCCGTTGCTCTGATGTCAACGGCTCGAAAATACGGATCGTCGGTTTATATGGAAAATTACTGCTAATTATCTACAGACAAAATCGATGTCACCAGACAGCTCGAGACAGGGCCGTAATGCGCTACGTATGCGTACTCCTAAGTTTGTGTTTTGATTATTTCTTTTTGGGTATCATTTAAGCTATCACCAATTTAATTAGTTTTGTGTTTCTTAAATACTAGGGTTTGTCCTCAAAATAGTAGATCTGTCACCAAAATGTAGTCACCAAACAATGCAAAATCAGTTCCACAATAAATCTCCTAAAATCCTGAGATATTAGGTCTAGTACCAAAAAAACTGTAATTCATTATTTATTCAGAAAACTATAAATAAGCTTAAATTAAAAATTAAAACTAGGTATAAAATTAAACTATATCTAAATTAAAAACTACATACTTATCTAAAATAAAAACTACAAATTAAACTAAAAAAAGTACCAAATAAATGTTTTTGTATGTGTTATAATAGGTGTGTCCTAATAAGTATTTAAGCAAACTAATTTAAAGAGATCACCAATAAATCATATTATGTTTATAATTTTTTTTATTTTTTGAGCTTATGTGTTAACTTTATATAAGAATTTACGACTATAGCCTAAGAAAAAGTGGGGGACCTCGGAAAACTCCTTAGCCGTCACCCTCTTCCCCTCCAAGAGCATGTCGACGGAGTCGCAGTCAGGGATCGATAATCGATTTATTTGGTGACAGATCTACCATTCTGAGCACAGAGCTATTATTTAAGTACAAAACTGTTATTATAAGAACGAAGTTTATATTCATGTAATGCAATATGATTTTATTGATTATCGATCTCTTATATTTTACACATATATTAACATTAATTTGATAATTCATACCTGGGAACAATTTTTGTTTATCTGAGAACGAAAATATTTCGTGGCGATAGATCTATTTATTAGGTGATACAACTTGATGACAAATATAAATTTTGGTGATAGAAAATATAGTTCCCTTTCTTTTTTTTAATATTTTTATTCTGTGGTGTGCAATAAAGTGTTTATCTATATATCTATCTATCTATCTATGCGACGTAACTCTCCTAAGTTGGTGTGCACACTTTTTTCATCAGGACATCGCGAAGGACGCATGGAAGTGTGTTCCGTACGCTACAACAAGAACTTCATAGGTTTAGAGTTTGCGAAAGTAATAAATGACATGTTACTTTTGATGGGCTTGATTTGGAGGCCTGAAATTTTAGTACTTTCAGTACTGTAGACCTTAGTATTTGGTATATTATATTTCTGTATGATAAATCTAGCCGTTTCTGAAAAATAGGCCATAAGCGCTGGACAGACGGACAGACGACAACTGTGACTCTACGACGAGTGTCTCAACGCATATAAAATTAAGTGTGAAATTATCATCAAGCGTGTCATGCGATGCATACGTTGCGTTCGGCTCAGTGTGTCTCCGGCTTTAAGCTTGTAACAGCGCTGAAACGGTCGCTCCAAATAGATCCGAACAGCTGTTTACCGAAACCCTTTACTGTTTCACACGGACATATTAATTCCGCTCGGAATCTTGTCCGTTAACACGAGCCGAACGAATTCCAAGAAACCGTTTATTCTTACATTTTCCTAAGAAACTGTTAATTCTTACAATGTTCCACTTTTCCTAGTAATTAATATGAAAATGAAAATATAATACAAAGGCTTCAAAAAAAGGAGGAGGTTCTCAATTCGTCGGAATCTTTTTTTATTTATAGGTATACTAGCTTTTGCGCGCGGCTTCACCCGCGTTTATTTCGATTTTTCACAAACCCCGAGATTCAGATTTTTCAAAAACCTAAATTTCCTATACTTACTTTCTAGAATTATGTGGTAATTATAGGATATCGTCTATCTCCATTCCAAATTTCAGCCAATCATTTCCGGGACAAAAAGTAGCCTTTGTATTAATCCAAGTAACAATCTTTCACCACTTAAACTTCTAGCCAAATCGGTTCAGTAGTTATGGCGTGGAGGAGTAGTACTTCCCGCGCGTGAACTTCGTTTTTACACAAATTTTGCGATAAACACGGATTTTCCAGAATAAAAGATAAGCTGTATGATAATCCAGGATATCGTCTATCTTCTCTCTCTTCAACTGAATAGTTTCTGTAGTTACAGCAATAAAGGTATTTCTACCGCGAAAATTACGGTTTTTCACATATTTCTCGGAATCTATGGATATTTCCGGGATAAAAGTAGCCTATGTATTAATGCACGATGTAATCTATCTCCATTCCAAATTTCAGCCAAGTCGGTTCAGTAATCGCAGCGTAAAGTATTTTTCTCCTGCGTGGAAATCGATTTTTCAAAAATCCCGTTAAACCATGGATTTTTCCGGGATGAAAAGTAACCTTAGTTATAAATCATTACATAATTTACCTCAGCTAAAATTTTTGTCAAATCGCTTCAGTAGTTACGGCGTAAAAGAGTTTTTCTGCCGCGCGAATTTCGGTTTTTCACACATCTCGCGGAAACCAATGATTTTTTCGGGATAAAAAGTAGTCAATTCATTAATCCAGGATATAATCTATATCCTTTCTAAATTTCAGTCAAGTCGGCTCAGTAATTACGGCGTGAACGATTTTAATCTGGCGTGAAATTCGATTTTTCAAATATCCCGCAAAAACCGTGTAATTTTCCGAGATAAAAAGTAACCTAAGTGCTAGATCATTATAATATAATGTACCTCTAATTCAAATTTTAGCCTAATCGTTTCAGTAGTTGTGGCGTAAGGGAGTTTTTCTCCTGCAGGAATTTTGGTTTTTCACACATCCCGCAGAAATCATGGATTTTTTCGGGATCAAAAGTAGCCTATGTATTAAACCGGGATATAATCTACCTCTATCCCAAATTTTAGACAAATCGATTCAGAAATTGCGACGTGAAGGAGTATTTCCCCTGCGCGTATTTCTATTTTTTACAAATTTCGCGGGAACCATAGATTTTTGTGGGATAAAAAGTAGTATATTTATTAATCCAGAATATAATTTAACTCTTGTTCAAATTTCAGCCAGTTCCGATCAGTAACTGCGGCGTGAAGGAGCATTTCTTCGTAATATTTTTGGACCCCCGTTTCACCCCCTAGGAGGTAGTCTCGTTAGTAGGGGTGGAATTAAAAAATCGAGGAACTTTGTTATTTTTATCCAAAAGCCTACTTACCGATTTTAATGAGCATAACTTGAAATTTGACGGATTTCCATTTTAGTAAAATAAAATTCCTTATTTAACACCCTTAGCGGTAGAATTTCAAAAAATCCTTTCTTAGTACACATCTAGGGTGTTAAAAGAATATTCCCTGAAAATTTCACGTTTCTACGTTCAACCGTTTGGGCAGTAGCTTGTCCAAAAGCCAGCCAGCCGGGACCAAGCGTTTTCTAGTTTCAACCCCTTTTTTAGAGAGTTAGGGGTGAAATTTCCAAAATCCCTCGGACACCCATTCTCTTATTTTTATTCAGAAGTCTGTATACCAATTTTCATGAATCTAACTTGAAAAATGAAGGACTTTCATACAAACCTAAATCCCGTATTTAACCCCCTTAGGGGTAGAATTTTAAAAAAATCCTTTCTTAGCGAGCGGTTTGGGTTCACAAAAAATCTTCTCTGAAATTTTCAAGTCACTACGTTCAGCCGTTTGGGCTGTAGCTTGTCTGTCAGTCAGTCACTCAGGACAAAGCCTTTTATAGTTATAGATGTATGAAAATTTAAATCTAGTTCTAGTGGTAGTTAAATTGAAGCTCTTTAAATATTAATTGGTCTGCTAGCTTTCCCTTGTTTTTACTTTTTTTGTCATACCTATACCTAAATAATATTACATTTAATAACATTTTTTTTTCTAAAAATGACCTGCTAAGCCGAGCGTCGCATCGGCACATAAAATTTCCTTATACTCATTTAGGAGCACTTTTCATGAGAAGTGGTATTTTTTCATTATCTTAATGGGGTAAGTCATCATGCAGTGGCACCTGTAGATCCCACGTTATATCGGATGTATCTGTCCTACCTACCAGGTACAGGTCTTTACTGTTACACACTACAGGTACACTTGGTTGAGTCCATTTCAGATGATGATGCTTCGGTGTCGTAGCGAAACGTACAAAGAGAAAAACTTATGCATAAAGTTAGGTGCCTATCTACATATTGATCGAAATCGAATATTGTGGAGGTGGACTACGCATTTCAAATCCCTATTAAGTATGATAAGTACTACGCCCGAAAATAAGTTAAATGAAGGTTTCGTCCTAAATCAATTAAGGTTAAAGGTTTTTAAAGGTTAACCTCTGACATTTATGTATCGTTCGTGAATCGTGATAGATTTTTGTAGTGAATTCCTGCGTAGGCCGCAAAGTTCTGCTGGGCTGACTTACGGAATGTGGCTTATAACACGCGTTTACTTAAATCTCGTGCAAAGTTAGTCGAGGTGAAAATATTGATCAACTAGCGGACGCCCGCGGCTTTGCTTACGTGACTCCTCATTTTGCCACATCGCATGTTTATTTGGTTATCTAAAAGCACGGTCGCGGAGCACGAAGAATTTCGTACATTAACCTGTAACTACCTGTCTCTGTCACTCCCGCGTCAAAATAATTCGGTCACGCTCGCACAGATGCAATGACCCCGTCCTGTGTGAGCGTGACCGCATTATTTTGACGCGGGAGTGACAGAGACAGGTAGTAACAGGTTAATGTACGAAATTCTTCGTGCTCCGCGACCGTGCTATACCTACCCTATGTCTTACATCATAATTATCATCATATTAACCGTTACTGATTGCTTGATAACATTATGTAACTTGTATATTTATAAAGGTTGATATTTTGATGAATAAAAAGTAAATAAAAAATACTAATGGGAAGCAACTGTAAGAAGTATCCTTTAACGTGAATGCAACGGTTTATCCGAGGAAGGATTGCCGCTAGATGGCGCTATTTAAGATAGTTACAGTTTTTAATCATTTACTCCAATCGTAATGAACTATTTTTAATAATATGTGTTTTGCGGAAGTACAACGTTGCCTTTTATTTTATCACATCATTATTTTAAACTAAAACGTAACCATTTCGTTATCTAGTTCAAATATAAAAATCTGTCATCTCTATCAGCGTAGGGACACGACGAGCACCCACACATAGACGCTATGGTTTCAATCCAGGATCTGTGGTTCTTACGTTTTCTACCAATTTTTAGCGTAAAAAAGGACATAGATGGCGTATATCAATACTCAGAGATATCATTTATAGTCCACAATATCAGATTTTCGGAGAGAGATCAATCAACTCCGAGCTGGTACTAAAATTTTCTTGATAAAAAACAAAAAAAAAACTAGTTATTGCCCGACCCAGGGATCGAACCAAGGAGCTCATAGAGTAGGTAAATCATTACAGTACTACTGTAACTCTATGCACCTACTACCTTGTTACTAAGTATCTAACAAGTAATTACCTACCTATAGACATTTTACTCCACGAAGACGCGCCCCATTTTGTGAAAATAGCTAATGTTTCATTCGATTCCTATGAAGTTTGTCGGAGTGGGGCGCGTCGTCGTGGATTGAAATGTTTATACCTATCTACTTATACTATTATATTGATATCTATTATTTTGACGACCGAATCGCGTAGCGGTAGCGAACCTGCCGTTGCGACGTAAGTCGGTCGTGGGCTCGATTCCCACTATTGGTAAAGGTTTGTGTGATAAGGAGGAATATTTTCCGGTGTCTGGGTGTTTTTCAGTATAGGTATTATATGTATAATATTATATTCTCTAATATTTAAAATTCTCTCGCCAATTTTGTTACCAAACTCCTCCGAAACGGCTCGACCGGTTGTTATGAAGTTTGCAGTGTATGATCGGTAGGTCTGAGAGCAGGATGTTATGTTTTTTTTATATTCCTAATGGCAATTCAACGTTTGCCGGGTCAGCTAGTTTATGTATATTAAGTATATATAGTATTGTATACTTATATATACATATATATATATTTATCCCGCAAGCAATCTGACACCCGCTGAAGAAAAAAAAACCTGTCAAGTGCGAGTCGGACTCGCGCACTGAGGGTTCCGTACTTCAACCGGAGGAATAAAACCATAAAAACCACTTTTCTTATCGAACCGCAAAACTAACTTTGTTTTTAGAGGTTTTATTGTAAATATCAAAAAACTACTTATTAGATCTCGTTCAAACCAATTTTCGGTGGAAGTTTGCATGGTAATGTACATCATATATTTTTTTTAGTTTTATCATACAGTACGCGCGGCGAAAGTTTGGCTTTGACCGTTATTGCGCAGAAATCAGAAATTGGGTATCAACCAATCAGAGAAATCAGAAATTGGGTATCAACCAATCAGAATATGGGTACCCATGCGCAGTTATCCCCTCCAGCCGAAGGTCAAAGCCAAACTCTCGCCGCGCGTACTGTACTCTTATTTTAGAAGTTACAGGGGGGGGGGGGGACACACATTTTACCACTTTGGAAGTGTCTCTCGCGCAAGCTATTCATTTTAGAAAAAAATGATATAAGAAACCTTAGTATCATTTTTGAAGACCTATCCATAGATACCCCACACATATGGGTTTGATGAAAAAAAATTTTTTGAGTTTCAGTTCTAAGTATTATTACAGTTACCCCCAAAATTTATTACTTTTTTAAAAATTTGTGTGAAAACCTTAATGCGGTTCACAGAATACATCTACTTACCAAGTTTCAATAGTATAGCTCTTATAGTTTCGGAAAAAAGTGGCTGTGACATACGGACGGACAGACGGACAGACGGACAGACAGACATGACGAATTTATAAGGGTTCCGTTTTTTGCCATTCGGCTACGGAACCCTAAAAATCAACGTAAAAATGGTTGCATTTACCCACAACACGGATTTCTTTTAGAAAAAGGTTTATACTAGCAAAAACTTCGGGTTATTATAAACCTTAAAGTGAAGTAGGTAAGGCTTAATTTTGATTGCTAAACACATAACAGTTACGACGTTTATCATCAGACTCGGGATAGGCAATAAATTTTAACCGTCACTCGAAAGTCGAAAATCTGTATTACAATATGTACAAAAAATATTTAGTCTAATACACAACATTACCCGTACGCAATAGAGTTGAAAATAGAAAACGCGCGTGTGCGCGTATAACGTGGTGCGGTAGTTCAATTTTAGCACATAAATATTACCATAATCTAGTATAGTATTATATTATCTGTGCCATAATCTAACTAGGTCCTCTTTAGGTAGATACTTGATATTGTACCTCACATATTTTGCTACTTTCTTTACTCGGCTCATAATCTAAATATATAAAAGAAGATACTGACTGACTCATTCACTCATTCACTGACATATCAACGCACAGCCCAAACCGCTGGGTCTAGAGACTTCAAATTTGGCACACAGGTTCCTTATGAGGTCTAGGGGTGCACTAAGAAAGGATTTTTCAAAATTCCCCCCTAAAGGGGTGAAACGGGGCTCCAAAGTTCGTATTTTACCATGCTTCAATACCTACTCCTTCACGCCAAAACTACTGAACCGATTTGGCTCAAATTTGGAATTGAGATAAATTGCATCTTGGATTAGCACATAAGCTACTTTTCATCCCGGGAAAATCCATGGTTCCCGTGGGATTAGTTAAAAACTGAAATTCACGCGGAAAAAAATCTTCACGCTGCAAGTACAAGACCGATTTGGCTGAAATTTGGAATGGAGATAGATGATATCCTGGGTTAATAAAAAGGCTACTTTCTACTTACCCGGAAAAATCCATGGTTTTCGCGGGAAAACTGAAAAATTGATATTCACGCGCGAAAAATACTACTTGACGCTGCACTTACTGAACTGATATGACTGAAATTCGGAAAGGAGATAGATTTTATCCTGGATTAATACATAGGCTAAATTTTCATCCCGGAAAATTTCATGGTTTCCATAATAATAGTGATAGATAATATGCCTTCATGCCGTAATATTACTGAACTGATTTGGAATAGAGATAGATTATATTCTGGATTAAAATCAATGGTTATTTCTCCCGCGTGAATATTTGTTTTTCACTATTCCAGCGGGAGAAATACTCATTCACGCTGCAACTATTGAAATTTTTGACTGAAAGTTAAAATGGAGATAGATTTCGCTATAAATTAACACAAAGGTTACTTTTTATTCCGGAAAATCGATGGTTCCCGTGAGAATAGGGAAAACTAAAATTTACGCGGGCGAAGCCGCGGGTATCTGCTAGTATATAATATTGCTACCTCGGGGTAGAAAGGTCGTAAAAACCAAAACCCTACTTTTCAGGACGAGCAAAAAAGAAAATTTTTAAAACTTTTTGGCAAATAACTTTTTTGTTTTTATAGGTATATTGACCCTATTAAGCGATATTTTATTAATTCTATATGTTTTTTGCAATGGATAACCTTATTTTATTCTCAATCTCTTAGTTTAGAAGTTAGCTTGGATTTACGACCAATAATTTTTTGAAACTTGGTTCATACACCCCCTAATTATTTCAGTTGTGACATTGTAATGAGTTGTAACTAGATATAAGTCGTTGTTATTGTGCTAAAAAACCATTAACATAAAATAGAGAGAGTCGTAAAATCAATAGGTACCTTCTGGACGTTGAGAGTCGTAACTATGATAACTTTACTTTAATTTACATAACTTAATATAAACTTGAGTGATAAAATCCATTTAACCTAAGTACCTACAGGTACCTACATATGAACTTATTACAATTTTTAACCAGTTAATAAATCAAAATTACTATTTAAGTATTTTTTTACATTATCAATTTACTTAAAGCAAAGTACAAAGTGATTTAAGGCTTTCCTCGTGGTTTGAAGACATAATTTAACGATTTTTACGAGTACATACCACGATTATTTGTAAATACATAATATTTTGCCAATATTTCGTTCTAATTGCATAGACCGTATCGGTTTACCCTCCTCCTAGATCTTTTTGACTTCATTTCGCGAGTTGTCACGCAAACACACACTAACAACGTCATTTTTCACCCTTGCTTTATTGCGACTTTGCTTCGGTTTGTACAGTTCTACAATCGTATTCCACGTATTGGCTAATTTAAACCCGTCTTCACGATTGAAATTCCAGTGTTTTTGAATTTCTAGAAGCTAGAACCAGCCTAGGTATAAAGTGACGGTCTGTGGATAAAACCATGGGGCTCAATCCAGTGTAGTACCTGGTTGCAGAAGATTCTCCGCGATCGATGACTTCTGAGGTTCATTATTCCTAACCGTTTTTATATTTAGCACACGGGTAGCTATGGATCTCTTCGTTTGCCCAAAGTAAAAAAAGTACAAAATACTTAAGAAGGCGTAAAACACAACGTTAATCAGTAATTATTATCATTAACGCTGATCAGAGCATCATCTTCTTATGTTGGAAATTAACAAAAATATAAAACTTTGACAGCACTTTATTTCTATATTAATTTTCACCTCGGTCATCTTCATCGTCTTCGTTTATTAGGGTAAATTCAAAAATTCATCTTGATATGGTTTAAGTATGATTTATTCATCACATAAACGTATCAAATCATTGTATTTTGCAGTTGAAATAGGGAACTGATGGTCATTCAACTTTAGTAATAATTTACCAAATGCTCGCTATTTCCATTTTTGTGAATTTATCAGTTATCGTGAATTCGTACTCATCCTTTTCCCTTTTTCCTTTTTATAGATTCTTCATAAAGATTGATTGTTTCTTCTAGTACCTCTTCACATACAGAATACTTAATTTGTACTTGTTTTTAAAAACTTTACAATCCTGATATGTTGGATTTTTCTGAAATGAAAGTGTGTTTTCGGACGGTACATCGCTGGGGACGAAAATCCCGAGACGAAGAAAATTCGGGAAATCCTTTCTCGTAAATTGTTTCTTGTTGTCAAATACAAAACTCTACGTCGATGGGAGTTTGTCTGTCTTGTTTGTTGGAGAGTCGATGGGATGTTTCTAGTAACAATTCATCAGCTGATAACAATATGTTATCAGCTGATGAATTGTTACTAGAAACTAAATAAGTATGTTAGTTTTCTGTTTCATTTCATTCATATTCTCATTGTACACAAAAGAAATATATCTTTCCTTGGCTTAGGAAAACTGATATTCTATTCATTGTTGAATAATATCATGTAAAAACCGATTCTCGAACACGTTACATCTGATCATCATTACCATTACTCTTACACTGTTTCTGGTTCTTAAGTTTCTTAAATTCTACACAAATGATAACGTTTTTGAGTTCCCGAGGAAGTGCGCAGGTAGCTTTTCAATCAACATCTTTACGTATTCTTTATCATCGGAAGAATATTTGGCAGGGACATTGCCTATCCTTGAGTCATTTTTCATTACTCTCACACTGTTTCTGGTTCTTAAGTTTCTTAAATTCTACACAAATATAACGTTTTTGAGTTCCTGAGGAAATGCGCAGGTAGCTTTTCAATCAACATCTTTACGTATTCTTTATCATCGGAAGAATATTTGGCAGGGATATTGCCTATCCTTGAGTCATTTTTGGCCTTGCATTCTTTAAAATGCGACTAACTGTACAGTAAAAATTTCTGAGTACAATTTACAAGGCAGTATTTATCCAGTAGAAATTGTAAATAGATTGTTATTAAATTTTGTAAGACCCCTTTGTTCGGCTCACAAGGATTTTGTCCCATAGTTCTTTATAGTTCTGAGTCTTCTTCTCTGTTTTTGTACCTTTCACCTTTATCTTCAAGTTGTTTCCGAAACATTTTTGTATTAATTGTTTTTTCTTACGATTATATTACGTTGTTAATGTTGGTCAACGTTGGTTGCCTTTTTATTATGTTGGTTAATGTAAAATAACCTTTACTAATAGGAGCCAGTGTGCTGGGAAAGAGATTGGAAGGATTCTAGTGACGGTCCCCGTAGATTCCAACTAAATTATTTGAATTTATTCATCTGAATATTATAAAAAAGGAAGAAAGTGATTTGGAAGTAGAAGCCTTGAGAAATAGTAAACTACGTCGTATAAGCCCTTAATATCATCAAAACAAAAAATCAATTGAAAGCAAAAGGTGTATAAACCATGTATAGATATTTCAATCTACAATGACGCGCCCCACTCTGTCAAACTCCATGCGAATCGAATAAAACATAAGCGATTTTGAATGAATGGGGCGCGTCTTCTTAACATCTATTGTCACCGGCGTCAATTCACTATCTGTTCTCATTGAACCACACCACTTGACCTCTTGAGAAAACAAAAATTAAAACTAAATTCTTTAACTATTATCTGCATTACTCTAATCTATGACGTTGATAAAAAATGGAATGGGAGGCCCGTTATTATTGTAAAAAAAAGTATATTATTTTATAATAACGTAAAAAATTAGTATGACGAGTCGCCGACGATGTACCTACATCTTCTTAAAATGTATTTTTTCGAACGTAATTTCGTTTCAAGTTATTTGTTTAGGGATGCAAAAGCCAATTTGCACTTCACGAATGTATTCCGAATGGGTGTAGATACTTTATCGTCAGTTGATCAATTTGAGTTCAGGGTGTAAAAACTAAATTGTAATTATCATTGGTTTTTACAACCAAGCGCATTTTGTTACTTAGGTATTACACCATACTTGGCTCAAATCTACTGTCTTTTACACCCTGAACTTCTAAATTAATATGGTATTACTCCAAATAGTTATAGCAATAATAGTTTTTTTGGTTCTTACATCATAAATTCCACAAAAACTGTGTTCAAACTTTGAAGTCATCTGGGTCGTATAACCCGTTATTTTGCGAATTTGAAAGCGTCACAAAGACAAATCGATAGAGCGGGAAATTTTGAATAAAACTGCATTCATAACTCATTTTCGGTAAAATGGTTTATACGACCTTTCTACCCCGAGGTGTCAATATTATATAATGATATAATGCTCGACTCCATCTTTTTATATGCTCGCCAAACTCCTTCCCGACTGTTTTATTAGCACAAAATGAAAAATGATTAGGTATAAAAATATCAGTAAAAAGAAAGACCTGTGGCACTCGGAGACTGCCGCGGTAAATATAAGTGTTGCCCAAATGCAAGAACAAGACGAGACTCAGCCAGTCTTGGTCTTGGTCTTGCGCTAGTATATGTGGTCTTGGTCTTGGTCTTGGTCTTGCACTCCGAGTCTTGGTCTTGGTCTTGGTCTTGCAGCAAGAGTCTCGCAAGTCTCGCAATTATCTATTAGCCTATTGCTGGTCCCGAACTCCTACACTCTCCGAAACGACACTCATAGCCACAACGACCTCCTATAGTAATGTTATTATCTCGCTGCAGACTCGGTCATAAATCATTCGAGTGTTTCGCTTTTGCTGTTCTGCAGTAATGCACAACTCAACAAAGAACAACAAAAGCGAAACACTCGAATGATTTATGACCGAGTCTGCAGCGAGATAATAACACTACTATAGCGCAGTGACGCGCGCCTGGATTGAATGGGAGGTCGCGGGTTCGATTCCCACCACGGGCCACTTTGGAATTTTCAATTTTATAATTTCTTATTTGGCTCAGGTCTGGTCTGGTGGGAGGCTTCGGCCGTGGCTAGTCACCACCCTACCAGCAAAGACGCACCGCCAAGCGATTTACCGTTCCGGTGTGTGCTGTGTAGAAACCGCTAGGGGTTGCTTACCTCTTCCAAGGTAGTACGATAACATCTGCAGCTGCATCGTCACTTACCATAAGATGAGATCACAGTCACGTACTTACTTGTAGTGTGTAAAAAAACGGAGGTCGGCCCGCGAAATTCAAATTTTATTTTGTTTTCGCAAATATTTAACTAGTAGGTACAATGAATTAGGCTCATGGCATCCATTTTGCGAAAAAATTGGTTGCCTGTAAAGTCGGTTTACTGACGATAGTTGAACGTGACAACGTCTTCTTTGTCGCTCGTTCCGCGCTCGCGAGGTAACGCCGCATGAGCGAGGTAACGCCGGTAACGCCGGATGAGTCATGTTTTTGACGTGACAACGTCTTATAAATCGATAGAGCCGGTTGCACGCACGAAAAAACATGACTCATCCGGCGTTACCTCGCTCATGCGGCGTTACCGGCGTTACCTCGCGAGCGCGGAACGATTGACAAAGAAGACGTTGTCACGTTCAACTATCGTCAGTAAACCGACTTTACAGGCAACCAATTTTTTCGTGCGTGCAACCGGCTCTTTCGATTTATAAGACGTTGTCACGTCAAAAAACAATATCATCTTCACAGGTTTATATAAAAAAGTTTGCCGAGTTTGACGTGAAGTTCGCAATTCACAAATTGGTTGATATTCGAACTACATTTCTAAACTGGACATTTTCAAGTACTTAAACATCTTTTTCTTCTAATATATAAAATTTTCTCGCTTTTCTTTATTACCAAACTCCTCCGAAACGGCTGGACCGATTGTTATAAGTGAGAAAAAAAAATTGGTTGTCTGTAAAGTCGGTTTACTGACGATAGTTGAACGTGACAACTCTCGCTTGCACTTCAAGCCTTACATGGAACGCCTCAGAGCGAGGTAACGCGAGCGAGGTAACGCCAGTAACGCCGGATGAGTCATGTTTTTTTGTGCGTGCAGCCGGCTCTATCGATTTATAAGACGTTGTCACGTCAAGAATTATATGGCAAAACAACGTTTGCCGGGTCATCTAGTTTTACATAAAATATTAAACTGTGAAGATTTTAGTAGGTACCTACCTACTCTTATTTTCGCAAAGTGAATTCCATAAGCCTACTTCGTTGGATTAGTTAAATAATTGCGAAAAATAGAATTTTTATGAACTCAACAAATTCGAGTAGGTACCTACCATGTAATTCGGATGTAAACAGCCGCGCCAGCGAAGTATTTTTATCATGTATCTATACAACGCCATCTATCATGATGGCGTTGTCCAACTTCAAAAATAATATGTCAGACACGTAGTTGTTTTAGGTAGTTATAATAGATGTCGCTAGTAACACAAGGTGAAGGTATGTACTTAGATACGCACACATGTGTAAATTTGGCGTTTTTTAAATGCCGTATTATTCTTTAACTAAAGTAAATATTCGCCTGATATTTAAACTGCGGGTATAAAAAGTCCTAAGTAAATCGTAAATATCAATAAATTTAACAACAAATGTATATTTTTCAAGATTAATTCAAGTGAAAAATGTATGAGAGCATCTCCTAGCTTGTGGCCCTATATCAGCAAGTTTGCTCCACAGTATTATACCTTAGGACATGTCACATGACACGGAGAAAACCTAGCTGTTTCGACATGTCTTAGTTATCTCAGCTGTGAATCGTCTTATTTTCCCGAATACATAAGTACGTGTTGCTTTTAACGCTGAATTTTACATTGTTTGAGTCCGTCACACCAATTAAAAGACATTTTTTTTTGTAGAAGATTTGAGTTACTTTATCATATCAGTTTAGCATGTAAGGTGTTATTTGTTAATAAGTTTAAGAAGATAGAGTGCACTTAGACCTTGCTGAGATTTTGGATCATGATTTTTGATAAGATACTTACCTTCTTATTTTTTTACACTCTACAAGCTACTGGTCTGCGACCTCACCTGATGGTAGACGATGATAAAGCCGAAGATTTTATTGTACTAACTTGGAAGAAGTACACCTAAAGGTTTACTTGGAGGTGCATATTTACTGATAGGTCACTAGAATCTAGATCAAACCTCTGCACATTTAGAAATATATTATCCTGGGATTTTCGGAAATCGTTGATTTCGCTGAGTTAGGCTGTTCTAGGCATGCACTTAGTGCGATTTCTAAGTTAGCTCTACAAATACCGGCGTAATCTAATCTTAGCACGAAAATCTAGTTTTAGTAAAGCGACATAAAGGTACCTACTGAGATTGTGATTAAGATTTTACGTTTTCTAGTTGTAAATACGTGTTCCCACCTATTTCTGTGCGTGTTCCAGAGTGACCGTATACATCGTTATCGCATCTAGTTACACATTGTCGATGACCGAGCCCCGGGAGCAGGCTGCGGCGCGCCCACCCTCGCTCTCTGACATTTCGCCGCTGGATCAACAGATGGTTGCCAATAGCAACGCCTTGAGGACGCTATACTGCGAGTTGCGACGAAGTAACATCGTGTCAAAAGGTCATCGACTTTTTATCCATGTATTTTTCGTGTTTATAGAAAGGAGATAAGAAATAGTAAGAATGAAAACGTGCCTACTTATCTGAGAATTTGAACTCCATTTTGGAAAATCTGTTGCATAGTAAATATATGATGTTATACGTATAGATACGTCATTAATTACGATGTAAAAATGTTTAGGTAAGTAGTCGTTACGATCGACAGTCATCTTCCGCACAGTCACGTCACGCTCAGGAGGAGCAGGAATGTATTTTTAGCCGCACGCAATGATTGATCCCAGTTCCCACGTACACACGTAAGTTGTCGGCGCGGGCCACCTCGTTCGGGCGGCGACGTCACGGGATCGCTGCGCGTGGCACGCGGCGCGCTGCTAATTGTGGCATCTCCAAAACGGTCTCCGGGAGCCGCGGCCGCTTCGCGTAGCGCCCGAAGCGGCGCGTGAATCAGCGCGGAGAAAGTGGCAGCAGCGGAATCTCGATGACGCGCGGGCACGCGGCGAGCCTCCGTGCCCACGCGCGCGGCGTGCTCACTGCTCGCGCGGCGTGCTCCGGCGGCCGGCACTTCCCTCGTGCGCGCCGTAGTTTTCGCGCGCCCGCCGCCGCCGTCGCGACGCCGCCGCGCCATTTTCTCGCGCACGTGGGCGACGCCAAGCGAACGAGGACGCCCGGCTCGAGCGCCATTAACGCGGCCGTCGTGAATGAACACCGACCTCGACCGGGTGGCAGGCGTCCATTGATAGGGCGCGGGCCTGCCGAGCCGCGGCTCCGCACGGGGGCGGGTGCCGCACGCCCCGCCGCCGGCCGCCTCGCGCGCTCAGTCGAGGATGTGGCGCTCGAGACGCGACGACACTCTCCGCGTGCGAAACTTGTGTTCATTTACCGGTAGAAGCTCGTGACCCTTCCGTGTGATTTCCGCGCTCGTGCCGTCGGTTACGCGCGTAATGTTCTGTGATCGCGTCAATTTCCTTAGGACATAAGTAGGTCGTAGGCCACCAGCCCGGAGCCCGGAGCGCGCGCGGCGCGGTGCTTGTGAGTGTGTGCGAGTGGCGGAGTGGGCGTGCTGGGATGCGCGTGCGATGCTCTCGGTGCTCGCGATGCGTCGGCCGGAGGACGAGGAGCTGGGCGGGCGCGGCGACGGCGCGGGCGACGAGTTCGTGGACATCTCGCACATGCAGCTGCTGGTGGAGGCGGGCCCGAGCGGCCTGCACTACCCCGGCCCGCAGCCGCCGCTCGCGCAGCACCAGCCCTACGCGCAGCCGCCCGAGCAGGCGCCCGCCGGCGCCTCCGCCTCCGCCTCCGTCGACGACTTGTTCGCGCTCTACTTTACACCGACCGCACACGGTAAGCACAGGTACCACATGACCTACACAGACCCAACAACTTGTCAAACGGAACCCTTGAACTGCACCACCCCGTGTCGGAATCTGCTTTCACTTAAAACTCATAGTCGGGGACGATCTTTAGCCTCAAATACTTGGAAGAGCGGTCCCCTATGAACTCACGACACCCAACGTTACTTGACTGACTATCACACGTCATAATCGTTCGAGCTCGGCAGCGCTAAAGATGTTAGAGCGCATTATGTACCGAGCCCGATCTGCCAGGTTTTGTTCCGTGACAGCTAGTTGCGGCTCAAGCAGCAGAAACTCACGGTACATTGCTGCTCGGTAGCCAGTCCGTCCGGTTTCTCCCCCTGTGGCCCTGAAGTACGCTCGCATGACATTTTGTTCATTGGGACAGTCCATTTCATGCGGCGTACTCCACCAGCGGCGGACACCGAATATTGTGTCCTAGAGGACCCTGTCGGAGCCAAGCCATCTGGTGGGGATGATGGAATTGCCGGTTGGCTAGATGTTAGTACCAGCCGGCTATTGGTGTGGCTGGCGGACCGCATGCTGCCACGTCCAGCGCCAGCCCCAGACGCGGCCTGGCGCCCCCCAGGCAGCGACCCTATGTGCACACTCTCGTTCAAACTTTCCTTCATCTTTAAAAAAGGGGGGGTAGGTGAGTGGTGTTTACATCACCCGGGGTCCACTCAAGTCCCCGGTGAGGCTGTTTTACCATAATAAGCCAGCTCGCTCACTTGGGAGAACCATAAGCCAGGTGTGCGCAGAGCAACAACTCCATGTACCTATCTACCCCCGGCTTAAAGACTTGAAATGGTTCTTCCATCTCTTAGTCGCCTCTTACGACACCCACGGGTAAGAGATAGGATGGTAATATTCTACTCTGCCGTTGCAACACGGCCATTATTATTTTTATTATCACAGAACTAATGTTTATCAACAACTCTATGAGAATTATCGCTTTCTTATTTTTTTTAATTTAGCAATAATTCTCAAACATTTTTTGAATTTCGCACTCGATGCAAAAGTAATAGGGTCGTTTAGCTGGTTACGCGACCACCGTCAGTTAGCGACCACTGACAGGACCTACTGCATTAATACGAAAAAAATAAGAATTCTATCCTTCTTTTCCAAATGAAATTCGCTTAATTAAATAGGGAGATAGATCTATTAGCTTTACCTACAATAATTGGCAGCTTTGTGTTTACCCGACAGTAAACAAATCTTAGTTCAGTCAGCCGCTCATATTTTTGGCGCGTACAGGGTCCCAAAACAAAGGAAAAAATAGTGAGCTAGTGATGCGTTCAAGGTAAGTAGATCGTGATATATTTATTAGAGACGAATTTTTAATGTTCCATTAAGTGTATAAGTACATATTTTACGTAATTTGTACATTTATTACATGTAATATACAAAATCTTGTAAAAAATTGAATGGTCGCTAACTAGAATTGCAATACTCTATTAAGTTTAATTTGCGGCCACCTGGTCGCCAATAGATAATTGGATAGAAAAACATTTATTTAAATTTTTTATAGACTACAAATCTAGTTCGGAATTCAATTACTTTCAATTTAATTTGTTTATTTTTATCTACATATATTTTAGTTTACGACCGCCAAATTATTATAAATCTTATATTTAAACATCTAAAAATGTATGGGTATCAAGTGGTCGCCAATTAAAAGTGTCACTTCTAATTGGCGACCACTTGATTAACGTGTGGTTTTACAACCATTTACAATCACTACCATAATCTTAGTCTGTTTTTTAGGGTTCCGTACCTGAAAAGAAAAAAAACGGAACCCTTATAAGATCACTTTGTTGTCCGTCTGTCTGTCTGTCTGTCGGTGTGTCACAACCCTTTATTTCAGTAACTATCAAAGATATTGACATGAAATTTGGAATAGTCGTAGATAATGATGGCCCGCCGTCAATGCAATCATAAAATTATAATTATTTTTTTATTTTTATTAATCAAATGTAGTTTGCCCTAGCAGATCGCGCGGTCGCCAACTAGATAAGGGGTCGGTCGTCAACTAGCAAAGGTGGTCGCTAACTGGCATTTCATATAGTTTTTAAGATTTACTCAATTTAAAATGTTCTCCCAACTGTAATTCTGATTATTTTACATTTAAATACAACTTGACAATGTCTAGAACCCCGTCAAATGACTTTAATATGTGTACTATGGATGCGTTGTACTTAAATATTGACTTAAAGTTGAATATCCCGCTAATCGGTCGCCAACTGGCTAAACGACCCTACTATTAGAAATCGCAAAGATGAGTCATATAACTAGAGCGGCTGCTGTCTTCACGAACTCATTGCGTCATATCCAGTGAGAATTTTAATTGTTCAAACAAACGCAAATATTTCGTGTCAGCGCTAGACATGTATAACATTTTGGTCAGCGTTCCGTCCATCGTTATCTGGACCGGACGCCGCTAATCGGCCGCTTCTGCGACAAAACGCTATCAAGTTTGCTCGCTATTACCTACCACACGTTGCTATTTAATTTCTAGGTATGTAAGACAATGTCATTGAAGATTATAAGAACCTGTTATTTTTTTAAGGACCGATTTTTCAATTGCCAGATAGACTAGCTATCTGAGGAATAAATTTCAAACATATGCCATACAAAATCTGTCAAAACGTCATACTTTTTCCTTAGTTAACGTTTATCTGGCGATTCAAAAATCGGCCCTACACTCAATAATGTAAGCTCTAGTAAACTCATCTTACGTGATATATTTCTTTTTGGGTACAGAATTATCTCATCAAGTATATTATAGGTAGGTACTAATTACACTTTATCACACTAAAATATAAATAAAGCCGAAAGTTTGTATGTGACTAAGTGTGTATGTTTGTTACTCCTTCATGCCGAAACATCTGGACCGATTTGACCTCATTTACTCATGGGCTACTTTTTGTCCCGAAAAAGCTATGGTTCCCGCGGGATTTGTGAAATTCACGCGGACGCGCTCCGGCGTACGGGCAACAGCTAGTTCCTAATCGATACCTACCTATATCTATAGCTATACGTATATCTACTCTTAAACCAACCAACCCCAAATCGGTGCCCAAATAGAGACTAAACGTTACCCTACGTCTTAGTACCTATTAGGAGTTGTTGGCTTCGTGTGACTGTTGAAAAAAATATACTTAGGTATCTATTTCCAAAAAAGTACGCCTTTAGGTTGTGCATAATGCATATTATACGGCCACACTCAGAGACGTTACTTAACTTTAATTATCATTAAGCTTCTATGATTCCGTTGACAAATGTATGGAATTTAATGTTTATTTAAGTGATGTCTCTGAGTGCGGTTGATAGAGGTAAAAGTAGAGTTCTTAAGGTAACAATTTTGATTTACTTGCACAGTAGATTTTTTTGTTATAAGTAAGTATTTTTGAAGGCGTATCTCTACATTTGTAAGTCAAAGGCCAAGGTTCTTCCGATGTCGATTGTCGATTCGCTCCCTTCTGATGTACTAACAGGGTGGATAATACGATCGGGACTTGACGGGAAAAGTACCGTAAATATTGAAGATATCAATTTTCACGCGAAAACAGTACTACTTGTAGTACTTTTTAAGTACTTTTTTTTTAAGTAGTACCTACCTGTCAGTCTAATAAAGCACTAAGGGGATTTATTGAATTTATTTTTGTCTTTCTCACTCTCACGGAGATTTGGTAGGTGCGACATGCAGCGTCGCGGAAGAATATAACAGAAAAACGACCTTTTACCTAATTACTTAAAAACTAAGCTGGTTATCAAAAATCTGTTTCTTAGCGTTTTTGGATTTTATTATTACCGACACTTTAAAACAAAAATTACAATTACATCCAATGTAGTGTCCGATAAAAACTCGAAAAACTGAGATTTTAGAGCAACTTTTGGGAGAACTTTCTATCGAGAAAATCTTATCCAACCTTGTTTCTCCTTCTTAGCGATTTTAGATTAAAGACCCAAAATACATGACATACATGATGATAAATAGTTAAGTACCTACCTACATATAGGGAAAATAGAATTGTTTTTTTTTATCGACAGGAAATGCCTAACGCATACCCCTCCGTCAGGGGAAACGGAGGGGTTATGTGGGGCTTGCACCCACTAAAACCTGTCCATTGCCACGACGGACCTCGTTGGCGGGAGTACGGGATTCACTTGCGTATTCACCGCGCTCCCGCCAGGCCCCGACCCGCCACCTGAGCGGCAGGTCCCGTCGCTGCTGCCGGCAGCCTGACCGCCGCCGACTCCTCCTGGGAGGCGCGTTCTGAACAGGGCACGCCACCTCCTCGGCCTGTTCATGGAGTTCGGGCAACGGACGCCATAGCCCCTTACGTCCGTCACCCGCAGGCCGGCGCACCCGGAAGCCGAAGAAAGATGTTCGTCCTCCAGCAACCGGTGCGTCTCCTGCGAGAGGGATTGCCACAGTAGGGGAGGCCGGGGTTCAAAGTGCCGGGGGTAGGTTGTTCCGATGCGAATAGCTCCGCGAAGAAAAGAGATAGCAGTAGGTGTGAAGTGTGTCGCGAAACGTCATACCATTGCGCTATAGCGTCAGCCATTTTAGTGGCGCTGTGTCGGCGTAGTGAGAGTGTTGTCGATCAGTGGCACAAAAACAACACGTAAGTAAATATTTTCATGTTTAAACTTTTTGGTCTATATCAATCAATTTTCTAGCTATTTGTGAGTGAATTGCTATTTTTAGTTGCAAAAACTATTGTGATTTTGTCTTTTAATATCATTGTAGGCTTTTTATAACCTATTCTATTATAATTTAGGGTCTTTTTAAAAGTGGGATTTGGGGTTCAAAGTTCCTTTGGTGTGGGGCTAGTTGTTCCGCGGAACAACATGCCCCGTAATAAAACACGAAAATAATAATATTAATACTTTGTTTTAGGATGAGAAACTATAAACGGAAAACCGAACGGGGCAAGGTTTCGATTGACAACTTCGGGGATGTTATATTGAAACATAACTTGCGTCCATCTAGAATATGGAATTTAGACGAAACAGGGGTCAGATACGCCGGAAAAGAACGCTTTGGCTGAAGAAAAAGCAAGAAGAGGAAAGAGCATTAGTAAAATAAAGGAGAAGAAAATTAAAAAAAGAAACGGAATGAAAAAGGCAACCGGGGAAAACAAGCGAAATTGTAAAGTGACACATAAATCCGCAAAGGGTAAAGAAAATGTGAAACGGAAAGTTCTGCAAGAAGATGACCATGGAAGTGATAGTGAAGAAGACAGCCTGGAATGGTATTGTTTAATATGTTGCGACTCATATTCTAATTCACAACCAGGTGAACAATGGATTCAATGCGGCATCTGTAAGAATTGGGCTCATTTAAAATGCTTGAAATCCAAAGTTGTTCAAATGTATGTTTGCCCAAATTTTAATTTCGACGACGACTCTGAATAATTATTTTAAGTTCTGCGAGACATTAATTAAACCATTACTAATGTAAAACAGTAATTAGATTATTATTGATTTAAGTAAAGTCAATGCTATAAGACTGAATAAATAAACTATAGCTCGAAATTTTAAAATTGGTTGATTTTTTCGTTTTGTTCTAATTAAAATAAATAGTTTTTTTTTAATATAAACGTTTGTCAAAGTTGATTATTAATATAGATGTTTATAAGTCTTAAGCCCTAATTAATAGGTTGTATTACATTATTAGTAAAATTGCTTGTAACTATTATTTTTTATAGTTTTGTTTTCATTAAAGCCTGTTTGATGAAAATATGTCAAAAACATTAAGATAATTGTTCTCTAATCTATTCATATTATAATAAAACTTTCATAAATATTCAGTAAATACGCCGTATTTATTTTATATATACCTTTCCTAACTAATATTACCTTATTAATGATTGGTGTTGACAGCGGAACAACTTACCTCAACTGAGGAACAACCAGCCCCTTTGTGGGGCGAATTGTTCCTTGTCGACTTGCTTCAGAAAAATTATGCTCTGCCAAAATATATTATTATTTCAATGAATTTGACTATAAAATTTGAAAATAGGATAATATCTGCATCTATTTATATAGGAATCATAATCCATAAATCTTTCTTTTACATTCATATTGCGTCCTACGCCAAAATCGGAACTTCGAACCCCGGCCTCCCCTAATTGTCCTTCTCGAGGAGCGTTCCCGCCCACTTCGGTGATTTTTTTACGAGGTTGTCCTCCTCGTAGTGCCCCGAAGGGACTTGTGGGCGTTTCCCGCCTGTAATTTTTTAATGAGGTTTTCTTCCTCTTCCGGGGTAGGTGTAGACTCCATATCTATGTGTAGACGTTTCGACACTGTGCCCTCTGCTGGGGCCCAGAGGGACACGCGAAGAAACGTCACCTATCCACCGGGCCAAGCTATTAGCCGTCAGTTATTAACCGACGTTACCAGGGAGCACCGGCCCGTGCGCTACAGAGAGGCACCGTAGCACTCAGGCACTCGAGGAGGTTGCTTGGCCAGCCCCCCAAATAGAATTGGTCTAATCCCTCGAATGAATCTAGGTAGGTATTTTTTTTCGACTTTCTATAAAAACTGGGTATCCGTATGTATAAGGTATACCTTGTAAATAATTTCATCCTAACCTTATTCTTTCCTAAAAATCTTTTGTAAATAAATCAAAATTAAAACCAGCAATCAACTTTTATATATACGATTATATTACTATGATGATCAACCTAAAAGACCATATCTCTTTCTAGAAAAGTAGGTATACCTACAATTTTCTAGAAAGAAATATTGTCTTTTTTTCAATCAGTTGCTTATGGTCATCAACCCCAAATAGAGAATAGAGCTCCACCCCCCCTTGAGCATGTTTAGAATAGTAACTATGATTCGATGTCTAGAGAAAATATCTAAAAGAGGAGGAGTCTATACCGTCTGGCTAGGCTATGATTGGGCGTTGCTCGCGAAATAGCGGTGAAATTATTTTTTATCTACTTACTCGTCTACGAAATAGCTACCAATAAGCTAGGCTCTAATTTAATCAAGTGTACCTTGTTATCTTAGTTTATTGCCTACGCATTTAGGATACGAGCACGAAGTATTCATACTTAGAGCTGTGTGATAAAGTACCTATCACGTATCCATTATAAATAGGTATTAGCTCCGAAAACTAGACAAAACTTATTATAATGATTTTAATTGCAGTGATCAATTTTCCATAATTATAAAATCTTTCATAACAATCTCTCAGCTCAGCACAGTATTCTACGAACCTTAAATTCATCACTGTAAGCTTGCCTAGATATTCTTGTATAAGATATACTTGAAGTGTCATAACTCTATTAAAATTCTATTAGGTCTATTTTAAAGTCCCTGCCTATACCAGATATCTATTTATTCTAAATAAACTTTTTCCGCTAATAATTATTTATCCAACAATAGCAATTGAGATAACAGTCTTCTACATCTTGTCAACAGGTACACTCCACCAATAGATAGTTTGCTCTAGCTTCTAAAACAGTGTCTTTCTTCTTTTTAACATTCGTTCCAGACGTAGGCCATATCTTCTACTTCCACAATTACTTATCAAATGTACAAATCCTAAAGAAAGCTGGAAAATGTATACTGAGAGGATATTCGTAATCTATTTGTCACGTGATCTACTTTATATTAGGTCCTTACATATGAAATTGGCGTTTTGTATGGGAGGAACATAAAGTCGATTTTTTTTTATATAATATATATATTTAATCAAAGTATGTACCATTGCCATCTATGCACTTTTGCCACCTTATAGGTAGTTCATTGATCCCTTTACTAAAAAAGCCATTCGGACGGGAATCAATAAAATCTTTGGAAGCGCTTTGGACTGCCTCATCGGAGTTAAATTTTTTCCCTTATAAGAAGTTATCCAAATTTCGAAAAAAAGGGTAATCTGTTGGAGCAAGGTCCGGGGAGTAAGGTGGATGTCTTAGGCATTCCAATTGAAGCTCCTCTAATTTGGTAGCCGTCTGTTGTGCAGTGTGTGCTCTAGCGTTGTCCTGAAGCAGCAGTGGCCTAGAACCATTGACCAGCCTCGGTTGTTTAGCAGCCAGCTTTTCCATCATGGATTGCAATTGCTGACAATAGATATCCGCCGTAATCGTCTGGCCAGATTTAAGAAAGCTGTAGTGAACGACGCCGGCGCTAGTCCACCAAACGCTCACAAGTAATTTTTTTTGAGTCAATTTTCGTTTGGGGCAGGATTTGGCTGGTTCGCCAGGGTTCAACCATTGCGATGAGCGTTTCCGATTATCATACAGGATCCAATTTTTATTACAGGTAATGATTTGATTTAAAATTCCGTCATTACTGTGCCGGTTGAGTAATGTAACACAGCAGTCTTCGCGCGTTTGTCGGTTTGCTGCACTCAATTCATGAGGTACCCACCTTTCAAGCTTTTTCACCTTCCCAATTTGCTTCAAGTGAACTAAAACAGTTTTATCACTAACACCGCAGCCTGCAGCTAGCTCGGACGTGGTTTGTGATGGATCCGCTTCCACAATAACCTTCAATTCTTCATTGTCAACTTTGGTCTCCGGCCGTCCACGGGGCTTGTTCTGCAGGTCGAAATTTCCAGAACGAAAACGTTGGAACCAAAAACGCACTTTGTTTTCTTTTGCGACACCCTCGCCGTACACATCATTAATCCTTCGAGCCGTTTTTGCAGCACTGGTGCCACAATGGAACTCGTACTCGTAAATAACGCGATATTTCAAGTTTTCCATTTTGTAAACAGAGTGGCGCAAAAAAAAAACCAAAAGAGAAAAAAACAAATAAATTACGATTTTCAAAACACAAAAGCATGAGTAAATAGCTGTACAAATTTGAAATTGGAATTTCTAACCAAAGAAGAGATATTTGAGATCAAAGTGGCCAGTACGACAAAACGCCAATTTCATATGTAAGGACCTAATATTACGGATGCGATTGAAAACACAAATGCTATATAAGTCACATGGCCTAGGTCTGCTGTCTACTGATCGTTTTTCTCATCAGTCTCAAGTTTTCAGAGGCGCCATTCACGTCCACAGAAAAGGTTAAAACAATGGATATACCTACCTTTATACCAAACATTAAAAAATTACATGGGGAGATGCAAAATTCCTCCTGGATCTAAATTATCTGGGTATAGGCACTAGGCTGTCACGCTCATATAGCCAGGAGTAATAAGTAGTCATATAGTCAGCATATACTAAACCTAAGAGATTCCAAGTTTGATTCCATCCAAGGTATGGTTGCCTTAAAAATATATTATGTTAATTAATTAACAAAAAACCGACTTCAACTCTCATCAAACTACTGTTGAATACATAGAACTTTAAAGAAAGAGTTATACGGTTTTCTCATGGATACCATTATCAGAACTAGACTAAATTAAAATGGGTCCACACGGGAAGCGTCAGATTTTTAATAAAAAAAAAGAATCATCATAAATCGATTCACCCAGTCAAAAGTTAAGAGGTAGCAAACATAAAAAAACATATACAGTCGAATTGAGAACCTCCTCCTTTTTTAAAGTCAGTTGAAAAAGAAGCTGCGTTCACTGTGAAAGAGTTGCTAGTTGAGCAGTGCAGCACCCAAACGTGGCGTCAAATGGCAATAAAGAACCCACGTACCGAAACGATATGATATGCTCCTGGTAGGTACGCACTGTGTGTGAAAAAAAGGCGCTGCCCACGCTGTACGCGTCACTTTGGGAACGTCGGCTCATGTGAGGTGCCCACGGAAAGCCATTACACCTCGCGGGATGTGCCCAGATGGCCGATAGCTGCGCCAGCTTTGATCCGGCCGCCTGCTCTCGGGGGCACGCGCGTGCCTTTGTGACGGCCGCGCCGCGAGACGTCACTATAATAAATTGACTATCCACTGCTTACCGGACAGGCCAACTGTTTCTACCTACTTACTAACGGTACTAGCTAGGTAGTTTAGGTATCTATGCAAAACATGAAGTAAGTAAATCAGTTGTCGAACAATCGAAGATTTCATAGAGATTTATCTCCGAAGATATATCTTCACCTTTAAGTGAAACCGACTAAATGCAAAACAAACGAATAAATCTTCGAAATCGGTTGAGAATCTACGAAATTTTAGACGAACATCTAGGGAACTCCGTGTTCTCTTCTTCATCTTTGAAGATCCTTTACCTTCAAATGGGACTACCTAGAAGCAAAATCCTCCTAAAGTTATGGTGAAAGATAAAATAGTACAGGAAATATTTTAGAATTGAGGAACTACATGTAGTCGGAAAGGTTCTTCAGATTACCATCATTTTGATGCAATTGAATAACTATTTCCTAAAATTATTGTACCTAACTATTATGCTGTAATATCCACTCAAATTCAATAACCAATTATTTAATCTGTGACATGTAAGTCAGTAATAATTCTCTACAAGTCGCTAGAATGTAAAGAAACAATATTTTACGAACTTATTTCAGATGTTGTCGTGTGGACAATCAGTTTCCCATGGCATAACATCGAGATTTCCCTAAAGAAGCCGGGCGGGCGCACCTGCGCGGAGTCAGTGATGGGGAACAATTGCCGTCATTAGAGCCTATCGAGCCCACACGCTAAATATTCAAATTGTCGCAATGACAATGCGAGTTGATTTAAAAGTCAATAAATTATCGCTAATGCCCAATTTGCGTCGACCGGCTAACAATAGCAGTTCCCGCAATTACTTAAACGCATGTAACTGCAAAAGATACGATCTACGTCCGAGGCGGCCTGCTTCGGTCGCCGGGCCCAGTTATTGTCTCACCCGATGCGAGTACACGGTCTGCAATTACACTATCGATTACAGCTGACTCAGTCCACTCGGGCATCCGACCGAACGATTGACTGAGCTATAAAACGCTGTTTTTACTAACCGTAATTAGTGTTTCGTTTAAACGAGATTAGCCTTCTAAGGAGCGGAGGTACATCGCATTCGAACGTGTTCGTCCGTATCTTATTTATCGCTGACTCACAATAGGTATACTAAATTCAGGTAACGTCCGCCCAAACGGCTTCTGGAAACCGAAAACGGCATAAGTATTCATGTCAGTTTGCAATCTCGCGAGTATTATCTCTTAGACCGGATGATCTGAGTTCAGTGATAGCGTTTATATCAGCAAGAGTCGACAGGTACGTGTACGGTGTAACGGAAACATTGTAAGGTACATAATAGTCTTGATCACTTGATCATTGCGTAATTATAAAAGCAATATACGAGTTAGTTTGGCACAAAAGCTGTCGTGTAAGTACCAAAGTATAAGGAGCGAAGAAGTAACCGACTGAATCACTGATCATCGCACAGCCCAAACCGCTGGGTCTAGAGACTCCAAATTTGGCACATAGGTTAGATAAAAAGCCTTAGGAGGTCTAGAGGAGAAAACTTAATGACGTCCTGATGAGGTTATAAGGAAGTCCGCACTGAGAAAGGATTTTTCAAATCTCATCGCTTAAGAGGATAAATCGGGGTTCATTGTTTGTATGGAGAAGTACTTCACGCTGCGGAGCAACTACTGTACCTACATTTGACGGAAAATCCATGGAGCAAAATTAATAATAATTATTTAGTTATTGTTACCTCAAAGTTAATGTGTACCTACTACTATTACCTACTTGAGGAAGTCGCGTGTACGAGTTTAAATATAAAATGCAATATAATAAAGAGCAACAGTATGAGGAAATAAGTACAACGTATAACCCCAGTGATGATAATCTCCAGTAGCATTCCAGCGAGCGCGAGAATCCTGCGTCCTGAATACGTGACCACATCAGACAAATGGCTTCTAGCTGTACGGACACATTACTTCAAACTTGATACGGCTAACAGCCTGTCCATATAAAAATTTGATGAAAGACACCCCTTCACACTGTATCAGGCTCAGGTAAGCCTTAAAAGCGAACGCACTTGCCTAGGAAATGCCCATTCACTATAAAAAATGACAGAGAAGCTCAATTTAATAGTTCCTCAGCACATCTGAAATTTAACCTACAAAATACAAACAGATAGCCAGGCTACCTTACGATGATGCTACCAATTAGGCTACTAAGCTTTGGAGCATTTTGTTGAGCAGTGTCTGGTTGCCGATGAGTCTTCTCGCTCGGCGATCTATACTGAACACTGACAAATTACAAATCGTCAAGCTGGTACCTTGGCAAGGTTTAATCAATTGTATGCATTACACAAATATTTGCAGCATGGAACAACTAACAGAGTCAATAATGTTTCATAGGTACAGGTGCTTCGGGTGGATACAAAAAATAACAACATTAGATGGTGTGATATATTATGGCCTCCATGTTGATGAGTGTTAGGAAGTTAAGTAAAACAGTTTATTCATTTTCATTCTCTATTGAAATACATTTTAAACTGCTCCATATTTGAATCCTCGTATTTCTGAGAGAGCTCCTTAATTTCTCAGGAAACTTGGAATAAGACTAGCGTAAACATCTTTAGCGATGACATCAGCTAAGCGGTTAGCATCTCATTATGCGTGACTTCTATTTTAGTCTTCATTAAAAAAACCTTTTTAGGGCAGATGTAACCATTCAATGGATGAATAACCATAACAATAAAATTTAGGTACGAATCAAACGACATTAATTAGTCATCCTTAAGTTTCTGATTCACAGTCGTTGCAGACTCACTAATGAACTTTGCTGATCTTTTTTCTAGAATATTCATTGAAAACAGTCTAGTCTAAAGCCTTTGTTTTTTATTCAATTACAAATTAATAATTAACTGCATGGTTATACCAAAACTAGCCGTTGCCCGCGTCTTGGCTAAATTTCGGTTTTTCACCAATCTCGAGGAAATCTTTCGAAATCGAGGCTTGTACTCAACTGTTGCGGCGTTGTGGCCGTAATACTCGTAACTCGTAAGGTTATAATAATGAATCAAATATCAATTCGGACCAGTAGTTCCTGAGAGCATTCAAACAAACATAGGTGCCTACATAGATATAAAATCTTAAAGTGCTCTTTGCCAAGAACAGGTCCATGACTCCGCATCAACTACGCCAGAATATAGCTGGTCGCTTATTGTGTCTAAAAACCCATTTCCATCACATTTGATGAATATGAGCCCACTAAAAAAGAACTCTACAAATCAATCAATTTCCATAGGTCACCCAGCATCCATGAGTCCATTTTAAAATCGAAATAAGCAATAGGCTAAAAGTTGTAAAAACAAATTAAAACTTTTATTGAATATTCCGATGTTCCCTAACTTAAAATATGCTTAAAATGTAGGTAATTTTACTTCCTTTAATGAGAATTGGCATATCTACAATCTACATAGTAGGTATTTAAATATAAACATTGTATAGATAAACTAACATAAAAAAAATATTGTGCAGTTTAAACAATATCACACGAAATTTGAACCTCCTTTTTCGAAGTCTGTTGAATATCTACCGATCGTTGTAACAAAATATTGCTTTAACATTTCAGTAAATATTTTCAACACGAGTGGAGGACGCACTCAAAAGAATCTCTAGACCTGGAGAAGAGCCAATGTTTGAGTCGTTTTAAAGTTTTATGCAATCGCCCTATTTTTCTAAACTAAATTAGACGCACGCGACACCGCTACATCTCTTGCTGTATCCTCATCTGAATAGTCAACCACCTTTTTACCCGAGAAGCGATTGAGTTAGAAATACTTATGGAGCATACGGATTCCTAAAAATAAAGCATGAGATTTACCGGTGTTCTTCTAACCCAGGGGTTTCCTAATTAGAGCATAAAAATTAAGATACTAGTGTTATGTTTGAGAAATACTCGTATAGACAAATATTTCTACACAAATGAAAAAACTCAAGGATGAGACGTCATAAAGGATGATAAATAACTCTTCATTGTTTATGATTAAAATCGGTTTGTTACCTTTATAAACGAATTTTCATTATACTCCTAAAACCAGTACGAAAATCCTTGCAGTAACCCTTATGTTACAGAAAGCCAGCGCGCCGCGAAGAGGCTTGTATTTGAAATATTTTGTGTTACAAGAAATTCTAATTTGAAGACTTGCGGCTAGATATAATTGTCCAGACTTACGTGTAATCTAAGACAGCAAGTGTCCATTATGCATTAAAATTAATTGATCATCTGGGTCGCGTGCCCTCGACTCTGACTCAACAAGAAGGTCGCCACATGTTCGCCGGTTTATGGATTGATTTCATAATAATTAATTTGAAAATTTTTGAGTCAATCTTAAAATATGGGTAACATGCAAAAAAAATATTTACACGCGAAAAGATAAAAGGTATAGACTACCGTAAAAGTAAACCGTAAAAAGTAAAGCTACATACAAGGAGGTAGAAAAAAATATTATCATAGACTAAAAAAAATTACTTCAGCTATAATTTTCACGTAACTTTTTACAAGCATTTACTGTCTTACGAGCCAAGTGCCAACTGCCACAATTTTATTACATTCTTTTAGAATGTCACCAGTATTTCAATTTTTCAGTATTTCTCTTTTACAATAACTTCTCTTGCTATTCCAGAATGCGGTCTGAATATTGCACAGGTAGTTTCTGGGATAAACCCTCGTCATCACAAATTGTAAAAGAAGCTTCTTTGGTCATTCGAGTTTGATTTGATTTCAACTCTGCTCTTCAATGTTCTCAAAGTGGCCAGCTTGGTTGATTATGCCCAACGCTTCTCATTATCAGGAGACCAGTGAAACCTACTATACCTACTAAACTGCTAGTAAACTGGATGACATGAAGAAAGTCGTGGGAACCACGTGGATCTAAGTATGTACCAAAAAATAACAAAAATAAATGAGCAATTTTAATTTAACCGAATTCAGAAAAGATTGTCTTTTTCATGGTGTTCCTACTCATATAATTGAGTGAGGAAGACTAATGTAATGAGCAGCGCACTAGAAAAAAAGCGGATACTCTAATTGATGGACGTGGACATTCATGGAAATTGGACAAGGAGGCCTGTGAATGATTGTAGACCAAATTAGTCTTCACTCAGGACTCTCTTAATGTGACGACGATTTTTTTACAACTAAGTAGGTAAATGTGTTTTACTATTTTATTGACGAAACAACGCTGGATTTGTTCTCGTCCGTCCGTCTGTCAGAGTTTATAGCTTCTGAATTAATGAACAGAACTGCCTACTTACCTCAAAGTCATAATATCTACCTATAGAAAAACATCCTAAATTATGTCCTAAATTATGTGTGTGAAGAGCACTATAAAAAGGTAAATATTTATTTACTGTAATAGTTATGTGGGCACTTATAACAGCGAATTTGGGAGAAAAAATATACAGCTTTTCTTTTAACCATGTAGGGTTTCACTAAACAATAAAGAATAAGTCGGTAGCTATTCTTTGTAACTTTTATTTAATAGTTGACGATTTGGGGCGTTCCAAAAGTAACTGTGTTTTTCCTAGAATGCAAGGATTTATCTCGGGACGCACTAAGTTTTTATTATTAATAAAAATTTGATTTAATTTTAACAGCAGTGAGCAGTTTGGCGTTATGGTAAAGCCAAAATACTTTCCATATCTACAGACAGTCTGATAATTTTTATATATGTATAGCAGCACAGGATCACGTTGTGTGGATCAGCGTATTCTAAGAACATACGTGCCTTACGTGATTGATTGTATAAACACATAGTTTTAAGATATTATATAAGCTGTGTAAATAGTTGAGTTAATTATGCCACTACAATATAGACGTTATTACGTTTGTCCGTGCTTAATTTATCTCCACCACCCTATACGCAACAGTGGTGACCCCGACGTGCCACAAATATATACGTTATTACGTTGTCCGTGTTTAACTCACCTCCGTCACATATACGCAACACTATTGCGTATAGGGTGACGGAGATGAATGAGACACGGACAAACGTAATAACGTCTATATTGTAGTGGCATCAACAAAGTTAGCTGACGGGAGATCACAGTTTTCGACCAACTCACCGCGTCTCTGGTCTCCACTCAAGAACGTCATTCAGGTCAACAATACGGTAACCAGCCCATCCTCAGAGGACGAATACCCAAATCATCAAGACACTCGAGGGAGGAAGTCAACTTTACCAGCTGTGAGCAATAACATTCATCCGACGTCACAAATTGCAAGGCAGCAGTTGAAAATAATCGCTACGATACATAGTGACCGCGGAAGGTACAATAGCCGACGCAGCAGTTTCAGTCGAGCTTCAGATTACCGTACAAGGTCAAGACCGTATCAGCATAAATGGGTATTTATTAAGCAAAGTAGCAAAAATCGCTATTATTATTATGGCTTCAAGAAAAAAGCTTACAAATTTTAATCACTGTGTTCCGGGAAGAAGAAGCTACTAGCAAACGCAACCATGGCATCAACTACGGCTCCGCAACCACAAGCAACAATGGATCCTAGAATGGCAATCGCGAATCTCAACCCTCAACCCTCTCCAGTCTTCGATTTTGACCGACTCACTGGTCATCGACATTAGCGCTGATCGACTCACAGATCGCGCGGGCATTCAGCAAGACTTACGGATAGAAGGTCAGTACACCTCTCTGGTTATGCAGTCTTCCAGCATTTTCGGTTGATTTGTCCAGTATTCTTAATTCAGTCGCCGAGCACTACTATTGCCGCACTGTCAGATACTCGACGTTTATATATTTTATCCCGACGCTGTTGATATTTTAGCTGCCGTTGATATAATATAACGCAGCTGCACTGGATGCCTTACTCACGACTGCGACTAAATAGTCTCAGAGGGAATTGTCAAATGTCTAATTTTCTTGGTTACCTGATAACGAGCCAAGGATTGAGACCGACACAAGAAGAATTCAAGAAATTATTGTTTATCCTACAAAGGAACTACTTTATTTCCTGGGTACTGCATCGATTTATTAAGAGATCAATTAAGCGAGCCGCCGGATTCATTACCATTGAAGTTTAAAGAGAACAAATTCAATGTAATTATTGTGTTATATACATATTTTTAATGATGCTAGTTGATTTTATGCAACGCCGTAACCTTCATTCTAATGCAGTAATAGCGTAGAGTAACAGTCAATTCAGCAAATTCTTGTCAACCGCGTATTTTTTTCTTGCACGTTCAAACCATTGCCTACCTCACGTATAGGAATATGAATAGGCTAAATGGCATTGTAATAAAATATTAATTACTCGTATTTCATTCTGCAATTTTGTTAAACAATGATAATATTTTCTACATGACTATAAATTTTTCATGTTTTACTTTTCATATTGTGTTTTGTACCGTACTAGATTTTTGATTATTATATTTGAGCGATTATATTTAACATTACTTTGTTTAAGATTACGATAATATATTTTGTAATAGCTAATAATTAAGAGTCATGCGCATAGCCAAATAAGAACCCTTAGAGATAAGTAGCTGTATACTTTAGAATAACTCGCTAGTTATAAGAGCATGCGTAATTTTAGATTTATCTTGAATACATGTCATCTTTTTTCTCAAAGGGGGAAGTACTTTGGCGTTATGGTAAAGCCAAAATACTTTCCATATCTACAGACAGTCTGATAATTTTTATATATGTATAGCAGCACAGGATCACGTTGTGTGGATCAGCATATTCTAAGAACATACGTGCCTTACGTGATTGATTGTATAAACACATAGTTTTAAGATATTATATAAGCTGTGTAAATAGTTGAGTTAATTATGCCACTACAATATAGACGTTATTACGTTTGTCCGTGCTTAATTTATCTCCACCACCCTATACGCAACAAGCAGACTGGTGGTGTCGATGTCATATTTATTGACCTAAGATTCGGGCCTCGAGAATTTCAATTTTGTTTATTCTATACTATCCTTTTAATCTTTCTTTAACGATTTTCAGTAACGTACTTGGTCCTAATGTTGGCCCTAATACTATAGTTTCGCTTTTGTTGTTCTGCAGTAATGCACAACTCAACAAAGAACTACAAAAGCGAAACAAAGAATGATTTATGACCGAGTCTGCAGCGAGATAATAACACTACTATAATGCGCTGATGTACGGGAACGATGTCGGTAGTGATGATGAGCGTGCGCAGATGTTAGTGGCGCGACGCGGCGTAAGCGACGCAGGCGCAATAATTAGATAAACGAGCCGTGTGGAGAGGTCCCGACCGCAATAATGCGTGCACTACTCCCATAAATCACCGATATAGGGCGCCACTTGTGACTCACGCCGAATATCGGTCAGAGAATAGCAAATACCTTCAAAATGATCTCATTAATTGTAATTAATACAAACCTGCCTTTTAAGAACACGGTCATTAAAATCATACACGTAAATGCAATATCTAGCTGTCCGCGGTGCAATAAAATGGGGAAAAAGACTGCTTGTCGCGCTCTTCTGTTTCCGCATTTTATTGCACTGCTTGCAGCAAGATATTGCGTTTAATTAACCTTCAAAATGCAAACATGCAGTGGATAAAATCAAAATCAATATAATAGATAATCTACTTACTAGTAAATTGACGCATACAGCGTCATCGAATATTTATATTATCTAGACTGTTATAAATAGGTAAACATTTTCGAGTCATAAATATTGTATAGGTACCATTAGAAAATCTTGTAGATAGAAAACACGGGCAATAAATATAATTGATAACTATAAATAAGAGTTTATTCGTGAGGGTATTCTAATTTTAGAAGCAGACACAACAATAACACCTAGAATCCAGTCAAAACATCAGACTGAAAGCAGCTTGAGTTATACTGAGGACTGACACGCCGTGCTCCGCGACTTGAATAATTTGACTTTGATACAAGTTGTATATCAGCTGAGACAGCTTCGGGCAGGCGGTCCGGCCATATCTCAACGATACTGTCGTAAATCAGAAACGATTGACACAAAATTACGAACAATATTTCAAGCAGACCAAATATCAGATTATATTGCTTATATAATTTTTTCTCAAACTATATTAGGAACTGATATTAAAAAAGCCAGCGGAAGTACAACAGAGAACAACAACTGAATTCAAAAAATAACAATTTAGCCTAAGCTAAGTCAAATATTTCATAATTTTGTGAGGAAATTCCGTTACCAAAAAATAATTGTTTTTCAATGCAAAGTAAGTATACTTACCAAAAGGCTGCACTAAACTGAAATTAAGAAGTGCTCAGAATCTTGGAAAAGATGTATTTCCGCCCAAAAAAAACAAGTATAATCGATATACCTATATGAAGCTTCGTAAATACCGCTATGTTAAACAAAAACAATACATCAGGATGAGTCAAGCCTCGAGAGTCCACATTTCACGGCAGATGGCAACGCCAATTGCGGTGTGTTGGCGGAGACAATGCCTCTAATCCGTGTCTTTCAAAACTTGCAGGCCTTACCTTGACTCCTACGCCTCGCTACTCCGTTTATTGGAGCCTAAAGCTAAACTCCGTCACAACGTATTACTTTCTATCTCTACTAGTATTAACCTACGCGTAGCCATGGCCAATTTTCACTCTCGTATGTTTCGATTCCCGCCACTGGTCAATTAAGAATATTATGAGTTCTAATTTGGCTCATGTCTGGTCTGGTGGAATCTAGTGGGGCTTCAGCCGTAGCTAGTTACCACCCTAATAGCAAGGCGTATCGCACATAATACCTATCTTTAAACCGTGATATCGCTAAGCGATTTAGCGTTTCAGCGCGATGCTGTGTGGAAACCGTTGGGAGTTATAGCTCCTTCCAAGCTAACACGTTAATATCTTCAGCTGCATTGTCACTTAACATCAAGTGAGATCACAGTCAAGTACTAATTTTTTTTTTTTTTGTCTACCGTTGCAATGGGTCTTAAATTTAAACGAAAAGTTAATACTGCGTTCCAGCCGTGACGCCGACCTCCGAAACGTTGGTTATAAAAATACGTTCCAAATACCTAATACAAATATAACTTGTAATAACGTAAAAAAGATTTAAGTATTGTTTTTATTGGGATAATGTAGTTTGTAAATAATAAAGCTCTGAAGAATTAGGCAGCATAATATTAGGTAACGTGTTAGATAACAGAGCGTTGTCTCCAACAGATTTTTAATGTAATTAGTATACCAGATTTCGTTATGTTATTATTCATGAGCAATGGCCTCCGAGCTAATGAATGAACGGGCCACGCTGCCGCCCACGGCATCTTCATTCATACAGGCCCTGCGTGGTTGTGAACGACCTATCCGTGTCGACCTACTACGACAGAAGAAGGTTGTTATAACTTATACAACCGAGTACTTTAGCTACCTTTGTCGCTTGTGTAATAGATACTGACACTTGATACCTTTCGTTAAATCTTGAATGACATCACTTACGCACCTACTTATGTAGCCTATCCATACCAACTCTTTTAATTTTTAATGCTTACTGAGAAGACGAATGATATTTTATTTTTCATCCGGTAAATCACCTGCCTTCCAATCATGTTGCCATGTGTGAGAGTGAAAGAGCGTCACATGTTTAAATTACACGACAGATTATAATTATGTACGACAGATATGTACGGTTTAGGATGTAATTTATTTGGTTACTTAACCACGACAGATATAGATTTTCATACAACTTTTGATGGCCGCTGCGTACAGCAATTTCAATTTATTTCGAAGAAGGTTGTCAAATTAATGCTTAAATTTCCAAGCATGTTTGAGAAAAAGTCACCTAACCTATTCCGAGATTTCTCTGTTCAAAGTTACCGAGTTCCATCGAGATCTCAAACAGTCAAATAACTCAAATCTCAAACCCGCGAAAATGAGGCCAGTTCCCAAATAGCTGTCTTGATCTAGAACGAAATCGAACTCGTGAAAATTGGGCCAGCTTTATACTCCACTCAACAGGTATCCGCTTAAAGGTCAGAATCGATATGAAATGGCAAAGTTGAAGGTGAAATCGCCGGCGTTTCATGCCGCAGTATGAATGAGCTGTGGCGGGTGCCTGCAGCGGGTGGCCGGTGGGGTCCTCACCCCACTGCGGTGGCCGCATGCTTTTCGTGGCCACGGCCACGGGATGACGTCCGCGTGGCCAGGGCGCGTGCGCAGTGGGCGCGGGGTTCAAGGACGTCGCATCGATCGCCGGCGCCGCTTGTGGTGGCCTCGGCCACTCGCGAATTCAATGCTAGCCAAAGCCACTGCCACGGTCGGACATCGCACGTGGATGTTGATACATTTGCAGTCATAATAAATGCAACCTTCTGTTTGCTTTCTACCAACGATGTTTTGTCTTCTTCTTTAACTAGCGCTTGACTGTGATCACACCTGATGTAAAGTGAAGATACAGTCTAAGGTGGAACGCGCTTGCCTAGGAGATGCCTATTCACTCTTGATTTGAAGGCGCCCGGGTTGTAAGTGGCGGGAAAGACCACTGTCTTTCCCGCCACTGTCAATGAAATGAAAAATTTTTGTGCCTGGGAGGGCATTCCAGGCCTTTGCAGTGCGTATCAGGAACGAGGAATCAAACCGCTTCGTACGCATCTTTGGTACCTACGTCGACTATGTACGGGAAGCCTTTTCGATGCCTTGCCGTTCTATGGTAAAAAGGTATTAAATCGTAGTTAATGGTTTATACGAGTAGGTATATAGTCAACTAGTAACACAGATCAAAGAATAAGTTTAGTGTCTTCATGTGTTATTCCCTGGTCTGTGGTGTATTCTGTGCCTAGTAATATAACTATTTGACTAGTTAACCTAAGAAACTGTCAATGAAAAAGTTGGAATTTATTATTTGAGGTTCATATGCAACAATTAGGTATTTATATAGCGAATAACGTTGAGCCTATACCTAGATAGGTTTTAGCTTTCAAGCAGGTATTAGTGTTCTAACCGTAAGGTATATAAGTTGGCATAGATTTTAAAATAGATAGGTACCTATAGACAATTCTAATTGATTGTGCCCACGTATTTATTACGGGAACTGCAGACAAAACTAATCGATTCGTTTATAAACTACCGAGATATTATTTTTTGTGTAAATATAACTAGACTTGATTGGCGCGTACCGCGTAAGCTAGCGTGGCCCGTAAATAAGCGATGCGAGACCCGCTGATTACATTACTAAGAAGCAGGGCCGAATGCCGACTATAGAGCAGCAGGAAATTCAATATATTTAATATTCACGATGAAACAGAAGTGTATTACAGATGGCCTTACAGGAAATCGTACCCAAGATAAAGTCGTGTTTTGATAAGTCGACAAGTAGGTAAATCAAATAGACCTTTAGTAGGAACTTACAACTTAGTAGGTATGACATTCCTATATGACATTCACATAACATACAGTGATTGGTTTGTAAAAGAAGCCAAAAAAATCCTGTGTTGCTTTCTTGACCTAAGACACAGAACATTTAATCTCAGATATTGAATAGTGGATTTAGCCTAATTGCGGTTCTTTTTGTTTAATTTACAGTAAGGCAATAAGAGCATACAAGCAAAAAGACATAGGTTCTAAATTGCGAAATTTAATCGTATTTCTTTTTTTGTAAAAAAAATAAGGTCTTCTCTATTGGCGATGCGCGTTGATTACGACGCAAGTATCGCGCGTGTCAAATTGCGCCGCCCACGCAGCGGCGCGCGCTTCTCGTGAGCGCCTCATTATATCGATAGGGGGCTCGTTTTGCTACCCCTCTCATGTTGATGAACATGTAACAAGGTACATTAGTCCAGGCGCTAGAGGTAGTTGAGTATGCAAAATCCGAGTGACGGCAACTATGACTGGATTCTTATACCTGAGACCCTAAATAATGACAAAACACATCTTGCCGCCGAGTGTGCTGGTCCCTTCCCGCTCCCTTCATATCCCCTCTTCGCCCATACAGTAAGTATAGCGCGCGTACTCGTTTAGTGTGTTTCTATACATCTATTGACGTAAAGACGTTGCTTTGTTAAGTCGTGTTTTTATATACACTAGCTGATCGGGCAAACGTTGTTTTGATATATATACATTTTTTCTCACTTAGGGACAAAAATGAGTAATTTTTTACCTACTTTGAATACATCTATGCTTGAATTCGCTGGTTTTTCACATGTAACTTTAATTTTTTTATTAATAAAAAAATTTATTACTTTCATTTTTGTTTTTTTTTATTATTTAAGAAGCTCTCCTGACTTTTACCACTAGAAAAAACTGTAAATAATTACGAAAATAATCATTTAAATGATTTTATATCATGTACTCAATAATTTCCCTTTACGAATAAGAGAAGAGGGGGTAAAAAAAATATGGACCAAAAAATTGACCGGCAAGATCCACATTATTATTCTTTGACCTTTTCTTCACTTAAATCCGTTGGCGAAATTCGGTACTCACATTATGCATACTCACTTACCTCTAGCGCCCGGTCTACATGGTGTAACAAGTAACATCACCGCTGTTTCCATAGTCTTTAAAACCTCATAAGAAACCAAATCGATTGATTGGCGTCAAAAAAGGAAACGGCCCATTTTATTTCAGCTTTTTTTAAATCTGTGAATGCAGGATAGTCACAAAAATTAAGGTAGGTAGCTACTAGTTGCCCTCAATGTTTCGTCTCATTAACTTTGTTATAACAATGATATTCCTTTCTTTATTTTGTATTCAAAAGTCGCTTTAAAATACCTAATGTGTTTTTTATAAATTACATTTTGTATTTCCATAATAAATATGTCTACATCTGGACCAATTAATATAGGTATTAATTTAACAATAACTTAGTCATTGTAGAGTCTCACCGTTTACGTAGATCTAAGTAGGTAAACAGATATATTTTTCTTTTTGTTAAATTTAGAGCTTGTAACTTGGCATTTAAGAAAAAAAATTGTTTTCTTATAATTTTTCCCAAAACGGTTTATCGTTCATAAGCAGTTACGTATTATGGTGAAAAAAGGCTTCATTCTGTAGCTACCAAACTACTTAGCACGTGGTAACACAGGAAGTACTTATAGGTATCTTTTTTGAGCAATCGTGTACAAAATGATTCAATCTCGGTGCACCCTACAACTTTAGTCTACCGTCGTAGGCCGTAGCTACGTAGATGGGTCGTACTTTTGTCGTACACGGGATTTTTAGGTAACAAGTAGGTACCGTAATAAAATGGAAAATTCTTTCCAAAAAACCAACTTCAAATGCCACTACAAAGAGTGAAATAATTTTTAATGTACACCAATTCGAAGTCGGGCAATGTTTTGTTCAATCATTAATAGTCCTTCGTATTATTAAACTTAATGTGCAAAGAAACGACAAAATTATCGTCAATGCGGAGGACAATTAGTGAATGAACGAAACATTGCCCGACTTCGAATTGGTGTACATTAAAAATTATTTCACTCTTTGTAGTGGCATTTGAAGTTGGTTTTTTGGAAAGAATTTTCCATTTTATTTTTTACTTTTTAGTGGAAAACAAGTAATGCGCAAGGTATTGGAAAAAATGCCCAAATCGCTGGAAGTATGCTTCTAAAATCTGAAGAGTTCCCTCAATTTCTCCAAGATCCCATCATCAGATTCTGACCTGATGAATACAGTCATTACTTGATGACTGCTAGGAAATGCAATAGTAACTATAAAAAATACCTAAATCGCTTCAAGTATACTAGCAAAATTTGAAGAGTTCCCTCGATTTTACCAAGATCCCATCATCAGATCCCGACCTGATGACCATAATACAACCTGAAAAAAATTACTCTTTTAAACAATACCCAAATCACTTCAAGTGTGCTTATAAAATTTGAAGAGTTCCCTCGATTTCTCCAGGATCCCATCATCAGATCCTGATTTGGTGACAATGGGACCATCTGTGAACTATACCCTTTCAAACAAAAAAAGAATTTTCTAAATTGGTCCACGCATCTTCGAGTAATCGGGGAACATACATAAAAAATAAAAAAAATAAAAAAAAAAAAAGATTCCGACGAATTGAGAACCTCCTCCTTTTTTTTGAAGTCGGTTAAAAATGGATTCTATTCTATGAATGAATTATAATGTGTTATTAATATATATATAGCTACTCGTGCTGATTCACTGACTGACTCATTGATCACCTCTCCTGAACAATTTTGTATGAAAAATTTTTTTTTCACTATGCCTTTCGTATAGAAGAGAAAAATTCATTCGGAGGAAAAATACGGAGAGAGCTGATGATTGAGGATTTCGGAGACGGGTGCTCGACCAAATGTCATTTGAAACGTCATCCAATTGGCAGTGAGCTGAAAAAAATTTCAAAATGGCGGATTCAAAATGGCCGCCATTCGAATTTCGCTGATATCTCGGAAAGTATAAAAGATGGAAGAACGGTTTCTTGACAAGAGTTGATCAGGACCCGGAGGTCTATTTAATGGAATTAAAAAAAAATTAAAAATGGCGGAATTTATTTTTTCGTAGAAAATGAAAAAGGAATTTTAAAGGGATTTTTTTATAGGCGGGAAGACAGCACGCGGGCCACATGTGGCCCGCGCCCTCACGCAACCTACTAGTTAATATATATATAGCTGCTCGTGCTGATTCACTGACTGACTCATTGATCACCTCTCCTGAACAATTTTGTATGAAAATTTTTTTTTTCAATCACCATTTCGTATAAAAGGAAAAAATTCATTCGGAGGAAAAATACGGAGAGAGCTGATGAGTGAGGATTTTGAAGACGGGTGAAGAGCACGGCCAGGGTATCGGAGATAGGTGGGGAGTGCTCGACCAAATGTCATTTGAAACGTCATCCAATTGACAGTGAGCTGAAAAAAATTTCAAAATGGCGGATTCAAAATGGCCGCCATTCGAATTTCGTCGATATCTCGGAAAGTATAAAAGATGGAAGAACGGTTTCTCGACAAGAAGTAATCAGGACACGAAGGTCTATTGGATGGAATAGAAAAAAATTCAAAATGGCGGAATTTATTTTTTTCATAGAAAATGAAAGGAAAATTTTAAAGGGATTTTTTTATAGGCGGGAAGACAGCACGCGGGCCACATGTGGCCCGCGCCCCCACGCAACCTACTAGTTAATATTATATAGGTAATCTTAGTTTCTTTAATAAGCTTCTATTACGTTTCTATCTATTGAAAATCGGCAAAATTATTCCCTTCGACACAAAGCATCAATAACTAATTTTATATATTTTTTTCTTTGAATAAAAATTTTACATACTTAATTTAGATTTGTAAAATATTTTTTCGTTCTTAAAACAAGTAAGTTTATTATGCTTGCACTATGCAGTTATGATAGATAAATTCACCAATAAAATCAGTATGTATCTCGTTAACACGATACAAAATGGTCTAGCTGAAACATTTATGCGATGTGGCCCATTCATGAATTTCCCCACCCATTCGCGGAACTGAGGTCCGGGGTGAGAGAGGAGGCGCGACGAGGGTGGGCTGCCTCCCCTTTTATGAATGGGGCCACACGTCATTCCTATCCTATCGATCCCGCGCGGCCCCGATGGAGGTTAACACTCAGGGCCATTGCCGGCCGTCCAACAGGTGGTTATTTGACGCACGCCTGAACTTTCCGCGAAAGTAATTCATTGTCACTTCACCACCGCTGATGTCACAGCTCATAAGCGATTAGCGATGACGCGATCAAGCTTTCATGCAGTTAATAGGGGAGCCCACGACGCTAAATCGGTAGTTACTCGAGCGTCTTGAGGACCTACTGCATTTTAAATATTGGGTGCTAAAACGAAAAAGAGGTTATAATATTATGAAGTTTTACGTTTCGTACTCCTGGTGGGAGAAGCTAACAGGTTTTCAAAAAATTAAAAAGACATTCGATCCATAAAAGTAGAGTCGAGCGCTTCAGATTTTTTTAAATTTACTAGCTGACCCGGCAAACGTTGTTTTGCCATATAAATTTTTTCTCACTTAAGATCATCTAATATAGATAACAACCCGCTCCCGGACCCAGTGATCAACACCCTGAAAGTTTCGTAACGATCGGTCCAGCCGTCTCGGAGGAGTTTGGTTACAAAGAAAATCGATTGTTTTATACAAGAAGATAGCTTGTATCTTCTTGTATAAAATCCTCTCGATTTTCTTATATCTTCTTTATATGCTAGTCGTCCTGACCCATAATAATCGGACAAATATGACAAGAAATTTCCTTAATCTGCCGGGTTAAAAATTAAATTTTGAAACTGGCAGATTACGAAAACTCCTCGATATAATTGTCTGATTATGGAATCAGGACGACAAGCACATCATCAACAGATGAAGCGTCTTTATAAAAATCTGAAGATATATCAAAAATATTTCAGTCACGATTTGTTTTCATCCCCCACCACTGAAATAGCATACATCATATTATAACCTGATTTTTTTTAGCATCTAATATTGAAAATCCAATAGGTCCCCACGACGCTCGAGTAACTACCAAAATCCCCTCTTAGGGCTCTCCTATACTATAAGCGATTAGCGATGACGGTATCACACAGTATCATGACAATCAGCAGATAAGAGCTTGGCGATGCAATAAAGTTGCGGACGTCGATGTTTGCGTAGAGAAACCGCGTGTACCTATAAAGTTATGTTATTTATCGGCTGCTATACCTATAGGTCTCTAACAAGTAACAATGTTATAGAGATGTTTGATGTTTGTATGTAGCTATGTTGTTATTTGTTTGTATGTTGTTGGATATTATAATTATGTAGGTACTACTATATAGAGGGTGCCATAAGCAGTGTTAGTGTATTTCGTTGTAGTTGTAAGACAATTCTTTTCGAAGTGATTAGGTACAAAAGGACGTAGAGCGTCCGTGGACTGAATGCTATCTTATGCATTTTACGTACCTACCTACTATCACCTTCCTTATATAGGTATGCACGCTGTTTAGGCCTCAGGTTAGATTCCTAATAATAATTTGGGAATTTATGCTTAATAATCATTATAAAACATGTAACGAAAAGTTGAAATAGTATTGAAGGGTAGGTACATAAGTGTGCTTGATAACTAATCACCCTGTAAAAATATTAAATAGAAGTAAGCATATTTATTTTTTCATAATGTATGGAAAAATTGATATGCTTATTATATTTTTCCATACATTATCAAATAATAAATATGCTTATTTCTATTTAATTTTTTTACATAGCCTTTATAGTTAAAAACAAAGACTCGCGTCATCATCACCTACTTAGTTATAAATAACTACCTAATCCAATTGTCTCTGTAAATCGCTTTCACCTTGAACGAAACATATGTTTCTGAAAATTCAGTAAAAACGCAACGGAATCGTGCGTCACGCGACTTCAGGGGGGCGCGAAAGGTAGTGTGACGTCATGATCCCTACCCAGCTAATAGGGTTTCACCCCAAGTTACCATCAACTTACAAACATTGCGTCTACGTATCTATCTACAGAATGTGATAATTTGTATAAACAGCTGTTTTTCATATCCTATTTATATAATACCCACAGAAATAGTAATTTGTGCCTATACCTTTAAACGAGCAATTCGTGTATAAGTATATATTTCTATATAATTTGAATCTCGGATACAAGGGGTTTTGGGGGCGATAAATTGATCTAGCTAGGATTCATTTTTAGAAAATGTAGGTATTTACCAAAAAAATATATTATTATATTGGCGATAAAGTTAAACTATTACAGTAAACTTCTGCTGCCTTCTATTGGTAATTAGCTGTAATACTACCGAGCAAAGCTCGGTCACCCAACTAGTTAGTTTAGTCAAGAGGCGCAAATATGTATCCCTGGACAGTGGGTACATATTTGAGCCTATTGGGGTCGAAACTATGGGACCGTGGGGACCGGGAGCAAAGAAAGTTTTTAAAGAAATTTCTTTACGCCTGGTCGATGCAACGCGTGACCAAAATGCTGGCCTCTACTTTGCCCAGCGAATTAGTATCGCGATACAACGAGGCAATGGGGCTAGCATTTTGGGAACAATTCCCTCTGACAGCGGTCTACTAGATTAATTTGTTTTAACATTTTTTTTTTTTTTTTTAGTTTAATTTGTAGTTTTTATTTTAGATAAGTATGTAGTTTTTAATTTAGATATAGTTTAATTTTATACCTAGTTTTAATTTTTAATTTAAGCTTATTTTTTAATTATTAAGTAATGCTATTGTATTTTTAATTTAATAAATATTCACTAGTTTATAATTCAGATTTTAGTAACAAAATTTAAATTGCTTGAGGTAATAGCTCCTACTCAAGTTATGTAAGCCCATCGGAAGATTTTCTCCGGTCCTCGAAGAATAGACAGACCCTATCCCCTATTATTTGTATGTTCCGGTATAACTATATACGTACGTACCTACCAATTTTTTAAGTTCATCCCAATTTCAATGTACCTATAGATATTTCAACCACGGTTATGCGCCTCACTCTGTCAAACTCCATACGAATCGAATGAAACAAAGCGATTTTGAATGAGTCAAAATTCTGCGTCTTCGTGGACTCAAATATCCTATACCTTTAAACGAGCAATTCTTGTATATATATATATTTCTATATAATCTGAATCTCGGAAACGGCTCGAACGATTTTCATGAAATTTAGTATACAGGGGGTTTTGAGGGCGATAAATCGATCTAGCTAGGATTCACTTTTAGAAAATGTCGAATTTACCAAAAAAAAATATTTACCCTGCTGCCATCTATTGGCAACCGAGCAAAGCTCGGTCACCCAGATATTCTACCTATAATATGCAAATATCAGTGAGGCCTTTAAGACTAATTGACTAGATTTAAACAAGAACATTTCCTTGCTTCTTGTATTTTAATAAAATTGAACCAATGAAATACTTACCTGCCTACCTTTACAGAATAGCCTTGATGTACCTATAGGGTGCCTATAGGTATACCTACACCTTACCATATATCTACTATTACATGTAAGTATAGCATGATGAGCTTAAATTTTTATGGCACTAACACTCAACCTACACATCAACGCAAATGATACGTTAACGGCACACGACACAAAGAACCGTGCGTAAACACGAGTAAGTACATACAGTAGATAGACATGACGTTGGAGCATCGATTAGCATTAGCTAAAGTTTATGGCTGAATCGTCAAGCGAGATAAACGGGCCCGCGTCAGCGCTGATGAATCTCGGGGATATTACATTTTTCGAGTGGAGCTGTAATTATAGAGGTGACATGGCGGCGTGTGACGCGCAGACAGCAGCCAACATTGCTCGCTGATGAACACGATCTATAATTTCGCGGGCGCTGTTTCGCACGGCGCGTTCGCGTCATAGTGTTATTTTCACTCGTGTTATCGGTCAAAATTTGGCTAACACTGTCCACTTGTTCTCTATTTTGTAAAAGCGAACCGGTGTTACACCGTTAACTTATAACAATTTTCGCCACTCTGTACTCTGCGTTGAAGTTGGTACATATACGCTTAAGCCGCAATAGCTGATGAGACTGTTCAAATCCCGAAGAGCACCTAGAATTATTTTTATAAGTAGGCAGCATATGTACACCGCACAACTGGTCAAGAACCTACAAGTCTTCATTATCAAATGCCAACGTAACATCTTCAGTATCTTTTGGCCTGACACGCGCTGATAAATAAAATAAAAAGCCTTTTATTTTAACTTTTTCAATACAAAAAGATAATTTTAAAAAATTGAAATCTCAATATTAACTGAATATTACAAATTACAATATCGATTAATAATATTTATTGAGTACCCCTTGCGGAAAACCCCTCGCGGGTCATAGCCTCCCTCAGAGATAAATGTAGAACGCCCTTCCAGCCTCCTTGTTTCCAGCCAAGTACAATCTGGGTGCCTTCAAGAGAAGAGTTAATAGGCATTTTCTAGGCAAGCGCGCTCCAACCTAGACCTCATCATTGCTTTCCATCAGGCATGATTGTCGTCAAGCGCAAGCCTATCTTCAATAAAAAAAAGATGTCCTTAGTTGCCTGACTTTTGCCACCACCAGCCAGTTTTGTCCTGCTCTACTTTCAATATCGTCGTCCCAAGGGCTATAAGGTATGCCTCTAGCGCGTGTGCCACTGCCCACTGGAGCCTGGCCACTTTGTCACCAGAAGGAAAGGAATCAAGGAAGACACCAAATAAAGCGGAGGAAATGGAACTGGATAGACCACGCTTTACGTCGAACATCAGGTGTTCCCACTAAAGTCTGTCAAATAGAAACCAAGAAAGGGGGCAAACGAAAGCGCGGCAGGCCAAAAGCACACAGGTAGCGGTGACTCGATCCCAAGTGATGGCTGCCGGATGATCCTGGAGCAAGTCTGTTGGAGCTGGAAAAGCTGAATATTGCATTGGGCTTCTATCAGTCATCCCTGCAATTCCATGAAATACTTATCATGTATCTAAGCTATGATAGCTAACTAATAAGTGGTGGTTGTGCTAGGGAATGGAACATGAGGCCCAAAAATCCACTAAGTTAAAAAACTTAATCGGAAGTCCAATGTAGCTTTGACGAAGCTTTTTTACCGGTAGTTAGATACGAGTAGGTACCAGTTATCCTTACCTACTTTGACACTATGAAAGATCAAGGATAGTTGCTATCCCTTAGGGTCCTACACTTTATGCCTATTATATCTGAAAGTTTCTTGAAATCTTAAAATAATACCTACTTTTAAGTGTAATTGATAGGTAAGTAGATATAGGTACCTAGTTTTATGTTTAGGTAGGTACGATCAAAATGACACCTCTTGAAAGACAATCTTGTATCTGCGTGAGTGTCGACGTAGAAAGTCACAACAGCTATCTTTAGCTATTTTGGCAAGCTCAGTGTATTCCTTGATATTAATAGCTGTTTGTAACGTAGAGGTAGGTAGATTTTAGTGACTTCTCTAGTCTCTGAACATTTTTATACCGATGTAGGTACATATATGTCATACTTAGATATCCTAATATCTTAGGCAAGTATACTTTACCTATGTAAAAATCGCTCATTCTTCATACACACTGCAAAGAACTGGAATAACCCTTGCCCACTCCGTCTTTCCTACCACCTTAATACCTAAGTATGGATAGATAAACCTTTCAAATGGTTTCCAGTGTAAAGTTATATACCTACTTACCTTACACTGAAGTCTGAATGGCAGGTATAAGGTACAGCAGTCCCCCTCGCATGGCGAGTTATAAAACGGGATAAAATTTTATTATCAATGTACCTATATCATTATTTCTAACCTACATTACAGTAAAGCAATAAAAAATGGAGTAAAATACCGTATTGTGCACACCCACCACGGCGCGGAAACTCCCGTCCGTGGGAGCGCTTAGCAGCACGCACTGTTTGTTGTTGTTGACATCCCACGGTTGCGTTCGCCACACGTTTGTACTTATACACTGACCCGATCAGGGTCAAGTACTATAGTAGTAGACGTATACGGTTTTTATTTTTGACCTCCTCGCTCTTACGAATATTTTACGTCGCGACATCAGGCAGCATTGCTGGAGAATATGGTATAATAATAAATGAATAATTTTTAAAACTACTAACTCCTTACGAATTGCATGAAAAATTCTTCTTACATAAGTAGATACATTTAGCGATTGTGAAGGAGTGAAGCGCGTGTAATCAAAAACAAAGCGGATGTGTGAAGATGATCTTGCTTTAAAAATGATACTATACCTATTGAAAGTAGAACACGAAAATTATCAAGAAGATATTTAAACACATGGGTAACGACTAACGATAAAAGAATGTTGAATGCGTTAACAAGAGCCAGCCATTACGAACTCAGCAAATGACGTCCGTGCAAAGAACAACAAATCAAACGCGATGAAACATTCAACCGACGAGAATAGACAACGGGCATTAGGATAACGCGCCGAAATAGAACCCCGCCTCCGAACTCTGAAGTCCGAACCAAAAGCAGTCAAGTTAATTATAGCGCGCGAACCCGCAGGACGTTTTCATCCCGTGATTCACCTGCCGAGCTGAAAACTCGATTGTTGCGTTCTACGTCAATCGGTTGCGTGGTGTTTACGAGCGCGGCCGCGTCAGCTGACGGCCAGGAATAGCCCTGACATCGCGGCCACGCTATGCTGCGCCCGCGCACCGCAAATAGCGCGCTATAATTAGACGCCGGAGAAATCGTGGGTTTGTTATTTTTCTTTATCGTCTCCGTTACGCGATAATTGGGTTAGCGGCTGCCGGCTGCATGTGGGCCTCGGCGTCGGCGTGTCTGCGCCTGCGCCGGCCGATGTCCTTAGCGACGCCTCAGCAGGCACTGGCCTGCCGCAACAATGCGTGGTGCACACCGCCACGACTTGATAACCATTACAGTGGCAAATCATCCCAATTTTGACTATCATCAATTCGTCATACATAGAAGGTACTACTTACTTACTTTAGTTGAATGCATGTTTCATAAAGAGTTTTGTTCTCAATATGTCATACCTAATTACTTACCTTCTTAGATACTTATCACCTACTATTATTTATCATAAAAAGTATGATTGTTTCATCAATCCTGTAGGTACTGTTCTGTATTACTATAAATTTAAATACGAATCAAAATTTTTCACTCGCAGCGGGATTTGAACCCGCGTCCCCCAGCTTTCGCGGCTGGGTGCTCTGACCTCAGAGCTATACGAGCCATATCCCCCTGCGGTGAAATTTTCGATTCGTATTATTAGGTCCTCAGGCAGGACTATAATAATACGAATACGACTGAATGATACGAAAGGACTGTTCTGTGTTAGTTAGTAGAAACGTACCTAACTAGTATCCTAGATATTATGTCGTTTTAAATATTTTGCTCAAATATCTTTTTCAATACTTAGCTGAAAAATATCCCTCATGATCACAGTTCTATTAACTCAACATTTCTCTTTTTATCGTGTTCCTCATTATTAAGGGTCGTGAGTGAAGTCGTGACCCCTTTCACTGACGAATTTCTTCAACTCTACATTATTTTTCTGCCAAAATTTCTCTACATTAAAATATGAACCTACCTAGATACTATTAAGGTCTACATCCTATCTTGGCTACACTCCATGTAGGTACGAAGTAAATTACTATGATTGCTATTAGCTATACGAAATTTTCACATCCCTCGTGTTTCGAGAAAAATGTCTGCTTCCGCATTGGATATGTAATACTCGGGTATAAATACTGCGCAATATTAAACTTAATGACATCATCGGAATCGAGAAGGTCCATTAGGTTACCACTTGCCGAGTAGGTACAGGTAGCCGGTAGTGGTGTAGGCATACCTATATAGAGGTAGCCGTTCCGCCCACTACCTAACAGCAGATAATAAGTCCGACACAGAACCACGCGCTGACACAATCCGCCAATTAGTAAATGATACAATCATTACTGTCCATTTACCTGTTAGTGTCCACTTGTGTAGACCTACTATTGTGTAGACCTACCTTCCTATCGTGTGTCCATTCAAAGACATAGGCAGCGAAGTAGGGAAAGAGGGTAACACGGGATAGTTAAAGGAAAAGTCAGACACAATTTAAAAACCCATTACATTTAGGTTAAGATCAAGGTACCTAATTCAAACTCAAACTCAAAATAAAAATTTCACATAGGCCTAACGTACAGGCTCTTGTAAAACGTCATTAAGATATTTGTCGCATTATGTATGGTGATAACTACAAGTGACAAGTCGACTAAAAACTAAGTTAATAATTAATTGTAACTAAGTACTTAAGTACATAGTATAGTTATTTATTCATATGGATACCCCAGAATTTAAACCCTACGCCTGATCTTACAAGAAGATTGGTAATTGTAGGCGCCTTCTACACCTGCCACGACTTAGGTCAAAAATAATTCAAAGGGAAAAATGATAAAGATTGAAAGATTTTCTTTGTCACAAAGAGTTTACCAAAATAACACACAGTTAAGTTGGCAGCAAGTCGCGATGTGGCAAGTTTTATATTTCTGTTGAAATACCTAATGCAATACTCATAATAACAAAATATGGCAAACATGTTCAGGGTTCCTAGAGAAACAGCTAAAATGGTAGGTATACCTACCTATGTATATAGGTATTAGGTAGAATGCAGGAATATTGTCTGTCAGGTTTATTTAAAATTTGAAATAGGTACCTAAGTTTACCAACACCACGTAAAGTTTGACATATTATATGATAAATACCTATAGAAGCGTAAACGGTAGTACCTATACCTACACTGTAAAAGACTGCCTGCCTTATTTGAAACTTCCTCTCAAATATAACGAAAAACAAACTCAAACTGTTGGGTTAGGTACACATTTCTGGGTGCAAATGGTATAGGCATAGAAAAAAACCCAACTGAACCTAACAATATACCTAGGTACCTACCTAGTACAAGTGGTTTGGTAGGTATAGAAATAAACCCCAACCGCTACCGAACTCTACTAGGTAAAGATTTCTGGGTGCAAGTAGAAAAATAAAGAGGAAGAATTTGTAGGTACGAGCAGTTTCAGGAAGGAAATAACAAATTAAGCTCAAAAAAAGCTCACAGTGGGCAGCGCGTTCTACTTTGTTTAACATCATTAATTGTTTAAGACACATGTAAGGTCAGTCATTTTACCTATCTAGCACCGAGTATGAACTTTGGATTCATCGTTAATATAGCCGTAGCTGACATGACATATCTCTTACTCTACATTCGACCATAATAATAATATGCTTTAGCTTGAGACTTCGGCTGCGGTTGTAGCGGACACAGTCGCGAGTCGCGTGCGCGATTGTGACGACTGACGAGCGCCGAGCCACGAGTCACGAGCGCGAGCGGGTTGAAGCGGGTGGGGTGGCGGGCGCTGCGGGGGGCGGCGCGGGCGGTGGGCGGTGTCGGGCGGTGACGTCAGCCGGGGGGGGACACACGCGGCCGCGCGATTGGCGGACCTGCGCGCGCCGCTACCGAATATGGGACCGCGGTTCCATTGATAAAAGTGCAGCGCGGGGTCGCGCGGCGCCAGTCCCTTTCGCACCGGCCGCGTGAGAGGCCGTTTCCACGCTGGCGTTGTTCGTAATTCCGCTCGGCCCGTGGGCCGAGGAGCAGGTGGTGCCGGACGGGATGGGCGCCGACACGGAGCCCCCGCCCGGCCCGCACCTTCTGTCGCTGGCGGACGTGGACGCGCTGGGCTTCGACTGCGCGCTGAAGCCGGCGCCTGCGCCGCTGGCCGGCGGCGCGCCCGCCGACCTCAACACGCCCGTCACCACGTCGGATCTGCCGGCCTTCTTCCCGAACCTGCTCGAGCCTCCGCCGATAACAGGTGCGCCCGACTGGCACGCTCGCCCGACCACGCCGACGGCGCCCGGCGCCCGATGCCCGACACCCGATGCTCGTGCACCGTAGGCGGTACGGACCGATAACGTTGTAAATAAACATCGCGCCTTCCTTCAGCAGACGCGGCCGTGATATTCCCCGTTGCACTCCCGATTCAGTGATGCGAATAAACAGTGTTGTACTCGAGGATACCTACCGGTCACATTAATCTATAAAAAAATCAAAATAATAAATTTTAATTTGGTTCCAATACCTTGATCGGCTAACTTCAGTGGTGATACACGTATAGTGAATGGAGAGTTCACTCCCCCGCGCTGTACCTGCCGACGTCTACGAATGGGTCGATAGGGAAGGGGGAAAACTTGAATGAAAATTCTGACATTCATCGTGATTTTCCGCCGGTTCAATGTGCTTTCAGCAGTGAGCATCGTAGTGTATGTATCAGGCAGTTCGCCTATTTAGCAAATCGTGTTTTTTTTTTTGCATTGTGGTAGGTAATTATACCTTTATTTATTTTAAAATGTCTAATGAGTAGAAATTTCTAATTATGTTGAAAATTAATAATAGTTGTGATATACAAAAACATATTCATTTTTTACTTTTGCACATTGAAGTTACATAGTTATCTCTAATGAGGAATCATTCTCACTCAAAAAAAAAGGTAAAAACTTAAATAATGATATCTGTGGATGAATTTTCATATCAAGTAGGTAGGTATACTAGGTATAAGCAAATACCAGTGCTAATCTAAATTTTAGACCAAAAGCGAATTTTTTTTAGAAAGAATAAGTCAGTTCATTCTAATAATACCTAAAAGTAAATAAGAAACATAAAAAATAAACAAAATCATTCTAATACCTAAGTACCTACCTACCAAAAAATCGAAGTGACTTGCACTGAGTAGGTACCTTATTACCTATCTTTTAATAATACCTAATTAAAAAGAAAGAACGACGAAGTTTAGTTGCTGAAACTTAATTTTTCAAGAGACATAAAAAATGATTCTCTATGTACCTACCTACCCAATAGGTATCTTAACTAAATGTTTAGATATTTTTTTCTTTTATTTATGTTCATAAAAAGAAATGGTGACTGATTACTGATTGATTGGTCTACCTACGCACTAAGCAAACCTAGATAGGTAGCTACCTATTCCTTGAACACGCTCAGAAATTTTTACTGTTAGGTTCAGTTGGATTAAATTTTTATTCCCTTACATTTGCACCGAAAATTCTTTACCTATAGTTGGGTTCGGTTGAGTTTTACTTCTATGCACCCAGAAATATAAATCTTCAGTGTTGGGTTCAGTTAGGTTATATTTTGATATTTTTATGCTCTTACACTTGCACCCAGAAATAGAAATCTTCTGTGTTGGGTTCAGTTAGGTTATATTTTGATATTTTTATGCTCTAACACTTGCACCCAGAAATAGAAATCTTCTGTGTTAGGTTCAGTTAGGTTATATTTTGATATTTTTTATGGTCTTACACTTGCACCCAGAAATAGAAATCTTCTGTGTTGGGTTCAGTTAGGTTATTATATTTTGATATTTTTATGCTCTTACACTTGCACTCAGAAATATAAATCTTCAGTGTTGGGTTCAGTTAGGTTATATTTTGATATTTTTATGCTCTTACACTTGCACCCAGAAATAGAAATCTCTATTGTTGGTTTCGGTTGGATTTTATTTCTACCTATGCTTTAACACTTGCCACCCAGAAATCTTTACTGTTGGGTTCGGTTAAGTTTAATTTCTATGCCTTTACACTTGCTTTAGTGTTAGGTTCGGGTTAGTTATCTACCTATCTATAATACTTATTATTTGATGTGCAACTAGTAGGAGGTATCTTTTGTAAAAAATATAGGTAGGTAAGCATATATTTAAAAAAATAACGAATAAAAAAAGTTTAAAAAGTATTACTAAAACATACTTCTGTTCTGTTCTCATTAGTTTAGACTTCCGTGCCTACCTGGTATATAAGTATAGATTTTGTTCTGAAAAAACCAATAATGGCAAGAGGCTCTAACTGTAGAGCCAAATAATGATTGATAATCAGATCATTCGCAATACCCGATTTCCTAAATCTCGGCCTACTATAATTGCAACATTTTCGTATTTTGGGATTTGAAGGAATTATGTTGGAATCGTTTCGGTGCACGGCGCTCAGCTCGATCATCGCAATTCGCAGTGCGTTCGGCAGCAGGCAGCAGCCACGCGCCCGCCATTAGAAGCACTGATAGACGAGTGCGCGGTATCGACATCCGACGCTTATCATATCACCACATCCGCCCCCGCCGCGCCGCGTTACAAAACACGCGAAATATCTCACCAAACAATAAACATCATTAAAATGCCGTCCCGTACGCACTTAATACTTATAATCAACGCTTCTGATTTTTACATAAGTACTTATAGAATGTCATTTACCTAAGTATTTTAATTTCACCCTTCAAATATCCCATGTATGCTACCTTAATTTTATTAGAGAAAATACCTAGACCTAAATTGAAGTGACGACCTCTTAATGAATAATGGGTACAATGCGCTCACCCGCTTGCGAGCGGAGCGTCACCCGCGGCTGATAGAGTACTGTCCGTTCCCCGCAGGCAGCCTGCCGGGCGAGGAGCTGCTGGGCTGCTCGCCGCGCCGCCACAAGCACGAGGCGTCGCTGTCGCCGGGCGCGCGCGCCGAGGACGCCAGCAACGCGTCCAGCGCCAGCGCGTCGCTGTACGGGCCGGTCGCTGTGCCCGCCGGCGCCAAGCGCGCGCCCTCGCCGCCGCTGCAGTGGCTGCTGCCGTCCGGCCCGGGGCCCGGCGACAAGTACTTCCCCGAGTACGAGGAGCGCGTGGAGCTGCTGCCGCCCGACTGCCAGCCGCCCTACTGCGCGCCGCAGGCCTGCGCGCCGCACTGCGACTACCGCGCGCCCGCGCCCGCCTGGGAGCAGGAGTACGCCGCGCCCGGGCCCTCGGCGCCCAAGCGCGAGCCCTACCCCAGCCCGGCGCCCGACCACCGGCCCGTGCAGCTCGCCGAGTACAACCCGTCCACGAGCAAGGGCCACGAGATCCTGTCGCAGGTGTACCAGCAGAGCGCGCAGCCGCTGCGCCTCGTGGCCGTCAAGCCGCGCAAGTACCCCAACCGGCCCAGCAAGACGCCGGTGCACGAGCGGCCCTACGCCTGCCCCGTGGAGGGCTGCGACCGCCGCTTCTCGCGCTCCGACGAGCTGACGCGCCACATCCGCATCCACACGGGGCAGAAGCCGTTCCAGTGCCGCATCTGCATGCGCTCCTTCAGCCGCTCCGACCACCTCACCACGCACGTGCGCACGCACACGGGCGAGAAGCCCTTCGCGTGCGAGGTGTGCGGCCGCAAGTTCGCGCGCTCCGACGAGAAGAAGCGGCACGCCAAGGTGCACCTCAAGCAGCGCCTCAAGCGCGAGCGCGGCGGCCCGCCCGCGCCGCACGACCACCCGCACGCGCCGCTCTAGCGCGCGCGCCCGCCTCGCCCGCCTCGACCGCGGAACAATGAACTTTCACGTTGAAGTTATTAAATAATTTCATCGCATAGGTGTAAAAATTGTCTTTAACGAAGCTTTATTAACTCTACATTTGTAAATTCACCGAAATTTATATATCTTTTTATACATATTTGTAATTATGGTGATAGAAGCGGTTGAGCCGATGAATGTATTCAAATTAGATAGAATAATCAAATGAACTAGACTGGGAGCAAATGTGAAGTCGAAGCGGTGCGGCCTAAGGTCCCGCGCTGCGGGGCCCGCTGGCCTCTGCACGCGGAGCAGTGCGCTGTGCGAGTCTGCTGACACATATCTTTGCGGCTGACGATGGTCTCGTTGGAAGCTGAACGTTTCTCAGATTGTTATCGACCGACAGGTCAAGTTCATGTGAGTGCTGATCGTTTACAAGTGATATAGGTACATGTCGTCTACTGGGCCTATTTGCTGAGTGTGTGTTTGAAATGTTTGCCATCCGCTATACTATAGAGTTTTAGATTTTAATGAACGTAGATAGGTACTGTTTAAAATATTGAAATGTTTTCCTTCTATCGGTGTTAACCTTACAGTGGCGAGCATTATCTGACTGAGATTACCTTCTTATGGTAGGTATGTAACGTGTATTTATTAGAGACGTACGATAAATGTTTTCTATGACTCGATGAAACTAACGTGAAACTGTGCCATTCATTTAACTTTACGATGTGCCACGGCAATTTTATTTAATACTAAGTGTAACACGACTGCTAATTAAGTGATAACGTTATTATAAATATTTTATTTTTGTTTTTAATATTTCTAGTCGAAGCTTTGGGTGTGAGAATGTCGACTACCGTTTGCCCTCTCCGTCACAGAACTAACTCTAACATTCGACAGCTGCTGTCTTGATCTTCTTGCTCAAACGTCTATTACGGGTCCATTAACCATTAACGCAATTGTATTTTTTTCAATTTCCCTGACGTTTAATTACAATTGGGTAGTTGAATGAAATCAAAATATTTATTTTGTTCATTTATTTTTTAAACTAGAATACCTAATCAAAATATAACATGGGGACAATTGATTAAATTGATCAATAATAACAAAAAAGTTATAATAAGCATTTTAATATTTCTGATTAAACTGATGTGCAAAATGGTCATGCCATAGTACCTCTATACAAATTTCTGTTTTGCGAGAAAATTACAGATAACCCCTATACTCCAAAAGTTAAAATGCCCATGAATTTGTGTTCCTTGGTTGATTTTAATTTTATTTTTTGAGGACGTCGTTATTCTTATCTTAGTTTATAAAAAAGTCATAAAAAATTGAGTCAACTACCCAATTAAGTAATTATACTTAGTCTCAACAGCCTCTTGTCTAAAGTATAGACAACAAATGCTGGTTAACAAGATGTTGCCATGAATATAATTCGTCCAGCAAAGACAACAACATCACGAGGCAAGACGTCATATAAATTGAAAAATACCCATTCGCTTTTGGAACTGACTATAGACAGCATTTGCTCAAACCTGATTTCTATTCCTCTATCGACTAAGTACGACTATCGGTTTCTAGCTTTTAGCTCTCCGACCTACCTATTTTCGCACTTGTTAATTTTTTACTTCCTAACGTTTTCCAGTGGTAGATCCTTTTATATTTTAACACTTTTGTAATTAGACTAATTTAATTAGTAATGATATGATAGCTTTTAGGGTTTAAATTATGATCTCTTAATCATTATTAATTATTATTTTTTGCAATTATAGCGAAGGCCCCTTATTTATAATACTCATAGGTTTCTGTGTAGATATAAATTACTATGCGTAGATAAGATACATCGCATCTCAACTTTTATCACGGCCACTGTTATAAAAAACATTGTATTGTCATTCTTGTGGTCAGTTATGGTCGGTTAGCGCCTGGACAGTCACTCGTCACTTTGGAGTATTTTGCTTTAATTATATATTTATTTATGTAGCACAAATAAAATTGATTGTTATAATCATGAACAAAGGATGCCTTCAACTTAAGGAAACGGTTGTTCAGTAGTGTAGAAGTTTATCTATCTATCTATTAAATATTGAAAGTCATAATCTTAATCTACTTGCGGATAGCTGAATAAAAGCAAATCTAACCTAACCTTTGAATAAGGAATACCACTTGACACAAAAAGTGATAAAATTGCTACAGACAGGGTGGGCCTTTCGGGTAATGTACGATTGTTATGAATTTAGAATATATCTGACAATAATATGACTAACTCTTGCGCCTATCTATATTTCTAACTGGACTTAGGAGGACTAGATAAGGAGGTATGGAGAAAAAACTTGCCTCCTTACCACAATAGTCAGTTAAAATTTCCACCCATAGACTCCAATAAACTCTACCTAAGCAGGTTTCTGATCTCTGGTCTAAAACTTTTTTGTTTTAGTTTTTTACAACATAACTCGAGATTAACGTTCGATAAGTAATAGGTAAATTATGTTTAAAAAAAAATATGGAAACTTGAGCAGTATAGTATTATATTATCTGTGCTTGAGCTTTAGATTGAGACGTAAATGACATTGCCATGACTGAAAAGGATAAACTCGTACCTAACCGATAACATTTTAAACAATGATTTGTTTATACAAGTGCTCTAAATAGTTAAAAATACATTCCAGATCAAAACTGGTTTCATGGGTTTTTGGCATAACGAATAATATCTGGTGATTTGGTCATGGCTTTTTGTCATTCGTCTGTTTATGAAAATAGGAGCATTTTCATGTAAACTTATTTTCATTATTATTTACTTCGATGTTAAAATAGTGTGTATTATCTAGATGTTAGGTCGTTTGCCCACCGCCGCTGTCACTATCATGTCACGAGATAATTTCTAGAGAGATCAATATGAAGTGATATAGGTGGACGCGTGTCCTCTAGTAAATGTATGACCGTTGAAAGTTGTACTCCTAAGTTTGTGTTTTCATTATTTCTTATTTTTGTTATATTTTTATTCTGTGGTGTTGCAATAAAGTGTTTATCTATCTATCTATCTATCTATCTATGACCGCTACTTCTGCGTCGTCTAGCCTGCTCGTTTTCGGTAACGTTCGACAGCTGAGGTGGACAAACGACCTTATGAGTGGAAATTTTAATGACGCAAATGTCTAAACGAAGTCACTCTTGGACGCCTAAAAAGAACGCGTTGCACGCACTTTTTAAAAATGTACCCGTTAAGAATATGTGAGTTTATAATGTTTTACTACTGTAGAAGAGACGACTCTGTAGGCAAGGCTAGCGTAGATAGGATTTAATAAAGTGTATGTTATGTTAGTTAAACGAGTGACAATTGAAACGGAGAAGACTAAACTCTTACATTTATGTAAATGTTGCATCGCGTTGACGTTATTATTATACGATTTGTAATAAGTGACACGGCTGGTCTTAGAGCCGCCGCACATCGTATGGCCGTTACCTGCGGCCCCTGCGGGCTTATAGATAGGTATTTCGATCCACGATGACTCCACGGTCCTTACGAATCGAATGAAACATAAGCGATTTTGACAGAGTGGGGCGTGTCTTCGTGGATTGAAATATCTATAGGTACAAATAGTACGTAAAAAATCAAGTTTATAGGTACTACTATATTGTATTCGATATGTTTGACGCGACAAGACACAGTAGCGTGTTTGTCTTATGGGTACGCTTCATAGGTACACGCTTCTTCATACGAACGTATTACGCCTATTTTTCTTGTATTATTTGCATTAATAAATCTAAAACTTAGCCGGATATCGATGTATATCTAAATTAATAAATTTAGTATAATTGTGTTATTTGTTTTGAAAGGTAACCCTATTTAGGGCATAGATAAATCGATATCTGGCTTAGTTTTAGATTTATTACTGCAAATAATAGAAAAATAGGCGTAATACGATCGAAGAAACGCCTTAAGGGTGCTACATTGCTTTGCTACGTTTTATATCAAATAGCTGCAGCACGAATCGCTCCATTTCCATTTGATATCCACAGCATATAATATCAAGCGATTCTATTGGTGCGTTTGACACAAATCGTAGCATAGCAACGTAGCGAACTCTACTCGAAAAGCACTTTGATTTCCGCCCTTGCGATGTGCGACGACCCTAAACTGTTACATTGTTGACGAATCTGTTGTAGGTATTACACCTCTTTTGTAGGTATTACAAATCTGTTGTAGGTATAACAACTCTGTTGCAAACTCGCATCATGAACACATTACAATTTCTTACAAATGTTTTGAAAGTTTCACGATGTTCGTCTGATATGTGAGTGATGGCGAGTAGGAACGATGTTGTGTGTAATCGTACACAAAACATCGTTCCTACTTCACCTGCGTGAAATCTGTTGTTGATGTTCTAAATTTAGATAGCTATAAGCTGTAATTAGGTATTGTTAAATCTCACTAATTTTTACTAAATCCTATTTAATATATTTGTAAATACACTCTGACAAAATTTGAATTTAATGTGTATATAAAGAAAACAAATTTTTATTTAATATGAAAATTCACCTAAGGTGCGAAAAATACAAATTGTTGAAAATTTCACATGTCATTTTTATTACTTGTCCCCTTAGTAAAAAGGTAAGTACGATACAGGTAAAGGTAAACTAATAGAACTGATCTCAGGAATGGCATCCGGCTCGAAGGACCAAATCCTTCTAGATACGAGATCAGTTCTAATGAACGAACACTGAAACATTATTGCATACAGATTTTTAAAAGGTAGGTACGTAAAACGTACCTGGTCAAGAAATCCCTATCTTTGCAAAGTTTTTCACTCAATTGGTATGTTAAGTCTTTAGTATTAGAGTAATATCAATATAGACATTTGAAATAACAATAATTCCCTCAGGACCAAATATAGGTGCAGAACTAGGGTTTACCATTTTGCAAATGAAGATCTACAACTTTGCCTTGAGGTTTATTTCGGTAAAACTTAATACCGTTACCGTTTACCGATACCGTTTTAGAGAAAAATCCAAAAAACCTCAAATTTTGACCTTTGACCCCGAATAACTTTTGTAGCATACATAGGATCGATGGGGATTTTTGAAACTTTATTTGTAATGGTAACTCCACAAATATTTCGCTCTGTGGGAGTTATTGTTATTTGACCACTATTTTTATGTCTAAATTGACCGGACTAAGTAGAGATACGTAACTACACCATTGGATAGAGTTTGAATAATTACTAACTAGTTAGGTAGTTAGGTACCCAACGATTGTGGCATTGTCGTCTCAGCACTTTGACTTCCACTGCTGGACATAGGCGTCCTGAAATAATCACCAACACCATGATTTTGGGCCACCTGAAGCTACCAGGTCTGCCAACAAAATGTCTCCCAGTGCGAAGCCGCCACCTCAACTGTCAACACCTAGAGGCCCCATCTTCCATCAATCCTAAGGTATGTGGCTCCACCTAAATCAACTTAACAACACCTTGAATTATTATCTATGTCGGTACCTTTGGTCTAACTCATTACCACGTAATAAAAGTATCAACTCCATAACACATATTATCTAGGTACTGTAACATATCTGTAACTAAACTAGTCGTAAATCCACTTTCAAATATTTCTGGAAAAAACACGTAGTTACTAGTTGGCACAGATATGCAAGATGCCAGGGTGTTAAATTTAGTGTGACAAGTGGCGGAGTATTGGCACAGTGTTTACCCACTTGTATTTTTACGCAATTTCGTTAAAAACTAAACTACTGCGGCGAGACACTCGCCCGGTTCTATTTTAGAAACATAGTTTTGCATACCTAGACACCTAGATAGAAGAGTAGTAGTTAGTAGTTTCATAATAAAATATAAAAAACCTCCACATGTTTACGTATACACGGTGAAAGAATAATGTAGTGGAGGGACCTTTAATTTTAAAATTAGACATTGTCTACATACATGATCAGTAAGTACCTATGTAGAAACGACATGAAAATCGGTTCTAAATTCTAACTCTTAGATCGTCGTTGACCTATCTTCGAACAAAATGGTCGACGGTATAGCATCTAGTTTTAAATCCATTATCTGCACAGTTGGTTCAAAAAATTTCCACTGCTAATCATTTGCCGTCAACTGCCGTTGCTGGCCTTATTAGTGGAATAAAGTTCCTTTAAGGTCGGTAAGTACCGCGAACCGGTTAGTCGAAAGAAAATTGATATTTTCCGACACGAAAATTTCAAAACCAAGAATATCCCATCATTTATGCATTTTATTATTTTCTGTGGATTCAACACATTCATTTGCAAATACATAATATTAAATATAATATGCAACTAGCTGATGCCCGCGACTTCGTCCACGTGGGATAAAAACTATTCTATCTTTTAAGTTGGACCAAATGACAGATATTCACGAAGTTTGAACTAAATCGGTTCAGTAGTTTAGGAGTCCATCGCGGACAAACAACGTGACACGTGATTTATATACCTAATAAGAATGTAATAATATTATTTTTGTCATTTTTTGAGAAAATAATTTCGAAGATTGATATTTTGAATCAAGACTTCAAAGGTGGACCTGGCGCTCGAACCGCTACAAGTTACTGGGCGCAAGTTACTGTGAAGCTACGATTTTTGCAATCTATGTCTAAAGAAAGACTTTTCAAATCGCGTGACAATCTTAAAAAATAACGCAAAAGAAAATAACTTCGTTCCAACCGAGTGTTCCACAAGACACATATTCTTTTATCACAATTAAAGTGTTACCTAACGCCTAGCGATTTCTTCCACATAGATACAAGATACTCAATATCATCCTGTGTTAGAGCAAATTACTGAATAAAGAAGACTCCAAGAAGTACCTAAGCATCGAGGATGGAAGAAGAATATCGAGGGAAGACAGCTCACAGCTTGGTGAAGGCGGCTTAAAGTTGAAGTCCATAACGATGTTATAAGTATTGACATTTCTCATTTTCCATGGTAGGTATTCCTATGAAAAATAAAATTTACATTAAATTAAACTCATCTAGAGATCCCGACGAATTGAGAACCTCCTCCAGTTTTGAAGTCGGTTAAATATAGATAAAACAAAATATGGTTTGTATTGAAGGATTCAGTACTAGTAGCGACATCTGTTATCGTTTTTCTAAAAATCAAAATAAATTATTGTCGCTGTATATTCGTGGTTTCTAATTAGTAACATAATTCATACGAGTTATTTTTAGCCTAATTACGAAATAAACAGTTGTTTACAAATAAGTACGGGATGGGTTCGTAAACAATAGACTGTAAACAGAAGCGCCTGGGAGCTCTGCGAAGAAGTTCCAGTGGCATACTATAGAGGTCACCTCATTGCTACTATCACAGACCAAGGAATAACTTTATATTGACTATAGTTTTTGACAATCCTACCAATTTACAACTGGGTGCAAATTATTGTACATACATTGAAACTATTTCTAGTCTAATTTGACAGGACTATTATCAGAAAAACTAAAAATAGTTTCTTTTCATGATGTTTTTGCCAATCTACAGTCGGGGTAATCTGTGCACGGAATGAAAAGGATCGTCGATTTTCAAATTGATTCGTTTAACGTATCGCGAGCACTTAAATATATTACTTTTGAAACTGTGACATTAGTTAGGCAAGGCCGCAAAATGGATTTTTGGGCCGAGTGTCAAAATGTGAATGCTGAGCGGCGAAGGATTCTAGGGTTGAACCCTAAGCGCAGCGAGGGGTTCAAAGAATAGAATCCTGAGCAAAGCGAGGCATTTATAGGACACGCGACCCAAAAAATTTGCGGCCGTACATTTTCACAAAATTTTTCATCTCACCACAGCGAGGAAAATTACTAGAAAAACACTTGGATCGGCTTTGCGAGTATGTTGGATGTTGTCTTTAGTAAGGAATATAATAGCATTTCCCGCCCGCATTTCGGGCATTAAAGATCTCTTTTCCGAGCGGGTGAGATGAAAAATTATGTTGTTATGTTGGCATAATGGACTCTTGCAGTACTAGTACAAGGTAACGAACTTTATCATTCCGTAACTGAACATAATTGTCCGTGTGTATACTTATTCATCTTAAATGGGATTTATATCAGTGGTCAAACGACAGAAAAACAATACAAAATTATTTACAATTTTATTTCCATAGGAACATTTAACATTTTAAACATGGCGCGTCAAAATCATTTCACAATTTAATTTTGTGCTTTGTGCCAATACCGTAACAATTACATACCGGAATATATTATTTATTAGTATGTAGTTTAGTCTTTAACTTTCACAATAGTTCGCCTTTTTTCTTTACCAGTTTTACTTGGTCTCATAAAACACATAATTAAACTCATAAAACACAAAATTTATAATAAAACAAAAAATATTAAACATATATAAATAATTTAAGCATATAAATCTTAAAAAATCACATTCATAATATTCTGAACTAAATATAAAAATGCTATCTCTATACATTTATTACTATCTCTAAACATACAAGTTATGTAATATTAAATTAATTTTATAATTTAATTGCTGTAACAGCCGACCCTACAGCCGTGGGTCGTGGACAGCGTATCTTCACAAAATAATTATTATGTATGTGGCGATTAAGTTGACCCAAAATGGCGTCGTAGGTATACACACGAAAATGTGTTCTACGATATTCAGATTATGTCTACAGATCCTGTAAGAAACATTTTTTACTTTACCTATTCCTGGTTTTTAAGTTTCTTTAATATGGAAATAATAAGTATTAAATGAATAGAATAGATATAAATAAAATTTAAAAATAAATCTACATAATATTATGCATGCGTGACACTTATAAGTATAATAAATAATTATTATTATCTAGTAGTTTCAAATAAATTAGAATTAAGCGCATCACACGAAGATATTATAATATTTTATCATAAGATAAAATATCGCTCACTATTCAATTCAATGTATTTCAGTATATTCGTCACACGACGTAGATACTGTAATTATTTTTTCGTAATTTGTATGGTGAGCGATATTTATCTTTAAATAAAATATTATAGTATTATCACAGTACGTCACCGCTTGCAGTTTGTCACAGGATCGCATTTACAGTAAGTTTTATATACTTAATATTTTGTTTAAATAAGAATTTTAATAAAAAGAACTATAAGAAATTAAACTTCGTCTATATGACCTGTCAAACTGACCAGTATAATGCAGGCTAAATTTTACCAGTGCAAGATAACATCAGATCCAAGTTCACCAATAGTCCAGTCAATGAATAACCTAAAAGGGGGTGTAGAGTGCATGAGAGGGGACCTAAGCAATTTCTTCTGAAACTTGTTCAGGGTACTTAGGAAGTTAAAATACTAAAAGTCCTGACGTCTCGGAGGTGAGCCGGAGTGGGGAGGGGGGGGGGGGGGAAGGTACCACTTTTGGGTTTTTCACTAATATCTCAGAAACGGTGCGTAATAGAAAAAAAAAATCTAATAAATTAAAGCTCATAAAATTATCTAAAACTTTGGTCTTATTCAATTTTGCCGTATGCCTAACCGTTTACGAGCCACACGCTCCGGAAAAGTTAATACTACAAAAAAAACCTTATCATATAAGAACAATTAATTTTATGAGCTTTAATTTATTAGAAGATTTTTTTTTCTATTACGCACCGTTTCTGAGATATTAGTGAAAAACCCAAAAGTGGTACCTTTTCCCCCCCCCTCCCCACTCCGGCTCACCTCCGAGATGTCAGGACTTTTAGTATGTTAACTTCCTAAGTACCCTGAACAAGTTTCAGAAGAAATTGCCTAGGTCCCCTCTCATGCATTCTACAACTCCTTTATTGATTGGACTACAAAGAATTAACCATGGTTGAGTCAAGTCAGGACACAAAAGCTATCTACTCGAATCAACAAAATACTAGAATAGCAGAAAAGTACATTTCGGAAAATTTGTCATTTCTTTACGAGTCCCGATTCGTTACTCAACTATAGGGACGAGTAGAAATGACAATTCTGCACCGTGCAGAATTGTCATTTCTACTCGTGCAGACTGCACGTGTATTGAACGACGTTTTTTAATACATTTGCGAAAAAAAAATTGGTTTTACGAGTTTGCGTGACTTGCTCCGGTGCCGCGTCCTGGTGTACTCCGGCACCACGCAGGAGAAAAACAAAAAAGCACTAGTGCCGTAAAGAATAACTTTCCGCACGCAAAACACATGGAAAAGTGTACTTTTTCGAGCAAATGTATTAAAAAGACAGTTTTAGGAGTGTTACCGGTCGTTTAATAATAGATATCGATATGAAAGACGGCTAGAGGGGCTGTGAAGTACATTCGCAGCATATCTCTGTAGGCTAGTGAGATGGACATATTATCGCATCACGCAGTCTCCTGGTCGTCGTTCTTGGCGAGGTTGGGCTCGGACTCGGCGCGGCGCTTGAGGCCGTCAGCGTCGGGCGAGTGCGGCCGCTCCTCTGACTGCTCCATCGCCGCCGCGGCTGCTTTTATATCCGGCGCGCTGCGGCTGACGTCCTGGACACAGAGATAACAAAACTATGGAGATGCCCCATTCATTTACTCTAGCCTAGACTTCCATGGCGACCGAATGGCGTAGTGGTAGCGAACCTGCCGTCTGCGTCGGAGGTCGTGGGTTCGATTCCCGCTACTGGTAAATGTTTGTGTGATGAGCATGAATGTTTTCCAGTGTCTGGGTGTTTTTCAATATAATTTATATTTATGTATATTAGTATGTATGTATATTTATCAGTTATCTAGTACCTATAACACAAGCTATCGCTTACTTTGGGGCTAGATTGCGATGTGTTAAATGTCCCGTATATATTTATTTTTTTATAACAATGACATGCGGCGCCCGCCATGATGAGCGCCAAGATTTGCTGTCAAATGTTCATGTAGGTACTGAGTTGCTACAGGACGCATTATAAGCCACTTGACAGCTAAAAAAGTCACGCTAATTTTGTAAATAGGGCCTGTCAATATTTGTTTCCAAGGTCTGTGTGAACTATCGTCTCTGGCGCAATTTCACAGAATTCGGTCAACCGCTCGCTAGCCAAGAAATTGACGGATCGAAAGCTCTATCATTCGCACTTTCAATTAATACAGTCTATCACGTAATAATTGACGAATAACGAATAATCGTCTCTGGGGCACTTTAAACTTATAAATTAGGTTTAAGGAGTGCAGAGAGAGGCGAATTCGGCCAATCGCTCGCTTGTAATCACTATATTATAATAAAGCTCTATCAAAAAAAGAATACATGGCTGATTTCGATGTGATATCTTCCTAAAAAAAGACCCAAATATGAAAATAGAGAGTATTAGACTAATAAGTAAGTATGGCCAAACTGTTTTAAAGTTTCGTTTAACTTGATAGAAATAACTTACAGAATCTGGTTCGATATAATCTGCGGGCTCTTGTTTCACTTGCGCGTTCATCTTGTCGTTGAGATAACAGACGCCGTTGAGATCTATTGCGCTGTTCGAGAAAATGGCCGCCGCGCCTACTGAAGCATCCACAAACGGTTCTCCCTGAAGTATATCAAAACAAATGATATTATTATTTTTATGAATAAACATTATTATAAATAATTTGCTTGAGACCCATAACCTATTATATTTTTGCTTGAGACCCATAACCTATTATATTTTTGCTTGAGACCCATAACCTGTTATATTTTTTTGCTTGAGACCCATAAATCTGTTATATTTTTTGCTTGAGACCCATAACCTGTTATATTTTTTTGCTTGAGACCTGTTGTATTTTTTTTAAGAGTAATATTTAAATAAATTTATTACGTATTACCAACAAAAATGAGTAATTCAAATTCAAACATGATACATACCATGGCAACATTTTCAGGGATAAGGAACTTCAGCTGGGCGGTCTTTTTGTCCAACGGCTCAACTTCACATACTTTATGCGGGGAAGATAAATCTTTTAAATCTTTTTGTTCCCTGTAAACAAGTGAAATAAAAACCCTTAATTATTTGTTATTCAATCACGCCCCAAATACTGAACCTAATGATTGAATTGTAATTGGGATTGGCTGAAATTTAGAATGCAAGTAGAAGATCCTGGAAATGCTACACTCAGGATTTTTAAAAAACTGAAAATTGTTATATCAATCTATAGCATTAATAAGTAAATCTTAAAGTAGGTTAGACACGGGACATTGAACGGGAGCAGAATGGCCGAATGAAATGGGACTTGGTATAATGGGCTTTGTTGAAAATCGAAATACACCTTGCGCTTAGTCAGTTGGACTTTAACACTGCAACTACTCAACCGATTTTGCGGAAACTTGGCATGGAGATAGATTATACCCTGAAATACACATAGGCTTTTTATCTCGGAAAAATCCAAGGTGACCGCGGGATTTGTGAAAACTTAAACGTGGACGGAGCGTTAGTAAAATATAAACAACTAGCTGTTGCCCGCGGCTCCGCCCGCGTGAATTTCGGTTTTTCGCTAATCCCGTGAGAACGATGGATTTTTCTCTCTCGAAATATTTTTATGCTTCACTTAAAAAGTTCTTTTCAGAGCTACTTAGTTTTAGTATTAGGATTCACAATTTTTCATAATATTTGTCAAAGTTCTTTTCAGAACTATCTCTTTGAACTTGAATAATTTATTTTTTTATTAGTTTATTCTTAGTTATTAGTTTATTCTTAATTTCTCTGATTTTAAATAAATATCCTTCATAGCAATACCTATGCCTAGAAGAAGAAGGTTGCAGCAATCTAAGAATATTCCCAAGCGAGATTAGCAAAAGTTCGTCGTATTGGAGAGTCTTCTTCTGAAAATGCAGATCGTCTGGAAAGTATGAGAGTGTACGCGTCCCAATCGCGAGCCAGAGAATCTAGCGTCGAACGTTCAGTTCGTCTTGCAGAACAAAAAGCAAGATCGTCGCAGCTATACGAACGACAGTCAAGTGCTGAGCGCTCTCAGCGACTTGCTGAAAATAGGGCTAGGAACTCGCAAACACGGGCAAGAGAATGTAGCACTGATCGTTCACTTCGTCTTGCAGAGCAAAATGCGAGATCATCGCAATTATACGAACGACAGTCAAGTGCTGAGCGCTCTCAGCAACTTGCTGAAAATAGGGCTAGGAACTCGCAAACACGCAACCCCCTTCTACCGCACTGCCCCTCTCACGAAGAGTTAGTTACTCGATGCGCTGCGTGGCGGCCGCCGCATTTTTTTTATTTTGATTTCATGATATCTTTTGAATGGAATGTCCGATTTCAATAATTCAAAAAGTAATCATCAGGTATTGAGACAGGCTTGAATGTTAAATTATTTATTTGGAAAAAAATTTATAAATGGTATGGATAACACGGTCTGATTTTGATCGGCATTTCTATCAATTTGTTAAATGTAAAAAAGTAGTTATAGTGACGTAACTATAATAGTTAGACATATGGTCTCGCGAAGTTTTTTGTAGATATTGATATATTCTATAATATTGTCGAACATTTTTTTCTCCTATCATTAATACTCTTCGCAGCGTATGCGATGAAAGACATGTGCTAATTTTTTTACACCTTCAGTTGGTTTTAATAGGAATTCCTAAAGATTTCTATAGTAATCTAGTACTAAATATAGCCTATGTTACTCAGTGATAATGTAGCTTTCTAATGAAAAAAGAATTATTAAAATCAGTCCAGTACTTTTTGAGTTTATTCGTTACATACAAAAATACAAAAATACAAATCTTTCCTCTTTATAATATTAAGTGTAGATTAGTGTAGATAATATTAGTGTAGATAAATAATTACTTCTTGGGTGTTGTATGGTGACTGTCGCATTTGTCACTCTGGTGCTGTGTAATCAAGTCGCATGCTTTACCCAGTATCACGATAGACACGAGCACCCTTATGGATATGAGACATAAGTACGCTAATGATATCAGCAAAACAGCCGCCAATCTGCAATGAAAAAAAAGTAACATTTTTAATGCTGTTATCATAGAAAACTGAGTGAACAATCATAGTCTAGTGGTCAATAACTCAGCCTGACATTCGGGGATCCAGGGCTTGAGCCCAAGGCACTTAATTTCATACAAAAACACACAATTTCGACTTGGCGTTAGAGGTAAGCATCGTAAGGAAACTAGCAACCGGACAAATTCACACGACGCATTCAAAGGTGTGCCAAATCAAACACTTCTTACTGTGAGAATCACCTGGTTAAAATAGGCCATAAAAGAGGCATGCACTTGATAACATCCCTTTGCTGATAGAAAGTAACAAGCTCAATATTGGAACATGTTTCCATAGACAATGCCTAATAATCAAGCTTCTCGTAAAGGCAGGTTAAACTTGGCAAATGGTAAGGAATGGATGCTGGACTGGAAGGGTGCTCACCCACTTTGGTAGGTAAACAAGTACGTCAAAGCGACAACGGTCGAGGTCGCACTGGTTGGTAAACGCGCATTTCTGTCAAGTTTCACCACTTCATACCCCAGGGTGTACTTGCGGTACACGTCATAACTCATACCTTACATTTAATAAAATAAATAAAATAATAATAAGGTGGGTGGATCAAATCAAATCTATTGCAGGTGGCACTTGGACAAGAAAAGCTTGTGACAGAAAGATGTGGAGGAAATTGGAGGAGGCCTTTGCCTTTAGTGGGCAAACAGACTAGGTTGTCGAGGCAGATAAACTTTAATGTAATATATATTTTAAATTTATACTGATTTAAACTATTCTTTTGTTACTTTTTAAATTGTTAGTCGAGTGTTAATATGTATACCAAGTCTGAATAAAGGCTCTTTTTACCTTACATTTAATTTCACACAATATACCCATCAACTTTGACTGCGTGCACCAGCACCCTCGTGATGACGACAGCCAGAGGCAGCGGTATGAAGCCCATCCGCCGCGCGACGAGGTCGGAGTGGTCGCTGAACGCGTACTTCTGTCGAGTTTGTGCGATGTCGTGCGCCAAGCCCACCGTGTACGCGCGTTACACGTGGTACAGTAATTCATTCAACGTAACCATCGACTTTGACTGCGTGCACCAGCACCCTCGTGATGACGACAGCCAGAGGCAGCGGTATGAAGCCCATCCGCCGCGCGACGAGGTCGGAGTGGTCGCTGAACGCGTACTTCTGCCGAGTTTGTGCGATGTCGTGCGCCAAGCCCACCGTGTACGCGCGTTACACGTGGTACAGTAATTCATTCAACGTACCCATCGACTTTGACTGCGTGCACCAGCACCCTCGTGATGACGACAGCCAGAGGCAGCGGTATGAAGCCCATCCGCCGCGCGACGAGGTCGGAGTGGTCGCTGAACGCGTACTTCTGCCGAGTTTGTGCGATGTCGTGCGCCAAGCCCACCGTGTACGCGCGTTACACGTGGTACAGTAATTCATTCAACGTACCCATCGACTTTGACTGCGTGCACCAGCACCCTCGTGATGACGACAGCCAGAGGCAGCGGTATGAAGCCCATCCGCCGCGCGACGAGGTCGGAGTGGTCGCTGAACGCGTACTTCTGCCGAGTTTGTGCCACGTCGTACGCCAAGCTCACGGTGTACTCGCGATATACGCCGTATGGTATTTCATTAAACCTGAGAAAAATATACAAACAAGAATGGTGACACACTATATTGATATGAACATTCAATCACATGTACAGTTAATAACAATGGGCTAAGAAATGTAAGATTTTGTGCCACACTTGGTCTATGGTGACTCTTTCATTAAAAATCTTGCATCATCATCATGTTTAATGAGGGATTTAGATAAATAACACATAGTGTATTAGTATGTTTCACATACAAATTTTTAACAAAAATGACATCCTTCCATTAAAAAAGAATTATTAAAATTAGGGTTGTAACGGAACTCCGCCTCCGCCTCCGTTACTGCGGAACTTCCGCAAAGAATTTAACCTCCGCCTCCGCATCCGCCTCCGCAAAATTTATGCGGAGTCATATCGGAAGTTCATTTACGATCACAAACAACTTAGCATCAAATGCAAGTAATGTTGACCCAAGCACAAGTTTTGAGATTTTGTCACCAATACAAAGTGTGCATTCCAACCTGGCTGATATGTTGAAGAATTGCAGTGATGAAGAGGAATCGGAAAATGACAGCATGGATACCAACACTGTTGTTTACATGGTTGGTTGGTTGTAACATGGTTTAAAGACACTGTCAAGAAACATTTAATTAATCATGGTTACTATACCATTGAAGAATTTCTTAACGACAATGATTCTTGGAATGATAGAAATATGCTTCCATCTCCTCACGAGATATCTTAAAAATATGTTATAATTTTACATAATCTATAAGAAATCTTGTATTATAACAATGACATTTTTGAAAAGAGCAAGTGCCGAGTTTCTTGCCAGTTCTTCTCGGTGCAAACCTGCTTTCCGAACCTGGCGGTAGTTTTGACTTTTCATAAGAGCCTGTTATTTAGGCCTATGTGAAAAATAAATATTTTCATTTTCATTTTCATTTTCATTTAACAGCAACCTCATGATATGGAAAACCAATTAATGAATATAATAAAGAAAATAGACTCCAACTAAATGAAGATCCCTTATTGTGGTGGAGATATAACATTAAATATAAAGTTTTTGCTCCCATAGTTCGCATTTACTTATCGGCGCCACCAAGTTCAGTGCCAAGCGAACAGTTATTTAGTGCTGCTGGTTTAATTTACGAACCCTTGAGAAACCGCTTAGAAGGCGAAAAGGCCGCAAAGCTTTTGTTCGTAAAATATAATTTGCCTCTTGTCAATTTTGATTACTAAGATGAATCATGAACATGTATGTACAATTGTACACATTATATTATATATAATATAAATAAATGTTGCTGACTCTATTAAAGTATTAAATATTAATCATAAATTTATTTATATTTTCCCAACAAATTTCACCTCTGCCTCCGCCTCCGTTAACCTTCGCATCCGCGGAGGCGAACCTCTTCACCTCCGCATCCGCCTCCGCCTCCGCTAAGTAGGCCTCCGTTACAACCCTAATTAAAATCAGTTCACCCCGTCGAAAATTCTGAGGTAACAAACATAAAAAGATACAGTTGAATTGAGATCCTCCTCCTGTTTTGATATCAGTTGAAGATAAGTTGAAAAGCATTTTTTCACAATTTTTTCCTTCACTGAATATGAGCATTGGCCATGTGTGTACTGTAACTCACAATGCCGAAAAATCAGAGGCCAAATATTATAGTAATCTCTAATTTGTTTCTACCTATAACTGAAATAATAAAAATGAGTCTTGCAATAAAAGATATTATGTACCCTGGATAGGGCGGTCGGAGCGAAAAATGTCGCCAGTTTATCGGTGCCAAAAATGCTTGTTTTGCCGCCAACAGTAAATCCACGCTGTAGTTCGCTCAGCAGCCACCTATAGAATTGGCGCTACTGTTGCTTGTATGGAAAAGATTTACGTAAATCGTTCAGATGCCCATATCCTGATTTATCTTATCAGTGCTTGCAATACATATCTTGATGCACTCACCTAGTAATAAAGGCATGTTTCACCCAGTCAATGATAACCTCGAACGTCAGAACAAGCACGCAGTCCGGCGCCAGTATCCAGAACCTTTCCTCCTTCCACATGTATTCTTTCATAGTCTGAAGCACCACTATAAACAGCAGCACCGACAAGTGTAGGCGCTCCCTTACATCACTACATGACACTTGGAAGAGATTATTTTTGTCAAATTTTTTGAAAACACTCCCTTTGAGCTCCACAAACTGAAATAAATTTTCAAAAATAAATTATTTGAGCTTGTGTTCACACTGACCTAATGTAGATTGTGATTTATTTTTGATGATTTTTAAGTTTTTATCATAGGAAGGCTTTAATCAAGTTATATATAAATAAAAAAGCAACAAATAATAATAATAGTAGACAGTTCGGGATTTAAGAGCAGGTGCAGAGTTTCTTGCCAGTTCTTCTTGGTTCAAAAGTGGTTTCCAAACCTGGTGGTATAGTTTTGACTTTTTATAAGAGCCTATTATTAAGGCCTATGTGAAAGGTTAAAATATGAAAACGAAAAGATTTTCGTTTTCATATTTTAACCTAGTGTTAAACAACTCATATTATAAATACTTACATTATTGGACATCATTATTATAAGAAGACTCTTATTATTGGAGTTGAAAGCTACGTTGAGCGTTGTAGCTTGAAACAGTATTAACAAGCTATGAAGAACTGATATCATACTAAGAAAAATTACTGTCATTTGGCATACTATGATGCTAGTTATTATAAGTATAAAGATTTTCTTTATAAAACATTTTCTGACATTTTACATCTTCAAATCAGAAGTAAACAATCAACATACAATCTTGTCACTTTCCATCAGGTGTTATAGACTGTTAAACCATCAAGTACTATTCATAATTAAAAAAGCATTCAATTTTACTAAACTACAAGATGATGATCTTATATATTACTAGCTGACCCGGCAAACGTTGTTTTGCCATATATATATATATTTTTTCTCACTTACCCCCTTATTAATAAACGTGGATTACAGACAGAATAGTTAAACTCTGTTTTGTCTTTATCTCACATGTGGAAGTTGACATTTGAAGAGAAAAGACGAAACAGAGTTTAACTACTCCATCGTTAGTCCACGTTTATTAATTAATATACACTGAAAATTTCATAACAATCGGGTCCAGTTGTTTCGGAGGAGTTTGGTAACAAAGAAAGGCGAGAGAATTTTATAGGTCTATTAGATGTTCTTAAATGGAGCTGGAGCATTTGCTGTGCATTTTTGAAAATATTCATTTTCAAACCATCCTAAACGAAACTTCTTTCTTTTGTCTATAGAATTTGACCTTGACGACTAATCTGTTTATTTTGTTTAGCAAGTAAATTTGTTTCAGGATCAAAGGCTGCAGATATTATAAAGATCTAGTGTGCGGCGGAAATCCTTTCAAAAACGTCTTCTGTGCTGAGTGGCTTTAAATTATGCAAGTGGTACACATTTTCAATATAAAAGGATACAGACATAAACCATGGCAAATATTAAATGTGGAATAAGACCAAGGTGCTCCCGTTTTCTGTCCCGTGGCTCAGTCGCAGTCCAGAACAGAGCGTCGATTGTGTCCTGACCAAATGCTGAGAACAGCCTGTCTCCGACCTCCAGCATGTTGTAAAATATGTACAACTTCATCACACTCTGACTCTTCACTAAATGGTACATCATGTTAGTGTCAATATAGCACATTAGAATACTACATATTAATAATATAAAACCTTTAAGTACATCACATGTTTCTGCTGGTTTTAGTATACTCTTTTTGGGATGTACATTGAACCTGGAATAATGGAACAAATGTTTCATGGATGAAAATACGATGAAGCAGTGCCAAAAATCATATGTTATCATAAGAAAGCTCCCTTTATGTTGATTGAACTTTGATAGTAGATTCATTTGTCTTAATTAATCATAATGCACCAAAAAATAAGATAAAGGTATCATGGCTTGAGATTTTACAATTGAGAATTCATTGTATTTTGGTAACATTTGGTTTTCCACAAATGTAGGTTATAAGTCAATCCAGGGTATAATCTATCTCAATTCTAAACTTCAGCTGGATTGGTTCAGTAATTTAAGCGTGAACTGTGAAGGAGTAGCAAACATACACGCACACAACCCTTTACCTTTATAGTTTTAACTGTTATTATGTGTGATAAATAATTTATTCTGTACATTACTTACCCAAAACATTTTCTAAATAATCTATCAATAAATGACCAAAATGCCATTACAAATCTTAGGGGTAAAAATGTATAAACAAACAGCATTGAATCAGCGCACTGAAAGAAGCCATACACCATGAATTTTTCAAGTTCTTGTGGAATTTTAAAAAAGGAATAAACTTTCTCCCTCCGAGCGGAGAACCTCTCTTCATCGTGTTCCAGCAAATACCCTCGCGTGAGCTCCACATGGAGGAAAGCGAGTAGTGAGGCTGACTTGACTCCATCTGGTAAAAAGGAAATACAACTATCAGGTAAAGTCCACATAACAGATGTAAACAAAACGAAGTAAACAGGAGTAAACGAGCAGTAATCGTCCGTAAATACCTTTGCTACGGTTTTCTTTATTGCTTTTATCTATACTATCCCCAGAACAGTGTTGAACATTCGTTATACTCTTGAACCGTAACCTCTTGGTATGCTCTTGCAAATCTTCATTTTTTAACGTCATGTTAGACCGGTTTTATCTCTCTAAGAAATTAGTAACATTTCCACATTAGTATTCTATTTGTTTCTTTAGAACTCATATAAAAATGGTATTTTGATAGCTTGTTTGCTTGTTCAACTATTTAACTCCATTCCTAAAAAAAATTTAATGGCAATATTGGCTTTGGCAGGCTCTCAAGTTTTGACCATAGACAACCACAGCAGGTTTTGACTTTTGAAGTTTTGATCACAGACCACAAAACTCTCAACAAAACTAGAGATTTGACAAAATTATTGCGTTTGATTTTGACAAAGTGACCACAGATTAGACAAACAGCAATTGACAGACAAACAGCAATTGACAGCAATCTTAAACCAACTGACAGCAACTAGACAGCAATGACAATTGACAGCTTTTTTTTTATAACTGGCTTTACGGCCCTGGGTTCCAGCCCTTCTGAGCCTTCAATTGACAGCATATTGAGTACTACACAGAACAAGAGCTTGGCTAGCACAGGCCCCCGAGCAGGCCCAACCACAGGGCCCAACCTGGTTCATTCTATAATTAAGGCCCAACCTACTCAGGCATAGGCAACGACCATAGAGTAGGTTGGTAATTAGGGCAACGACTATAGTGCGTTCAGCGTTATTTTGCCTCTGGCTGTCATATTGCCTAACCTGAGCTCTGTGTTGCCGCTTCAGGTTTGGAAGATACCCGGTATGAAACTGCGAAATATTTTCGTAGTTAAATTTCTCAATTAAAGTAAGTTTGGATGTTAGAATTTAAGTTTGTAATCTTTGGATTTGGTTTGTGGGTATATTTTTATCCCAATATTCATAGGTACGGGATCAGGACTTATGCGGGTAAAACTGCAGGGCGCCGGTGCGGCGCCGGTACTTTAAAATAATTAGGATAGGTATTTGAATTAGTATTATGTACCTCAAGTTAGCATTTATCTATATACATAGGTAATATATGACTAAATTAAAACAACATTTTTATAGGTTTTATTTATTTTGAATAAGAGTGATCCAAGCGGGTCGCTAGTGGTTCGTCACTGTCTGCTGATGAACGTGAATCGTCGGAACTGCTGCTGTCCGATTCTGTATCAGACTCGTCATTTAATTCTATAATAAATTTATCGATTTCAGAGTCTATAATTCCATCTGTTTTAATAAACTGTTGTTCAATATGGCACACATGTTGACACTGCTTCTGCCAGTCTTCTGCAGTGATCGATTGGAACACTTCTTCTGTTAATTGTAGTATCTTGTCTGCTTCCTGTCCAACATTTTTAGCAGCTACACGCCTTTTCAACAGGCTCCACATAAATTCTATAGGATTAAGTTCGCAGTGGTATGGTGGTAACCTAGCCACTTTGTGTCCATGCGCTTCAAGAAGTTGATCAGCTTCATATTTTGGAGCTTCTTTATGCTCTTTTATAATTTCGTACAATTGAGCTTTCACCATAGTAGGAAGATAAGATAACCCCTTATTTGTGATCCAATTTTGCATATCAGTTTTGGTAGAGCTCATTGTTGGTGCCTTGTTCACCTTTACAGTGTGATAGGGCGCATTATCCATAACAATTAAACTATTAGGCGGTAAATTGGGGATGAGTTTGTCTTCTAACCATTTCATGAAATTCGTCCTGTTCATGTCATCATGGTAATCTCCTGATTTCGACTGCGATTTAAATATTAATTGTGCATTTGGAATAAACCCCATTTCGCCACCTGCATGAACAATGATCCAGCGTGCACCAACTGAATCGCTTTTTAAAACACCTTGTTCATTTTCCATCTGCCAACATTTGTTGACAGAATATGAAGCGTGTATATAAGTTTCATCGAGATATACGATAGGTCGGCCTTCATTTCGATTTTGTCTTAAAATATTTAAGTATCTGTACCTCCAGGCTACAATGTCATATCGTTCCATTAAAATTTTTCTTTTAGAACCACATTTTTTAAATCTAAATCCAATTTGCCGAATTATTTTCCATAGTGTGGTACGACCTCCATTGAAGTTAATATCAATTTTTAATTCAGCCAAAAGCTTGCCCAAAGTAGACAACTCCTTTCTGACTACGTACATTTGATGTATTTTAGTTCTGATTGCACATAGTTCAAAATCATCTAACTGAATTTTATTCGATTGGCAGCGTTTTTTCCTGGGAGTACATATATTCTTAGACGTGGAAGCAGCAACCTCACACTCTTTGGTAATAGTGGTGACAGTTCTCTCAGAAACGCCTGAAATACAAAACATTACATTAATAACATGCATATTGTACATTTTTTTAATTAATCTTGTTATTAAATAATACATAATGTAACAAAGGTTTGTATTAAAGAAAAAAAACCGATCGGGACTTGCGCGGGTGAAACCGCAGGGCGCAGCTAGTTTATACAATAAGAATCAAATACTATGTTTTTAAAACAAATATAATTATTATACATATACCTATGTACGGAATGTATTACAATTAAAACATCGTGCCTACATACAAACAATAATCTATTAGCAAAACAAATAACTTTCGATCCCTATTAACGGGAAACTTTGAATAGCAGGTAACACTAATTTACTTACCAGTCATGGCGGCTATACGTTGACGAACATGTTCAAATGGGATTATTGGGCCTCCATTAGCTTTTTCCCGCTCACAAAAATTACGAACTGAGGATACAATTTTTCTGCCGCTACTTTGAATCCTTTTTGGCATGATTGACACATTTAAAAAAAAAAAAAATAAGAAAAACGCAAGGAGCTTCACACTGTGTTAGAGGCAAGAATGGCGGGTAATGCCAACCTAACAGAAACAGCTGTCAGAGGCAAAATAACGCTGAACGCAGTATACTAACCTGTGCTACCACAGTGTGCTACTAACCACAGAACATTTGCTACTAACACTATAGACTATAGCACGCAGAACACAATCTTTATATCTACGAGATAGCCATAGATCATCTTACAGTGCGTTCAGCGTTATTTTGCCTCTGGCTGTCATATTGCCTAACCTGAGCTCTGTGTTGCCGCTTAAGGTTTGGAAGATACCCGGTATGAAACTGCGAAATATTTTCGTAGTTAAATTTCTCAATCAAAGTAAGTTTGGATGTTAGAATTTAAGTTTGTAATCTTTGGATTTGGTTTGTGGGTATATTTTTATCCCAATATTCATAGGTACGGGATCAGGACTTATGCGGGTAAAACTGCAGGGCGCCGGTGCGGCGCCGGTACTTTAAAATAATTAGGATAGTTATTTGAATTAGTATTATGTACCTCAAGTTAGCATTTATCTATATACATAGGTAATATATGACTAAATTAAAACAACATTTTTATAGGTTTTATTTATTTTGAATAAGAGTGATCCAAGCGGGTCGCTAGTGGTTCGTCACTGTCTGCTGATGAACGTGAATCGTTGGAACTGCTGCTGTCCGATTCTGTATCAGACTCGTCATTTAATTCTATAATAAATTTATCGATTTCAGAGTCTATAATTCCATCTGTTTTAATAAACTGTTGTTCAATATGGCACACATGTTGACACTGCTTCTGCCAGTCTTCTGCAGTGATCGATTGGAACGCTTCTTCTGTTAATTGTAGTATCTTGTCTGCTTCCTGTCCAACATTTTTAGCAGCTACACGCCTTTTCAACAGGCTCCACATAAATTCTATAGGATTAAGTTAACGATAAGATATACGATAGGTCGGCCTTCATTTCGATTTTGTCTTAAAATATTTAAGTATTTGTACCTCCAGGCTACAATGTCATATCGTTCCATTAAAATTTTTCTTTTAGAACCACATTTTTTAAATCTAAATCCAATTTGCCGAATTATTTTCCATAGTGTGGTACGACCTCCATGGAAGTTAATATCAATTTTTAATTCAGCCAAAAGCTTGCCCAAAGTAGGCAACTCCTTTCTGACTACGTACATTTGATGTATTTTGGTTCTGATTGCACATAGTTCAAAATCATCTAACTGAATTTTATTCGATTGGCAGCGTTTTTTCCTGGGAGTACATATTTTCTTAGACGTTGAAGCAGCAACCTCACACTCTTTGGTAATAGTGGTGACAGTTCTCTCAGAAACGCCTGAAATACAAAACATTACATTAATAACATGCATATTGTACATTTTTCTAATTAATCTTGTTATTAAATAATACATAATGTAACAAAGGTTTGTATTGAAGAAAAAAAACCGATCGGGACTTGCGCGGGTGAAACCGCAGGGCGCAGCTAGTTTAAAACATATATAATTATTATACATATACCTATGTACGGAATGTATTACAATTAAAACATCGTGCAAACAACATACAAACAATAATCTATTAGCAAAACAAATAACTTTCGATCCCTATTAACGGGAAACTTTAAATAGCAGGTAACACTAATTTACTTACCAGTCATGGCGGCTACACGTTGACGAACATGTTCAAATGGGATTATTGGTCCTCCATTAGCTTTTTCCCGCTCACAAAAATTACGAACTGAGGATACAATTTTTCTGCCGCTACTTTGAATCCTTTTTGGCATGATTAACACGTTTAAAATAAAAAAAAAATAAGAAAAACGCAAGGAGCTTCACACTGTGTTAGAGGTACTTGTCAGCAAGAATGGCGGGTAATGCCAACATTACAGAAACAGAGGCAAAATAACGCTGAACGCAGTATATATCTATGAAGATAGCAACCATAGCAATAGTGTCACCGTTTCAAAATTGCCCAATCTGCCTGACACTGGCAAAAAATCTGCCAAAATCTGCCAGCTCGATTCCTGAACTGTGAGCTGAACTGTAAAAGTACTATAGTACAGTTACTACAAGCAGTGATCGCCATATATATTCTTTCCTATCTTTTGCTGATCCTTTTCAAAACTCCCAAAATTTCGAAATTTTAACTCAGATTGTAAGTTTCCTCACTTTGTTAAAAAAAAATTGAAACGAACAATGAAATTGACACTGGCTCAATCGCTCTATGCGCGGAACTAATACCTCAAAAGAAAAAGAAGAAATCTAATCTGTGGTCACTTTGTCAAAATCAAACGCAATAATTTTGTCAAATCTCTAGTTTTGTTGAGAGTTTTGTGGTCTGTGATCAAAACTTCAAAAGTCAAAACTGTTTGCATCTCTGCTGTGGTTTGGTTTGCATTTGGCAATTTATTATTATTTTATCAATTACTATTCTGTTGACTGGTGGGGTTCCTACTGGGCGTTATTTCAGTTAATAAAAAAAATTTATGATATGCGAACTGTGTTAAATATTATACTCGGTGGACCCTCCATTAATTTAGCAGACTCTTGTGTATGAATACCAAATATAACTGTAAGTAGGTAATTATGTCGCGCCAAGTCGACTTGAATATTACAAAACTTTTGGCTGGCTCTGGACTTGATGGTGAGGAAAATGATTTCTGTGACTTCACCATAGCCGATCAGAACTCAGTAACGGAATCTCAAGGTATAACTCCGACTACACCTTCGAATTTCAAACCGGTACTCGGTGGCAACGTAACTTACGTAGTCGCGTGTGTTATTTTAAACGAACGGAATGAATTGCTGATGATGCAGGAAGCGAAAGAGAGCTGCGCCGGTAAATGGTACCTCCCAGCAGGGCGAATGGAAAAAGGTGAAACTATAGTAGAAGCCGCAACCAGAGAAGTACTCGAAGAAACGGGTCTACACTGTAAGCCTGACACTCTGTTAGTTGTTGAAACAGCGGGGGGCACGTGGTTTAGGTTCGTCTTAACGGGAGCAGTTACCGGTGGTGAGCTCAAAACTCCCGCACGCGCTGACAAGGAATCCCTGCAGGCTAAGTGGATAAAAAATTTACAAGAAATAACATTGAGGTCAAATGATATACTTCACCTCATAGAAAAAGCAAAACAGTACAAACAAAACCAGCCAGGGGAAACTTGGCACAGCAACATACTCCCGGCTCCCATTCCACATGTAAAAGATCTGATGAGATTGGTAATTCTGATTAAAAAGAGAAGTACAAACAGGTTGCACGTGTTGCTGAGTGAAAAAACATCATTACATTTCCCAACTTGTGAGATAAACCCTGCCAAGAGTGTGCACTCAACACTGAGGAGGTTCATGGTGGAGATGTTTGGTGCAGATGTGGCTCAGCACAGGCCACTAGGGTTGCTGAATGTGGAGGCGGATCCCTCGGCAGATGGCTGCTGTCTGACCCTGCTTGTTGTATTCAGGCCACCCATGGAAGAAGTGCCCCTCATTGGCAAATGCGCCTGGCATGAACTCTCACAAGACGTGGAAAAGAAGCTTGTTCCACTTGTGTCATCAAAAAATTCAACAATAGAGTTACATGTTGTACGCTAATAACTTTTATTTATGGTTGCTGTCTGTACAATACTTTAAATTGTTTAGTACTAACTGAATTTAACATTACAATTTGTATGTAGATTATGATATGTAAGTTATTATTTGTGATAAGGCAATAACCATGTAACCGTCCATTACCATGTAATCTCAATTATTATACTAATATTATTGTAATATAAAATTAACAAATTGACATTCCAGTAATAATTATGGATATTAAAATAAATGTTTATGTCTGGTGAAGGTTTACTTATACTAGTATACTATTTAGGAACTTATATGAGATCTGACTATATTATAATTGGCTTGCCAAATATTATATTTCTTGTTATAATGTTTAATTAGAGGTTTAAGATCTGTTGAATTCTGCTTAGCACTACTTGTCAATAGATTATAGTTGTGTAGGGTACGCATAGCAAATACTCAATTAATAACAAAATATATTAATTAACATTACAACAATATTATATCTACCGACTACCATATTAATTCAATGCACAATATTATATCTACCAATATAATTTTATATCTACCAAATCCATTGTCACAATTATTTATAAGCTTTACATTGTTTTTCTAATTTATTTAATGCTTATATTATTATGGAAAATATGGAGCCTCAGATGCCTATTCTTCATAAAAAAAAAGAGTAATACTATGTATGCTATATCTATGTATACAGAACACATTTTCGGGTGCAATCAGAAAGGTATGAGGGCCCTTTAGACGAGGCATAAAGAGATGTACCTGCACAGACCGCTGCCTTTTTGTGTCAGCTTAATTACAGTGTACTGAAAAATTATTAGAGAAAAGTCTTAGTCTCACGTTTCCATAGCAGAAACTATCTGTATCATATCAGTATTTACAATTAAGTTTTATACATAGTTTTTAACCTATTTAGTATGGATTTTATTATGTACTTCAGCATAGTTGTTTAGTAGGACTGAAATAAATCTTTTTTTTTACCAAATTGCTATTCTTTTGATTGCCCCATATGTAGCTTACAAGTAACTTACAATAAAACATTCAATTGAATACCTGACGTCCTCCCTGGCTCAGTGGCGCCGCGCTTAGGTCTGATCTGGTGGGAGGCTTTGACCGTGGCTAGCTACCACCCTACCAGCAAAGACGCACCGCCAAGCGATTTAGCCTTCCGGTGCGATGCTTGTAGAAACCGTTGGGGTAAATTTACTGACCCTTCCAAGTTAGTACGATAACATCTTAGGCTGCATCATCACTTACCATTAGGTGAGATCGCAGTCAAGTACTAACTTTTATAAAATTAAAAAGATGTAAGTAGGTACCTAGCCTATTTATGAATTTTTAATTGGTAGTTGGTATCTAGTTGATTTGGCTTAACAATTTATATTGCTATGCTCCTGAATTGCCTCATGTACAAAATAAAATAGCTGGCTAACTTATGGATAAAACGTTCAATTGAATAACTTTATGTATGAATTATAATTACTGGCACCTAGTTGATTTGGCTTAGCAAAGCCACGCCTTAAAACTACTGAGACCGCATACCAAACGAATGACGTATAGCCGCCCATAACTCGTTTTAACCTTGCGTAGGTAAGTATGGTACCTATTATAAATAGTAGTGAACGTAATCCATCTCCTATAGTAGTGTTTATTATCTCGCTGCAAACTCGGACATAAATCATTCCGACTGTTTCGGTTTTGTTGTTCTTTGTTGAGTTGCACAAGCACTCAACAAAGAACAACAAATTAAATTGAATTATTAATTTGAAATTAAATTGAATGATTTATGACCGAGTCTGCAGCGAGATAATAACACTACTTTATTAACAATCTACCTGCCACTGCTGCGTGTTTTTAGATTTGTGCCGGATTTGTACTTAGTTCATTCAAGAATCGAACCCTACGGGTACGATTCCTGAACGAATTTCGGAATTTAAAATTTGCTATAACTACTTATAAATTCCAGATTAGGCCAGGGTCTGGTGGGAAGCTTCGGCTGCGCCTGGTTACCATCCTGCAAGCTAACATCAAGCTATCATATCGTTTATTGCGATGCTGTGTAGCAATTTAGGAGATATCCCTTTTAAGTTAGTATGAATACGATACCTACCGAATTTCTTCAGCTATATTGTCACTTACCATCTGCACGTGATCGAAATTAAAAAAAAATCCCTACGCTACGAGTATACTGGCAAAGGTGCAGCACTTTTAATCGAGTACTTAATTCTTAATCAAACGCCAAAAACGCATGACATCATTTTGGAAAAGAGCTGATACTCTTACACTGCTGGACCGGTATACATTCTTAACTCATCATCATCATCCGAGACCTGCTCCCATTTATTTGGGGTCGGCCTTCCTTATCCTCCTCTTCCATTCAGCACGATTTTGTGCCAGGTCTTTATTTAATCGAGCATTTTTGAGGTCTTTTTCGACCGTTGTCAGCCAAGTGGCAGGTGGTCTTCCACGCGAGCGTTTCGTCACTGGCAAGTCGAGGGCAAGCTTCACCATATGGTCGTCAGGGCGTCTTTGTATATGGCCATACCACCCTAATCGCCTCTCTGTAACTTTCTCAGCTATCGGGGCAACTTTAAAACTACCTCTGATGTACTCATTTCGGATTTTGTCTAATAGTGTGACACCCGCAGACCATCGCAGCATTCGCATTTCGGTCGTGTGCAATTTATTTAAGTGTTGTTTGTTGGTAGCCCAACATTCTGCTCCATAGAGTACAGCGGGCCTTATGGCTGTCTTGTACAGATGTCCCTTTACTTTAAGGGGCATTTTTCTATCGCACATTACGCCTGTAAGTTGTCGCCACTTCATCCATCCAGTTGTGGTTCTGTGAGTAACATCGTTGTCAATTTTGCCATCATTGGTAAGTATTGAGCCGAGATATTTAAATTGCTTCGCTGTAGGTATAGCTGTATTCCCTATTGAGATCTGGATATTATCAGGGTTTGTGATGCCATCAAACACGCACGACATTTGTTCTGTTTTACTTCTGCTGATTTTCAGACCGTTCGTTTCGAGTGCCTCTATCCATGAATTGAAGTTCAGCTGCAGCTCTTGTACGCTGTCCGAAATCAGTACAACATCATCTGCATAAAGGATATTCCATGGCAGGGGTTTTTGGCTATGTTGCGTGAGGTAGTTCATTACGGTGTTAAAGAGCAATGGGCTGAGTGTAGAGCCTTGATGAACCCCGACTTTAATTTCAAACGTTTCACCTGTGCCTGCCGGGCAAAGAACTTGTGTTGTGACTGCATTGTACATGTCTTTTATAAAATGTATGTAGCACTCTGGTACTAGTTGCTGCCTAAGTGCTTCCCATATTAGGTCACGGGGGACATGATCGAATGCCTTTTCTAGGTCTATAAAGATCATATATAGGTTGGTCTTATTTGTTTTGGCCTTTTCCAGCATTATCCGAACCGTCTGAATAGCATCCGAGGAACTTCTGTCCGAGACAAAGCCGCATTGATTTTGCGTTAGTGTTATAATGTGTTTTAGTCTATTATTAAGTATTCTTTCCCAAATTTTTAAAGTGTGGGACATTAGTTTTATAGCCCTGTAACTACTGCAATCCCTAACATCTCCTTTTCCTTTATAAAATGGTATTAGGAAGCTATTTCGCCAGGAGTTAGGTATAGGGTATCCCTGTATCAATTTTTGAAATAGTGTGTGCAGCCAAGCTATTCCATGATCTCCCAGGCGCTTCCAAACTTCTGCTGGTATCTCATCTGGCCCTGGGGCTTTGTTATTTTTCATTTGCTGTACTGCTCTTTTAATTTCTTCTGGAGCAATGTCCAGGGGCGGCCCATTTACTGCTTCCGGCTTACTATTTTCGAGATTCCTTGGATGGGATATATTTAGGAGGTGTTGGTAATATTCTGTCCATCTACGTTTAATGTCCTCATGTTTTGTTAATAATGTGCCGTTGTTATTATTTATGTATTTAACTGTTGATATGTCTGTTGTGTTATTATAACGTGATTTTGCTATTTTATGTATATCTAATTCTGATTTGGCTGACTCTAAGTTTTGATAAAATTCTGCGTTACTTCCTGCTATTGATATTGCCACCTGACGCTTCGCTTGCTTTTTAATATGCTTATAGTTTTCTAGGTCAACGTTATCTTTGGTTAACTGCCATCGTTTGAAAGCTTCCTTTTTTGCTGATACTGCCTCTTTCACTTCTTTGTTCCACCATTTAGTTTCTTTGTGAGGCCCTTTTTTGTTCCTCGTTCTGCCAAGGTGTTCCTCAGCTTTGTTTATACAGGATTTTTGGAAGGATTCCCACATTTCGTTTGGTGTCATAGATGTAGTATTCATAGAATTCATGATTTCAGCCAGTTCCGATATGAACAGTTTCCCAACGGGCTCATTAAGTGATCTCCATTTAATCTTTGGTGTTAGTTTTGTACTCGTCGTGATAGGTTTTGGAAGTCGGTAAACAGATACTAATAGTCGATGCTGAGTTGTGAGAGGTTCACCGGGTATGACCTTGCAGTCCTTATAATTTCCTAGATGTTTGCGTCTCGCGAGGAAGTAATCTATCTGAGTAGCATGCCCCCCACTTTTGTATGTAATTTGGTGACATTCACTTTTCTTAAAAAATGTATTAATGATGGCGAGATCGAAACTGGATGCGAAATTTATGATAGTTTCCCCATCGCTGTTGCGCGCACCATAGCCGAAGCCACCGTGCCATCTCTGTGCGTTGGTGTTGTTATTTCCGACGTGACCATTGAGGTCTCCACCCAGATGTATGGTCTCTTCTTGAGGGATACTGTGAATAAGGCCGTGAAGGTCCTCCCAAAATAATTCTTTCTCGCACTCAGCAGCACCTGTTTGTGGTGCATATGCGGATATTATATTGAAGCAAGGTTGGTTCTCGAGGGCTAGCTTAACGGCCATCAGTCTGTCGCTCACTCTATTTATGTTAATAATCCTCCGAGTAAGGTTTTCTGATAATATAATTCCGACGCCATTTTTACCGGTGTTAGTTCCATTATATATAAGCTTAAACCCATTGCCTATTTGTCTTGATTTTGCACCCTTCCACTTGGTCTCTTGCACGCAGCATGCATCTAATTGCCTTCTTTGCAATATGTCACTTAGTTCGGCGCTTCTGCCAGTCATGGAACCTACATTCCAGGTAGCTAATCGCAATGATGTACTCGTGCTGCTTCGACCGTCGCTTATGGGGTACGCCCTATAATTCATGTTGCCTCGACCGTCGCTTGGGGGGGACGCCCTAGTATTATTGCTCTTTCTCTTATTTTGCTCTTTCATGGTTTTTGAGGATAAGGAAAGTTTGAAATGGCTATTTGATTTTTTACGGCCGGTTGCCACCTGACACCAAGACACTAATCCATCTTAGGACTGTGAGCGCCGCCGTTGGACCCCGTGAGGTCTCTTCCGCCGCCTACTCTTTTGCACCACCGTGCCTGGTAGTACAACTCCAACATGACCCCGGCGCCCCAGTACGTAGGGTCGGCTCACTGTTGGGTATGCCCCTTCCGCCTGCTCCGCCGTACCAATGGACTCCATTTCCGCCTTCGCAGCCGTTGAGGTCTTCGCCCGTGACCCTGGGCACGGGTTCCGCGTTATACCCCGCGGGACTGGGTCCCCGCCTGAACTTAGCCACCGACTCCCCCCGGCCTACTGAGGTGAGTGGCGCCCACCCCCGCGACGTGGACGCGCCAGACAGGAGTTACTCCGGTGGAAGATAGAGAAGGTTAGCTCTACCTCCCCCGAAGCCGGGTTAATGGACTCGTTTTTATGCCCGAGCCCAAAGGCACACATACACACACACATACACAGGCACAAAGGTATACATTCTTAACTGTTTGGTTAATATATTAACTAAAATATATTAACCTAACAATTAAGAACCACCGCAACTCTTAAGGAAACTGACTTTCAAATGAAAAAAACGCATCGAAACCGGTCCATTCGAATGATAATTGATAGCTACGAATTACGATGCTACAAACAGACACACACAGACAACGTCAAACTTATAACACCCCTCTTTTGCGTGGGGGGTTAAAAAGGGTATCTAAATACTCCATTTGGCCATCTTCAGGTTTCAGAAACAAATTAAGTGTCCAGTAATTTACAACTTACAAGGTAAACTACCTAATGTGTGCCAGGGAGATTAATTCCTTGAAAAGCACAAGACTTTTTGTAGAAGTATGTGTACACGCGTTTTCAGAAACGCTTAGTAGTGAAGGAAACCTGCATAACTGAAAGTTCCTCATACCTACCGTTTTCCATAAGTGTGTGAAGCCTGCAAACTCGTGGTAGGGTATGCAGTACGACTTCTTAATCTTATTCTAAAGAGCAGACCCTTGCCACTTCTGGTCATGGGTCTGCTATCAAGCCTTAGTACTTGCCTTAGTACTAATATGTAAACAAAAGTAAAAAGATTAAAATGAAAAGAAGATTAAGTTTTCGTTGATTTATTTTGCGATAAAAATAGCACTGACTAGAAAATCAATATATAGGGGTACCTACCCTATCCAAAAGAAACCTCAAAACATTCATTGCATCGATACAGTTATTTTATATCGCCTGATGACGATAATTATTTTCAAAATAAAACTACTAATGAGTATAAAACACAACACATTCAAATTTACACCTTATATAGACAATTTAAATTTACGTAGGTCACAGTCAAAGCTAATTAAATTCTTTTAGATAAAAACAATGTATTTATCGTTATAAACTTTTCGCGCCAAACAAGCAAAATCAGTCCGCTTACTCTCAATTCTTTATAGGTACATATTATTACACACCATAAAACCGGCACGAACCTTTGTGTGCGCTCATATATCACCAAATGAAATGTCCTATTAACCCAAAATAATTCATAATGTAAATGAAAACTCTGACAACACAATTAATTGGTATCTTAAAATATGAGTTACATTTTACACCATACAGGAATGTATTGATATAGAAATCAGTTGATTATATGATAATTGATAACTAATAGTTGAAGTGATAACAAATATATGGGACGAAGAAGAATTATTACTATGCTTATTTGTATAATATTATTGCCATCAATGAATTACAACGAAATTCGGAGTTATGCAAAATATGCAATATGCTTACCAATTTCCCCAAAGTTTTGAGTTTACTCATTAAATTTATCAAATTTTTCAGCATTATAATATCAATATGCAAAAAAATAAGTTGATTAATTTTTTATGACCTGAAGCAAGAAATTGAGTACCTCTAATCTTTAAAAAATCTATACAAACCACTATCATTGCTAATAATTTCATATACATCGGGGATAAAAGAGTAAATTAAACTGGAGTAAATATGACCAATCTTACATAATCTACACTAGTCAGTAATACTGCTAATCTAAAAATGCATTTGTGTGAAAGACTTTTATGTGGTAACACATCTTAATTTAAAGTATAAATATATACAATTTGTACAAAACAATAGTCAGGTATGTCATGAGCAATTTGCAATAAACAAATAAAGTACATCTTATACTGAATTGAAAGCCCAACAAGAACAGTATATTAAAAAACTCTTTCAAAAACAATTTTATTTCATTCATCATTTTTATAAGTTTTATGACAGATGCATAAATTAATTCGTAGTATTATTTTAAAGGAAATAAGTAGGAAAAATTTCTACTTAATCTTAGTGTAAATATAAGCTTGCTCGGATTACAATATTCTCAACTCCTTGGGATACAATAATAAGCCTCTTTCCAATATCCAATAAAATAGCTACACTTGTTTTGAATCAAATTCATTTTCTTTTCAGGCAACACCTGTGTCATGTTCACTTACCAATGCCCTCTATTATACAAGTACGCTGGACCTCAAACTGTCTACGCACTTGATTTTTGCCATTTTGGCGCTGATTGACGCGTAAACTGGCGTGAGCGGCCATGGAACTAAAATAAAATGACACTCAAAACTATGGTAAATGTCAATTTTAGTACCGTGAACCTTCGACGGGAGAACTTAAAATAGGCACAAAAAGGACCTATCAATTGTATAGAATAGTTAGTCCAGCGTACTAGTATAACAGAGGTCAGTGTCACTTACAGTTTAGATCACAATCGCTCACATTTTGATGCTCTATTCACTGTCTAACTGTACTCCTCGGATCCAGTTGCTTAGGTCGTTGGTCTCGGGGCAATCCAGCATGTTTTCAGCCGCAGCTTCTGGAGCCAGGAGGCGCCTGGCGACCGCTTGGCCAGAGAGGTAGGCGCCGTGCACAGTGGAGTAAAAGCTGCTGTGTGTGTGCTCTCCCGCAAAGAGCAGTACAGGCTGAAAAGAGAAAATTCACCATAAATAATATTTTATATTTTTAGGGTTCCATACCCAAAGGGTAAAAACGGGACCTTAGTACTAAGACTTCGCCGTCCGTCCGTCCGTCTGTCACCAAGCTGTATCTCTTGAACAATGATAGTTAGAAACTTGAAATTTTCACAGATGATGTATTTCTGTTGCCACTATAACGACAAATACTTTAAAAATAGAGTAAAATAAATATTTAAGGGTGCTTCCATACAACAAACGTAATTTTTGCTCAATATTGATAACGGCAACAGGTAGACGCTTAAAATATTCACAGAATATTTACATTTACTTATTATACATTCACTTTTATAAAATAAATATTTAAGCAGGCTCCCATACAACAAACGTGATTTTTGGTCATTTTTTTTTAATTTTAAGGTGTTTTGGTCTTGATGGTACGGAACCCTATGTGCGCGAGCCCGACTCGCACTTGACCAGTTATTATGAACGTAATGAGAGTGACTGCAGCTACTGAAATATTTTGTCACCACCGCATAAATGCATTGGCAACAGATAATTTGTTTGGTGGTTCATTGAAATTCAGCCACCAACACCTTTTCAGTGAAGACTGCTGCTGTTAAAAAGGATTGAGTTTATGGAACACTTTTAAATCTTTTTGTGGCTTCTTATTACTATTTTATACAATCCAGTCTTTCAAGTGCTTTACAATCCACACTAAGTGTGGATTACTAGTTTCTCACAGGTTTTTTTAACACTATGAAAACTTTCAAGCATTAAACCTTCCTCATGACGATTTCTTCACCATAAGCAAGCAACATTTTATTCCCACAAAGGGCATGCATACTCCAAGAAGTTAGAAGTAAAAAAATATTTTTAGTGTAACTCAAAGTATACATATACTTGTTCAATTTATTTACCTTTTTATCATGGACATTCCTGAATAATGGTTGTGCTAAACTTTCAATGTCACTCTGGCTCGCTCCAACACCAATTGCTGTATATGCTCCTCTTGTGTAAGGTTGTTTTTTCCAACTGGTACTGAAAGAGGATTAATGATTTTTTTGTTTGTAATAAGATTGTAAAAGGTAGGTTTTATGGCAAAACAATTTTTTTGTTATTGTATAGGTTATGTCAACTCAAAAATTAATTTTGTAACTGGTACTGAAATGTGCATCGAATCAATAGTGATGTCACAATGATGAATTAGAGTTTTTTGGGATAATCTCAAAAATCTTAGATTCCTACACAGCTTTCACCAATAATGTTTTTTTAAATAATTATTATTTGTAATACATGTGTATTTGTATACATTTTGTATGTGTTACTATTTTGCATGCAGTGTTTACTTATTAATTATTACTTATTAGTCTCAAGAAAAATGAGCATCAAGAAAAATGTCAAGTTCATCAAGAAAAATGTAAAGTTGTTAAAATATGTATTAGTGAAAATTAGACTGTAGTAAACCAAATAAATAAAAAAAAAAAATACAATGAGATGATTTCTGAGAAGGCTATAATTTATGACCATTCTGTGAAGATTAGGTAGACATACGTAGCTATTGCAATGGCCCACCCAACTCATAAAATTAAAGCAGATATCAATAAAATTGTATCTAGTTAATAATTATAAGTGCTCTTTATAAAGACTGCATTTCAAGTCACAATTTTATAATCATAAAAATTCTTATCAACCTAATAAAGTCATAAATGCCTCTTTGGTATCAGGTAACTATCAATAAAGTAGCAATCAATGAAATATTGCACATATTTTATAAAATTTTATGAAAAGATCTGATAAATCATATCTTTAATTAATTTCTTGTACCTATTCACAACTATGAACCTTCTGTTATTTTTAATTTTTTTAAATATGAACAGAAATTTTTAAAGGCACGAAGTGATTAGGGACATACATTAATACTAATAAGTTTTGCCTACTGGGCTTGATTACTTGTATACAATTCTTTGTCTTTACTGACATGCGTAATGTAATGCAAGCAAATATTGTTTTGTTTTATAGATTTTTAAAAATAGATCTTCAAGGTCTTATCATATTACAACGTTACTTACCATACACAGGTCTGAGGCTCCGGGACAAATGGGTCATTTAAGAATTGACGCAAAATTTTAGTGCAAGTTGTACCAACTTCTTCCATGGACAATGTTTCCATGTACTCCGCTTCCTTCCCCGACACCCAGCCCAGCAAAAGTGTCTCTGTCACTTTAACAAAGGAATAAATCTTTTTAAACCAAGACTTGGACACATCTTCTGGCATCTGTGGAGTCTCCCAAAGCAACATGATCTCTGTTATATCAGGATTCAAAAAAGGCCTCTCGTACTCTAAAAAAATTTTATCAACAGCATTGAACAAAAGACGATCAATTGAATCTAACTTATACTGTGGTAACGCAGGTTCAAACAAAGTAGACACATTTTCTTTTAAAACACCCAAAGGAATAGTACATATGACGTGATTTGCATAGAAATGTTTTCCATTTTCACACACCACTTCAACACAGTGCGACAATTTTTTACTAGCTTTTTCTGTAGCATTTATACGACTCTCGTTGGAATCTCCTGCGTTCTCAGGGGATGCTTTGGAAACATCTTCTATCACAGTCTGGTCCGAATCTTCAGATTCCTCACCTACCTCATCAAACTGTTTTAAACTACTATGTAGCACAGAGTCCCATATGATTTTGGCGACAGGATGGTCACTTAGTATCTTATCAGGCGATATATTCTTTGTCACATGTTCCAATATGGAACTAAATCCTGATGGTATTACTATGTTACCACCCTGCAGTTCAGTGTAGCTCCCTAATTCCAGAAGGTCGATGTCGTCCATAGTGTTACAGCCGGATATACACGTTTCTCGTTTCAATAGGCAATCAAATATCAACCTTCTCAGCTTCTTTTCCTCGGAGTTAGGTAATCGTTCGAGATAAATGGCAGCCTCCAGGTTTATATGTTCACCGACACTGTGAATATCGGGAGGCGGCAGGTATTGACATAAAAAGTACTCTTCGCACCGATGCAGGAAACAAACGTACGCTTCGTGTATTTCGTGTAGAACTCCAAAAGGCACTTGCTTACCGTCTTCAGTAGCCGCAATAACCTTGTGAGGCTTCGGTATGTTTATAATATTTACGAGTCCATTTGCTGTCGCTAGTTCGAATATTGGGTTACCTAGAACGCCGTGTATGTAATTGGCTCCTAGTTCTACGCTGTGATTTTTCAACGGTATGGAGACAATTCTTCCACCGATACGTTTTCTAGCTTCTAATATTAAGAAGTCTTGCATGCCATTTTTCACAAAGTGATCAGCGGCGGCTAGTCCAGCTATACCGCCACCGATTATGATTACGTCATATTTATTTAATTCACATTTTTTACTAGAATTTGTGCTTTCGTCACCCATAATATTAAAAGAAGAATTTGTTTTATTTTTGTCTCGGAGCCTTAATTTGCTTTTCGAGCTTGAATTTGACGTATGTTTGACGTTCAGTCAGCACTCAGCTCTCAGACCATTGGATCATTCATCTGAGACTCAGCTGTTATTTTGACATTTTCTGAGGTAATCACTTTGACAAAATACCACAGATTTAGGATAATGTTCATAGAGTAATTTGTATATTTATAATGTTGTAGAGAAAATGTTTTCTCTACGGTTTCCCCATTTTATGCATAGATCGAATAGATACCCTACCAAAGATTTTATGTGATTCATACATTAGAATTATATACAATGTACATATAAATTGTATAAAAACGGTGACCGATTGACTGACTGACCTAAGCATATTGCATTTAAAAAAGATCTATGAACACACTGAAAAAAGTTGAACGATTTTCGAAACAACGACGCAACAAGCCTGCAGCAGGCCTGCTATGGGCCTGCTAATGAAGACGTCATAGTTACTTAATGCCGTGCAGCGTGCAGTTCAATAATTTCCGTCCTGTTTTAACAGCTCGTAATACGCCCCCTGGACCTTACTTCTCTAATCATTTATAACCAATCGAAGAGGTCCAATTATGAAGTATTATATAATATCGGGATTCGGGCCTAGGCTTGCAAGCCGTTTATCATAATATGTACCTATTGTAATATGTAATGTAACCATCAGCTAAGGAAGCGTTTTTGAAAAACCGCTTTTGCTCGTGACTAAAATGTTAGTGTAGACGCTGTGACCGCTAGTTCGTAATACAAGAATCAAGATAGCGCGTCATAAAGAAAAATTACTATCTACTAAAAATAAATCATAAGAATTTCATCCAAAACACTTAATGTAGACTATACCTTATATTTTTCTCAAGCAAGTTTAGTGACGTAAAATCCTGGCCTCCCGCCCCCCCGGACCTCAACCTCCTGATTCCTTCCTGATTTTAGCAAACTTAATGCTATCTCACTTGGATACGTGTGTTTTTCCTATATCTGTTTCTTTCTAATGACCTTTGAATATGCTGAATAATATTATATTATTCTGTATTCATCATGAAATCTTTGTTTACTTCTCGACAAAGTATATATGTATTATCTATGCTTCTCGACTAGTATGCGCGAGTGTTTATGAATTTTGCTATTGTGAGCAATTAATGTGGATAAAAATACCTGCATATTAAACAACACACAAGATTCCCGTGTTATTTATTGACATCAGAACTATAGAAAGTGCAATAACGTTAAACAGTTTCATAAACATTGTTGAATTGAGTGAAATTATTAGTTTGCTCTAAATTTAATATCAATAGTCATTGTGTTTATTGGCGATTGCATTACGGATTATTCGGTCTCGTGTTCGTGACGTAATGTAAGGATGAAATCGATTAATCTCAAACGTATAAAAACAATCACCAGAGCATAGTACTCGTCGTGCAAATCAGTGAAATAAATAAACATTGTAAGGTTCGACACGTGGGTCGTCGTGAATTAAAATCGATAAAGGCGTACGCGTGCGCGAGTGTATCAGCGAGACGATTCCCCGTCAAGGTCGCACAACAGAAACACGTGCTATGTCGGATTCTATTTACAACCATGACTTTCTTTTGGAGCATAGTTTAGAACCCAAACAGGAGACTTCTTTCGAGCTGGAGACTATGTCCGCGTCCGTCCCGATCCCGCAGCGGCGCACGGACATCTGTGACTTCAGCACAGAAATCGATCTGTGTTTACAAGACTCTCAAGTGAGCTCTTTCCACAGTGTACCCACACTATCCTACAGTAAGTTCTCTTTCGATACTGAATCTCCGAGAATGGAACCGTTCAAGATGGAAGACGACGATATATTTCAAGTGGATAAAGCTGACTTGATCATGGGCCCTACTCTCGCTGAGCTGAACGCTAATCCGGACACGTTGCTTGATGATTTAAATTTTGATGATTTACTTCTGCCAGAAGAGAGCGGTTACTGCATACAAATAGGAGGTGCCATGAGCGGCTCGAGACGGGTGAACACATTGCCGTCGCCTCACACGTTAATGACAGAGAGCCCTTGTAGCCCGTGTGGTCACACTCAGCATGAGTTTTCACCATCCAGCCAACACAGCTCAGCATCCTCTAGTGTTGTGCCGCCCATCAATCAACTGCCAGAACTGCTTCTGCGCATGGATGGCTACTGTGGTGAAATAGCCTTGGGGCAGTCTGTTCCAGCATCATCAGTCTTGCCACCATTCCACAGCAGTGTTAAAACACAACAGCAACTGTCCTCTTCTGCTCCGACACATCTGACAATGGACCAGGTAAATATCAACTTCATTCTCAACTTTTAACAAAATTTTAACTGTTGAACCACAGTTGCAGTCCCTGCACACACCTTTGATTTCTTGGAGTTATGCTTTTGAGGCAAAATTATTAACCTGCATGCTTGAGGGAGTGGCCAGATGGGCACTGCATTTGGCAAGGGTGGTGGGCAGAACCCATTTTTATTAATGAGTAAACATAGCTTCACACAATGAGGGAAACAATTTAATGTATATTCATTCAGATAAACTTATTATAATAAGATCATGCTTTTGTTATTTTGATGTCTTTACCCTGCCACACATTCCCCAGATATGGCAACGTCGAGAGCCCCGGAAGCACTTGTTATCCACCAGCTCCTTGGCAGAAGCAGGGTCTGTGTCCTCCTTGTCTGGTGGCCTGCTCAGCTCAGGCGCCGGAGACCTCTCTCAGGATGAAGATGACTGGTGCATAGAATCAGATGAGGACAGTGACAGATATGAGGATCTCTCTTCGGATGGTAATAACATGATACTCTGTGACTGCACTGGGATGACCAAGAGATGGGGAAATGGAGGTCTCTGTTCCTACCAGGCCCCTTATTCTGCATCTCAGTGATGGTGACCTTCAACAAGCTCATTTGACATATTATTTTTTATCCATTTAAATTTTGCCACAAAATCTTGTTTTTGTTTCACCACTTAATAAAGCAGCAATGTACAACTAAACCAGAAACAACAGTAATTATTACTGCAAGTGTAAATTTTACAGAATACGAGCCTCTGTGGAAAAATGCAATCATAGCAGTTGAAATAGACAGTGACTCCCAGTGACAGCAGTTGAAATAGGGAGTCTTTTTATATAGATATACCTCTTCACATACACTAACTTGTATGGGGCAAAAATTAAAAAGATAAAACTGTAGGGCTAAGAGGCGGGCTATGAGAAATTTTTATTAACCTTTTTTCTTGATGTTCTATCTGAATTAGATAGCAAAACTCCTTATAGCTCCTGGTGGCTGATTGTTTGAGAAAAACATTTAATTGTAATCAAAATCAATAACAAATTCAGTCCTCAGGTTCAATAAAACAATGTAGGCTAGTAAATTTTTTTTTGGTACATCATTGCAGCCAATATGACTAGTGAATAAATAAATATATACATGAAATTAGCATTATACATATATTACACAATATTACATAACAATTTTATATTACAACTACTATCATGATTACAAATGACTACTGAGAAAAGGCTGACTATTTCAAACATTCTATAGTTAATTATTTCATTATACTTATTTCAGACTCCAATGATGAGTGTCCAGAGAAGAAAGAGGCAAGACAAAACGCTAAGAGAGAAAGATATTTTTGGCAGTACAATGTTCAAGCTAAGGGACCCAAAGGACAAAGGCTGATTTTGAAGAAAAAATCTGAAGACCCACATGTATTAAACTCAGTTACAGATCCAGTGTTCAGTCCAAATTGTAATGTGAAAGGCATAAAACACAGGTAAATTGATTTCAGCAATTTAGACAACAAATCTCATTAATATAAATAAGTAACAGTAAAACCTGGTTAAGTGAGAGCTCAAGGGACTGAAATCTCTTTTTCGCTTATAAAGGTTTCTCCCTAACCCAGGGTTTAGAGTTAGGAGGACAAAATGGCAGGACCTGGCAAATACTCTCACTATAGTAGTGTTATCTCTCTGCAGACTCGGTCATAAATCATTCGAGTGTTTCGCTTTTGTTGTGCTTTGTTGAGTTGTGCATTACAGCAGAACAAAAAAATGATTTATGACCAAGTCTGCAGCGAGATAATAATACTATTTTAATAGAGTTTTCTCACTTACCTAGTTCTCACTTCTGATTTGATTGTATGGGAAAGTTTCTAAGAGAGGAATATGTCAAAAATATGTTTAATAATAAAAAAAAAATATTAAATATTTTTTTCTTTTATTAGCGGAAAAGCGCGAAAGGGTGACGGAAATGACTTAACGCCAAACCCGAAAAAACTTTATTTAATTGGCTTGGAACTGGATAAATTGGGGAAAGTTATCAATGATATGACACCTGTCAGTGAACTGCCCTTCAACGTGAGGCCGAAGACAAGGAAAGAGAAAAACAAACTTGCCTCAAGAGCTTGCAGATTGAAAAAAAAGGCTCAGCATGAAGCCAACAAACTGAAACTGTATGGCTTACAACAGGAACATAGTAAGTTGAAGCTCACTATCAAATCACCTTAATGTCATAAGGCGAAAGTTGATAATATGTGTTTGTTACTTCTTCACACTAAAAATACTGAAAAGCTAAGCTTGACAAATGAAAAATATTTTGCAAGATCGTATAGCACAAGTAAAGGAAAAAAAACATATTATATTGAGTAGTTATAAAAAATTTAAAAAAAATGTAGGCAGTCCAAATTTTCACAGAATACGTAGTATTAGTGAAGCTTCATCAACAAATAATAAAATAAAGCATTCATGCTCTTGATTGTAGGGAGCCCTAAGTGCATGAGCACAATTCACACATTTTAATTTTCAGAACGTCTGATGAATGGAATCAATCAACTGAAACAAATTGTCAACGCTCGAGTCACCAACCCGGATAACACTGTTGATTGGTCAACACACATTAATGGAGTCATTGATACAGCGACAGGTTGGTCCTGAATTTTTATAATTGTTTCTTGTCGTATTTAAGATTGGTCAGAAAATCGTTGACTAGATATTTGTTTCTCTTGTGTAGAACACAATAGAAACTACCCAATGAGGGTTTTCTGAAATGAAGTTTTCTAGGCAGCACTCCAAGTAGGTCCTTTCTAGAACTAGGTCTGTGTCAGGTCCTAACAAAATATATAACAAACATTATGTGAAAGATCAACTTCAAAAGACTGAGTTTTATGGCTTAGACTGTTCTGAGAAGAAAGGCAACATTGTAGTCATACAATAAAAAACTGGCGGTAATTTTTAGGAATACCCTCATTGTCACTAGGATTTCATTAACTTATGAAATCCTTTTGGAAATGAACTATATTTTTACGATGACAAACATTTTGGAGCAATAGTTGTTTTTATAACATTTTAGTAGAGAAAGTTATCAAAATCATATCTGCGAGTAATTAATATTTAATTTGTTTCAGAGGTTAAAATTGCTGGTAAAACTTCAGAGTATGTTAATAAAATATTGGACAATGTGAAATCAGGACAAAACAATGATGGTCTCACCGACATGTAAAGGTAAAATACAAATATTATAAACGAAAGGCTGTATCATGTACCTCCAAAGTTATTTAGAGAAAAATATTTAATGTCTTTCATAACTATTATGAACGCTTATTGTCATAGACAATTTTATTTTTGTATGGACTGAAAATGACAGAAATATAATGTAATTAATAGAGATATAACATGGCAACTAATAGGAAAGGTGAAAGCAATTATCATGAAATCCTTAGTTAATATTTTATGGGTTTCAATAGGAGCTAGAGTTTCAAAGTTAGCAAAATGTAGTATAAGCCAAACGATAAAATTTTATTAGTTGTAAGCTAATAAAGAAAACGCTAGTTTTTAGGTGAATCATAATCATTTGATGGTATATATTTAAAAATATAAATAATATTAAATAAATGATATTCAAATAGATTTGGTTAAGAGATGGTGTGTGTCATTGATCAAGCCATGATTTATCAATGAATCACAAAATTATTATTTTAAATACTTCGGCGCATCAAGTGGCAATATAGTACAGAACTGCTAAGTAGAATATTTTATAGTCTATTTCCAAAAAAGTATCATTAAATATACTTAAGTGAAATTTATTTGCCAATACTAGACTCACTCAGTTCTCTTTATACATACAATATATATTTTCTCTTCTTGTGTACAAGAATACACTATTTAAATACATTTTATTAAAGTCATCGGTCATCATTTAGTGCTGATACACCATCATAAAGAAAATTTATCAGAATTTTCCAGAAGCATTCATAAAGAAAATGTTTCTGGAAGAATAAGTTGGTGAAGCAAAATAATTTTGTGGTTCATTTAGAATTTAGATGGTGTATGGCAACGTGAGTTTAGTTACGCTTTTATCAAATGCGTTTAGATAATAATACTTTTCTTTCTATTGTGATCACAAGTCACTCCATGAACATTTTTTTAAATTGCTTCCTTTATTTGGTTGATGTTAAATATATATTAAATCCGATATGTTTGATTCAACTGATAAAAACTGAATATATACATGAATCACTTCTGTGACTTCCGTGACACACAAGGTGACTGACTGACTCAAACCAACGGATGGGGCTAAAAGGCTTATGGCCGCCAAGCTAAAGTTTTTGAAAATTCAACCCCTGAAGGGATAGTGGGATAACAAAATAAAATAGATGTCACGCGAGCATAGCTGCGGGCGCCCTATAGTTGTAGAGATATGCTCACTTTGGATACAAATATGGTATAAATACCTTTTATTTATAAACCAAATCTATTTTTTATATAAAAGAAAATATTCATGGTTTTCACCTTAAATTAAATTTCATGTGCCATCCCTATATTAAAATATATTTTGTTTAGCTTTAATAATATGTTATCATATTATGTGTATTTTGATATGAATGTGCTGCATAAATATATTTTTTTTCGGAATTTTATGTAAATATTTGAAGGATTATAGGAAGGGAAAACCAAACAAATAACTACTTATTATGAATATGTTTTATATATTTTATTAAATTTCTTCATTTAATTACCAGAGGAAGATTTTGAATTAAGAATTGCCATAAAAAATTAAATTAAGAACATAGTTGCCTTTTTGAAAAACAATGTTATATTGTGTGAGACACATTTTCTTTACGAAAAAAAAAATTCGGGTGGACAAAATACGTGTACAATTGTACAAACTCAAAGTACAATAAACATGTCGATAAATAACTTCAATAAATTTGTTATTTTATTACATGTGGCTTTTGAAGTCAGACTTTCGGAGACCAAATTTTCCCTTTTCGTGTTTTAAGAATTTAATGTAGGTTAAGTACATTTTATTTCACTTCACTGTCTTATTTTTTTGTAGAGATACATAACATATTTTTAAATCATTTTTATGTAATATGAGAAGCAAAATCAATTTATATGTTGGTATAGGTACTACATATATTAGGACATTTCGTTTTAAAGTTCTCGAGCGCTTTTGACTTTTGAGGCATTTTGAACCATATTTTAATTCTCCAGGCTAGGTTTTCATTTAATTCAATAATTTGACTTTCATATTTAATGCATATCACAAGAAAATATTAAACTATTAAGTAGTAGGCTTTGCGAAATGATGATAAATTCTTAGTTTTAATAAATTTTAATACAGTCATTATAATGTTATAAATATAGATTTTAAAATATTCAACTTTGCAGTAGTCTGTTACTTTGTAAACTAGGAGTAGATATTAGGTATATCCTTAAAAAAACTGGAACCTATTTACCAAGCCAAAGGATATAAATATAAATAAAATATCCAAAATGTTAATAAAATATATCGAAAAATGTCATGCCGTATATCTGCTACAGTTGAATCGCTATCTGTACAGCGATCATGAATAAAGAATTTTATGTAACAGCATTGGCAACATTTTTACAGCAATAGTCCAAATTGAATTAAACAAAAATGTGCATCAGTTTTGTGGTAATGTTAATATATTATACATAGATATTAATTAATACTTGATATTAAAAGTTAAAATTAATGAACGTCTGGTACCTAAGTAATAATATTTTATTCTTACACACCAACAACATTCTACCTAAATCTTGTCTTTACTGTTTTGGTTATTGTATACAATTTAAGAATCGTGTTTGTTGTTATCCTCTTATTTGTACATATTTTAATTTTAATGCTTATTTTTGCTTTAATTAAGACTAAGTTAACTAGATTTATAATACAAAGGGTGGAATGGATTACAACTTGTATTTCAGCACCTATTTTTTTTTTAAGATATTACCTAGTGTAAAAATAATAATTTATGTTGTTCATGTCTTTTTTAATTCACATAATCATGCCGAAACTGATAGATAGATAGATTATACCCAGGAATAACACATAGGCATATAACATATTTTTATCCCAGAGAAATTAAAATTCCCACAGATCAAAATCTAATAAGAAAAATTGTCTGAGCAGACTAATTGCTTATGTAAAAGGCAAATCATTTCAGTAATTTACGATTATTATAATAAATTATATGGCGCTTTTAAAATAGATGCGATTAAATTGTGTAGGAACTTGAAATTTTGATTTATTAGTACATTTTCGAAATAGTTATGAATTTAAATTATGAAAAAAAAGTCGTGGGCAATATGTTATGAAATTTTGTTTTTGCCACAAAGAGTGTTAAGTACCTCACCTCAAAACAAAAAAAATATACAGGGCGTCCCACGGCGATGCCACATGGAGGGGAAGTGCCCTAAATATTGTAGATAGAGCATTTCACTGAAAGAAGACTTCATTTCAGTTTCAAAAACAATTTAGACTGCATTCATAGATTATTGAAAATTTGACTGGTTGAACCGGGAGTCGAACCCGCTATACAAGAAAAAAAATACCTGTAGTTTTATCATACTGATCTAAAGGCCTCACAATAAGAATTGTTTTTTGCGAAATAACATCAGAAATAAAAGGAAAACCCTGAATTTCAACATTTTATTACAAATTTTTATTTGTACCTATGCGCCTTTTGTCTCCAAATTCATTCATTTTATTTATCAAATGCTCAAAATATGGACATATTTTGAGAATTTGATAAATAAAATGAATTCTGTTGACTACAAAATTAATTTATTGTTCTGTTGTACTTTAACATGATACTACTGCCGATGCGGGCAATAGCGGAACTTTAAAGATATTAGAAGTAAATTTTTGCAATATAAATTGTATAGCTGTGTTAATAAGGTTGACTTTAATCTAAATATATAAAAGAAGATACTGACTGACTCATTCACTGACATATCAACGCACAGCCCAAACCGCTGGGTCTAGAGACTTCAAATTTGGCACACAGGTTCCTTATGAGGTCTAGGGGTGCACTAAGAAAGGATTTTTCAAAATTCCCCCCTAAAGGGGTGAAACGGGGCTCCAAAGTTCGTATTTTACCAAGCTTCAAACTCCTTCACGCCAAAACTACTGAACCGATTTGGCTCAAATTTGATGATAAATTGCATCTTGGATTAACACATAAGCTACTTTTCATCCCGGGAAAATCCATGGTTCCCGTGGGACTAGTTAAAAACTGAAATTCACGCGGAAAAAAATCTTCACGCTGCAAGTACAAGACCGATTTGGCTGAAATTGGGAATGGAGATAGATGATATCCTGGGTTAATATAAAGGCTACTTTTTATCCCGGAAAAATCCATGGTTTTCGCGGGAAAACTGAAAAATTGATATTCACGCGCGAAAAATACTACTTGACGCTGCACTTACTGAACTGATATGACTGAAATTCGGAAAGGAGATAGATTTTATCCTGGATTAATACATAGGCTACTTTTCATCCCGGAAAATTTCATGGTTTCCATGATAATAGTGATAGATAATATGCCTTCATGCCGTAATATTACTGAACTGATTTGGAATAGAGATAGATTATATTCTGGATTAAAATCAATGGTTATTTCTCCCGCGTGAATATTTGTTTTTCACTATTCCAGCGGGAGAAATACTCATTCACGCTGCAACTATTGAAATTTTTGACTGAAAGTTAAAATGGAGATAGATTTCGCTATAAATTAACACAAAGGTTACTTTTTATTCCGGAAAATCGATGGTTCCCGTGAGAATAGGGAAAACTAAAATTTACGCGGGCGAAGCCGCGGGTATCTGCTAGTGGAACACATTTTGAAAATCACGTCATTTTTTTGACCAATCTTAAGTGAAGGATTATGGTGTGCGTGACTTGGAAATATGTGAGTTTAGCAACACTGGTTTCCAAAATCGGCATCATAGTAACTCTATTAGTAAATATAAAGTTATTCTTTGCTCTCATGGTCTTCCTTTTATTTCTGACACTATGTTATTGTGTAAAAAATAATCCCTATGATGAAGCCTTTTGTTTGGCATAACAAAACTAAAGGTAAATTTATTTTCACATATAGCGGGTCCGAGTTACGGCTCAACCAGTCATTTTTTTTAAAATCTATAAATGCAGTTTAAATTGTTTTTGAATTTGAAATGAAGTCTTCTTTCAGTAAAATGCTCTAACTACAATATTTAAGTCACTTCCCCTCCAATCTCCATGTGGCATCACCGTGGGACACCCTGTATATACTTACATAGTTCAAAACTAACATAAACTACCAGTGCAAACCGCAAATAATACTACAGTCATTACTTTTTAGGGTAGTATCATGTCTTTATTAGTTTGCTTGCCATGGTTGAGGGTTGCCAAGAATCTGTTTTCCAAGAAAATCTAATGAAAAGTTCGAGTTACATAAGTACATAATATATTATTATTATTTAGATTTTTTTATTAAAAATTTTAATTATAAATACCTACTCTATTTGAACTTGAGCTAACTAATCTTTAGACCTGTTTTTATTAGAACACAGATAAATACATTATGTATGCTATTGGTAACCCTTGAATATTAATTGTTGTGATATACTTTCAAAAACAATAATTTATAAACTGGTGTCTATTCTATAGTACAAATCATAATCTAAGGTCTATAAATACTTTTCACAATTTTCCTGGAGAAGAGAAAATGATTTAATAATCAAATATTAGATTTTGTAATACAAAGAATGAGCACCAATATTATTTTTATGTACATTCTCTTTTCAATAGAAGAAAACTATTCTGCGATCCAACAGGCTGTGCTTATTTGTATAAAGATTAAGTTTTGCATTGTTTTCTTAAGTTTGTGTTATAAATTAAAATTATAATTTCGTGTTATATTAAATGTACTGTAAATGTTATTTTTTTAATTAATCAGATTGTTTATGAATATAATAAATAAATAAAGCTAAATAAGTACATTAATTGTTTTATTCATCAAATGTACAAGTTTGAATTGAGTATGCTATTGATTTTTGGACTACAGACACCGTCAATAATTTTCAAATTCTCCAATAGTTTTTGTATTTCATCAGTTTGGTACTCTTCAGTGTGTTCAATATAACACACAATTGTAGCAGCTGGTAACTCCAAATGTTCTCTCAGACAAGTTACTGAAACAAATAAAAGCAAATTGATGACCACTATTTGAACCTCCGCTCAATATCTTAAATTGAAATTTTCAGTTGGAAATAGGCCGAAAATTTTATAAATTGAGAAAAATTTGAACACTTATACAATATGTACTAATACTAACTAAATGTTCAAATGTCTCGTGAACTGAAAAAATAAATAAGAAACAAAGATTTCCGCTGGCAATGTTATGTCCATGTCCTCATATAGATTAGAATGCAGAAAATAGAATTGCAAAAGTGTACAAGCTATTCCTATTTACTAAGTAGCTTACATGTCTTTTTGCATTGCTTTCAGAAGTCAACTTGCTGCAAGTTTTATTGCTAAAATCTAAACCCCACCGAATGCAATAAAGAATGGAACAGAGAAACCTTAAATTAAATCCTGGCATTTGTAAATTATGTTTATCCTAAGATTCTCACCTTATTAAGTCGAAACTGAAGAAGAACATTATGGGATTTGAAGGACTTTCTGACAGAATTGCGGTAGTTCACTTAAAACTTCCGGGTTACAAAAAAACCTGGGCCATCTTTCAAATATACGCTCCAACAGAACGAGCGGGAAAATCAGACATAGAATATTTCTATGAGAGTATCTCAGAAGCAATAAAGCCGCACTACAACAATAACATAATAATCATGGGCGACTTTAACGCACAGGTCGGAGAAAGGCAAATTGGAGAAGAAACCTCAATCGGGAAGTTTGGGCATGGCAAAAGAAGCCAAAATGGACAGAAACTAGTAGAATTCATGATGGAAAATAACCTTATTTTAATGAACTCACGTTTTTACAAAAAAACTAAAAGCAAATGGACGTGGTCCTCCCCAGGTGCAAAATTCAAAACCGAAATTGACTTTATTATAACCAACAAAGCAAACGCGTTCACAGATACCAACGTAGTCAAAAACCTCAATTTTAACACAGACCACCGCATGGTAAGAAGCTGCTTGAGCCTAAACCAACCCAAAAGATCCAGAAAGAACCTAGTAAACAATAACAAGCAGTATCAAATATCAGAGCACAGTCATTCCATTGATTCCCGCACAACAGAATCACTCAAAGAAATTATTACCTCCGACGCAGAAACTGAGATTAAATACAGAAGATTACAAAACAAACTGAAAGAGATGCTAGTCAGCAAACCCAGAAGCAAAGAAAGTTATTTAAGCAAAGCGACACTAGAACTATTAGACGAAAGAAGGAAACTAATATCAAAGAAAGGAGACAAAGAAAGACGTCAAAAAATTGCAAACCTTAGCAAGGAAATTAAGGAGAATATGAGGAAAGACCGCAAGGAAAAAAGAATTAGAGTTTTGGAAGAAAATATAAAAAGAACAGGAGGAACAAAAAAGGCTATGAAACAACTAAGCGAACATGGGAAAGAATGGATATCGAAACTAAAGCAACGTGGATCTTACATAACTAATCGACCTTCAATACAGAAACTAGCTACAGACTATTACCGCCTATTGTATTCTGATAAATTCGACTCCGTGTTGACTACAATTTCGGAAGTAAACGAAGCAAAAGAAAACAAACTAGACGAAGTGCCAGAAATTCTTGCCTCAGAAGTAATCAAGGCAATAAAATCTCAAAAACTCGAGAAAGCCCCAGGGCCGGACAAGATACCTAATGAAATGCTCAAAGGAACCTTAGAGGAAATCAGTCCTGTGTTGGCAAAACTTTTCAATGAAATCTTACAAACAAGGCAAATCCCAGAAGAATGGACAGAGTGTCATATAATTCTATTACATAAAAAAGGCCCCAGAGACGATATTGGGAACTATAGGCCAATTTCTCTAATATCAAACATATATAAAGTATTTGCTAAAGTGATCCTGGAAAGAATATCATTAACACTCAACGAAAGCCAACCCGTAGAGCAGGCTGGATTCAGAAAAGACTTCAGCACAGTAGATCACATTCACACAATAAAACAGTTGATACAGAAGTACAACGAATACAATAAACAAATCTACTTGGCGTTTATAGATTACTCAAAGGCATTCGATAGCCTCAGGCACCAATACATATGGCAGAGTCTTAAACAACAAGGGGTCCAGAGCAACTATATAGAAATACTTAAGAGTATATACAAATTTAGCAAGGCCAGTATTAAACTTGAATCAACAGGAGAATCATTTCCTATCGAAAAGGGCGTACGCCAAGGCGATCCTCTCTCCCCTACGTTATTTAACGCTGTACTCGAGCACATCTTTAGACAGCTAAACTGGGACCACTTAGGTCTAAACATAAATGGAGCTCGCCTAAACCACCTAAGATTTGCTGATGATCTGGTGCTTCTTGAAGAGAATCCAGCAACAATAGAACAAATGATGCAGAGCCTAGCAAATATAAGTAGAGAAGTTGGTCTAGAAATCAATGCTAGTAAAACAAAATTGATGACAAACTCAAGGGAAATAGATGTAATGGTAGATGGCAACAAGATCGAATTTGTCAAAGAATATATTTACTTAGGACAGATAATATCCCCTTCAGATGATATGACAAAGGAAATAAACAGGCGAATAGCCCAAGGATGGAGAAAATACTGGTCATTGAAGGAAATTGTGAAAAGCAAGGATCTAGGCAATCACATAAAAAAGAAAACATTCGAGACTTGTATTTTACCAGTTCTTACTTATGGTTGTGAAACTTGGTCAATAACACTCCACCACAGGGAAAGGCTAGCAAAATGCCAACGTGCTATGGAAAGAAGCATGCTAGGGTTAAAAATAAAAGACAGAGTCAGGAATGTAGACATAAGATCAAGAACAAAACTTGCAGACATTCTTAATCGGATAGACATCCAAAAATGGAGATGGGCAGGACATATGCTACGCCACCCCATTAACAAATGGAGCAAGCAAGTCACCCTCTGGCAGCCTAGAGACGGCAAAAGAAATAGGGGCCGTCAAATCAAAAGGTGGGAGGATGACTTGCGGCTGACAGCAGGACCATACTGGATGAGAGTGGCAAGAGACCGGACACATTGGAGAGAGCTGGAGGAGGCCTATGCCAAAAGGCACACCGAACTTAGGGACCTTTTGTAACCCTGAGTTTAGGAATAAAAGGCTATATTATTATTATTATTATTATTATAAGATTCTCACATGAATTATAAGAAATCTTAAATAAATTGTTATTCATCAAACAGATATTAAATATACAAACAGTAGTGTGAAACCCTACCCCTAGTGGGTAGGGACCCATGGGAGTCAAAACTGTATTACAGGAGACTAAATGCATATTGCAGGCTTCGAGCCAGAGGGGTCTATAAGCCATTACCCATACTTTTCAGGAGACAAAAAAATTTCAATTAAAGAGATTCATTAAATAAGCACTTATTAGGTTTTCTTTGTCTTCTGTAAAGTAAAGGTATTGCTTATACACCCTTCCTTGAAGCCCGCAATATGGAGAGAGCCTATAGAAAGTAAAAAAAGCAATGGTAAACAGGAAATGTCTATTTACCTCCTGCAGCAACTCCTGATACAATATTAGGCTGTTCTAGCTTTTTAAATTTAAAATCCTGTTTCTGTGCTCTTGCAGAAGTGATTAACTTTCTTATAATTAAAGGCGAAAATTCTTGACTTGCAGTTTGGTATTCCAAAAGTGGCTTTGTCTGTATGGTTATTACATCATTGCTTTTATACAAAAGTGGTCTCATCAACTCTACAATCTCACTGCTCTGTAGTAGATTGTAATCTTTGATAGAACAGACATATTTATTTGATGACAATTCAAACAAATTCAAATTTACATCCGGTACAGAGTTTTTTAACACTAAATTTGTCTGAGAGTGTGTTATACATTCTGATATGAATTTGCCTTCTAAAATAAAGAGTACATCAATTTTCTCTGCTATATTTAAGGGTACTCGCCATTGTAATCTGCAAAAGGAAACATGATTTCATTTTAGAGTAACGCTTCATGAGTCTCAGGATCTAAGGATATTATATTTTATTTACTTACGGTGTTAAATTGCCGTCGACCAACTCGTCGTCCCAGTCTTCCCAGGAAGACCTACTGACCGGTTCAACAATCTCACCAAACGTACCCATATTCAGAAACTTTTTTTATGAAACAAATACAAGAAAACTTTATAGTAAGTAGGTACAAGTTTTGGTATCTTCAAACATGTACATATGTTATGTAAGAAGTTATTTTAATATATTTTTAGTATGGTAATTTTGAACTTGAATTGGAGTATTAAAATGTCTACAAAATAACAATTACCTACAATTTTGAAAATTCAAAATTGAGATTACCAATCTACAATCATAGACAACCCCAGCAGAGATTGAAGATTCAGATTACAATGATTTTTCAAAAAATAGACAGCTAACCACAGAACACTACCTATACTCTCTATTTTTTTTTTTTAATAACTGGCTTTACGGCTCTGGGTTCCAGCCCTTCTGAGCCTCTATACTCTCTAGCGCAGCTAACACCACAGACCATAAAGCAGAGCTAACACCATAGAGTATATTGAATTCTAACACCACAGAACACATATACTCCGGGCTAACCTCCGCCAGGAGTATATGTATTCTGTGGGGCTAAGTAGGTATATGTGTTCTGTGCACACACAGTCCACAGAGAGAAACTGAGAAACGCGATTCGCGAAATTGTTGACATTTTACTTCTGCAAACATTAAAATTTGAGAATATCCTAAAAAAAAATTGTAAGGAAACCTTAAGTAAGAATAGGTATTATGAAGTGTATCGCTTGTTGATAGTTATTTGAAATAACTAATTTATAGGCAATGATGTTGAAGGTGGGCAACTGTTTATTTTAATTTTTTATTTTCGCTAATTAATGGTTTCTGTATAATATTGTTCACTTTTTTCTAGGATAAAGGACAAGTTACTTTCGAGGACAAATGGCCATCAATGCGCCCTATAGTGTTGAAGTTACTAAAGCAAGAAACTGTAACCCAAACAGAGTGGCAAGATCTTTTCGGCGCAGTGCATTCAGTGTGTCTGTGGGATGAACGGGGGCCTTATAAAGTCAGGGATGCCCTTCAGCAGGACATCATGATGTATATCAAGCAGGCGCAAGCTCGAGTGCTCGCTCAGCGGGAGGACCAAGCGCTCCTTAAGGCTTACATAGCTGAATGGGGGAAGTTTTTCACTCAGTGTAATTATTTGCCCACACCATTCCGCCAGTTGGAGAGTTCCATTAACAATATCAGCAAGGTAACGAGCTCGAACGCATCGAATTCTCAAAAAAAGAATAACAACAATAACATAGAGGAGAGTTTAGTGAGAAAGCTAATGTTAGACTCATGGAACCAAAGCATTTTCATGGACATCAAGCAAAGGCTGCAAGATTCTGCCATGAAGCTGGTTCAGGCCGAACGCAATGGTGAATCCTTTGACTCCCAGCTGGTTATAGGGGTTCGGGAGTCATATGGTAAGTAAAATTATTGTCTATGTTTTGCAATCCCTAGTGTGTCAAATGATTTATATTTGAAAATATTGTCAAAATTGATTTTATTACAAGTATGCTTGCATTGCCACTATTGTTAAATCAGTCTGGTGTTGAAAATGAGATTCAAAGGTTCTGATGGGAAGCTTCACTCTGACCCTACTCTGATTGTTGATCAGTGGAATACTGCCTGGTGTATACTGATTGTGATTAACCAGTAAATCAAGACATTTTAGAAGGCTAGAGTTATGCCTTCTAGAATGTCTTGATTTACTGGTTGTGTTGTTTGTTGTTGTGTCATCTTATTCAGATCCCAAAACATGAGTTCAGTGTTCACATTATTTTAGTGTTACTCTTTATTCAGGTTATTGTCGAAGTTTTCACATTGAGTTTGTAATAACATTGCTTTTATTGAGGTTATTTATCCTATCTTCAGAGGCCATGGCTAATATTATGTATGCCATTATTTTGCTCACATGTACAAATTTTAAAGTAATTTTAATGATTTAATTGTAATGGTAACTTTAATTCTTTTTGCAGTTAATTTATGCTCAAATTCCATTGACAAACTTCAAATATACCGAGAGAACTTTGAGGCTGCTTACATGCAAGCGACAGAAGAGTTCTACAAGTTGAAGGCGAATGAACATTTACTCTCAAACGGTGTTCAGTCCTACATGAGGTATGCTGATCAACGGCTCAAGGAGGAGGAAGCTCGGGCCCATCGGTATCTGGAACCTGGCAGCGGAAGTGTGGCTGCATTGACTCAGTGTTGTGAAAGAGTTCTGATCGGAGAGCATCTGCCTACATTGCTGGCAGAAAGTGCACCACTCATAAAAGCTGGAGAAACAGAGAAACTGCAGCTGATGTTTCGTCTTCTAGACAGAGTTCCTGAAGGTGTTACGCCAATATTAAGAGATTTGGAAGCTCATATTGTATCAGCAGGATTAGCGGACATGGTTGCTTCGGCTGACATAATAACGTCAGACTCTGAGAAATATGTAGAGCGACTACTAGATCTGTTCAAGAGATTCAGCACTCTAGTGAAAGATGCTTTTCTGGACGATCCAAGGTTTTTGACTGCTAGGGACAAGGCTTACAAGTGTGTAGTGAACGACACTACTGTATTTAAATTGGAATTGCCTTCCTCAGCCCTTTTACGTGGCAGTAAGGGCACAGCACCTGAAAGCAAATGTCCCGAACTGCTCGCTAACTACTGTGATATGCTGTTACGCAAAACTCCTCTGAGCAAACGTTTGACTACTGAGCAAATAGAGTCTAGGTTAAGAGATGTCCTGCTTGTGCTGAAGTACATTGAAAATAAGGACGTCTTCATGAGATACCACAAAGCACACCTCACTCGAAGGTTAATATTGGACTCCAGTGCAGATTCTGAGAAGGAGGAAGACATGGTGGAGTGGCTGCGCGAAGTTGGCATGCCCGCTGATTACGTCAATAAGTTGGCTCGCATGTTTCAAGATATCAAAGTCAGTGAAGACCTTAACACTCAGTTTAGAGGAGAAACAACTAGGCATGATGCTATTAACATTAAGATACTTAACGCTGGTGCGTGGGCTCGGGGCTCAGAGAGGGTCACTGTTAGTCTTCCTCTAGAATTAGAAGATTATATTCCAGAAGTAGAAGACTTTTATAAGAAGAAACACTCGGGCAGGAAGTTGCAATGGTATCACCATATGAGTAATGGAACGATTACATTTGCCAATTCAGTTGGCAGATTTGATTTGGATGTTACAACATTCCAAATGGCTGTATTGTTTGCCTGGAACCAGAGGCCAATGGATAAAGTGACATATGAGAACTTGAGGCTGGCCACAGAGTTGCCTGATCCAGAATTGAGGCGGACTCTATGGTCACTGGTTGCTTTTCCTAAACTCAAAAGACAGTTGCTATGTTATGAACCTGTTGTGCAAAATCCCAAGGATTTTTCAGAAAACACAACCTTTTGGGTAAATCAGGAGTTTGCTCTCATTAAGAATGGCAAGCCACAGCGAAGGGGAAAGATTAATTTAATTGGAAGGCTCCAACTTAGTACTGAACGCTCGCAGCTAGAAGACAATCATTCCATTGTGCAACTAAGAATCTTAAGAACCCAAGAAGCTATAATAAAAATCTTGAAGATGCGAAAACGGATCACAAATACTGCGCTTCAGGTAATTTATCGCACTTTATTTACTTTCAAAAGAAAAAATTGTTTAGTAACCTTTAGTTAAAATAGTAAAAAAAATCGTGTGTTGTGGGGTACAACACACTCTGTAGGAACCAAAGTTCACCCATTGCTCGATAGATGGCGCTTTCAATTAGCTCGCACTAATTAGTTCAATACAGTTAGAGAAACTTTCATTCTAGATTTTAGAGTTTTTTTTTGTAGATAAGTTCTGTAGCTAATTGAAGAAAACGAGGCCTTAAGTACATGATTGTCGGTCCGCCACTTAAGGAAATTTTTGTAAGGTACTGTTAAAGCTATCAAAATGAAATTACCAAATACTGATAGTATAGGATCCCGATATACAACGACCTTCACCGAGATGCTTATTTGATGAAACATATTTTATATGTAATTTAGTATATCATTAAGTACATTGCATATGGGTTGTCAAACAAATTTCAGTCCAGGATATGATTAATTAATAATAAAAAAAATTTTTTTTTTCAAAATTTCACCGGTTTGATTATTAGACAAATTCTATACCAATCGAAAGTCTGAAGCCCATAGAATATGAAAACGTTGGGTTGTTTATTCTTTTCCGGTCACAACTCTCGGGTAGCCAGGTATAAACAGGTGCATCGATTCAGCATTTTGCACCGGTCTGATTATTGAATTAAAATTAAATGAAAATAAATATTATTTCATTCTGAACACGATGGTATAAAGCTGCCTGCGAAAAATCAGTCCAGAATTCCGGTTGTCGAATTTTGAAAAGTGAAATATTACATAGAAATGTTACATTTTTTAGGCCTAACCTTGCGTTTTTTAGAGGACGCAATTTTTGATGTGTAGTGGGGGTCAGTGTAAAGCTAAAACCAAGTTTGTGGGGTCGCCACCCTTGTCCACCACAGCCGCCATCTTGAAAATAGGGGTTGAAATGGTTTTTACGATATATCTTCTAAACTATTTGTTTGATAAAAAAAAATTGTTAACATTTTTTGTTACAAATTAAATTCTCTACAACTTTGATCCAGTAACTTTTGGTCCAGTAACTATAAATAAAAAAGTTATAAGTGAAAATGTTCAGAAATTCGAGATTTTTTTTATATATTTTTAAGTAATTTTTATTAATAATATTAATAATATTGCAAAATTTGTGATTTAAAAAATTATAATAACAAAAAAAAAACAACTGATGACACATTATTAGTACGTACACGTACAATATACGTATAGTTAAGAGTACTGAAAAATAGTACTCACTTCGGAGCGCTGTAAAACCTTAGCTATTGACTTAATGAAAAAATGTTGTGAATAAAAGTTGTTCCTCAAAAAACGATCTACAAAAATGGTCTGATATGATTTTTTCGTAAAATGATTAAAAAAAGTTATATAAAAAAATCTCGAATTTCTGAACATTTTCACTTATAACTTTTTTATTTATAGTTACTGGATCAAAGTTGTAGAGAATTTAATTTGTAACAAAAAATGTTAACAATTTTTTTTTATCAAACAAATAGTTTAGAAGATATATCGTAAAAACCATTTCAACCCCTATTTTCAAGATGGCGGCTGTGGTGGACAAGGGTGGCGACCCCACAAACTTGGTTTTAGCTTTACACTGACCCCCACTACACATCAAAAATTGCGTCCTCTGAAAAACGCAAGGTTAGGCCTAAAAAATGTAACATTTCTATGTAATATTTCACTTTTCAAAATTCGACAACCGGAATTCTGGACTGATTTTTCGCAGGCAGCTTTATACCATCGTGTTCAGAATGAAATAATCTTTATTTTCATTTAATTTTAATTCAATAATCAGACCGGTGCAAAATGCTGAATCGATGCACCTGTTTATACCTGGCTACCCGAGAGTTGTGACCGGAAAAGAATAAACAACCCAACGTTTTCATATTCTATGGGCTTCAGACTTTCGATTGGTATAGAATTTGTCTAATAATCAAACCGGTGAAATTTTGAAAAAAAAATTTTTTTTTAATTATTAATTAATCATATCCTGGACTGAAATTTGTTTGACAACCCATATGCAATGTACTTATTGATATACTAAATTACATATAAAATATGTTTCATCAAATAAGCATCTCGGTGAAGGTCGTTGTATATCGGGATCTTAGGCTATGAAGTTAGAAAATTATATGTATTAAAAATCAATATATTTAATATTTAGGAACCAGTTAGGTCGTTTTTGTAAGCTTTTTTCTAGTTTATTTTTCTTTGGTCTCAAATGGCAGTCCAATGAACAGAATAGGTTGTAATCATGGCTATTATATCATCAAATAATACAAAGAAAAATAAAGCTCTTATGATCTTGAATGATGGTACGCCCCCAGAATCGCGAGTCGTACTCGCATTTGGCCAGTTTTCTTTTATTATTATTTGCAACTCACCAATAGATGGCAGCAGGAGTTTACTCCAATAGTTTTCCTTTATCGCCAATTTATATTTTTTTTTGGTAAATACGACATCTTCTAAAATGAATCCTAGCTAGATCAATTTATCGCCCCCAAAACCCCCTGTAAACTAAATTTCATGAAAATCGTTTGAGCCGTTTCCGAGATCCAGATTATATAGAAATATATATACATATATACAAGAATTGCTCGTTTAAAGGTGTAACTCGTTTAAAGGTATAAATATATAGGATGTGTTATATTTACTTTGTTACAGAGTGAACTCGTTGAAATTTTGAAGAACATGTTCCTGCCTTCAAAGAAGATGATAAAAGAACAATTGGAATGGCTCATCGAACACAAGTACATGCGCCGCGACGACGAGGACATCAACACCTTTATATATATGGCCTAACTCAATCTCTAATGTAAATGATCATGAAATAAATTATTTACTCAAAATCAGTTAGTTTTGTAGCAATTGACATATGCACTGGATAGAGCAGAGGGCGCGAAAATAATGTGGTCGATTCTGTTGTGCAAAATTTCTAAACTAAACTAATTTAAAATAGTGCTGTCCTTTTCCATAGCGAGCAGTTTAAAAAGGACAGCACGAGTTTAATTTAGAGATTTTGCTCAACAGAATCGACCACATTTTCACCACTTTCCCGGTGCCTAAAATGCTTGTTTTGTTACAGCAGTAAGGCCATAATATAGTTGCCCAGCCATGTATAGAATTTTGACAGATAGCGCTACTGTTTGCTTGTACGAAAAAGGTTGACGAAAATAGCTCGGATGCCTATTCTGAGGTTAGTATATTCCACATAAAGTCATTCCTTGCTCTGTGGTATAATCGGTGGTGAAAACCCAATTGCGGCTTTGTATTATGCATGCAAGCATATAAATAAATAATAAATAAATAAATATATACAGGGCATTTTACACATCGCAATCTAGCCCCAAAGTAAGCGATAGCTTGTGTTATGGGTACTAGATAACTGATAAATATACATACATACTAATATACATAAATATAATATACTGAAAAACACCCAGACACTGGAAAACATTCATGCTCATTACACAAACATTTACCAGTAGTGGGAATCGAACCCACGACCTCCGGCGCAGACGGCAGGTTCGCTACCACTACGCCATTCGGTCGTCAAACATGATTGCAATAAAAAAAAATGCAGATAATGAAATACTACAATCTACAGTAAAATATCATTAATGTTATGACAGTAGGGTTTTTATTTAAATATAATATTATGAGACGTACAATATAAAATGTTAACAATTTTCTCAATTCTTGCCAGGTTCAATAGTTTCACCGCCTTGAATCTGACCCCAACCGATTAACCTGTAACAATAAACATAAAATTTGGTTATGTACAGAAAGGTTATTGGGTAAAGCACTTATACAGTTTGACAATAACCTACTTATGTTATTACTTTGAATTTCTCTTTTTACTAAACAGTCTGTAACACAAAAGTTCTGATTTTATTATACTGATTGTAATGAAATTTTTTAAAAATATCTCGGGTGATCAATAGAATTCCGAAAATCTTTGTCTAGATTATTAAAAAGAAACTCCATGTAAAATTTCAGCTTTCTAAACCTCGACCTAGGGTTTTAACGACCTACTAGGTCGCGGGTTCGGTTCCCGTCATTCAATAGTATGATCTAAATTCTATCTAAGGTCAGACAAATTTTCATACAATGTCAGTATGAAAATTTTAAAACAAAATTACAATAATACTGCTATAAGGTATACTCGGTACGGCCCCAGATCATCGAATCGACGCGCGGACCCCAACATCAGTACTAATTTGTAGTGGGTAAAAAGGGGTTTGTCCTGTGTTGGACCTTGTCAACATTACAGCGGGGCTAGACAAAGTAACAGTCGTTTGGCGTTAACGACAGTAGACAAAAATGTATGGACAAACCACGTGACGAATGAAAACAAATGAAAGCAGAATTTACTCTATGCTTAGCGTTGTTCACTGTCGGCTGTCAATTGTCATGCGAAGTACGCTAAAGTTATCTACAACGTCTGCGAGAACGCCAGGGAGCGTTCAAATAGTCGTAGTCGATTTTCAAACACAGCGTGTTTTCCTCTATTCGGTCACGTGGTTTTTCAACAGTCACGTGGCTACTGTCGTTAACGCCAAACGACTGTTACTTTGTCTAGCCCCGCTGAACAGACGACCTCATGGTACAGAAGTGAGAAGATCCGCTCCGCAAAATGATTTAGTTAAAAAGCGACTCTAACGCTGACACAATAAAGTGAAATTCAATTCGGAAACATTGCAATCCATTTCTGCCACGTTACTTTATCTATCTCTTTCCGACTCGCTACAGGTACCCCGATTTAACCCGCTGTGCGGACGGTGAAAATGAAAATGAAAATGAAAAATCTTTATTTTCACATAGGCCCAATTAATAAGCTCTTATGAAAAGTCAAAACTCTACCGCCAGGTTCGGAAAGCAGGTTTGCACCGAGAAGAACTGGCAAGAAACTCGGCACTTGCTCTTTTCAAAAAAAAAAAATGTCATTATATACAATTTCTTAAATAATATCAATAATTAATACATAATTTTTAAGATATCTCGTGAAGAGATGGAAATATATCCCTATCATTCCAACAATTCTTGTCATTAAAGAATTCTTCAATAGTATAGTAACCCCGACTTATTAGATGTTTTTTGACAGTGACTTTAAACCTGTGTAAAGGTAAGTCCAAAACAGACTTCGGGATCATATTGTAGAAGCGTACACTCAACCCCACAAAGGACTTCTGTACTTTACGTAAACGGTGTGGTACTACAACTAACTTGTGTCCGCCATTTCTAATTGGACGGTTACTTACATCTATACGTTGCTTATAATTATTAATGTTTTGACGTACAAAGAGTAAGCAATTATAAATATATTGAGATGCCACTGTAAGAACACCTATTTCTTTAAATTTTTGGCGAAGAGATTCGCGTGGCTTCATTTTGTATATAGATCTAATTGCTCTCTTTTGCAATACGAATATAGTTTGAATCTCAGCAGCTTTGCCCCATAATAGAATACCATAGGACATAACACTGTGGAAATAGGCATAATAGACAAGCCTGGCTGTATCAATGTCTGTTAACTGCCTAATTTTTCTCACAGCATAGGCAGCTGAACTAAGTTTACCTGCCAGAGTCTCAATATGAGCGCCCCATTGTAGTTTATCGTCTAAGGTTACCCCCAGAAATACTGTAGAGTTTTCCATTTCCAGTGTTTCACCATTCACAATCACCTTTTTGTTGGTAGCTACGTTTTTTACGTTTGGTAGTGCGAACTCAATACACTTAGTCTTTTTTGAGTTTAAAAGTAAATTGTTAACAGTGAACCAATGCGATACATGCGCGATAGCATAATTTACGTCGTCAAAGTTGTCTTTACCTCTATCAGTTTTAAAAATCAAAGAAGTGTCATCAGCAAACAATACTATCTCGCAAATACCGTTTACATGGTGCGGCAAATCATTTATGTACACTAAAAATAGAAAAGGTCCCAATATTGAACCCTGTGGCACACCCATTATGGGGGAACAACCCTGCGACTTTATGTCATTTATGCATACCTTTTGTGTTCGATCACTTAGATAAGAGGCAACGAAATCAAGAGCTCTGTCTTTGATGCCGTAATGGCTAAGTTTAAATAGTAGTGTCTGATGTTCAACGCAATCAAAAGCCTTGGACAGGTCACAGAAGACTCCGATGGCATTCTGAGACTGTTCCCAGGCATCATAGATATGGCTTAAAAGCTTGGCACCTGCATCAGTTGTATTCCTACCCTTAGTAAAACCATACTGTTCGGAGTGAAGAATTTTGTTAGAATTAAAATGACTAAGGAGTTGGTCAAGAATGATTTTTTCAAATATCTTACTCAGAGTTGGTAAGATTGAAATAGGTCTATAGTTATTGAGGTCCTGTTTATCCCCAGATTTAAATAGTGGTATAAGTTTACTATGCTTCATTAAATTTGGAAAAATTCCTAGGTCGATACATTGGTTAAATAATACAGCCATATAAGGGGCAATGGAGTCAATTATGTTAAAAACTACTTGCACAGACATTCCCCAAAGGTCACCAGTTCTTTTAATTTTTATCAGGCGGGAGGTTTTTTTAATGTCTGCTGCAGTGACATGTTCAAATTTAAATAAGGCAGAGCACTCTTTCACGTGGTGCTATGTACTTGTAGCCTTTGTACCTACAGTGCGGGTGAAACCCCTCCTGTCTGTGGTTTAACCACTTATAAGGCTTTTAATGCCAGACGAACTCCGGTGTTAGTAAAGAACGTACCGCCAATGGTTTTCCACTCTCCTGCTGAGCGCCACTTTCTCCCCGATCTCTGTGCAGACGGGGCTCGTGAGGGCTATCTTCGCCAAGTCGGCCTTCGTGGCGATCACCTTGCCGCCCGTACTGAGTGAGCCGATGTTGACTAGCAGAGCCTGAAATAACAATCAATATTCATTAGGCGCTTATTATTCATCAGAATAGCGCCGACCACCAATGCTGTGGAAAGCAATGTTTTTTTTATATATAATTGATAGGCTTGCGCTTGACTACAATTAAGTCTGATGAACAGAAATGATGAGGTCTAGGATGGAGCGCGCTTGCCTAGAAAATGCCTATTCACTCTTCTCTTGAAGGCACCCAGATTGTATTTGGCTGGGAACACGGAAACTGGAAGGGTGTTCCACACCTTAGCGGTTCGTATAAGAAACGTAGAAGAAAAGCGTTTCGTCCGAGTACGCTGGACATCGACCACATAAGGATGCCACTTCTCTCGACGTCTCGCGGTTCTATGGTAGAAATGTAAGAGGTTTGTTACTAGTCTGAAGACTGGAAGATAATAATGCAACTGTGGTGTGCTGCTTCCACTTCGTGCGCTGTTGGAGGAGATTAACGTATTCGGTTGCAAAGCGCTTCCAAAAGTGCTGTTTTAGCGCCTCGATACGTTTATACCGATCCATGGCGCTGATGTTCACATCGCTCATGTGTGGACGAGGAATAGACAAAAGTGAGCGATGTGAACATCAGCGCCATGGATCCGTATTAACGTATCGACGTTTATACCGATCCATGGCGCTGATGTTCACATCGCTCATGTGTGGACGAGGAATAGACAAAAGTGAGCGATGATGTGAACATCAGCGCCATGGATCGGTATTAACGTATCGACGTTTATACCGATCCATGGTGCTGATGTTCACATCGCTCATGTGTGGACGAGGAATAGACAAAAGTGAGCGATGTGAACATCAGCGCCATGGATCGGTATTAACGTATCGACGTTTATACCGATGCATGGCGCTGATGTTCACATCGCTCATGTGTGGACGAGGAACAGACAAAAGTGAGCGATGTGAACATCAGCGCCATGGATCGGTATTAACGTATCGACGTTTATACCGATGCATGGCGCTGATGTTCACATCGCTCATGTGTGGACGAGGAACAGACAAAAGTGAGCGATGTGAACATCAGCGCCATGGATCGGTATTAACGTATCGACGTTTATACCGATGCATGGCGCTGATGTTCACATCGCTCATGTGTGGACGAGGAACAGACAAAAGTGAGCGATGTGAACATCAGCGCCATGGATCGGTATTAACGTATCGACGTTTATACCGATGCATGGCGCTGATGTTCACATCGCTCATGTGTGGACGAGGAACAGACAAAAGTGAGCGATGTGAACATCAGCGCCATGGATCCGTATTAACGTATCGACGTTTATACCGATCCATGGCGCTGATGTTCACATCGCTCATGTGTGGACGAGGAATAGACAAAAGTGAGCGATGATGTGAACATCAGCGCCATGGATCGGTATTAACGTATCGACGTTTATACCGATCCATGGTGCTGATGTTCACATCGCTCATGTGTGGACGAGGAATAGACAAAAGTGAGCGATGTGAACATCAGCGCCATGGATCGGTATTAACGTATCGACGTTTATACCGATGCATGGCGCTGATGTTCACATCGCTCATGTGTGGACGAGGAACAGACAAAAGTGAGCGATGTGAACATCAGCGCCATGGATCGGTATTAACGTATCGACGTTTATACCGATGCATGGCGCTGATGTTCACATCGCTCATGTGTGGACGAGGAATAGACAAAAGTGAGCGATGTGAACATCAGCGCCATGGATCGGTATTAACGTATCGACGTTTATACCGATGCATGGCGCTGATGTTCACATCGCTCATGTGTGGACGAGGAACAGACAAAAGTGAGCGATGTGAACATCAGCGCCATGGATCGGTTTAACGTATCGACGTTTATACCGATGCATGGCGCTGATGTTCACATCGCTCATGTGTGGACGAGGAATAGACAAAAGTGAGCGATGTGAACATCAGCGCCATGGATCGGTATTAACGTATCGACGTTTATACCGATCCATGGCGCTGATGTTCACATCGCTCATGTGTGGACGAGGAATAGACAAAAGTGAGCGATGATGTGAACATCAGCGCCATGGATCGGTATTAACGTATCGACGTTTATACCGATCCATGGCGCTGATGTTCACATCGCTCATGTGTGGACGAGGAACAGACAAAAGTGAGCGATGTGAACATCAGCGCCATGGATCGGTATTAACGTATCGACGTTTATACCGATGCATGGCGCTGATGTTCACATCGCTCATGTGTGGACGAGGAACAGACAAAAGTGAGCGATGTGAACATCAGCGCCATGGATCGGTATTAACGTATCGACGTTTATACCGATGCATGGCGCTGATGTTCACATCGCTCATGTGTGGACGAGGAACAGACAAAAGTGAGCGATGTGAACATCAGCGCCATGGATCGGTATTAACGTATCGACGTTTATACCGATGCATGGCGCTGATGTTCACATCGCTCATGTGTGGACGAGGAACAGACAAAAGTGAGCGATGTGAACATCAGCGCCATGGATCGGTATTAACATATCGACGTTTATACCGATGCATGGCGCTGATGTTCACATCGCTCATGTGTGGACGAGGAACAGACAAAAGTGAGCGATGTGAACATCAGCGCCATGGATCGGTATTTTGACTGACAAAACGGTTGTGGGATGATAGCATCGTCTCAAAACCAAAACAAACAGCTTATTTAAGCGATTCTTAGTGACCTGCAAATTGAAACGTCATGTATTTTGGATCTTAAATCTAAAATCGCTGTGAAGCAGAAACACGATTGGATAAAATTTTCTCAATAGAAAGTTCTCCCAAAAGTTGCTCCGTAATCTCCATTTTTTTTTTAATTTTTATCGGAAACTGCAATGGATGTAATTGTAATTTTATCCAAGTAGTAATAATATCCAATAACGCTCAGAACGGATTTTTGATAACTGGCTTAGTTTTTTAGTAATTAGGTAAAATCTCGTTTTTTATTAGCTTCCGCAACGCTGCATGTCGCACGCACCAACGTATATTATGTAGACGATAAGAAGGGGTTTCAAATATGGATACTTATAAGTAGTATTTATTTACTTTTACTATATTTACTTATTTATTTGCATACATGACCACATAACATTAACAGTCAAAATGCCCTGTCAGGGCGTAGCAAATAATACATTTTTCCCCACATAAAAGTCACTTTACACATTCATATAAAATAATTGTCTTTAAGTATTATTATTTCTGAGTGTCGCGACATAGAGGTCTTACTCTCTAGTTAAATAATGCTTACCTCGTTTCTCGTTAGCTTCTGCACCTTAGCAGCTTTCTTGTCTCCCTCGGTACGGACTCCGAGTAGGCGCTTGAGCAGATAGTATGACACTTCAAGCTTCACAAAGATGCCCGGCAACGCTCCCACTGCACCCAACACCTGGCGTGAAAACAGTATTGTGTTTCAACATTTACATGCTCAGTTAAACAAACTTCGAAAACGATTGCAATTATTTTGATTTTTTTAATGAATTTTTGCTATGTCGAAAATTAAAAGAATATTTGCTTCAGACTTCCAGTATAGACCAAGTGTAAGCCATGTGGTACGAATAGTTTTAAGGTGATAAGTTCGAGTAACACTGCCTCGAATGTATGATTCGTCACAAATCACAATAGACATTTACACATGACCCGACGTACCTCGTCATGTCAGATTACTGGTGTAAAAAATGTTTGTCTGACACCAGTAGTTAGACCACCATGTAGTTCGTCTTCTAGTCTTTCGTAACTGTATGGTAGTTCGTAGTAATTTTTCATAGTATGTTTGCAAAGAAGTAAAGGTGTTTATCTTTTTGATTAGTATTTTACACACTTATGAAATAAATACGAATCAAAAAGATAATTAGTTAAAAACGGCAATGTGTCATCTCTCGTTCGAAGCTTGCTTCATATGAAATTATGAGCCTTCGAAATTAGTTTGAAACTGTTCCGTTTCACATATAGATGGCGCTAGTCCTGCCTGAGGACCCAATAATACGAATCGAAAATTTCACCGCAGGGGTATATGGCTCGTATAGCTCAGCGGTCAGAGCACCCAGCCGCGAAAGCTGGGGGACGCGGGTTCAAATCCCGCTGCGAGTGAAAAAATTTTGATTCGTATTTAAATTTATAGGAGGTAAAGGTGATTTCACATTTACCTGTCCGACGAGCCTGTCCGCGCGGCACAGCGTGGGCTCGATCTTGGTGCCGACGCCGATGAGTCCGCCGGGCACCGCGAACTGCAGCTCGTTCTGCTCCGCGAACAGCGACACGATGCGCGAGAAGATCGGCCGGCACGTCAGCTTGCCGTCCGCGTCCTTGCTCACCAGCCCCGGCCGCACCTGTGCCAACGCGTTCAGAGTACTAACACGACAACTGGGAGAGGTAGCAAGTCCTAATGTAATAGTGGCTGGTTGAGGAGGAAACAGTTTCCTTGTTGGAAACAGTAAAGATGAGGAGTTTATTATGTGCTAGGCTATCGCTTATTGTTTTTACACACTGAGTACGATGATTCGTGACGCAGCACGCGTAAGCGGAAGAGAGGGAGGGCGGGAGGTTTGTTTTCACGTGTATAGTCTGCGTAAAAACGCGAAAGCAGTGACGTTTTTTAAATATTACATGACGTGCAGCCGACGCGTAACGTGTATCGTTAGGTAGGTCCAATGAGGGTGTCGCTATCAATGGTGTTTCGCGCGCACTTTTAAGCGGACGTGAAGTCCCGCATCGGCACAGGAATCGAGTTTGTACTGTACATCAGGCGAGGGACACCGACTCACCTCGATCTCCATGCCGACGGTGAGCACGCCCTGCAGGATGGAGCCACCGGCGACGCCGCCGCGCAGGTCGTCCACCTCGCAGCCCGGCTTGTTCACGTCGAACGAGCGGATCACGATCATCCGCGGCGGCGACGTGAAGCGCCGCATCGGCACAGGAATCGAGTTTCTACTGTACATCAGGCGAGGGACACCGACTCACCTCGATCTCCATGCCGACGGTGAGCACGCCCTGCAGGATGGAGCCACCGGCGACGCCGCCGCGCAGGTCGTCCACCTCGCAGCCCGGCTTGTTCACGTCGAACGAGCGGATCACGATCATCCGCGGCGGCGACGTGAAGCGCCGCATCGGCACAGGAATCGAGTTTCTACTGTACATCAGGCGAGGGACACCGACTCACCTCGATCTCCATGCCGACGGTGAGCACGCCCTGCAGGATGGAGCCACCGGCGACGCCGCTGCGCAGGTCGTCCACCTCGCAGCCCGGCTTGTTCACGTCGAACGAGCGGATCACGATCATCCGCGGCGGCGACGTGAAGCGCCGCATCGGCACAGGAATCGAGTTTCTACTGTACATCAGGCGAGGGACACCGACTCACCTCGATCTCCATGCCGACGGTGAGCACGCCCTGCAGGATGGAGCCACCGGCGACGCCGCCGCGCAGGTCGTCCACCTCGCAGCCCGGCTTGTTCACGTCGAACGAGCGGATCACGATCATCCGCGGCGGCGACGTGAAGCGCCGCATCGGCACAGGAATCGAGTTTCTACTGTACATCAGGCGAGGGACACCGACTCACCTCGATCTCCATGCCGACGGTGAGCACGCCCTGCAGGATGGAGCCACCGGCGACGCCGCCGCGCAGGTCGTCCACCTCGCAGCCCGGCTTGTTCACGTCGAACGAGCGGATCACGATCATCCGCGGCGGCGACGTGAAGCGCCGCATCGGCACAGGAATCGAGTTTCTACTGTACATCAGGCGAGGGACACCGACTCACCTCGATCTCCATGCCGACGGTGAGCACGCCCTGCAGGATGGAGCCACCGGCGACGCCGCCGCGCAGGTCGTCCACCTCGCAGCCCGGCTTGTTCACGTCGAACGAGCGGATCACGATCATCCGCGGCGGCGACGTGAAGCGCCGCATCGGCACAGGAATCGAGTTTCTACTGTACATCAGGCGAGGGACACCGACTCACCTCGATCTCCATGCCGACGGTGAGCACGCCCTGCAGGATGGAGCCACCGGCGACGCCGCTGCGCAGGTCGTCCACCTCGCAGCCCGGCTTGTTCACGTCGAACGAGCGGATCACGATCATCCGCGGCGGCGACGTGAAGCGCCGCATCGGCACAGGAATCGAGTTTCTACTGTACATCAGGCGAGGGACACCGACTCACCTCGATCTCCATGCCGACGGTGAGCACGCCCTGCAGGATGGAGCCACCGGCGACGCCGCCGCGCAGGTCGTCCACCTCGCAGCCCGGCTTGTTCACGTCGAACGAGCGGATCACGATCATCCGCGGCGGCGACGTGAAGCGCCGCATCGGCACAGGAATCGAGTTTCTACTGTACATCAGGCGAGGGACACCGACTCACCTCGATCTCCATGCCGACGGTGAGCACGCCCTGCAGGATGGAGCCACCGGCGACGCCGCCGCGCAGGTCGTCCACCTCGCAGCCCGGCTTGTTCACGTCGAACCAGCGGATCACGATCATCCGCGGCGGCGACGTGAAGCGCCGCATCGGCACAGGAATCGAGTTTCTACTGTACATCAGGCGAGGGACACCGACTCACCTCGATCTCCATGCCGACGGTGAGCACGCCCTGCAGGATGGAGCCACCGGCGACGCCGCCGCGCAGGTCGTCCACCTCGCAGCCCGGCTTGTTCACGTCGAACGAGCGGATCACGATCATCCGCGGCGGCGACGTGAAGCGCCGCATCGGCACAGGAATCGAGTTTCTACTGTACATCAGGCGAGGGACACCGACTCACCTCGATCTCCATGCCGACGGTGAGCACGCCCTGCAGGATGGAGCCACCGGCGACGCCGCCGCGCAGGTCGTCCACCTCGCAGCCCGGCTTGTTCACGTCGAACGAGCGGATCACGATCATCCGCGGCGGCGACGTGAAGCGCCGCATCGGCACAGGAATCGAGTTCCTACTGTACATCAGGCGAGGGACACCGACTCACCTCGATCTCCATGCCGACGGTGAGCACGCCCTGCAGGATGGAGCCACCGGCGACGCCGCCGCGCAGGTCGTCCACCTCGCAGCCCGGCTTGTTCACGTCGAACGAGCGGATCACGATCATCCGCGGCGGCGACGTGAAGCGCCGCATCGGCACAGGAATCGAGTTTCTACTGTACATCAGGCGAGGGACACCGACTCACCTCGATCTCCATGCCGACGGTGAGCACGCCCTGCAGGATGGAGCCACCGGCGACGCCGCCGCGCAGGTCGTCCACCTCGCAGCCCGGCTTGTTCACGTCGAACGAGCGGATCACGATCATCCGCGGCGGCGACGTGAAGCGCCGCATCGGCACAGGAATCGAGATTCTACTGTACATCAGGCGAGGGACACCGACTCACCTCGATCTCCATGCCGACGGTGAGCACGCCCTGCAGGATGGAGCCACCGGCGACGCCGCCGCGCAGGTCGTCCACCTCGCAGCCCGGCTTGTTCACGTCGAACGAGCGGATCACGATCATCCGCGGCAGCGACGTGAAGCGCCGCATCGGCACAGGAATCGAGTTTCTACTGTACATCAGGCGAGGGACACCGACTCACCTCGATCTCCATGCCGACGGTGAGCACGCCCTGCAGGATGGAGCCACCGGCGACGCCGCCGCGCAGGTCGTCCACCTCGCAGCCCGGCTTGTTCACGTCGAACGAGCGGATCACGATCATCCGCGGCGGCGACGTGAAGCGCCGCATCGGCACAGGAATCGAGTTTCTACTGTACATCAGGCGAGGGACACCGACTCACCTCGATCTCCATGCCGACGGTGAGCACGCCCTGCAGGATGGAGCCACCGGCGACGCCGCCGCGCAGGTCGTCCACCTCGCAGCCCGGCTTGTTCACGTCGAACGAGCGGATCACGATCATCCGCGGCGGCGACGTGAAGCGCCGCATCGGCACAGGAATCGAGTTTCTACTGTACATCAGGCGAGGGACACCGACTCACCTCGATCTCCATGCCGACGGTGAGCACGCCCTGCAGGATGGAGCCACCGGCGACGCCGCCGCGCAGGTCGTCCACCTCGCAGCCCGGCTTGTTCACGTCGAACGAGCGGATCACGATCATCCGCGGCGGCGACGTGAAGCGCCGCATCGGCACAGGAATCGAGTTTCTACTGTACATCAGGCGAGGGACACCGACTCACCTCGATCTCCATGCCGACGGTGAGCACGCCCTGCAGGATGGAGCCACCGGCGACGCCGCTGCGCAGGTCGTCCACCTCGCAGCCCGGCTTGTTCACGTCGAACGAGCGGATCACGATCATCCGCGGCGGCGACGTGAAGCGCCGCATCGGCACAGGAATCGAGTTTCTACTGTACATCAGGCGAGGGACACCGACTCACCTCGATCTCCATGCCGACGGTGAGCACGCCCTGCAGGATGGAGCCACCGGCGACGCCGCCGCGCAGGTCGTCCACCTCGCAGCCCGGCTTGTTCACGTCGAACGAGCGGATCACGATCATCCGCGGCGGCGACGTGAAGCGCCGCATCGGCACAGGAATCGAGTTTCTACTGTACATCAGGCGAGGGACACCGACTCACCTCGATCTCCATGCCGACGGTGAGCACGCCCTGCAGGATGGAGCCACCGGCGACGCCGCTGCGCAGGTCGTCCACCTCGCAGCCCGGCTTGTTCACGTCGAACGAGCGGATCACGATCATCCGCGGCGGCGACGTGAAGCGCCGCATCGGCACAGGAATCGAGTTTCTACTGTACATCAGGCGAGGGACACCGACTCACCTCGATCTCCATGCCGACGGTGAGCACGCCCTGCAGGATGGAGCCACCGGCGACGCCGCCGCGCAGGTCGTCCACCTCGCAGCCCGGCTTGTTCACGTCGAACGAGCGGATCACGATCATCCGCGGCGGCGACGTGAAGCGCCGCATCGGCACAGGAATCGAGTTTCTACTGTACATCAGGCGAGGGACACCGACTCACCTCGATCTCCATGCCGACGGTGAGCACGCCCTGCAGGATGGAGCCACCGGCGACGCCGCCGCGCAGGTCGTCCACCTCGCAGCCCGGCTTGTTCACGTCGAACGAGCGGATCACGATCATCCGCGGCGGCGACGTGAAGCGCCGCATCGGCACAGGAATCGAGTTCCTACTGTACATCAGGCGAGGGACACCGACTCACCTCGATCTCCATGCCGACGGTGAGCACGCCCTGCAGGATGGAGCCACCGGCGACGCCGCCGCGCAGGTCGTCCACCTCGCAGCCCGGCTTGTTCACGTCGAACGAGCGGATCACGATCATCCGCGGCGGCGACGTGAAGCGCCGCATCGGCACAGGAATCGAGTTTCTACTGTACATCAGGCGAGGGACACCGACTCACCTCGATCTCCATGCCGACGGTGAGCACGCCCTGCAGGATGGAGCCACCGGCGACGCCGCCGCGCAGGTCGTCCACCTCGCAGCCCGGCTTGTTCACGTCGAACGAGCGGATCACGATCATCCGCGGCGGCGACGTGAAGCGCCGCATCGGCACAGGAATCGAGATTCTACTGTACATCAGGCGAGGGACACCGACTCACCTCGATCTCCATGCCGACGGTGAGCACGCCCTGCAGGATGGAGCCACCGGCGACGCCGCCGCGCAGGTCGTCCACCTCGCAGCCCGGCTTGTTCACGTCGAACGAGCGGATCACGATCATCCGCGGCAGCGACGTGAAGCGCCGCATCGGCACAGGAATCGAGTTTCTACTGTACATCAGGCGAGGGACACCGACTCACCTCGATCTCCATGCCGACGGTGAGCACGCCCTGCAGGATGGAGCCACCGGCGACGCCGCCGCGCAGGTCGTCCACCTCGCAGCCCGGCTTGTTCACGTCGAACGAGCGGATCACGATCATCCGCGGCGGCGACGTGAAGCGCCGCATCGGCACAGGAATCGAGTTTCTACTGTACATCAGGCGAGGGACACCGACTCACCTCGATCTCCATGCCGACGGTGAGCACGCCCTGCAGGATGGAGCCACCGGCGACGCCGCCGCGCAGGTCGTCCACCTCGCAGCCCGGCTTGTTCACGTCGAACGAGCGGATCACGATCATCCGCGGCGGCGACGTGAAGCGCCGCATCGGCACAGGAATCGAGTTTCTACTGTACATCAGGCGAGGGACACCGACTCACCTCGATCTCCATGCCGACGGTGAGCACGCCCTGCAGGATGGAGCCACCGGCGACGCCGCCGCGCAGGTCGTCCACCTCGCAGCCCGGCTTGTTCACGTCGAACGAGCGGATCACGATCATCCGCGGCGGCGACGTGAAGCGCCGCATCGGCACAGGAATCGAGTTTCTACTGTACATCAGGCGAGGGACACCGACTCACCTCGATCTCCATGCCGACGGTGAGCACGCCCTGCAGGATGGAGCCACCGGCGACGCCGCCGCGCAGGTCGTCCACCTCGCAGCCCGGCTTGTTCACGTCGAACGAGCGGATCACGATCATCCGCGGCGGCGACGTGAAGCGCCGCATCGGCACAGGAATCGAGTTTCTACTGTACATCAGGCGAGGGACACCGACTCACCTCGATCTCCATGCCGACGGTGAGCACGCCCTGCAGGATGGAGCCACCGGCGACGCCGCCGCGCAGGTCGTCCACCTCGCAGCCCGGCTTGTTCACGTCGAACGAGCGGATCACGATCATCCGCGGCGGCGACGTGAAGCGCCGCATCGGCACAGGAATCGAGTTTCTACTGTACATCAGGCGAGGGACACCGACTCACCTCGATCTCCATGCCGACGGTGAGCACGCCCTGCAGGATGGAGCCACCGGCGACGCCGCCGCGCAGGTCGTCCACCTCGCAGCCCGGCTTGTTCACGTCGAACGAGCGGATCACGATCATCCGCGGCGGCGACGTGAAGCGCCGCATCGGCACAGGAATCGAGTTTCTACTGTACATCAGGCGAGGGACACCGACTCACCTCGATCTCCATGCCGACGGTGAGCACGCCCTGCAGGATGGAGCCACCGGCGACGCCGCCGCGCAGGTCGTCCACCTCGCAGCCCGGCTTGTTCACGTCGAACGAGCGGATCACGATCATCCGCGGCGGCGACGTGAAGCGCCGCATCGGCACAGGAATCGAGTTTCTACTGTACATCAGGCGAGGGACACCGACTCACCTCGATCTCCATGCCGACGGTGAGCACGCCCTGCAGGATGGAGCCACCGGCGACGCCGCCGCGCAGGTCGTCCACCTCGCAGCCCGGCTTGTTCACGTCGAACGAGCGGATCACGATCATCCGCGGCGGCGACGTGAAGCGCCGCATCGGCACAGGAATCGAGTTTCTACTGTACATCAGGCGAGGGACACCGACTCACCTCGATCTCCATGCCGACGGTGAGCACGCCCTGCAGGATGGAGCCACCGGCGACGCCGCCGCGCAGGTCGTCCACCTCGCAGCCCGGCTTGTTCACGTCGAACGAGCGGATCACGATCATCCGCGGCGGCGACGTGAAGCGCCGCATCGGCACAGGAATCGAGTTTCTACTGTACATCAGGCGAGGGACACCGACTCACCTCGATCTCCATGCCGACGGTGAGCACGCCCTGCAGGATGGAGCCACCGGCGACGCCGCCGCGCAGGTCGTCCACCTCGCAGCCCGGCTTGTTCACGTCGAACGAGCGGATCACGATCATCCGCGGCGGCGACGTGAAGTCCCGCATCGGCACAGGAATTTTCTTCGTTATATATTCGCACAAAACCTGACAAATAAATTATTATACCATTTAAAGTCATGTATTTATTACCAAATTATTTCTCCAAATTCAAACCTCGAAATCATCTCGTAGGACTGGTATTCGAGCAAAAGAAACTTTCAATTTGTGGGTAAAATTATAAGTTAAGACCATTCATGCGTTGGAATTATGCTTGAGTCAAAATTGTCAATTTTCGACGTAACATAAGAGTGTCATGTGTTCAATTATTGATTAGATAATTGCTATCATATTATTTGGCATTTCATAATCTAGTTTTTGTCTCAAAAATATTTGAAAATATGTGTATAACTTTCTCATTAGAAAGTTTAAGGTAAAGGCTAATTACTCACTTAGCGGTGGAAGCTCTATTTTGATGCAAGATATTTGCCATGTTTCATAACACAAACTTATAACAATGACATATTTAGAAAATTAATAACATTTACTAAAAAATGTCTCAAAAAAAAACACGATTTTCCTAGATTTTCATTCAAAAACCATAAACCGAAAAGTGACATTTTTAGCATTTTTCGATAAATTAAACGTATTATTTTAGGATTAAATCCAAGATATTTTGTTATTTCTGAATTATAGTAATTTAATTCAATTAATATTCAATGTCACTGGTTATTTACTATTTTAATAAGTTGTATATTTATTTTACTATAATTTTTTTTGTAATACCATTTTCCGCGCAAAATTGCGTCTGTGGGGACGAATTCCTGTTTTGTATGGACCGAAACGCTAGGCATGCCGCGCTGCATAAACCCTCTTAGGGTTAACGTTGAACGAAAATATTTATATGTACATAATTTGGCCATAATGTCTACAAAGCTGTGTTAGACCGCATTTGGCCAGCACAGCATGGTAGTCAATGGCTTTACTCCTAACTCATTGTGAGACAAACAAGATTACATCTATCGCTATTAGGTACACAATTACTGTAAGAGGGTTATAAATATTATTATCACATGTGGATAAAGAAATTTCAACCACGTTGTAATTTTATGATTTTAGGTAATGTTCAGACAAAAAAAATAGACGTAAAAACGTTTTAAGTGTCGCCTGCACAGAACTAATGTTATGAGTCCAGTAATGAATGTCAATGAGTCTAGTAGTGTAACTAGTTGATAGGTACTAACACAGATTACTACAGATGAACACTTCCGAAGCATCAAGTGACGCACGGTATTTACGTATGTGTGCGTGCACACACACAGCTATCGGCCCGAACACTGTCTAACGCAAGCCTGATAATGTTGCTAGCTTAAGTGGCTTAAGGAAAAAACTCCCACTACAATTAGTATTATAGGTACGATTTCCTTTAGTAAAGAGTAATTAGTACCTAAGTATATTTTTAACCTCTGACGCCGTCTCGCTGCCCGCGATGAAATAAAACGGGGAAACGGCGTCGGCTGTTGTTCTGCAGATTGAAGACGGTATTTGTTTTTGATGGTGAGTGACGGTCTTCGGTTCCATTTGAATTTATAATATTATCTGCATCATAGAAAAAGAATCTGTGGTCACGGTCAGATGCCACGGTTGCTGCCACGGTCAGATTTCAATTTTGAAAGAATTCGGTCCAATAACAAAAAAGTTCAAAATGGCGGCCAATTTTTTCCATTTTGACACCAGATTCTTACTCAATGCTTGCTGCCACGGTCAGATTTCGATTTTGAAAGAATTCGGTCCAATAACAAAAAAGTTCAAAATGGCGGCCAATTTTTTCCATTTTGACACCAGATTCTTACTCAATGCTTGCTGCCACGGTCAGATTTCGATTTTGAAAGAATTCGGTCCAATAACAAAAAAGTTCAAAATGGCGGCCCATTTTTTCCATTTTGACACCAGATTCTTACTCAATGCTTGCTGCCACGGTCAGATTTCGATTTTGATAGAATTCGGTCCACTAACAAAAAAGTTCAAAATGGCGGCCAATTTTTTCAATTTTGACATCAGATTCTTACTCAATGCCTGCTGCCACTGTCAGATTTCGATTTTGAAAGAGTTCGGTCCAATAACAAAAAAGTTCAAAATGGCAGCCAATTTTTTCAATTTTGACACCAGATTCTTACTCACTGCCTGCTGCCACTGTCAGATTTCGATTTTGAAAGAGTTCGGTCCAATAACAAAAAAGTTCAAAATGGCGGCCAATTTTTTCCATTTTGACACCAGATTCTTACTCAATGCTTGCTGCCACGGTCAGATTTCGATTTTGAAAGAATTCGGTCCAATAACAAAAAAGTTCAAAATGGCGGCCAATTTTTTCAATTTTGACACCAGATTCTTACTCAATGCTTGCTGCCACGGTCAGATTTCGATTTTGAAAGAATTCGGTCCACTAACAAAAAAGTTCAAAACGGCGGCCAATTTTTTTCAATTTTGACACCAGATTCTTACTCAATGCCTGCTGCCACGGTCAGATTTCGATTTTGAAAGAATTCGGTCCAATAACAAAAAAGTTCAAAATGGCGGCCAATTTTTTCAATTTTGACACCAGATTCTTACTCAATGCTTGCTGCCACGGTCAGATTTCGATTTTGAAAGAATTCGGTCCAATAACAAAAAAGTTCAAAATGGCGGCCAATTTTTTCAATTTTAATACTATATCAAATGAAGTGAAAGAAAGTCACTCACCATCAAAGAAAATTACCGTATTCAATATGCAGAGCAACAGGCGACGCCGTTTCTCATTTTATTTCATCGCGGGCAGCAAGATGTTTGACCGATTAATCTTGGGTCTTATAATTTTTTATACGTTTTCCGCTAAGCCCCGTACGCGATATCGTCCGAAAAGAAACGTTGTTTCAACAAGAGGCCTCAATTAAGGTTTTTTTTAATCTCAAATGCCCTGTTACTAACATACAATTTATACCTTACATGATACATCTAGGGAAAATAATTTCAATGTAGACTAGTCACACTGATGGACTCTCGCTGAGGTTTGGTGTTTCGAATTTAAATCAATTGCCAGTTCTGAACGTCACATACAAATTACGCAGCAGTGACTCGGTCAGCGGTTCGCTACGTACTAACCATGTACGAACTCAAATGGGATACGGCTTTTTGTTTTGTATCCCTTTTGCGTGCCTCACTCCCGAAGTACTGTGCGCTGGATCTGTAGTAATCTGTGGGTACTAACCTCAATATTATATTTGAGCTGAGCAGAGATCGGTATAATGGGCGCGCCCTCCGCAACTGTCCCTTTCACGAACATGGTGATCTGCTCGTGTTGCTCTTTCGCTTGCCCCTCTTTCACCAAGTCTATCTTGTTCTGCAGGATGAGTATGTGTTTCAGTTTCATGATCTCTATGGCGGCCAAGTGTTCGCTCGTTTGTGGCTGAGGACACGACTCGTTACCTGGAAAGAATGCATAGAAAGTCAGGCCTTAGACATCGTGTCAAAGGAAGATTAAGAGAAGCCGACGATAAGGGCATTCGTACCTCTGCAGCCCTTATTTCTCTTGTATAAACTAAAGCAGTACAAGTAGTAGCGCCTTAACAACTTATACGCAAGGCAGCGTCCATAATAGCGGCGCCGTTGAGCATGGTGGCCATAAGGATGTCGTGGCCGGGGCAGTCCACGAAGCTCACGTGGCGCACGAGAGGAAGCGGCCGGTGCAGGTGCGGCGCAAGAAGTTGTGGTCTCTCACTGGCAATAAGAAGCAAGGCCGCGTCCCAGCGGCGCCGTTGAGCATGGTGCCCATAAGGATGTTGTGGCCGGGTCAGTCCACGAAGCTCACGTGGCGCACGAGCTGGAAGTGGCCGGTGCAGGCGCCGCGCAGGCACGGGAAGTTGTGGTCTCTCACCGGCAATAAGAAGCAAGGCCGCGTCCATGACAGCGGCGCCGTTGAGCATGGTGGCCATGAGGATGTCGTGGCCGGGGCAGTCCACGAAGCTCACGTGGCGCACGAGCTGGAAGCGGCCGGTGCAGGCGGGGCGCAGGCACGGGAAGTTGTCGTCCTTGGACGAGCCCCCCGAGATGAAGCTAGTGGGCCGGGGGCATTTCGGATTGTCGCATTTGTAAATCTTAGCGTTCGCGTAACCTGAACAAAATAAAAAATTGATACTTAAAAATTTTTAAAAACTCCACGAGCGCTCCAAGCCTACAACTTACAAGGCTTCAAGTAATTGAAAAGGATACATATATATTTTTTAACTTTCCGACTAAAAGAAAGTAAGAACGAATCAGTAGAAGCTGCCATACCTTGTCTGTGCCTAAGATTTTTCTGCATAATATTATCAGTTTGTGACGAATTCAATTTCTCGATACTGCTCAAGTTAAAAACTGTTTTAAAATAAGTTATATTGGAATCGTCTTTCTTTTAGTCTGGGTGTTTAAAAAAAATATTTAATCCTTTTTCAATTAAGTACATTAACTACAACGGAGGTGGAATTCTTCAAATTTTTTTTATTTTCCATTTTATTTTAAGTACAGTTTATTTGTTGAATGAGTAGAACAACATATGTGTTTATATTATTACAAATAAAAATAATTAAATACAATGTTGTAACCACTGATGAGCTCCACTCTGCAGATAGAAGAAGCATTATCTCACCCTCATTAATGTGTCAGTTAGATAAATGTATAGTTAGGTCAACCCAATGAATGAACCAAACAAAGTGAGCCCAAACTCAAACGGTTTACCAGATACCACTGAGTTCTCTTATGCAGCTCCAGGATGCATCATCAGGCCCATGTCACCGAACCTAATGTGTCAAAATTGTTCAACAAATCAAATGGGCCCAAACTCTAGTGGTTTACTAGTTATCATTGATGAATTCCACTATGAAGTTCCAGGATGCCGCAAAATCAACCCTAATGTGCAAGAACAGTCGAACCAAGCCAAATGAGAGGAGAAAGATGAACTGAATATGATATGTATCGAAAATATTATTATATACTTATTAGGTATTAGCTAGCCGTGATAGGATGCGGGTTCTGCGTGAGATAATTTCGAAACGTTTACAGTAATGCAAAGAAATAATTAATAAAAGGTTATTTTTAAAAGACATATTTATTGAACCTTAAATATTAAGAGGTTGCTGATAACCTTTTATGAATTTCATATTTCAAAAGACAAAATTCTCAGGCACAGTTATAGCTAGTAACGAATAACAGTGAATTTATAATTATATATCTTATCTAATAACTAATCAAGTAATTGTAATGTCTATATACTATCAAATATTTTTTGTCAACTCCATAATATTATTATTACAAAATACTTGTGCTTTCCTTAATCTTCTAAACTCTAACGTTACCTATATATTTGTAACAAGGATATCAAAATGTAGGTATACAGAATGAAAAAAACTAATGGAGCATGGACGAAAACTATGTTAAATATTGAAGATAAGTACAGTTTAGAAAATCTAAACAATCCAGTTTATTAATTTCAGCTGATATAATGTCTTCATAAATCCATCAATCAAAAATGTTACATGCATTCTAATTCTGTTATTTTAATTTTTTTAAATTTTTAAGAAATTTGTCTTAAATATTTAAATACTTTTTCTCAATGAATTTGTTAAACAGTGGAAAAAACGAGCAGGACGTTTTTTTCCACTGTTTAACAAATTCATCTTAAATAAAATAATACAATATAATATACCTAGGCACAGGTAAACGTTTTAAAAGGCACTTCAAAAATACCACAGTAGAGTACATTTTATAGTTAAATCTTCAATTGTTGAAGTTAAATTGTAAATTTTAGAAAATATTAACTACTATTTTTACATTTAAATATTATTTGCTATTTATATTATTTGTGGGTAAATGATAAAAGAGACAGCATGGACACATCACACAGTAGTAGCCTAAGCGGGAGATTCTGGTAGTTAGGTACTCGAGCGTCGGGCTAAAATAAAAAAAAAATACTAATCAACGAGTAGTGGGAGAAAAACCCTTGAGTTTCAAAATTTTTTCTCAAGCATGTCAGATTTTTAATCAGATGCCTCATTTTGATGTGATTTCCAGGATCACTGACCACAAGATGAAGCGTCTGTATAAAAATCTGACGCGCTCGAGTATATTCTTTTTTGAATTTTTTGAAAACCTGTTCAAGCTTCCCCCACCATTGAAATAATTCATCAATTGCAAACATATCATCTTTTTTCATTGTAGCACCTAATATTTGCAAGGCAATAGTCCTCCCCTACTACAATGGGTCTCACCATAAAATGTTGGTGAATGTACAATTTCACCAATGTATAAGTATTAACATACTCAGTATGTATGGCCTAGCTGTATACAAACAAGTGTATAAAAACCATTTAAAACAGATATTTTCTGCATTTAATTGCTCCACATTTACACTCAGTACGGTTTCTAAGTAATGCTCTGTTCTGTTGTTGAATTTCAAAACGGGACTTAGCAGGAGATATGGAGAACACGGCCGTGCTCGCTTCAGAAGCACTAGGAACACATACGTTATCCTCTTCCACAGGTTCCTCTGGACTGGCTGACTTTGCAGGACTGGCTGACTGTGCGGAACTGGGTGCATCGTCATCATTACACTTTTGTAGATAATCAAAACATACCTCTTCCCCTGCTTCAATATCTCTAGTTGCAAACAATGCTAGCATTGGCAGGTTTGGGTCAAGGCAATCAGCCCATACTGCCCACACACCCAAATTAGGGTCGCAAGAATGATTTATGAAGTGTGAAATGTTTCCCAAATTGCATGCATCCACCACATATGGGTTCTCACATGAGTTGAAGTCGAGGTCAAATAAATAGGTCAAACCCATCGCATCATACTCCCGGCCACGCTTCTCTGCCTCTTCAAATGTTATAACTTCACCCACATACTGGCATAAAAATTGCCCTTGCTTGATTTTTTGTTCTGTTCTCACACCCCAGCCGCAGCCGTTAGGGGTTCTGAATATAGTCAGCTTCACATTTCGACCTCTTTGAACAACCCGGTTATTACATTCAGATGAACACTTGCATGCTTTATTACATTCGTATATTGGTGTTCCGGAGGCTACTCGAAGTCTCTTCTGGACTGTGTAAGCAAAAAAACCAGCTTGCATACCACAACATGATTTGGATCTGCAATTGCAAGCGATGCATTCACAACCGATTGGCGGTTCATTGGGGATAGTGACACCAGCACCAGGTATGCAGTCATTTATGTAGGTGAAGTTCTCTGGTGGGCCAGTGAGATCAACATCATTCTCGACACTGAGCCTTTTGGATTTGTCAACTTGGTTCAAATAGTCTTCCCAGTCACGTAGCATCATCAGTTGTCGACATCTTCTCCTAGTTGCAACGTACAATTGCAGGCTATCCCTAGCATTCTGAACGAGATCAGATACATGAAGCTCTTCCTCCTCAGGCAAATCTATCATAGAAAGCAGTTTTACTAATAGGTTTACTTTTAATGTTGGCAGATCTGATACTACAATTTCATCAATTCTACTAGTGAGATTTTCATCACTTAGCAAATCATCAAAGGAGATTTCGTCCTTCAGTGTTTCCATTCTTTCAAAGTGTTTAAGTTCTTCATTGCACACAAATTCTCGGAGTATTTCAGGACAGTTATCGAGGTTTTCGATTGGTTCCCAGGTGTTTTCACTATCATCCCAACCTTTCCACTTAATAAAAAACATTTCTTTACCAAAATTGAACTTAAAATCAATAATTTTTTCTATTATGTACTCCTCGGGTTCTTGTACTTTTTGTTTTTTATGTGGTGGTTTCTCAGGTGTTGACTCAGAGTCAAAGGACAAAGTTCGCTTTTTTACTCTTTTGATTTTTTCTAAGAATATAGTCTCTTCTTTTTCCTCGGCTCTTTGCCGGTACATTCTTAGGATTGAGTCGTTCAGGCGCTCTGCAACATACCATGTGTTTCAAATTAATAATCAGTTTTTGAGTTGAACTACATAATATTCAAATATATTATACTCAATCAAGTGATTGATGCCACATTTTTCTGATTTATTCCACATGGTACATTGCAAAGAACATGATTTTTTGATTTTTAATCAGTTGTTTCACTATTGATTAAAAACAAAACATATTATGTGGTCCAATGAATCTTAATGCAAAAAATCACGACTGTTAAAACTTTAATGGGTTGTTTTCTCCACTTATCTCTTTTAATAAAGTATTTATTAATTTTGATCCTATAATGAAAATGCAGCAACAATTATCAGAATCGTAGTAACTTAAAGCTCCAATAATAGTTATGAGACCAGACATAGGTTGTCACTAGATAATACTTAATTAAATCAAGACAAAACAATTAAAGCTGTCATAACTAACACCTACATTACAATTTTGTTTAAAATCTATAGTGTAGGTATGTTTAATGTTACGGAATTTGCATGTTGGTAATATTCTTATTGAATGTTTAAACTCACTCAATAAATGTTTAACAGTGTGTATTAGGCCAGGTTTTTTCGAATTGTTTCTCATTGCATTTCACTAACACTGTTTGCCTTGACATTTAATTCTGAACCTGTTGTTTAATGCTTGTCTGTTAATGTTTGTTGAAGGAACCCAGCCTAACATTACTCCTAGTCTAATAAGTTTACTTACCCAATTTTATAGTAATATTCCTTTCTAATTCATTCTTGAATCTAACAGTCTGCACCCCTGATATTGCCTTCACCACTGTTGACTTTCCATGGGCTACATGGCCAATGGTTCCAATGTTAATAGTAGCCTGCCGGGATATCACTTCAGGTGACAAAGCTGATAGTTTTGTAACATCCTGTAACCAAATGGATGCTCGTTATATTGTAAGTAGTTCATGAACAATACCAGGTCTTACTGCAGTAAATTATGTCTATACGTAATACTTTTTAGAGTAATGTATCTCGAATTAAAAAACTAAAACAACATAGGTTTCTATTTATTTGTAATTTGAGTAAACTAAAGGGTACTGTGCACAAAAAAAATTGAAAGAAACAGGCAAAAAAGTCAGAGATTGTGGATGAGTAATTTCTAATTGAAAATACAATCCTCCATTCCCTTGTTACTAAAGAAAAACAAGTTTGTGTTTCTAGACTGTCCAAATTTTCGTAGATTTGATATGTACTTGTAGGTTTTTTTAAAAGTATAATAAAACATTGTTTAATGGTACGGGGCCCCTATACGCGAGCCTTACTCGCACTTGGCGGTTTTTTTTGTAACATAGACTAGCTGCCGGAAACCCTAAAAACCATCTAGGTATATCATCAACCTACACGCTGCATAGGAATTTTGAAAATTCCTGAACAGTGGTAAAATAAGCTGGGATTTTTTTGATAATGCCAAATAAGAATGTTATAGGTTATGAGTTAACAAGTATGGAAATGCAGCTAATAAACAATGTAAACCACAAAAACTAGTCTTCTGTATGCGATGTGAATTAAAATATTCAAATACCCATCGTAATTAGTGTTTGTTACTCACCAGTTTAGATAAATCTTGCTGATGCAAGTTTGATTGAGCTCGGCCCTCATTAGAAGACATGGCTGAAAATTGTACTTCTAAAGCTATACAAAGAAACTATTTTGCATACAAGTGCAAAGAGAACTTTAAATAGGTACCAATATTAGCTGTAATCTGATATTACAGCTATTCAATAAATTATTAAAAACAAGCTTTAAAATTCCTAATGCGTGGCCATAGCTTTCAAGTGTTATAACTATATGTCTATGATAGCTTTTTCAGCACCATTCAGCACAAAGATTTTGCACCCCTCTATAGTCTATGGATTGCACAAAGATGAAAGACAGAAAGAGTAACCATAATAATTAGTACATATATCTTTACTCTGTGAACTAATAGTTTTAGTAGGTATATTTAGGTCTTTGGTGCTAATCACAGACCAATAATATCTACATGGCCTGCATTACATATTTTGTCAATGTCATTTTGTGTGTGGTCTGTGGATAAATTTAAATTCTGGAGGAAGCAGATAAATCCATAATTTCTTTTACTGCCGAGTAAAAGTACAGAAAAACCTCGCTACAATGTCGATGATGAAGACAAATATTTTGGTGAGTTAGTTTTAGTCCCAAATATAATAGAATGGAATCAATAGTAAACATTATCCATTACGTAATATTTTCAGGTTCGGTCTCTGAGCACGTCGTCAGCTGCGGCTCAGATGGTGAAGCCCCCTGTACAAGTGTTTGGTCTGGAGGGTAGATACGCCACTGCTCTTTATTCGGCAGGCTCAAAGACCAAGAGTTTGGATACAGTTGAGAAGGAATTGACACAGTTTCAGCAGTCCATCAAAACCGATGCTAAGCTGAAGGAGTTTATCGTCAACCCCACCCTACAGAGAAGCTTAAAAGTAGACGCTTTGAAACATGTAGCTTCTGCAGTAAGTGTTCAGATATTTTACTTTTGAATAGCATGTAAGTTTTTGACCTATTTACATTAAAAATATTTTTATCACATGCTTCAAGCCCCGCACTATAATCTTATGGGGTTTCGGCCCAAGTAGCCCCCGAAATTCAAATTTCAATACATTAATTATAATAATTCCCGACAGCTCCAAATATGAGAAGCTGCAGAACATAAACTACTAGAAACCAATACCAGAGTGAATGGGAATTTATGAGCAAAGTTTTAATTAATGAATATCGCGCGGCTTCGCCAGCGTAAATTAAAGGCTATTACAAATACCGTGGGAGCCATGGATTTTCTAGGATAAAAAGTAGCATATGTGTTAACCTAACTTAACTTAGTAGTTTTACTGCCCTTCCCGCTTCCTTCCTTAATCAGTATAGGTTCAACTACGAGGCTCAACTAAAACAAACATTGTTAGCGGCATTAGTGTGAAGTGACCTGAAGTTTAAAAAACTATAAAGATAATTACTTGCAAATTTAAATGTCATGTATTTTGGGTCTTTAGTATAAATTCGCTCTGAAGCAGAAACACGATTGTTCTCCCATTAACTGCTCCAAAATCTCCATTTTATTTCTAATTTTTATCAAAAACATTCTTATTAGTGAAACAGTTGTAAATTCAGGATACCCGTTTGCGCAGTTATAATATTGCTAACCCACATCTCTTTGCTCAACTAAACATACATTGTTAAAAGCATACAGTGCTAAGTTCAGAACCTACATGGTGCCCATTTTCACATCTGTAGTAATCAGTATCACATCTATAGTATCATTAGCTTTTTTTAATTTCATTTTCATTTTGCCCACCGCCCCGCCTGAGTCAAATTAGCTTCTTTACAAATCCTGAAGGAAACATGAATTTCTCATTCAAAGAAGTTTGCTTTAGCAATCTACCTAAAGATGTAGCTATAGATTGCTGTAGAAATTTAGGTTTTTTGAATATCCCACAGGAACTATAGATTTTCCCTGGATAAAAAGTAGCCTGTGTGTTAATCTGGGTTATAAACTATCTATGTTCCAAATTTCAGCCAAATCGGTTGGCCTGTTTATACATTTTACATAAATGTGTGAGTGGTGTGTGTCATATCATGTACCTCTGTTTTCTGCAATAATACATTAATGTTAATAATTCTTTACAGAAAAGCCTGTCAGCTACTACTGGCAATCTATTGGGGCTATTGGCTGAAAATGGCCGCCTAGATAAACTAGAGGCTGTAATCAATGCCTTCAAAATTATGATGGCAGCCCATCGCGGTGAAGTCACCTGTGAGGTAGTTACAGCCAAACCCTTGGATCCAGCTCAGAAACAGAGCCTGGAAGCTGCACTCAAGGTATTCAAAGCTACAGCTAAATTGCACATTAGCCTGCCAACCTATTATGGAAGCAGTGTTTTAAGAAACCCGTAAAAAATATCGAACAATAAATATACAGTCGAACCTGAGTAAGTGAAAACTGGGTAAGTAAGAAAACTCTATTAGTAACAGTATTTGGCAGGTCATTTTGCCTTTTTAACTCTAAATCCCTAGTTAGTGAGAAGCCTCTATAAGAGAGTCCCTTGAGCTCTTACTTAAACAGGTTTGACTGTATTTTTAAGGTCATGTTGAATCTTAGTGGAAGAATTAGATAAAATCTGAAAAATTAATGTGAACATGACTATACAATATTGGAAGACATTTGCATGACATAACACTATTTATGGAACAGATTTTAATACACAATTGGTAGCAATTCTATTTTAGCTTCTCTTTTAGCATGTCTTAATATTATCTACTACCCCTTTCAGTAGGATTTGGTTCAAAAGGGATAACCCTAGTGTAAAGAAATAGTTCTATCCCCTTCCAACCATACATAGGTATGAAAGGCATAGTATTTTAATTTTCAGTATATTTTTAGACCTCAATTTTGAGGCTCTGAAACAGAATCAATAGGTACTTACTGACTTGACTAAGTGCATGGACCAGAATTAATATAAATATTTTTTTTTTCAGAAATTCCTGAAAGGCAATGAGACTTTGCAATTGACTACCAAGGTTGACCCATCTTTGATTGGAGGCATGGTTGTTTCAATTGCTGACAAGTACGTAGACATGAGTGTTGCCAGCAAGGTCAAGAAATACACTGAACTCATAAGTGCTGCCGTATAAATTAAGTAATTTATAAATGATCAAGCATAAAATTATGGTAGTAAGAATTCAAAATGTCTGTATGTAGTCTAAATAAAATCATCTACCTGTGGCAAACCAAATTTTTTTTAAATTTGTTCCTCTGGGTTCCTCGAGAAACATTTTCCAACGTGACATGAAATCTTGGTAAATGAATCTAAGGTAAAAGTTATTAGTACTAGGAAGGAAAGTAATTATGGAACTTAAGAACTAAAGAAGATATCGAATATTGAGTTTCTACACAGAGAGCTATATTCTCTAATTCCCTGACCACTACTGGTCTACTGATCACCTTTAAATTCAATATACTCTGACTACACATACTCCACTCTATGGGGTGGAAACATGGACGATCCTCGCCAGAGAACTACAAGAATCGATGCATTCGAAATGTGGTGCTGGAGGCAAATGCGTAATCCGTGGACTGCCAAACGCACAAATGTTTCGATTCATTTTCAACTGAAAATAAATACTACGCGTCTTTCCACAATCTGTCTTCAGCGCATTCTCAGCTATGTCTGCCTTATATCACGACGTGGCGATAGCAGTATAGAGAAATTAATCGTGGTTGGCAACGTGGAAGGCAAAAGGCCACGAGGCAGATCCCCAACCCGGTGGTCAGACCAACTGAAGAAAACTGGCGCCCTTCATTTTACGAAGCAGTCCACATGGCTGCAGACAGACCACTGTGGAAAGAGATCATACACCGCAGGATTACTCGCCGTGATTGATAGTCACGATCCTCAGTCACGAGGGACCGATCGAAGAGAGAGACACGTACACACCGCTAATAGTTTGATAAACATTGCCGCTCCATAAGTGTTGCTTAATTATCATACCAATTAAGTACCTATGTATTATGAAGACGAAAACACACTCCTTGTGACATGATTTAACTACCCTAAAAGCCCTCTAGGATAATGGTCTGTGCAAGCCCTGGGCTTGTTTGCACTAGTACAACAGATAAGTTGTACCTACTAGTAACTCAGGTAGTGCAGGGAATTAATGGAAACCTAAGTGAAAAATGTAAGAAAGTTTGTGTTTCTTAAGCATATTCTATAATATATATTATTCTATGAGCACATAATACTTACTCTTGTAATAATAAGAAATATTGTGCATGAAAGCTGAAATAAATAACTGCCTGTGTTTAAGATTGAATTAAAATATTATAAATGTATTATGCAGTTAAAGTACTCACAAGCGTGTTGGAGTTGATGGACGACTGACAGCTGATTTTTCTTTCAACTCCGAAATGTCAATGTCAAAATCGAATTAAGTATTTGACATGATTTTCGTCCGGAAACTGCTATACATTTTAGTAAACAATTAATTTTGAATTTAGATTAAGGAAAAACTGGTTCGTGCTAATTTTTCTTATATTCTCAAAGTACTGAACATGCCGCCGACCATAAAATAATTGCGGATTATTTTATTAATTAAAAGGAAAATACAATACTTAGCATAAAGAAATACATGACTACAAATTAATATTACACTATCATTAACTATAGCTAAAATAAGTGGTAAATAAATGCTTATCTTTATATTAATCTATAGTAGTCCAATCAATAAAGGAGTTGTAGAATGCATGAGAGGGGACCTAAGCAATTTCTTCTGAAACTTGTTCAGGGTACTTAGGAAGTTAACATTTTAAAAGTCCTGACGTCTCGGAGGTGAGCCGGAGTGGGGAGGGGGGGGAAAAGGTACCACTTTTGGGTTTTTCACTAATATCTCAGAAACGGTGCGTCATAGAAAAAAAAAATCTTCTATTAAATTAAAGCTCATAAAATTATCTAAAACTTTGGTCTTATTCAATTTTGCCGTATTCCTAACCGTTTCCGAGCCACACGCTCCGGAAAAGTTAATACTACAAAATCCGGTCAAGTTAGACATAAAAATAGTGGTCAAATAACAATAATTCCGACAGAGCCAAATCTTCGTAGAGACCTTAGGTTTACTAGAAGGAATAAAGTGTCAAAAGTCCCCATCAATCCTATGTGTGCAACAAAAGTTATTCGGGGTCAAATATCAAAATTTGAGGTTTTTTGGATTTTTCTCGAAAACGGTAAGTTTTCTCAAAAATAAATTCAGGCCAAAGTTGTAGGTCTTAAAATTATCTACAAAAATGATACTTATGATTTTTTTCCTAAGAGTTAACATTCCTGAGATATCGCGATTCTAAGAGTCACATTATACATGATATGCACATATATATACATAATCAGGCAATTACAATTGTAGTTGCTGAAGATATTGATTTCTTTGTAGTTACTACTTACTGCAAGGACTCCAATGGATAAAATAGTTTATTTTCTATAACTTCCTAACATTAACCGTTTACGCAGTGTACGCAACGGAAACTCTCAATATGGAACAAATTTTCCCATTTTTGCAACATTTTTCAGTGATGCTCCTATTGTATTGGTCGTAGCGTGATGTTATATAGCTCATAGCCTTCCTCGATAAATGGACTATCCAACACAAGAATAATTTTTCGATCAGGACCCGTAATTTCTAAAAAACAAACACGTTGACCCCCTCCTTCGTTTCAGCGAAATGGCGATTGCCATAATTCTGTTGCGTACGCTGCGTAAACGGCTAAAGTCTCGCAAAAATCATGTATTGCGGAGTTGATCTCCTTCAATAGTTCTAAAAAATAATCCACAACAGCAAATACCTATCTCTTAGTTTGACTCGCTATAATTTTTTTATTATGGCAATCGCCATTTCGCTGAAACGAAGGAGCGGAAGGGCGGTGTTTGTTTTTTAGAAATTACGGGTCCTGATTGAAAAATTATTCTTGTGTTGGATAGTCCATTTATCGAGGAAGGCTATGGGCTACATAACATCACGCTACAACAAATACAATAGGAGCATCAATGAAAAATGTTGCTAAAATGGGAAAATTTGTTCCATATTGAGAGTTTCCGTTGCGTACACTGCGTAAACGGTTAATGTTAGGAAGCTAAAGAAAATAAACTATTTTATCCATTGGAGTCCTTGCAGTAAGTAGTAACTACTAAGAAATCAATATCTTCAGCAACTACAATTGTACTTGCCTGATTATGAATATATATGTGCATATCATGTATAATGTGACTCTTAGAATCGCGATATCTCAGGAATGTTAACTCTTAGGAAAAAAATCATAAGGACCATTTTTGTAGATAATTTTAACACCTACAACTTTGGCCTGAATTTATTTTTGAGAAAACTTACCGTTTTCGAGAAAAATCCAATAAACCTCAAATTTTGATATTTGACCCCGAATAATTTTTGTTGCACACATAGGATTGATGGGGACTTTTGACACTTTATTCCTTCTGGTAAACCTAAGGTCTCTACGAAGATTTGGCTTTGTCGGAATTATTGTTATTTGACCACTATTTTTATGTCTAACTTGACCGGATTATTATATGATAAGATTTTTTTTGTAGTATTAACTTTTCCGGAGCGTGTGGCTCGGAAACGGTTAGGAATACTTCAAAATTGAATAAGACAAAAGTTTTAGATAATTTTATGAGCTTTAATTTATTAGAAGATTTTTTTTTCTATGACGCACCGTTTCTGAGATATTAGTGAAAAACCCAAAAGTGGTACCTTTTCCCCCCCCTCCCCACTCCGGCTCACCTCCGAGACGTCAGGACTTTTAGTATGTTAACTTCCTAAGTACCCTAAACAAGTTTCAGAAGAAATTGCTTAGGTCCCCTCTCATGCACTCTACACCCCCTTTTAGGTTATTCATTGACTGGACTAATAGGTAAGGGGCATATTTTGACCACAGGTCTCTTGAAAAGAGAATTGCCTGTGCGAACTGTGACTACACGAGTCACACCATCATCGCCGGGGTGTAGCTGATGTATACGCGCGAGACGCCATTGCAGCGGTGGTAATTTATTATCGATCAATACGACTACAGTACCCTCACGAAGAGTTGTATTATTATCAGCATGGAACCATTTGCCTCGGGGCTGCAACTGGTGTAAATACTCTACACTCCAGCGTTTCCAAATATGTTGGACAGCCTGTTGAATAACTTGCCATCGAACTAGGCGATTTGGATTATCATTTGAAAAATCGAGCTCTGGAAGAGAGGTTAAAGGTTCCCCGATTAAGAAATGACCCGGAGTGAGCGGTAATGGATCGGCGGGGTCATTACTTAATAAACAGAGCGGTCTGGAGTTTAAAACTGCCTCAATTTGACAAAGCAAGGTACTGAACTCATCATTGTTTAAGGTGAGCTTGCCAATGACTCGATAGAGGTGGGATTTCATGCTTTTTACAGCTGCTTCAAATATTCCACCAAAATGTGAAGCATAAGGTGGGTTGAAGTGCCAAGTTATTGTCAGATCAGCTAGATTTTTACTCAGAATTGCTTGATTGGATTCGTTTTGCAGAAAAGTGTAAAGATCAGCAAGATAATGATTACAGCCAACAAAATTTCGACCACAATCTGAATAGAAATTTGTACACAAACCGCGCCTTGAAGTAAATCTCCGGATCGCATTAAGAAAGGAATCCGTTGATAAGTCAGGAACCAATTCCAAATGGGTTGCCTTTGTTGACATGCACACAAAAACGCAAACGTACGATTTAAGGATTTTTGCACCCCTAAATCGCCCAGATTTAAGATTGAAGGGTCCCGAAAAATCTACACCCGAATGTAGGAATGGACGCAACGCGCGAACTCTAGCCGCTGGCAGCTGAGCCATTGGCGGTTGCTGTGCAACAGGTCGAGCACGTACACAGGGCACGCAACGTAAGGTACGCATCCGAACTGCATCTCGAGAACTTAAAATCCAATAAGTTTGCGCGAGAAGAAACTGTAAAGTTTGAGGGCCTACATGCAAATAAATTCTATGATAATGGTCGATAAGTAAATTAGTAAAATAATGTTTTTTAGGTAAAAGAATTTGATGCTTAGCATCGTAAGGTACGTTAGCGAGACTTATCCGGCCGCCGACCCTAAGGAGACCCGCGTCATCGAGAAAAGGCTTAAGCTTTTGCAAACGTTTTGTACATCTATCATCATCCTTCAGGCGTGTAATTTCTTCGGCAAACTGTTCAGCCTGAACCAAGCTTATGATGCGTTTTAATGATTCTTTCATTTCAGGAACGGTGACATGGTTTGTCGTATAAGTTTTGCTTTTGCGACATTTATTATAAAATCTGAAAATGAGTGAAACTATACGTATCATCTTTGTCAGGGAAGAAAACCGTTCGAGGAATTCTAAATTGGGTTCAGTATGGGTCAGAAGAGTATGTTTACGACGTTCTTCATCAGTGTGTATTTTCACTTTCGAAACCGGCCATTCAGATTGGGGCGCTGTGAGCCATGATGGCCCATTAAACCATAATTGATGATTTAATTGGGAAGGAAGAACACCGCGAGATGCGGAGTCAGCCGGATTATCTGCCGACTGAACGTGGTGCCATTGGGAAGCAGGTACGTTACTTGTGGTATCTGCAATGCGGTTGGACACATATGTACGCCACTTGTGGGGTGATGAATGTAACCATGCTAGTGTGACAGTAGAATCGCACCAAGCGAAGACTTGATCAAACGAAACAATGTTGTCGTAAGCAATTAAAACCTTTTTTATAAGTTTTGACAAAAGATGAGCTCCACACAGTTCCAAACGAGGAACGGTGAGTTGTTTTAAAGGCGCAACTTTTGTTTTGCTAAGAAGAAGGTGTGCACTGATGGCACCGTCGGAATTAACGACCCGAATATAAACACATGCTGAGAAGGCCTTTTCTGATGCATCTGAAAAGCCATGAAGTTGAACATGGTGAGAACTTGGAAGTACATGGCGAGGTAATCTTATTTCTTGCAACAAATGCAGCTCATCCAAGAATCGATACCATAAATCGCAGATGCCCTTCGGAGGGACTTCATCCCAGCCGGTTCCTGCTACCCATAAAAGCTGAATTAGGTGCTTGATGAATAATGTTATGGGACTCAGGAAACCAAGGGGATCATATATTTTGGCGATTTCAGCAAGCATTATACGCTTCGTGCATTTGCGAGGAGGATGATCCGTAGAATATGTAAACGTATCAGATTTTGGGTTCCACTTCAGTCCAAGAACCTTAATGGAATTATCCGCATCTAGTGCGGAAAGAATAAGTGAATCACTTGAATTTGAGTCACTATTATTGAGATTATTTATGAATTCAGGACTGTTACTTGTCCATTTACGGAGTTCGAAGGTACCAGCCTTGCATATTTCAGTCAGCTGACGTTGAAGAACGATAGCCTCTTCAATTGTATCTGTACCCGTGACAATGTCGTCGACAAAGACGTCGTTAAGGAGTACTTGAGACGCTAGAGGGAACGATACGGATTCATCAATTGCTAGCTGACGAAGCGTTCGCAAAGCGAGAAATGGAGCCGAAGCTACGCCAAATGTAACTGTGCACAAACGGAATTCTTGTACGTGTTCCTGAGGTGAGAATCTCCAAAGAATTCTCTGAAAGTCGCGATGTTCAGAACAAATATTAATAAAGCGATACATCATTTTAATATCTGCTGTGAAAACTATTTTATGAAGTCTAAACTTAAGGAGGACTTCTGTTATGTCTTGATGTAGTTTTTGTCCTGTCAAAAGATTGTCATTTAGAGACCGTCCTGATGTAGTTTTGCATGAAGCATCGTAAACGACACGATATTTTGTCGTTGTCGCAGATTTTTTTATCACACAATGGTGGGGAATGTAGTAGGGACGCACATTATTGATAGGAGAACAAGTAACAGGTTCCATATGTCCTAGGTCTAAATATTCTTGTAAACATTTGTTGTATTCAGTCCTTAAAGTAGAATCACGAGACAACTTGACTTCCAATTTATTTAGGCGTGATAAGGCTATAGCACGAGATTCACCCAGCGGGGGTGCATTTTCCTTAAAGGGTAGAGAGACTGTATATTTTCCATTAGAGTCTCGTTTATAAGTGTTCACGAAAATCGTTTCACAAGTAAGTTCTTCTTTGGTAAGAGGTTTATGTTCTGGTATCGACTCCAATTCCCAAAATCTTTGAAGTGCAATGTCGAGCTGACATGTACTAAGATTAATGCAAGCAGAATTAGTAGATGTATGAGAAATTTTACCATTTAGAAGGTAACCAAAGATGCTATTGATGGCCACTGGAGTTCCAAGTGGACCCTTTATGTTATCATGGAGTAGTATGCTATCAGTATAATCTGAACCTAAAAGAATTTCTACAGGACGTGTGGAACGTAATTCCGGATCCGCTAATGGGAGGTCCTTAAGGTGTGGCATTTGATCGAACGAGTTTGGTATATTGGGAAGATAACTAGTTATTTTTGGCAAGATCAAGGCTTCAATATACAGTTTAGGCTCTGTCTTGTTGTAAGGCGTTACTTCGCATAGGGCATATCCACGCGGTTGCTCATTGGTATCACCTATGCCTGTGATTGTGGTGCTTTTTTTCGCAGGATATCTTGGTAATCCTAGACGTTGAACGCATGACTCAGTGATGAGGGTAGCTTGGGAACCTTGATCTACTAAGGCGCGCACCAGACGCGCTGGTTTTGGCTCGTTACTCAAAGGCCGAACGTTAAGCAATGCAGTTGTTAGAAGAACGGTGCAGTTACTATTATTAGGAAGATTTGTGGCTCCATGGAGGAGAGTGGGTGATGTAGCCCTTTCTTCAGAATGCGACTCTTGAGCCGTGGCCACAGACGTGGCACATTCAGTCGTTAACGTTACGTTTTGCTTAGGTACCGAGTCACAGATTGAAGAATGGTGGCGTGAGGAACAAAAGCGACAGTTATGACGTGAGATACACTTTTCAACTTCATGTCCAATAAACAAACAGTTCGCACAAATCTTATTTAGGGTTATAAAATTCTTACGTTCATTTATGTTGAGCCTTTGGAATTTGTCACATTTATTTAGACGATGGGAATTTTCTTTGCAGTAGATACATTTCAGTGTATGCATGGAGTCAACCGCAGTAGTATAGACGTTCATATTTCGAGGAGGATGTATGGAATAAGTGTTGGTTGACCGTGGCATGCTATATTGTTGATCTGACCCTGAATAAGATAACGATAATGGGCGATTGGATGTTTGCGAGGGCCGTGCTGTTGAGCTAGATGAACTTGCCATAGAAGCACGGTTCGTAGTTACGGTTGTACTAGCTGATCGAGCAGACGCCAACATTACTTCAGATGCAGACAATTCCTTTTCTAAAAAATCAAGTAATTCGCTGACTGGTGGTATGTCACTAGAGGACCGTAATGATAATTCAAACCGTCGTCGAATATCCGGTGTTATTTTCCTCAATAATATGTTTAAAAGTATGAAGCTCCACTCAGTGACAGGGAATTCTAAAGAATTTAGAGCGGTTATGTTTTCTAAATAAGTGTTAAGTAAATGGCGTAAAGTGGATTGTACATCCTTTTCGTTAACCGATTCAACATCAAAAATATTATCAAAGTGCTTTGTAGCTATGATTCTTTTGTTTTCGTATCGATGACGTAACACCTGTAATGCATTTTCATAATTAGATTCTGTTACTGGAATCGATTTGATTAAGTTAAAGGGTTCGTCCTTTAAGGACAATAATAAATACCTAAATCGTTCGACGTTTGATAAAGTTTCGTTTTCATGCACCAGTGACCGAAAAAGATCAAAAAAGGCAACCCACTCGGTCAATTTCCCATCAAAAATATTTAATGATATTTTCGGCAAACGAATGTGTGACTGTGTAGTTTGTGGTGCAACGCAGCGACTGTGTGTATCATGCCCGCAGGGCGTGGACACACATGCGACACTCTGTCTGCGTGTCTCCTTCATAGTTTCCAATGTTACTTGTATTTGATAATAAACGGAGTCAAACTGGTTACGTATAGCTAAATGTTCTTCTTTCGAAAATTTTTCTTGTTTGGCGGAAAGTTTTTCTATTTTTCCTTGAACTTGGAAAAATGTTTTCTTGATAGAATTTAGTTCTTTTACGCGTACACGAAATTCGGGTAAATCATTAGAACAGTCGGCTATACGTTGGAGACTATTGAGGGCAATATCACGTTCGAAAATTAGTTGTTCAAGTTCCATTATTAAAAAAAAAAAAATGTACTTGTAGATTTGGAATTATATTTGGTTGTTGCTGATGATGTCAAAGAAAATAAGTGGACGATATTAAGTTAAATTAAACTCTTGCATATATAGCTAGCACTAATTACAAAAGTAACACAATAATTAATGATTAAAACCTAGCGAACATATCGCTAAAACGTAGTGTGTAACCGCCTTAAACTCACCGCTGCATCATGGTATGGCGTCGCATCAGTACATAGTATAGCACTTAGTACAAGTTACTATAATGCAACGAATCTGATCGTCTTTATTCGCTTTCGATTACACCCGTGTATAATTTGTATGGAGGCACGAAAACGAAATTCGAAAACAAAATTGAAATAACAACTTGTAATAAAAACGAATGACACTTTTGTTCAACCACCGCCAAATTTGTAAACAAATTGAATAAAACTGTTTGTGTCAATCTGAACGGGAATTACTTAAACTGTTTGTAATTAGAATGGAAAGGTTTTGAAATGTTATTAGAAAAGGGATTAATTGTTAAAATAACACGCAATTAATGCTCACAATATCGTTCCGAACTTTGGTCGACGGCGGGAACACCGGCGGCTGTCAATGATGGAATTTGGCAGAAATACGAAAATGCTTAGTTTAGTTAGCACGAAACAGTCACAAACACGCGAAGTTACAGAGAAATGGCCTGATATAGTGCGGTATATCCGGCTCGAATACTATGTTTAAGATTGAATTAAAATATTATAAATGTATTATGCAGTTAAAGTACTCACAAGCGTGTTGGAGTTGATGGACGACTGACAGCTGATTTTTCTTTCAACTCCGAAATGTCAATGTCAAAATCGAATTAAGTATTTGACATGATTTTCGTCCGGAAACTGCTATACATTTTAGTAAACAATTAATTTTGAATTTAGATTAAGGAAAAACTGGTTCGTGCTAATTTTTCTTATATTCTCAAAGTACTGAACAGCCTGTTTAATTTAATTTTTAAATAAACTAAGTACATAATATCACTCACTTGAATAAAGGGAAAGGTAAATATTATGAAAAAAACATGTGAAAGATTTTTAATAAACTAATTCAGGAGGAGTTGGCGGCGCTCAGGCTGCCGGCAGCAGCGACGGGACCTGCCGCTTAGGTGGCGGGTCGGGGCCTGGCGGGAGCGCGGTGAATATGCGAGTGATCCCGTACCCGCCAACGAGGTCCGTCGTGGCAAGGGACAGGTTTTAGTGGGTGCAAGCCCCACATAACCCCTCCGTTTCCCCTGACGGAGGGGTGTGCGTTTGGTAATTCCTGTCGATAAAAAAAAGGGTTTACTAATATTCATGAAAAAGAAAAACAGTATAGATATTATTATTTTTATTAAGTAAGTAATTGTAGTTGAAAATTTTTTTACCTAGTTGAAATTTTTTAATGGCCAGTGTATTAGACAAACATCAGCAGTATACCTCCATAACACTGGCATATTCAGTTACATTTGTACATTATACTTGAAGTAGGGGGTTCTAGATCAAGTGTAATTTCTATAATAAAATTGTATTACGGTACAAACTGATATGGATAAGTTTTGTATTTTTAAATTAATATATTATTTCCCATGTCACCAACTTATAAATGCAATAAACAAACAAGTGAATTTTAAATCTAACTTTGCCATTACAGCATTAGGTCTTTATTTACACTAGAAGACATCTAATAAAGGCTGTATACATTGTACTATGTTTACTATAACATAGTAGTAAGAACAACAATCTAAACTAAATAAAAACAATACTGTGAACGAAAACATTTGTGCAATTCAGCACAAAAATATATTATACTATCTGTTTGCAGAAGCTTTGCCGATGACTTCCCCTTCCACTTCATACTACAGAGACCTGCACTCTTCCTATGTCAGACAAATGCGGGCCATGGTGGTATGAAGTGGGAGGAACAGTGATCAACAAATCTTCTGCAAACGGGTGAAGTTATTCTAGAACAAAGATACAAACATAAAAATTGTCACCAAAAGAAACGTGCTTTCAGCACATGAACTTAAACAATATTTTCTTTAACAAATTACTATTCTATGAACCAGTTTCATCCAGTGTCAGCTGATAAGTGTTCATTAGACTATAGGGCCATCAATGCTAGGACAGAAAGTTCACTTAAGTAAATCAGACAGCAGTGACATTTAAATTACAAAAAATATGTTCTGTCAGTGATAGGCTAATCAACACTTGGCTCGGTTGCTTGGCTTGACTTTAACCTAAATGTTAAAGTTAACTATAATGTTTTGGTTAAAGTCAAGTCAAGCAACTGTACCTAAATCAGTAAGTGATGAAACAGGTCCTAATATATATCTTTAGAATCAACATTATTGAGATCTTGTCACATTGAGATCAACATATTTATTATTAAAGTAACAATAACACTAAACTAGGAATCAGCCCTCTGTAGGTGCTGCTTCTCCTTTGAGCAGAGCATTTTCTGCTTCCAACTCAGCAATGCGGGCCCTCGCCGCCTCCAGTTCGTCTTCCCCTCCATCTGTTCCGAGATGTTTGCGCACATATTCGAGAGCATCTTCTGGCTTATCTGGTTCTTCGTAAAGACTCACGAGAACCTTTGTTAGAGCATCCATTACGCCTGCTCGCTCTAAATAACGCCTGAATTCTTCCCTCTTAGAATCAATTGGCTGCAATAACATTAATGTTGTATAAACTAGTGGTGTTTTGAACAATAAAATTATTGTAAATCTAGGTAGCCATGTTATTTTTTCCCTCTCAACATTGGTCGTTAATTTTTTTTTATTCCAAAGGAATTTGATTAGTAATTACCTTATACGCAGACATGTTCGTTCTTTTCTAAATGTATTTACACCAGGAGCTTTCCTATTTCGAATTATTGCAATCACTGAAATACAAATATTGCTTTTTGAGATTTTCAATTTCTAAATCAAATTCACATCAAAATTCAAGATCAATTCACAGACCAAACCATGACTAAAGTGGATTTTTTTTTAATTTTTTTTTCGGCTCTGGATACCAGTCCTTTGAGCCCAGACATTGGTCTGAGGGCCAGACCACACTATAGTCCACACCCGGAGCAATTAACAAGGCACGGAGCAACCAGGCACTGTGTGGTCTGTGGAATCCAAGTCACAACTCACAACCAAAGATAACTAACAAGATTGAGTACTAACCATTCTTGCTAAGCTAAATTGACACTTATTGCTTTCATCTTAGGCTTCTTAATATCTTACAAGCAGTATTTATACCTAGCTAGCTAAAAGCGGTCCTGAGAGAGACGGATAGATTTGGTCGTCGTGTCCTTGTCTGACATCTTGCCATCTCAACTAAATAGTGGGTTTGGTAGAAACGGTAGATTTTTTTATTTTTGTTTTTTTTTTATAATATACCAATACGAAACATCTATAAACTCTGAAACTTATTCAGTTATTATAATTATTTTAAATGATAATTATTTCGATGTATGTATTAAAAAAAAAATTAATATTGAGTAAAAGTAGTATGTCCTTGGGACTGGTATTACTAAAACTAAGATGGTGGTTTGTTCACTGCCCTATAGGCTATAGTGTTATATGTCTGTGCTTTGCTTGGTGTTTCTTTGCTTTTCAAAACATAGTGTTGCGACTTGCGACGCCGTTGTGGAGACTGGAGTAATAGTGTTCTTTGGTTGTGATCAATTGTCACAACGTTAAAAACAAACATTGATGTTGTAAGTGTATTGGTAAAGTACCTACCTACACATAATGGCTAATAAGGAAGACGAAGAAACATTTCAAGAAGACGATGACGTCTATATTAACCCCGAAGATGGCATGCCGAATGTTCATCCAAATATTGCTGACTTAGATCACGACATCGACTCCCAGGATGAACTGAACGAATTCGACGACTTGCCTAAATCTGTAATCGTAACGAATATTCCCAGTGAAGTGTTCGGAGACGAAAAACTGAAGAAAGAATTGGAAGATCTGTTTCGTACGTTTTCGGATAATATAACATTTCAGTGGTTGCGGAGCTTTAAGCGCTTACGCGTTAATTATGACAGCCCCGTGGTGGCAGCGAACGCTCGGGTGCGTCTCCATCAATTTCCATTTCACAATTCGTCCATCAATTGTTACTTCGCCCAACCAGTGACGCCGATATCTCTAAAGAACCTGAGACCACCGGCTCCCGTCAAACAGTTTCTAATCTCGCCCCCTGCAAGTCCCCCGGTCGGCTGGGAGCCCAGGGAAGAAGGCGAGCCTCTATTGAACCCTGATTTGTTGGCAGCGATCGCGAGTCTGGGTCCAGGAGAGAGTCACGAGCTGCACGCACCCACTCCTACCCAGCCTGCCATCGTGGTGCACACTGCGCTAACCACTGACACCAATGCACCAAAAATTGGCTGCCCCTTACCCCACACTCGTTGTCCTGAACATTGATATGCCTTGTTATCAAATGTAGGTAATTTATTTTTAGACTAGATATTTAAATGCTTTGTATTCTATCACAGTGACAATTTTTAATGACCAGTGATGCCAAAGAGGAAATTGCTTAACTTATTTTTTACTTTATAGTAATTATTGTTGTATCAAAGTTTATTGGTTTTATATAACTTGTAGTATAGGCCTATTTAAATTGGCTTAGTTGTTTTTTTTCTTTATATTTTTATTTTATCAATGATAATATTTTTTTAAATTGCATTGGTGCTATTTTTTAACATTGCTTATGTTTGTAAAAAGATGTATTTTAGAATAATATAACTATTTTATATTTTGTTATTGGAGACCATCGTTGTACTTGTATTGTGTATTGTGTTGAAACAGGGAGCAATTTTTAATTTACTCATTTATTTTCTGTTATCTAGCAATTTATTGTGACTTTATGCATCTTGTGGGAACCTTTTGTTTTCTCAGGAAAGAATTTTTACATTGATTCAGCAAATTCAAAAATTACTTCCTACATATTATACAAACAACATATTACCATTTTGTAATAGACATGTACAAAAAAAGTTTCCGACAATTTGAGAACCTTCTCACATAGTTAAATTATTTTATCAACTATGGATAGATTTTCACAGTACTTTATTAGTGCTTTGACAAACAAAAAAGGATTTATTAAAGGGGTAAATAATTTGAATTTGTTCACAATGTATCGTAAGCAGCTAATTTTAATTTGCACTTAAATCTTAATTATGACAATATTACATATACATATTATATATCTTTCCATTCCTTTATTTTCTCTTTGACATATGAAACAGATATAGCTATACCGAGGGACCAGAAAGAGACAACTTTACCTTTATTTCTCTCTGGTCTCTCTGCTATATCTGTTTCACGTGATTTCATGTATCAAAGAGGAGGTAAACGAATGGAAATAGTATAGTATGTATTTTAACCACTGCTGTGGAATATTTTAGTTTTACAAGCACTTTGTAGAGGGTCTTGTTATTGGGTTTAAGTGCCTAGCTTAATGGACTCGATAAAAATGCCATGTCTAAATACATGTGCTGCACGAATACAGATAAGCACTAGTGCGGAAAAGAATAGTCTTGCGCTTGATAAACATACATGGAAAAGTCTGTTTTTTGAACAAATTTGTTTGTATATAATAATTATTATTTATTATAAAGTACTGTACTATGGTAAAATAATTAATGTGAATTACAGAGCTTTTTAGAGTAATTAGAAACCACTTGGTGTATGTTTGTCTTTATCAACATGTCAAGGTGGTGTAGAAAAATTATCATGAGTATCTATCTACTGTTAACTATAAAACATTAAGGCTAAAGAGACCTAATGCCTTTATCTTAATCAATATGCCTTTATCTTAATCTCTTAATTTAAGGTTTGAATATTATTGCAACATATATTTATTATTTAAGGTATGAGTTTGTAACCAACTTCATTTTGCAGCAGCAGACGACTTGTCGCCACAACACTACAGCTTTCTGTACGGTATTTCTATTTTCTATGAATGAAATGTCCCTTCCGTAGCTAACGACATGTCGTCTGCCGCTTTATGTACTTCTAGTGATTTTGAATTTGATTCAAAATATTTAACACCTATCAAAGATTATTTCACCAAACATTAGGTAATTTAAATTGTTGTAATAAAAAAACACTATAATTTTATGTTATAAATAACATGTAATTAAGGATTCTCCCCATCACCTATAGGTATTATTTGTTCAAGTTCTAAGTTAGAAAGAAAAGAATATTTTTTTAGTAAAATACTATTAGTATATTAATCAAAAGGCGACAAAACTAAGTGGGAAAAAGCTTTGGATACAATAATTATTAGTGATAAATTCACCTGCCTTCGGTCTGGAAATGAAAAGTTTTGAATGAAAAGTTTTGCTGCAGCGAGGAATTGCGCGACTTGTCTGCAAAATATAAAGCATGAAATATGGGAACCCAACTACCAAGCAACTACCATAATATTATGGTATGCTTGTTGCTTGGTTTAATAGGTACCTATATTGTAATGTAGAAATATATTTACTTATTTGTGATCGACGCGGGCGCGATTTGCGAATCGTGAGGAATATTTTGTAACCCACATTTCTAGTTTTTATTGAGCCTTCAAAGAAGATCAGATGGTACCCAGCTGTGGCCTGTGTAGCCATGTTACTGAATTTTATGTTGATACTTGTCATCGATTAGTCACGTGATCGATTTATAATTTCCATACAATTTTAAAATTTCGTTTCAATATCGTAAAAATAGAATACTTCGCTAAAGTAACATGTTTGAGGCTGCTGCTCCTCCTATGACTGATGACTTTTGACTTTAGTCGAGCATGCCTACGATTGCCTAGGTGTTAACACTATACCTACTTACTTATTCGTGAATCTTGTTGTTTCTATATGAGTAAATTAGTAATTTCTGAGTCCAGGCGTTGTCCTTAAACTACTACTACTACTATATAATATCTAATGAATCTTAATGTCGTTTAATCTCTCTGTGATTTGAAGTTTATTGTTTGTTGTAAATATTAAATGATATTGAATTTTTATACGTTGTTTTCAATATAAGTAGGTGAAGTTACCAGTGGCTGTTTTTATCTTGTATTTCAATTCTCAGTACATTCACAGAGCCAGCAATCCACTGACTCATGACTGGCAACACTCGCTGGCACAGAGACCGCTCTATGTAACGCATGATCACTACAGAAGGTATTATACATTTATATTAGACTACAACGCACATAGTACTTTTTTTATATATGAGTGGTACAATGCACCTACCAACTCCTAATATAGGTCTGATAATCTAAATCGCACTGTACCTAAAACCAGTAGGTAGCAGTCTCACACAAACATGATGTTATTTTTTCCATAAGCCAAGGATGTAAGGACTTTGTAGGTACGGAATCATAAAAATATCGCTACGTGGCTACACCATACTTACTTAAATACATCCACTAGAGATTGGGCATCGAAGAAATAAAAATAATATGTATTTAACAATTTATCATTTATTAACAATGACGTACGTAGGTATATCTTTAATGTTATTGTGATTATATTTATTGCAAAAATATATTATTGCCATATCTATACCTTCTTGGGCAATTAAGTAAATTCGAGTGAGTAAGTGCTTAGGTAATTTTGTTACCTAACTACCTACGTATCTACTTGAAACTTTGATGAACTTTGGAACTTGGAACATGATTGTTAGGTATTTATATAAAAATACTTAGTATCTACCTACCTAAATCTTACACAATAATGATATAATAAGTATAACGCTATTCTGTAAATATTGTTGTACTGTCTTCGTATAATTTATTATGTAACGATTATTGGCGCTTGTTCTTAATGTAGTGTGTCTAAAAAATTATAGGAACTCATAGTTTTTATTTGACTACGTAGCCAAAACTTACAGGACCTAGTTCTTTGATCTGTGGTTGTACCTACTTACTTACCTGTCTATACAGTGGCGTAGCGTGTGATTTCGCCGCCCGGGGCCAAACCTAAATATGCCGCCCCCCTTGTTTTCAGGCTTCCGTACCTTAAGGGTAAAACGGGACCCTATTACTAATAAAATGGAAAATTCTTTCCAAAAAACAAACTTCAAATGACACAACAAAAAGTGATTTTTAATGTTTAACATTTCCATTTAATTTTTTAATTTTTACTTTTTAGCGGAAAACAACAAATGCGCAAGGCATTGGAATAAAATGCCCAAATCGCGTGAAGTGTAAATTTAACTTTTTTTAAGTTTTAACTTAATTTTGTTTTGTTATTAATCTTTGTTGATTTGTTATCTACCTAAAGCATATTTTAATTTTCAACTATGGTTCAAGGGATAGAGCCCAGTGGCAAACAGAAATGATGCCGAAAAGCAGTTTAAAGCGGATGTTTATACTTGACAAAATATATCAAGAAACGCGAGCGAAGCGAGCAAAAAATTTTTTTAAGTTTTTCAGAATAAGTCACTTTTTATTCCAGTCGGACTCTGACTCGCACTTGGCCGTTTTTTTTCCGTATGCCGCCCTTTCGTATTCGGCCGCCCGGGGCGGTCCGCCCCCCCCGCCCCTCCCATGCTACGCCACTGTGTCTATATACCTATAGCACGGTCGCGAACCACGAAGAATTTAGTACATTGACCTCTTTGCCTACTGACAGTGGTCACAAACATTTTTCTGTTAATGCGGTTTAGATGAAATATTTGAAGAGAAAAAAAGTTTTGCATGGAATTTGAAAAATCAATATTAATAACAAGGAATCATAGACAATAAAAAGAACTCAAAGCACAGATTGAATATAACAGCCGCAGCCACACATTTCCAAAAAAAAAATAGAAAACGAAAGGAAATCATTGTAATAAATTTATATTAAATTTAATTTACGTATTTATAGTAGTTAGAAAGTAGAATAATTACATTACTGTTATTTTTTACAATAATTTTGTAGCGAAAACTTTTTTTCTTGAAAACCTCCTTCATAGATTTGGATCCATCATGCAGGGGGAAATCAAAAAGCTCTGGTGCGGAAAAGAATAACTTTGCGCACGCTAAAAATACCCGGAAATATCATCTTTTTGAGCAAATGTATTAAAAACTAACAAACAAAACAATATAACAAAAACAAAAACAAACTTTACGTTTGCAGGTAAAAGGTTTAAAATCTCTGAGGACGGCGGTAATGGCATCTGCGCGAGCGTGACGCATTATTTTGACGCGGGAGTGACAGAGACAGGTAGTAACAGGTCGATGTACGGAATTCTTCGTGGTTAGCGACCGTGCTATAGTAAGCGGGCCTACATAGGTACAAAAATAAAGAATAGGTAGATACATATTCATTCGATAATTTATTTCTTTACCTTTTAATTTCTTTCTTTTAGTAAGGTACCTAAGTGTCTACTTAGGTACCTTACTAGGAAAGTACAGTAACTTAGATATATTGGGTACCTACCTAACTACCTACATAGTTTGCACAAATCTCACCTATAAAATCAATGTAGGTACCTACCTTTAATAAAGATTTTTTATCTATACCTACTGTTTCAACATTATATCACCAATAGGTACTTAGGTACCTACTTAGGTATGATACAATAGTGAAGATGAAATCCAAAGTTCTCATAACAGGTCTATTTATCTGAATCTCTACCGCCTACTTTCTTACCTTTCTTTTTAACTTAATAGATAAAATGCAAGATAAAAATAAATTAGGTCTAAGTAACTATCTGAATCAACGACCAATTAGTTCATGACACGTTCATGACAAGTTCTTAACACAACAATGATAATAATGACGAAAATGTCATAATTTAAAATTATTTAGTTATGATAATAGGCTTATTAGACAGGTAATGGTATTTATAATAAAAATACAATAAGTAAGTAATTAGTATGGCGCAAGCCTAACCCGATTTAAGGCCAAACCACAGATAATATAATACTATACTAGGCCAAACTAATTTGTCCTTCGCCAAAGTTCAAACCCGATTTAAGGCCAAACTAGTTTGTTTATCCTTCGCCAAAATTCAAACACTATTCAAGGCCAAACTAGTTTTTTTAGGCCAAAACTTTCGTTCTGGGTGACACGACGAGACAATAGTTACATAATATTATAGTCGATTGAAACATCGAAATATACGAGACAAACAGAATTATTATGAGATAAAACTTGCAACATTCAATTAGGTATAATAAATATTATTGATCAACAAATGAGCTTAGGTTGTTATTCATAACCCTGTACAAAATGCTGGAAAACCTTTTAGTTCATACAACTTTGGTACTTATTTTAATTGCGCACAGTAATTTCAATTTGTACAATTTAAAATCTAGGTAATACAACTGGCATTAAATATAATTGTTAGGCTTTAGCTTATACATAGCCTTGACAAAATTCTTCCATAGATTAACTATTACTTTAATTGGTACTATATTTAAATATTATCACAGGTTCATCTATGATAATCTTAATTCTGGCATATCTACAGTTAGGTATAAAAATATACATTACTTAAATATTAAATAATCGTCTTTTCTCAATCACACAAGAGTATTTAAATTGATCTCTAAATATATTTTAGGTACAAAAACAAAAATATTGGCTAAGTCTGTCTTTAAATGGGAACAACCCGCCATTTTCAGATTTTTCCGAAATAGAAATAGCGCCCACTCATGAAACCTTGAAATGAGTTAGGATTTAGGTTTCTGGGTCATTTTTTTTGAAAGCTTAATAATAATAACCAATCTACCTACGAGACATTAAAATCGTGATCTGATAGATCATATTATGTTTCATAAACAAAAACAAAATATGATTTTAATACCTATCGGAAATAGTAAATACTAAATACCTACCTTTCTTTAAGTATTTTTTTATTATAATAATACAAAACAAAAGCATTGTGTTATAATTAAAATTACATGTACGATGTACAGACATACCTGCTTACTTATAATAGTCATTAAGTATATAAGATAGTTGGTACACGTATAAAAATATACCTACACTTCACTTTCCCATGCAATTTTTTTATCATTATTATTTAAAGGCAGTGCAAAGCGGATTATTTAATTATTGTAAGTGGACGGAATTTAATAATATTTTATTGTAAATATTTTCTTTTTATACAAATCATGCATGTGTATAATAATTTGGGTACTGTACCTACCTAACTTAATTTAATTACCTACACTTTCCTATTAACATCATCTAAAGGAACCATTACCTCTGCCGCTTTATCATTATCGTGAACAGAGTTTGTATCATCGTTTTCTGATTTTCCTATACAACTTTTAAAACAAGTATCACCCTTACCGAAGTTTTCTCCATCCAGTAAAGATTGTGGCATCGGTTGGTTCATTGTTTCTGGTAGGAAACAACACAGAAATCCGGACACAAGAGCTACTAATCCAAAAGTAACAGCAGGAATTTTAGGATTAAAGGAATCCAGTAAAGTGATCAAAGGTGTTAATGCACCAGATAATCGAGCGCACATCGAACCCAAACCAATCGCAGAATTACGAACCACCGTAGGGAACAATTCTGCTGAATAGTTATATACTATAGCAAAAGAACCCGCTATAAATAATTTGCCAGCTATGACGACTGTAGTAGATATAATCGTACCCGTGGGAATGAAAGTGGCAATAATACACGCGCTACCACCTATGATCATCATGGAACAAATGAGTGCTCTACGACCCCAAATATCGAGGAAATAAATAACTGCAGCATAACTGGGAAGTTCTACCAAACCAAAAACCGCCGTGATAAGGTACGGGTTTCCTTCAAGTTTACCAGTACTAAGTGTAAGACCATAGTAAACTAAAGAGTTAGCAAACCAACATAAACAGATGTTGAGGGTTTTATTACGGAGATTGGGTGTCCTAAAGAGGTCTAATGTACTTGCAGAAGGTTCATCGGTTACTTTCGAGGACTCTACTTTCCCTTTAGACACTAAATCGGCCCTGTCCAATACTTCATCTGATCCATTACACTTTAAAGCTTTTTGAACAATATCGACAGCCTCCTTCGGTCTTCCCTGAGCCCAAAGCCAACGTGGTGATTCATCCATTATCCATATGTGTGGAATAAGAAGCAGACTATGCAATCCGTATACAACTTGAAGAATTTGTCTATCATCTATGATAGCTCCCCATCCAGCTACTAGCATAATACCAAATGCAAATGCACACTGAAAAGCAACGCCGCATGCTGTTCTTTTGCTCGCACCTACAATTTCCATAGTTAGCACGAAAGCTGGAATATATGCGCCAGCAGATCCAAAAATTCCGTAAAAAAACAAAACACCCAAAAATGACCAATATTCTGGTATGAAGGAGACTAGTACGCCTAAAATTAACTGTAGTACTCCTGACCAACAAAACACAGTCTTGCGGCCTATTTTATCAGCTAACCCGCCTAGATACACTGCCCCAGTGAAAACTCCTAACATATAAACAGTTTGAGCTATCGCACCCCTCCACCTTTGGTCGCAGACGAGGTTCCATTCAATAGCACGCGAGGATGTCCTATACCTTGAATCGAATACCCACTTTTCGCAGGTCACTGTTTGGTTGAAGTCATTATACATCAAACAATTCTCTAGATTGCCAGCAGGTGACCGAGGTATAGCTGCTAATATTTCTGAGGAGTTCCATGCTGCGATTGTTTCATTTGTGTCTACTCCATCAATCCAGCACCTGGAAACATAAAAACTTTATTTAATTATTTTATTCATTCAGAATTACCTACAGTACATATTGCATATTATCCTTCCTACTAATATTATAAATGTGCAGTTTGTGAGTTATTGTGTTTGGATGTTTGCTACTCCAAAAATACTGAGTAGGTAACTACTGATTTGGTTAAATTTGGTAAGTAAATTCATAGATCCCGTAGGGTTTTGAAAACTGAAATTTGCAATAGCAATCTATAGCTTTAGGTAGTTTGCCATAGCGAACTTTCTTAAAAGTACCTATTTATATACATAGATGCTGAGAAAAAGAACGAGAAATCCATGATTCTGTCGGGGTTTGTGAAAAATCGAAATTCACGCGGGCGGAGCCGCAAGCTATATTTTTTTTATTTCTTAATTTTTTCACCTTAGGTACCTAAGCTTTATTTAATAATTAAGTTTCGGTAACTTAGAAATTATTGAAAGCTTAGGTACATGAATTTTTGGTAGATACCTATTTTGTAGACTCCTTTCAATTCTGATATTTACCTATAATTAGTGTTATTTTTTCGACTACTTTACTGTTATCTACTACCCGTTCAAATTTTGTATGAATTAATCCGGTAGGTTAAAAACTGTACCATTGGATTTTTTCCTGGGATAAAAAGTGTAGGTAACATTTTTTCAAATTATGTGTTATCCAGTGTAAAAACTTTCACCGTAGTCCCTATTCTGTATGATTTCAGCTGAAGCAGTTCATTGTGTTGGAGTAACAATCATACGTACACACACATTTTGGTCTTTATATTTAGATATTTATGTAGATTTAATACTTTTTTATTTACTTGCAGTATATTTACCTATCTACTTATATTTTATGTAGATTTAATTTTTTTACCTAGTTACTAGTATAATACCTACAATGAATAACGGAGCCTCAAAAAAAATACGAAAAATATTTAATATTTTATTGGTTTACAAAATATAAAACGTTATAAAAAGTACAGCTAATTAATTAATAGATCGTATAGTAAAACGACAGTTTGTTTCATCCTTGGTCCATTGCAGTCCACAGTCGCTACAACGTACCTATAACGTAGCTATATTCAGGGCTGGGCAAAATACATTTAATTTTGATTGAAATACAAAAAATTAAAATACGAAATACCTTGAAGTAAGATAGTTAAAATATAAAATACAAAATACAGTATTTTAGCTATTTTTAAGTGAAATACAAATTCCAAAATACAAAATAAGTAATCTAGATTAGCACAGGCTGAAAGTAAAGGAAAACAATATGGCTAATTAAGAAAAAACATAAACCTGCGTCAAAACAAAACTAAAAAACATTTTTTATAAATATATTGGTAACTAATAAAACGATGTAGCGCCTATTGCATTCATTTTGCGAAAATAGCGGTATCATTAGAAATCTTTACTTGAAAGTGTCCAGTTTAGGAATGTAGTTCGACTACCGACTAATTTTTTGTGAGGTTACTCACAGTCACGTTAAACTTGGTCTGACTGAAACTGAGCATCATCACCGGTAAAGAGTATTATATTCTTTGATCATCACTGACAATTTTACGAAATAGCACCCCAGGTGCAGTGCTACCAACTCTAGCTAGCTGCTCTACCATCTACACTCTCACCTCGCATTCACACTCATGATCTTTAGGTATATGGAGGTAAAATGTATTTTGTGAAAATGTATTTTGAAGACTCAAGTATTTGAAAATATATGAATTACAAATGACATTTTAAGCAATTAATTGAAATACAAATACCAAATACGTATTTGTATTTTAATAACGTATTTCAATTACAAGTAATTCAAATAATGCCCAACCCTGGCTATATTATTAGGTACAATTTTGATATTTTATATTTTCTAATGTTATCGGCCAAACTAGATTTCACGCCAAACTAGTTTGTTCAAGGCCAAACTAGGTTGAACAAATAAGATAAACTTAATCCTACTTGTTAAAACTAGTAGTTTTTTTCTAATTATTTATTTTAGGCTTAACTAGATAAAAGTCGTTGTGAGATGTATCCCAACCGTTTAGCGTAAAATAAATGTGCGTACGTATAATTTTTATCTAAAATAAGTAGCCTACTCTTTTATACACGATTTTATAAACTTCACCTATCAGGCTGGCCAAGTTACGAACTAAAAAAACAGTCAAGATAACCTATTGTAACTATGATAATAATTATTGTATCAGTTTTTAACTTCCACAAGTTTAGGACTAGTTTTTAAAGTCATTAAATTCACCTTAAAATTTCTACAAAACATAAATCAGTTTTATACTAACGAGAAATACATACTCTACGATCATCATTTGGCTTTTGGCAATATATTTTATTATATCTATTCTATCCTAGTGCTTATTTGTCGCTTACTCCATTTTCTTATAAATTGTGTCAAAATTACATCAATGACTTAAAATATCCAATTATGAGTACCCAATAAACTTCCTTTTTATTTCTCGCCAAATAAACCTATTATCCAGTCTAATGTTTCAAAACGAAATTTGACTAGACAAAATATCTTACCCATCTAACTTAAACCTTAAACTTAAAATTTATTTTTGATAAAATAATGAAAACCTTATAAAAACTTAACATAATAAAGTTTTTAAATTAAATAACAACGATATTTTGAAGAATTATGATTCTTCGTTCTCAACTCATGAGTGGTTTCTGTTTGTTTGAAACCCTAAAAAGAGCAAAGTGACATAAAATTCATATCTAGATATCCGTCACTGTACATTTCAAACCTATGAAACCTATCTTAGGTACTGTCGAAGCTTTAAACAAGACTTGAGTTTGTGTAAAAGCGTTGATCTTGAAATTGATTTCCAAGCCAGTTTTTAATCAGTAGTAGTATGCATTCGGGTAGAAACCTAATGGTTTTATACATAAAGCGCAAGATACAATAACGTTAATGATGTTCTCTCATCTATTGTCAATTGTCATACTTAATATTTATGATTTCAGATTTAAACTAAGTGTCACATAATATTCTTTTCAAAAATCTGTTCCTAAGCCATAATTAACAAGCCCATTCTTTAGAAAAAGATACACACATAAACCAAACTTACGTCTTATTTTAATCACTAGTCTTTTCTCTATATTGATTCCTATACAGAAAATTAATTCTGTCATGTCAAAATTATTAAATTCTACCTAAAATTTTTATAACTAGAATTTTTCATTAGTATGGCACTTATTATTTTTAATTACGATTTCTTCATTGTTGTATCTAGAGGAATCATAGTTTCTGGAAGATCTGTAGAGGTATTGCTCATTCGTCTGCCACTGCAGTTGGTGAAACATGTGTCACCTACGCCAAATTTTTCCCCGTCTTCAATAGATTGTGGTAGATTACGGCCCAAAGTCTCTGGTAAAAAGAAAGTAGAAAATCCAGATAATAAAGCCAAAAACCCAAATATTATAGTTGGAATTTTTGGGTTTAGTGAATCGAGTAGACTAATAAGAGGTGTCAAAGCACCAGATACGCTTGCGCTCATACTGCCTAGCCCAACTCCTGAACTTCGTACCACGGTAGGAAATAATTCAGCTGAATACTTGTAAATAATAGAATATGATCCAGATATAAATAATTTGCCAACCATCACGATGCCTGTCGCAGATGTAGATCCATGTGGGAGAGCCGCCACAACTAAGCAAGAGACGCCACCCAATAACATCATTACGCTGATTAACGCTCTGTGTCCGATTCGATCTAAATAATATACGATAATAAGATAGCTCGGCATCTCAACTACACCCATTAGGAATAATATGAAATAAGGATTTCCGTTAAGTTTTCCAGTATTTAATGAAAGACCATAATACACTACAGAATTAGCGAACCAGCAACCACATATGATTAAGGTTTTCTTCAACATATTTGGAGTTTTAAAAAGGTCACACGTTCCACCAGATTGATCGTCGGAATATTTGGCACACGTAGCCTTGCATTGAGAGACCAATACCGATGTGTCCACTGTTTCCGTGGATCCATTCATCTTCAAAGCTTTTTCTATAATAGCCACTGATTCTCGAGCTCGGCCTTGGGCCCACAGCCATCGTGGCGATTCATCCATTACAAACCAATGGGGTAGTAGTATGACAGCATGTAGACCATAGATGACTTGCAAATAAAATCTGTTGTCGATGAGATATCCCCACCCGGCCAATACTATAATTCCAAATGCGAACATAATTTGGAAAGTCACTCCACATATCGTACGTCTACTGGGTCCTACTAGTTCCATTGTAAGTACAAATCCGGCTATATACGAGCCGGAACCAAATATACCGTAAATAAATCTAATTACGATAAAAGTATAATATTCAGTTACAAAGCCGACCGATGCTCCAAATATCAGTTGCAGGATGCCCGACCAAACGAAGACGGTCTTTCTGCCGAGCCTATCACAAAGCCGTCCTAGCACGATGGAGCCTACAACAACGCCAAACATATACGCAGTTTGGGCAGCGGCTCCCATCCATCGTCGACTGCACACGAAATCCCATTCGATTCCTCTTGACGATGTAAAGTAATTGGTATTATAGACCCAGGAGTCACAATCGACTAATGTATTATTTTCTCCATTCATTCTGCACGAGTCTAATTTTCCGTGTACGTTTATGGGAATTGCATTGGTTACTAATTCGGAAGTCCAAGGCTCCGTGTGATTAGGACCATCTACTCCTTGCAATGCGCACCTGAAATCCAAAAACAAACATGATTAGTATGATATAAGTTCGTACTTGAAAATTATTGCGAAGTTTTATTGAATTTATTTTTAAGACGGTCATACACAATGCATGTATGACATTTATGAGTACCCTATATTCTGTTTGTACGAAATACGTTTTCTAACATTGCTTGTTACTTTTGGAGCCACTAGATAATTATTTTATGAATCCTACAATAAAAAGTGATGTAACCTTAAATTAACCTTAATATTTTTATGAGAGACCATAATTATTAATTATGACCCACATTACCCATTGCGATTTCTGATACCTACTGAGACCTACAACCGAGTTTTGACATACATGCATAGCATTCCAAAACAATAGTTCGTGCACAATAGTGGTTATGGCAGACTGATAGACATTTTTTTATGGCTTGTAGTCCATGTCGGAAAAATAGCCATTACTATTTATAATCATTGATAGATTGAACTTTTTAAATCTCCAAGGGACGATTCACCATGAAATATTCATATGAGATTTTGGAATGCTTGTGAGTTGTGATTAAAAGAGATGTTAGTTAAGCCATAAAGTATTTAGGATAGTAATTATTATACTTACTCATTTTTTTAACTGAAAAACCAAAGTGTCACTGGTATGATAACCTGCCACCCGTAAAGCAAAAAAATATTCACTGCACAATTTCAGAAAAACTCATTAATTTAATTCATATTGATAGGTAAATTGAAGCGATATACCCAAATGAATAGTTGACTGATTTTTTTTAAATAATAGTTCATAATCATAACAAAGTAATAAAAAAATATAGTCAACTCCCCAATTAAATGTTTCTTAAAATAATTGTGATGGGCGATAATTTTATGGAATTATAATAAATTAGCTCACCCGCACCCGCTGCACCCAGGTAATCTCATGGAATTAAAATAATAATCCTTCCACATTAAATGTTATCCACATCATACCTTATAAGTATAACTTACAAGACTTGTATAGTAATTAGAATAAGCTAGTGATAAGTTTTATTGAAACATTTCAATCCGAAAAGTTAATTTAAAATTTTACGTAAAAAAATTATAACTTATCCACTCCATCCTATAGGGAATCACTATGAAGAAATAATTATTTTATACCACCTGGAGCCTTACCACCATCTCTGTAATATTGTTACATACAATGTCAGTATGAAAATTTTTAAATTACCAGCCCCTGATTCTTACCAGCTTGAGCTGGATGGCGATGATGAGTAATTAAAAGAATTAGGACTTTTCTTTTTACCTATATGATTTTTGGTTTGGAAAAGTAGGTATACAGCTAAATGTATTTATAATTTAAAAAAGAAATCTAAGCGTAACGACAGTTACAGTAAGTAATAAACGACAAATAATTATTGAAAGTGTAATTTTTTTCAATTAAATCTTTTAGTGTCTAGCACGACAATTTAATGGATTTGCTAAGTTCCACCTTGAACGTGTTTTATTGCATTATTACGCTATTGAGATTCAATGCGAAAAAACATTCCTAGTTATTGATTCATACTTATTGAAGAAAATTGAAATTGTCTAGGAAACAACTTACATCTTGACAAGTGTATCATATTATACTGGTTTAACTTAGGATAAACTAGTTTGGCCGATAACATAATTAAAAATATTTAATATTAATTAATTATTTAATAATAATATAATTTAATAATAATTAAAATATTTAATAATAATTAAATATTTTAATCAGATAATTGCATTGAATGAGTAATTAATTTTTTAAAATTAAAAGTAATATTTTTGACCTTGAGGATAATTAATTATTTCACCCTGTAATTTGTGCGTTGCCTATAATATTGACCATGTTTATCTACCGTTTTGTTTAAAATATTGACTTGGCTGAGGATACCGCATTCTTCATGCACATGCATCATTATTTTAAGGTAGGTAAACAGGTGCTGGGAGATCACCAAAGCAAAAACACACCCGTACAAATCCGAAAACCGCTATTAAATTAATAATTATAATAATAAGCATTATGTAGGCAATTGTTACGTCTATAAACTGTACTTAAGTAGCCCCATGAATTCATATAAATCCAATATATTTATCGCTACTTATAAATAAGGCGTGTATATTAAATTATCCAAAAACTAAATAAGGTAAGATATTTATAACAAATTGCCTTTATTTCCTTTGGCCGTTCAAAAAAGCTGTACACTTTTGAAATTGTTTTTGGCACTAGGCCAGAATTTCTTAAGCTGCTGAAAAAGCTGTTTTTACTAAAGTGCCCTTCTGTATTGATTTACAATTTGTACGTCATATTTTTCTGGAGCCATCTTCAAAGACGAAGTTGGTGCATACCCATTTAATAAATATAATGATGCTAATACTATGTAGTAAGTATAATATGCCAGATCGCATGAACAGGTCAAGGACTAAGTATTTCGAGACGCAATAAAACAAGATTTATCCATTGCAATAAACTATTGCTGTGCAATAAATAATCCATAGGAATGTTACTGTTCCTAGAAAGCTCTCCTAAAATTTCATCATGAATTAAAATTATCAGTAATAAAATAACTGAACTTTTTAATTACATTGCGCAAGGATTAAGATATTTTAAGAAGAATTTAGATCCGAAACATACCCATAAAGATAAGTGGAATGCCACATATGTATTTCATATGACGTTAAATAAGCACAAACTCGTCTAGAACTTTAGTTTGTAATGCAGAAATCCAGTCTAATTCAATCTTTATTTAGAACTTATGTAGACCTGTCTGTCGCCATGGCGCAATACTGATATAAAAATAATTTCCCGGCGTTCGTTGTTGTTTGACCTATTTATAAGAAATTTTGTACCAAAACAGTATAATTTTCGTCTTTGTGCCAAATGCCAAGACGTGAGTTAATGAAAATGACTTTTCCGCTTTAGCCTGAAATATATGAAATAGATAGCTAGAGATATTATTATTTATGAGTATAAATGTTTATTTAATGAGTACTTTTTTCATTAACAAAAAATAATTGGGAAAAAGTTGAGTAAGTACCTAATTAGTAAGTTAAAATAAAAGCATGAATAAATTCAATGTTTAAATCGTCTGACAAGTTGAAGTTATTGCTGATCTGCAGCTCTAGCCATAGGTAAAACCCATCCATGCGTTTTTTTTAAGATTGCATTTGCATAGCCTTCGAACGTAATTCAAAAAAATGTAGGTATAAGAATGCCCGAAGTTACGTCACAGTTCGACAAGGATCTCTTGGCACTTGAATGACATTGTCAGGGCGGCGTAGTTGTAGAACTATGGCAGCCAGCTAATAAAAATTTCTCAATTTTAGCTTATAATAATAAACCAAAACAACACAAAATACTCGCAACATACCGACAAATATGCCGACGGAGCTAACTATCGAACAGTGTCACAAGATAGTGGCGTTAGTTCCGATTTAGACCACGCGCCAAGAAAGCCATGTCGCACTGTCACCAATATAGCGATCATTTTCAGATTTTTGAATTTCGTTCCGTTTCCATCTTTTTAGCATATTGCAAAATTCCTTAATGGCTAGGCAGGTGAGTTAATGTGAAGAGTACTTAGAGTCAGGGTGGTAGGTACACACGTACCTATGTTCTGGTACCGCAGCGACGGTCACTAGAGAGAGCATGTGCAGGCCAGCCGTCAACGCAGCCAGGATATGCAGGAAAAACTGGAAGCCTTGATATCGCCCGAAATCCCCTGGAATTGTAAAACAATCACGTTTGTATATTTTGCAATACATAATTAAATGTAGTACCTATTACTGAGGAAAATATAATTCAGATCCTTCTCTTTCATAAATAAATCAATAAACCATACATACTATAGCATGTTTGTCAGTGTGGGACGTACCTAATTTTGCAAGATGCAATGAAGCAACTGAGATAATACTTATGATGAGTATTATCTCAGTTGAAGAAATGAAGAATTAAGTTCGGCTTTATATTCTCTGGATGATTGGCTTCGTTAGCATCACCACGTGTTGCAAGAATGAAAAAAAATTTCAATCAAAAATTGGTTGATTTCATATAACCGATATGAGCACTTAAAAGAACGTGGTGGCAGGAAGGCTTTAGCATGAAATAAAACATGCTTTGTTAAAATAAATACATATCTTTTAGGAGCTTGTTAATCACGACCAGAATTGATAAGCATAGCTTTCCTGTATCAACGGAGAGAGGAATTCAGAGCCTTCACGTTGCTCGAATAAAACTGTATTTTATTTTAGGTAATGGGCCCTTCACTATAAAAATGTTGTTGGAATTTTCTTCTTAAACGCTGCACTCGTGAGAAAAGTGACAAAATAATATTATTAGGCATTATATTTCATCATTAAAGTAATAAATCTGACTAAATTGTTTAGTCACAGTAAATAAAAAATTACGAAATACGGAAATTGTGTATAGGCAATAATTAACCTTTAGTGTAAATTCCGTAAAAGATAATACCAATGACGATATTTAAGATATTCGAAGTTCAAAGTCATTGTTCTAAAAACAAAATTTTGAAATTACAATTTAATTAATTAAAAATTAAAAAAAAAAATTAATTAATTAGGTACATATTTAGAGTAATAATATAAATGTACATAATAATGTTAGTTATAATATGCCAACTGCTAAGTTAGTTTGTCGTTGGAAATAAAAGTTAATATAATTAAAAAAAAAGCCGTTCTGTTTTAACCCCCGACGCAAAAGGGGTGTTATAAGTTTAACGTGTCTGTGTATCTGTGTATCTGTGTTTCTGTCTGTGGTATCGTAGCTCCCAAACGGATGGACCAATTTTCATGAAGTTTATTTTTTGTCATAGATAATTTTATCCCGAGTGTTCTTAGCCATGTTTCATGAAAATCTGTTCAGCCGTTTGAAGAGTATCAGCTATTTTCTAGTTGATAAGGGGATCTGACTAACTTCTTTATCTCCGATCGATTCGAAATTTGATACCGTGTAGCTTCAATGACATTGAAAGTATATGGTAAGGTAACCATGACCTGATTTGCCGTTTGAAGATCATCAGCTCTTCTATATTTGATGAGGGGATCTGACTACCTTCCATATGTCCTATCGATTCGAAATTTGGTACTGTGTTACTTCAATGATATTTAAAGCGTATGGTAAGGTAATCATGACCTGATCAGCCGTTTGAAGAAGATCAGCTCTTTAATAGTTGATGAGGGGATCTGACTACCTTCCATATATCCTATCGATTCGAAATTTGGTACCGTGTTACTTCAATGATATTGAAAGTATATGGTAAGGTAACCATGACCTGATTTGCCGTTTGAAGATCATCAGCTCTTTTATAGTTGATGAGGGGATCTGACTACCTTCCATATATCCTATCGATTCGAAATTTTGTACCTTGTTACTTCAATGATATTGAAAGTATATGGTAAGGTAACCATGTCCTGATTTGCCGTTTGAAGATCATCAGCTCTTTAATAGTTGATGAGGGGATCTGACTACCTTCCATATGTCCTATCGTTTCGAAATTTGGTACCGTGTTATTTCAATGATATTTAAAGCGTATGGTAAGGTAATCATTGACCTGAGGGCCTACCATCAAATCTAATCGCGACTCAACATTAGTAGGTCTATTGTTGAGTCGCGATTAGAGTTTGAATTGCATCGCTAATTCGTGACATAAATTCTTTTAATTTGACAAAAAGATGACATGAAAATAACCTAAACTTACGAGTAGGAAGGTAAAACTTAATCTAGTAAATGAAAACTAATATTATACCTAGTTACTAACTAATTACTTACTTATCACTATTAATACCTTCCCTATATTTAATACCTTATTACCTACTTTAAAAAGGACAAAATAAAAGTAAAATTACAAATTTTAAAAACCCCCGACACAAAAAATAAAATATAAAAAGTAACAAATAATATTTTAAACCTATTATAACAATTATTATCGTATCAATATAATATTAAGTACGTTCAAATATTTTTTAATTCAAGCGTCGTCGCATCGTCGGGGGACTCATTTTCCGGAGTATCTCTATAAGGGTCCCCCGACGATGCGACGACGCTTGAATTTAAAAATATTTGAACGTATTTAATATTATTTTGATACGATAATAATTGTTATAATAGGTTTAAAATTTTATTTGTTACTTTTTATGTTTTATTTTTTGTGTCGGGGGTTTTTAAAATTTGTAATTTTACTTTTATTACTTAATAACCCTCCAGTGAAATTATAATTTTATTATTAACATTAATTATATTTATTTTTATTTATTATTTATTTTTATTTATTTATTATTATATTATAGAAAATAAATAGCTAACCAACATCGGATTTTGTGACGTATAAACTAGTTTGGGCTAGGAAAAACTAGTTTGGCCTAGGACCAACTAGTTTGGCCTAGGAGCAACTAGTTTGGCCTCTAAGTGGGTTTTAGCCTTGGGCAATAAGTTTGGCCTGTTACCGGGTTTGATCTAGGCAATCTCTGTATTCTCCTCTGTATTTTCGATAACCACACCTGACGGTAAGTGACGATACAAACGATGCAGCCGAAGACACTATCACCCCTATCGGTTGTCTCACATCACAGCATCCACGGCGTTACATCTTTGCTGGTACGGTGGTAGGTAGTCAGCTTCACACCAGACCAGACAGGTAATATTTAATAATTGGTCAAGAGCGAGTCGGGTTCGTGCACTGAGGATCCCATTATCAAGACAAGTATTTTTTTATTTCAATTTAACTATTCATTTTTAAAGTAAATGTGTAGTTAAATATTCAGTGAATATTTAAGGCGTCTATCTGTTATCGTTATCAATATCGAGCAAAAACAAGCAAACAATCCTTATAAAATATTGTTTGTTGTTATAGCGGCAACAGAAATACATATATCTGTGAACATTTCAGCTGTCTAACTATCACGGTTCAAGAGATACAGCCTGGTGACAGACGGACGGACGGGCGGCAAAATCTTAGTAATAGGGTCCCGTTTTTACCCTTTGGGTACGGAACCCTAAAAATGTTAACACCTCAAACTGGGCAGTTCCATGAATCGAACTCGGGACATTCCGCTACCCGGGCCCGCACAGACTGCAGTCCGTTGTAAATAAACACATTTAACATTAAATTCTTTACGAGTATTTCATAACTGCATAACTTAGGTGCCTGTACCTACGTTAAGTAATTAAGGAAATCGGAAAAAGGTTTGACTGAACTTTTTGCTTCTAAGAAGAATCTTACGAAACGTTGAAGAAAAAAAAATTGTTCTAATACAGGGTGTCCACTATAAATCGTCAAAACATTTCCCTGACTTTTCCTTGACTTTCCCTGACCATTTCTAAAATTTTCCCTGACCTTTTTAGCTGTAATTTTTCAAAGTAAAAAATGTTTCTCTTGCGAATGATTGTAAGAGACAAAAATTAAGTCTTCACAAACACTCAGAGATTTATGTTATTGGCTTCCCAAGGTGTCCAACTATCAAGGTGACAATTTTCAACACAGGTAGATTGCCACACTATAACCATAATATATAACTATAGTATAAATATGTATATAATAAGTACTGATGACTGATAAGATAATATTATTTTTATTTATTCTATACATTTTTAGACTTTTACATTAATTTTAAAGATCAATCATCAAAAAGTCCTGGTTTTCCCTGACTTTTCCAGGTAGAGAAGTCATTTCCCTGACTTTCCCTGACCCACAATAGCTTCCCTGACTTTTCCCTGACTTTTCCTGACCTTCCAGGTCCGTGGACACCCTGTAATAGCCTATATAAAATCTCGTGTCACAGTGCAGTTTGTAACCAAACTCCTCGAAACGGCTTGACCGATTTTTATGAAATGTTTTCTTAGGTGACGTTCGATAGGTCTGAGAATAAGGTCGTAAGGTACTTCTTATGCTCCTAATTATTGACAAAACAATGATTTCCGGCTAAGAAAGTGGTAGTGGTATAATACAAAGTTTCAATAATTCAGATTAGACTAAACAAATGTAGGATAACGGTGCCCTAAATTTGAAACCTGAAACCGCTCAATACTGTTAAGGTCGTAAGTTCGTGACTGTTCCAAGTCACACATTACTCTGTTACGTCATAGCTGTAATCATACGAATTCCGTTGTCAAGGAAAAATAGAATAGGTCGTTGATAATTAATATACCTACCAAACAGTTTTACGTAAATGTGACCATTCCAAGAAACAAGGAGTAATTCAGATGTGATGAGCGGAATACGTTGCAATCAACCAATTGCTGACCAATGCTTGCAAACGATATGACAATGATGTCTTAGCCTCTTAGGGTAGGTACGGAGGTCATGGGTAAATTCCTTCAGTTGTCTAATTACGAGTAGGTATATTTCCCCTAATTAAATGAGTTCCTTGTTTTATAGTTTTTTAACTTCATTAATATTGCGTGTTTCTGTGCATATGATATGCATGTATTATACGTAAGTATGTTAAATACGAATACTTATTATCCTTTTTTGTTCTCCACCTAAGTACTTTCTTATAATTTCTCAGAAACTATTTAGAACCATTATAACTAACTGACTACTTATAGAATATTGTTGACATTTAATTTTATTATTGTTCTCTTTGTAAATTAATGGAATCTGCTAATTATAATCAATAATCAATATACTTAATCAATAATTTAAATAATAATGTACATTGTACATGTACATTGTACATGTACAATGTACATTGTACAATGTACATGCCTTTGATTTTTAAATATTTGCACACTGTTAGCAGTAGATTGTGAGCGATAATAATAATATTGTATTTTATGTCATTTTGTTGAAACTCACAATTCATGCAAGTAAATTTATTTATTTATTTAACCCGAATAGAAACTCATGAATGACATGGTGGTTTCCTACAGGAGTCAGTATTTTCTTTTATTTTTTTGCTTAGGTATACCGTATAGAACTTATAATAATTTGAATTCAAGGATTGTTCGCAAATCGCAAGTCTTTAATAATATATAAACCGTATCATATAAACCGATACAATACCTATCGGTTATAAGCCGCGATAAGGTGATAACTCGATAAGTCAACATATATTGGACAATCAACAAAGCGTGAGCATGATCGATGGCCGCCGGTGAGATAATAGCGCTGTTGGCACTTGTTGCCCAAGCGACTGATTAACTCTATCACACTATCTATAAAATTATTAACAAATAACGTTCACATACCGTTTTGCGTAAAGAAGAAAATACAGTAGTTTTACAATCAGGGGATTTATTGAATTTATTTTTGTCTTTCTCACTCTCACGGATACGTTGGTAGGTGCGACATGCAGCGTAGCGGACGAATATAACAGAACAGAAATTTAATATGTCGGTTTATATTTCACGGAAATATAAACCGACATATTAAAATAAAAATTACAATTATTTTCATTTTAGTTTTCGATAAAATTTAGAAAAACTGAGATTTTGGAGCAATTTTTGGGAGAACTTCCTATCGAGAAAATTTTATCCAATCGTGTTTCTGCTTCTAAGCGATTTTAGATTAAAGACCCTAAATAAATGACATTTAGATTTAAATGTAATTGTCTTTATAGTTTTTGAATAAAACTTCATTCAAAAATAGCTTAAATCCTGCTTCTACACCGTTAACAAGTCAAGTAAGAGTCGGAACCTCGCACCGAGAGTTCCGTACTATTAAATCTGAGCATGGCCATTTGGCCTATCGTAACATTAATTTCTTGTTTCAATGCAGGCAAGGTAAATTAGTGTTTTATATACAGAGTGAAAACTACAAAAATAAAATACATTTCTATAGTCACAACTACCAAGACAAGACAATTTACGAATACAATATCTAAATGGTGAAATAGTTAATCTAAGTATTGTTCGAATCCACATAATTTGCTATGGATAATATTCAAATCACGTGTGTAATTTATTCCGTCTCCGATCTAGTACACGAGTACCGAAACTTTATATTATCATCGAAGTTTGCAGGTCCATTATGAACACCGTACGATTACTAAAAAAAAAATTGGTTGCCTGTAAAGTCGGTTTACTGACGATAGTTGAACGTGACAACGTCTTCTTTGTCGCTCGTTCCGCGCTCGCGAGGTAACGCCGGTAACGCCGCATGAGCGAGGTAACGCCGGATGAGTCATGTTTTTTCGTGCGTGCAACCGGCTCTATCGATTTATAAGACGTTGTCACGTCAAAAATTGGTTGTCTGTAAAGTCGGTTTACTGACGATAGTTGAATGTGACAACTCTCGCTTGCACTTCAAGCCTTACATGGAACGCCTCAGAGCGAGGTAACGCCGCATGAGCGAGGTAACGCCGGATGAGTCATGTTTTTTGACGTGACAACGTCTTATAATTCGATGGAGCCGGTTGCACGCACGAAAAAAATTGGTTGCCTGTAAAGTCGGTTTACTGACGATAGTTAAACGTGACAACGTTTTCTTTGTCGCTCGTTCCGCGCTCGCGAGGTAACGCCGCATGGGCGAGGTAACGCCGCCTGAGCGAGGTAACGCCGGATTAGTCATGTTTTTTCGTGCGTGCAACCGGCTCTATCGATTTATAAGACGTTGTCACGTCAAAAATATGACTCATCCGGCGTTACCGGCGTTACCTCGCTCATGCGGCGTTACCGGCGTTACCTCGCGAGCGCGGAACGAGCGACAAAGAAGACGTTGTCACGTTCAACTATCGTCAGTAAACCGACTTTACAGACAACCATTTTTGTGCGTGCAGCCGGATCTATCGAATTATAAGACGTTGTCACGTCAAAAGTTCAATACAATATGGAAATGTTTCTTCAAGGAAAATTTATAATTGTGACATGATCAACTGGCACAATGCCAGTGGCAGACATCACTACTTTGTTTGCGTATGAATTTGAACCAGATGTAGCTGAAAAACTAAAAACAGCTGTATAATAGGTACAATAGGTAACGCATTAAAGTGTTTTTTAGTTGTTGTTTCACGTGTTACTTCTGCTCATTAAAACTGGCGTACCTAGTTACCTATGTCCTTTTGGTATAATGTATAAAATGTGTTTTCGTTAAAATATTACACCAACATATTAATATTCATTTACCTACCTACATAAGTAACCCAAACTGCTTTGCGTTGATGATTGTATCGGTCGACGTCCGTTATTTATTCACGGTAAATAAAATATCCTATAATATATAAAATTCTCGTGCCATATTTTGTTACCAAGCTCCTCCGAAACGGCTCAACCGATTGTTATGAAATTTTCAGTGTATATTCTCTAGGTCTAGGAGCAGGTTGTTATCTATTTTTTTTATATTCATAATGGCAAAGCAACGTTTGCCAGGTCATCTAGTATCTAATATAATATTTTATACTATATTAGATACTATAATATTTTTTACAGGATATACTTTGGTGAGTGTGCTCAGGAACTACATAACCTTGTACCTCCTTCACCTTTCTACCATAGGACTGCAAGACGCCGAGAGCGGTGGCATCCTTATGTGGTTGACGTCCAACAAACTCGCACGAAACGTTTTTCCTCCACGTTTCTGATACGAACCGCTAAGGTGTGGAACGCCCTTCCAGCCTCCGTGTTTCCAGCCAAGTTCAATCTAGGTGCCTTCAAGAGAAGAGTGAATAGGCATTTTCTAGGCAAGCGCGCTCCATCCTAGACCTCATCATTGCTTTCCATCAGGCATGATTGTCGTCAAGCGCAAGCCTATCTACAATAATAAAAAAAAAAAAGTTACAGGCTCTTTTGCTCTGTGTAATATTGTAATAACTAGGCGAAGATAACGCTATTGGACACACAATATGCGGGTGATAAATATAATTTTAGCGCAGTTATTGCTGATAACGTCAACATGGCCTCATAATATTGCAGAATAATACTTGTGTCGTTAAACTTAACGTATATCGATTTAAATAAATAGAGTTATTGAATAATGATAATCATGTAAGTTAAATAGGTAATTAATTCTTGCTGTTATAGATTTTCGTTTAGTAAAAAGAGTGTTTTTCTTATCGTGACAAAACCAAGTTTAAAATGAGTTTTCAAAACATAATTATTTTTTTAGAATGTAAAAGAAATACAATTTCTAGTTGTTTGTCAGCACTCAATGTGACTCATATATTTGAACCCAAAAATGCTAAAAAAATTTAATTTCCACTATACGCATAGAACTTCACTAATTTCAAAGTTCAAACCTGTGTTTCAAACAAACAAATAGGACGAAGAGGCATAGTAAGTAGTTGAAAGGTATTAACAGTAAAATAATAATAAATTAAAATGTAACGGACACACTGTACTCAGTACTCGGACAATAACCGTAACATAATTAAAATTTAAATGCGTGTATATGTACACAAACTTCGGTAACAAAATAATTACACAGATACATATTATATACCGAGATACATATGTGTGAAACTAATAGTGAAGTACCTAACTAATTTGTCTGATAATAATGTAATGTTTACATTGTCAAAACATAATACATTATGTAACATCGGTCCTTGAGGAATCAGGAAACGATACTAATCGATTAATATTACCTACGTACTAGTAAAAAGTTGGAAGGTTATTTCTTTAGAATGTACATACTGTAATGTCTCATATATGATGTCCCACACGGTACAGAAATCTCACTTTGTAATTTCATTCAACCCTCGATTCTTCCCCCTTTTTAAATATAAATAAAAATAATTTTGAAAATTCTGTTTTTGCGTTTCAAATGATCGTGGGCCACTAACATACAACTATTGCCATTCTCACGTCTCTGTTAGTATCAAATATTATTTAACAAATTAGAGATTATTAATTAACAAACGACAAAGGATTTATAAATAAAATAAAATAAATAATATGGGACATTTTACACATCGCAATCTCGCCAAAAATTAAGCGATAGCTTGTGTTATGGGTGCTAGATGACTGAAAAATATACATACATACTAATATACATAAAATATAATATATTGAAAAACACCCAGACACTGGAAAACATTCATGCTCATCACACAAACATTTACCAGTAGTGGGAATCGAACCCACGACCTCCGGCGCAGACGGCACGTTCGCTACCACTACGCCTTTCGGTCGCCAGGATGGACGGAGATTCGTAGCATAAGGATTAAATTTTACCATTTCGTACGAAACCCTAAAAGTCGAACCCCAAGCGTCGAATCACGAATGTTTACTTTTATAAATACGCACGTCATTATGTCGTCATAAGAAATGGATATTGTGTGCAAAAATTCAGTTTTTTAGACTAGGTCTGGGACTTGCGTGATTAGGGTATATGATATGGATTTGGGTTCGTGGAAGATGATTGATGAGTGAGGCCCTTTATCGGTGGCGCAAACATTCATAGGAAAGTGATCAAAATTACCTACTCGTAAGTCGTAGATAGGTAGGACCTACAGTTATAAAATTACTGCAATAAAAATAAACAAAACGGAAAAAGATAGGTGCTGAACTGCTGACACTTATTGGTATAAAGGCGATGGTATAAAGTACCTAACTACCTAATATATGTTTGTGTGTCCATGCACCTCGACACTATTAACTTAGTAACTAAACAACTAACTAATAGTAAAACTATTCGGCTGAAGTCTGAAACGGAGATAGTTTAATACACTGGATTAACACATACAATACGTACCTACTAATTTTTATACCTACCTACCGAAAAAGTAGGGAGATAGCACAGTGTTAAAAGATTCATATATATATCTAGGATATCTTTAAACTGTGGAGATAGTATTTCATTCATAAAGACGCATTGGTAATGGTAAGCGGTACCTACTTTACTCAAATTAATGAGATTCTGATTAGGGCGCCGAGGTGGCGGATTTCTGGAACTGGTGGCTGGAGTTTGCATGAAAATGAATTGAAACATATATTATTGAGTATATTTTACATATAATATAGGTACTTATTATCTACTTACTTTTACTTGTCAAGACAGGACAGTACTAAATAGATAGGTAGGTAATAGGCACGATAGAGTAGGTACCTACCTAAAGAATACTGAAGACACAGACCATTCGGTGACTAAAGACTAGACAAGTATAATCTGGAGCCTTCTCATCTACGAATTGGACGTAAATTATATTTCATACCTCAAATTTAGAAATGGCAGAACAACGTTTGTCGGGTGAGCTAGCAATAAATAATAATGTAACAAAAAGTTCATCTCCATATCGGTAACCTGTCTTAAAATTTATCGAACGTAAATTATATTGTGTTCATTTTAACATGAAATGTTCCATAACCATACAAGTGGAAAATTAAAAAATTTTAAAACACCCACGACTTTTGCAGACTTGTAATTGAAAAAGGATTAAATAATTTTTTTTAAACTCCCCGACTAAAGGAAAGTAAGAACTAAGAACCTATCAGTATAATTACAAATCCAAGAAAATCCGCCGGAGCTGCTGTGTCCTGCCTGTGACGGTTGATGGTGCTGTTTACCAGTCGATGACTAATTCAATTTCTTGATACTTCTCATATAACTACCAATCTCTCATATAACTATCAATGCTTACTAATTTCATTAATTGATATTGGAAACGAAAATAGCAATGGCAGCTCCGACGGATTTTTTTGGATTTGTAATTATACTGATAGGTTCTTAGTTCTTACTTTCCTTTAGTCGGGGAGTTTAAAAAAAAATTATTTAATCCTTTTTCAATTACAAGTCTGCAAAAGTCGTGGGTGTTTTAAAATTTTTTAATTTTCCACTTGTTTTATAGTTTTTCGATTAATATATTAATGTAATTTAAAAGATATTATTAAAAAATTAAAATTAATCTTCAAACTAGCCATTAACTCCTCTATGCAGCGTCTGAAGGCATCATCTAACCCTAGATGTATGTACATACATCTAGGGTTAGATGTACTATGTACATCTAAAGGTTTGGGCCTAGTTAAAACATACGAATCCCTGTTTACTAGACTGTATACTCAATACGTGTTTAACAGAAAGATAACACATTAAACACAGGGAATTTCTCTAATAAAGTAAGAAAAACTGACGCCCTGGGCCATGGCCCTCTTGCCGGGTAAATGCGCCATATTCATTCATTAATCCTCGCCACCAAGCCTAATGTGTTAGAATAGTTTAACCAAATCAAATGAGCCTAAACTCGAGGTATTTACTAGTTACCATTAATATGCATCGCTAATCAGCCCCATCTTGCATTGTCAGACCCTCGTCACCAAATTTAATATTTGAGACTAGTTCAAACAAACCCAATCACTAACCAAAGGAATTTACTAGAAATATATTAAAACAGAGAATTTCCCTTCCAAGTCATACAGATACGTTTATTGTGGCGCCCTCTGCTGTTCAATCACAAGAACTATTATCTACAAACCATTGGCAATGACTCACTAGTATTTTGTACAAAACTGTATCCAACTGTACAACTGTATTGGGAACATTCGTTTGCACTGTAAATGTTTTTTTATGGCGCCCCCTGGTGATCGATGTTCGTAACAACTATCTAAGAACCATTGCCAATGAATACCAAACATTATACAGAAAACTGCATCTAAATCGGTCAAGCCGTTTTTGAAATAAATGGGAACATTCGTTTGCAATATAAATGTTTTTATGGCGCCCCCTGGTGATCGATGTTCGTAACAACTATCTAAGAACCATCGCCAATGAATACCAAACAGTATACAGAAAATTGCATCTAAATCGGTCAAGCGTTTTTGAAATAAATGGGAACATTCGTTTGCAATATAAATGTATTTTATGGCGCCCCCTGGTGATCGATGTTCGTAACAACTATCTAAGAACCATTGCCGCTGAACACCAAACATTATACAGAAAACCGCATCTAAATCGGTCAAGCCGTCTTTGAAATAAATGGGAACATTGATGTGCACAAACGAACACACAAACAAACAAACAAACCAACAAACAAACAAACAAACAAAAATATTTATGCATTATTGGTTTTTGTGAACAATTTAACATACAATCAAACATAAAATATTTTTAATAGAGTAATGTACAAACGGTCTCTCACCCTAAACGCATATACCCGTACTTCGTTCCGTCGTGGGTAAAAAAGAAAATCACAAATAATGGCCAACCTTGATTGCAAGAGTTCGTGTTGTGCATGAATAAATAATTCAATACGCCTTTTTAAGGTTGTTGGGTACAATCGATGTCATAATAAAAATTCAATAAAATCCCAAGCGAATAAAGCTACGTGATCTCGACTGCCGGTTGTGATCCCGGGGGAACAAAAATCCTTCCTTGTCTCTTGTCTACATCATAAACCTCTATGCAAATTTTCAGGTGTCTGGGTAAAAGCTATCGTAGAAATAGAATAGATACCTAAGTCTAGCCTGAAGATAGGTTACCTACTGCTGTTGAATGCTGATGTCGGATTCAGTATGAAACTGTGACAGACAGACGGATAAAGATGTAACTTTATGGTACCATTATAACAATTTTGGTGCGGAACCCTGATTTACTGACATGTGAGATGGTCCATCACAATAAGTTATAACTGGTAGGGAAGTGCTAATTACCTAGTGCTCTAGACTCTTGAAAACTCGTCTTCTGATGTCACTACAACTAAATTTACATAACTTAACATCTATTTAGCCTGTTAGCTATGAATAGTTTGTGTTTACGTTTAGAGATATCCAGCTCGGTGTGACGGTGAATAGAAATATTAAAAGGTCAAAACAGTATTATTTTGTTTTGTTGTTGTTTCAAACGATTTATTTATTCCTAGTCTTGTTTTGTTTTGTATGCTCATAATTTGTTAGAATTAACTGTTACATCATTTTTATCAGCCCAAATGCGTCACTAGTTATTTGGCCGTGTGATATGTATCTTGTGAACCTAAGCAAAAACTGATGAAAACTTATTGGTGCTTCTATGGAATAATGGAACCCATAGTGCGCGAGCCCGACGCACATTTAGCTGGTTTTTAATGGTCTTTTTATCCTTTACTGATATCATTATTTATGTTTATTTATACTCACGATGTAACATCCTGTATATGAATTTGTGTTCTAATGATAAACTTTATTCACGTACCTACGAATCTCATTAAATTAACACGATTATTATTCAGGATACTTTGAGGTTTGGGGTTTTCACACGGAAACTAAACACCTGTGCCAAGAACGAGGCGGATCGACTTATTTTGTAGTGTACTACCTATACGATACGAATAGTAGGTACCTACGACGTTATATCGAATCAAAACATAAAAGACAAATCGAGACAAAAAATAAAAGGTTGATAAATATACAAAATAAGTTTGTAACCATGTGTAAGAACCGTGGATTTTTCTCCTCTTTTTGCCTTTGTATTAATCCAGGATCCCAAATTTCATCCAAATTGGTTCAGTAGTTGCGGCGCGAAGGAGTATAAGCATACACAAAAACGAAAACTTTCGCTTGCGTACAATTAGTGTGATTAGACATAAACACCCGTAAAAAAATAATGTATGGGCATAACGAAAGTCGGTATTTAGTAGGTAGCGAGGGTACAGTCGAGTACAGGAACCTTGAAAGAGCAAGAATCAAGATTGCAATGTGGTCATATTTAATGAGGCAAGGTATGAAGCGTTTCACACACGAAATGAAAGCTCTCGCCTTCACTCGAACCGCGATTACTCGAGCCCAAGTTTACGACACGTGTACTTAATTGGTATTCTCACCGGTGCGACCAAGAAAAGGACTACATTACATACTTATTTACGTGTGTGCATTATTTAAAAAAAATCGCGAATAAACTTACCTACTTAACCATGCTTTTTCCATTGATAAACATGGTGATCACTGACTTTTTAACGCCATATGTTCCGAAAAGTTGAGTTCACTCACCTAGTTTTCCCATCATATCCTCCAAAGCGCGTTCCTTGTCCATGATTTGTTTGGTGGATCCTGGTAGGGTTACAGTGCGTTCGGTGTTCTGTGAATCGCAAGCACCATCGATGTGAATAGAGAAGTGGAGTGGAGTGACAAGTGAGAGCACGCGGCGACGGCGGCAAAGTCGAGGAGCGGGCGCCAGTCGCGAGTGCCGGCGGACGGGCGAATGGACGGTTATCGTCGCATTCGTGGCGCCGGCGGTCGGTTACCGCAATCGAGCAAAAAAAACTAGCACCTTCTTATCTCCATCATATTCTCACTCCTCAATTCGTTAATATTATGTAATCGATACGAGTCGAATCGCAAGGCATACAACTTGCACCTGCATATTATCATAACGACGATGCTGCAGTAGTACACGATACGTAAATATTTAATTGTATGCAAGGACGCGCGCAAAACTGCGGTGACTGCAGTAGGCTGGACATGTACAGCGCAAAGATGCTGCATAGTGGATACACAGATTAAAATAGAATCTGTGGCTGCAAAGGCTATCTAAGAAAATGTTTATTCCAAACGGAAATCAGCGAAAATTTCGCTGCTGTAGGTACCTATTTATCTATATCACTGGATTATGGTTTCCTTACTGTATCATGTGTGAAACATAATGGGAATCGAAGGCAGGGGTTAGGGACAGAAGCAGGAAAAGTAAACCGACTTAAAAAAGAGGAGTTTCCCATTTCGGCCATTTGGGTTATTTTCGAGAACTCCAAAGTTACCACGACAATTTCCAAATAGCTCAAAAATAATGAAACTGTTGTGGTTTTCACCAACGCGATGGTAACGTACCGTCTTCTGTTGGAAAGAAACCCTACATGAGAAAAAATTGCATGAAGAAAAACGTTTGCTGGGTCAGCTAGGTATAGTTTTGTATACGCAAGTTCTGATAATCCTTTGGTACTTACCTGCATTATTCGTGATCTTCAAACGAGAGCAAAGGGCAATAACCTTTTATCTGGATAGATTTAAATCACTGTTTATCTGAGAATTTTTTATCCTCTAGTAATTTGACTATTTTCAGCTTTTTATTTAAGTTTGTTCTGCCAATTCAAGTCAATTAGAACTATTTATTCTAATTATAGAAACACGATGTTAAGGCAAAACTAAAACTAGTAGGCCAGGTGAATGACTTTACATAAATCGTGCTGTGCGGCCTCACCTTTTGGAATGTCAATGTAAGTTTTTCAATTTGGGCGTAGGTATGTGGAAATAGGGAATATACCTCGCTCCTAGCCCTAGCCAATATAGACAGGCTAGGAGGTAGCGAGCAAAAAATACAGGCGCGCCTTTCAGACGGTTTCGGCACCGGCCAGCCGGCCGGTCGTTTACTATGGGCCTCATAAGAAGGCTCAGGGTCACTCAGCGAGCGATGGAGAGAGCTATGCTCGGAGTATCTTTGCGGGATCGAATCAGAAATGAGGAGATCCGCAAAAGAACCAAAGTAACCGACATAGCTCAACGTGTCGCAAAGCTGAAGTGGCAATGGGCGGGGCACATAGCTCGCAGGACCGATGGACGTTGGGGACCCAAGGTGCTGGAATGGCGGCCACGCACCGGGAAGCGCAGTGTCGGTCGACCCCCCACCAGGTGGACGGACGACATTAAGAGGGTCGCGGGGAGTCGCTGGCGCCAGGCGGCGCAAGATCGTGGTGTTTGGCGGTCATTTCAGGAGGCCTATGTCCAGCAGTGGACGTCCATCGGCTGAAACGACGACGACGACGACCGCACCGGCCAGGCTGCCGACAATGATGGGACCTGCTACTGAGGTTGGTCGAGACCTGGCGGGAGCGCGGATAGTACCATAGTGAATCCCGTACTCACGCCAGCAGGTTCGTTGAAGGAACAGACAGTTTTTAGTGGGTGCAAGCCCCATAGCCTTCAATGTCCTATGGTACCTACTCGGATATCTTTCTCGGTTTAATTTCGTTTCTTTAGTCTGTGTTTAGAGTAGACCTCACTGCTGCAACCGTGAAAAGTCATTTAGTTTAAAGGGGACAAACTACTTATTATAAGTGTGCTAGAAATAGAATGCTATCATGTAGATACATTAGTCGTAAATAGTTTCACTGAATGTCGGATCATCAAGATCTGTGGTCTACCTACGCGAAATGCACCAAGGATTGTCTTGGTTGCAAGATGTCTTCGTGACTCTTAATAATTTAATATTTCTAGCTATAGATGTACATAGCTAGGCATAATTACGTGTCTTTTCCAGAATTGGAACAATCCATGAAGATGTTACAACGGATGTTTTGGGCCACATCGGGACATGGCAGTGGCTGGTAACGATTGTTTCAGCAGCCCTCGTGGTGCCTTCAATGTTGAACCAGTATGAAGACATGCTCCTATTGGATCCGCCGAGGCAGGCTGAATGTGACGTCTCCACCGCCTCGTCAGTTTTCAATACAAGTTTATGCACATTCTCCGTTCTAAATGGCACTAAAATGCACAGATGTGACTCTTGGCATGTCAAACTTCTTTGGGTGATTTGGATAAAGAAAACGGTAATTTTCTTCTTTTAGGTAAGTGAGTAACTACTTAGTAGCAACTTATTATTCTGAGTAGTCGGGGCATTCTGAGTAGTCATGTTTGGGCATAAATTAGGCTCTTGTTTGCTTTTATTAGCAAAATACATAATTTAATAGCGTGGTGTAACCGCAAAACCACGAAGTATACATTACATAACACATATGCTTATATATTACTTACTTGTATCTGTTTATTCATCCATCCATCGGTGTATTTGTTGTAATAGAAAATGCTCACGACTTTGCATAAATACAGTAGATCACATGAAACCTTTGATTCCAAAGAAGGAGAACGCTAAAAGTACCTATTGATAAAGCAGTGGTTCAGACAGAGGCAGGGAATTCTAAGATTTTCTTAATTTCCTAGGCGCCGCTCCTTCTGCACAGCAGGTATTAGGCGGTGGAAGTAGGCCGTAAAAATGTTTGGAGACTGAGTCTCAAACATCTTTAATGGTCTACGGTAAGTAAACAAAAGATAGGATAGATTAGAAAAGGTAGGTTAGGTATGATGGTTGGGCAAAATAGCTGGAAAAAGACAACAAAGAAGTCGTGGCTACGCATTAAAGTAACCGGCATAAAGATGATCGGAGAATTGTTCCCTTTAGCCATGAACACGGAGAGATTGAAGGAGCTAACTACCAACCTCCAGTTGGGGAAGAAGAAGAAGCAGATAGTACCCACCTATAGTAATATTGATAATACAATATTTTTACAGTGGCTGATATTCTGCGACCACGAGATAAAAACATTATCTACAACAGTCATTTGCAGATTGGGTCTTGTATTTGGGTGTATCATTTTCGGCTTATTTGCAGACAGGTACATAGTTTAAGGAGTCCTTGTGCTTCAAGGTAATAAATTAAATTGAACATTTCTGAAACGAATCATGAATTTTGTTTTTCAGTTTCGGAAGAAAATTAGCTGTAACAATAGATGCAACCGCAGACCTTGGGTTTCGTCTGATATTAACATTCTGTGATTCAGAGAGCTGGTTTCTTTTGTTGATATTTTTAAGATCACTATTCGCCGGCGCTAAAGTGTACATGGGTATCATATTAAGTTAGTATTAAAATTTAATTTGGAAGCTAGTACGTGGGTGATCTGCCTACAACTTTTTGACACAGGAGTTTTAACCAATTATTTTATGGAAGAGTTTTAAATATAAAGAAGAACCATACAATTCCCACGCCACAAACAAAGCATATCATTTAAAAACATGGTTCAATGCAAGAATCTACTACCTTTCTTTTTTGGTCTATGATGGTTTAATGTGCAAAGAAAGAACGATGAGTATGCATGTGCAGGGACGATAAAGTCGAGGAAGACCAAAGAAGAGATGGATGGATTGCGTGAAAGAAGATATTATGTGTGTGAAAGGAGTGGATTGCGAGTTGACAGCTGATAGGAGCGAATGGAAGGAGAAGACATGTTGTGCCGACCTCACATAACGTGGGAAAAGGCCAGGCAGAAAGAAAGATGGTTTAAAGTGCAATAGATTTAATTAACAATTTCTTTGCAGCATGTGAAATAGCCAGTAATTCTTGGCGCAGTATCTTAAATACCGTAGTATCTGTTCCGCGGATGCTAGCACCCATATGCCTGGTGACTCTAGCAAACATTGCTCCTAATTCCGAGACCTTCAACTTTATGAGCAGTATATTTAGTGCCTCTCTACTAATACTACTCAGGTATGGAAAGATGATGGTTATATCAGAGCAATTAGTCAGTTTATATATTTTGTATGCATATATCATAACGTCAGGTGTAGTACCTCCAGCGAACATTGCTCCCCACTTCGAGACCTTCAACTTTATGAGCAGTATTATAATATTTAGTTCCTCTGTACTAATACTATATAGATACTCAGGTATGGAAAGGTGATGGTTATATCAGAGTAGTTAGCCAGTTATATATTATTTTGTATGCATAGATTATGCCTTATACTAGTACCTTTAGCGAACATTGCTCCTAACTCCAAGACCTTCAACTTTAATGAGCAGTATGTTTAGTGCCTCTGTACTAATAGGTACTACTAAGGTATGGGAAGATGATGGTTCCATCAGAGCAATAACCCAACTTATATTTGTATGCATAGATCATTCCTGTTATCTTCTTCATTTCTTCAGACACTGATGACCGCACACCGAAAAGGGAAAGTCTACCTATAAGTAGTGAAATAGCTAGATAATATAATATAATGAAATGATAAGATTTGAGATGTACGTACTGTAATTACTAACTAGAATTACGTAGATAATATTATTTCTATTACAAATTACAATAGCAGATTAAGAAATCGTATCACTCCATTGTCCATTGCCAACTAAAAATTAATCAAAAATGACATACAATGAAAATTGAACAAAGTACATGTTTTGCGCATGTAGGTAGATATATCACGTTAGCTGTATCTAAAGCAAGACATTCACTTGATGTTAAGTAATCACAAGTGGAAAATTAAAAAAATTTAAAACACCCACGACTTTTGCAGACTTGTAATTAAAAAGGATTAAATAATTTTTTGAAACTCCCCGACTAAAGGAAAGTAAGAACTAAGAACCTATCAGTATAATTACAAATCCAAGAAAATCCGCCGGAGCTGCTGTGTTTTGCCTATGACGGTGTTGATGGTGCTGTTTACCAGTTGATGACTAATTCAATTTCTTGATACTTCTCATATACCGGCAGTTTATATACATACATTAATTGATATTGGAAACGAAAATAGCAATGGCAGCTCCGACGGATTTTCTTGGATTTGTAATTATACTGATAGGTTCTTAGTTCTTACTTTCCTTTAGTCGGGGAGTTTCAAAAAATTATTTAATCCTTTTTTAATTACAAGTCTGCAAAAGTCGTGGGTGTTTTAAATTTTTTTAATTTTCCACTTGTTTTATAGTTTTTCGATTAATATATTAATGTAATTTAAATTATATTTTTATTAAAAAATGAAAATTAATCTTCAAACTAGCCATTAGCTCCTCTAGCAGCGTTTGAAGGCATCATCCCTTCCAAGTCATAAAGAGACGTTTATTGTGGCGCCCCCTGCTGTTCAATCACAAGAACAATTATCTACGAACCATTGCCAATGACACTCTAATATTTAATACAAAACTGTATCCAAATCGGTTCAGTCGTTTTTGTAATAATTGAGAACATTCGTTTGCACTGTAAATGTTTTTTATGGCGCCCCCTGGTGATCGATGTTCGTAACAACTATCTAAGAACCATCGACAATGAATACCAAACATTATACAGGAAAGTGCATCTAAATCGGTCAAGCCGTTTTTGAAATAAATGGGAACATTCGTTTGCAATATAAATGTATTTTATGGCGCCCTCTGGTGATCGATGTTCGTAACAACTATCTAAGAACCATTGCCGCTGAACACCAAACATTATAGAGAAAACTGCATCTAAATCGGTCAAGCCGTTTTTAAAATAAATGGGAACATCGATGTGCACAAACGAACACACAAACAAACAAACAAACAAACAAACAAACAAACAAACAAACAAAAATATTTTTGCAGTATTGGTCTTTGTGAACAATTTAACATACAAACAAACATAAAATCTTTTTAATAGAGTAATGTACAAACGGTCTCTCACCCTAAACGCATATACCCGTACTCCGTTCCGTCGTGGGTAAAAATCACTCACGGCACTTCGTGCATCATACTGAAAAATCAGTTTCTACGTCTTATTATAGTATAATTACAGGGCCTGTAATTACAAAGTAGGTATAGTCGTTGAATATAGTACCCCTAAAATCGAAACAAAGTAGTGCTTCACCACAGAAGAGCTGACACTGGAAGAGCCCTTAGAGTCCATCTGGACGGACTCTGCTCAAAAAATCCTACTAAAGTGGCACACCAGCACTAAATATTTGAACGGAAATAATTCCTCAAACAGATGGCTTCCAGAATCACCACAGTGGCTGCTTTACAATAGGAGGATTCCAAAAGCTGAAGAAATTATCATTAGAGCTGCTAAAATAAATGGCATCGAACTTTGCAGCGATTTTAAAATAAGACCTGTGAATCGTAGAGTACGTATGTAAGTGTTTGTAATTTTATTTATAGGTTTAGGTAGATATCCAGCTTTCGTTTATCAAAAGGAGATAAAGTAATGTAAAGGTTCCCAACCTTTCATTGTGTAGTTTGCAACCAAGCAGCAATAAAGAGAGTGCTATTTTTAACTGACTCTCTCTACGTTATTCGTGCACTGTTTGTTTTCTTATGTTTTCACTTTGCCAATTTCCTTAACTTATTACATGTCTACATCAATTATTAAAGTTTTTACATTCCCAAGTCACTACATGTGGAATCGACGTCTTCATCAACAGATGGTTAAGCGTCTGCAGCATTATGTGCTGTGTAAAGTGGAGACGCCTTGCTCCCCCAACAGTCATTATTCCGATGACTCCAGACTCAAAGACTGCTAGTGGACGAATATTATAATAATTATGTATGTAGATATTCATCGTCTAATGTTATTTCAGTTTACGCAAGTAACTATGATACATTTGCGTTGGCGTTGGTTGGTACACTATGTTTGTTACTTATTTACGCTGCAACTACAGTTCGATTTGGTTGAAATTTGGAATGGAGATAGATTGTCATATAGGCTACTTTCAATCCCGATAAAATTCATGGTTCCCACGCTAATAGTAAGTAGTTGGTAATAGATTTGCCAATGTAGCATTAATGATCGCTAATACATGGACAATACTAACTAAACGTTTCAGTTTTTTTCAGGCCTACGAATGTCTTGATGAAAGCTATACTTGCATCAATTTAATAACCACTCATAACGTTATAATTATGACGTTAGCAGTTTTATTATTCTGGGCATTCTACTTCTTCTTATGGGGATCCTTATACCTAAGGATCTATCAAAAGCAACAGCAATACGCCTTTTTGAAGACATTTTGCTTTACTGTAATTCTGGGAATTTCCAATTGGTGCTTGTCGAAAAATTTAAAACTGAATACTCTGATTACAATGAACTTAGCCCTTATTGGCATTTCTAGTATTGCACTTATATGCATAAGAATGTTAAAATTAACGGTAAGTCCTATTTGTGAAAACTAAAAAAGATCTAATAAAATTAATTAAGTATACGTCAGTCGTTAACAATATGGTAACCGACGTTGGCCATCAACATAAATGTTAAATATATGCTGAGAAGTAAGCTCACTCTGACGTATCCCACTCTAGTAGGTTACTGCTAGTATAACCTAGAGTTCTAGACTCCAGTCAGGTGTAACTGTTTGTTACGTTTTTACCTGATTTTTTTTTGGTTAGCCCTATTCCTTAGATATGGAAAAATTATGCCTTAAGATTTCACAATTGATATAATGTCTAACTTAGTTCAAGAAACAGTGGGGCTAAAAATTTATCAATCATTAAAGAGCTGTATCAATGTCAAAATATGGCTTTTGACCAGTCACAGCACTTGAAGATCACGTTTTGAAAATGATACAGCTCTTGATTGATACATTTTTAGCCGATCGCCCTGCAGGTATCCACTGTTGTAACTGCATATTATTTTATTTTGAGTATGCTTCGTAAATTAGTTTTGTATTTAAACTACTACATTTTGTTACTATTACTTTTTGCAGGACACCATTATTATAACTAGCATTAGTAACATCATGTGCCCTTTAGCGTTGGCAGCAAGCGTCATTGTCCACGGCTTGATCCTCAACATAACGCCTCGTTTATTCGCTATAAACATCAGAGCCACATTATTTGGTTGCTGTTATTCTAGTGGATACCTTGGCAGTATAATTTGCTACCTTCTGGTAGTATTTCGTGCAGTGGATGACGTCACAATGATGATTGTGGAAGCCGGGCTGGCATTTTTGCTAATCGTTCTATGTTGTATATTGCCCAATGTCGATGGGAGAGAATTGCCAGACGTTATGGAGGATATGGATTATTTCTCAGAGTATGTTGCTTCATTTATTTATGAGATAATATGTAAAATGTACGGTAAGCAGATCACCATCTGCCGACAAGTGACTCCTGACTGATTTTATCAAACTATCATCAGTCTATTAATATGCCACTGGTCTCAAAGGCTGTTCTTTAGACTTAGATCCATGCTGCTCTTAAACTGGTTAGAGGGCGATCCAGTGGGTCCGTTAGACTTAGACCCGCGTTGCTCTAAAACTGCTTAGAGGGTTTCCAGTGGGTTATTTAGACTAAGAGCTACGCTGCTCTAAAACTGGTTAGAGGGCTATTATAAAATGCAAACTAATCAATCTAAACTAAATATTTATGTCTTTAAGGTTATCAAAGCCTCTCAGGTGGGCTTCGCAAAAGACCAACTGTCCGTCACGTGAAGAAGTAGAGATGAGAGTGTACTCATTCGGGAGTACAAGACAAAACCCATCAACCAGCAGTTCGGAAGATCGTCTCCCAGCTAAACGAATAGGACTGCTACAAATAAGGCGTTTCTTTCAAAGACTGCGAAATTAAAACAACAAAAGTGATAACACAGCACTCAAGATAGGATGCGGAGCGAATTAGTTTATTATGAAATAAATGTGGTTTTAAATATTACTTTCCGGAAGGATACACTATGTTTATTTTTGTCCTTCTCACTCTTACGAATATGTTGGTACTTGGTAGGTGCGACTTGCAGCGTTGCGGAAGAATATAACAGAAATAATATAAGAATGATTAAACCTTTTGTCCTCGACATAATAAGAAATACTGAAAAACAGAAGAAACTGAAAAAAAATGATTTCAATACAAAAAGAAAATAAAAGTAAAACGTAAATCAGGTGAAGCGCCATCTATAAAGTTACAACAAAAGCCCGGTATTAGAGGTCGCCACCTAGCGTGGTTTGCAGAAACGTCTTACTGTGTACCTGTAACTTCACTCACGACACTGTTTGCTCGAATAAGTTCGCTTATTATGTGAAAGATGTCGCTAAATATTTCTACCTACATACTTCTATTCTAGTTGAGCTACCATTATTATTAGCCAATATAAAGTCCATAGAAGTCATTGTATAAAGTCATTCCTTGCTCTGTGATTATTAGGACGTTTGATCGGAAGTTTCTGGCTTTGGTCTCTTTCTCCAAATCTCTTTCGGAGAGTCACAGAAGCTGTTGGATTTGGTTCTTTTCTGTCCGTTTTACCACCGCACCACAAGACACCGGGCAGGCTTTCATCTGTATGTCCTCGATATGCCAATATTTTAAGGTTTTAGAAAAAGATAGGTACCTATATACATTATAGATCACTAGTCCTGCAGTCTGAGCTTCTGAACTTGGTCACAAGCGCAACCGTCGCTTTATCTGTTATCTGCGAAAGTACTGGTCGCTTTAGGACTGACATAATATTATAGCTTACTACTCGTCACAGATAATATAATTACTCGTAGATAAAATTTGAATTTGGCGGGCGGGCTAAATAGGACCAACAGGAGCTACATTCTGCTTAGAAATATTTTAATAGGTTGGTATCTACTACCTACCTATATTTCGATGAAGGCCTTTGTTTGCAAACATTTACTGAAATGAAGCGTTACAATTCGCCCACTGATAAGGAGTTGGGAGAGCTGGGAGAGGTAATTTTTACGCGCACATTTGCTGAAACAATAATAACAACGCGCAACTAATTAAAAGAAGGGCGCGGACTCACGGGAAGGGGGCGCCTTTACCTTGACAAAGAAGAGTCGGCAAAAAAAGAAATTTGCTCACGGAGAATACTGAATTACCTAGTGTCCTTTATTTATGTCACAAGTAAATTATTGTGTGTAATAAATTTTAGTTTTTGTGTAGTGCCATGTAATTGTACAGCGGTAAACCGTACTTAAAACTAAACAAAGCAGGGTGTAAATACATATTTTATTACCTTCAACATTTATTACGTTCTGATTGTTTAGGAAAGTAGGTATGTACCTGCATAAAAAGGTTTACTTTATAATTATAAAGTTATTGGTGCAATAAGGTACCTATATGACATAATATATCGATGCTGTGTAAACCCTTCTATTGCTTTGGACATAACAGTAATTATTATTTATTTTCCTTTAGCACCACTACTTTAGTAGTAGTTGCTATTTTATTATTATAATGGGCTCGAAAAGCGCAGCGGTGCGACCGTCGTTATTATTTATTGGACAACCAAGATCAAACCTCACTTTGCTTTTATACTTTTTCTGTTTAATGAGTATTAATTACACGACTGCCCAAAAAAGGAGTGTAATGTTTTTAGGGTTCATGTACGTATGTATGTAAATTTGTGAGTTTTTTATTTCACCATAACTTCTGAACGGCTGAACAAATTTCGACATATGGGGTATTGTTGGAATCCATACATCCTCCCGAGTAACATAGGCTATAGTTTTTTGGAAAAAATCAATATGGCGAATGTGAGGCGCCATTTTAAAAAGTGGAAAACAAAATATTTTCTTTAATTAACACAAATATGGGTATCAAAATGAAGATATCAGAGAGTAGTGATCGAATATATAATATACTAGTAGGGCGCGTGAGTGCGCGGGCCACATGTGGCCCGCGTGCAGTCTTCCCGCCCATAAAAGTATCGCCGTCATCTCTATCGCCAATTGGAATCCGATTGGCAGTGGGCTGAAAAAATTACCTAAGAGCACGGTCATGGTTTTAAAGATAGTTAACTACTGTTTGAACAAAAAAATACGCTGAACCTCATCGGATGAGGTTCAGCGTATTTTTTGTTCAAACAGTCCTTAACTATCTTTAAAACCATGACCGTGCTCCTCAATCATCAACCTAATCCTAGATCATTATCTCTTTTCACATTTTTCTCTGGCAATTCACCGAAAAACTGCATCAATGCTTTACATAGTTATTGTAGTCTCATTAATATTCGATATGTAAATTTTCTATGAAAAAAAATTACTTCCGCCATTTTGTTTTTTTCTACCCATCAAAAACACCTTCGGGTTCTGACTACCTTTTGCTAAGAAACCACTCTCTTATCTTTTAAACTTTCCGAGATAGAACAACACGACATTTGTATGGCGGCCATCTTGAATCCGCCATTTTGGATTTTTTTCAGCTCACTGCCAATTGCATGAGGTTCCGAGTATTTCTTCTTCGAGCAGTCCCCACCTAACTATAATACCTTGCCCGTGCTCCTCGACCGTCTTAGAAACTCTCAATCATCATCACATTCTATATTATTCTCTGGAAGTTCTCTGAAGCGCCACATCAAACACTTACAAAGTTTTCAACTTTTCGTCTCTTCGAAATTCCCCATACATTTTCTATGGAAAAAATAAATTCCGCCATATTGGATTTTTTTTCTATCCATAAAATAGACCTTCGTGTCCTGATCACTTCTTGTCGATAAACCGTTCTTCCATCTTTTATACTTTCCGAGATATCGACGAAATTAGAATGGCGGCCATTTTGAATCCGCCATTTTGAAAATTTTTTCAGCTCACTGCCAATTGGGTGACGTTTCAAATGACATTTGGTCGAGCACCCCCCACCTATCTGCAATAACCTTGGCTGTGCTCTTCACCCGTCTTCGAAATCCTCAATCATCAGCTCTCTCCGTATTTTTCCTCCGAACGAATTTTTCCCTTATATACGAAATGGTCATTCAAAAAAAAATTTTTCATACAAAATTGTTCAGGAGAGGTGATCAATCAGTCAGTGAATCAGCACGAGCAGCTATATATATATTAACTAGTAGGGTGCGTGGGTGCGCGGGCCACATGTGGCCCGCGGGCTGTCTTCCCGCCTATGAAAAATCGCCGCCGTCTCGAATCCATATTCGCCATACATTTTCAATGAAAAAATAAATTCCGCCATTTTGAATTTTTTTCCTATCCATCCAATAGACCTTCGGGTCCTGATCACTTCTTTCCAAGAAACCGTTCTTCCATCTTTTATACTTTCCGAGATATCGACAAAATTCGAACGGCGGCCATTTTGAATCCGCCATTTTGAAATTTTTTTCAGCTCACTGCCAATCGGATGACGTTTCGAATGACATTTGGTCGAGCACCCCCCACCTATCTTTGATACCCTGGCTGTGCTCTTGACCCGTCTCCGAAATCCTCAATCATCAGCTCTCTCCGTATTTTTCCTCCGAATGAATTTTTTTCTTCTACACGACCTCATTCACGAAAAAAAAAATTTTCATACAAAATTGTTCAGGAGAGGTGATCAATCAGTCAGTCAGTCAGTGAATCAGCACGAGTAGCTATATATATATTAACTAGTAGGGCGCGTGTGGGCGCGGGCCACATGTGGCCCGCGTGCTGTCGTCCCACCCATAAACAATCCCTTCAAATTCCACATACATTTTCTATGAAAAAAATAAATTCCGCCATTTTGATTTTTTTTCTTTCCATCAAATAGACCTTATGGTCCTGATCACTTCTTGTCAAGAAACCGTTCTTCCATCTTTTATACTTTCCGAGATATCGACGAAATTCGAACGGCGGCCATTTTGAATCCGCCATTTTGAATTTTTTTTCTGCTCACTGCCAATTGGATGACGTTTCGAATGACATTTGGTCGAGCACCCCCCACCTAGCTTCGATACCCTGCCCGTGCTCTTTACCCGTCTCCGAAATCCTCAATCATCAGCTCTCTCCGTATTTTTCCTCCGAATGAATTTTTCCTTTCTATACGAAATGGTTATTGAAAAAAATTTTTTTCATACAAAATTGTTCAGGAGAGGTGATCAATCAGTGAGTCAGTGAATCAGCACAAGCAGCTATATATATATTAACTAGTAGGGCGCGTGGGTGCGCGGGCCACATGTGGCCCGCGTGCTGTCTTCCCCCTATTTGCCTTACAACTTTAGCCCCTTCAACATTCCCCATACATTTTCTATGAAAAAAATAAATTCCGCCATTTTGAATTTTTTTTCTATCCATCAAATAGACCATAGGGTCCTGATCACTTCTTGTCAAGAAACCGTTCCTCCATCTTTTATACTTTCCGAGATATCGACGAAATTCGAATGGCGGCCATTTTGAATCCGCCATTTTGAAAAATTTTTCAGCTCACTGCCAATTGGATGACGTTTCAAATGACATTTGGTCGAGCACCCCCCACCTATCTTTGATACCCTGGCTGGGCTCTTCACCTGTCTTCGAAATCCTCACTCATCAGCTCTCTTCGTATTTTTCCTCCGAATGAATTTTTTTCTTTTATACGACACCATCTTTGAAAAAAATTTTTTTCATACAAAATTGTTCAGGAGAGGTGATCAATCAGTCAGTGAGTCCGTCAGTGGCCAATCAGCACGAGTAGCTATATATATAGTAACTAGTAGGGTGCGTGGGGGCGCGGGCCACATGTGGCCCGCGGGCTGTCTTCCCCCTATTTGCCTTCCAACTTTTAGTCTCTTCAAAATTCCCCATACATTTTCTATGGTAAAAAAAAAATCCGCCATATTGGATTTTTTTTCTATTCATCGCGTAGACCTTAAGGTCCTGATCACCTCTTGTCAAGAAACCATTCTTCCATCTTTCGTACTTTCCGAGATATCGACGAAATTCAAATGGCGGCCATTTTGAATCCGCCATTTTGAATTTTTTTTCAGCTCACTGCCAATCGGATGACGTTTCGAATGACATTTGGTCGAGCACACCCCACCTATCTGTGATACCCTAGCTGTGCTCTTCACCCGTCACCGAAATCCTCAATCATCAGCTCTCTCCGTATTTTTCCTCCGAATGAATTTTTCTCTTGTATACGAAACGCATAGTGAAAAAAAATTTTTTCATACAAAATTGTTCAGGAGAGGTGATCAATCAGTGAATGAGTGAATCAGCACGAGTAGCTATATATATAGTAATGTTCAATGTATACTTCACACACATTTATATAGGTAGGATGTACATACAAAAATAACTTTTTTTCGTGAGTTTCCATGACAACAATTCTCTAGAAGATAATTCTTCTCTTAGAAATCGACTCTTAGGATCTCATAAGATCGACTTAGAAATCTTTTCAAATAATGACCAACCAGAAATTTATTTGACATGTCCATAAATACCGCAAATAATCACAAAAAAGTATAAAATAAAAATAATTAATAAAAAATTAAAAACACGACTGCCTTGTTATTAAATTAGTTATTTTAGTTGACATGGCAGTCGGGGGCCGTTTTGTGGAACACCTTTTATTCTAAGAAGTACCCCGACTGCCATATCAACTAAAATAACTTGTTTCTTACTTTTTAGTTCGTTTAATATCAGGGTAGTTGTGTTTTTAAATTATTATTTTTTATTTTTAAAGTGAATATAATAATTAAATATAGCCTAAACATTTGAAGCGTCTACCTGTTACCGTTATCAATATCACAAGCAAAAAAAAAGTAACGTTTGTTAGACAGGAGCCCCATTAAATACCTATTTTATTCTGTTTTTTAACCGACCACAAAAAAAAAAGGAGGAGGTTCTCATTTCGTCGGAATCTTTTTTTATGTATGTTCCCCGATTACTCGAAGACGCGTGGACCAATTTAGAAAATTCTTTTTGTCCCGTTTTACCCTCAAGGTACGGAAGCCTGAAAGCAAGGGGGCGGCATATTTAGGTTCGGCCCCGGGCGGCGAAATCACACGCTACGCCACTGGAGCCAGCACTCTTAATTAATCTGAACTTTATTTGCCTGTTTTAAAATAATATCTAATTATATGTGCTCGTACCTATATTATGCTACAGCAGTTATCTTACATTTTCTTGTAAAACTATTCTCTTAATTGTTCGATTTGTAGAATCTCTTTTCGTTTTCATAAAATCTTTTTGCCGTTGGTAGGTACATGTACGACTATAAAACAATAATTTCTTTCACCCTTAGATATTTACCTACTTACTGAGTTTAAAATAGGTATAAAAGTTAGTTTCAAGTTAACATCTCAGACTGCTTATCGCAATGATATTATATTAGGTATACCTATATAAAAAGAGGTTATCGTTAGTTAGTGAGAAGACGTTTTGGCGCTTGTAGTGATTCACAGCAAAGCATCTTTGGAGTTACGAGATTTTTGTGATTCACGTGCCATGTTCCAAAAAAAGGGGCTTAGATTAGACCAAAAAGAACTACTTACTTTTTGATCTAAGCCCATTGCCCAGTTACCACCGTAATAATATGTGTTATGGTATTTTGTTAGGCTACTTACTGAAATCCAGCCATAAAGTTCGATTCATCTGTCGAGAGCTTTCAGAACTTTTGTAATGCACCCGCTGTATCTCGAAAACTTGACTCAACTTTGAGTGCTTCTTAGCATAACAATGAATATTTAATTTTTTATGGTCGAAAGCGGACTCGCTTTTAGCGCATTCGTACCTACATATTGTCAAGTAATTTTCTATATTTAAGCTTTTTTATTGTTGTTATTTTTCAGTTCATTCAATCGCGTCATCTGATTTGCAGAATTGAAACGCTTGAGACTCCTTTCGCCTTCTCTTCGTTTTTAATATTACGGAGCATGTTAATTATTATTATCAACAATTCAATTTTTAACTCATCGCCGGGATTTCTCTTAGAGTGTAAAGACTCTAAGTTGTTTTTTTTAAATTGTGCACCAACAAAAAAAAAAACATAAACAGAAACATAGGTAGTGTAGAGGATAACTTCTTTGAGAATATTAATGTCAACTTTATCACATATTTTTCCAAATAAAGAAAAGGTAGGTACTAGGTAGCCTTCGAAACCACTTTCAACTGTTTTCAGTATATATAAAAAGTATATATATACAAGTGGAAAATTAAAAAATTTTAAAACACCCACGACTTTTGCAGACTTGTAATTGAAAAAGGATTAAATAATTTTTTTTGAAACTCCCCGACTAAAGGAAAGTAAGAACTAAGAACCTATCAGTATAATTACAAATCCAAGAAAATCCGCCGGAGCTGCTGTGTCCTGCCTTTGACGGTTGATGGTGCTGTTTACCAGTTGATGACTAATTCAATTTCTTGATATACTTCTCATATACCTACCTACCGGCAGTTTATCAATGCTTACTAATTTCATTAATTGATATTGGAAACGAAAATAGCAATGGCAGCTCCGACGGATTTTCTTGGATTTGTAATTATACTGATAGGTTCTTAGTTCTTACTTTCCTTTAGTCGGGGAGTTTAAAAAAAAATTATTTAATCCTTTTTCAATTACAAGTCTGCATAAGTCGTGGGTGTTTTAAATTTTTTTAATTTTCCACTTGTTTTATAGTTTTTCGATTAATATACATATTAATGTAATTTAAAAGATATTATTATTAAAAAATTAAAAGCCATTAGCTCCTCTAGCAGCGTCTGAAGGCATCATCTAACCCTAGATGTATGTATACATACACCTAGGGTTAGATGTACTATGTACATCTAAAGGTTTGGAGCCTAGTTAAAACATACGAATCCCTGTTTACTAGACTGTATACACAATACGTGTTTAATAGAAAGATAACACATTAAACACAGGGAATTTCTCTAATAAAGTAAGAAAAACTGAGCGAGATGCGGCTGGCGCCGCCTCTCGGAGGCTGACGCCCTGGGCCATGGCCCTCTTGCCGGGTAAATGCGCTATATTCATTCATTAATCCTCGCCACCAAGCCTAATGTGTTAGTTTAACCAAATCAAATGAGCCTAAACTCGAGGTATTTACTAGTTACCATTAATATGCATCGCTAATCAGCCCCATGTTGCATCGTCAGACCCTCGTCACCAAATTTAATGTTTAAGACTAGTTCAAACAAACCCAATCACTAACACAAGGAATTTACTAGAAATATATTAAAACAGAGAATTTCCCTTCCAAGTCATACAGATACGTTTATTGTGGCGCCCTCTGCTGTTCAATCACAAGAACAATTATCTACAAACCATTGGCAATGACTCACTAGTATTTTGTACAAAACTGTATCCAACTGTACAACTGTATTGGGAACATTCGTTTGCACTGTAAATGTTTTTTTATGGCGCCCCCTGGTGATCGATGTTCGTAACAACTATCTAAGAACCATTGTCAATGAATACCAAACATTATACAGAAAATTACATCTAAATCGGTCAAGCCGTTTTTGAAATAAATGGGAACATTCGTTTGCAATATAAATGTTTTTATGGCGCCCCCTGGTGATCGATGTTCATAACAACTATCTAAGAACCATCGTCAATGAATACCAAACATTATACAGAAAACTGCATCTAAATCGGTCAAGCCGTTTTTGTAATAAATGGGAACATTCGTTTCCAATATAAATGTATTTTATGGCGCCCCCTGGTGATCGATGTTCGTAACAACTATCTAGGAACTATTGCCGCTGAACACCAAACATTATACAGAAAACCGCATCTAAATCGGTCAAGCCGTCTTTGAAATAAATGGGAACATTGATGTGCACAAACGAACACACAAACAAACAAACAAACAAACAAACAAAAATATTTTTGCATTATTGGTTTTTGTGAACAATTTAACATACAATCAAACATAAAATATTTTTAATAGAGTAATGTACAAACGGTCTCTCACCCTAAACGCATATACCCGTACTCCGTTCCGTCGTGGGTAAAAAAGTATTTTACAAAGGTTTTGGGGATCCTGGAGTACCTAAGTTTATCAAAACCTGTGTCCCAGGATCCTCGCTCTTCCTGTTTGTTACATTAGTTACTTAAATACCGACAACAGATAAGCTTACAATACTTGGGTATGTGTGTGTGTGTGTGTGTGTGTGTGTGTGTGTATACTTATGTGTATTTGTGTAATTTTTGAGTTTGTTAACTGGTTTTGAGTCGCTAAGTAGGTATAATGTTTTTGTCTTCTAAAAGCTTCAAAAGCTTATAAAAATCAGTTTAGTAGGCTTTAGTGTAAAAATGTATGTGTATTAATTTAAAACCAGGTTCGTTAGACTAAGTAGGTACTAGGCACAGTACTTACCTACCTAATAAAATAAGATAAGTTCGTAGATACGTTGCAAGTGGATTCGTGTGTAAGTGTATGGTGCACTCAAGACTTAACAGTTACCAGTACTTATAGTAGTACTTACAGTAAATTAATGAGTGTTTAGACTTATTTACATTAAAGAACTTTCAATTTGCCGCGTTTATATAAAAAGTTTCTAGACGTAATAAAAATAATTCACGTCGTTCGTCGGTAAAGTTTTATTAACACCTGAGTAATGTTGAATCAATATCACGTTTTATCACTTTTGCTATTATTTTATGGCAGGCGCGTTAAAGTAAAGAACATGATAAAGTAAAAACTATAATATTGCGTCTATGAAACAGTATCAGAGAGTAAAGAAAGATGAAGGGATGTAAAAAGGTAAAATTAATGAATTTTTCACGAAATGTTTAATGCTTTCCTATTCTAAGTTCTTCGAAGTGCCTAATGAAGCGCACATGACAGACAATTTATGACATTGCGTAGTAACTGGTAATAAGTAAGAAGCTCGAAGACATGCACTTTCATATCACAAGGTGGCTTTTTGTCGTGACGTGATGAGGCCCGAGCCAGCGGTGTGAATCACGAATGACATTTTTATAATCCCTTCACAATGACAGCATTGATTTTCGAAGACTGGCAAACACTAATGAGGGCCTTAAAAGGAGTTAATATCCAATTAAACACGATATTCAAGTTAAACAATATTGATAATGAATGAATCATTGATTCACGGAATAAAACAAAGGAATTGCTCTACTAAAACAAAGATAAAAATTTCTTCCTCGCCTTACTTCAGTGGAATGTGGATCCGTGGTTTGATTTCTTAGCATGGATCTCTGATTTAAGTACCTACCTTATTTGATGATTTGAGGCAAATTAGCTGCATGCCTGAGAGATCACCCAATTTTTACAGTGTGTTAAAAATTTTCTTAGGGCTAGTCTGATACCTACTTAGACGTGTTAGGGTTTAAAAAATACATCATCTTGATCACTCGATTAGCATTTTTTACCTACTTCAAAAGTATTCCAAAGGGATAGAATGAGCCATAATTAACACGGAGGTAGGTTAATTGTCTCTGAACTATCTCATAATTCCCTTATCACATTCACGGTCACTGCACTTTCATCCTTAACAGCATCGTCATACAGTTTTGAATTAAATCACGCGGCAAACAAGTTGACCCAAAATGGCAGCCGTCTGCGCAGGTACTATACATCTCCTCGCACTTCGCCTATGCACTTCTCCGCGCGGCGCCCTAATATACCGCATATACTGCATCTTAGTTGACATCCGAAAACGTGTTCTCCGTAGGGTTCAACTTATACGCCGCCTACCATAATATTTAATTACCTGATAGTTTATAACTTTATAGCTACTCAAAAATGAATAAAACAAGTTACAAGTACCTGCCTAATGATTCATAAGCCATGGAAGTCGGAAGCATTAGCAAAAACCCACGACCAAGAAGTATTTTAACAATACTTCCGTTTTGTATGAACGAAGTTTATAGGAGGGTGAACACACGCTCACACGTTATCGTCATTCGAAATGCGTTCGTTAAAATATTTGGGCTATTACGAACGAATTCTAAAGTATTTATTTAACCGCAAAAAGAATTTTGTTAACTGACTTCCAAAAATGTCCCCATTTTAAAACAAGGAAAAAATTCCTTGGCTACACTACTAGTTCCGTTAACCTAACACTCTTTATTTCTGAATTTGAAACTACATAATATATATAAATGGGCAGGGGTGTTTAGGTTTCTTTAATACTATTGAGAATTGGTCTAGATAGTACGGAACCCTGTTATGTGTCGGAATTCACATGTCATGTCGAGTGGTTAGCCCAACGATGAACGCTCCTCATTTATCCTGGCTTGGGACTGGCTATGTTGTGGTCAAGACATCTGGAGCAGTTGTAATCACTAAAGCATACGCTGAGTTCTGTCATTCCTTCTGTCAGGTTCTGTAAGTCACAACGCTTGAGATCGGCGCGCCATTTGGAATAAATGCTAGACGTGAAAATCATAACCGAGTGGTGGTGGTGGAACCCCCCCCCCCCCCCTCCCCCCCAACAAAAAAGACCAAAAGGCAGACCAAAAAATAGTTGGCCCAATGACGTGGAGGAAGACCTAAGCATCGGTAAGCAGACACCAGGCGCAGGTAGACGAAGGACGACAAGTGGAGGAATATTGTGGAGGAGGCCAGGGCCCACGAGAGGCTGTAGCCCCACAGGATAAATTCCAGGATAGTACGGAACCCTCAGGCGCTAGCCGACTTGACCAGTTTTTGTTCTATCCTTATCAGTCTTCCAAAATGGCATTTTAAGGAGATGGTGTTTTTACACACACATCATCATTCACATCTGGCATTTAAGCTGATCTTACAATCTTTAGTCAAGATCAAAGGACAAGAATGGGAATCCGGAACAATTAAAATTATCAGCGAGGTCTATTCATTAATAACATTCTTTGGGGCAAAAAATGGATACTTTGTTTACATTTATTAGTGAAGTGGCGAGCGCTCGTAAATCAAGCGGGGTGCGACTGCGAAAGACGAATTGGGTTCATGTCAGAAGCCGACGACATTTTGTAGCGTTGATATCATTTATTTCTTGGAAATATGGATCACTGATGAAAGCTGTTGATTCGTAATTATTAAAAGAGTTAAGAATAATTTACAGTTCATGTAGCCAATAGCCACAGCCTTGAAAGTATTCCCTATAAACATTACAACTCCTTCCAAAATTTCAAAAATATTCTTCCCCATCAAAAGATTAGATTTTTTTTATTTAGAACGGTTATAATCGTCTCTCGGTGAAATAACAGACCATAATTTAAGTCAACTTGCCGTTCATTCTGCTATACTAATCATCAATCTCAGCCCAATAACTACTTCGGGGAGCAAAGGAGTTTTGGTTAAGCGAATTATTTTGCTTGTTGTACCTCAAATTATTATCGCGAGGCTAGGTTATCTTTACCTACCTATTAATGCTTAAAAAACTAAATGCAGGTAGGTAATTACGATAATTATTTAGGTTGGTATATTCTCAGGTTGGTACTCTGTAACATCATGGGTATTTTTTTAATATTCTTCTTATTCTATAGTTTGTGTGTCTATTATTCGTATTGATAAAATCAGTCAGGCTCTTGTCAGTAAAAAGGTGTAACGAACGAGTATCCTATAGGTATCCGTAATTGAAGAATCACCATAAAAAGTCACTCCCATATCGGAAAACAAGAGTCACATTTCTTGAGTATCTCACTAACGTTTCATTATGAGCGGCACATGCCGTGTCGATTTCTAAAAAATGACACTTTTTTGTATCACAAAAAGTGCCAAATTAACTTTTTTAAAGGAAACGATCTGTTTTCGGTGGTTCCACGTGTGACAGCGGTACTGGCGTCAAATTCTATTTCGGCTGTGACGCCACATGGCGTTTTGTTGTTCCTTACTTTGTCGTCGATGTCCCTCATCATTGGGGATATGTATTTTTAGCCCCAGACGGATTGATGACGCCAAGTTCGTGAGCTTAACTTGACTTTAATACCCCTGTGATATATTGAACCGCGGTGGATCCCTGACACATCCAGACGCATCCTTTATGAATTATTCTTTAACGTCGTATTCGTATCGCCTTCTATATTTCACACAATTTCATCGAAACAAAGGGAATAAACGAATTTCAGAAGACGACGCTACAAACTACAATCTGCGTTGTATAAGAAAATGTATTCAATAGTCGAATGGAAAAAGACAAAACAATATTATTTTGTTTTGGAGAAGCCCTTGAGGAATTCCAAGAAAAACAATTCCTAGAGGAATTGGGAAAGAAAAAACTAAACACGGGTCTGTAGACTTGGGGATGAAATAAAAAGGCTTCTAAAAAGCAGTATCTGCAAGATATAATTTATTATTCAAAAAATATGAGAAGATCAAAGAGCGTGTTGTTTTATGCTTATGACATAAATAAGTAAGTACGCCTGAGAAAAACTTCGGTAGACATTGGCGAGGTGAGTAAGGAAGGCCTGAGGGCTCCCGAGTAACACCATCCATGGGGGAGACAAGCTTTGAAACAAAATGCGTTTGCATACATTAAAGCGTAAGAATGTTCAAGATAGGGAGCGTAATGCCGACGGGTCTCTGGGGTAGTGTGTTTCGGTGATTACGCGGGTGGAATTTTCCCAACTGTAAGTTGGCTTCTTGGCGAGATAGTTTGCACGTAGAAGTAGCCTCTTTGCGTATTTTCGCAGTAAGACCGCTCTCTTGAACACTCCTCTGTATGTTTCAAAGTATTTGAAAGGCAAATTAGGTAGGAAGTTGTAGGAGCTCGATACAGTAATGTAAATAGTTGGAGTAATTAACTACATGGGTCTTATAAATAAAATAAATAAATAAAAAAGCCTTTATTTCCGAAACAGCGATTACTTTACATGTCATGATAAAACTTTGTCTAAATGTATGTGAAATAAAGTCAAAATTACATTGTTGTCAATATCGTTTTCGAAGAAGTCAAAGAATTAATAATTTTTTTCATCAAAAAATAATGTTACAAGAAATCAAAGAATGTCGCGCGTTTCAGATTGCCTTTTGGCAAAGGCCTCCTCTAGCTGTCGCCATTGTGACCGGTCTTGTGCAACTCTTCTCCAATTGGGACCCGCGGTCTGTCTTATTTCGTCTTCCCATCGTCTGTAGGGTCTACCTCTCTTTCTTTCTCCATCGCGTGGGTACCAATTCGTCACCCTTCTGCTCCACTTCTCCTGCTTGTCTCTCTGGGAATGACCTGCCCATCTCCATTTCTGTGAGTCAATTTTAGTTAATATGTCAATAACCTTAGTCTGATTTCTAATGTCGTTAATACTTACACGATCTTTGATTTTTACACCAATCATGCTCCTTTCCATTGCCCTCTGACACTTAGCTAATTTCATTCTGTGGTTAACATTTAGAGCCCAAGTTTCGCAACCATAGGTCAGGCAGGGTAAAACGCATGTGTTAAAAACTCTACTTTTTACTGATATTGCAAGATCTTTACTTTTCAAAATTTCCTTCATCGACCAGTATTTTTTCCATCCATTGGCTATCCTTCTGTCAATTTCTTTCGTTGTCAAGTCTGAGGGAGATATTATTTGTCCTAGATATATGTATTCGTCTACGTACTCTATATTTTTTCCGTCAACAAAGATGTTTATTTTCGTGTGGGTGGTCATGACTTTCGTTTTTTCGACGTTCATTGATAAACCCACTTTTGCACTTTCTTGTGAGAGCTCTTGTACCATAATTTCTAGTTTTTCGGGGCTCTCCTCAAAAAGCACAAGATCGTCCGCAAACCTCAGGTGGTTAAGTTTCACCCCATCGATATTTAGACCGAAAGTGTCCCAATTTAGTTGGCTGAAGACTTCCTCAAGGACTGCAGAAAATATCTTTGGCGAGACTGGGTCTCCTTGTCTTAAGCCTCTTCTTATTGGGAATTCGTCTCCTAAACTCTCTACTTGTATTTTGGCTCTACTGTTTTCATATATTTTCCTCAAAATGTTTGTATAAATCTTGTTGATTCCCTGTTTTTCTAGTGCTAGCCATATTTTACTATGCTCCAATGAATCAAAAGCTTTGCTGTAGTCTATAAAAGCCAGATAGAGTGGCTTATTATATTCTCTATATTTCTCTATTACCTGTTTCACAGTGTGAATGTGGTCCACGGTTGAAAAATTTTTTCTGAAGCCAGCTTGTTCTCTAGGTTGGCTCTCGTCCAGCTGCTTAGTAATTCTTTGGAGTATAACTTTTGAAAATATCTTGTACATGTTGGACATTAGACTTATAGGCCTATAGTTGCCTATATCATCCTTGTCGCCTTTTTTATGCAGCAGAATAATATGAGACATAGTCCATTGTTCCGGGATCTCTCCTGGTTCCGGGAGACATGGGTCTTAGTTGGGTGAAATTTTGTACATGAATTTAATATTACATTTTCCGCAGCGCCGTTTTGATGTTAGTAGGTCACGTTGTTTTACATAATATTTTTTAAACACGATTATTTTTAGTGGAAATATAATTTTTTCATCATTTTACACATTAGGTACACTGGATGATGAGAATCTGGTGACGCATCCTGGAGGTGGATAGCGGCTTTCAGGCTGATTTAGTTTGTATTTTTTTATTCTTATTTATCTAAGACTTTTTTTGTAAAGGCACGGTGATTGAAAAAGTTTCCAAGTATGATCTATTTGAAGTCTTTTACATAATACTTACTGGTCTCATGTACCTACCAAAGTTAGTTCCAATAAAGTTGAGGACAGACTGCATTAATCCTGTCTAAACAAACAGGAGTATCTATGGGTGCGTCTATGATGTAACAACCGGCAAACTTGGTGAAGACTGCAAGTAGATATATTCTAAGAGTATAAACTTAATAACTCGGTATTAACGGCGAAGACTCCTAAAATACGTCATATTTGGAGTCATATCTAGAAGATGGTACTTATACTCATTGCCTCGAGAATATCGTACGACTACTACACAGTGGTTATTATTTTCGCCTACGGTTCGAGTCTATAGGTCCTGGCTTATTCTCGGGAAGTGATTGGAAAACCCTGTGGTGGTTTAAAATTTTGTGCCCTAAGTCCTTGACCGAGTTACGTGTATTTATTGTTATCAAAGCATTTTCCTTTCTGAGCACGCTCCAAACATTTAATTTCTTGAATAACCGTTATTACCAAGGGGTGACTTCTTGCAATAAGCAATAACCGCTAAGAGACGCGACGGTTGTAAAGGCGCCCAACGCTGTTAGAGGACAAAGGATTTCTGCCGGCCACTGCAGACAGGGCTGGGAAAACCGGTGAGACAACGAGCCCTTCACGTTTTTTTTCAGCTATTAAGGGCAGCTACCTGACCGTATTAAGATTATTGATTTCTTGAACTATTAAAGGCTGCTTAACCTGAACCCTTGTAACTACTACCAAAATCCTTATTACAACTTTCTTGAAGTGAACTTCTTTACGCGTAAGCATTAGGCATTTTTAAAATGGGGAAAAACCATTGAACTCTACCACACTTACCGTAGCCGACACCTCTGTTTGTTTTCATTTCTACCAGCACTCCCGGAGTGCCACGTCTAGTATCGATGTTTGCGGTTCCGGGCAAAAATGGTAAAAACACGTCCCTTATAGTTGGACTTTATCCGTCCGTCCGTATGTCTGTCACAGTCGTTTATTTTTTCTTGCTTGCACCACAGATGTCCGTGCTCTGCTCTATCCTTTAAAAGCAAAACAAAAAGGATCGAATGACACTTATGATACTGGACGCAATGTACTGTAATGTGATAATCCATCATAATGTGTGATCCATCTTGCTTTTGCATAATTGCAATTAAATCAACTAAACATTTGTAATTAAATCACTATTATTAAAAAATTGTAATTAAATCAACTAAAACAAAATATACCGTTATCGTTATAATAATCTCAGACCGAATAAGTGCTAGGTGAACTTTCCAGCAGACACTGGAGAAGTGTCCGGTTTGGATGCAACAACAGCAGTACGTAAACCTAATGTTTGCAGCAGTCGGTGGTGAAAAAAGAAATCCTATTTGGATTACGTTTTTAAGCTCAGACTACATTAATAAAGATACGGAGCCCCAAAAATCGATAACACAGTAAAGGTAGCCTTTAAGCACAGTTAGGTAAAGTTTGTTGGTACTTTGTTGACACGAACGGAAGACTTAAAACTTCCACTTGACAGCCCTGTCTGAAGCAATCTAATGCTGTAAATCCACCGGGTACACTTACCTCCCTTCAAACTGCATGCGATATTGCGTTTTTTTTCACCGCAAGAGGGGAACGCTGCTCGCTTTATGTAGTCACGACAATATTTCACCGGCGAATGTGCTCGATGGAAATAAAAGTCAGTTTCAGTTATATTGCCTAATATAAGCTGTTTGCTCGCCGGTTTCGTGATTGATTTGATTACAGATAGCGTACTTGTTTGTTTTTTTGGTAAAATTAAATAAAGATTTCATCCTTTTATTTCATGGAACCTAATACCGGCATAGTGGCAACTTAATGGAAAGGTATTACGATAGATGGTAGGTAGATGGACCCTACTTTTTTTTACTCTATACAAGTTAGTACTTGACTGCGATGAGCGATCTCACCTGATGGTAAGTGATGACGCAGCCTAAGATGTTTTCGTGCTAACTTGGAAGAGTAAGTTACCCCAACGGTTTCTACAAGCATCGCACCGGAACGCTAAATCACTTGGCGGTGCGTCTTTGCCGGTAGGGTGGTAACTAGCCACGGCCGAAGCCTCCCACCACACCAGACCTGAGCTAATTTAGAAATTATAAAATTCCAAAGTAGCCGGTGGCGGGAGTCGAACCCGCGACCCCCCACTCGAATCCGAGCGCGCTGCCACTGCGCCAGGGAGGTCGTCGCTTGTATACTGCGCTTGTGCTACCCTATAGTTCACAAGTAGGTACCATTAAGCCCAACTTTTTATGAGCAGTCTCCGAAAATTATGGTTGAATTGTCATTCGATTCGAAAAGGCATAGAGATAATTTTTCAAAAAAAAAAAGTTCACCTATCGAAAATTGCAAAATTGGCCTAAATGCCCTAAATGTTGGAAAGTGTAAACAAATCATTACACAGCAGTGACAGTTTAACTCTGTACGTATAGTTGGTACATTATACTTGACATTGACGTTAATAAAGCTTTGTCTGTCAATGTGTCAATGCGGGCCTTCAAACGAAGTTTCTTGATCTCTTTGCCGCCGAAACTGCGAACAGCATACATCTCTGTACACGTCGCCCTGCGACTCATAATTTGACAAATAATCTCAAAATATTGCATAATTACAAAGAAGAGGCCCCCGTAGAGATAAAAGTTGCTAACGGTGAAAAATTGTTGGCATCGGGTAGAGGAAGTGTGAAGATTTCTCTACAAAACACCTTAAGGACTATAAGTGAAGTTTTGTATGTTCCTGAGCTAACTGTTAACTTACTATCGGTTAGTGCTATGACTAGGAAAGGCTTTACAGTAGTTTTTGATAAAAATGTATGTAAGGTGTTTGACGGGGATCAGGTTGTCGCAGTGGCTAAACAAGTTAACGGGGTTTACATTATAGATAAACCATGTGTTTTGCCTTTGAGTAAGCAGAGTAGCGCTAGCCCGTCCACGTGCACAGCTACGGAGCAAGCTGTGCTGGCATCGCAGTCCAGTGAGTCACAAGTGATGTGGCATAGGAGGCTGGGACATCTCAACAGGCGAAGTATGGATTTGCTGAAAGGTATGGCTGTTGGCATTGATTATGATAACTCAAATTTCAAATCATGTGTACCTTGTATACAGGGAAAACAAGCCAGGCTACCTTTTCCGAAGAAATCTTTCAATAGGGCTAAAGATATATTAGGTTTGGTTCATACTGACCTGTGCGGGCCAATGTCTAAGCCATCTTTAAGTGGGTGTAGGTACTTTCTCACATTTATAGATGACTATAGCAGAAAAACTTATATATATTTCCTTAGATCAAAAGATCAAGTTTTTGATAAGTTTAGGGAATACAAGGCTCTTGTTGAGAAACAGACAGGAAAGCAAATTAAGGTTCTTCGCAGTGACAATGGCGGCGAATATATTAATAAAAATTTACAGGACTTCTTGAAGAAGTGCGGGATTCGCCACCAGACCACAGTGCCTCACTCGCCGCAACAGAATGGAGTTGCAGAGCGTGCCAACCGGACCATCGTAGAGAAAGCAAGGTGTATGCTTCTCGATGCCGGGCTGGATCAGCGCTTCTGGGCGGAGGCAGTGAACACTGCTGTCTATCTCAAGAACAGATCGCCTACCAAGGCGGTAAGGGACACAGTTCCTGAGAGCAAGTGGTCAAATAAAAAGGTAAATATGACTCACCTTAGAACATTTGGCTGTTTAGCTTATGCACTTGCAGAAAAAAGACAAAAATTTGATGCAAAATGTGAAAAATATATTTTTGTAGGCTATTGTGAGGAGACAAAGGGATACAGATTAATAGATCCCACTAATCCTAAAGTCTGCATAAAAGCTCGGAATGTAACATTCCTCGAGACTGAATTTTATAATTCCACCATACAGCAACCGCCTCAGACTGTTGAAATCAGTTTAAATTCTCCGTCTTCAAATGAGTCTGTACACACTAGTCAACCTGTAATCCCACATGATGCAACGGGGAGCCCCAGTAATGCGGGATCTGATGGGGTTACTATAAGGTCAAGGCGACGTGTACAGAGAAGCCCTGTTTCTAGCGACAGTATAGAATCAGATGATCCGCGTGATGAAACTTACATTCCAGGTGAAACAACAATGGAGCAGTGCGACTCTGAGGGATCCTGCTACGAAACTAGCCTGGCGTTGCAGTCTACGTGCCTAGCCAGTGAGAGCTGTTTCGATGGTGAACCAGAGACTGCGAAAGAGGCGTTGCAGAGTAAAGACTCCGAGAAATGGAGAAATGCAATGTCAGATGAGTATAAATCCTTTGTTGATAACAACTGCTGGACCTTGTGTGAACTACCCAAGGGTCAGAAGCCTGTGAAATGTAAATGGGTCTTTAAACGAAAAAGAGGATTGGATGGAGAAGTTTTGAGATATAAGGCGAGATTAGTTGCTAAGGGCTATACACAGAAATATGGTGTGAATTATTTTGAAACATTTTCGCCCGTTGTAAGGTACTCAACTCTTAGAATTTTGCTTGCTTTGGCTGCTGAGAAAAATATGGATATAGATCATCTTGACGTTAAGACAGCTTTTCTTAACGGTGACCTTAAAGAAACTATCTATATGGAGCAACCGGAAGGTTTCAAAAGTAAAGAGAATCCTCACATGGTCTATCGCTTAAATAAGGCCATCTATGGACTAAAACAAGCGTCTAAAAGTTGGTATGAGAAAATTAATTCTGTTTTAATAGATAAAATGAAATTTAGAAAATTTTCTTCAGAGCCCTGTGTATTTATAAAGAATCATGATGATGGTACAGTGACTATTATAGCTCTGTATGTAGATGATATCATTTTTTTCACTAATAACAAGAAAGAAAAACCTAAGATCAAGCAGCATCTTAAGACTCAATTCGAGATGAAGGATCTAGGGCCAGCTCATCAGATTCTTGGCATGAGATTATGTAAACAAAATGGGGTATTTACTTTAGATCAATCAGATTACATAGGTAGGGTGTTAGAGCGTTTTAATATGTCTGATTGTAAACCAGCTAGCACTCCTATGGAAACAGGTTTAAAATTAATTAAATGTGATAGTAAACCGGATAACTTACCTTTTAGAGAATTAATAGGTTGTTTAATGTATATTGTTGTTTGTACTAGGCCTGATATAGCTAATGCTGTAAGTATTTTAAGCCAATTCAATGACTGTTTTAGTGAAACTCATTGGAAGGCAGCAAAGCGAGTGCTTCGATACTTAAAAGGTACTATTAACTATTGCCTCACATTTAGTAAAACTAACACAGAAATAAATGCTTTTGTTGACGCCGACTGGGCGTCAAATGAGGTAGACCGAAGGTCCTATACAGGCTTTGTTTTTAAGCTCGGAGGATCAACAGTCTCTTGGCAAAGCCGCAAACAGAAGACTGTTGCTCTTTCGAGCACAGAAGCAGAATACATGGCACTGTCGGATGCATGTAAGGAGGCGTTATTCATAAGAACATTTTTGTATGAATGTTTAGGAATTGAATGTAAAATATCAATTTATAATGATAGTCAGTCAGCGCAGAAGTTGTGTTGTAATCCAATGTTTCATGCGAGAACTAAACACATAGATGTCCGGCATCATTTTATTCGAGAAAATGTAAATAAAGGTATTATTAAATTGTGCTATGTATGTACTGATGATATGGTAGCTGATATCCTAACTAAGCCTTTAACAAAGTTCAAGACTGAAAAATTTGTAAGTGAACTAGGTCTTAACTCTAAGCTGTGTACTTAAGTTTTGCCTGTATTGAAGGGCATAAGTATGTAGGCTTTATGTAGCATGTAATACAATTGAGTAGTTACATTGTAAATGCTTTGTTTAAGGGCCAGTGTTGGAAAGTGTAAACAAATCATTACACAGCAGTGACAGTTTAACTCTGTACGTATAGTTGGTACATTATACTTGACATTGACGTTAATAAAGCTTTGTCTGTCAATGTGTCAATGCGGGCCTTCAAACGAAGTTTCTTGATCTCTTTGCCGCCGAAACTGCGAACAGCATACATCTCTGTACACGTCGCCCTGCCCTTATTAATTTCGTGCTCCCATTCAATATAATGTAATTCAAAGTTTACTCTGCATTTTTCTTTCCACTGCCATAATCCTGCTATCACTAAATACCCTAAATGCCAATTATGAACTTCGTGCGGGAACCAATTTTGATTAAAATTGCACTAAAAGCTGTCAGTTTTGGCTCTTGTGTACAATTCCTTGAACGGTACATACCTAAAAGAGAATGTTACTAAGCAGGTATTATATGCTTAAAACAAAAGGAGAAAGAACTAACTCTAGGTACGAAGTTGCAATCAAGACAGAAAACACTAACACAATCATTTAAGTGCCACAAATGAAGATGCACACAACACAATATCTAATCCTGAGCAAAGTGCTCTCGTGACTTCATAACATAAAGCGAGAAAACTTTAGAATATGTATTATCTCAGTTTTCTTCGAGAAAAGGAATCTCTGAAGACACATCCCGAGATCGCGAACAATTCAATTACTGAAACGAGGGAAACGTGTTTAAAAAGTTTTTCCTAAAAAGAAAATCGCTAACATGCACTTGCATAAATTGTATGCATTTATTGTAGACTGCCGCAAGACACATCTCAGTGGGATGACGTCCTTTCTAGCCAGTAAACACGCTCCGATTTTAAAGCTCTATATTTGCTATAGTCCTCATCCCAATAAGCTCTGGTCTGGTCTGGTGGGAGGAATTAGCCGCAGCTATACCACCTTATTACCGTCATGCGATTTATTACAATACTGTCTTTTGTGTAGCAATGCCAATTTTGATAACGTAGGTGTATGGTTACTTATTATCCTAGTGAGATAGGAAGTTAAGTACTAAATAGTTCTTGATTAAGAAAAAGAAACAGAAAACGCAAAATACGACCGCAACTCGCGCTCGTCTAATAAGAGGTCCTCGCGGGCGGCAGTCGTATGAAGTGGGAGTGGGAGTCACTGGCAAAGCTTCTGCGAACGGGTAGTATAAAAATATATATATATATATATATATATATATATATATATATATATATATATATATATATATATATATATATATATTGTGATAAAGGCTACATGTTTTAAAATGTTATAGTTACCACAAAACCGGCTATGAAGTAAGTACCTCTTTATCAATGCAGTGTAGTAATCAGTATACAGAGTTTTGACGCCCTCGGTATTTGCTACATCTCAACAATTTTCTAAGCCCTCACAGCTTGCGACAGTCTGCGACCAACTTAAGAGTTATATCAAATAATTTGGCAATCGCTCCCACGGGACCTCTTCGTAACCTTAAATAAAACCTTAACGAATCCTGGATTGCGCAATGCTCATCATAGAAACTTGGGGTCCGGCTCCCCATATTGTCTGACTTTTTCTATATTTATTGTTCTTCTACCCTCGTATAAGTTATCGAAAATATAATCCCTCTTTACGCACAGAAAGTTCCGCAGATGATTACCACTTGGTCATAAGATCCGTCTATATTTGTGTGGATACGTTGTTGGTACCTATATAAAATGAACGCGGGGGCTGCCGACGACTCACGACAGTAAAAATTTGGACGATAACGTGAGGCATTGGTTATGACTATAGTGTCACGAGTTCAATGGTTTTTGCCATCAACAATGCTCAACGCGACTGAAAAAGTTTTCTCCTGAAAAAAAATAGGCCATGCAATATTCATTAACAATAATAATGCACTTTCCTTATGAAAATAATATCATTTTCCGAATCAAAATAATATGTTGTAAAATAGTAGTTTATGTAACGGTTACATAATGGGGGGTATTAAAACACGAGTGTGAGTTTAAAAAACGAGCCGCAGGCGAGTTTTTTAATAGTATCACACGAGTGTTTTAATACCTAATTATGTAGAGTTTCATACACTACTTTATCTACGCTCATATTATTACCCAAATCATAAAATCTTGCTAACGTTTGTCGTAAATCATTGCAACTACTAAGATGTCAGGTGGAGTGAAATTTTCTTTAGTAGGTTTCACTGCTATACATTTTTCAGCGCAAAGTTTTGACTAATTAACAAAAAAAATTGGTTGTCTGTAAAGTCGGTTTACGGACGATAGATTTACGAGATAACGTCATAATCGTAATCTTTATCGTAATCGTAATCGTAATCGTAGTCGTAATCGTAATCATAATCACAGGCCCAGGTGGAACGTTACGCGGAACGTTAGACATTGTGTTGTTGTCTATGGTCAATCATGGCCCATCCATACTCTCGGCAATGACTACCAACTATAAGTTGTCTGTGGATTCACTTAAAAAAATATTACATAAAAAATATTACCCCATAGACATTGTGTTGTTGTCTATGGTCAATCATGGCCCATCCATACTCTCGGCAATAACTACCGACTATAAGTTGTCTGTGGATTCACTTAAAAAAATATTACATAAAAAATATTACCCCATAGACATTGTGTTGTTGTCTATGGTCAATCATGGCCCATCCATACTCTCGGCAATGACTACCAACTATAAGTTGTCTGTGGATTCACTTAAAAGAATATTACATAAAAAATATTACCCCAGATACAAATACAGGAGTCCAGAGCCGTGTATCGTTATGGATTTTATACAACTTTCTTTAAATATTTCCATAGTAGAGCGATGTTATTATGAATAACTTTTTAATAATTATAGAAGTCCGTGAATAAAGTAGGTAATTATTTGACACATTTCGATTTCATAATTCGAACTTAAAGGAATGAGCGTAGATAAAAAATATTACCCCAGATACAAATACAGGAGTCCAGAGCCGTGTATCGTTATGGATTTTATACAACTTTCTTTAAATATTTCCATAGTAGAGCGATGTTATTATGAATAACTTTTTAATAATTATAGAAGTCCGTGAATAAAGTAGGTAATTATTTGACACATTTCGATTTCATAATTCGAACTTTAAGCAATGAGCGTAGATAAAGTTACGTTACGTTGCGGTCCGTACGTTACGTGGTCAACTATTATAATTAACTTGTTTGGAAAGATTAGTGTGACCAAATAACACTACAGAAGTTGTACTAACAGAAGTAGGTTAATGATTTTATTTTTCGCGTTAGTTACACAATCATTTCTTATTACATCTCTCTAACTCTACATCATCAATAGAATAACTATTATTTGTATTATTTGTTTGTATTTACATTAGTAATGCAAAGAATTAAAATAATTTACATACAAAAAATAGAATAATAAGCTTGGAATCAACTTGGTCGGTAAACTTTTTCTGGGCTAGCATAACCCTTATCCCTATTAAGCTTTACAAGTCTACAGACTTTGCTACCAACCTGCGGCTAGAAGAATGAAATCCCAGCCTAATCCCCTAAAGATTAATATTATTTTATCGCTAACTATAAATAACGGGAGAATTCAATAGGTTCAATCCAAACGGTGAACGGGAATTATAAGTTTTTGACGCACTAGTGGAAAAGTTTCACCGGATTCAATCTTGAGGGGATTTGGTCCAATCGCTTTATATTCCGGGTCTCAGGAGGTTTGGGTTAAACAAAAGTTCACTGTGGACTGGCGTTTTGTGTTTTTTGTTGGTTATTGTAGTTTAGAGGTGAACTTTGTTTTAGGTAGGTAAATCTGTTATTGCTTTCTCTTATAATATAAATAACTTCTATCCGCAATTGAATCAGAAGTCAGAATCCACAATAAATGGCTGATAAATTTTCATTATGACTCTTTTGATGTCGTCTATCCACCAGTCTTCGTTTTCCGGTGTGTGTTCGCCATTCTAGCACTTTGGGTCCCTTACCTCCGTCAATCAGTCTTACGAGCTAGGTATGTGAGCGCCCATTGTCACTTTGTGACATGTTGAGCTATGTCGGTCACTTTAGTATTTTTGTGTATCTCCTTGTTTCTGAATTTGCGCTAAGCATAGTTCTCTACATAGCTCGCTGTAAAACTCTGAGCATTCTTATAACGTTTATCTTTCGCATCACTATCTTTAGGCATTGGGGGATTGAGACGAGAAGACATCACAGTTCTTCCCAACGAAAAACGAAACCTCTCGAGTCTCGACAAACATTATACAGAAACCTATCGAACTTAGTCCAGCCGCTTATGATATGAATGGGAACATTGTTTTATACACAAACAAATTACCTATTACCAAACGGGCTTTCATTCTAGACGCATGTACTGTCTTCCGTTCCGTCGTGGGTAATAAATAATAATATAATATCAGTAGGTATACTAATTGGTTCAAATGAATTGAAAGGACTAAATAACAGTAAAAACACTGTCGCTATTGATGCTGAAAAAAAGAGATTTTTTGCAGAGAATAGCGTACGTCTGAGAAAAATGTAGCATCATTCCTTAAACACTTTATTATGAATAATTGGCAATTTTCACGAGTACACTAGCTATATTATGTAACAGTGAGATTGCGTCATTATTCACGCCCTACCAACATTTGTACGCATTTTCTATGCGGAAATGGTATCATATTAACTTCAATTTCAGCATATTCACGCGTGCCTGTCTAAATTATTATAATACCTTACACATTGGCGGTTGAAAACATTTCACATTATTTATTATTAATTTACTAGTGGTCGTAAAAATGGCTTTAACCGTAATTCTACAAGATTTTATCATTTTATTCAGTTACAATTTGCAATGAATGTATTCTCAATTGATGGTAAACAATAACAAGTGTATTTTGTCAATGACCGTTACAGTAGCCAACCGCGCCCGAAGCTTCTTAGTCCACCGGAGCGGAGCGAGGCTGCGGAGCCGAGAAACGGACTATTGCGGAGCGTAGTTACGTACTGTGTCTGTCCACCGGAGCGGAGCAAGGCAACGGAGCCGAGAAACGGACTATTGCGGAGCGGAGTTACGTACTGTGTCTGTCCACCGGAGCGGGGCAAGGCAACGGAGCCGAGAAACGGACTATTGCGGAGCGGAGTTACGTACTGTGTCTGTTCACCGGAGCGGGGCAAGGCAACGGAGCCGAGAAACGGACTATTGCGGAGCGGAGTTACGTACTGTGTCCTGTCCACCGGAGCGGAGCGAGAATGCGGAGCGAAGTGAGAAAGTAATGCGGAGCGAAGTTGCTGTGTGCGGAGCTAGGCAGCAAGTACGCGACGTGTGATATCCCCGCTCCGCTTACTGGTTTTTTAAACTAGCTCACTAGTCCCTGTCCACTTCAGTGGAGCGGAGATTTTGTGCAATTCTATTGGTATATTTCTCCGTTTCTTGGCTCCGCTGCTTCGCTCCGCTCCGGTGGACAGGCCCGTGCCTGGATTCAAAACTTGGAAAACATGCTTGAATCTGACTGTCAACAACGCGCCAACTCTCTAAGTAATTGTCCGTCCATTTATTAAGTTATGAAAATACCTGAATAAATAAAAGTTTATTCACCCCACACCAAATATGACATGCACCCTTCAGTAAGACAAATTGTTTCATTTCCCCGTCCGAAGGGACTCCATACGTGACTCCCGGCGATCATCAATTGTATGACTTCGGAAGATTACCGAGATGCGACGATTTATCGCTAGAGTTAGTTACGATGAGTTATTTCGGGCTGGTATTAATTTTAGATAAACGTCTATCCATCCGTTATATTCTTTCTTCTTCGGATTTTTGTATCTCAACGTGTCGTAAAGTGACATTGGGTAGTGGCCACACTTTCATTGGACTGATGGACGTTGGAACTATTTATCTCAACGGCGGTAACCCAAGGTGCTGGAATGGCGTTCATCCACAGAAAAATGCAGTATTGGCAGACCCTCCTGCAGTTAGACAGACGACATTAAAATAGTAGCGATGGCTTCAGATGACTTCAGATTGTCTAAATGTACGAACTTTTTGTCTATAGAAGATGCTTATTCTCTTTTGTTGTGAATGTGTGGCAATGGACACTATTGGCTGATGGACTTGCACACCTTATAAGTACTAGTTGAGTGACCGAGCTTTGCTCGGTAGTATTACAGCTACTTACCAATAGATGGCAGGAGGAGTTTACTGTAATAGTTTTACTTTAGTGCCAATAGATGTCAGGTATAGATTTATATAATTTCTTTTTTGGTGAGTACGACATTTTTAAAAATGAATCCTAGCTAGATCAATTTATCGCCCCCAAAACCCCTTGTATACTAAATTTCATGAAAATCGTTCGAGCCGTTTCCGAGATTCAGATTATATAGAAATATATATATTTATATAAATACAAGAATTGCTCGTTTAAAGGTATAGGATAGGATTTACCAAAGAAGTACCTACCTATAAAAATAATATGTCTGTGCTTTTTGATATTATGTGAAGGTATTGAAAACAATTTGTGTCGTACATGTCACATATCACACATGTCACATATTACACAACAATTTGTGTCATACATTTTGGAGTAGGCATTGCATATTTACATATAGTAGTAGTAGTACTAGTGTAGTAGTATAGTAGTAGTGTAGTAGATAGTTTAAAAATGTTAAACGTAAAAAAATCGTATATGCACAAAGTTCATACTCCATCGTAATACCAAAATGTACCTATCTAGATACATCTTAGTCTGGAATCAGCCATTACTTCCGAACAGCTGAACACAGGACCACGTGACAAATGCGAAATACCAGCCATTTCACATGCGAGTAAAACAAATTAATGTCCACTAGACTGTAGCAATTTTCCACAGAGGCACTCGACAAGCGATTTGCCACAAAAGCTGTTCCGCGATTCCGAAACCGTGTAGTAGCGGCTGCGAATTTAAATTTTTAATCCAATCGTTTAATTATCACCTCTACGCCTCCGTAATAGGATTCGGGTCCATTTCGCACTAATTTGCGGAATTTCCCGATTGCAATATCGCGTTGGCACCCTCTAGCAATTTTAATTCCGTCCAACCTTTAAGCAAATTGTTCTTTCGCGCAAAACGGTATGTAAGCGGGCCGTCACAGTGACAAAGGGATATAAAAACCTGTCAAGTGCGAGTCGGACTCGCGCACTGAGGGTTCCGTACTACAACCGGAGGAATAAAACCATAAAAACCACTTTTCTTATCGAACCGCAAAACTAACTTTGTTTTTAGAGGTTTTATTGTAAATATCAAAAAACGACTTATTAGATCTCGTTCAAACCAATTTTCGGTGGAAGTTTGCATGGTAATGTACATTATATATTTTTTTTAGTTTTATCATACTCTTATTTTAGAAGTTACAGGGGGGGGGGGGACACATTTTACCACTTTGGAAGTGTCTCTCGCGCAAGCTATTCATTTTAGAAAAAAATGATATTAGAAACCTTAGTATCATTTTTGAAGACCTATCCATAGATACCCCACACATATGGGTTTGATGAAAAAAAAATTTTTGAGTTTCAGTTCTAAGTATGGGGCACCCCCAAAATTTATTACTTTTTTTTAAATTTTGTGTGAAAACCTTAATGCGGTTCACAGAATACATCTACTTACCAAGTTTCAACAGTATAGCTCTTATAGTTTCGGAAAAAAGTGGCTGTGACATACGGACGGACAGACGGACAGACGGACAGACAGACATGACGAATTTATAAGGGTTCCGTTTTTTGCCATTCGGCTACGGAACCCTAAAAATGTGCAGAGGGGTTAGTACACGTTTTTGTACGCATTTCGAGTAGACTCGAGTCGAACAAAAGAATCGAATTCATCCATACATTGACAGCCATCAATGGACGGTCGCTGTTATGCGGCTGTCAATAGATGCCACTGGCTGTAGATGTATGAAGGAATTCGATTCGTTTGTGCGATGCGAGTCGACTCGAAATTCGTACAAAAACTTGTACTAACCCTACATTTCTCGTGGACAAAGGTGAGATCGACTAAAAGTGGACGTTTATTTAGTGTCTTATTTCTTTTTACGCGGGACGCAGCGGCGCAAGGAGATGTTTTATGAAATTGTTTTTCCGGGACATTAGCCAGTCCTAATTATGGGCCCCGAGTCCCGACTCCCGAACTGAATTGCCTGGACGTTCACGTTGACTATGACAAAGTGTAGGAGCAATTTCATGAAGACGCTGGCTTATTAGGGGAGTGAAATTAGGCTGTATGAAATTCTGCGTCTAGTGAGCACACAGTCGTTCGCGTTACATTATTATGTGCAGATAATTGTTCTAGAAATAATTAGGCCTCATAATATAGGGATAGAGAAAATTTAATTACGTTTGAATTTAACAAGATCGTTGTTTAAACGTTCCTAAACCCGATATGTTGTAACTTAATTAATGCAAGTAGGTAGAGGCGACAAGGTTAACATTGGCTCGAATGTTTTATTTCGTGATAGAATTGCAGAATTATATTGATTAAATAAAGTATTTTTTGTCACGCTTATTCATAAGGATAAAATCCTGATAAAATGTCACGAAATCTTAATAATTAGTGTTTTAGGTAAAAGAAATCAGTATGTATGTAATAAAAAGAATACTATGAAGACCTAAATCATTACAGCTTTTGTATACTATGTGTCTTAGTCTTGGATTAACATCGTCCGGTATCATATAAAAATATACATGGTCCGTACTCCGTTGTATCTCTTGGGCAAATGATGATTATTAAGAATAACCATAAATGGCATTATAGCCAATCGAATACACCTTTGATACTCGGATTCCCTTATCGACGGAAACTTATTAAGATAAGCCACCACTGATAAAGGCCGTTTGTCTTATTGCTCGGAATTGATATAAATGGATGAATTAGGTGCACGCCCATGTTATCGGTACTGTGATGGACAGTTAGATATCATGGAAATCCTAATGGTATTAAATAACGATTTCGGTTAATATGATGCTAGGGCCGTTTTATATTGCAATTCATTTATTTGTGTTGCGTGAAGGATTGTTATTGTGTAATTAAAATAGGTTTTAAAATTTTTGATGTACAGTAGCGGAATGAAAAGGTTTGTCAATTTTTTAATTGATTCGTTTGCACTAGTCGATTGTTTTAGTATGTTGACATTATGGACACTTGCAGTACAAGTGCAAGGGAAAATCGACACTAAGGTGGCGAACCTTTTCATTCCGAGATTGTACATACCTTTATGATTCGTCGTGTAGCCTGATATTATGTGCAATAACGAAAGATTCACCGAGAAATTTCAAAATTCGAAATCCATATTTCTGCCAAAGTCTGTACCTTTCTTGATGATGGTTTTGTTTTTGCCTTGTATTTCTGGTGGAGTTCGGCCTCGGCTGGTGCCTATACCGGTACCACTCTAAGCACCTCCAACTGACCTAGCACTTGGGATGCTGTGTAGCAACCGTTAGGGCTTCAGTTCAGGACCTTTTCTAAGTCTGAATAATATCATTTTCAGTTGCGTCATCACTTACCATTACGTAAGATCACAGAGAACTACGGACGTCTTATGTAGATAAAAATAGCGAGTAGTGATAAATGTACCATAAAACAATGATAATAAGGGATGTTTTTGGAGGGAACTAAAAATTTAATTCAATTATTCATAGGTAATTCGAGTGAACGAAAGCATGCGTGGCTAACATTGAAATATGCAACTGTCACATTGGGTTGGTGCTGCGATGGCACTTGGCACTTGGCAGGCGGAACTGCAGGCGACGTTTAGTCATGCACGGTGCCCCCTGCTTGGTACGCATAGCTGTTTGCGTTGTACATGTTCAGACTTGTGTAACTTTAAATTTGTACCGCAAAATTTGTATTTATAATTTTTTCCAATATTTTTACACACACTTAAAAAAAAATTAGGAACAGCTAATTTACTAAAAAATACTTCGGACGCACTTAAGCTTAGCCTCCCTTAACGACCACATTATAAAATCCTGGATTCAATTGCCAGATAAGATCCTGGGTTCGATTGCCAGCGCTTAGCTATTCGAGCTTTTCTAATAAATCAATTGGTTCAAGAGTCAAGTCTGATCTGGTAAGAAATTTCAGCCACAGCTGACCCGACCTACCGGCAAAAATGATCTGGTGCGACCAAGTGCGACGATGTGTATCATCATATTTTTATCATCATGGTTTATACGCTTTCCAAGAGTCTGATTATATCTTCAATATCACCGTCGCTTAGAAGGTGGTGATTAGCGTTGAAGACTTCACGCAGTTTCTCAAATGCTGCCCGTTCCAGCTGAATTCTTCTGTCAGCATCCTTCTCGAAGTTGTTTCTACATCACTGTATTATCTGTAGTAGTTATATTTTTGAACAACTGATGCTGATATTTTCGACAACGATGGGCCTTGTGATGACGTATTCATTGAACATGATCTTTGTATAGGTAAGGTAGTAGTTAAGTACGAAAAAGAACTTGTACCTACTTGATTAAAAAAGCCCCTTAGTATGAACATGAAATACAATCCAGCCCCCGCTCAGGGAAATAAATTACGCAAACAATTAAATATCGGCAATAATGCGAACATGGGGTGCGACAATTTGTCTAGACCGGTCCGCAGGGGTTGCCCAGTGCTGTCCGTGTGTGCTACATAGGATGTTCCGAACATCACTATAAGCAAAATGTCTGGAAATAAAGCATTTGAAAAAATAAAATAAATAGCAGACCTTTTTCACGCTGCGTAACAGCTATGGATACCAAAGCGCCAAGGATTTTGGTTACTTTTTCCATTTCTGTTAACATCGTCTGATACCGTAAGGAACATTATTTCATTCAACAATGGATTTTCTTGGATTGTATGGTACTTAAATTTAATACTTTGGAATACACTTTCAAATAGGAAATGGTAATAGCAGTTTGGACCACAAACAAAAAAATACACATAAACAACAAAAACTTTTGTTGTAAACACCAACATAATTCGTAATTATTCTAATGAAATCTGAATTAGTATAGTTATCGGGGTGAAAATGTGTATAATATAATATAATCTGTCAGTCTGCTCGCTCGAAAATCTACGATCGATGTCGCTAGGTGCTTCTACTATTATTATTTTTGATTTGAGAGCATCCTGTATATAAATATATATGTATGGTACCTACAAGAGCAGATCGTGTAGTTAATGTAATTATGAGACCGTAACGTAAACGGTCCTGACTTGTTGCGATTAAGGAATTGTCTCTTTTTCAGAGGTAAAGAACATTTCTCACGTATATTTTCTATTCTTCTATTGCAATTCTTGACTTAATAAAAAAAATAATTTAAAAAAGACAAATCTCACACATTTTTATAATTATGAAAAATAGGTATATATTTAGAGTGGTCTACGTACAAGTATATTATTTAATGCTAAAATATTTAACTACTTACTCAAATACTTTATAGCGCGAAACGTGGAGTAGAAATATCATCACAGCTATAAGCAAACACGTAACATGAAATTCTTTGCAATAAAATGTTGGTAACTACTGAACTAAATTGGAAGCAAGCCTGTATTCATTGGAAAGTTAATTAAACTCGCCCCTAAGTCGATGAATGCTGGAGTTTTGTGCAAGCACAAATTACTGCGAATGCTCGCCTCTTCGTGTTTATTACAGAAGCGATTTAGGATTTCAAATATAAAGACTAATACATTGTTTCTATTTTAACAGACCTCCAACCACATGAAAAAAGGAAAAAGGAAGTTAAATCATATCTATCGCTATATAACTTCACTATTTTTATATAATTTCCATGATTATTATTTAATTTTGGAAAGTGGTATCTAGTTCGTCCTATTAAATTTTGGTCAAGATATTATGATGTAGAATGTAAATCTTTACCCAAAAGTTTGTTTGAAAGAGTTCGATGATTAGTTAGCTTGTTTTTGGAGAAGATATTCGCAAAATTAAGAGAAGGACGTTGCACCTGCTCGGTGTTTCTCGAAGACTTCTTTCAATCTTTGGTGAAGATACTTAGTATTTGTATTTATGTCTTCAAAGTATTCAGATGGAATTTTCACCACAAGTTTATATTGGAAATAACTTATTGTTTTAAACCAAAACAAGACTATTTTTTTTAAATTTTACAAGCTAAGTCTGAATTTAGTTAGTAATATGTTTAGTGCACAATTAACCATCACAGGCACATTGCCCAAATTAAAGCAATTTTAGGCACAGTTAAGCATTACGTGACCGCGAGGTAATAGTCTATGCAGTAGGCAATTACTTACAGCAATAGACCAATTAATAAGCCTTGAGCCTCCACGAATATGGCGCTGCGAGATATAGCAACTATGTAGGTGCCAAGTAGCTAGGCTAGGTACTAGCTAATTACTGGGAACTATAGGCAATACTTACCGGGTACTTTTACCGAAAGCCTCCACGGCGCACCATGTTCGATAGAAGACGTTGGCGCGCTCTTGGGATGATCTGACCTTTAAGCGGGAGGTCCCGGGTTCGATTCCGCGCACGGGCAGTTTGAAATTTTGTAATTTCTATGCCAATTTATTCCTAAATTGGCTCAGGTTTGGTCTGTCGGGAAAACCAGCCTATCATGCATATTGGAAAAACTTTTGCAGTGTTTCGGTGCGATGCTGCGTAGCGTCCGTTACTTTCTCCTTACAAGTTAGTATCATAACATCTTTGGCTGCATTGTAAATAAATAAATAAATAAATATATACGGGACCTTAAGTTTTCAGGCGCTGCGGGTTTTCGCCAAGGCTTCACTTTTTCAGTTCTTCCTCGATGCTACATCTACATTTTTTTTTGACAGTTTTTGACCTGAACCTGCCATCTGCGCCGGAGGTCGTGGGTTCGATTCCCACTACTGGTAAATGTTTGTGTGATGAGCATGAATGTTTTCCAGTGTCTGGGTGTTTTTCAATATATTATGTTTATGTATATTAGTATGTATGAATATTTATCACTTATCTAATACCCATGACACAAGCAATCGGTTAGTTTGGGGCTAGATTGCGATGTGTGAAATATCCCATATAGGTATATTATATATTTATTTAAATTTAAAAAAATATTGGATCCTAAAGAGCCTGCGAATAAAGACAAAAATAAAATTAGATGCGTATTTGCAATACACCCCCGACCGTTGTCATGTCATCCTGGAGAGAGATGAGAAATTTATACAATCCCGATCTCAGATAATGCCCCGTGAGGGGTGCTAGGCTCTAGATAGCGTTTTATTTTAATGCAAACCGACAACAAATAACGAATAAATATTCCCTTTTTTATTGTTGACTTGCGATGCGACGGACGCTATGATTTAGGGACTGGGGATGAAAGAGGGGTTGCGCGCGACGAATTGTGGTCGAGATTATTTGGAACGGGATGGGGGTTTATGTCACTGTCAGAATTTCGAGTATCAAGTTTCATCAATATTTGTATTGACTGGACTCGGCGGACTCTTTTCCGAGGGTGTACCGTGTAGGGATGTTATAGCTTTCCATGTCGAGTAAGCGTGTGTCAACTAAACCCCAATTTGCTTGTACCTACTCATGTTCTGTGCCACAAGCACAACCACCTAACAGTGAAGTACTAAGCAAAAGTGAAGAAGGAACAAAAGTGGTTCTGGCGTAAATATAAATGCTTTTACAAAATGAATTTATGATTACACATCCAAGTGTAAAATTGATTCTCTTAACACTCTTTCATATAGGTTTTGGAAATAAATTTTTTTGACGCGGCAATTCGGTAGCACTAGTAGAAAAAAACGTTATGGTTTCACCGATACAAATGTTATATAAATGCAACTGTTATACCTAGGACAAATTTAACGAGAAATAAATGAAATGCAGCTCTCCGATTACTCGGCTTGGTTACTTTTTAAAATGTGCTATTCAAGAGATCAAAATCTCTCGGCTTGGGGAACTCGGTATGAAAACTACTTACTCCTTTGCGTGCTCAATCTAATTCTACTCAATCTTAGTGTAAAGGCAGCCTTATGACAAAGCTGTATTTGGCCGCTCAAAAATGTTACGTTGATCCAACTGAACGGCAGATTATGAATTAATATGCAATGAGGGGATTACAAAGATAAACCTCGTGTATCAGTATTTATTCACGCATGTGTAAATAACGCCGTGGAATTGTTGCTGAGCTTACATGAAAATTCAAATTTTTTCGAATCATATACTTTTGATACCAAACAATGAGGATATGAGTGAGACCTGATATGCCTGCCCATGTTAAATGAAAGTGCGTGTTAACTATGTGTTTGTGTTGTAATGCCATACGATTACGATACACTGCGTTACGCTCATCATTCCAAGATAGTTTTTGTGTCATAATTCCCAGTCATCGCGACTACTACAGAATCTTGAATGGAAGCAGGCGTTATTTTGCGGATTTCGATAATTAGCAGGACAGATTAATTTGTTTTGCTTTATTTGTCTGGAAAATTGTGTGTGGTGTTTCGTGTGGGCAGTGTTCCTGCATATTGTACCATACAGAATCTTTTCAAGTAGCGGATTACAGCAAAACAAATTAATCTGTCCTGCTGACTACAGAATCCTTCAAACTGAAACACAGCAATGCTAAATTTCTTAACGAAAATAAAACCACAGTGTACATAAAATATTACTAATGGCAAGAGTGACAATGCGGTGGCACCTTCCTGGGATGAATGTGCAAGAAGGCTCCATTCACCAGTTAAAACGTACAAAATAGCTGTAAAAACAGATTTCAAAACCAAATTTCCTAAGACCCACCAAGGTCTTATAAGACTTGCTAACTTGTAGTTGTAGTAGGTAATCAAAGATATATGAAAGGTGAGTAGTTATTGAAAGTTAAAGTAAATCCCAAGTATATCTATGAAAAGAATCAGATTCAATTTCTATCTATATAGAGGAAATAAGAAACAGACGTTCGCTGCATGCTATATTGATTCACTTACCTACTGGCTCACTTTTTATGGGGGACCATTGATATATTATATCGTCGAAAGGGGAATTTTGTGATCAAAACTGATTTTTTTAGCCTATTTCAGAGCTCAAAGAAGGTTTAATGATGCAGACCACAATGTACGAGCCATATATCATATGCATCATTGTAATAAAAATTTATGGAAAATTAGAATAAATGTAGCTATGTACCTAGTCTACCTAGATGTTGAAGTTATTTTTATATGAGAAAATATGAACATGGTTACAAGCTTTTTATGAAGAATGTTTCTTCAGTCTATTATATAGAACCAAAAAAAAATATTGCCGTGTGATATATTGCGACACTTTGCCCAGAATATAAACGTTTCGTTACTGAAACAGTAACTTACGATTTAGAGGTAGGGCGTGAGCATGACCCTTAATAAATTAACCATGATGAATGGGATTGCTGAAAACTATTGGGATTTTATTTTAATTAAACAATTACAAATTGTTATTAAATCATGTCTGAAAAACTCGCAACTTAGAGTACCTACTAGAAATACATAGCAGTAAGTCCCTACGAGACGGATTAACTATTGTGGTTTACATTATTCTTGCAATATATTTTATCTTTTAACTCATCTTGCTCCCAGTTGATATTGCAGATTTAACGATAGGATTGCTCGACCCTAACCATGTAAGTACACAAAATAGCGTAATGTTTAATGTTACCAACCACAAATACCTTGAATACTAAAGTTTTAGGACAAAGTTTATTTTCGGACGGTTCAGCGTACAACGGAGGACGCTAGGCGAAAGAGAATAGATTTATCCCATCGTCATACACCGGACATGAAGAAAATCCTATACTCTAAATCCTTAAATGAAATATTTCAATAAGTATGCAATCAGTTATATTATTTTGTATGAGAAACTCGTTAGCACAAACTAACTCCTCACAGTGCCATCTATCGAGCGGTGGGTGACCTTCGTTTCAACCGAGTGTTCCACGATACTCACGCATTCTTTTTTATATACGCAGGGAATCTCTGAGCAAAATTTTAGCTTTCTATGGCTAAGTACTTTAGTAAAACTATATACTCCGTGGTCTAAGGGTCAGTAGTTTTCTCTTTCTGTAATAGGTAAGTAAGTTACACATAAATCTTCCTTGCAAACGCGTAAAGATGATGGCATTAATTATTATCATAGTTTTTGATGAGTACCATAGATTTATAAACGCCGTCGCTCGATGATGAGTACGTACATAATTATTACCCACGACGGAACGGAGTACGGGTATATGCGTTTAGGGTGAGAGACCGTTTGTACATTACTCTATTAAAAATATTTAATGTTTGATTGTATGTTAAATTGTTCACAAAAACCAATAATGCAAAAATATTTTTGTTTGTTTGTTTGTTTGTGTGTTCGTTTGTGCACATCAATGTTCCCATTTATTTCAAAGACGGCTTGACCGATTTAGATGCGGTTTTCTGAATAATGTTTGGTGTTCAGCGGCAATGGTTCTTAGATAGTTGTTACGAACATCGATCACCAGGGGGCGCCATAAAATACATTTATATTGCAAACGAATGTTCCCATTTATTTCAAAAACGGCTTGACCGATTTAGATGCAGTTTTCTGTATAATGTTTGGTATTCATTGGCGATGGTTCTTAGATAGTTGTTACGAACATCGATCACCAGGGGGCGCCATAAAAACATTTATATTGCAAAACGAATGTTCCCATTTATTTCAAAAACGGCTTGACCGATTTAGATGCAGTTTTCTGTATAATGTTTGGTATTCATTGGCAGCAGCGTGGTCTTCTCCGAAGGGAACGAGTCTCTTCGGGGGTACGGGCCTCGAGGCTTGCCTCCTTACCCGGGCGATGTGTCGCGGAGGCGCAGCGCGCCCCCGGTGTCGTTCTTCTAGCCCCGGTAAGGGGCTAAGGCCTCGCCGTCCTGGCTTGTGGCCTGTGGGTCTTGATTAGCTGGTCACCAGCTATTCATTGGCAATGGTTCTTAGATAGTTGTTACGAACATCGATCACCAGGGGGCGCCATAAAAAAACATTTACAGTGCAAACGAATGTTCCCAATACAGTTGTACAGTTGGATACAGCTTTGTACAAAATACTAGTGAGTCATTGGCAATGGTTTGTAGATAATTGTTCTTGTGATTGAACAGCAGAGGGCGCCACAATAAACGTATCTGTATGACTTGGAAGGGAAATTCTCTGTTTTAATATATTTCTAGTAAATTCCTTGTGTTAGTGATTGGGTTTGTTTGAACTAGGCTCAAACATTATATTTGGTGACGAGGGTCTGACGATGCAAGATGGGGCTGATTAGCGATGCATATTAATGGTAACTAGTAAATACCTCGAGTTTAGGCTCATTTGATTTGGTTAAACTATTCTAACACATTAGGCTTGGTAGCGAGGATTAATGAATGAATATGGCGCATTTACCCGGCAAGAGGGCCATGGCCCAGGGCGTCAGCCTCCGAGGGGCGGCGCCAGCCGCACTTCGCTCAGTTTTTCTTACTTTATTAGAGAAATTCCCTGTGTTTAATGTGTTATCTCTCTATTAAACACGTATTGTGTGTACAGTCTAGTAAACAGGGATTCGTATGTTTTAACTAGGCCCAAACCTTTAGATGTACATAGTACATCTAACCCTAGATGTATGTACATACATCTAGGGTTTGATGATGCCTTCAGACGCTGCATAGAGGAGTTAATGGCTAGTTTGAAGATTAATTTTAATTTTTTAATAATAATATCTTTTAAATTACATTAATATATTAATCGAAAAACAATAAAACAAGTGGAAAATTAAAAAATTTTAAAACACCCACGACTTTTGCAGACTTGTAATTGAAAAAGGGTTAAATAATTTGTTTTTAATCTCCCCGACTAAAGGAAAGTAAGAACTAAGAACCTATCAGTATAATTACAAATCCAAAAAAATCCGTCGGAGCTGCCATTGCTATTTTCGTTTCCAATATCAATTAATGAAATTAGTAAGCATTGATAAACTGCCGGTAGGTATATGAGAAGTATCAAGAAATTGAATAAAGTCATCAACTGGTAAACAGCACCATCAACCGTCACAGGCAGGACACAGCAGCTCCGGCGGATTTTCTTGGATTTGTAATTATACTGATAGGTTCTTAGTTCTTACTTTCCTTTAGTCGGGGAGTTTAAAAACAAATTATTTAACCCTTTTTCAATTACAAGTCTGCAAAAGTCGTGGGTGTTTTAAAATTTTTTAATTTTTCACTTGTTTAATCCAAGACTACATAAAATATGCCAACTTGGTTTATTTTTTCTTCTTGTGTAGGTAGGTACAACGCTATCAATTCGTTTTACCATAGAGTACACGACGCCGCAGGCGAGCGGTGTTGCTCCTAATGCAAACCCCGGTCTGTTCATTTGTCCCACGTCTCAACTAATAGAGAAATTCCATTTAAAACTAACTCCACGGAGGGGTTATGTACCTATTTTTTTTAACGCTCGACTTTAAATTGCGTTCGATGCTGCGAGATTTATAACATTTGTTGGCTCATTATTTTTATAGCTATTGGTCTTTGAATTTATGGCTGAAGTGTTTTAATTTATTGACTGTTAAGGCTTGAAATATTTTTACTGTATCCACGGTATAACTGTTACGATTTTTTTAATGTTTTATTATTGACGTTTCATTGCGCATAAAAAGTTGGTTTATTGGTTATTATAATCATACTAGCTGACCGGACAAACGTTGTTTTGCTTTTGCTATTAGGGAAATAAAAAATAGCTTACGACCTACCGAACATACACAGAAAATTTTATAACAATTGGTCGAGCCGTTTCGGAGTAGTTTGATAACAATTCTCAGTACTTGTTTATGAACTTAAAGTCTGATATGAATTCCTGTACCATGTTTATTTCAGGCAAAAATACGCTAGCTGAGGGGGTTTCATCGCGGTCCTTATGTCGCTTTCGTGATGTTAAAGGCAAAAAGAATTTAACATGAGGAACATAGATGTCAGAAAACTTGGCTGTGAAAAATAAAGCATTCTCAAACAGTTCCCATACGTTAAAGCTTTGTAAAAGCAAACTAGAAATCCCCTGCTGAAATCCACAGTTACTAAATGAACTATTTATTTGATGTAAATGTAAACAATGTACAGAAAGCACTGAAAAGAAACTTTAGGATATGGGCATCCGAACAATTTACGTAAACCTTTTTCGTACAAGCAAACGCCGTCAGTCAAAATTCTAAAGGTGGCTGCTTAACGAACTACATTGTGGCCGTCCTGGTAACAAAACAAGCAATTTTGGTACCAGTAAACGGGCGACATTTTGTCCTCCCTGTCCAGGGTTTTTATGTCTATTGTAGAAAGTCATTTTTCTCAAGTGTGATCTCGTGGCTCAGGCTATTGCTTTTTGGGTTGCAGCGTTCAGGGCCTCAAGTTTACTATAAAAATTGTATCTCAATAGTCACTCAATTGCACCTTTATTGTTATAATTTACCTGTAATTAACCGATTTTGCTAGTTTATTACTTCAATCGTAGGTCAATGGTGCCATAATCGCGCAAGTGATCTATAAAATTTACGGCTCCATGGAACATTAGCTAGTCTGTCACTTAATGACAAGTGAAGTTTTGTAGACTAAATCATTTCGGAACTATGATAACTGCATTGTAATTGGATCGTAGTTTACTGCCAAAAAATGTTAAACTAGCAGACTTGGGGCCCTGGTGCGATGATGTAACCGATAGGTGTTTATTTCTCTTCACAGTTAATACGATTAAGTCTTCGGCTGCGTTGACACCCAGCAGCAGTAGCCATGTAAACCTATCTATTCTATTTCTAAGAATACGAATGATTCAAGTTTTAAATCTGTATGAAAATGAGATATCCGATCGAAAAACTTATCACATGATTTATCGATGAGAACTTTCACCCTCATACATTTTGTTAATATCGCTCCATTAGTATGCGTAGAAATAATATAAATAAAGTAACATGGTTACACCAGCTGCTATTATTTTTGCCGTCTCCAATTTTTTTACTTACCTACTCCTGGTTACCCTCTTGCACCCTCTTATCACCCCAACAACGTTTAACTCCAGAGACATGTCTCGTCTTCAAATGTATGTAAATTGGTAAATGTAATAAATTGCATGTATTTATGTGATAATGGTTCTCTTAAGCGAGGGTGTAGTCAATTGTGAATTGGACGTTTTTGGGTGATCTTTGTAGTTGTCAAGCTATTTTTGGGTCTCTTAGCACAAACAGCGGTAGGAAAACGAGGTGGAAGGTGTCATTTAAGGAATTCTTATTTCGTTTTAAGATTTGTTAGAAGATGTAGTTTCATCATAGAGGTTTACAGAGAAGAGAAGACTAAATAATCCAAAGCGTATAAAATATACAGGACTAAAATTTATAAGACATAAGGCTAATAGTAAAATCTCACACCACCTTCAGGAGTTACGTTAAAACTTTACCCTTTTAAAAGCCAAATTAAAAAAAACTAAGTAGGTAGGTATAGGTCGCACAGCGAGAGTTGAGGCGAACAACACATGCAAAGTTTATGTATCTGTACACGCTCGATGCGCTGACGTCTTGCAGTGGTCCCGCTTGCACAAATCAGTTATAATTAGCATGAGCGAGATAGCAGTGTTTTTGACATTTAAATGTTATTGATACAGAGTGTTGCATGAAAACTAAGCATAATATTAGAAAATTATTTTGCGCTTATATTATTGTTTTTTTTTAGGATATGTTTTTTGAAGGCGGTTCACTTTTTTTTAATAGAAGTTGAGTTATAATTTTGTTTTGATTGTGATTTTGCTTTTATAACAATACAACGTTAGATTTAAATATTACTCATTATAAAATACTTATTATTTTTACCTATTGACTCAGAATACCATAATTTATACCTTATGCTAAGTCAATCTGTCAAGCAGTCAATCAATACAGACATATTTCGGATAAGAAGTGCAAAATAAAAGGTTCATCAGGTATTTTTCTTCCAATCTTCAAACCCCAGCACGTAACTATATTTTGTGACGGTATTACTAGGAATCTTCTTCTACACAGGACGCGACAAAACACTACATGGACAAAGTCGTGAAATTGTATTTAATGTGTTGAATTATTTTAGGATCTAATATAATTATGACTGAATTGTATAAACTGACGTCCCGTCTTACATCTTACAAAAATGAAACACCTTGTATGCAAATATTACTTTAGTGTGAGTGCCATGTTCGCCTCAACTCTCGCTGTGCGACCTATACCTATATTAAATTATTATTTTATCCGTGTCTCACAAATAACTTTAAAGACTGTACGAAACAAACGTGTCAAAAGAACAGAAAGAAAGAAACACTATCCCTAACTTTTTTAATAAATAAAAGGCAGCTGTCAAATAAAGCAGAATTAGTCGCAATAAGGGTGCCAATTCAGCCCGCGACATGTCAATAACAAGAAGGGGGCTAAAATTGGGCGCAACTTTTTTCATACGTGAACAAAGAATCAGAGTCTAACACAAAATTTAACCAGATTTGGGGAAGTATTTTGTAAGGTAAATTAATTATTGTCATGTGTGACACTAATTAATTTATTAATTATGTTAGGCGAGTCTTTTTAAGTTATTCATTTTTAACAATCTGTTAATGTAAAACACAAAATGAGAAAATAGAACTCATCAGGAATATAAAACGTACACCTTTAGGTGCAGTAATGACGACCTTTTAAGCTAAGGGATTTAATGTTCACAAACATGCAAATTAATGTTACTATTGGCACATAAAAGTCAGACATATAATAATAATAATAAAATTTAGCATCATATTATTATGATACGAGATATCTATTATTAAGTTTGAAATTATTTTTATGTTGATTATTTATTTCGGCCGCTTGAGGATAGTGCTGGGGTCGGCTGAATCCGCGTCTGTGCATTGTATGCTCTCCGGATCGTCTATGTAGTAAATGTGGAGACTGAAAATGGGGTAGGCATCTGCAAACTTGTAGAGGCAGTCCGGTCCAAACGGCACGGCTGATCTTTCTACCGCGCTACTTCTAAACTTCTCATACCAATTCCTCGGTTTGGGTGTCTCGCTGAGGTCACCGAAGAACTGTAGACCGGAACCGATTAGTTCACCCTTTATTGTAAGAGCGAACCACGGCAGTTGGTTCTCGCAGAGCATCTCCCGTGTCATGTTGTAATGGTAGTGAGTGCCCATCCTCGGCGTACAGTTCTGTTTTGTGAACAGAGTTTTACACCGAATTTCGGCTTCGGTTAGTGGGATGCGCATGAGTTCACCGCTATGGTCGTAGACCCACACGCCATTATCCTGTAGCGTTGAGCCTTCGGCATCATCAGGACACTCACCCGCTGCTAGGAATTCTTCAGAAACTAAGTACTGTGAGATAGTCAAGTACTCTGTTCCCGGTTCACCGTCGCAATTTGCTGGAGTTTGCCACTTTGTGAACCACTTGTTGCGGTCGATTGCTGCAACGGTTAGTTGGTCCGCGGGGAACCCAAGCTGAATACCTCCAATGGATTCGCAAGGAGTAAACAGCAAACAGACGTGATACTCCGAGCCCGGTTGACAGAACATTGTCAGCTGCTCCAACGGTCCCGAGGTGCGTTCTGTTCTGCGCCAACCCTCGGCCTTAGCTTCTGTAACTGTGCGCGGGATTTTGAAGAAATATTCCTTAATGTTTTCTAGAGGGCCGAATGTGAATCGAAGTCCATCATATTGGACACCGGTGGCTACACCGATTAAAAGGAGTGTGAACAAGAGTTTCATGTTCACTGAGTAACTGAGTTTTATGGTGAAGTGGATTTAATGAGCTAAATTATTGAATCAACCCATATATATACCTATTTGTAACTCTTACCAATATTATTTGAGTTCTTATTAAAATTCAGACAAATCAAATGTTTATGCAAGTGTCCATTAAAAAATACTTAATGTGTAACGTTAAAATTCCGTGTTGTTAACGGGCTAAACGGTTATTTAAGTGATTTTTAGCGACCTGCAAGTTAAAAACTATGTGCTTTCATATTAAAACGTCATAATCTTTTATTTTTGTTCGCTTCGAGGCAGAAATATGATTGATAAATTTTTTCTCGATATAATATTTTCTCAAAAGTTGCTCCAAAATACCCTTTTTTTAATTTTTTATCGAAAACTACAATGGATAATTATGTATTTTTTTATTTTTTTCTTATAACGCTGACATTTATATTCTTCCTCAATGTTGTCTGTCGCACCCAGCAACGTATGAAGTCAGAGTGAGGAGGACAAAAATAAAATCCATCGACGGCCTTAAGTGTGAAATATGTTTACAGAATTTCACGGCTTGGTGAAACTTCTTTGCAATGCCAGCGTCATGCCAGTTTAAAAGCGATTGTTTCAGCGTGAAATCTTATACAAGTTGTTCAAATAGCTCACTATAGGAAAACCGCTATAAACTTGACACTCTTGATGGTCTGCGGGACGCGGGGCGGGAGCCGCTCTCTCGCCGGCAGCAGCGCGGGCGTATCGTTATAGCGAATCGTATCACCCGCCCCGCGTCCCGCAGACCATCAGGAGGGTCAAGTTTACAGCGGTTTACCTATAAATATATGATATTTTCTTAATAATTATTTTGTGTGTAGGAAACGAAACTGTTTAAATATGCTCAGTGTAGGTAAAATTTTGGTTCTCTATTGTCCAAAAAAGAAAATATATTAGGTTAGGAAAAAACATTGGCAGGTTTTTTATACTTTTAAGAATATTATAGTGAACTTTAAGCCCTGCAAAGAAGGTGGTGTCAATTTTTTCCACGAACCATAGCCAAAATATTCTAGGAAAATAAAACAGTATTTTTTAAGAACCATTAGCACTAGACTTTCGTTTTTCATATCCGGAATTTTGCGTACAACATACTTTCTTTTCAATACACATTTCTTGTCATACAGATTGTATACACAGGTATAATTTATTTGTTTGCCCATAACATTGGAATTCGGATGTTAATTGAAAAAATTATAATTGTAGAAGTTAATATGGAGACGCTAGTCTATAAAACATAAGTTTGGATTTGAATCAGCATAGTTCCGGATTTCATGCAACCATGGTCATTATCCTTTTTCGATCAACGAAAAACCTTGTGTTGTGAGACTGTGAGTATAGTCCCAATTTCCTTAACTGACATCTAAATACTGGCTTTTATAAAGCCATCATCACGAAGCAAAGCCGGAGCGTGTACACGGAAAACGGTGGCCTTTTGTGGGGACAGTAATAATAATGATTCGTCTTCCTGTCGCCATTCCAAATGCTGCTATCGGAAACGTTCCGCCATTGATTTTTCCGCAAATAATATACTACGGCTTAATACGGCTGAAGTGGATAATAACTGAGTAAGTGACAAAATGGTAAAATTTCACCTTTTTGATGCAGCATTCTCAGTCAGGTAATAATATACTCCATTGTTTCAGTAAATATTTTAAAAGTTTCGCCATGAAATTACGAATAAATATATTATGTAGAGGTCCAACATCGTTGCGATAAAAAAGACTGCACTTCGAGACACAAAAGTAAGAAATCAAGCAGATGTGCCGGGTAACGGTAACAGTACCTTACTCAAGAATGGCAAGTGCGCCTAAAAAAGTTTCAAAAAATAAAAACGAATTCTTCTCAATTTCTTTTGAATGCAGAGCGGTTAGTACAGGTTTTTGTATGAATTTCGAGTCGACTCGCATCGCACAAACGAATCGAATGCCTACATACATTTACAGCCAGCGCCCTCTATTAACAGCAGCATGTCAGTGACTGTCCATAGATGGCGCTGGCTGTAAATGTATGGAGGAATTCGATTTGTTTGTGCGAATCGAGTCGGCTCGAAATTCGTACAAAAACCTGTACTAGTATTAGGAGAATTGTTTTCTGAATTAATTACTTTTTAATTTATGATTTTCTGTATTGATGTTTAATTTTATGTACAGGGCGACTTTAGTCCGCTGTGGGACCAAGCCCATTAAATAAAGATTTAAAAAAGAAACCTGTACTAATCCCACAGATTGTTGTGCAAAAACGGAGCACTGATGCCCGGTTGCTTGAAATAACTTTAAGTATCGCGGTCTGATCCTTGTGTATTTTAGACATAACACTTATTATATGACGACGTTTCTATAAGTTAGTTCTAGCAACTGGGCCTTAGCAGGAACATTTTATAACCAGTTACATCGTTCTGCTTTGCATCAGTCGATTGTCTCCCAAATTCGTTTCATCCAGTGCATTGTTTCCATCCGGGCACCCTATACTGCCGTCGTTCGACACGATGTCGCATGGTTTTGAGTGCATTAGATTCGCTCAAACACATACGCCACGCACTCGGTTTCCTGGCCGTTGGCTGACACGTGACTGCAAATATAAAAGACTCCACGCCTGATCGACTCCGCTAGATGTGAATGGAATTGCCCGTATTGTATAATATTATCGTGGGGTGCGATTCATTTGTTGGAGTAAAAGAAGCAATTTTAGTAATCACTGATTGTGACGTGTATTGCCCCCGTGAAATCAACTAAAACGAAGGCGTTGGAATGATCACCAAAAATCTAGCCTGTCAGTTCCTCAGACTAGTTTTATTATAGAGAATCTTTGTCTTATTGAGAGACTTTGTTGTTATAATCTAACTATATCTTAGGCATCATTAAGTCCATATCAAGACTTGGCTTGGCCAGGGTTTGTTTTCAACTCTACATTTAGATGTTTGGTCTATTTTATTATGTATGCAAAGTATTATAAATTGTAAACATATGTATGGTACATATGTTTACAATTCCACATAATTTGTCTTCTCAACTATTTCTCCAGATTATTTTGTTAGATCTGTACTGTTCTGTACAGGACTGGTCTCCTCTCGCAATAAGAAGGGCTTGCCAGCTTACCCTTAGCCCACTGGCCAAGTGTGATTTCGCATGCTTCACTCTCCTCTAAGAGCTTTCTGAAAAACTCTGAGGTGATACTAGATAGGTCTCTCGGTTTAAGCAAGTTATAATAAATACTTACTGAAAATCCACATAGCTTCAAAAAACCCCATAAGTGCAAGCCCTTCATGACTCTTGAATATGAGGGCAAACCATTACTAGGATGCTATAGCGCCTGCGTAAATAGATACATGTTAATGAATAGATTTGTGACAAATTCTATTGATTATTCCAAACAGTACGAGTATATAAATCAACGTTGACATTTCATGCAAATCTGTCCCTCCCTTTTTTATCTGCAGCTCTTTCATTGTAGTAACGTGATTAGATAAGGGCAGAGACCCTCTTCCGAAGGGCGCTAAATAAGATGCGACATTTTCCGCCTCGGGCACCTTTGATAGTACTTTTTAGAGCCGTGTCACGAATTCCAAACCTCCCTTTTATTGGTCGCCATTATGATAATTACATTAAGGGCCGGCCGCTGTCGATACTTCGTCTTGTCGAATTTGTTCTGTTGTTACGGCAAGACGTCTGCCTCTTGAATTTTGATCAGCTCATTTGCGAAAATCGCACCTATTGTGGACGTGACACTTTTATTGCCAGGCACCTTTGGTCCGCATTAAAATATCCGTCTCAAACCGATTGACTGGAATTAAAAATTTCGCCGCGATTTCCGTCATTTACTTAATAATAAAGTCAAATATATTTAATGTCAATTTATTAATATTTTCGTATCGCTTTTGTATAATCGTTGTGTTTGTCACTCCTTCATGCCTTAAATACTGTACCGATTTGGCTGAAATTCGGAATGAAGATAGATTTTACCCTGGATAACAGCTAGGTAGTCTTTTTATCCCGGAAAAACGCATTGTTCTTACGGGATTCGTGAAAAACTGAGTTATTTCAGGATATTACCGCAGCCAAAAGCTCGTTGAACAACAAAATAAATATTAAACACTAGCTGACTCGGCAAACGTTGTTTTGCCATTAGGGGTAATAAAAATAGCTTACGACCACCGCACATACACAGAAAATTCATAACAATTGGAGGAGGAAATTGGCATGAAAATTTTATATTATATTAAGAGAAAAAAATATGAATAACCTTGTTAAGTAGTCAGAAAACTGTGAATATTAGTAGGTATTTCGAAACGGTGGAAAAGATATGAATAAAATTTAAATAATACGCAAGTATTATTCAATATACATCGTTTCACGAACGGTTAGAACGTGTTTGTCGAATCATGCGCGGGCACGGAACAACATCGTCTCGGACAAAAAAGCTAAAAGGGCTCCTCAATCCCTTTTAAAGCGCTATTTTCTTTTTATATCCGCTGAACCGTGAAAATGTGGGCGAGTAAGGCCCGGATTGAGTTAGCGCCACGGCGCGCTCCACGCAAAACTGTTGTATATTTTTTGCTTAGAATGCAAAGTGTTTGAGCTTGCCGGTAGTTTGCCCTGATGGCGATAATGTATTGTATGTAGGTGTTATAAGATTTGTGTACCTACTTTTTCTATCTCACTGCACTTCTAAAGAAGATTGTGTACCTGTAAACTTTCATACATAAAGCGATACGTTTTCCTACCCGTAAATGTAGTCCGATTTTCATAATTTTTGTAAATATTGCAGATACTATGAAATACTATGCTTGTACGTGTTTTAGAAATATTGTTTATATTAAAATTTATTTGAGTCCAAATATCCACTTTTTTGACATAAAATCTTGCTCGAGTATTTTTTTTTTAATTTAAATAAACTAAATTACTAAAAAATTAAACGTAAGAGCCTAGATTAAGGTGAAGTGAATCTAATGACACCAAAATTGACCAATTCGGTAAACGTTTGGAGGGGTAAATACTTTATCACCCAAAGTCATATTTCAATAATAAAATGTATAGGCCTAGCTCTGGACTTGCAACTCTCGCTCTTGCAATAGCCTTAAGAGGATAAGTATATTGAATTTATTTTTGTCTTTCTCATTCTCACGAGTGCGTTGGTGGGTGCGACATGTAGCGCCGCGAAAGAATATAACAGAAAAACGACGTTTTATCTAATTACTAAAAAATAAGCCAGTTATCAAAAATCTGTATCTAAGCGTATTAGGACAAAGCGTACCGACATATTTAAACTAATTTACAATAACATCTATTGTAGTTTCTGATAAAAATTAGAAAAACGGAGATTTTGGAGCAACTAACGGGAGATCTTTCTATCGAGGAAAATTCAATCGTGTTTCTGCTTCACGGCAATTCTAGATTAAAGACCTAAAATACATGACGTTTAAAGAAAGTAATTCTTTTAGATTTTAAGCAGAAAGTCACTTAAATCGCTTAAATACACCGTCTACGCCGTTAACGCTTATTTGCGGCCTAGAAGAAGTAGATAAAGCATAACAATTAAACTAACTTTTTTCCATAATATTAAAACAGTTTTCCCACAGTGTGGATAGGCCTCTTGAAAAACTTTCTTCAGGAGAGTCTCCCCAATTTAAAGGACGACAAACTTATTATGCCTTCCTATTTTCTCCAACAAGAGAAACTAATCTTAAGAAAATTTTCGAGTCTCTGCGAAGAAAATAAGCTTATAAGGAAGTGCAGTTTACTTGTACGAACCATCTACGAATACCGGCTTGCAAGAAACTTTAAATTAAAGTTTTTTTCGAATGGAATAAGCTTGTATTTTTTTAAACTAGCTGACCCGCCCCTACCACTCTTGGGTAATCTCGTGGGAATTTAGAAAACCTATTTTATACATTATTACTTACATCTTTTGATAACTTTTATCTTTGGATGATAAAAAATGTTTATACTTAATAAATTTTATGTGTCCTCTTATTCTGATGAATGTAGTTATGTTTTGTAAATTTTTCAGTACGTTAAGCTAGTTTAACAGCACTGTGTATACATATTACAATTTAAAATTATTCTCACAGACATATTTACAAATCTCGGTGATAAAATTGTAAATGAGCAAATATAATGTGTCTTCAAGCAAAACTTCGCACATAAAGTTTACTCTTATTTAAATTAAGATTTATCTCTGAAACCGGGCCCGTATTTACCTCGTGTATGGCCACTTTTTCAGCAAACTTTCCTTTGTGTAATGAACTGCACTGCACGAAAGTTTCGCAGTTTCCCACGCCACGCGGAATATTCTTTGATATTTTGTATCGCTACGAGCATTGCATGTAACCTGACTATACTTCGAGCGATAAAAAATGAGATAGAAGAAAAGATGATAAAATTATAGATGTTAACGTTTTTCATATTTTAAGATATGATTGAAGTAAGTGTTACTAAGTCCATGGTAATTAATTAATTAAGTCTGCATCTGAAAAAACCGGTCAAGTGTGAGTCAGACTCGGGCACTGAGAGTTTCATACTACCTAAGTACCATAAGTATTACAAAAGAAGTGTTTAAAACGATTAGTATCCCTTTGTTAACGAACCGCAAATTTATCTTTTTGTTTTTTGAGTTTTGTTGATATAAAAATGTATACCACATGGAGAATTGATTTTATTTTTCCTGTAATAGTTTGCCCAATAAATCAGAAACTATCAGGCAAAAAAATAAATAAAAATCCGTTCATAAATTTAAAGCCGTTTTGAATTGATACCACAGACAGTTAAACTTCTATTCCAAATTTATACCATTTTGGTATAGAACCCTAAAAATCCACGCATCAGTCCGTTCGCAAGTCCAGACCGACGCTAATATCACAAATGCATATTGCGTTTAGGTATCTCACGCGCCGGTGCGTTTTGTTTGCGCTTCCCTTTCTATCTCCTATCTAACATTAACATTAATGGATTGGCCTTTTATGTGATTGCCTCTAAAATTACTTTCAAAGCATTGACTACATAACTTGCTAACTTTATATATCTTTTTCAAAATCATCGTTGGATAAAATCAGTAAGCACTTTATACAAGTAGATAACGTGAAATTTTATTCGTTGAATATTAGCCACATTCTAATAACATATGCAAATAAAATTTTTGTTCAAATGTACCTAGGCATGGGTAATATGTGCAATAACTCGTTCCTTTTACGTGAATGTGAATGCAATTGTTATTAAAAGTGTTGTAATATTGATATTGTATTGCGTAAACGTTTCTAGTATTGTCTCTCGGGAAATTATGTAAAGAAATTCGTAGATACCAATAAGTGTCATCGTAAATTTATCAATGTAAAGCTCCCAGGGCAGCAATATTTAATATTTTGTTACGCAAGCATGAATGGTTTAAGTCTATTGAAAAATAAGCATTGTTATTTTATAGCAAATTAGCTGTTGCCCGCAACTTTGTTCTCAGCTTAATAATTTCTTTGTCTTGTGGACTGAAATTTTCCGCAGGGATTCTCTGACGTGGACTAGAAAGAAGGATTTTTAAAACCTATATTATCACCTACGTGAAATACGAGTGGGTATTAAATAATTATAGTTATTAAATAAATAAAAAATAAGTTACGCCAAGTTATCTCGTATTCGTACATAGTCTCTACCCATTTTAGGGCCCACAACGGGGCACAAGTCTCCCCTTAGAATTAATAGTAGGTATACCGAAGTCCTTTTGCCAACATAATATGCAAAACTCTCAGGCAAGCAGATTTTGCTTAAAATTTATCCTTCGACGTTCGATAAAACCGTAGGAACTTTATTCAAAGCTAAATAAAAGAGAATCTGGAGAACAATATTACATTAATAAACCATTCGCATCGCAACAACTACATCATGTTTCAATTCCACGTGCTCTCATCTCCCGTAAGCTCTTCGAAGACATACTATAGGAATTCTCGGCGTTTCTAAAATGCAAACTTCATAAATTATTTCGTGAAAGTGTCATTGATATACACGATCCTAGATCCTAAACGATCCAAGCTGAGCTAGATAATAAGCAAAATATTATTTAAATTTCAGACTCTTAAAGTCCGGCCGCTCAAAGAATGCGTTTCTGACAGATCGTGATCGACTGGGCGATGTAACTTTGAACTGCCGTACAATTTACGGAATTTTTTTAAATATCTTTTATTTACGTTATTAACGAATGATAACATTAAAATTCGAATAATTATACTAACTTACAATAAATGTATTTATTTTTGGCTAAAATTATTACAATTACTTAATTAACAAATATAAAAACTATAGCTTTTAAAAGTCAAACCACGTCGAACGGCGCTGTTTCAAGGTTATGCCAACTGTTTTTTTTTGTTTTGTATGACGAATTGAAATGTGTCAGAAACGCATTCTTTGAGCGGCCGGAATATAGTCTGAAATTTAAATTAATGAAACCATTTTAATTGAAATCATGGCGATTTCAATTAAAATGGTTTCATTAACATCATAGTAAGAATCGATCAAAACGAAAATTTTTCAGGGGAAGGGTTTTTAGACTGACCAAAACCAAAGGCAAATCTTTGATAATTTTTGTCAGTTTTTTTGTAACTTCGGTTTTATCATTTCTCTGTGCGTTATGTCAATAAACAGGCATGGCTTCTTTGTTTGTTTTCAATGGCTACCGTTTTACTTTAAGTGGATGCAGAACCTCCTTTCCAGTATTCCTCTAGTCCTCTCTCAGCTGTAGTCCACGGTCCACCACACAGACCAAGCACAGGTTACCTTTCCATACCTTTGACAAAATTTTGTAAAGCTCTCGGGTACCTATGCAGATTACTTCAGAATAATATTTTCTTACTTTGTAACATAAAGCTGCACAAAGTCAGAGGTGCATATCCGAGGGCTCAAAACCCGCGGACGTGAAAACGAGGTTCATCTCAGTTATCACTGCTGCCTTGTTGTACCTTTTAGTGTGACATGTCTTTAGTTTATGTATCAGTGGAATGTAAAAAGACTCCGCTCGCGAGTGTACGTACTTCAATAATGCAAGTCGGCAGTAAAACGTAGCGGGGTGCGACGGGCACGCTAAATGGCCCACTGCTGGAATTTAGTGTTAGAACGTGTCTCGGTGTAACAATGTGATAAAAGAACCGCATTGTTCCGGTTGGCGGCCGTGGTGGCGGCTGAATGCGTAGAGTCGATCAGTTGTGTTGCAGATTGTATGCTGCAAACAGTCCGTTTCAACGGTATTCGTATATAGATTTAGATTTCGATGTTTCCTTCTTGCGACCCTCTTAATACCATCTGCCCATCTGATAAGAGCCGGACAATACCTACAGTGTTTCTTGGTGCAGGTAGGATCGCCGTTCCAGCATCTTGGGCTCTTAAATTCTGCAGCAATCTCTTATTACCAATTACCATAAACTTCGTACATTTCCGTTTTATTTGTAATACAATTTTTTCTTAACTAAGCAACTTGCATAGGCAAGATATATCATAGATCATTACTTTTCTTTACTTCGCAATTTGTATACCACCTCAGCATCTTACAAATCTTCCAAAGACTCATTCTCTCCGTACAATTTACTGTGACCATTTACGGTTCATTTAAAAGTATTTTCCAATATCATTAAACGGTTAGTTTGGAAAGTTCACCAGCGCAAAAGAAATGGATCCAAAAATCCTCCGAAATATATTTTACCTCAGTTTTCTTTCTGAGTAATAACTTCATACGAGTTCGCCGGACCCGTAAGAGGAAAAAAACTTTCAAACTATTCAGCAAAGGAAATGAAATTATATTAACCTTTCCGTCGGGTTATACCAGAGCTTTCTTAATTTAGTTATTGGTCCGCCGGATTTCCTTTAAAGCGGATTAAATTTTGAAATACCTAAGGTTAGTTTTGACTTACTACTATTATATTTTCTTACTATTACCCCCGAACATATAATATTATTAACGTACTATTACGCCGTTCTTCTCAACCTTATTTTATGTCTACTGCTGAGCAAGTGTCTTTAAGCTTTCTTCTTTCTTTGGACATCTTTCTGGGGTTTTGGCCATAACCCACCGAGTTGTAGGTTATCATTTCTCAGAGAACATTTTGGTGGGTTAGGTATGCAGGTTTCTTCACAATGTTGTTCTTCACCGCTAAGCAAGTGATGTTTTTTATCATAAAACGCACATAACTCCTAAAAGTCAGAAGTATGTGTATTCTCTAACCCTTGATCCCCAATTGAGAAGCAGAGGTCTAGCCCAAAAGGCTATCACTGCGTTTATTGGTATAAAAATAGACAACAATTCCAATGAAATAGACAATCTGACATTCGTCCTGTACAATGATAGCGTATTTTGTTACAATAACAGATAGGCGGAACTTTTCCAATCAGCAACTGCGAGTAATTTAAATGTAAATTGAAGTTACGAAGCTGGGTCTAACAAAAAGTGGTAACTTGGTAATGAAAATGGACGTGTATACAGATTACTGCAATGTCTGTAAATTTATCTGGTTAATGGTTAAGTAATAAGATGTAAGCGATGCTATAAACAGTGTGGGCAATTCTGGCCTTTATTTAAATGTTTCTGTGTTGAGTAGTGTGATATTTTGCATCAACAAACGGATGGAAAAGTAGTAGAAAGTTAATGAATTAATGATGAGCTTGCTTCTTAGGCATGAGTTTTTCATAAGCACTAGAATTTGACTCATATATTTTTTTTGCGGAAAAAATTGGAAAATTTGTAATGGAGAAGTTAAAATTTAGAGATTGGTTAAAAATAAACTTAAAACGCTTTTTCTTACCGTTCATACCACAATAGCTTGCAATGGACAGTTAGATAAGTTTAATATGAATTTATTTCTTTTTCTGCCTTAGATACGCCAAGCCAAGATAGTTAGTTGTAAATGTTGTCTCAGTACATTTATCTATAGTAGTGTTATTATCTCGCTGCAGACTCGGTCATAAATCATTCGAGTGTTTCACTTTTGTTGTTCATTGTTGAGTTGTGCAGCACAACTCAACAATGAACTCGAATGATTTATGACCGAGTCTGCAGCGAGATATTAACACTACTATAATCATGATTTCTAGAAAAAGACCCAGAAGATTTCTGGAACGGAAATGAGAATAGGTAAAATAATAGGATACTATTAAATCAAAATTCGCATTTTTTTGTCCTATTTAGATACAGAAGTGCACTATCAGTAGTTTCGTATAGACGAACTATAGTTATATATTTTCCGAAAGGAGTCAGGTCGCAAGTGTGCTATGCCATATAAAATATTATAAGAAATAAAACAAACAAGAATATTCCGTAGATATTTGGCTCTACGAAATACCACACAATACGGAAGAACGAAAAATTTCATAAGGCAGCAATCAAGAGCTCAATTATTTCCCAAGAGTCTTTGTACAGATAGTTTAGTTTTTAGACTTCCTGTGTTTGTTGTTTCGATGAAGCCACGTTTATTTGTATTCTGTAAATATTTAGCTGAGTCTGCTGTATCTCCGCCTCTAATTGAGATTGGATTACGGAATTTTTACAAACATTGCTTGTTATGTAAACTCTCTTATTTTCTTCATATTTTTAGTGAACTTAATTATGGCTAGAATTATGTACCTATGTTAATTTGGTTTTATCTTTAATTTGTTGGAATGATACTCTCTAACTAGCGTCGATTGCTTCGTGCTTGCTTCGTGTTTTAAAATTAGAATACGATAAAGTTAATTTTAGGAGGTCTTATAAGTTAGTTAAATGTTGAAAACTGCGATGGAATTTAACCCCTAACCGAAACCGAACGTTTTTCTGGATTTGATATCCTTGTGCATTAAAAAGTAATTTACTTTTTAACAAACGTCACAACTCAGATATTTTTTAGGACATAAATGCTGGTATTCTTCGGATAAAAAGTAAGTGTGTTCTGCTAGTTTTTTGGGTACACTGAACACTCTCGTCAGTTGTCAATGCAAAGTAAAAGTAAAAAGCGTAATATAACAATTTAATATGATATTAAGATTAGTGCTGCAGTTAAAAAGAAAGGAAATAAGCTAAACTCACAAGTTAGCTCATATAACCCCAGACTTCACGCGAGAGTGAAAAATTTCATAAGGCCACAATCAAGCGAGCAATTATTTCCCCTGAGTCTCAGTACAGATATGCCGGCTCAGTTTCTAGACCTCCCCTATTTGTTCACTTGATGAAGCCACGCTCATGTGGATTGTATAAATACTTTACGCTGACTCTGCCTGGTGTGGTCTCACCGTCTAATTGTAATTGGATTGTAGAATTTTTACAAATGCTGCCTACTTCATTTTAATTTTCTTCGTAATTGTGATCGTTTTGGATTTTTTGTTATTTTTTTCTGGTAGCTTATTATTCGGGTTAGGTATACCACAATTCGTAAATCTGTTTTAATTTTTAAGTAAGCGGCTCTGTTTGGGCGTCTAATTGAGATTGGATTGTTGAATTTTTAGGAATGCTATCTCGTACGTTTGCATTTACGTGCTCGTTATAAGCGTATGCAATTTTTTGGTTATTGTCCATTTCCTGGGTGATGTTTTTTTTTAAAATAACATGCTCTCTACCCACGTTTGCTTTAATTTTTTAATCATATACCTCTGTTTTAGCGTCTCAGTGAGATTGGATTGTTGCAATATTATAAATGCTCTCTGTCTCGTTTGCATTTTCTACGTAGTTATAATCCTTGATTTACTTAAGTTATTATTGAGGTTGAAAACCAGGTTTTCTTAAAGTGTTACTATGTTCGTTCTTAAGTTGCTTGAAATTCTCAATAATACAGCTTGAATTTTGTGTACCTAATACCGTCTGGTTTTGTGTACCTAGTAAAATTTACTTTTGAAAAATAAGAGTTTTATGAAAATAACCTAATTTCGGTATCTAAATGAGATTGGTTTGTCGAATATTCACAAATGCTGCATTGAAAATATTCCTTACCTTGTCACAGTCTTCTTTTTAATTTTTTAATTTTCCCACTTGGTTTTATATTTGTAAGTTAATAATTTTTTTAAATATGCAGATCGTCCTGCATAACCATAATAATATATCAATGAGGAATTCGTCCAAAATATCTTTCTTTGATTTCAATTATCATGCTTACAAAAAAAAGCAAAAAAAAAAATTCCTCTCCAATCTGGAATCTTTGAGCAACAGAAGTTCGATTGATCGACAGCATAGAAAAGATACGGGGGGAATTATTTATTGTATAGTTTCTAGCGAAGCAAGCTGTACCTGGGCGTCTTAAAGTTGCAACAAGACACTTTAATTTCCCCGGGGCAACGCGAAGGAGCTCATAATTCATGCCGAGTTAACATTTTGTCAGTTCGCATTCGTTGTATTAGAGTACACTCATACGGATTATATTGGAGAATGCTTTCATTTAAGCAGAAGACTAGGATTCCTTTTATGTTTAAGAATCCCACGGGACTGTACATTTTCTGGCGTACCTTGTTCAGAACTACAATTCAATATATATGTAGTTTCGCCATTGCAGCGTAGTCAAAAAAGCAAACAAATGACACTCACTCACTTTCGCAAAAGGTTAAATGTGTGAAGACGCGTCCTCTTTTCAATCGCACATAATATCGAATGCTCTTATTAGTCCCATAGGATTATGAGAGACAGGGAAAAGAGTGTGCATCTGTGTTTGCGCACAAACTGGGCATGATGGAAAATCAAGGCAGAGATTGACCACAAAACGACTATTGCTTGGTTTAAACTATATATGCCCTTATGAAAATTTCGCCATACCAGTACTTTGGGACAAAAATGTAATTGTGTGAGAGAGAGACACATTTAACCAAGTATTTTCATTAGCATACTTAGTATATATTGTATTGCGCAATGATAAGGAACAACGAGGTGTATAGATTTTTTTCTAATAAAATTGTATAAGAAAACGACATCCCGTCTGAGTAGACTTTTAACCGAACTCGTGCTTTGATGTTCAAGTTCCGCCTCGGAACACTTTCATGTTTCGTAATTAAGAACCATGTTTGAGCTGTATTTCGAGCAAATTGGCTTAAATCTTAATTGAATTTTTACTGAACTGCGTTGTGTTGGCGTTTTCATTAAGTTTACATCCCGGAGTAATCACATTTGCTTTATGAATATCCGTATTATCTTGGGAAACGTGTCAAAGTAACAGAATCCAGAACGTCATCTCGTAACACGGGCACGCGTCTCGTTTGATGTGGTTTATTAATTTGTATTCGTTGATGAGTCTCTTGGTTACTAAAATAGTGAACGGTATTTCCTATGACTTCAATAGTGCTGTTTTTGATTAACTTTTGAAATCTAAGCCCGTGGTAAGGTTCCTTTTCATCTATACTTATAATAAATCTGTAACAGGTCAAATTCTGTACATTAAAGATATTTTGAAAATTTTTTTTCGAGTGCACTCTAAAATCGGTTCTGAACCCAAAACTGTATTTTTTTAAATTTTTGTCTGTCTGTCTGTCTGTCGGTCTGTCTGTCTGTCTGTCTGTCTTTCTGTATCACGGCCGCGCATCACGCCGAAACTACTGAATGAATTCCAATGAAACTTGGTATGACTTGAGTTCATACTACGAGGAAGGATATAGGATACTTTTTATCCCGAAATTCAGCATGGTTCCTTTAGGAGAGGGGATAAAAGTTAATCTAATATATAAAATTCTCTCAATTTTCTTTGTAGCCAAACTCCTCCTAAACGGCTGGATCGATCGTTGTGAAACTTTCGGAGTGTGATCTCTGGGTCGGGGAGCGGGTTGTTATCTATATTTAATCTCCCAAAATGCTGAAGAACCCTGGCCCTGGCCGATTTAATTTTCCCATACAAAAACCAAGGGCGGTACCGGTGTATGGTGGAATCGAACGAATCGCACATCAAATGAAAGACCGTAAAAAAATAATGGATCCGAGTCGAGGACTTATACGTGGAGACTGAGGATTATCGAGTATTTTCTAATTGAAAATAAAATTAATAAATTGATTTAATGGCGTTGCTATGTAAACATTTCATTGCTGTCACGTCAGCACCTCTGACAAGTTTGTTTCGAAATTTGTAGCCGGAGTATGATGTCCGACCTTTTTGGTCTATTTAATTTATTTGATATGCAAATAACGTTATAATACCGATTGTTAGTTTGGGAGAAAATCGTCGAATTACGTCGATGCCAAGTATTTGTTCAAGAAAGGATTAACGCTGAAACAGAATGACAAAGAAGTAGGATCTGCTCCATCGTATACAATCGTTAAAAAATGGTCAGAAGAATTGATGACCCACGAGCTGGACGGCCATCAGCTTCGAGTACTGAGAATAACGTCGGAAATATTTGGGACTTCATACTCGGGGCCGTTGATCGAAAATCAGATAAATAGCTGAAATCATAGGTGTATCCTATGAACGAACTTGAAATATAATTCATAATGAATTGGGGCTTCGAAGCTTTCTGCGAGATGGGTACCGAGGCTTCTTTCAGCTGAACATAAATACAACCGACTAACGATTTAGCGCAATTGTTTGGAGTTGTTTAAAGCCGATTCACCAAACTTCTTACAGATATTTCTTAGTACTGATGAAACTTGGTAAATCGCGGTTGGATTTACTTTCCTTTGGCAGGAGTTCGGGGGAGAAAGGTGTTGTATTTGGTAGAGGTTTGGTCCCTGATTACAACAATACTATTCGCATTACGAGGTAACGCAGTGTTTTCGAGCTTTTCAAAAATCAATCTATATGGCGGTCAGTATAAATCGGGAAGTCTTTTATCGGAGTAAGGATGACTTTCGGGAGATACAGTAGGACGAGATGGAACACCACACATATATTTTGTTGTACCGACAAAAAAAAATAGGCCACAGAACTTTTTAAATATGTAGTATTAAATTTTTGACACAAACCACTTAGGATCTTGAGCGAGCTAAGCGAGCTCGGGACTTGGGGCACCCCGACTCGGATAACGGATAGGTGACGAAGACGATTGCATTGGCCTTGCAGGCCCCACCATCCTTCAGAGTGGTTATTTTCTTTTATGACCACCCAGAAATAGGAGCCCCGCAAAGCGGGGCTCCGTCGACTGAGCCAAAAAAGGGTAAGGGAAAGACTGAAGGCTAAAAGAGTCTTAACCTCAAGATTTTAAAGCTCTGTCGACTGACCCTTAGGGGGGGTGAGGGGTAGATGGTGATGGACAAAAGGTTTTCCAAGCTCCTTTACTTCTTCTCCAAGCCTTAAAAAGGGTAAGGGAAAGACTGAAGACTTAGGATGTAGAGCGAGCGAAGCGAGCTCGGGACTTGGGGCACCTCGACTCGGATAACGGATAGGTGACGAAGAGGATGGCGGGGCCTGCAAGGCCCTACCATCCTTCTGAGTGGTTATTTTCTTTTATGACCACCCAGAAATAGACCGAGCCAAAAAAGGGAAAGGGAAAGAATGAAGGCTAAAAGAGTCTTAACCTCAAGATTTTAAAGCTCTGTCGACTGACCCTTAGGGGGGGTGAGGGGTAGATGGTGATGGATAAAGGGTTTTCCTAGCTCCTTTACTTCTTCTTGAGGCTACAATTCCCATTTCAAAACATGTATTTCAGTAATTATAACAGCAAAATTGAATTCAAAACTTCATAATTAAAAAAAAATATTTCTTAAAAACTACTACGTGTCGAAAGTTTAAGCTTGGGAGGGGGGAAAATCCCATTTTTTTCTTCCCACCCCTTCCCCTTTCGCTTCTCTCCGCGACGAAGCGACTCCATCATCGTCATTTTAATTATTTTCATCTTTTTAAATTTGCTCAAGAATGGTGCAATACCTTTTCAGGGAGTGGTATCGGGGGTTAGGGGACACCCCCTCTCCCCCTCTTCCCCCTTCCCGCCCCCCTACTCCTGCCAAACGATTCTAAATTTTTACCATGGAGTCTTCTTTCATTCTCTTCTTCTGCTGTCAACGTGCAATACTCTTCCATACGATCCATCCATTTCTTTTTTGGTCTTCATCTAAGTACTTACTAAACAAACCTCTCTTATTCTGAGAGGAAACCCTAACCCAGCTATTGTGGGGTTGAGATGAAATTCAATTAACTATATTTGATCCAGCGAGAGGCTTCGGCCGCGTTCAATTAAATGTTGATAGAAGCGAAAACCTCAGGTGCCATCTCGAAACAAAGTGAGGCAACGATAGATAGATACACCATGACATAACTGAAATTCGGTAATGCGAGAAAAAATTACTTTCAAGAAGGTACCACATTAATTTTAGAGATGGCGCTATAAGTAATATCGCGGCATGACTTACACTGAGGGTTTGTATGTCTGTAATTTCTGAACTGCAAAACTGATAAACTTTAAATATTTCAGAGACAATCTATGAAGTACCTACTTTCGAACAAAAAAGAATGAATGAAATCTGACCGCGAGTTAATGGATTATAACTTAATACACATTTTGACTTTGATGTCGTCTTCCAGGGAAACCATGCTGAATTTCGGAATAAAAAGTATCCTATGTCCTACTTGTGTATAATTACTCACATCATGCCAAGTCTCATTTAAATCCATCCAGCGGATTAGCCGTGATGCGTGGCCGTGAAATAGAGAGACAGACAGACAAACAGACAAAAATTAAACAAATTACAGTTTTGGCTTCAGTATCGACTAAAGAGTGCTCTGCAACAAAAAATTTCGAAATATCTTCAATGTACGGAACGTGACCCGTTACAGTTGTACCTATTAATATAGGTAGTAGAGTGGATATTATGACAAATATCTAATTGACCTTTTATAAGAGCCTGTACCTTTGAATTTAACTCATTCAGTAAATCTGAGAATAGGTCGCGACTCGTGAGCTATTTTTCATACCCATATGATGTGAAAAAAAATAACAGGCAAAACTAAGTTTGCCGGGTCAGCTAGTAAAAAATATTTTATTTAGACAAGTTTACAAAATCGCCCTATAGAGAATTATTGGAAAAATGTAAGATTTGTATAATTATACTTTATACCTACTGCCCATGTTCCGTTTGCTTAGAATTCGTCAGAATTTTGTAAAATTAGCATCTTAGCGTCTTCTATAAAAGGAAGAATGCCACAAAAATACCACCTATAAAATATAAAGGAAGAAGTTATGAAATAGTAACCTAAATGATTATTTTCCTCGGCATCTTAACAGAAAACGTATGATCTATCACTGACATACCAACTAATTGATTATGAAATTTAGGCATTTTTCAAACGTACGCTGATACTTTTGGGATAAACCACTACATGACTCTGGCATCCAAAAACAAATTTGCTTATAGCCTTTGAGATAATTGCAGATTGTGCAACTACAAAAAATAATTAATTTAGAGCACTGTGCAGAAACAGGCAGTATGCACACACGGAGGTAATTTTAAAACCTATTGGGACATGGGAATTACAATATTGCGAGGTCACTCGTGCCGTGTTGTCAATCCGGAAGCGTGACACTTCCATTTGGAATCTATTTCGATTTCGACGGAGCGCCGGGACCCGTGGAATGTGGATCGAGCTAATGGATTAGCCATTTGTCTGATTAGCGGCATCAATAAATAAGGAGGGTCAGCAAATCATTTGTTCATTAAAATTTAGGGGGCCAACTCCAAATAGTGGCCAGTTTGCTTTACAGTCTGTGTGTACACTAATTACGCTGGGTTTGTTTGGTGATGCCTACAGAATGTACTCGTGTTTGCACTGACAGATAAGTGGATTACACTTGTAGGTTTGTTGGGGCGTTTTGGAATTTTTTATAACAGATTTGTATTACAATTTACTCTGCTGTTTAATGACCCGGTACAGCAGATCTTTTACAGCAGACCCTTTTGCAGAAATTCATATAAACGATAGGGAAAATAAAGTCAACAGAGCGGATATGTATTTTTGGGGCACGTGATTGACCAAAGCTATGGGGTTCATATCTAGCCAGTTCTAGACCCTTCCTTCAATACTAGATCGTTAAAAAATCTGATCATATCACAGTATTGTTTTTGGGTTTCAATGGATTTCATGAAGTGGTTTTTACAGTACGGCTTGTATATTTACGTATTCCCCTTACGGCTATTGAAAAGCGCAAGAAGCTACTCCTCCAAAATAGATAGATCCTTCTGTTGTAGAACGGTAAATCAGTAATATAAGTCCCCTGCCGATTTCTATAAATCATTGGAACACTAAATCGCTTGATGGTAAAGCGATTCCTAACTAGCTGCGGTCGAAGCCTTCAAGACCTGATTCAATTTACTGTTCCATGCCGGAATACGAACCCGGAACTTTTCGCAGGAGTATGGCACCAATGCGCCAGGTATGTATTTTAATTTTATATCCAAAATCAAAATCTGCATCGTTTAATATAATGTGGATTTCCAGTCTGTTCAACACAAACGGCATAAAATTAAAATCCAATAAAACATTCCATTACCAACGGACTCATTGAAACGGTAGACAAAAGGCGAATTGCCGAATGCGCTAATTAATAAATCAAGACTCGTCTGGGCAAACACTGCGGCGTTGCGCCGGCGAAGCTATTTGATGAAATCCATTATGTAATTACCGAGGAGTTGTCAGTGGTTTGGCGTTTAACTTACACCGGATATCGGGTTGGCTTTCAGGATATTAAACTATTTCTAAATGTAGTCATAGTGGTTTATGAAATTGTTACATTAGTGCCTTAACTTAACCTTATACTGGTGGTAGGACTCTACTTGCGGAGTTCGGCTAAGGTATAATCTTAACCAATCTGGCGTCAGTTATTCTACCGTGAAGCAGTAACTTAGTGATATATTAAAGATATTCTCCTACCTTAAAACTGCTTCTTCAATGCTTTACTGAGATTTGAGAACTCATTCACGATGCCGAAGATGTTATGGTACCAACTTGGAAGGGGAAAGTTATCTCAAGCGGTCTCCAAACATTATAGCACCGGAACGCTAAATCGCTTGGTAATGGGTGCTGCTGTAGTGCTGCCAGAGGAGATTTGAGTGAATTTGGAAATTGTATAATTTCAAAATAGTACGTGACCGGGAATCAAACTTAAGAACTTACTCGAATTCGAGGGCAAGCCAATTGCACCAGGTAGGTCATTAAACACTCCTCCATATTATAAGTATACATTTTATTTTCAAGTAAGTTTTTTTGATTGTCTATTTTCATAGTTTCATCAAAATATATATTAAACCATTAGTCTATTTTCGACGAAAGCCATCCCTCAAATTAATGTCGGGTCCGAGAGGCCTTTTTAAATATCAATTATGTCGGGCCTGTCTACGGCTACCGGTGATTAATTAATTAGAGGCAGCGTGCAATTATGTGCTTTCAAACGTTTCGGGATATTGTCCTTAGCTCTAAATAATAATTTCAGTGAAAATGGTTGGTTATATAAATTGGATTGGGATAAGTATACCTACGGGCATAAAACAAATGTATATTTTAAATATACAGTTTTCATTTAATCGCTAAGTTTGTATTAACTGAAAGGAGTGAGAAACCTGCAAATCCACACATTCGGCGAGTCGGGTAGGCTATGCTACAGTTTTAATATTTTAATTTTGAAGAAAACCCACGATAAGAGTATAAGTGGGACAACCATTTGTTACAGTTTGTACGTTCTTTTGTCTTTTAACTCATTGATTACTGCCCCGGCCAGCAAAAGAGGCATTGATTGACGAATGTGTAAGTCCATCAATGCCTAGTTACTATTTATATCTAGATATCAGTTTACTTACTAAATATTTTTGGTCGCCAAACTACGACAAATATGCCTTTTTATGCAACTTTAGCCGGCCGCTGCTTGGTCTGTATGTGTACAGGTAATGCTTAAATTCCTAAGCATGTTAGAGAAAAATCCTTTAGTTTTTAACCGACTCTTTGTTATCATTTTTATTACCACTGGTACTGACATACCTTGTGTAATTGTGCGTAGGTATACATTTACAATGCTATGTTCATATTGCCCTCGTTCATAATTACGTGGGTACAATGGGGAATGGAAACTGCAAGAAAAACTGAGCTAAATGCAGCAATTTTGTTGTCATTTGCCGGTAATAGTTCGTAATTGATTAACATTTAGCCTCATTGAAAGTGACAAATCCCTCCGGCTATTAGTGCATTGTATTACCAAACCCTGAACCAATCTATGTTCTTCAATACATTTTCTCTTTCGAAACATTTGGGACCCTGTCATATTATGATATTTTTTGAGAATTAATCATTATGTGAACCCGGATTGTTTGAAGGTTATTATGACAAGGTTCTGTATGACGTGTATATTATTGTTTTTGAATGTACTGTATTCTTTGTAGCAGGGGACAAGATGAGTGTGTGTGACAGGATAATAGGCCTCACACCCCCCGTGTATGAGAAGTTATTAGTATTATCATTGTTATGTTACTCTTATACAGTATGAAAAGTTACATCGATTGATGTTTATACTTACGAAATCGTATGTAATTTCCTAGTCTTATTATTAACAGATTAACAGACTTAATACAGAGTTTATTTATGACATTATGACCTTTGGATAAATTATGCTCCAAAGAATAATAACTGTAGTAGCGTTTATAATACCTACGAAATAGTGAATTCTATAGTGAAAATATTTCTTGGTGCTGCATTATGTATATTTACTTTTCCTTCACGTTTTATTTTCCCAATCTAACTCATTATTGAATTTCACAAAGGGGAAATCTTTATAACTACGCCAATAGCTCGTGACAATAGACCTATTCCCTGGACCTTATTCGCGAGAAAAAGTGTCGCTAGTTTACCGGTGCCAAAGACGTTTGCTTTGACACCGACATCGTCAGTAGACCGCGGTCCCCACCACAGATTACTATTTTGTCAAAAGTCTGCACGCACGTTTCCACGGAGACGGTTTCCACCATATTGCGGTCTGTTAGTGGGAAATTCTGACAGACGGCTCTACTATTTTCGTGTATGAAGAAGATTTGCGTAAAATGTTTACATGACCAAATGTTTACATCCTCAGGTTCCTTATCGATGCAAGTGTCATATTTGCTATTATGCACCTATGTTTCTTTTTTATCACCAAGCACTAAGGTGGTGGTTTTTCATAAATCATAGTAGGTTTGGGTTATACTCGTAATTCGTATGAAGAAAATTCATTCTTCTGCGCCACTAAAAAACTTTATCTATTACATTAGAAGCAATCTGATAAACTTATTTATGTATTTTGATAAATCGGCAGTATACCGAAACCGTAAAAGAAGTTGACTTTATCTACGAGTGACTTTAATAAAATTCTCCACTAGCGTTTTCTAGGGAATATTCCGACAAGTTGCGATAAAGGCTTCGAAGGCGCGGGCTCTGATTTCCTTTCATTTCCTTTTAGGAAACTTAAATAGAACTGAGACTTCCCTGACGACGGGGCCGAATCAATTATTTGTGTTAGGAAAGTTTTCTTCGATTTGCTCCGTATAATACGTCGGAGTGAATCTAGTTTGTTTTATCTAATATAACAAATCTCATAGGAAAGTTTATTTTGCACAGACCTTAGATGGGTATGATTTTAACATGGACCAGTGGTCAGTGTATACAAACTTGTTAAGTGTTAAAACTAACACTAACAAGTTTACTTAATTACTTTATTGTATTATATGATAAGTAACCACTTACAGATACTCATGTAATAACCGTTAAGCAATACATACATACAAACACAGCATACATTTTTTAGATAAGAACGGATACATTTTCTCTGCTTTATCTCACTTATAATCAGTTGAAATTGCAGTAATTTCTGATTGGTAACCGTACAAAAACACAAACATGCCAATATCTATTATATTAAATCAAAAATTAAACTGTGGCCACGATATGTAAAGGTCTACTAGATATCTACGACGTGGCTATAGTACGTTTTGTGTCCTATAACACCAACAGGGATCGCCTAGTTTTGATTTGATTTCGAAACATGAAAATCATGCGATTCTATTGGTGCTGTTGGACACAAAAAGTAGTTGGTATAGCGACGTAGCACATATCTGGTGGACAAGCAACCTATAATCTGTCAACAGCGTTATTTGCAGTTCGTGCTTTGAGGTACATTTTGCACAGGATGCGTGTGATACAAACATCAGCAGAGATTATGGAAGCAGCCGGAAAAGTTTAAACCAACACTTGTTTTGCTGCAATGGGTTTTGGAATTATTGAGCAACGTATCATGATAAATATTGGTTCGGGAAACTACGCTCAGTACTGAGACCACTGTATATTCATGAAAAAAAAACTGTAAAAAATACATTCTTTAATATTCAGAATATTTTACTCATATACAGAACAGTGAGAGAAATTATTCAGTTCTAAAGATTAACTTGCGAGTAACGTTATTATATTATGTCATGAGCTCGTTTCTTGAGAGAATATTATTCATCTTAATATTAGGTACCTACAAGTATATAATATAATATCTAAATCCCAGCGGCGAATAGTTTAAAACCTAAGATCCAACATCAAGACAAAATTTAATGAAAATCACAAGTTTGTATCAAAAGTTGAGGCAAAACGCCAAAAGTTCCCCAGTTGCGTCCCCACGGCAATACAGAAGTTGGGTCATAATTTGCTGACGAGGCACTTGCAACTTTTGCCGCTTTTTGGACATAATTTGAAGACATTTTTGCGTCTCTCGGTTCATTTTGTACCTACTTCGTAGGCTTTTAAAAATTTGTACTTATTTACAACGCATTCTTTTTTTTACACGACTGCCCAACAAAAGAGTGTAATGTTTTTAGGGTTCATGTATGTATAATTATTGTATGTATGTGAGTTTCTCTATTCCACTCTAACTTCTTAACGACCGCATAGATTTGTTCATATCATTTTTTTGATTTGGACATCATTAGAATGCTTAACATCATTCCGAGTAACATAGGCTTTTTTGGGAAAAGTCGCTTTCCACAGCGCAATCGTGTTTTTTTAAATTTTTTGTTAATTTTTTATTTTTGTTAATTTTTTGTTAATTTGCTTGTTAAAATTACCCCCTTCTTCACAAACTTAAAATGGCAGTGAAATAGTTATTATCTGTTTTGTCTTGGTTTGTCAACAGTAATTTGACATTCGGAGGAAAGAGACAAAACAGACAAAAAATATTGTACCGCTATTTCACGTTTATGAATAAAAGAGGGTTAGATTTTACCTGTAACAGATAGAGCTTTTAACTGTTTGAATAACTATGAACGCATATACCACTGGATTCGTTTTGATAAAATATTAGCAATCTGCGTCCTACAGGTTGCTTGGTATCGTAACCTTCTGTTAAGATTTTTTGACGTGACAACGTCTTATAAATCGATAGAGCCGGGTGCACGCACGAAAAAACATGACTCATCCGGCGTTACCGGCGTTACCTCGCTCATGCGGCATTACCTCGCGAGCGCGGAACGAGCGACAAAGAAGACGTTGTCACGTTCAACTATCGTCAGTAAACCGACTTTACAGGCAACCAATTTTTTTTGAAATTTTAACCACTAGAGGGCAAAACATACCTAAGTTACACTCCCATTTTCACGGATGGTAAATATCACAGTTCTTCGTATGATTGTCACGTTTTCCGACAGTAACAATTGTTAAGTATTTTGTGCCTATCTAATAGTTCTACTTCGATACCTGTAGAAGCATATTTTAGAAATATTGTGTCGGGACGTGCTTTAACATAAAATGTAGTGGGTATAATAATTTAAATAAATTTCTGTTAAAAAAAATCAACAAAAGTCACATGGGCGTAGTTTTTGTAAAGGCCGTGACGCGTGGTAGAGCCCATTCTAAGTAAAGGTGGGGCCATATTACCACACCTTCATTTATTTGTATACGAGCCTTTATAAATTATTCAAAACTGTAACGATGTTATGCGATGGGAAACGTGATAATAGTTAATTTGAATTTAATACGACTCATTTTTGAGGAGATAAAAAGTTTATAATTTATGATTCTACTCCAGGTACCTATTTAATCGACCAATATTTTTAAAGAAAGTAATGTGTATCTGAAACACTACTCTTCTAGACTATAATATTCCATTTTAAGAAAGTTATTTGAACCTTAATTTTGTTGTAGATTTTACCTTTTACACAAGATAATACACATAAGTGTGTTCACAACCACAGGTGCAACTTCTATTCCTTCACTGTCATAGTCCGATATGACGATAGATCCGCCAGGATCGAGAGGCGCAGGATTAACGGCATACCGTGCTCTCGGAAGCACGAAGGTTGAAGACAGCAAACTGAACTGCGGGCTGATGCAGCCGAAAAGCACAAACATGGTCAGTAACTTCATGCGGTCGCTACACAGCATCGCACCGGAACGCTAAATCGATTGGCTGTGCGTCTCTCGTAATAAGGCCGTAACCAGGCATGACAGAAGCCTCTCACCAGACCAGGCCTGAGTCAATTTAAAAATTAAGTATTGAGAAACTATCAAATTCCTGTATAGAATTGACGGGAAATGGGAATCGAACCCGGGACCTCCCGCTTATATCTCAGTGTGCTGCCATCTGCCCCAGAGAGCTCGAATGTTGATATTTATAATGCAAGTCTGCATGTTTTTGTTTGTTTTTCCTTCGTGCCACTTTATTTAAATATTATTCGAGCCAATTAGCTGGCGTTGTTACGGCAGCCAATTGGGAAGGCACTCGGTAGCACTTATCTCCATGCAGATAACGATTATTGGCTTACATTAGTTGCTCTGAAGTCTGTTCCTTTGTACATCGCTACTGAATTCCAAGGAAGACTGTAGGTACTTCCGGCGAAAATAATTACGGAACAATGCTTTTAGTAGTAAACCAAATGAGATTAAAATGCTCGAAGCTCTCTCTAGTCCTATTTGATCAACTATTTACTTAAAATTATACTTTCAGACAAATATCACAATATCCAAGATTGTTAAATTCTATTGAAGTTATCTTAACTGTCATAAAGGTTTTCGATAAAAATTGTTGTGTATTGTTAGGTGAATTTCAAAACTGAAGCAAAAGCACTAGTGTTAATAAATTCTGCATCAAAAAGACGTGATACACCATAATCAAAAATGGATAAAGCGAGCTATAGAAATTAGAAAGGCGACTGACAAAATTATAGCACCTATTTAAAGTAAAAAAATCTTACTAAACCCTCTCAAGCAGCATTATTGGACACAGGGTTCCTCTTAGAATTATTATTCTGGCTACGACTTGATATGTGTTGTGTGTGTCCGCTTTAGTTACTAAATCCTTGTTAAGGTATCATTTTATGTACAGTCTCGGAATAAAACGGTTCGTCAATTTTCAGATTGATTCCCTTGCACTACTCGATTGTTTTGGTATGATGACGTAATGGACTCTTGCAGTACCAGTGCAAGCGAAAACCGAAACTAAGGTGACGAACCTTTTCATTCCGCGACTTATGTAGTTGGTGGATTAGGTATACCTATTAAATAATAAAGGACGAATCAATCATTTATTTCCTAACATACCTACCTACCTATGAAATTCTCACGTATTATTTATAGATTTTACATAAACATTGCTGTAGTGAATATATTTTGTTTGTTTTCGACGTCCACCTATCTTGTTAGTCAAAATTTGACGTGAGTAGGCGTGAGTCTGTCATGTGTAGGTGTGGACTGTGGTTCCACGTGCTCATAATTCTTTTGTTCAACATTCGTATTAGTTATGTTTTCATGCGGTGGATGTATCATGTAGCGATGAAGAAAAAATGGACATAATAAAGGTGTATCCTGACATATCCATTTCATTATCCTGTCTGTGCATTTTCCTCAGGAGCTTGAGACATCTGCAGCATTAGCCAAACAAATCGACAAACTCAGAATTTATAAATTAGTAAATCGTCCGCCATAGTAGTACCACCTCGTCCGCTCATTCCATAATAAATGGAAAAAATTCAAAAAATGTAAGAGAGTGACATTTTACGTGACGTCGTCACGTGACCAACTTGTCGATTGAATATGTCGTTTGTTTCCTTAATATAGGTACTTTTTTGATATTAACAGTAACCTCTAAAACAAAGTTAGGTTAGGTAACAGGTTAGGTTAGGATTTTACTTGTGTAGTAGTATGGAAACCTTGGTTCACGAGTTTCACTTGCACTTGCCCGTTTTGAAAATATAAACTTTTATTCTTTATTCAAAAATATCAAATTGGAGTAAGAACATTTTTAAAATTACTCTTAAAATTAGAGAAAGGTTCTCACTGCGAGCAAACTTCATTAATAGTCGTTTAAAATATTATATAAATTGTAAAGTTCAACAGACTGACCCTACTCATAAAAGGGGTTAGAATATGTTGTATGCGGTTAAAAGGGACAAAATGTTTGATGTGAGAGCTGACGACTTCTTAAATATAACAAAAAATCTGTGTTAGAAACTTACTCTTAATAAAACACTAAAAAGTAATTTTTTTTTCAGAAATTATCTGCGATCAAGTGGTTTCTGAAGATGAAGATGTAGAGATAGCTGCTAAAATATGGAATTACTTAGCAAATAACAGCAAATTATTATCTACTCGCAATTCAATTTTCAACGTCGTTGTTGTGTTGTGGATGCATAGTACTTCTATGGAAAAAAAGAACCTTCCAGTAATCGTATAAATATGATGTGTAACATCTGTAAACCATGTTGCCCAGCAGTACGTAGTGGTACCAACCTTATGGAAATTGGCACCGCACGCGCTCATTGGTCAAATTCCCGGGTTTCCAGTTATACATTTTCGTCGACTTTCTGAAATCACTTCACACACAAAAAATATTCAGCAACCGAGAGGGAAGATGGAGATCCCTGCATTTTGATGCAAAAAGAAGTCAAGAGCCAGGTTCACACTTCAGTTCTTGCGCAACACGTCATCCTACACCTATTTAACAGATCTTCGACTATGTCCTTCCAACAAAAAGCAGGAGTCGCATTCAATATGAGAGATACCGAGCGTGGAGTTTGACAACGGTGTAAATACGGTTTATTTATTGGTAAAGTTGCTCTGAGGGTAACTCTAAATCTGAGAAGCCCACTACGGCACTGCCAGTTGCCACTAACGGAATCGACAATAACTGTTATTTAGTTAAGTCCAAGAATAGTACTATCCGCTATTATACTTTATGCATATAGTAAACTATATACATAAACTAAGTGTTATATATATACCGCCGGGATCTGGTGTATCTCCCTCCTTCTATCACTCCTTGTGAGATGCGCCGCTGAAATTTTCTCTCGGAGAGCGTTTCCGCGCACTTTGGTAATTTGTAACAACTTTGTTCGTTTCGCCCCGATGGGAGTTCTGGGCGTTTTCACCCCGTCCTGTAGTCAGTTTAGTGAAGTTTTCTTCCATCTTCAGTCCAGGTGTAGACGTCCCTCCACTGTGCTCTCTGATGGTCAGAAGGTCAAGAGAACATGGAGAAACGTCACAAATCCGCTACGAAAGCCATTTGTTATCGATGGACGTTACCATCGGCCTTAGCGCTACATGTACCACCGAACGTCTACAGAAGGCTCTGTAGCATTCCAGCACTCTACTTGGCTAGCCCTCCGAAAGTTCAATGATGGTAATATTTTACTGATTCCTTCTTAAATGTTTTACTGACTCGTTCTAAGTTGTAAGTATCAAATTGGAAATAAATTCTTAAAATCATTAGATGTTTTACGCACAAAGGTTTTATTTGAATTCAATTTAAAATTCATCGACAACTGATGTTTATTTGAAAGTTTTACTTCCCCGCTCTTATTTATTTCATAATTATACAGCAATGCGAGTTTAATAGCACAAATCTCACGGCTTAATAGATTATGCTATTCGAGAGGTGAACGCGATGGGTGTTACACAGCGGGCGCCTGCGCATCAGTGTCGATCAGAAACCGAGGTAATGGCCAATCCGGGAACTTTTACAAGCCATTGGAAACAATGTAATGTATGCTAAATGCCCATAAGTACACTCAAACGGGTCTATTTAAATTTTATTTTGGGTTCACAATCGTTGTAATATATAAATGTAAAAAGACGGCCAAGTTCGACTAGAAACGATGACTAAAGAAGGTTCCGTTTATCGTAAATTGTGGTAGGTTCTGTGGTATCATTTACCTATTACATTTTTACCACGTGTTGAATAACCATCAAGTGATAACGATAAAGAGCTATGCTCGGAGTATCCGTGATCAAGAAATCAGGAGATCCGAATGGCAATGGGTGGGGCACATAGCTCGTAGAAGAGAAGGATTGGACGTTGGGAACCAAAAGTGCTGAAGTGGTTATCCCGCATGGGTAAGCAGTAAGTTGGGAGACTTCCGACCAGATGGACTGATGAAGTAAAGCGATGTCACTTGATACAAGTGGCGCAGATGCGTGTAAGTTGAAAATCATTACAGCAGGTTTTTATCCAGCTGTGGACGTCCGTTGACTGAAACGAACGCTTAAATCCATATTAAATTGGTGCAATCACATTAACAGTTGCATACTTACACACTTAAAATAAAATGCTTAGAATAATATGTTGATGATAATGAATAAAAAGTAAAAACAACAAAAAAGAAATAACAAAGTGATCTCACGGGCTTTGTCTTTTTTATTACAGATCCCTAAAAAATATGGGCGTGATATTATATTTCGTATAGGTTTCACATTCATTAACGACTTTGTACGATATCAATTGGTGCCCTTGGAAAATGAATACGTGTTACGAATGTAATTCAGTGTGAATGGGGCCCTCCGAACGATGCCATTACGTTAACGCGAGATGGAAAAAACATCTTGCTTTCAATTTGTTAATAGCGGACGTATCGAAGAAGATGTTAAAGAATTACTCATACGATTTTATTATAAGAAATTTTACTTCTATTGTGAGCTAGATGGCTATAGTTATGTGCCTCAGATTCTGGTTTAACGGCAAAAACAGCGATTCTGAATTTATGCACGTTCCCATAGAGTAAATTGGCGAGTTCTAACCACTATTTTAGCTGTTGAGAGGACTATGTTAGGAATGTCCCTGAGGATAAAATCCGAAAAACATGAGGTGATTCAAAGGACAACATAGGTCACTGACAATGCCCAAACTATATTAGCAAAGGTGATGTGGCATTGGGCTGGTCACGCTTATCCTAGGGGTGATGGCCGGTGGAGCCGAGAAATCCTGTAGTGATGAAGACCGCGTACAAACAAGTGCAGTGTGGGGCGCCCTCCAGCTCTATGGACCGACGATATTAAGCGTGTGGTGGAATGTGGTAGAACGAGGCAGATTAAGATCAGGGTACGTTGGTGCTTGCTTAGGAAGGCGTCCAAAAGTGGATGTCCCGCAAACTGATGTGATGATGATGAACCATTATTTAAGTGACCCTCATAATGTAATTTATAAAAATCTCGATATTTAAAGAATTTCTCAAAAATAAAACGACAGTGCGGAACTATACAATGTGACTAACTAAGGGTTGCTAACATTTTGAATGCACCACGCCTTCATACAATTCTGACTTATTATATTTCTGTGATCTCCGAACACAATGAACGAGTCAATCAAAAACCAATATCATTCGTTCTATTTCACACTTAAAACGTGTTAAACGACCAATTGATGAAACGTTACTAGTCCACAACATGAATTTCGTCCTGTCATCTTCTCCTAAGCATTTGAGAACATTTGATTAGTTCGGACGCAGGAACAATTAGCTGGTAAGTCATCTGGGTCTTACGATGTCTCGACTCACTTTCACCATCAATTTACTTTAACTAGGAACACCCATTTGTATCAATTACGACCAGGGTTTAATTTGGGTAAATACCAATTTTATGGGCACTCCGTTGAGTTAATGCTAAAGGGTTTGAAATTTAATAGGTGGCTGGAGCGTCTTAACCATTGTGTGAAACGTTCCTTAATTGGGATTTATTATTGCGCTGATATGTGTAACAGTCAGTGTGGTAAACGAATCATTACTTGATACAGTTTCTGTAGGCCCACAATCTAAAGTTTATTTTAGGCGGCGTATAAGTTCAATCAATTCTGTACTTTTCGCATTCCTTACATCGCGTTTTGCTGTTCCCTTCTCAATACTTAATCCAGTAAGCTTTAAACTAATTGGGTAGTGTCATCCCTTACAACATTACTCGTACAATCAGAAAGTATCGTTGAGTGCATCTCAGCTGACACACGCAATGATAAGATCAGGTCGGCAGCCGTTGCTTGGACCAATTCTCCCACAAAGCTTCTACGTGTTAGATATAATATGTAACCCCATACATGATACAAGTTTTAAAGCTTGGGTCTCTTTGTGTCGAGAAACCTAATCAGTTCCTCTTTATCAAGTGACAGGCGATCACAAACGAAATCTGCATAAAGAAACTACATCCCTGACTATGCATTATCGATGTTCCATCAAGAGACCGAATAAATTGCCTCTTAAAATACGGGTACACCAATAATAATGACAATAAGTTCGAACGTATATCAATGGGGTTTCGCCCATCTCATCACCATAATAAGTGTTTACACAAAGGCACGGAATGCGTTGGTCGATACACTGTGGACAGTGAATCGAAAGCTCTTAACGCCATGAAAATAAGGGCTATAATCCGATGAAATTAAACCCTTTTCTGATTGTATTCGTATCGATATACAGAGATTTAATAGTATTGTCGCTACGAACTATCGATGGATGCATGTGATAGTTATCGATAAGAAAAATCATTTTCGGAATTCGATAATAAACTTTATGTTTTGAGAAATAGAGTTTTAAGTATAATATTTGGTGAAATATTTTTGTCGGAAGATGTCATTTCCAAGTGATGGTGACTCATTCTGTATCTTACCTTTATCTAACAACGAATTTATTATTTCTTCTCATTCCGAACACGAGCGTAGTATATAATACATGAACGTACCCTCGTCAATGTTTAGGGTTCCATACCCAAAGGTTAAAAAACGGAACCCTATTGCTGGGACTTTACCCCCCATCCGTCCGTCTGTCACCAGGTTGTATCTCTTGAACCGTAATACACACTTGAAATTTTCACAGATGATGTATTTCCCTTGCTGCTACAACAACTGACAAATTGAATAAAATGAAGACTAAAGGGTCCCTTCAACAAACGTGACTCCCATTCAACAAACGTGATTTTTTGCTCGTTTTTGGTAGTTGATCCAGTACCCCCATTATTACTCTACTTGTACAGTAGTAGTAGTAGGTAAATAGGTGTCCTAGCTTCTGCATCATCATCTCGCTGTTATATAGATAATGGTACGGAACCCTTCGTATACGATTCCGACTCGTACTTGGACAATTTTTCTTTTTCATAAAATTAATTGGGCCTCAGTTTTGCATCGGACTTCCAATATAACACAGGTAAATGCTTGCATGGATAATTTTTTTTTATTTTTTTTTATTTATTTGGTTTACTTACTACAGTCTTATTTCACTAATACATGTTTTAACAATTTTACATTTTTCTTGATAAGTGAAAAGACCACTTCATGCAAAATAGTAACACATACATAATTGTACATAGAGCATTAGGTAAGTAACAAGTGGAAAATTAAAAAATTTTAAAACACCCACGACTTTTGCAGACTTGTAATTGAAAAAGGATTAAATAATTTTTTTGAAACTCCCCGACTAAAGGAAAGTAAGAACTAAGAACCTATCAGTATAATTACAAATCCAAGAAAATCCGTCGGAAATGAATGTAAACATAGGTACTAGGTAACTTACGTACATTATTTCTAATATGGGGTTTCAAATTGTCCAGGATGTTAATATATTTTTCCGAAACTTATAAAAGGAATCCGAGTAACCCCTTAGTAGATATTTATCTACAATAGCGCTGTTATGGTTAAGGGTTTTACATAATCTTGGAACAGGTGAATTAATAATTTGCGATTTTTTGTTTTTTATTCCTTAAATCCTTAAAGCATAAAGGTTGGTAAAAAGAACGACCACATTTTTGCTCCAAAGGTGCTCGAATAGAAATACCTGATACGATAATGGATGGAAAAAAGCGGTTTCCGCATCACTTAGCATTGCTTCCGTAATCGATATATTTTCACGTAAAAATCAAATGTCACTCGATATTTGAGAATGACAGTGTGTCACTCGGGTGTCGAAGAAACCTTATAGGTATTTTTTGGAGGTGTCCTATTACATCATAGGTACATAACACTTACATAATGTATTTCCTTGACAGTGAGGTGTATTTAAGTATATACCAGTAATACTAACTAGTACCTAGCTAGTAATATTTTATTTATATTCTGTGGTAGTAGTAGATTGAATTGATGATTTTCCCGCCAAAGTTCCTAACCACCCCGAGATAAAAGTTGGTATCCTTTAAGCGTGTGTACCTAAGTAGTCTAGGTCTCATATAATATAGGTATAATACAAAAATAGATATATAATACTAAGTCAATGAATACAAACCACAATGAGTTTCTTCAAGAACATGATAGTCTTGTGTAAGTTTTATGATACTTGGCAAAGTGGTTGATTTTTAATTGAAAATCAACACGATTTTCAAAAATTGCACTGATTTACCCCGCTTTACGCGAATGCATGAGAATTCAGACCGGTAAGCAATGCAATGTTGTTTGATACGAAAGACTGCGAAAATGCAGACAAAATACTATTCTCACTTCTCAGTGATAAATTATTCTGAGGATTAATTAACTATTAAGTAAGTACCTAGTAAAACCTTTTCTGTAAGAATTATTACGAATCGACTGATTATGTTTAATTTTGCAATAAAATACTATTAAACTCACTTTGCTTGTTACTCAATTACTTCGTTATACGCGAATTCATCTTCCGCGTAAAGCGAGGTGTTACTGTATTTATTTTAAGTTTAAATCTATGGTTTTATCTGAGGATGTCATTCTGAGGAGTATACAGTAATCTACTAGCTTTAAATAATCTTGAATTTCTAAGACTGAATATCTGGATTCAAATAAGGATGTTGAAATTAGTACAATTGGCAACGGCGCGTTGGCATACTTGGCAGCTGGCAATGTTTGGCAAGCGCAGAGAGGCAGAAAGACTGTTTCGGAAGTCATTGTTCCGGGCATAAACAGCTTATAATGCATCAAAGGAGTATTATAAATGGGCTCATTTGGATAATCTAAAAAAAATCTTAAATTCTAACATACGTAACTTTACTGTTACTCTGTAGTAATATGCGTTTGTGGGAAATAAATCTACTTACTTAGTGCTGAAGGAAATTACCGGGAGCCGGGAGGACAACCGGAAAGCCTGAGAGTTCTTTCTTGCTCTATCAAAGGTATATGAAACATGCCAATCCGCACTTGGCCTCCGTGATGTGTTAATTATGTCTAAATCGTTCTGATTCTGAGAAGAAACGCAGTAGTGATTCGTAAATATAATTTGAGAATTTGTTTTACAGTTATTGTACTTCATTAAATATTTACGCCATAAAAGGCTCTTTTACGAGTAGGTATGAGTATAGCCCGTTTCAAATCATATAGTATGCTGACGTTGTTTATTCAATGCAGTATTTTTATGACGGCAATATTACAGGACAGGACGTTTAATGTACCGTGTTACCGTTCTTAATATTGTCCTTTTCTTATAAAAGAAAATTACGTTTCGGGTTATGGGCAAAATTGCGTTTTTCGGATGTTTAGCTTTATGTGGAGCTATAAGCATAATGATTATTGTCCTAGCAAATACCTTGCTTTGCTGAAAAAAATGGGGATAGGCCGTATTGTGGACACAATTACAATGACAATGTGTGTAATTAAATCTTTGATTGTTAAGGTCTCCATTGATAGATTTCATTTTGGATGTTTAGGTGATGTTTGATTACAAGCAACACTATTCTATAACCCACGATTTCGTATATTACCCTGCCCCTAGCATAGGCTGGGGATAAAAGTTCTATCCCCCGACTTGGTCCTGTGACAGGGAGTATAATCTTCCCCACTGGCTAAAGCATGGAAAAAGGGAAAGGAAAATGTAATGCTCTCTGCTTTCAGAATTGTTTACCCATGGGAGAAAAGACGTATTTACCGTGTTACTATTTTACAGTCGAACTTGAGTAAGTGAGAACTGGGAAAGCGAGAAAACTCTATTGGTTATTTGCAAGACCCATTTTACCCTTCTTACTCTGAAACTTGGGTTATTAAGAGAAAAAGACATGTCAGTCAATTGAGCTCTCACTTATCTCAGTTTGGCTGTATTTAAAATTGCTCCATAAAATGAGAGAGTCATTTAAGCTATGTAAAACAATCACACTAGTTAAGAAATGAGATTACGTTAATCATCTCTGATGAACCGGCGAACATTTCAATGTCAATCGTGTTACAAATGGATATACGATAAAATGGTTATCATAAAACGCTATCACCTGTCCTTACAGGGGACCCTGCGAGGCGGCCTGTGGTCGTAATTAATAAAAGTAAAAAGTGACGACTGGGCCTTAAAACGCATTTAATTCTTGATACGGGTAACAAATTGGATAAAGATAGCGTGGACGAGACGGTCAGATCGTAAGTGCATTGCTGTGATAGCTGTTTGTGCCGATGGAGACTTGTGGATCTTCAGAGTACGTGTTTCTTTACAGGAGCAGTTAACCCAATTTGCTTCGTGAACCAGTTAAGTTTCTTTTCGGAGGGTATCGTGCAGGAAGGCTACAAAACTACTACTACTAAAAAAATCTACGAAAATCTTCGAGAATCTAGAATGAAAGTTTCTGTTAGTACTCAACAAATGTCACGAAATGATGTGCAAAAAACACAAACTCAGGAGCAGGGGTTTGTTGTATTTCTAATGTAATGTTGGGTTGAAGCAGAGGTTCCTTGCATTTCACTACGCCGCATTAAGACATATTATGGCAATACAGAAAAGATCAGAGTTCGATTTTGGCTTACAGATTATGTTACGTGTATTTAATTGTATGCTGCTAAATCCATATTTTCATCAACGTTTTTATTCTTATTTTTGCGGGTTACGTTTGTTTTCATGGAATAAAAATTTGAGATCTTTATGAAATTTAATTGTTTAATTGTTTTGTATGTACATTCATATGTGTATTGTGTATACTTCCAAAAAACTATTATTTACTTAATTGAATCTCACGAAAAACTCCATTTCAACCCGGACACAGGCACCAGTCGATCGCTACAGATATTTCAATCCACAAAGACCCGCCCCACTCTGTCAAAATCGCTTTTGTTTCATTCGATTCATATGAAGTTTGACAGAGTGGCGCGCGTCATCGTGGATTGAAATATCCTTAGACGAAAATTACGAAGCATTAAGGAGTATCGGATATTCCGCACTATTCTTTAGTTTGTCCTTCAAAGCCGGCTCTCAGGTAACCGATGTTTGTAATCTGAAAATGTCAAAGGTATTTAATTTGAATATCGCGCGTTATCTCAATCCCATACTTCGGAATTATCGATGAAGTGCCTATCTCGAGGATAAATTGTATTGTGAATAAAACACCCAGTGGGGTCGAGTCGAATGCTGCGTCACCATTGATACTGGAAAAAAATACAAAGATACTCATAAACATAGATAAAAGTAAGCTTAAATATTAACAAGCTATAAAAAAGATAGGTGATGATAATATCAGAGATGGGCCAAAAATATTTCCAATATTGTACTCTCGTTGACAGTAGTGGTCCTGCCTGGATGAGCGCTGGTTCTATAAATATGATTTGGACTGTATTTCTTTTAATTCTGTTTTGGCTCAGGGTACGGGTTATGGTAAAGGATAATCATATGGGAATAGCACTAGGCACTGACCTTGAAACTTCTTTCCTCCACGGAACAGCCGGCTGCATCCAGGAATCCAACACCAAGGAACCACCCTGAGTTTTTCCACCACACTTCACGAATATTTGATGTTATATTGTTCAGTTTAGTCCTTTTCGGTATGTTTTAGCGTGTATAAACCATAGGCATTTCGTAATAGACGTGGAACTGCGAAATTATGTGCAGATCACGCGCGGCGTTCGAATTCAAATCTTTTTTGCGTTATGCGGCGACTGTTGACGGTAAGACGGTGACGTTTTCTTATGCACATTTTGAACCACTAACGCCATCTCTTAATGCACGATGTAGATTTGGTCGCTAGTGCTATATTTTTAGGATCGTCATGGAAATGAAAGGGATATTTAAAAAATGAAGGATCTTAGGGTAGGGATTTAATTGAGCCAAATTTATACGTTACAAAAATAATAAGCAGCCCATCCATACCCGCGGCCTTGAAAGGTTCCCTTTCAAAAGAAATTAATAAATGGTAGAGCATTAAATTGATAAAAAAGGCGATGTGGTAATTATATTTAAATTCAAATTTTGTAAGAGAATATCGTTACATTGGAAAAATGAGTTAAAGTAATATATAAAAAAATTAGATAATAAACTATTAAAGAAACCAGAGAATTTTCTTATTGAGTCGGAAGCGGATAGAGTTTCACGACGGGGCGTTTAAATTCACCAGTTTCGGTTTTGACTAAGGCAACCCTAACTATGCCATCCGTACCGGGATAAACCTTTGATATGACTCCCAAGGGCCATTGCAATGGAGGCAAATCGTCTACTCCAAGCAATACTACTGTGCCTATAGTGACTGGATTATCAGGCGTGCACCATTTTTGTCTGACTTGTAAAGTATGTAGATAATCAAGTCGCCATTTCTTCCAATACGATTGGACAATATTGTCCATTAGTTTTCTCCTATTAGCTAAATTAATTTTCTCATTAGTTAAAGGAGTCGCGGGAAAATATTGTAGAGGCGTAGTCATTAAGAAATGAGCTGGAGTAATGACGTCAGGTTGATGATCAGATGAAACAAGACCTAGAGGTCGAGAGTTTAATATACATTCTATTTGAGTTAGAACTGTATTCAACTCTTCATAGGTAAGAATTTGATTTCCAATGACACGATATAGATGCGTTTTCATGGATTTGATGTTACTCTCCCAAATTCCAGCTTGATGAGGCGCCCGTGGCGGGACAAAATGCCATTCAATTCGATGATTCTCTAGTTCGCGTTTAAATTTATTTATGTAATCTGTTTGTTGTAAAAGAGTGTAAATTTCATCTAATTGTGCCTTCGCGGAAATATTAGCTTTAAAATTATCAGTATAAAAGCGTTTAACTGGTCCTCTACGACTTAAGAATCGCTTTATAGTGGATATAAGCGTGTCTGTACTCAAATCGGACGCAAGCTCAATATGAACAGCCTTTGTCACTAAACACACAAATAGGCATATATAAGCCTTTTGTGCTTGATATCCACGGCGTCGTGTTAAAGTTACCCGAATCGGTCCAGCATGATCGATTCCTGTATAAAGAAAAGCTTTAGCTTCTTGAAGTCTAAAGGACGGAAGGTCTGCCATTTTCGGGGTAGGGTGCGTAGGATTTGTTCGGAAACATATGTTACACTTGTGAACTCTGGATCGAATAACAGTTCTGGCGTCTAATATCCAGAATTGTTGACGTATAAGCGACATCAGGAGACCAGGTCCTGTGTGGCAATTGCGAATATGAAAATGATCAATTATTAAATTAACTACGTGATCATGTTTCGGAAGCAATATTGGATATTTAACCTCAAATGGTAAATCGGATTTTGAGATTCTACCACCAATGCGAATGATGTTTTCTTCATCCATAAAGACAGACAACTTCTGTAATTTTTTAGAAGGCAACTGATTATTTTTTAAGCGCTTAATTTCATCAGCGAAATGAACGCTTTGAACAGCTTTTATCAAAGCTTTTTCAGCGAAAATAATTTTATTGACTTCGCCAGTATTAGGCAAAAGTCTTGCGAAGCGTAAAACATGCGAAGCGGAGCGAATTAATTTTTTCCAAGAGGAAAAGCGTTGCGATAGTGTATATAACACAGGTTGTTCACATTGAACATTTGTAGTTACCAGAGTTTTGGTATTAAACTCAGGCAGCGTTTCTTCAGATGCGGGGACAAATTTATTTATTGGCCATTCAGAAGATGGTTTATTAAGCCACTCTGGGCCGTTCCACCAAAGGGAATGCGAAATTAATTGTGCGGGAAGCATGCCACGTGATAAGCAATCACTAGGATTTTCAATTCCTGCGACATGATGAAAGTGTTGCGGAGCTAGATTTTCTTGACACTGAGCTACGCGGTTACTCACAAAGGTATTCCACCTATGGGGAGAAGATTTTATCCATGATAAAGCTACAGTGGAATCCGAAAAAGCGTAAATTCCTTCAATAGGAATGCGAGCGGAATAAGTATCTCGTACAACTTTAATTAATTTGGACATTAAAAGTGCAGCGCATAACTCTAAACGAGCCAGTGTGGACACCTTAACAGGCGATACTTTCGATTTAGCGCATAATAAAGTAACGCGAATGTTACCAAAGGGATCAGTAATGTGCAGGTATACTACACTGCCATATCCTTGTATGCTAGAGTCTGCAAAGGCGACTATATTTACTGTGTATCCATCGTTAATGCCAGTGTGACGCGGTATTTGTAATAATTTGGGTATGAGACCGAGCTCCTTAACCAGAGCTTGATATCTTTTACTTATGTTCTCTGAGGGTGTATCATCCCAATCGAGTTTACAGAGCCAAAGCTCTTTAATTAATAATTTTGCGTACAAAATTATCGGTGCAAGAAGACCCAAAACGTCAAATAATTTGGCCACAAGCGATAGGATCGTGCGTTTGGTACATTTTTCATCTGGTTTATGCACAGTAAAATAAAAATTGTCTTCTTTAGGCTCCCATGCGAGACCTAGAACTTTAGAAATGTTATTTTGATCTGAAAAGTTTACAGATGCGCGATGTGTGTCGGGTAAGCTATTTAGAAGCGAAGCGGTATTACTAGTCCATTTTACTAATTCAAATAAACCAGATTTAAATAAAGAAATCAATTCTTGAGATAAAGTTTTTGCGAGTTCTTCGTTAGGCGAAGAATGTACGAGATCATCCATGTATAATTGTGACTTAGCAATTTGAGTTGCTACAGGAAAGCGTTGAGATTCATCTTCACACAGCTGTTTAACCGTGCGCATGGCTAGATAAGGACTGGATTTTAACCCAAAAGGTACTCTATTAAATTGGAATGTGCGTACATTTTCAGTGTCATGGAAGCGGAACAAAAATTTTAAATATTTTCTATCGTGAGAATTAACTTCGATTTGCATATACATCTGTTTAATGTCTGCAGTCATTGCTACTGGAAAAAGACGGAAATTCAAGAGGAGTGTGAATAAATCGGCTTGTAAATTTTCACCAACGTGCAAAAAAGTATTGAGTGAATTAGCACCATTTATTGTTGGATCAATCACGATTCTGAGAGGACTAGATTTTTTCTCAGGACGAATAATCGGATGATGTGCCAAATAAAATCCTTCGTCCTGATTTTCGATATCATGAACCTCAGAAATATATCCATTTTTTAAATAATCATTTATAATTTGATTGTAGTCTTGGCGTAGCGAAAGCTCTGACTTAAGGCGTTTTTCCAGTGACATTAAACGTCTATGCGCGATATAATAAGAGTCACCTAAATTGTTAGGGTTTTTACAAAAAAGGTAAAGCGACGGAATAGCTCTCTACGATTTCGCATTGTGAAGTCAACATCTCCTGAGTATGTCCCGGTTCGGGACGAAACGTGCGTCGAAGAAAGTGTTGGAAAATTGTGTGTGGTGTTTCATGTGGGCAGTGTTCCTGCATATTGTACCATACAGAATCTTTTCAAGTAGCGGATTACAGCAAAACAAATTAATCTGTCCTGCTAACGACGGAATAGCGTCCATCATTATTACGCGAAACTGAATCAGTATATATTTTTTCACATTCAACTTCTTCCGGGCTAAGATGATGTTTATTATCAACCTGTTCTAACTCCCAAAATTTCTGAAGATCAAAATTCAGTTCGCTTATAGCGAGCGCGGTTAAAGAATGGTCTGCGTTATCATCACATTTTCCCATTAATACATAACCAAAAGTGGTAAGTAGTGCAGCGGGACCATTATTTTTAGGAGTGATTTTTTCACCTATGTATACGTGTGGGAATAGTTCAGCACCTAAAATCATATCAACACCTCCTGGAATATTCCAGGTGGGATCAGCGAGCGGAATTTCTTTAATATGATCCATGGACAAATTATCAATGAATTGCGAAGGTAAATTATCTGTGAGACAATCCAATACTAAAGCGTTAATGTTATATTTGTTCTTTGGGAAAATGCGTGACTGGATTGTCAAGTTAACACAACCGTGAATTTTTTGCGTACCCATGCCAATGCCTTTTATATGTGAATTAATTGTATTTTGAATAGGTAAATTTAATGATTTGCAACATTGTAGACTGATTATGTGATTCTGGGATCCAATGTCTAACAAAGCTCTAATTATAACCGTATTACTCCTTTTATAAGGTTTAGTATTAACTTGAACAGTGGACAGTAATACGTTCGGGTATTTAAGTATTTTGGAGTGGCAAGACATCGACACATGTTGGTTATCAGGGAAGGATGTGATATAATTTTGAGAAGCGTTAATTTGTGTGTTAGAGTGAGATGCAGTATCTACTTTCGCGGCGTTATTTTCTACACTTGAGTTAGACTGGAGCGAGTGAGTTGACGACTCATTAGTAGGAGTTGCGTCGGAAGATGAATTTTTCGATAAGTAATTTAAAGATTTTTGCGGCGTTTTATTAGTATCTCTGTGTAAAAGTTTATGATGTGATTTGTTACAGAAACAGGTAACCTTTGACCTGCACCGTGACAAAGAATGAAGAAAACTCAAACAATTTATGCATCCGTTTTTGGATTTAATATATTCAAATCTCTCTAGAGGAGTTTTAGTCTCAATAAATTTTTTACAATTATAAAGTTGCGAATGATCTGTACTTTTACATAATTCACAAGGCGTAGTAGAAGCGTTGTTTGAGCTATGTCCAGTCTGAGTAACAAATGTTTTGTAGGTATTGCGTTGATTAGAATTTTGCGTTTTAGGCTTAGCATTAGTATGAGAACTTGAATTATTATTTGAACGTTCAAGAACTTTAACTTGATATTGAATAAATTCAATAAATTGCGTGTATGTAGGTATCTCAACATTTTTTGATTGTAATGACATCTCAAAGTTTTGTAATGTTTGTGAGTCCATCTTTTTTAATGCGCAATGCAATAAAATAAAATCAGTGAGATCTGGTATACCTATTTGTTTTAAAGCGGCAATGGAAGCGGAAAATTTTTCGATGAAATTATTTAAACTAACTGCGTTATTAGAACAATTTTTTAATTCTAAAATATTATTTAAGTAGTGAGTTCCTAGCGCTCTTTTATCTTGGTACTTTCTGACTAGATTTCCCCATATAATATTATAAGTTTCACCGTTAGGTACAATACCTGCAGTAAAATGTAATGCGTTGTGAGTCAGCTTAGAAACTAAGTACTGAACCCTCTGAGAATCCGTTAAATTTTCATTCAAATGCACGTTCGATTTAAATGACTCATAGAAAACTGCCCAATTTTCCGTGCGTCCATCAAAAGTTGGAATCTGGAGAGGCGCAAGTTTAAGAACAGGAGCTGGCATTTTAGACGCAGATCTAGAATCACAAAATGCTAATAATTTATTCCTAACTCTTTTTACACAGGAGCATAAATCCTCAAAAGCGTCGAGGGGCTGATAGTCAGGTTGGGCCTTAGGATCCATTTTCAAAGTAATATTATTTATGTCATCTATAATAGATTCAAATTTAGTTCGAAGTTCATCGATCGTTTCCGAATCATTAAGGAAATTTTCATTTCTTCTGGACTCAAAATTAGAAATATTCTTTGATGCGTCATATAAACGATTAATTCTTTGGAATATTTGTTCCTTCTTACAAATAAGTATATTTAATTGAGAGGTTAATCCGCATTTCTCCATTGTAACGAGTGATATTCAATACGGAACCCTAAAAACAATAGCGTATGCAAGAAAAAACTACTAAGTTTTAGCGCGAGGCAATACGATGCAAATTAACATCGATAAAACGAAGCGGCGGGAAGCGATATGTATATAGAATCTATAGTTAGGTATGTACCGTAAATCTACAGTACGCGGCGAAGTTATAATTTCGTCTGTTGCTTGCTTACAACTTACGAATATTATGAATTTACTATTAGTATTATGTAAATGCGTTAAATAAAATACCTAACTAAGTATTCTGATTGAGAACAAGTAGGTAACTTATTTGTTCACAAAAGCGGCGTAAATATAAGCGGTAATAATTATGGCGGCGGAATTGTCGTTTAATACAACTTTTATCTAATTGTTTAAGTATTTCGACAGTTAAATAAGCGAGTATAGTAACTGAAATAAGTTATTAAGCGAGTATAAATGATTGTGAAAGGCCTATGACTTGTATTTTGAGGCGATTAGGTATAAAACCTAGGAAGCGTAATGAATACATATATAAAAAACCTGAACAATAGCGGGTCGCGACGCGCGGCGGAGATTGCGTATTTAGGTATAGTTATGTATTTTAAAACCTATAATGCACTGATTTGTAATTCTTACTACATAAGCAAATGCGGCGTTAACGATAAATAAGTATTTACTACGTAAATAAGAAATTACAAGCGTGAAAAATTAAATATCAGCACACCAGGAACACAGCTATGTCCTACCCTACGCGTTAGAAAATATATCCGGCTCGAAGGACCAGAAATATGGATGAGCGCTGGTTCTATAAATATGATTTGGACTGTATTTCTTTTAATTCTGTTTTGGCTCAGGGTACGGGTTATGGTAAAGGATAATCATATGGGAATAGCACTAGGCACTGACCTTGAAACTTCTTTCCTCCACGGAACAGCCGGCTGCATCCAGGAATCCAACACCAAGGAACCACCCTGAGTTTTTCCACCACACTTCACGAATATTTGATGTTATATTGTTCAGTTTAGTCCTTTTCGGTATGTTTTAGCGTGTATAAACCATAGGCATTTCGTAATAGACGTGGAACTGCGAAATTATGTGCAGATCACGCGCGGCGTTCGAATTCAAATCTTTTTTGCGTTATGCGGCGACTGTTGACGGTAAGACGGTGACGTTTTCTTATGCACATTTTGAACCACTAACGCCATCTCTTAATGCACGATGTAGATTTGGTCGCTAGTGCTATATTTTTAGGATCGTCATGGAAATGAAAGGGATATTTAAAAAATGAAGGATCTTAGGGTAGGGATTTAATTGAGCCAAATTTATACGTTACAAAAATAATAAGCAGCCCATCCACTGCCTTTAGGTTCAGGGGTCGTGGGTTCGATTTCCACCAATGGAAAACATAAAGGTTTTCCAGAGTCTGGGTGTTTTTGTATATGTTATGACTTCTTATAACCATTGATCTATAATATAGTGCTGTAGTAGGTACCCATGTCAAATAGCTTAGTAAAATGGCGCAATTTTGGAATTTACCTAAAATATAAAATGCACTTAATTAAAATAAAAAAGTAGCAAAACTAAATAGCTACCACACTAAAATATGATTTCTGCTTTTTATCGAGTTTATATATTCCGACTGAATATGTATTGTGTATCTTGTTTTACTATATCAACAGTTCTATCCTATACAAAACGAAAAAACGCATGAGATATTTTTTTTTCTTGAATTGCTGTATAATGAATAGGCTTTCCTTCGCAGTTTTTGTCGTCGATTATTTTTTTGATCGTCACAATACTTTATTTTCCTTTTTACGTACGAATAAAAAGACTTATTATGAATATTGTAACTTCTGAGTGCTCTTTTATTTATTTTATTTTAAGGACTGGAATACCCTCCCAGGCACTGTCTTTTCTGCCACTTACAACCCGGACGCTTTCAAATCAAAAGTGAATAGGCATCTCCTAGGCAAGCGCATTCCACCTTAGACTGTATCATCACTTTCCACATATCATATCAAATGTGATTACAGTCAAGCGCTAGCCAATATAGTGAAAAAAAAACTCGTATATAGGAATACCTTAAACGAGTCATATCTACTTTAATCACACAATAACACATTGTGAATATCACATTACCTGTTTAGCTACTTACTATTGAATCCCGTGATCAAACGGTGAAGAGATATCAAGACGTGCCAGCATCGATGGACTGTTACCGGTCGCACAGTAAGATCAGGCTTCATACTAATAGGGCTTTGTGTTGCTTGGGTGTGGCCAGATCTTTATCGTCTGTAAGACCGCTCAATCATACACTGTGTAAGCTTACTGCGCCAGCTTGAAAAGGTCTTTGATCATCGAACCGGACGATTAGTTCAAAAATGCTACATTTGTATTATACTTATTCGTGTGGTGGACGTGGTTTTGCATCTTCCGATAGGCCTTGGATCTTGGATCTGGGATCTTTACCGTTAGATTCTTCTCTCTTACACCTTTTCGATCTTGGTGTGTGACGATTTGAACTCAATTTCCAGCATGGTTCACTATGGAGTTTTAGTATTTCTACATCATCATTTTTAAAATGGTCCAGGGGTCTGATTGCGTAAGAATAAATGATCCATCGTTATCGTAATCGTTAGCAAATTCTGACCTTCGATTGGCTGACGTAAATTAGGGAACCAATCAGCTGGCAGAACTTAGATACGATTACGGTAACGATGAATACGTTTTTCTTACACATTCTAGGCGCAGTTCTGGTCTGGTGGAAAGCTTCGGCCGCGGCTGTTTACCATCCGTCGACAACAGATTTCGGACCCGCAAAGTGATCTAGCGTTACGGTGTGATGCTTTGTAGGAACCGTTAGGGGTTATATTAAACCCTTCGAAGTTAGCATTTATAACACCTTCTTCAATCACCATCAAGTGAGATTTCAGTGAAGTACCTACTAACTTATATCGGGTAAAATAAATAATTTTATTGGCATAGTCCCTGTAAAAATTGGCCTTTATAAATTTTGGTCAGGTCAGCATTGCTAGCCATTAGTTGTTCCGATAGCGGTATAGGCTCTGTAAAGAATGAAATTTATATCTATTGGCCCGAAGAATTATTGGCCACAGGGCAGCGAAATAGCATTCCACAAGCGCCAGTTTCGGGGCAGAGGAGTTTATTGTAGCGTAACACGACATACGGCAGTAAAATATGTTAGCGACATAAATTGTACACAATTCGAGTCAGAAATGATTTGCATATCGCCGAAGTTGTCGCGTTAAGTTGTCGCTCGCGTGCGAACGACCTATCATCGCCGGTGTGCTAGCCATATGAAAGCGTTATTGATGACATGTTGGGGCTATTACATTTACATCTAGTTTAATATTTCTAAAAGCATGATAATATCTACATATGTGAAATCCTAGTAATGTTAGTGGTAACATGGAGCCGCTATGACTGATTATAAGTTTGTTACTATGGTAAATTAATTTTGGATTGTTTCTAAGTTTTATCCTAAAGAACCTTTTCATTCATTTTCAAAGAAAAATCTAATAATATATATATATATAACTTTTAATGATCGAATTTTTCCAAGTAGAGTATATTTTCAAACGAGGATTATTGAATCGATGTTCAAATATCATAACTAATTTAAATAACAGTAATCATCAGACAATATTAGTATGCAGTGATAGCCCATACAAGACAATATTAGTAGCAGGTTTGAATAACCGGCTCTCCCGTCTGATTTCCTAAATAATGTGCGTTTTAGGTAACTAAGTATCAGTTGCCGAGGTGGAAAACATCGTGAGAAAATTGAGACTGAGATTTCACAAAAATATTCTCAAATGTGTATGAAATCCGCCAACCCGCATGGTCTATGGTCTCTCTCATTCTGAGAGGAGACCTTTGTTGGGCTGTGGGACACAATATCACAAACTTAAACTTTTAGAAATACACATACACGCTGGACAGGGTGGATGGCGCAAAAAACCAGTTTATCTGTGCCAAAAATGCTTGTTTTGCCACCAACAGTAAGGCCACGCTGTAGTTCGCTCTGCAGCCACCCATACAATTTTAACAGATGGCGCTACTGTTTGCTATTAAGAAAAAGGTTTACGTAAATTGTTCAAACGTCCATATCCTGATTTTTCTTATCGGAGCATCCGATCCGATCATACGTTTAGGTATGTAGATTAAAGCCTTATTAATGTAATTAAAACATTTCCAGCCATACATAAAAAAGCAAACGCCATTCATGCCGCATGCTTGTATAATGAAATTAATGTGAACGCAGAGCAAATCATGGAGTCGACTTCCCATTTCCCCCCTTTAGGGCTTAATGAACGTTACGTCCACGTCTCGGTTGCAAATATGAATTTTTTAGGGTTCTTTTTTTACTATTTTTGCTTACTGTCTTTGGAAGGAAAGTTCGCAGAGACGTAAATAGGTGCACGGTAATTGTAAGGTGTGTGTAATTGGCTGTGTAATTGGAACCTTCCTAAAACCACGAAAAAAAATTTCGAAAATTAGTAGCACTGGCAACTGCGAAATGGTAAAAGCGTCGGTCGACCAGCAGGGTCGATGGCACGACGATATTGTCGTGCCATCGACCCTGTGTGTGTGTCGTATGTGTCGTGTGGTATTGGTGGGAAGGAGAAAAATGTATTCAACCATCAGCAGAAGAAAATGGAGAAGGCTTCAATAGAGGCAACTCAACAAGCAGCTGGGGCGGCGAGAGGAGGCAGGGAGCGGGGGTCAAGGTGCAATAATTATTATAGTAGCGTCTGCCCTAGAAAGAGGAGAGTGACTTAGGGAGCAAGAAAGTGAATAAAGAACTTGGGGAGCTCAAGCGTCTAGGGAAGCACCAGACGGGTGTCCTTGCGCGACTCGGCCCAAGAATCCGTGATGATTCATGGACTCATAGAGTCCTGCTGTGGTCTGCAGGTGAAAATGAATTTCGAATACTACGGAACCCTTCTTCAAAACGATTTCACCCACTTGCCGGTTGTTTTTTCGAGTAATTAGAACGTTTGCGTACTGATTTATACGCTTCAACCGGCCCTTGTTAATTTGTAAAGGACGCGGTACAGTGTATTTTTAATGCTCTTATGAAAGGAGCCGCTTTCTCGTTTTTCACTTTCAATTATGTTTGGGTTTAACTGTAACTTCGTTTGTGGTGAGTCGACTTTTAATATTCCGTGTATGTTGCAGGTAGTATACACGGAGCGTTGGGCTCGTTAAAAATTGACAGACGTTTGCGGATTTTACGCTTTGAAGGTTACGTATTAATGTAAACTGTTAACCAGAATGTTTAAATTCGTATCGTTTCTGTTTTAAAGTCTTTTAATTTAATTTAAATAAAAATTTAATATTCATTTCACTACAGTACCTACCGTTGGGAAAGGATAGCATTAGTCCTAAGTGGTCCAAATAAATGGTGCTATCCCTTTCCAACCATATAGCGTAGTAACGGATAGTAGATTTTTAGGCACGCTAAATGAAGAATCTCTAAAACAGAATTGGTCCAAGTATTTAATTCATAAGTTACTGTAGAAGCGCTTACAGCCTGGTTCAGTAAGACCTTTATCTTTTGTCAGGTTCAGTTAGTTTAAAAGTAACCAACATCCATAAGTACATCCACAGATCCATACATCCTTATAAGTTTTCTCGTTTATAATATTAATTTAATATTATTAGGAAGAAGGAAGCAAGCAAACAGTAATGTATTATGCAAGTCCTTGCAAAATCCTTAAGCCCTAGTAGTAGTAGGATTATCTGATAAATTCTTTCTGCGTTAACTCTTACATATAAACAACGTTTATGGTTTCTCAAGGTGTATTACAAGGCTTTTAAAAATCCAAATCAAAGGTGCCGTCATTTTGTGCTAAGTGGGTGTACAGAAAAACTATATACCATGAGTGTTCGTTTCCAAATTGGACGCGTTCGAAAATATATCTTTTACTTTGGGAATAGGGTACTAGTCTATATATAAAATTGTAGCTCATTTAAGGTACATTCTCACTGACTCGGAAGGTTTCCGTTCTATCTTAGGGTTGAATTACACACGAGTAGGTATACCTTTAAATCCGATCATGCTTATCGCCTAGATCGTACCGCCTACAACTGTCAAACGCAAGAAATAAATATGTTATTACAAATGCTCACACTGGCTTCCATCTGATAACGACTAATCTCCTTCACAATTAAAACTTTTGGGTTCAACAACACTCCAGCCTCCACCTATGTCGGCATGATATTTCGTTTTGAACTAGATATGTACAAAGATTTACGATAGACTGAAATCATTTGAATACAACACAGGGTGTTCTAAATGCTGGCTTTAATGAAGTATACTATATAGTTGCGATGAGAATGTCTATGTTTAGTTTTACATCGATTTTGATTTTTCAGCTCAGCTGATCTGATGGAAGGCTTTGGCAGTGGTTAATTTACCACCTTACCAGCAAAGACGCACCACTGATAAGAACGATTTACGTAAACCTTTTTCGTACAAGCAAACAGTAGCGCCATCTGTCAAAATTCTATAGGATGAGCGAAATACAGCGCGGCCTTACTGTTGGTGCCAAAACAAGCATTTTTGGCACCGATAAACTGGCGACATTTTTTCGCGCATTCCGCCCTGTCCAAGGTACTCGTATATGTCTATTATTCCAGCGCTATATGCTGCGTAGAAACCGTTAGGAGTTACTTACTTAGCCCTTCGAAGCTAAAACAATAGCGTCTTCAGCTGCATCATCGCTTTACTATCTGATAAGGATGCAATCAAACGCTTTGAGAATAACAAAAAAAAAACAAAATAGTAATCACATAATGAAAAGCTCTAATAAAGCAATTTACCGGAGCCTAGCTTGGCATAGCTTTTGTCTTGAACAGGAAAATAATGTAGACGGGTCACGGGCCTCATTTTCTGCATTCGCACAAATGAAACTGGTAGAAATTGTGGAAATTGTTTCCATTCGCCTCATAAACGTGACAATAGAACGCACAATTACGAAAAGAATTTGCATTCGCTAGCATTTTTCTACCATCTTCCGCGCTTCAAGCTCCCGGACTCGCTTCATTAAACGTCAAATTATCAACACACTCCATCTACCCAAATGCAATCCGAAATAACCATTAACTTTTAACGGAGGATCGCTTTCGAACCCACCCGGGAAATTTAACCCCTATCTTAAGTCAATAAGCTATAATTTTCTATGCAGAAGAGTATTTTCGTGCTTAAAAGCGTCAAATCATAGCTAACGCAAAATTGTAGATGATTGACGTCAAATGCAATAGATTTTACACTTTATCGCAGAGTTTATAAAGTTTTTAATTGACTGTCTCCTGTACTTTTTTCATGTTTGCAATTTCAGAATAATAGGTTTAAGAATTCACCCCTCGGACTGTAACTTAAGCTTCATCCAGTATTTTATTGTTTTGATTTTTAAATCGTAAAAAATACTAAATTAAAAAGGGTGCATAATAAATCGTGGTATTTATTTTATTATTTGTTTCCAACAGGAAAAATACAGTTGCGTTTCAGCAGATTTTTCATGTCAACACGTACTTAATACCGTTTCCAATAAATATGCAAATTATTCCGAAAACTGTAGGATAAATTAAATTGCGTTGCTATTCGTTAGTCCGTATTTACCTTTGTTTTTAAATACATAGGATTGGTTTACTTTTTGGTTTTTCGCGTAGGTACTAAATAAATAAATATTATTTTATTCATCATAATATGAATTTCATTAAATTTGATCCAATCATGCATCTGATGTTCATCTAATGTTCAGTATTTAAGTTTTATGAGATTTCTGTTCTTCCTGAAATATCGGATATTTTACTACCTGTTTCTTTGGTCCAATAGTACTTCTGTACATTGAATTTTCTTTCTCTACCAATAAAAGTTGAAAAACATGCGCACACAATGCGCAAACGGAAAGGTGTGAGTAAAACAGCATTTAGAATATCGAATCAAAACAGAACTCCGTTTGGATATTTATCTCGTCACGTTATTCCAAGCGAAAGAACACGTGAACACGAGACACAAAGGACGAAAACCGACGCTAAGTAAGGGTAGGCACAGACGTATCGTCTCAAGTGAGCCCAAACACCGCGATTTTTACGACTCTGACGAAGTAAGCGCGGACTTTGACTCAATATTGAAAACGGTCCAGTTACGGATTTCTTAACATCTTAATTATTGGTCTAGATCTGAAGGATTAGTATAGGTTTTTGTACGAATTTCGAGTTGACTCGCATCACACAAACGAATCTAATTCCTCCATACATTTACAGCCAGCGCCATCTATTTACGGCCACATGCTAGCGACTCGAAATTCGTACAAAAACCTGTACTAAGCCCTCTGGTCTGATGGGGAGGCTTGAGATGTCTACGTGTAACCGAACTTAGCTATTATTATAATTGTCTGTATATTGAACCGAATTGTTGCTTTAACAAAGGCATAGCCACGTCTTTATTACGTCTTCTCTATATATCTTTGCAAAGGTTTATTATGAGTATGACGTCATGTTTGCAACTACCCTATCGAAATTGTCACCATTGAATAAAAATGCGTTGCGTGTCGCGAGCAATCGGCTGCGGGCGGCGGCGGCGGTTCTCTTTGCAAACCCCACCAATTTCAATTTTTTTATCGCTTTGCTTTTTTCACGTGTACAATATTCCAGCGAAATACACTAGAAGGTTAGATAAATGTTCGTATTGTACAAGAGACAATATCGGAAACAATAAAAATATCATTCATCAACCTCGGTATCGGAAACTCCCAATTATGAAATTGACAATCGATATGGCCCCCACATCGACTCTGCTTCTAATTTCGACATAAAAACAGCCAACTTATTTAATTTAACCTTAGAAAGGCTAAGTGCAGATTTCAAAGTTTCTAACTTTTTTAGGTTTACCTTTACCGTAATTATAATTTTCTGTGAACTGTTTTGAACATAGATCAAGAACATTATCTAAGTGCGTAGGTATGCTCATATTGGAGGTTGAACCGATTAAGGCACCGCGCTCTATCATTGTACGGAAAATAATAGCCCTTTCTGTTCGGGACAGCGCCCGAACTTGTTGCGCGGTTCTGAGGCTTGAATGGAGGCGCCAATGAAACACTGATTACTAAAATGCTCGGGAGGTCCCGCAGGTCTCTGCTTTAAGGAAGACCTGTTCCTAGCTCCGCAAAGAGCTGATTCAGGATTTAGATTAGCAAGAGACGCCGGCGAGCAGAGATGAACTGATTCTATGGGCTTAAGGCCTCGATACTTGTACCCTACGCGGGTGGTTAGTTAGTGTGAGACCCTATCGAGCAACTTGCGCGGCCTCCCACAATCAATGCATAAACTTTATTTGTATTTTTCTCATTTTTACAGTTTTTATCATTTTAGGTTCATTTACAATTAATTAAATAAGCTAATATCCTTTTATCAAAACACATAGGCAATGTTACATACATGTTTAGAATCTTAAGCTAAGTTTAAGAAATAGTAAATAAATAAAAGTTTAAGAAAGCTAGTCACAAATTAGAGTCTTATAAGATAGTTACAAATTAGAATCTTATAAGCTAGTTATTATTTCTATTAGAGTCTTTGGACGCTCACTACGTTCGTCGTGCACACTCTCCCGCCGTGAAGTTGCCTACTTCATCTTTGTGTGGGTAGCACGACGAGTCTCTGAACTGGTCGCCGCAACACACCGTTCGCCGTCCTCACGTCCGCCGCCCTGGTGACGCCGTCTGAGCCCGGGTAGACCGCTTCTATGATGCCGCGGACCCAGGTGTTGCGTGGCAGCGAGGGGTCGACGATGAGCACCAAGTCGCCGACTCGCACCTCCTCTCCCCTTCCGTGGGGCTCCCGCCGGTGTTGCAGCGTAGGGAGGTACTCTCGCAGCCATCGCGCCCAAAAGAGGTCGGCGAGACGCTGGCTCGTTCTCCACATCTTCTTGGATTTAAGATCGGAGTCATCAAAGTGGCCGGGGTGCGGTACTCGGGACGGGCCGCCGAGCAGGAAGTGGTTTGGTGTCAGTGCTCCCTGCGGCTCGTCGGTCGATAGATGCGTAAGTGGTCGGCTGTTCACGGTGTCCTCTACCTCTGCCAACAGCGTGATCAAGGTCTCCTCATGAGGATGTTGCTCGTTCAGGACAGCTCGAAGCGCGGTCTTGACGCTCCGCACCAGACGCTCCCAGGCTCCTCCCCAAAAGGGCGCTGCAGGAATCAGGAAGTGCCACTTGATGAAGAGATTGGCGGCGGATGACGACAGGAGTTTCTCGTCTAAGGCTCGGCGAAGCTCGGCGTCGGCCCCACGTAGGTTCGTTCCGTTGTCGCTCCAGATCTCCGTCGGCCGCCCCCGGCGGGCCATCATGCGTCGCAGCGCCATGATGCAGCTGTCGGTGGCCAGGTGGGTGGTGAGCTCCAGATGGACTGCCCTCGTAGTCAGGCATGTGAAGAGAGCCACGTAGCGTTTTTGGTGTTGTCGGCCCACAGTGATTGAGAGAGGCCCGAAAAAATCGAGGCCGGTGTAAGTAAAAGCCCTTTGATGATGGGCGAGGCGGCATGGAGGAAGATTCCCCGTCTGGGGAGAAGGTGGCTTTGCCCGTCGAATGCGGCAAGGCTGGCAGTCTCGGAGTACGCCCTTGACTGTGGGGCGTAGGCGGAGGACCCACAGGCGCTGCTGGACCTCGTTCGCGACGGTTTCGGTGCCTCCGTGGTGAAGCTCGCGGTGTACCCAGTTGATGTAGAGCCGTGTGTAGGCGTGGTTGCCGTCGGCGATAGGCGGCGTGCGTAGCTCAGGCGAGACGTCGGCTGCGTCGATGCGTGACTTGACACGCATGACCCCATCGTCGTCGGCGAAGACAGCCAGGTTTCGGATGCGACTGTCTGGCGGGAGAGCGGCGTTCTTCGCAATGCAGGCGAGCTCCTCGGGGAAGGCCTGCTGCTGCATCGCGCGCAGCCAGAGGCGCTCTGCCTCCCGCATGTCGTCCGCATCGAGCGGGACGAAACGGTCCGCGCTAGCCGCCGTAGGCGAGCGCTTCGGTGAGGGCAGCGGCCGCGCTGCCCTGGGTCGCTGCGTCCACTCCGGGTCTGCCTCGGGGTTGCGCCGCGTGCGCGCGTGCGCTGTAGTGGACCTGCGAATCAATCTAATGAACTGTATTATCCTACCCGTCGACCTAATCAATCGCAACCACGACGAGAACCTACTGGCGTCGGGTAGCGAATCAACCACTGTTGGTTTTACTTTATTAATTTGCACCTTTTCTTCCCCCGTGAGTGTAGAGGGGAGAAGCGGCTCTGTTGGCCATAAATTTTCATTTTCGTAAAGGAAGGCTGGGCCATGAAACCATCGGTGATCGTTTCCGAAACCGAAGGGCGCTTCACGTGTGGCGTCGTCCGCCACGTTGTCCCTGGAGGGCACCCAACGCCACTCGCTTACCCGTGAAGCCTCCTCGATCTCAGCGATCCGGTGAGCGACAAAAGGTTTAAATACTCGCGGCCCAGCACGCAGCCACGACAGAACCGTCTTGCTGTCCGTCCAGAAGAAGCGACGCGTCGGTCGCTCGTCATGCTCCTCCTGCACGGTGGTAGCTAGGCGGCTGCCCAGGACAGCGGCTTGAAGTTCGAGCCGCGGTATTGATATTGACTTTAATGGTGTTACCCGAGCTTTCGCGGCGGCCAGAGTGACGACGACTTCACCGCTCGCCCGTGTGACTCTCCAGTAGACGGCAGCGGCGTACGTAGTCTCGCTCGCATCGGTGAACGTATGAAGCTCTCGTTCCGCCGCTCCGTCGTACCCGGGGTAGCAGCGGGGAAGCGCGACGTCACCCAGGCCGCGCAGGTCGTCGAGCCAGCGGCGCCATCTTGCGGCCAGGTCTGACGGCAGCTGCTCATCCCAACCAACGCCCAGGCGCCAGGTGTCTTGCAGGACATGCTTCGCCTGTATTGTTATCGGCGTAGCGAGACCAAGCGGATCAAAGAGAGACATTGCTGTACGCAAAGTCTCTCTTTTAGTGGGTACCTTTTCCCCGTTGAGTACCTCAGCTGGGACTCGCGCCATGTTGAGGTTGAAGCCTAGCGTGTCCGCTTGCGGCCGCCAGACTAGACCTAGTGTTTTCTCACTCCCGCCGGTGTCCAAGTCCTTGCTCGGTTCGCGCGCGGCGGGGGCGAACTGGTCGATGGCCGCCGACTCGTTGGACGCCCACTTGCACAGCACGAAGTGACCCTTCCGGTGCACGAGGTCTACTTCGCTGGAGACCCGCTTGGCATCTTCGATGGTGCTGAAAGATTGCAAATAGTCATCCATATAGTGATTCTTTACAATAGCATCGGCCGCTTCCGGGTATTCGCGGCGATACTCTTCGGCATTTTTATTTTTTACGTATATAGCGGTAGCCGGCGATGACGTCGCGCCGAAAATGACCGATTTCATACGGTACTCCTGGGGCTTTTCATTGCGCTCATCGCCCCGCCACAGGAAGCGCAGCGCGTCCCGGTCCTCCTCCCGTATGCCTATCCTGAGGAACATGTCTTTGATGTCTGCCGTGACCGCCACGCTTCGCTGTCGGAAGCGCATGAGTACCCCGGGGAGAGACTGTAGCAAGTCGGGACCTGTTAGCAGGAGGCTGTTCAAACTCACCCCTTTCGTGGTAGCTGCCGCATCGTGGACAATTCTGGTCTTCCCCGGCTTCGCTGGGTTCCTCACAGCAAAGTGGGGCAAGTACCAGGTCCGGCCAGGCTTTGGCTTGGTTGTAGCCAACTCGGCATACCCGTCCTCTAACATGCGGCTCATTTGTTCCGTGTAGCGAGCCTTGAGAAGAGGGTCCTTGTCGAGCTTCTTCTCGACGCCTTCCAGGCGACGGACGGCGGCTTGGTAGTTGTCAGGAATCACGGCCGCGTCATTCTTCCAGAGAAGACCCACCTCGAAGCCGCCGTCCGCCCTGCGACGCGTAGTTGCATCGAGAATATTCAGGGCGCGCAGCTCCGGATCTGAGCGGGGTCGACGCGGTTCGACACCTAGTGACTCGAGGGCGAAATGCTCCTTGAGGAGCTGGTCCAGGTTGTCGTCGTTCACCGGGCGTATCTTCATCACGCGGTGCACCTCTACCAGCGCCTCGTTCGACGTCGCCGTTGTGTCGTTGCTACCGCAGGGCCCGTGGACAACCCAGCCCAGACCCGTGAGGGTGGCGACTGGTTCTTCGTGTTTACCTGAGCGGCAGGCGCTTGACACCATCAGCTCCCAGTTGTCCTGGCCAATCAGGATGGACGGGACCGCGTAGTCGTAAGGCAGCTGCTCCGCCAGGTCCTGGAGGTGGGCGTGCTTCTGCACGACCGTTCGCGCCACCGACTGACCAGAGATACCTAGGTCCTGGATCGTGCGGGCATCTATAAAATATTCTTCGTTGTGATGCTTACCTCTAATGGAGAAGGTTACCAACTGCGAGGCACTCTGGAACTTGGAGCCGGCGATCCCTTCGATGTTCAGGGTGTGTGTCGGCCCCTGTGCCCCAATCTTCCGCGCAACCTCCTCTTTGACAAGAGTTATGGTTGACCCTCCGTCTAACAGTGCGTAAACCTCGGCCGTACCTGTAGGTCCCGTTACTATGACCGGAACGACGTTGAGAAGCGTAGGCGTCCCGGTCGCGGAGCAGATGGCCCGCATCGCCTTCTCGTCGGCCGCGCCCGTTGTCTCGCCAGGCGCCCGATGGAGCAGGTGGTGGTGGAAGTGCGGACAGTCATCGAGCTCGCACTTCTTGCCCCCGCAGCGGTGACGGTGGCCTCGGTGTTCGAGGCAGCGGAAGCACAGCTTCTTCTCCCGGCACGCTTCCCAGCGCTTGTCCACGGGCAGCCTCTTGAACCCGTAGCACTCGTGGATGGTATGGCCGCCTCGCGCGCAGTACCCGCACGTCTTGCCCTCGGCTCGCTGCGGCGGACTGGCCGCGTGCACGCGCTGCGCGCGGCGCGGTTGGTCCGCGGGCCGCGACGGCGCCGGTGCTGCGGGTCGTGGCGGCGCTGTAGCCTCGGGTCGTATGTGCCGCGCCTGAAGCTTCATCTCGGTCTTCAAGAAGCGGCGAAGCTTCAGCAGGCACGGCTCGTCGTCCGGTTGTCTCGCCTCGTAGTCGAACCATCTCGTCTTGTAGAGGATAGACATCTTCTCTTCTATGGCGTGGAGCGTCTGTGGACTGACTAAGTAAGCCTCTTGCCGCAAGGCAACAATAGTGGATATCACCGAATCGACCTTGCACGCAAATGTTGGTAACTCCTTACCGTCGGTCAGGCGAGGCAGCGTCTTCAACTTCTCGAGCTCGGAGTAGACGATGCACTCCGGCCGGCCGTAGACGTCACCAAGCGCCGCGACTATCTCAATCGCCGACGCCGTGGTCTTGAGTAACCCGTCCACCAGCTCTCTGGCCGGCCCGCGCAAGCTGCGCCGGAGCCTCGCCTTGTTTTCCGCATCGTTGAAATGACGCGCCGTCGCGTCGTAGGTTTCGCGCCACGCGTACCATTCGTCATAGGCACCAGAGTAAGGCTGTAACTCAATCAAAGATTTAGAGACGCCACGCGCGGTGGGCGCCGAAATAGAGTGTGACAATTCAGTTAAACCTTGCAAAAACATTTGTTGTTGACGTTCGAACATGCCCAGTAATTCGTCAGATTTACTAGCGGTCCGCTCCGGCATATCGTACTGTTCGAAACGATCACTCGGAACATGGAACCGCGCTGCCGGCGACTCGAATTGCGCGCACGGCAGCGGGGAGTGCGGCAGCGGGGGCGCGGCTCCCCCCACCCGCGAGGGCGGGGGAGCCCCCCGGCGCGCGTCGTTGTTATGCCGCAACTGCTCTGTCACGGCCTGCCTGCTCGTTCCGGAATCCCCAAATGGATCCCAGTAGACACCCGGGTCTACGACGGGGTGTCCCTGCTCCGCGCCCTTAATCCCTAGGGACGGCCCAGGGCGTGCGTCGTCGCCATATGACGCTACATAGAGGCGCGGAGGCCGCGCACCGGGCTGAACCGGCGGCAGCGTATTATTTAAATCACACACAGTTTCACCAAAATTAACTTGAATTTCACTAACCTGTGTGTTTGTTAGCGCGAGCTGTTGTCCCGCCGCGCCGTGGCTGCTCTCTTGCACCCAGCTGGCGACACGTTGCTCCGCTGTCCGGCTGCTGCACCGTGACTGGTCGTCTTCATCGTCGCTGTCTTTATGATCGAGTCGGAGCCTCTGCAGCTCGAGGTCCTTTCGTAATAGTTCCCTCTCAAGCTCCAAAATGCGAACCCTGGCGGAGTGCTGTCGGCGCGTGCTTCGTGTGCAGCGAGACGCGGCATCTTCACTGCCCATGCGTTCCCTGGTCGATGCACGCGGACGCACTGCCTCGGCCGCCGGGTCGGGGTGAGAGGGGAATGACGCAACCGCCTCGCTTCTTGACGCTGCGTGCGGTGCGCGGAGTGGCAACGCGTCGCTGCGTCCCGACGCGTTGTGTTGAGCGCGGGGCGTGACGCCTCTGGATGACGTCATCCCGCTTGAGTCATCTCTGCTCTCCGACGACGGATGCAGGCTGCTGACCAGTGTACTTGCCGACGTGTCCCACGTGTGCGTCGATGAGGACTCGGAGGTGCGCGTGTAGCCCGGGACGGCGATCGTGCCGCCCAACGCACCCGACGGTGGCCGTTCTTGTGACGGCTGCTGTGCAGACTCCGCATGTGCCATGAAGCCCGGGGCGGCGACCGCGCCGCCCGACACACTTGGAGCCCCCGGATCACTCACCAATGCCTCTGTCGGCTGGTCCGCAGCCTGCGCTCGCGTCTTCACCATTCTGCCTTCTGCGGTATCCCGGCTCGATGGACCAATGTTCGGGACAGCGCCCGAACTTGTTGCGCGGTTCTGAGGCTTGAATGGAGGCGCCAATGAAACACTGATTACTAAAATGCTCGGGAGGTCCCGCAGGTCTCTGCTTTAAGGAAGACCTGTTCCTAGCTCCGCAAAGAGCTGATTCAGGATTTAGATTAGCAAGAGACGCCGGCGAGCAGAGATGAACTGATTCTATGGGCTTAAGGCCTCGATACTTGTACCCTACGCGGGTGGTTAGTTAGTGTGAGACCCTATCGAGCAACTTGCGCGGCCTCCCACAATCAATGCATAAACTTTATTTGTATTTTTCTCATTTTTACAGTTTTTATCATTTTAGGTTCATTTACAATTAATTAAATAAGCTAATATCCTTTTATCAAAACACATAGGCAATGTTACATACATGTTTAGAATCTTAAGCTAAGTTTAAGAAATAGTAAATAAATAAAAGTTTAAGAAAGCTAGTCACAAATTAGAGTCTTATAAGATAGTTACAAATTAGAATCTTATAAGCTAGTTATTATTTCTATTAGAGTCTTTGGACGCTCACTACGTTCGTCGTGCACACTTTCGATATTATAAATTATATTAACGAGCATGAATAAAATAATGCACGTCTACACTTTGAGATTACACGTCGCTAAATTATCGCAATTCTCGTATCAGCTTCAAACGCCCACACAACTGATTCGAAAGTCGAAACACGACCCACGCGATGGCATAAATCATAAGTAAACATTATAAATATTGTGACAATCACTAACGAACACCGAGCAATGTATTCAGCATTATGCAAACATACTGTACCTATTCGTTAAAAGAAACGTTGACTGACTGACCTATCAAGTATTACGTACAGTTCAACACAAACCGTTAAACGGACCGTCTGCAATCTGGCAAGAGCTTGTTTTTAGATACCTAGTTATTAAAAAGGATTGAAAAAAAGAACCTGAAAATTCTACTCCTTTAGGAGTAAAAATGGAGTCACGCCAGCAATATTGAGGGCTTACGCAAGTTAAAATTAAAACTTTAGACAAGTCATCATCATCATCATCATCATCTCAGCCTGCGGACGTCCACTGTTGGACATAGGCCTTCCCAAGCGCGCGCCACCACACCCTGTCCTCAGCCTTCCTCATCCAGCCGCTTCCCGCCACCCGCTTTATATCATCAGTCCAACGAGCTGGGGGTCGTCCTACACTACGCTTACTCGTACGCGGTCTCCACTCAAGGACTTTGCGGCTCCAACGGCCATCGCCCCTGCGACAAGCGTGACCTGCCCACTGCCACTTTAGCTTGCTAATGGCTCGGGCTATATCGGTGACTTTGGTTCTCCTGCGGATCTCCTCATTTCTGATTTTATCCTTCAGGGAAACTCCTAACATAGCCCTCTCCATAGCACGCTGGGCGACTTTAAATTTGTGTATCAGGCCATTTGTCAGTGTCCACGTCTCAGCGCCATAGGTGAGGACAGGCAGGACGCACTGGTTGAATACCTTTGTTTTCAGGCATTGAGGGATTGACGAAGAAAAGACCTGGCTGAGTTTCCCAAAAGCCGCCCAGCCCAGCCGTATTCTTCTGTTGGCTTCTTCATCGAAGTTGTTTCTTCCTAATTGAATGATCTGACCAAGGTAGTTGTACTGAGAAACAATTTCGATGCCAACATTATCGACTAACACCGGCCTCGAGATGACGTGTTGATTAAACATAACTTTAGTTTTGTCAACATTCATCCCGAGGCCGACCCGTCTGGAAGAACGACTAAGGCTGTTAAGCATATCCTCAAGGTCTTGGGGAGTTTCCGCCAAGATAACCACGTCGTCAGCAAACCGTAGGTGTGAGATGTATTCGCCATTGATATTAAGACCACGCCCTTTCCAGTCCAGTGTTTTGAAGAGGTCCTCTAGTGCACTGTTAAACAGCTTTGGGGATATTACATCCCCCTGTCTAACACCTCTGCGCAAATCGATAGCATTTGTGCGCTGGGACTGTACTTGGACGGTCATTGACGCGGAGTTGTAAATACATCTCAGCACCTCGATATACCGCCAATCGACCTGACACCTCTGCAGAGACTCTAGAACAGCCCAAGTTTCGATGGAGTCGAAGGCTTTCTCGTAGTCCACAAATCCAAGGCACAGTGGCAGATTATACTCTTCGGTCTTCTGTATAATCTGCCTCAAGGTGTGGATGTGGTCCACGGTGCTGTAGCCTTTTCGAAACCCGGCCTGCTCAGGAGGTTGAAACTCGTCAAGTCTTCGGGTAAGGCGATTTGTAAGGACCCTCGAAAACAACTTATAGACATGACTCAACAGTGAAATCGGCCTATAGTTCTTTAAAAGGTCTTTGTCACCCTTCTTAAAGAAAAGGATCACCACACTGTTGCTCCATGCCTTTGGCGTAGTTCCGTTCATGATGACGTCATTAAACAGCTCCCTTAGCTCTGCCAAAATCGGAGTTCCTCCCGCACGCAGGAGCTCTGATGTAATGCCGTCATCACCCGGCGCCTTGTTGTTGTTGAGTTGTTCGAGGGCTATTCGCAACTCGCCGATGTCAATCTCTGGAATGTCCTCGGTGTAGTGGCGCGTTAAAGTGGCTCGTAATTAGACAAGTAATAAAGAAAAATATTTGAAGTAAGACTTATTCTGACTACTAAAATTACGAAGCAATTTTGGTGAAACTTGAAAGTTCTCCACAATGTTAACCAAAGTCGAGTGAAACCTCCTTTCTGATAAAGATTATAATTATAATAAAGAAGTTTTTTATTTCTTGACGACATTGATGATGCCTGATGGAAAGCAATGAAGAGGTCTTGGATGGAATGCACTCTTCCCTAGAAAATAACTATTCATTCTTATCTGTAGCAGATCGAGATCAACCGAGTTTCTTGTCAGTTATTCTCGGTGAAAACCTACCTTCTGAACATGGCGGTGAAGTTTTGACTTTTCATAAGAGTCTTTATTTTGGGCCTATGTGAAAATAAAGATTTTAATTTTCATTATATTCGTGAAAAATAGTTTATGATGCATAAAAAGTAGGTAAGTTGTAAACTTAATGACGCAAATACTCTACTCATCAACATTTGCATTGTTTAGTTTTGTATCGATACTCAAAGTCATGCACTCGTGCACTACAACCCGCGCCGACGGCCGATAGGTCATTAGAAAAACTGCATTTCACGTATTTAATAACGTCGTCAATACACAACCCCATACAAGAAATCTATTAACGTCAAAACGAACGTTTTAGCAATCCATCAAGTTGAACCCTTGTAAATGAAAAACGTTTTTCGTCTTTAGGCGGTGTTAACGTTGCAATTTTTCAACAAGACTCTTTTAAAATGTTGGCTGCGTATGGATTGATCGATGCGGACGTAATGCGATTTGAGAGGCGCAGTGGGATGAGCTGAAACTTTGGTACGGATTCCTATTTGGTTAGAAAATGGAAATTATTTTCACAACTTCCCTGGCATACTTACGTAGCTAGTGGTTGTGTTATTATAGTTTTATTTATAATAAAAAAAAAGTAGTGAGAGTCGAAACACTCCGCAGAAACAAAGTTTGCAATAACAACTAAAACAAAACTCCATTTTATATTTTCATAGGTGATTTCACCCATCACTCGATAGATGGCGTTGTTTTCAGTTAGCGCTAAAGGGGTTGACATACCAAATATCTATATAAGTACGTGATTATATACGTGCCTATCCTGACAAGAAAGATAAACTTTCATTCTAGATTATCGAAGATTTTCGTCGATTTTTCGTCTAGCCGAAAAAGAAACTTTGATTCGAATAAAAAAATAGTTAATAAATAATGAAGGTGGCTTTTGCTTATTCATTACGGTCGAAATTCGACCTACGGGCGTCCACTACCTATATACCTATATACGCCCACCACAATTATACCTATATAGACAAAACCGAGAATAATTTGTACCGAGTTGCATTTCGCAATGCGGGAGGAATTCTCAGTCTAGACTCGGACGCTTAATGGGCGCAAATCATTGCGAATTGCATTCCCCGTGCTGTGGATGACACTCTAATAAGTTCGCATTGAGGTGTCAGCAATTTTACGTTCGATTTCACTTAACTCCCCATTCAAGAGCGATCCTGTTTCTAATTTGTTTTAAGATTCATCTTAAAATCAAGAGTCAAATACCTATTTATGTATCTTTCAGTTACGGTAGCTCAATCTAAAGTAAATCGAATTTAGCTGATGTACCTTTATTTCTTTTGAAAAGGTTAAGAAATTTAACATAAAGTATCACACACTACGGTCTTCTATATTTTGTATTTTAAATATTGCCTCGCTATTAATTTTAATGAATTAAAAAATAATTGATTAATATTCTTAATAATTAAATCAATTTGTATTATAAATACATTAAACACATACCTACGTTATATTATTAGTTATATTATTGATTTCAAATGTACATTTAAATAGTTTAGTTGAAAAAGTTACTTAATTTAATTTAGCGGTATAAAGTTTGTTAAAGAAAAAAGTATAATATTTAAAAACTCCTTTTATTAGCACCGAATACTAAATGATAATAACGTAATATATATTGATATTATCATTAAATATTATATAATAATACCGAATATTTAATGATAAGGAATAATAATTGCGTTATGTTAAAGAAAATTTTTGTTAGTAAACATTTTACAGTTTTTCTCATAAATAAAATCTGTTAGAGCTATTTACGAAACTTGCGAGTCATAATTTTTTGCCCGTCAATCCCCATCATGTCTTCAATAATATTTTTGGACGTTGAGATTTTGATACTCGATATAAGCTAAAGTGATTCCTGCGATCCGCCGCCGACCCGCCCAATCAATCGCTGCTTTTAATAGAATGTATTTAGAGAACTAATGGCGTTGGAAAAGACTAATAAAATACAACAGACACTCTATGAACGTAACAAGGAATAAAATAAGTATAAAATTATAAAATAAAATCTTCCCAGAAAGCACTACAAAATACCTTTGCCCTTTACACAGTTGTTGGAGTTCAGCTGCCCAGAGTTCTATACTCTGTTGAAAAGTTTTAAATGATCTTACACTTAGATGGCCGAAATGTATGTGAAAATCACAGTTAAAATTCCAATATTTTTACAAAAAAAATCATAATGAATACTTCTTATATAGATAAGAAGCTGATTTTTGTATATCAGTGTATTAAATTTGATAAAGTGGCCCGTGGCGGGAATCGAACCCGCAACCTCACACTCGAATCCGAGCGCGCACCCACTGCGCTATGGAGGTCGTCAGTAATGTATAAATTTTCTTTCAACTTCATTTATTGTTACTGTACTCGTTATACTTATATTTTTAATTATTATCTTTGTTATCTTTTTTGGTCTTATTTTAAGATTTAAAAATACCTGTATAACCATTTTTGTAACCGCTGTTTGATTACAAATAAATAAATAAATTTGAAAGATCAGATGAGAATAGATTTAAAATAAATAGTTAGGTAATATTTTTAACCGACTTCAAAAAAAGGAGGAGGTTCTCAATTTGTCGGAATCTTTTGTTTTCCCCAACCAGTAAATAGTTTTAGTTAATATCTACCAACTAGGCATTAACTAAAACCCAACTTTTATTTGATATCTAGGTTTATTTATCTTTGCTCTTTGCTACCGTTACCAAATTTAGCGTCGAATAGGTATCAGATAAGCTTGAATTGAATCACCATCAATTTGATTGAAGGCTAGTCACTGAGTCGACACTCAGAAGTACAAATTAATTATATACATCGTGTCGCTCATTTATAAACGCAAGTATTTATATTGACCTAACGAATACGTAGGTATAACCTACCTATTTGTACCTACATATTTATATTTTTAGGCTTCAATACCTCAAAAGAAAAAAATGGAACCTTTATAATATCACTTTGTTGTCCGTCTGTCTGTCTGTCAGTTTGTCTGTCACGACCCTTTATTTCAGTAAATATTAAAGATGTCGACATGAAATTCGGAATAGTTGTAGGTACCTAATGATGGCCTGCGGTTCGGTAAAATGAGTTATTCTTTGGGTTTACTTTTTCTATCGTAGTAAGGAACCTTCAGTGCGCGAGTCCGACTCGCACTTGGCCGGTTTTATTTTGAGTTGTAATTACTTCGTTTAAGTCTATAACCGACGTTCGTCAATATTTACGTACTAACAATACTAAACCCTGTGGGTTAGGTACCACATAATATTTTAGCGGATAATCGCAATCTGTATTATGTGCCTATAGGTAAACCGCTATAAACTTGATGCGATTGGCTTTAACGATACGCCAGCGCTGCCGGCGGACAGCGACAGACTTGCTGATTGGTTGAGCGACTCCCGCCCCGCGTCCCGCAGACCATCAGGAGAGTCATGTTTATAGCGGTTTAACTATAAACGTAAATTGCTTGGTGGTACGACTGTGCCGGCAGAGTTGCAATCTTAACGGCCCATTATCCCGGTTTTTAGCGACTACGCCACTTTTCAAACCAATTCAAAGTCATGAAAAAATAGTTTTTTTTCACTGTTAAAAATAAATATTAAAGATACATGCCTTATCTCTTTAATGTACTCATGAAAACACGATAAGTTAAACTTGCCTCGATCATAAAAATTTTTGAAAACAGGTCGTTTTTGTTCATTTTTCTAATGGCATTTCCAAAGCTTTAGAATAAATTTCATAAAAATTATACGTAAAGTAAGCTCATTGTATTACCTATTTATTGGAAAGACAGATTTTAAATAAAAAAATTGCTGCAAAATTTCGCCTAACAGAAGTCATAAAATGATCTAACGCATCGAATAAGCGATGTACTTCAGTGGCTCACGAGCCTCTATACGAGAAGGACCTGCGCAAGTTTTCACGACTCACGCTCCTTTCGCGCTAAAATTATTTAATTTTTTAATTATTTGTAAATAAATTCTCTTGCTACATTTAGTAATAAAATTTAAATATGGTAAGTGTTTCTTGAGTTTTTCAAAATACCTAGTCCTCAAAAGCTCCAAAGAAAATCTGATACGAACTAAGAAAATTAGGTAGGTAGAGTAAATTCCACCACGTGCAAATACCATCACGCGTAACCACAGTTTAGACCTATATACAGTCAGTAAGGGAGACGAGATTTTTTTTGTTTGGCTATACTGAGTTTCTCATGAATACATAATATAATAATATCCTCTCGACTTTATTTTGGCCATGGCGGTCAATAGAAATTTACCAACTGCGCGGGAGATATTTCTGAACTTCCAACCCCTATATTGGTTCCTACTAAATAGAAATACCTCACCTACCTACTAATTACTTTTTAGAAAAATACAAATATAATAATATTACGGAGCACAAACCCGGGGAACCCGGCCGAGACCTGCAGTCGAAGATAGTAGTTACCATAAAACCAACGAGACTCTGTAACCGATTTTGTACTATCAAAATAATAATTAAAAACGTAAGTAATAATAAAAAAAAAATTAAAAAACGTTCATCTAGTACACCCTCTGATTTGCAACCAGATTTGCAGCAACCAGGTCCAAGCTCAAGCGTCTTTTTTTACGATGAATTTTGATTGTTTTTGTAATATATTTTTTCCATAGAAAATGTGTGGCGAATATTGAAGAGACTAAAAGTTGTAAGGCAAATAGGGGGGAAGACAGCACGCGAGCCACATGTGGCCTGCGCCTCCACGCGCCCTACTAGTTAATATATAATAGCTGCTTGTGCTGATTCACTGACTGACTGACTCATTGATCACCTCTCCTGAACAATTTTGAATGAAAAAAAACTTTCCACGGATGGGGTCGTATATAAGAAAAAATTCATTCGGAGGAAAAATACGGAGAGAGCTGATGATTGAGGATGCTCGACCAAATATCATTCGAAACGTCATCCAATTGGCAGTCAGCTGAAAAAAATTTCAAAATGAGGGATTCAAAATGGCCGCCAAACGAATTTCGTCGGTATCTCAGAAAGTATAAAAGATGGAAGAACGGTTTCTTGACAAGAGGTGATCAAGACCCGAAAGTCTATTCGATGGATAGAAAAAAAATTAAAAATGGCGGAATTTGTTTGGCCACATGTGGCCCGCGCATCCACGCGACCTACTAGTACATTTATATATAGCTGGTCGTGCTGATTCATGACTCATTGATCATCACCTCTCCTGAACAATTTTGTATGAAAAAAAATTTTTTGACGTATACCTACTGTCATATACAACCCAAATGTCATTTGAAACGTCATCCAATTGGCAGTGAGCTGAAAAATGTTCAAAATTGCGGATTCGAAATGGCCAATCTCGACGAACTCAACGAATCTCGCTAATATCTCGAAGAGTATAAAAGACGGAAGAACGGTTTCTTGACAAGAAGTGATCAGGACCCAAAGGTCTATTCAAAGGACAGAAAAAAAATTCAAAATGGCGGTATTTATTTTTTTCATAAAAAATGTATGGGGAATGTTGAGACTTAAGTTTTAAGGCAAATAGGGGGGAAGACAACACGCGGGCCACATGTGGCCCGCGCCACCACGCGCCCTACTAGTCAATATATATATAGCTGCTTGTGTTGATTCACTGACTGACTGATTGATCACCTCGACAGACTTCAGAACCCTGAATCATCATCTCATTCCATATTTTTCTCTGAGAATCCTCCAAAAAACCGCATCAAAGTACTACATGTTTCACAACTTTTCAATAGTCTCTTCAATATTCGCCATACATTTTCTATGGAAAAATAAATTCCGAAATTTTTAATTTTTTTTCTATTCATCGAATAGACCTTCGAGTCCTGATCACTTCTTGTCAAGAAACCGTTATTCCATCTTTAAATACGCAACTTCCAACATATATTTCGTGAAGCGAATTATAATGTAAATAGTCCAACTGTAACAATTAACTGTGACGCAAATATTTATGATAAAGGGTCACGGAGTTCATTTGAACTGCGCGACTCACGGCGATGTTCGCTAGGTATCTAAGCGTAGGTCTGAGTGAGCGATAAATGCCTAAAGTGCTGGGATATAGTCGCCTTAAAGCTGCCACCGAAGCCTCTCCAGGCCAAAACTGAGCCGATTGACGAATTACAAATGCCTGAATGGCTCATCCCAAAAATAAAGTACTTAACGTGTAAGATGTCACTAATTGTCAGAGTTAAAAGGGGTTTAAAGGTAAACACAAAATAACAAATGTTATTACAACAAAATGTGACAATAACCATAATCCGGGAATACCTTTTGAAGTGATTCAAATAAGACGCCGTAAAAATCTAAGTGGCAATCAAACATAAAAGTTATTCTAATATGCAGTTAAATTCCAAATGGGTTTATTTTTAAGTCATAAAACCCATTTTAGTGGTCTTCTGAATCATCCAACATTATACCAATCTGGATATGATTTGTATTTAAGAAAACGCAGCAAGAGACGTTGTAAATCATTGGACATGACACTTACGATTGCTGCAGCTGCATAATCCGTCGGAAAATAGTACCCGAGCCACAATGAATATGGGAGTTTTTTAAATATTTATACTGCCAAGGAGGGTCTTATAATAAAGGTTGCATCGTAAAGTCAAGCAAATGGTGGAGTTCCCCTCACAATGGTGTTGTATGAAAATAATGTAGTAGCGCTTTCGGATGTGAAATTGATGTGCATTTTTGCGTGATTAATAAGTAATGTAAATATTTTCACTTAAGATTTTTCGATCAGTCTGTATAAATTTTTCTAATAAAGTACCAGTGAAATTTCATTAAAATCAATACAGCAGTTGTTATACATGTTAATTATATTAACCAAGCCATGTTATGGTCTGATTTTCATAATGTTTTGCTATTGAAATGGAAATGATGTGTCCACATCGTCTATCATTCATTCCAAATTGTAATCTTATTTCAGTTTTGAGAAATTCATGATATATTGGATTTGTTTCTGTTGTGTAAGTATCCAACGTAGGTATAAAAGTATACATTTTTACATACAAACATACAACTTTACATACAACTTTTATATACAACTTTGACGACGTAAATTATGCTATCGCGCTAGTATCGCATTGGTTCACTGTTAACAATTTACTTTTAAACTCAAAAAAGACAAAGTGTATTGAGTTCGCACTACCAAACGTAAAAAACCTGTCAAGTGCGAGTCGGACTCGCGCACTGAGGGTTCCGTACTACAACCGGAGGAATAAAACCATAAAAACCACTTTTCTTATCGAACCGCAAAACTAACTTTGTTTTTAGAGGTTTATTGTAAATATCAAAAAAACTACTTATTAGATCTCGTTCAAACCAATTTTCGGTGGAAGTTTGCATGGTAATGTACATTATTTATTTTTTTTAGTTCGTTAGTTAGTTTAGTTTTTTAGAAGTGTCTCTCGCGCAAGCTATTCATTTTAGAAAAAAATGATATTAGAAACCTTAGTATCATTTTTGAAGACCTATCCATAGATACCCCACACATATGGGTTTGATGAACAAAAAAAATTGAGTTTCAGTTCTAAGTATGGGGCACCCCCAAAATTTATTACTTTTTTTTAAATTTTGTGTAAAAACCTTAATGCGGTTCATAGAATACATCTACTTACCAAGTTTCAACAGCATAGCTCTTATAGTTTCGGAAAAAAGTGGCTGTGACATACGGACGGACAGACGGACAGACGGACAGACGGACAGACGGACAGACGGACAGACAGACATGACGAATTTATAAGGGTTCCGTTTTTTGCCATTCGGCTACGGAACCCTAAAAACGTAGCTACCAACAAAAAGGTGATTGTGAATGGTGAAACACTAAAAATGGAAAACTCTACAGTATTTCTGGGGGTAACCTTAGACGATAAACTACAATAGGGCGCTCATATTGAGACTCTGGCAGGTAAACTTAGTTCAGCTGCCTATGCTGTAAGAAAAATTAGGCAGTTAACAGACATTGATACAGCCAAGCTTGTCTATTATGCCTATTTCCACAGTGTTATGTCTTATGGTATTATATTATGGGGCAAAGCTGCTGATATTCAAACTATATTTGTATTGCAAAAGAGAGCAATTAGATCTATATACAAAATGAAGCCACGCGAATCTCTTCGCCAAAAATTTAAAGAAATAGGTGTTCTTACAGTGGCATCTCAATCTATATATATAAAAGAATGAGGCATTTTGGTGATTTTGGTTGTTCCAAGGATTCCGCCAAAACTATAGGTCGTAGAGATCTGAAATTTGGTACCTAGGTAGATATTAGGTCATGAATTCGTACTAAGACGGGGATTCCAGAAATTCAAATTGTAAGGGGTAAAAACCGTTGGTTTTTTGGATTTCCCCATACAAAAGTGAAATTTTTTTCGTTGTTCCAGGAATTCCCGAAAAGCTACAAGTCGTAGGGATCTGAAATTTGGTACCTAGGTAGATATTAGGTCATGAATTCGTACTAAGACGGGGATTCCAGAAATTCAAATTGTAAGGGGTAAAAACCGTTGGTTTTTTGGATTTCCCCATACAAAAGTAAAATTTTTTTCGTTGTTCCAGGAATTCCCGAAAAGCTACAAGTCGTAGAGATCTGAAATTTGGTACCTAGGTTGATATTAGGTCATGAATTCGTACTAAGACGGGGATTTCAGAAATTCAAATTGTAAGGGGTAAAAACCGTTGGTTTTTTGGATTTCCCCATACAAAAGTGAAATATTTTTCGTTGTTCCAGGAATTCCCGAAAAGCTACAAGTCGTAGGGATCTGAAAATTGGTAACTAAGTAGATATTAGGTCATGAATTCGTACTAAGACGGGGATTCCAGAAATTCAAATTTTAAGGGGAAAAAACCGTTGGTTTTAGGGATTTCTCCATACAAAAGTTTAATTTTTTTCGTTGTTCCAGGGATTCCCGAAAAACTAAAAGTCGTAGAGATCTGAAATTTGGTACCTAGGTTGATATTAGGTCAAGAATTCGTACTAAGACGGGGATTCCAGAAATTCAAATTTTAAGGGGTAAAAACCGTTGGTTTTATGGATTTCTCCATACAAAAGTGAAATTTATTTCGTTGTTCCAGGGATTCCCGGAAAACTACAAATCGTAGAGATCTCAAATTTGGTACCTAGGTTGATATTAGGTCATGAATTCGTACTAAGACGGGGATTCCAGAAATTCAAATTGGAAGGGATAAAAATCCTACTTTTAAGGGATTTTCCCATACAAAAGTGTAATTTTTGCGTTGTTCCAGGGATTCCAGTGAAATTAAAAGTCGTAGAGATCTGAAATTTGGTACCTAGGTTGGTATTAGGTATATCATGAATTCGTATTCAGAAAGGGATTTTCGAGATTCAAATTTTGAGGAGGAAAAATTTTGAATTTTTTGGCCGCCATTTTGAACTTTTTTGTTACTGGGCCGATTGCTTTGAAAATCGATATTTGACTATGGCAGAAAGCATAGAGACGGAATTTGTGGTCAAAATTTAAAAAAGTGGCCGCCATTTTGAACTTTTTTGTTACTGGGCCGATTGCTTTGAAAATCGATATTTGACTATGGCAGCAAGCATAGAGAAGGAATTTGTGGTCAATATTTAAAAAAGTGGCCGCCATTTTGAACTTTTTTGTTACTGGGCAGATTGCTTTGAAAATCGATATTTGACTATGGCAGCAAGCATAGAGAAGGAATTTGTGGTCAAAATTTAAAAAGTGGCCGCCATTTTGAACTTTTTTGCTACTGGGCCGATTGCTTTGAAAATCGATATTTGACTATGGCAGCAAGCATAGAGAAGGAATTTGTGGTCAAAATTTAAAAAAGTGGCCGCCATTTTGAACTTTTTTGTTACTGGGCCGATTGCTTTGAAAATCGATATTTTACAGTGGCAGCAAGCATAGAGAAAGAGTTTGTGGTCAAAATTTAAAAAATAGGCCGCCATTTTGAACTTTTTTGTTACTGAGCCGATTGCTTTGAAAATCGATATTTTACAGTGGCAGCAAGCATAGAGAAAGAGTTTGTGGTCAAAATTTAAAAAATAGGCCGCCATTTTGAACTTTTTTGTTACTGGGCCGATTGCTTTGAAAATCGATATTTGACTATGGCAGCAAGCATAGAGAAGGAATTTGTGGTCAAAATTTAAAACAGTGGCCGCCATTTTGAACTTTTTTGTTACTGGGCCGATTGCTTTGAAAATCGATATTTGACTATGGCAGCAAGCATAGAGAAGGAATTTGTGGTCAAAATTTAAAAAAAGTGGCCGCCTTTCTGAACTTTTTTGTTACTGGGCCGATTGCTTTGAAAATGGATATTTGACTATGGCAGCAAGCATAGAGAAGGAATTTGTGGTCAAAATTTAAAAAAGTGGCCGCCATTTTGAACTTTTTTGTTACTGGGCAGATTGCTTTGAAAATCGATATTTGACTATGGCAGCAAGCATAGAGAAGGAATTTGTGGTCAAAATTTAAAAAAGTGGCCGCCATTTTGAACTTTTTTGTTACTGGGCCGATTGCTTTGAAAATCGATATTTGACTATGGCAGCAAGCATAGAGAAGGAATTTGTGGTCAAAATTTAAAAAAGTGGCCGCCATTTTGAACTTTTTTGTTACTGGGCCGATTGCTTTGAAAATCGATATTTGACTATGGCAGCAAGCATAGAGAAGGAATTTGTGGTCAAAATTTAAAAAAGTGGCCGCCATTTTGAACTTTTTTGTTACTGGGCAGATTGCTTTTAAAATCGATATTTGACTTTGGCAGCAAGCATAGAGAAGGAATTTGTGGTCAAAATTTAAAAAAAAGTGGCCGCCATTTTGAAATTTTTTGTTACTGGGCCGATTGCTTTGAAAATCGATATTTGACTATGGCAGCAAGCATAGAGAAGGAATTTGTGGTCAAAATTTAAAAAAGTGGCCGCCATTTTGAACTTTTTTGTTACTGGGCCGATTGCTTTGAAAATCGATATTTGACTATGGCAGCAAGCATAGAGAAGGAATTTGTGGTCAAAATTTAAAAAAGGTGGCCGCCATTTTGAACTTTTTTGTTACTGGGCCGATTGCTTTGAAAATCGATATTTGACTATGGCAGCAAGCATAGAGAAGGAATTTGTGGTCAAAATTTAAAAAAGGTGGCCGCCATTTTGAACTTTTTTGTTACTGGGCCGATTGCTTTGAAAATCGACGTCTGACTATGGCAGCAAGCATAGAGAAGGAATTTGTAGTCAAAATTAAAAAATGATGAACTTTTTGGCCATCATTTTGAACTTTTTTGTTACTGGGCCGATTGCTTTGAAAATCGATATTTGACAATGGCAGCAAGCATAGAGAAAGAATTTGTAGTCAACATTTTAAAAAGTGGCCGCCATTTTGAACTTTTTTGATACTGGGCCGATTGTTTTCAAAATTGATATCTGATTATCGCAGCGAGCATAGAAAAGGAATTTTTGGTAAAAATTTAAAAGAATTGGCCACAATTTTGTACTTATATGTCTTACCATGGTAGCAAGCAACCACGGCCGGATGTATGAACGGACGGTGGAGTCTTAGTAAGAGCTTTTACCCTTTGGGTACGGAACCCTAAAAATGGCCACCATATTTAACTTTTTTGTGACGATCGAATTTTTCAAAATCAATATGTGACTATTACCAGGAAGCAAGAGAAAATTTTGTGGGCAAAATGGTGTGTAGTGCAGGAATTTTGGAAATTAAACCACCATAGTAAAGCATAACTCAGAAGTTAACGTGAGCGAAGCCGCGGGCGTTTGCTAGTATATTTATAATTGCTTACTCTTTGTACGTCAAAACATTAATAATTATAAGCAACGTATAGATGTAAGTAACCGTCCAATTAGAAATGGCGGACACAAGTTAGTTGTAGTACCACACCGTTTACGTAAAGTACAGAAGTCCTTTGTGGGGTTGAGTGTACGCTTCTACAATATGATCCCGAAGTCTGTTTTGGACTTACCTTTACACAGGTTTAAAGTCACTGTCAAAAAATATCTAATAAGTCGGGGTTACTATACTATTGAAGAATTTTTCAATGACAAGAATTGTTGGAATGATAGGGATATATTTCCATCTCTTCACGAGATATCTTAAAAATTATGTATTAATTATTGATATTATTTAAGAAATTGTATATAATGACATTTTTTTTTGAAAAGAGCAAGTGCCGAGTTTCTTGCCAGTTCTTCTCGGTGCAAACCTGCTTTCCGAACCTGGCGGTAGAGTTTTGACTTTTCATAAGAGCCTATTAATTGGGCCTATGTGAAAATAAAGATTTTTCATTTTCATTTTTCATTTTTTCACATAGTAAATACGTATACTTGTACACATAGAGAGATCGAATTGAATTTTCTTAATTCACCCTAAAAACAGACATTCATAATTTCTTAAATCCAGAAACGAACTTAACTAGACAGTAGATGTAATATCATTCTATTTCATTCGACTTCGCAGTAACCTAAATATAACGGTTGTAATCGATAGCCTCGGTAAATGCGAGGAAAACAGACAAACATACCAGTCTATATGACACAAGTAATTTGTTTTGTTTTCCCGAAACTCTCCATATACATCAATCGAACAAAGACTTACTGATTGAATCGTAACACAATACTTGAGGCAGTGGGCCTGAACGATTTCCCGAAACGTGTTTTTATTTTACCTTTATTCTTGAACTGGGTTTCTCTTGAAGCTTCATCTACGTTAACACTGGTTTTATAGAAATACCGCAGCAGCCATGGATTTGCTGGGATAAGAATGGTCTAGTTATACTGTGACACTACCTAAGTTGCCTTTATTTGGAGCTTCAATCTAATCGTAGTTTAAACTCTAGTGTAATGCGGAGTAACAATCATTCCATATATATAAACTTTCAAATTCATTAGGGTAATAGGATTATTACAAATATTGAGCTTTGAGGATTGTATATCACTGTGGGCTAGAAAAAGGTAATAATCCTAAACAGAGATACATTTAACGATTGCTTTGAGTATTTCTCTGTAATCAAATCAGAAATGAAAAGATCTTCACGAAACGCACGACAAGAGATAGGTTGTCTAAAGTGCGGACTTTGAGATTGGAGTAGGTACCAGTTAAATCGCCACAAAGTCGTAATTCAGCTTTCATATTTTCCTTACAGTAGTAATAAATTAACATAAAGCTAATTTATCCTAAACGAGTGTTCCGCACGCGGATTCAGCTATGCCAATAAGTATAACGATAAAACTCAAGTCGGTGCGAGGCGGCAATTTGCTAAGAACACCCCGCGTCTGTCTTGCGAGTTGAACGAATCGCTTAGCGAAAACATTAGCCACGGCTCAAAGGCTTTTCAAAGCAAATTGCACGTGAAATTCGACAGGCAATGCTCTCATATCGGTGATCCGCCTTGTTCCAAACTTAGATTATATCGCGAATAAGGTTAACAAGACCGCGAATCTAAAGTTTTAATTTAATCCGCTTTTATCTTCTTTGTTTATTTTAAAATTTTAAAGTTTGGATCATTTTCAAAGATTTTTTTACATCGGTTTTTAAACTTAACTGCAAAGCTAGGACGAGTGCGTAGAGATATTATGTCTCTCTACTTTTGTGGCTCTCTTTTTTCTTTCTGATCCATTTTAATAGACTGAGAAATGAGAGCGACAAAAGTAGAGAGACTATTATACAGATTATTACTCGATCATGTTTACAATACCATTGATCACTAATCTTTTTAAATCAAATGGAAAATCTGGGGTGTTCTCAATCATATTAATTTATCAAATCGTGGCACTCTTATAAGTTATAGTACTTCACTCCGTAACTCATACAAACATATTACCTATATGGTACTATCTTATTCGAGATAATATCTATAAATATTATTGTAGAATGTATTAAAGTAGACCGGTAGGCGCACCTACCTATGCTTTCCTATCATATCATACAAATGTTTACTTTGATACTTAGTATAAGTACTTTTATAGGTGTTGACCCTATGTCGAGTGGGTATACAACGTCAACCGTATATCGTGTTCTATTGTATCCAATGTGAATGTAAATAAATAGATTTTCACTGTCATAATGAGTGCGTTTATTCAATAATTTTTTTCAATTATTTGTATAATAAACCATCTCCACCATAGTATAGGTCACCATTAGCTTTGTAAGCTTGTACTACTTCAGTATTATTAAAATCTTTCACTGTTCTTATTTCTACTTATTATTTTCTTCTTTAAAATATTTATAGTAAGGAAAATAAATCTTAATTGATAAAATGTACTATTTTAATTGGATAACCTATATACCTACATTACTATCATTACATACAGCCTGAATTGTAAATTTAAATTACCTGGTTCTATACTTAATTCTAGTAAAACAAATATTGTATCATGCATGTTTAATTTTGTATTCTTGTCGATTACGTCTAAATAAAGCATTATACCTATTACCTACTAAAACATTTACACTAATTTATACATCATGATTTGATTACTATGCATCAACGGACATAATCTCTACTAATCCGGTATAGTATTTGATGGTAGACCGAAAGATATTATAAAAATTATATACGAGCTATACGAGCATGATAATATTTGATCTATAATGTTATTTGACCAATGTCTGCTTAGTAAGTATCCTAATCTATTATTATTTCAAAACGTATCATTACGAGTTGTTAATTTAAATGAATGAACATTATACAGGAAATTGGTTTAATCTTTTTCTACGGGATTCTGAAAATTCTATATTTGGATTTTGGATGCTAGTTTAGTGACGGTATAGTATGACCGACGAGAGATTTCTTTCTCGACACTTCAGAAAACAGGACAGTTTAAACAGTTTAAATCCTCATAATATTGCTATTGTAAAACTTAGTAAGTAACATTATTTAATTGGTACCAATATAAGTAATGAAGCAGAGTATTCAAACGACTTTTTACGCTCGTTTTTTTATTGTTGTATTAAAAGTTCATATTATATTAAAACATAATTGCAATCCTGACACAAAGCTATTCGCAGCTTTGTGTCAGGATTGCAATAATGTCTTATCTGAATATTACCCGCGTCAATTCAAACTATTTATGTATATGCTTTTACTAATTTATGAAGTCAGTAGCTTAATCTATATAAACACATTATAAAACAACGAACTTACTTATACATAAATGAATGAATAACAATATGAATTATATGAATGGACATTCAATTGTGTCAAGTTAAGGAAGCTTATATACAAATAGCATTACCGTGAAGATGTTAGAGTCAAAATACGCAATGTGTACAATCCGACCATAAAGATTTGTGCATTATCTAAGCAAACTTATTACCACCTTCCGCATAAAAACACAATGAATCCTGATTTTCTGGCTAGTTGAACAAATATCTATTTCAACTTGCTTGGGCTAGAAAAAATGGGCAGATGTTGACATCGGACGAGTGTTCGAACAAACGGAGGCGGCCAGCCTTTTGTTAAGCAAACTACCTTTGGAGATATTCCTCGAATCACGAAATGCTTAGTTATTTGTTAAACTCCTATTAAGTTCTGTCACTTCAGGACTGATGCGAAAACTTGTAATGCTAGTTGGATGTAGAAAACGAAACTTTAAGCTCTTGAAATAATGCCGTATGTGGATGCATGGTAGGGTTTGTTTCCTTCTAATTGTCCAAGGCAATGGAGCTGTTTGCTGTTGAATGAGTCGTCGATAAATTAAATTCGTTTCCGCCGTGTGATTTCTAAGGATGTCTCAATTTGTTTTCTGTTACGGACAAAGCGTCGTGTCTCTTTCGTCTTTTTGTCAGCCATTAGATTTAAATGACGCGTGCTAATTTTTTAAACATGTGAATCTATTTACACTTAAATCAATGTTTAGAAGATGCAGACATTAAAAAAACCATGAAAATATTTTTTTATATGTTTTTTTCATTAAACTTACCTTTACGCAATATCGGGTCAATCTGTAATATATTATTGTATGTGTTTGTAAATTATGTAAAGCTTTATAAACATAAAGCTGTCGAGTTATCTTCTGAAGATGCTACGCAGAAACGTACGTGAAGAAAACTTTTTAGAAGATTTCAGATACATGTATTTCAAAATGTGCGTGCATAAAACTAGTGTATACGCAATTACATGCAAGTATCTTTTATTATTTTATAATCCCATATATATTCCCACATTCTCATAGTTAAGAGAATGCCGCACTCAAACATAACTTTAGAGATATCAAGCCGCAAGACTAACGCCTTTACGTGCTCTACGATGCACGATAGAGAACTGCCGTAGTACTAGTAGTCCGCGCCGCAAGCTGTACCAAGAAATAAACTTTAACTGGAACATTAAGGCCATAAATACGGGACGTTGCAATATCTGTCCGTTCGCATACGGAGTGCACAACATTTGCATGCGAGGCAACGTAGGAACGGCCTCTGTAGGAATTTAATAAAAATATCTCAGCTTACTCGTGTTTATAAAACAAATATACGATGTGAATACGGTCTTTAGAGCGTGTACGCGCAATATATGGTTATAATATGTGTAAACATCCCACGCGAGACGATTATTATCTGGCGGCACAACAAAAAGTTTCGTGTTGCTTTAGGTCGCCTCAACCTCTTGCAATAGACAACTCCCCAACTCTGGACGTGGATCTTTATTCAGATTTTTTTAGGGTATGGTCATAACTCATTTCATTAGCCAAAAGCCTTTTTTAAGCTTCATTCTCCTTCTACTAGGCGGAATACATATTCTAAAGATTTTCTTACGATGTTTACCTTCACCGCAAGCTCATATTTATTTGTAAATTCAGAGCCATCCGAGTTATCGTGGGCCCCCGAATAAGAATCTGTGGTGTTAACCACTCGGTTATCATACTGTGCTTCTCTGGTTTATAAAGAAAGAAGAAGAACAAAATTGATTTAATTCTAACGAACACACACGCTCGCAAACTCTATCCGCAAATCAATTCTGTTGCCAGATTTTTGCAAAATATTAAATTTTCACCCATGAGAAAAAGCTTTAGTGAATTTAATTTCTCTCAGAACGAAGTCCGGTTTAAATAAAACAAAATTCGCGTGGACAAAGTCTCTTTCAAAACCTAGTACGAGAAAATTCTCCGTATCAGCAAATTTTTAAATTCTTGTAAGAAACGCATCCCGCATGAGGATTCCCAAGAGAAAAGGACTCTGCAATATAATTGTGATCGCATGACGCTGCGATTTACACAGACGAGGATCTTTCTGGAGCAATGGCGCGAATACCGGTTGAGCCATTTTCTAAATTGGTATAGGTATAGAATGGATGATATGATGAAAAGTACACGTATTATTTACTAAGGAAATTGTGATATAGCACAAAGAGCATGTTGTACACATACAAATACTATACAAAAACATCTACATATTACTTCGCTTGTGATCATTACATTATCGGATGTTACACTTAACGTTAACGGAATTTTCATCTGTGTAATTTGGAATCGTTATTTATTTTGCCTGAATATGGTAAATGCATATTGCAAATACACACAAATGTTATCAATAAAATCATAATAGTATGAAACCAAACTTTTTCCTTTGTAGGTAATCCATTTGGATTAAACCCCTACAATGGAAGAGCATTCCCAGTGTTTAATATGACGGTAATAAACTAATATACTCCCGTGAGTCCAGTCGTGCCCGCATTAGCATACAACTTTATTAGTTCGCCGCCTCTGGACTAGAGCTGAGTGATGAATGAGAGATATCTCTCAAATTAGCATTCATAAGCCAACACAGACGACATAAATAATATCAGATGTTTGTTTCTAATATTGCGTGTCGCAGTTGCTATCTTGGCGACTGGAAGATAATAAATGGAAACTTCTATGGGCCTAAAATTTTCTGCAGGATTCCTTGATGCCTCCTACTCGTGAAGGTTTGGTTCTAATAATTTATGAGTTCATAAATAGAAGAAACATGAAAAAAGACAAAATATTAAACGCAATAGGTATAGAATGAACTTTTTTAAAGCCACAGTATAGGAAAGTTAGAACCCTTGTGTTAAATAGTTCACCAGCCACCGAAAGATCATATTCTTTCTTTGAAATATCTAATTTATTAGAAATCTATAGTGTGACGTGCTTTGTTTCAGTTTCTTTACTCAAGGTCCCTTATCACGATAAGGATTTTCTCAAACCTCTCCGAATACGTAACTAGGGAACGTTGTCTATTAAACTACTCTGTATTCGAGTCGACTAGTTGTCATGTTACTTTGAGAATATTGCTATAGTTTGTGGCCGCAAGTATAGCGCCTGGAGACGATAGACGTACTCTCTGTGTGCCAGCTACTCTGTATTATGTTCAGACACCAGAGTTTCCTCATTACCCGTATTATTATATTTCGTAGTTACTCTGGATAATATTAGGGGACTAGTAGTTATTAAAGAAGTCTGAACATTAAAGGCCTAGAGTATAATATTATCCCACCAAAAACATAAATGTAAAAAAAGGAGAGCCAAGTTCAATACAAAAATTATGCTTGGCTGTCGGCTTCGCCGCAAAAAGAATGGAGATCAAAATGAGTGCCAAGTTCTATGTAAAATCGAAGTTTGTATTTATAGGAACAAAAAAATAATATGAACAATTATTAAACTCTATTTCTTGGCTTTATTGGATACCTATAACAATTGCTGTTATTCAAAAATGTGAGATCTTAAAATAGGTTAGATTTGACTTGGCCAGTTTTCATTACATCAGTCATTTTATAAAGTTATACATTTTAATTCCGATAAAAACTCGCCAAGTCAAATCTAACCTATTTTAAGATCTCACATTTTTGAATAACAGCAATTGTTATAGGTATCCAATAAAGCCAAGAAATAGAGTTTAATAATTGTTCATATTATTTTTTTGTTCCTATAAATACAAACTTCGATTTTACATAGAACTTGGCACTCATTTTGATCTCCATTCTTTTTGCGGCGAAGCCGACAGCCAAGCATAATTTTTGTATTGAACTTGGCTCTCCTTTTTTTACATTTATGTTTTTGGTGGGATATCATTACTTTTTGTAAAGAAAACTAGGCAGGTATTGAGTTTAAAGCTTTTTCTTGCGTTTCCGCTGCGTGATTTTCTTTTTTATACTATTTTTTACACTCTCTTGAATGTTAGAGATAATAGTGCGCATTGTCCATTCATTATCTGCTACCTTTTTAGTAAGCTTCCTGTTTATGCTTAAATTAGCTAAGTCCGGGCGATATAGGGATCTCAGGCGGTTATATTCTATTATAGAACTATCTTGCGCCTTAATTTGACTATAGGGTCTAGATTAATAAGGTGTACTCCGTCTAGGGTTTTAACCCTGGAGAGCGCAACGTAGGCCTGTCCTCTGCTAAATATCGAAGTGCCTATGTCCAGAAGAGCGCTGTCCAGACTAAGTCCTTGTGATTTGTGGATGGTAGTAGCGTAAGCCAAGCAAATATTGAACTGTTCCCGGTGAACATATACATTATTTGATATCTGAAACTTAGTCTTGACACGTTCTAGTTCATAAGTTAAATTATTAAATTTGATAATAATTCTACGTGCACTATTGTTTCTATCGACATCCCAGTTTATTTTCTCTATGACTACAATAGAGCCGTTCACTAGCCCTTTACTAACATTAACAACTAACGAGCTGGATTCCAAATTTCATCCTTCTAGGTCATCTGGAAGTAGGTTAGGTTTAGGTATTATATGTCAGTTTGTATGGGGACACCCCTTATTTTTTGACTTTTTTTTATTTTTTGATTTTTCCTACGTTTACACACAATTAACGAGCTGGATTCCAAATTTCATCCTTCTAGGTCATCTGGAAGTAGGTTAGGTTTAGGTACTATATGTCAGTTTGTATGGGGGACATCCCTTATTTTTTGACTTTTTTTATTTTTTGATTTTTTCCTACGTTTACACACAATTAACGAGCTGGATTCCAAATTTCATCCTTCTAGATCATCTGGAAGTAGGTTAGGTTTAGGTACTATTTTTTTTTTTAGATTTTTTCCTACGCTTACACGCAGTTACCGAGCTGGATTCCAAATTTCATCCTTCTAGGTCATCTGGAAGTAGGTTAGGTTTTTGTACTATATGTTAGTTTGTATGGGGACACCCCTTATTTTTTGACTTTTTTTTATTTTCTTATTTTTTCCTACGCTTACACATAGCAACCGAGCTGGATTCCAAATTTCATCCTTCTAGGTCATCTGGAAGTAGGTTAGGTTTTTGTACTTATATGTTAGTTTGTATGGGGACACCCCTTATTTTTTGACTTTTTTTTATTTTCTGATTTTTTCCTACGCTCACACACAATAACCAAGCTGGATTTCAAATTTCATCTTTCTAGGTCATCTGGAAGTATAGGTTAGATTTAGGTACTATATTTCAGTTTGTATGGGAACACCCCTTATTTTTTGACTTTTCTTTATTTTTTGATTTTTTCCTACGATTACACACAGTTACCCAGCTGGATTCCAAATTTCATCTTTCTAGGTCATCTGGAAGTAGGTTAGGTTTTTGTACTATATGTTAGTTTGTATGGGGACACCCCTTATTTTTTGACTTTTTTTTATTTTCTGATTTTTTCCTACGCTTACACATAGCAACCGAGCTGGATTCCAAATTTCATCCTTCTAGGTCATCTGGAAGTAGGTTAGGTTTTTGTACTTATATGTTAGTTTGTATGGGGACACCCCTTATTTTTTGACTTTTTTTTATTTTCTGATTTTTTCCTACGCTCACACACAATAACCAAGCTGGATTTCAAATTTCATCTTTCTAGGTCATCTGGAAGTATAGGTTAGATTTAGGTACTATATTTCAGTTTGTATGGGAACACCCCTTATTTTTTGACTTTTCTTTATTTTTTGATTTTTTCCTACGCTTACACACAGTCACCGAGCTGGATTCCAAATTTCATCCTTCTAGGTCATCTGGAAGTAGGTTAGGTTTTTGTACTATATGTCAGTCAGTATGAATTTTAACGACTTTTTGACCTTCATATCTTTATAACCGTTTGAGCTAGCTTCATGAAATTTGGGCTTCTATATGTCCTTATGGATATAATTAAACACACGTAGTTTTATGTGTTTACGTTAAAGAGGTTTTGAGTTATAGAAGGGTCAAAAGTGGCACCAAGTGGTTCGTGTAATATTACACTCGGCGCTGGCTAGCCAGTTCTTTTTTTTTGAACTTGTCTTGACACGCTGCCGCGTGTCTAGATAGTAGTAGGTAATTAGCTTTTCTGGCTTCTGCATCATCATTTCGCTACTTGATACAGATCATGGTACGGAACCCTTGGTGGGTACGGAGTCCGATTCACACTTGGTCAATAATAAGCCAACCTCTCCGTCACCAGTGGCCTGATTCTGTTTCGTTAGTTAGCAACTCGCACTGGGTTATTAACTAAGAAAATGGAGGCAAAAATCCTATTTTTGCACATGGTACCAGCTTAGGTTGGTATGGTATCATGTCAATTGTCAACATACCATGCATGTTGCTAACTTGTGCAGAAATAATACAAAAATGGGATTTTTTCCACCGTTTTCTTAGTTAATAACCCAGCGGGAGCTGCTAACTAACGATACAGAATCAGCCCACAGCTGAGTCTATTACCCGCGGGTAAAATCTCGGAGATTTTTTTTGCTGAATTGTATTAAAATGGTTAAATTATGAACTTATAACAGCCGGTCTCATTAGACTGGATTATCCGTCTAGTTTGTGGCAAGTTTTCAGCTTTCTTGGAAAGGCAGCCTTATGGTAGTATAAGGCTGCCAGTCCACCAGAGCAGAGCGAGGCAGTGGAGCCGAGACAAAACGGACTAATGCGGAGCGGAGTTGCGTACTGTGTCTGTCCACTGGAGTGGCGCGAGGCTGATTTTGTGCAATCCTATTGGTTAATATTTCTCCGTTCGGCTCCGCTGCCTCGGTGTGCTCCTGTGGAATAGCAGCCTAACAAGAACACCAAATAAAAATATGCCGTATCTGGGGTAGATAAATAACCGATTGACCATTTAACGTATAAATCGCTATCTGAAATGCAACTTTAATGCAGCCTGTATCTGCGGTCGCCGCAGTTTTCAATTTAAACCGTTTAATATTAAAAGCCATTTTATTTCACGCACGCAGTGTATAGTGTATACAAAGTATGAAGCTCGCGCACGTTGTCGCTTCGAATAGTTTATTTTTCAAAAGTGCAATTTTCAGTTGAATAGCATGCAGCTCGCTTCGAAATTAACAAAGGCAAAGTCCGCAGTGCATTTAAAAGTTCCATGGCGAACGTTTCTATTTATTTCCACGCAATTTCCGCGATCAGGAGTTTTATTAAAAAGACGCATTGAAAAGTTTTATTTGAACCGGTCGTGGGGTGGTGATTTACCTACCTACTCTATACAAAACTTTGATGCACTTCATGATGAGATTTTACATACAAATATGTATAGCGCAAATATTGACGCATACATGAAAAAGGCGGTTGGTAAGTACGTACTTTCAAAATGCAACTATGTTATTTGCTTGCTTTACCCTAGTATAAATCTAATGTACAGTTCTATGTAACGTTCTTCAGAATAAATTACCCTATTACCTCCATTTTTTCAATTGCTTCATTGTAAACCAGGTTAGAAATAATGACATCCATTGAAAATAAAATTCCTATCCGACAAGGAAATCGAAAGTTCCAAGCGTTTGAATTTTTCTTCTGTCCCTTTGTCGCAAAACGAGTTACTACGGCATGCATGATATTGACGGACGTCAATATCCGATATCGCTATCTCTGTCTCTAATCAGGATAATTAATATTGTTAATAAATTTTTTGTTATTTTTTTGATTTCTTTTTCAATATTTTTTCTAAAATGACGTTAATACATAAACATTTTGATTTGAGTAAAATACCCTATTCAGAGAACTTCTTAAGTATAGGATGAACAATATTTATATTAATTATTAATCTCACTTTTATCTGCTAGGGGAAACATACAAATAATGCTGTAAAAAAGAATAACTTAATTATGTAAGTACTAGCAGATATCCGCGGCTTCGCCCGCGTAAATTTTAGTTTTTCCTATTCTCACGGGAACCATCGATTTTTCCGGCATAAAAGTAACCTTTGTGTTAATTTAGAGCGAAATCTATCTCCATTTTAACTTTCAGCCAAAAAAAAATATTCACGTGGGAGAAATAACCATTGATTTTCCCGGGATAATTTCCTTCTCTATTCTAATTTTCAGCCAAATCAGTTCAGCAATTACGGCGTGTAGGAATATTTTTCCCGCGTGGATATCTGTTTTTCACTGTACCCGAAGGGACCATAAATTTTTCCGGGATAAAAAGTAGCCTTAGTATTAATCCAGGATATAATCTAACTCTATTCCAAATCAGTTCAGTAATTACGGCATGAAGGCATATTATCTATCACTATTATCATGGAAACCATGAAATTTTCCTCGATGAAAAGTAGCTTAAGTATTAATCCAGGATAAAATCTATCTCCTCTCCGAATTTCAGTCATATCAGTTCAGTAAGTGCAACGTAAAGTAGTATTTTTCCCGCGAAAACCATGGATTTTTCCGGAATGAAAAGTAGCCTTTTTATTAGCCCAGGATATCATCTATCTCCCATTCCAAATTTCAGCCAAATCCGGCTTGACCTTGCGGCGTGAAGATTTTTTTCCACGTGAATTTCGGTTTCAAACTAATCCCACGGGAACCATGGATTTTCCCGAGATGAAAAGTAGCTTATGTGTTAACCCATAATGCAATTTAGCGCCATTCCAAATTTCAGCCAAATCAGTCTTGTACTTCCGGCATGAAGATTTTTTTCCGCGTGAATTTCAATTTTCAACTAATCCCAAGGGAACCATGTATTTTCCCGGAATGAAAAGTAGCTTATGTATTAATCCAAGATGCAATTTATCTCCATTCCAAATTTGAGCCAAATCGGATCAGTAGTTGCGGCGTGAAGGAGTATTGAAGCTTGTTAAATACGAACTTTGGAGCCCCGTTTCACCCCTTTAGCGGGGGAATTTTGAAAAATCCTTTCTAAATGCACCCCTAAACCTCATAAGGAACCTGTGTGCCAAATTTGAAGTCTCTAGACCCAGCGGTTTGGGCTGTGCGTTGATATATCAGTGAGTGAGTGAGTCAGTATCTACTTTGATATACCATGAAATTTTCCAGCATGAAAAGTAGCTTATGTATTAATCCAGGATAAAATCTATCTCCTTTCGAAATTTCAGTCATATCCGGTCAGTAAGTGCAGCGTAAAGTAGTATTTTTCGCGCGTGAATATCAATTTTTCAGTTTTCCCGCGAAAACCATGGATTTTTCCGGCATGAAAAGTAGCTTTTTTATTAGCCCAGGGCATCATCTATCTCCATTCCGAATTTCAGCCAAATCCGTCTTGTACTTGCGGCGTGAAGATTTTTTTCCGCGTGAATTTCGGTTTTTAACTAATCCCACGGGAACCATGGATTTTCCCGGGATGAAAAGTAGCTTATATGTTAACCAATAATGCAATTTAGCGCCATTCCAAATTTCAGCCAAATCGATCTTGTACTTGCGGCGTGAAGATTTTTTTCCGCGTGAATTTCAATTTTTAACAAATCCCACGGGAACCATGTATTTTCCCGGAATGAATAGTAGCTTATGTGTTAATCCAAGATGCAATTTATCTCCATTCCATATTTGAGCTAAATCGGATCAGTAGTTGCGGCGTGAAAAAGTATTGAAGCTTGGTAAAATACGAACTTTGGAGCCCCGTTTAACCCCTTTAGGGGGGAATTTTGAAAAATCCTTTCTTAGTGCACCCCTAAACCTCATAAGGAACCTGTGTGCCAAATTTGAAGTCTCTAGACCCAGCGGTTTGAGCTGTGCGTTGATATGTCAGTGAGTGAGTGAGTCAGTATCTTCTTTGATATACCATGAAATTTTCCGGGATGAAAAGTAGCCTATGTATTAATCCAGGATAAAATCTATCTCCTTTCCGAATTTCAGTCATATCCGGTCAGTAAGTGCAGCGTAAAGTGGTATTTTTCGCGCGTGAATATCAATTTTTCAGTTTTCCCGCGAAAACCATGGATTTTTCCGGCATGAAAAGTAGCCTTTTTATTAGCCCAGGGCATCATCTATCTCCATTCCGAATTTCAGCCAAATCCGTCTTGTACTTGCGGCGTGAAGATTTTTTTCCGCGTGAATTTCGGTTTTTAACTAATCCCACGGGAACCATGGATTTTCCCGGGATGAAAAGTAGCTTATATGTTAACCAATAATGCAATTTAGCGCCATTCCAAATTTCAGCCAAATCGATCTTGTACTTGCGGCGTGAAGATTTTTTTCCGCGTGAATTTCAATTTTTAACAAATCCCACGGGAACCATGTATTTTCCCGGAATGAATAGTAGCTTATGTGTTAATCCAAGATGCAATTTATCTCCATTCCATATTTGAGCTAAATCGGATCAGTAGTTGCGGCGTGAAAAAGTATTGAAGCTTGGTAAAATACGAACTTTGGAGCCCCGTTTAACCCCTTTAGGGGGGAATTTTGAAAAATCCTTTCTTAGTGCACCCCTAAACCTCATAAGGAACCTGTGTGCCAAATTTGAAGTCTCTAGACCCAGCGGTTTGAGCTGTGCGTTGATATGTCAGTGAGTGAGTGAGTCAGTATCTTCTTTGATATACCATGAAATTTTCCGGGATGAAAAGTAGCCTATGTATTAATCCAGGATAAAATCTATCTCCTTTCCGAATTTCAGTCATATCCGGTCAGTAAGTGCAGCGTAAAGTGGTATTTTTCGCGCGTGAATATCAATTTTTCAGTTTTCCCGCGAAAACCATGGATTTTCCGGAATGAAAAGTAGCTTTTTTATTAACCCAGGATATCGTCTATCTCCATTCCGAATTTCAGCCAAATCCGTCTTGTACTTGCGGCGTGAAGGTTTTTTCCGCGTGAATTTCGGTTTTTAACTAATCCCACGGGAACCATGGATTTTCCCGGGATGAAAAGTAGCTTATGTGTTAACCCATAATACAATTTAGCGCCATTCCAAATTTCAGCCAAATCGGTCTTGTACTTGCGGCGTGAAGATTTTTTTCCGCGTGAATTTCAATTTTTAACTAATTCCACGGGAACCATGTATTTTCCCGGAATGAAAAGTAGCTTATGTGTTAATCCAAGATACAGTTTATCTCCATTCCAAATTTGAGCCAAATCGGATCAGTAGTTGCGGCGTGAAGGAGTATCGAAGCTTGGTAAAATACGAACTTTGGAGCCCCGTTTCACCCCTTTAGGGGAGTAATTTTGAAAAATCTTTTCTTAGTGCACCTCTAGACCTCATAAGGAACCTGTGTGCCAAATTTGAAGTCTCTAGACCTAGCGGTTTGGGCTTTGCGTTGATATGTCAGTGAGTGAGTTAGTCAGTATCTTCTTTGATATAGGTACCATGAAATTTTCCGGGATGAAAAGTAGCCTATGTATTAATCCAGGATAAAATCTATCTCCTTTCCGAATTTCAGTCATTTCAAGTCAGTAAGTGCAGCGTAAAGTAGTATTTTTCACGCGTGAATATCAATTTTTCAATTTTCCCGCGAAAACCCCGGATTTTTCCGGGATAAAAAGTACCCTTTTTATTAACCCAGGATATCAACTATGTCCATTCCAAATTTCAGCTAAATCGGTCTTGTACTTCCGGCGTGAAGATTTTTTTCCGCGTGAATTTCGGTTTTTAACTAATCCCACGGGAACCATGGATTTTCCCGGGATGAAAAGTAGCTTATGTGTTAACCCAAGATGCAATTTATCTCCGTTCCAAATTTGAGCCAAATCGGTTCAGTAGTTGCGGCGTGAAGGAGTATTGAAGCTTGGTAAAATACGAACTTTAGAGCCCCGTTTCACCCCTTTAGGGGGGGAATTTTGAAAAATCCTTTCTTAGTGCACCCCTAGACTTCATAAGGAACCTGTGTGCCAAATTTGAAGTCTCTAGACCCAGCGGTTTGGGCTGTGCGTTGATATGTCAGTGAATCAGTCAGTCAGTCAGTCAGTCAGTGTCTTCTTTTATATATTTAGATAAACTAAATGTACCACATCAGTCCAATTCCAGAAAGTGCAAAAACGAAAAAGAAAACAACAAAAACCACTTTGACATTTCACAAAAGAATCCACGACCGAAATGCAACCTTATTTAAAAATCCGATGCCTATTTGAACCCTGCACATACTCGTGTTTATACAGAATCACGATCACAACGTGTTACCAGAGTCGTGAAGCCTTTTATGACGAGTCAATTCCGTGACCAGGAGGCTGAGTTTAACGATAATGGTCTTTATTGTGTGGGCACTAAAGGTGTTGACAAGACACCTAAATATGGGGTAAAGGTCTCGGAGTCCCGCTGGGATCGATGCGAGCGGTTATCTCGGCATCAGATTAAGAGTTAGAAGGTCAAGTTTGGCACGCGAGCAGATACCAACATGAGGTAAAGAAGTTGCCTTAATACGGCCATTTGCAAGCCTTTGTATGGAAAGTGGAACAACTCAATGTCAGTTGTGTCTCGTTATTATGTCGTAATCTTGGACTAACTTCAAAAGATCATAGGTGATTCTTATCTTTGATGCATTCAAACAGTGATGACCATCAGATGAAACCAATTCTGTTCAAACGAATAGATGGCACGTTCCCATTTAAATGATGTCTAGTAACCACCGCTGCCTATGGAAATTTGCAGCACCAGGGTAAATGTCAATGTGTTGCCGGTTCTAAAGATGTTTGTTTATCTGTCCCTTAATTAATTACCCTCTGTTAAAATTTTGAGCGAAAATATCTGTTTCTAAATTTTTTCGAAGGGATTATATTACCTATTTGTTTTGAATAAATGGAGCATAATAAGACGCAGTTTAAAATAAATCTTTGACTCTGCAGCCGGGAATCGAAATTCGAAACTTATTGTGTGTTTTGGACGTCATTCTAAATCTTAATGGCGGATCACACAAGATGGCGGCCTAGTTATTTTTAATCAATTTTTAATGCACTCAATATGTATTTTAAATGAAAGGGTTTGGCTGACTAACGAATGATAGAATTTTTTATAAAATACTTTTTGAATTATTAATAATTCCTCTTTTAGTTACGCATGTTTGGAAAATTAATGATTTAACTCAGAATACATGTATTCTGAGTGATTTAATTTCATAATCAGTGTTTAAGAAAATCTCCCTTCAGAATCCAGGCTTTCAGCGTTAACGTAACAAAGAGACGTCATCGGGTTGATTTTCAAACGTTAACAAACAAGCCGAGGTGTACAAGTTAGGAGTGACGTGAACATTTTAGATAAGATGTTTCTCCGTTGTCTCGTTCTTCAGAAAGATAGGGACAAAGTGTATAAGAAATTCATTAGAAATTATTATTCAAGAGAAGACTGAATAGGCATTTGCTAGGCAATCGCGCCCTATTCTATAGACGTCGCGCAAGCCTATCAATGATAAAAAAAGTGAAAACTTTTTTAGGTGCGTTGGATATTTGTGAGACGGGTAAAAACCATTGAACTCGCTACCGTTACCGCCATCTCTGTAAGAATATAAGTATCTGTAGTGTATAGTTTAGTCTGACGATTTTAAAACACAAGAGAAAATTTTTGTAAAAAATAATGTTATTTAATCATGTTGGTGTAGTTTAGATTTATTTTGAGTCCCTCAAATATTGCAAATAGATTTAGAAACTATTTATTCAACAAAATATTTGGAATTATCGAGAATTAAAGAAAAACTTGTATGCTTCTAAATTACGGTTGAAGATTTGCAATTTTACTTATACCTACGAGTTATGTTGAACCATAACAATACAATCCAATTAAGTTACCTTTAAGACCATCGTACGAATGAGCTCTCTAATAGAGATGTAAGTGAGAATGGTAACAGCGCCGATATGGGTGCCCTGGGGGGTATTCACGTAACGCATCGGCTACATTTCGTGAAGTGAAATGTTTAAAACGGTCGTGGCGTTTACGTATACCACATAATTATGACAATATTGAAATCAAATAATTTTTTTCGAACACTGAAACATAATTTTACGACTATTGTCATAGAGCGTAAAATTGAATATAGTTAAAAACGCAACACGGTCGAGTATTTTGAAATTACATCTAAGTTTTCGATAACGTCGAGCATACAATGTTATCGACGTTACCGAGTAAGCATATGCTATGTTCATTCAATTTTACACTTTAAGCCAATAGACCTAAAGCTAATTTATCAATGTTATTTTTTTTTCTTTTTCTTGATTCACATCACTCAGTGTATGAGAACGTTACGTGAATCGCTACCCTGTACTCTGTACGGTATCGCTAGTACAGAACGGCCGTCCTTATTCACTAGACGGTACATGGCATTCGTGACTTACATTCGGTATAAAACAATTCTCGGACAAAGGTTCTGGCCACGAGCAGCCAACAAAGGAACAATGCGATACGGGAGATGCCTTTGCTTCATATCGATTGTGGACAGGCTGGACAGGATAGATTCGATTTGCTATGTACTGTTTATATGGATAAATATATTATTATGTACTAAAGATTTTACCCAGTATGCGAAATTCAGATGTAATTCTTTATGGATCCAACGCTAAATGTGGATGTTTTAAGGCTTCCTTACGAAATCAGTGGGCTGATTCGGGATCGTGCAGTTTGTTGGTTAGCGACCCTTACTGGGTTATTAATTAAGAAACGGAGGCAATTTTTTTTGTATTCTATTTGCACAACTTAGCAACTAGCATGGTATGTTGACTGCATGGTACTATACCAACCTAGGTTGGCAACTTATGCAAAAATAGGATTTTGCATCTGTATTGTTAGTTAGCAACCACTGGGTTGCTAAACAAATTGAAAGATACAGAATCAGCCCACAGAATAGGTTTTTTTTTTTCAAAAAGTGTGATGTAAGTGATAAGTATGCCCACCACAGATGCAGTGCGTCCCACAGCTCTGCGTTGCAATAATACACACGACGCACTTTACTGAGGTCATCACCCAGAGACGTCGCTTTTTAATTAAGTTTCATTTAGCTGAGTAATTTCATCGGCTACAGTATCCTTCACAACGAAACACAGCAGGTACATTACTGCATCGCGGTCACAGAACACTGCGGTGGTACCAATCCGGACCGAATCCATAAAACGACTCCTACCACCACATTTTGTCTATTGTTTGCCATATATTTTTAATTATATCCAATTAAAATATTGCAGTTACAAGCCAGCAGTGAATGGGAGTTTCAAGGCGGACAAACGTAAATACCAAAGCAAAATAAACTATATCTTATGTACCTACTCACGCGTCCTTATCCTCAGCAATAACGTTATCGGACAAAGCGACTTCCCATCGTATTCTATTATTTGCGGGTGGCCTGCAGCCTAGCTTTGTACTACCATTGAACATCGCAAAATAGATTCGTCACCATTGTACCAAGGCCTACGGGATGTTGGATAGAAAGACTGATTGCTACCCATAACGTCTCCCTTCATATTGACATATTGACAGCGGTTATGGCAGCGTTAACTACCAATACAGTGGTGGCCTTATTATGTCGAGTTCGACATTCGAATCTTAAGGATGCACCTATGACTTTACGGAGCTGCGAGTTATGTGCAATTGAGGCATCTAAATAAATCACGCAGATTTTATCTTTTTTATACATCTGTGATATAATATAACTGGGTACGAGTCTTCTCTCAGAATAACTTCTTTTGCCCAGAGTCTATGACGCTGGCTAAATGCCGTTTAATATAAAGCATGTAACCAAGCATATTTCTTGCAACGATTTTCTACAGAGATAACTAGAGGGAAGTATAGATAAAAGGAAGGTCTCTCAGTTGGTCTACTGCGTGATGTTGACTGTGAATCCTAACCCTACGCTGGTAAAGACGTACCGCCAAAAGATTGAGCACTTTTTGGAATACTCGATCTTTGCAACTTCAAATATTATAAGTTTTTAAAGATACCATTCTTACAAACTCGGTATGCAAATTTCAGAAAGGACGATACTAACACAATTAATAGCTTTAGGATCTAGGTTACTGTAGATTGATAGTACTTACTACACTTTCTTACAGAAACGATTACTTGGAATCATCAATAATTATTATATTTTATTGAACATTGACCTTAATAGCAGCTGTTGTAAGTAAAATAAAATTACAAAATGGAGTGTTAAACTTCACTATAATCATTACTAGCTTTTGCGCGCGGCTTCGCCCGCGTTAATTTCGATTTTTCACAAACCCAGAGATTCAGATTTTTCAAAAACCTAAATTTCCTTATCAACCTTAACCTTTATACTTACTTTCTAGAAAGTAGCTTATGTGGGATATCGTCTATCTCCATTCCAAATTTCAGTCAATCATTTCCGGGACAAAAAGTAGCCTTTGTATTAATCCAAGTAACAATCTTTCACCACTTAAATTTCCAGCCAAATCGGTTCAGTAGTTATGGCGTGGAGGAGTAGTACTTCCCTCGCGTGAACTTCATTTTTTACATAAATTTTGCGGTAAAGACGGATTTTCCAGAATAAAAGATAAGCTGTATGATAGTCCAGGATATCGTCTATCTTCTCTCCATATTTCAACTAAATCGTTTCTGTAGTTAGAGCATAAAGGTATTTCTACCGCGAAAATTACGGTTTAAAAAAATTACGATTTAAAAAAGTAGCCTATGTATTACTGCACGATGTAATCTATCCCCATTCCAAATTTCAGCCAAGTCGTTTCAGTAATCGCAGCGTAAAGTATTTTTCTCCTGCGTGGAAATCGATTTTTCAAAAATCCCGTTAAACCATGGATTTTTCCGGGATGAAAAGTAACCTTAGTTCTAAATCATTACATAATTTACCTCTGATCCAAATTTTTGTCAAATCGCTTCAGTACTTACGGCGTAAAAGAGTTTTTCTCCCGCGTGAATTTTGGTTTTTCACACATCTCGCGGAAACCATTGATTTTTTTCGGGATAAAAAGTAGCCTTTTCATTAATCCAGAATATAATTTATATCCTTTCTAAATTTCAGTCAAGTCGGTTCAGTAATTACGGCGTGAACGATTTTAATCTGGCGTGGAATTCGATTTTTCAAATATCCCGCAAAAACCGTGTAATTTTCCGAGATAAAAAGTAACCTAAGTGCTAGATCATTATATAATGGATCTCTAATTCAAATTTCAGCCTAATCGTTTCAGTAGTTGCGGCGTAAGGGAGTTTTTCTTCCGCAGGAATTTTGGTTTTTCACACATCCCGCAGAAAATATGGATTTTATCGGGATAAAAAGTAACCTATGTATTAAACCGGGATATAATCTACCTCTATTCCAAATTTCAGACAAATCGATTCAGAAATTGCGATTTATGCGAGTATTTCCCCCGCGCGTATTTCTATTTTTTACAAATTACGCGGGAACCATAGATTTTTGTGGGACAAAAAGTAGTCTATTTATTAATCCAGAATATAATTTAACTCTTGTTCAAATTTCAGCCAGTTCCGATCAGTAACTGCGGCGTGAAGGAGCATTTCTTCGTAATATCTTTGGACCCCCGTTTCACCCCCTAGGAGGTAGTCTCGTTAGTAGGGGTGGAATTAAAAAATCGAGGAACTTTGTTATTTTTTGTACAAAAGCCTACTTACCGTGAACATAACTTGAAATTTTACGGATTTCCATATATGTAAAATAAAATTCCTTATTTAACACCCTTAGCGGTAGAATTTCAAAAAATCCTTTCTTAGTACACATCTAGGGTGTTAAAAGAATATTCCCTGAAAATTTCATGTTTCTACGTTCAACCGTTTGGGCAGTAGCTTGTCCAAAAGCCAGCCAGCCGGGACCAAGCGTTTTCTAGTTTCAACCCCCTTTTTAGAGAGTTAGGGGTGAAATTTCCAAAATCTCTCGGACACCCATTCTCTTATTTTTATTCGAAAGTCTATATACCAATTTTCAAGAATCTAACTTGAAAAATGAGGGACTTTCATACAAACCTAAATCCCTTATTTAACCCCCTTAGGGGTAGAATTTTAAAAAACGCTTTCTTAGCGAGCGGTTTGGGTTCACAAAGAATCTTCCCTGAAAATTTCAAGTTCTTACGTTCATCAGTTTGGGCTGTAGCTTGTCTGTCAGTCAGTCACTCAGGACAAAGCCTTTTATAGTTATAGATTAAGCTACTTTGTGTTAGTAAAATTACAAAATGAAATGAAGTTTATCTACTACTTACTTTGAACGTAAATAACTTAGCAATAAAATAAAAATCCCAGTTAAAATAAGATTAAGACAGCCAGAATCAAGAGGACTAGCCCTGCAATTAGCAAAAAATACAAACGTGGAGTCAAAATGTAAAATCCAACTATCGTATAATTCATAGAGATTGTTAATCTGTACAAAAATTTTAAACAAAAAGAGTATGAAAATGACAATGTTTTATCTCCAGTAGGAATAGTAGTATTGAGATAGCGTATTGAATATAGCTGTTAGACCAGATAAACAAGAAGCAATTTAATTAAAATCACATAAGCCCATTTCATTGTAAGCCCGCATGCAAAATGAGTGTTGCGGCTGACGTAAACTAGACTCGTGGCCGAACAGGGGTATCCATTACAATGCAAATTGTGGAGACACCGCAACGAACTTACCTGTCTCCGGAACTTTTTGTCGACACCGAATAAATGGTTTCACAGTCCAGTACAATATAGGCAAAATAAATAACTTCCATTGTACGGAACGGGCGAAGTTCTGATCACACCTGATAGTAAGTGAAGATGCAGGTGATGATATTGATTGCATTATATCGGTTGCTACACAGCATCGTGCCGGAATACTAAATAAAACAATGACACAAATGGATTGGCTGTAGGTATTTTTTTTTAGTGGGAATCGAACCCACGACCTCCGGTGCAGACGGCAGGTTCGCTACCACTACGCCATTCGGTCGTATTTGTCATCACAGCAACTGTAAATCCTTAGCAGGTTTACTTACCTGGAGTCAAAGTTGAGACCTGCCGCTTGTAAACCATAGGTGCTCTTTACCAGGGAATCCTGCGCAAGGGGGGGTAACCTTTGATTTAAATAGTATTTTTTAATATGTAAGCCTGATTTACTTAATTATCTTGGGAGTGACTCTGTTACTAAACATTCGTAAAAAATACGAAAAATGTAAAACGGAACAAAGTTACCAATCAAAATGTTGAAACATTTTATAAATTGCAGTTACATTATTTGGTGTTCAAAGGATAATAAAAGGATGCATAATTATGAAATTCTGTTTCTTTTTATTATTTTATACAATCAAAACTATAGCTTTTACATTACATGCAAAGCTTTGTTTTTTCTAGAAATTGCTATTTTGCCATCGTAATTTTTAGGATAGTTTAGCAATCTAGCGTTAAATTACAGGTGTGTACAATGTACATACCCATTGTACTGCGCATACATTGGAATTTAGAAATGTAGTTCCATTTCCTTTTTGTCCTTCCTCTGTCCAGAATTGGACTACGGGTGTGACCGAGTTTGTCCGGACGCGAACTGTCAACTTGTCTAGTCCGCTGGGCAGCCTAAATATAGCGGAAAACTAAACTAAACTGCTATTCTTATTTGTGGTGTTGCTTTATTCCAGCTGCCGACTGTTTGGGACGGCGTTACGGTTGTAATTAGTTCCTTTTATAAGCGCATTAGGGACAAGAAATTAGGGCATCATGAATGTAGAGATAAAACGATCTTAACCGACTTCAGTAAAGGAGTTTATTCACGTGTTTCTTGTGTTCATCATTTATGATATTGCACGTGTATGTCCGGATGTGAAACAGTGAACATCGGCTGAAATAATAGAAGCACATAGCCCTTCGTAAACCACTGTGATCTCGCACCATTTAAAGAAACCATTAAGTACTGCTTGATGGTATTCATAGAAAAATAATACTAATTTTAAAAATAATACTTTGCACTCGGCTACGTGTTTTTTGCATTTTCACAAATCCCGAGCCAATTGTGAATTTCCCGTTCCCCCTCTTTTTCCCATCCTTTATATCTACTTATAAGGAAGTTTGCTATGGCTTTATATTGCTATGATTAAAATTCATATATCACAGAAAGTAATACACCTATCGTTGGGCAGAAAATATTCATTAAAATGCAAATTTCCAACCGCCATCCGCAAAAACAAGTTGTCTAACTTTTTGGCTATTTTAGATCCAAAACTGTTCCACGACCGAGTTCGGCCAGACATAGTGCAGTGTGTCAACTTGGTTTGCATATAAAGTCTAGTTTTATACACTTCTTGTTTTAGTATTTTAATTATTGTCTATTGAATAAAAGGTAAAATGTGTCAAAGCAATTATGGATCAAACTTCTGAAGATAATAATAATTTCATTATAGCACTTCGTAATACGTTACTAGGTTAGCAAGATAATTTCTTCAGCAAACAAACAAAAGTAACACCATCTTAATGTTAAAGATATTTGCACGGATAGCAACCTTTAGAATATTTTTAGGCATGCTATGAATACAACAACACAATTCACAAATTTATGGTCGTTTTTACACCTACAAATGTCTAATGATAAATCTAATAATTAATTAGGTATTAATTATTAACACGGGCCACTTTGGAGTTTATAATTTTTAAATTGGCTCAGGTCTGGTCTGGTGGGAGGCTTTGGCCGTGGCTAGTTACCACCCTACTAGCAAAGACGCACCGACAAGCGATTTAGCGTTCCGGTGCGATGCTTGTAGAAACCGTTGGGGTAAATTTACTTACCCTTCCAAGTTATTACGATAGCATCTTAGGCTGCATCATCACTTACCATCAGGCGAGATCGCAGTCAAGTACTAACTTGTATAGAGTAAAACAAAATATATTAGATAGGTTTCTAATATCAAGTCTATCAAGTCTAGGAATCTTCGAGATCTTAATAAGGTCGACATTATGTATTTGTTATTTCCTCACGATAGTATTGTATTAATTTAGCTTGAGTTAGAACTTGCCTCCTACAATTACTATACCTAATTGAGAATATTTGCAATATTGGCAATGCTCTCAATGGAATTAATTTCATTAACAAATTGATGTTATACGTCGACCACAGAGGTCAGGTCGAAATTTAATTGTCGTGTTATGCGCAGACCTGCATCAATATTGACTAAACTCTTAATAAGCACTAATGGACGTTGCGGCCAGTTCATATACGGGATCACATTTACTGACGCTTTTAAAGTAAAAAACTGGTCAAGTGTGATTTGGGCTTGCGCACTGAGGGTTCCGTACTACCGAGATCAATTTTTTCTCAATATAATGAATTGCGTCAAATGACGTCGTTGCGGTTTGTGCGTATTGTGAACGTATTTTCTTTTTTTAATTTTTACCTTTACAACTTTCGTTTTTTTCCGAAATTTGTGCTATATGAATTTGCAGCTTGGCAAATTACATAATTTTCTGACTACGGAAAGTACTTACCTTTGAGTTTCCGAAAACAACTACTTTGTTTTGCTTCATATATTTCATTTCCTTTGGAATTTGTCATCAATGTAAGCAGGTAAGTTTAAAATTTTATGTAACGAATAAAAAATATTCATTGCTTTGCAAAAAAAAGTTACAAATAATTGGAAATTGAAGCCTCATACACTGTATGCTGAAGATGTAGTACTCGTAATTAAAATTAAAAATGAGTTTGTGCAAATATTCTGCATCAAGATACAATCTGTGCTGGATGTTTTTTTAAAAAAAAAAATAAAGACACTTGTCAAAAACTTTATTGTACTTAAAATGATTCAGGATACGTTGAAGTTGTGACGTAGGTAACTCTAAAAACAAGCCGGAGAATTTTATTTTTCCTGATTAATCGACAGGCATGAAGGGGACACGAGAAATATTTTTATGCATCGTTAGTTAGATGTGTGGTCGTAAAACCACTATTGTGTTGCTGTAGAGGAAATTATTTTAAATCACGCCACAATCGTATTAACGTCAATTTTTATTGGATGCAATTTGACAACGAGTTTACACAGCGGAAATATTAGGCTATTGATTTTGGGGTCCTAAATCGTATTTATTAATCAAGTCTTCTATACTCATTCATTTATTTTAAGTCTTTACTATATAGTTTAATTATCATTATTGTCAGGGAAAACCTTTTTCTTTTAAAATATCAAACTTCAATTATTAATTAATCTAAATAAATATTTGACTAAGCGAAATTCGAATGTATTTGTTTGTTACTGCTTCACGCTTTTAAAGTACTTACTACCTTTCCTAATGATTTGCCTGTTTGGATAATAGCCTGGGTAAGTACGAAGGTTACTTACTCTTTAGTCTTTATCCCTGAAAATTCAATACATCATGGCAGAGTCTTGTTTTTGAAATAAGAGTTTATGTTAATTCCGTACTTTCCTATACCTTGTAGGTAATTTTTTGTCACACTTACGAAATTCCTGAATATTTGGCATATCAGGGATTTAATAGTAATTTTGATTTGGAATTTGTTTTATGTTTGTAAATAAACTCAATATCATACGTTTAAATTTTATCACGCTCATTAAATGGGATATTTCTTATTAGAAAAATATTAGTCGTAAAATTTACAGTCGATTTAAAAGCCTTTTACGATTGCTTGGATAAGTATAAACCTCTTCAGTTTTATTAGCTTTTGATAAAAATATATTGTTGCGGGTTTAATGTCAGGTCGTCTACACATTTCTAACGTCTTTGCTTTGTCTTCAAAACAAAACGAGCTATAAAATTTAACATCTGTCTGCTTGCAATTTCTATGTCTATGTATCAAAGCGTCAATTTTAGTGAATTTTAAATTAGGAATTCTGATACGAACCGCTAAGGTGTGGAACACCCACAGTCTCCGTGTTGCCAATTACAATTTGTGAGTCTTTAAGAAAAAGGCATTTTTTATTGAACAAGCGCGCTCTAACCTAGACCTCATCTTTCCTTTCCATAGATCATGATTGTCGTCCAGCGCAAAATTATTTATAAAATAAAAAAATAAAATAAATATAAATAAAATTATTTATATTTAAAAAATCGGCCAAGTAGATACGATTCAGACTCGTGCATCAAGTGTTACATATCTAAAAAAAACGAAAAATATAGGTGCGTTCTTTGTCTAGGAGTACCCTTAAAATTTGATTTTATTATTATAATATATATAGCTCGATTACCACTCACTCACTCACTGACTGATTGACACAATTGTTCTCCCAGAAGGAGAATGATAACGATATAATGATGTATGGGGGATGTATTTGGGTGGGGGATTCGAGTATGGGAAAAATCTGACATTTCCGAAAAACAAGATGGCGGCCGACGTGATTTCTGTAACTTTTTTGTTTTCCGACCGATTTCGTTCAAACTCGCAACGATTGTAGATATTAGTAAACGATTAATAGAAAAAGTGGAAAATTTTGGAAAAACAAGATGGCGGCTGAGATTTTCGCAAAAATTTCTCCTGTAAAATTTTGTATGAAAATTTTTTTTTTCACAAACACTTTCGTAAAGAGGAGAACCAATTCTTTCGGGGACAGTATGGAGAGAGCTGATGATTGAGGATCTTGGAGACGGGTGAAGAGCACGCTAAAGGTATTGGAGATAGGTGGGGGGTGCTCGACCAAATGTCATTTGAAACCTCGTCCAATTACCAATGAGCTGAAAAAAAATTCAAAATGGCGGAAAAAACATGGCCGCCATACAAATTTTGTTGGTCTCTATCTCGGAGGGTATGACAGTTGGAAAAGTGGTTTCATAGCAAAAGATGATCGAAATGGAGATATCTATTTAGTGACAAGAAAAAAAATTCAAAATGGCGGAATTTTTTTTTTATAAAAAATGTATGGAAGAGACCTAGAAGGAGACTGAAAACGATATAATGATGTATGGGGGATGTGTTCGGGTGGGGGATTCGAGTATGGGAAAAATCTGACATTTCCGAAAAACAAGATGGCGGCCGACGTGACTTCTGTAACTTTTTTGTATTCCGACCGATTTCGTTCAAACTTGCAAAGATTGTAGATATTAGTAAACGATTAATAGAAAAAATGGAAAATTTTGGAAAAACAAGATGGCGGCCGAGATTTTCGCAAAATTTTCTCCTGTAAAATTTTGTATGAAAAAATTTTTTTTCACAAACACTTTCGTAAAGAGAAGAACTATTTCTTTCGGGGACAGTATGGAGAGAGCTGATGATTGAGGATCTTGGAGACGGGTGAAGAGCACGCTAAAGGTATTGGAGATAGGTGGGAGGTGCTCGACCAAATGTCATTTGAAACCTCGTCCAATTACCAATGAGCTGAAAAAAAATTCAAAATGGCGGAAAAAACATGGCTGCCATACATATTTTGTTGGTCTCTATCTCGGAGGGTATGACAGTTGGAAAAGTGGTTTCATAGCAAAAGATGATCGAAATGGGGATATCTATTTAGTGACAAGAAAAAAAATTCAAAATGGCGAATTTTTTTTTTCATAAAAAATGTATGGCGATTGGGTACCTACCTACCAATTTTTGCTAAATCCGAGTATGAGCGACCACGTAAATTGCTACAAGCAGTTACGCGGTCCGCTTTAGCGGGCCGCGCCCCCACGCGAAAAACTAGTTATAATATATATAGCTCGATTACCACTCACTGACTGACTGACATACACAATTGTTCTCCCAGAAGGAGACTGAAAACGATATAATGATGTACGGGGGATGTGTTCGGGTGGGGGATTCGAGTATGGGAAAAATCTGACATTTCCGAAAAACAAGATGGCGGCCGACGTGGTTTCTGTAACTTTTTTGTATTCCGACCGATTTCGTTCAAACTCGCAACGTTTGTAGATATTAGTAAACGATTAATAGAAAAAATGGAAAATTTTGGAAAAACAAGATGGCGGCCGAGATTTTCGCAAAATTTTCTCCTGTAAAATTTTGTATGAAAAAATTTTTTTTCACAAACACTTTCGTAAAGAGGAGAATTATTTCTTTCGGGGACAGTATGGAGAGAGCTGATGATTGAGGATCTTGGAGACGGGTGAAGAGCACGCTAAAGGTATTGGAGATAGGTGGGGGGTGCTCGACTAAATGTCATTTGAAACCTCGTCCAATTACCAATGAGCTGAAAAAAAATTCAAAATGGCGGAAAAAACATGGCCGCCATACAAATTTTGTTGGTCTCTATCTCGGAGGGTATGACAGTTGGAAAAGTGGTTTCATAGCAAAAGATGATCGAAATGGGGATATCTATTTAGTGACAAGAAAAAAAATTCAAAATGGCGGAATTTTTTTCTCATAAAAAATGTATGGAAGAGACCTAGAAGGAGACGGAAAACGACAACATGATGTTTATGGGATGTGTTTGGGTACGGGATTCGAGTAGGGAAAAATTATGACATTTCAGAAAAACAAGATGGCGGCCGACGTTATTTCTGTAACTTTTTTGTTTTCCGACCGATTTCGTTCAAACTCGCAACGATTGTAGATATTAGTAAACGATTAATAGAAAAAATGGAAAATTTTGGAAAAACAAGATGGCGGCCGAGATTTTCGCAAAATTTTCTTCTGTAAAATTTTGTATGAAAAAATTTTTTTTCACAAACACTTTCGTAAAGAGGAGAACTATTTCTTTCGGGGACAGTATGGAGAGAGCTGATGATTGAGGATTTCGGAGACGGGTGAAGGGCTCAGCCAGGGTATCGAAGATAGGTGGGGGGTGCTCGACCAAATGTCATTCGAAATCTCGTGCAATTGCCAATGCGCTGAAAAAAATTTCAAAATGGCGAAAAAAAGATGGCCGCCATACAAATTTTGTCGATGTCTATCTCAGAATGTATGAACGATAGAAAAGTGGTTTCTTAGCAAAATATGATCTGGACGAAGAGGTCTATTTATTGAAAAGAAAAAAATTCAATATGGCGGATCTTTTTTTTCATGCTAAATTGTATGGCGATTCGGTACCTACCTACTAATTTTTGCTAAGTCCGAGTAAGAGCGACCACGTTAATTGCTACAAGCAGTTACGCGGTCCGCTTTAGCGGGCCGCGCCCCCACGCGAAAAACTAGTTATTATACTATATATAGCTCGATTACCACTGACTGACTCACTGACTGACATATACAATTGTTCTCCCAGAAGGAGACTGATAACGATATAATGATGTATGGGGGATGTGTTCGGGTGGGGGATTCGAGTATGGGAAAAATCTGACATTTCCGAAAAACAAGATGGCGGCTGACGTGATTTCTGTAACTTTTTTGTTTTCCGACCGATTTCGTTCAAGCTCGCAACGATTGTAGATATTAGTAAACGATTAATAGAAAAAATGGAAAATTTTGAAAAAACAAGATGGCGGCCGAGATTTTCGCAAAATTTTCTCCTGTAAAATTTTGTATGAAAATTTTTTTTTTCACAAACACTGTCGTAAAGAGGACAACTATTTCTTTCGGGGACAGTATGGAGAGAGCTGATGATTGAGGATCTTGGAGACGGGTGAAGAGCACGCTAAAGGTATTGGAGATAGGTGGGGGGTGCTCGACCAAATGTCATTTGAAACCTCGTCCAATTACCAACGAGCTGAAAAAAAATTCAAAATGGCGGAAAAAACATGGCCGCCATACAAATTAAGTTGGTCTCTATCTCGGAGGTTATGACAGTTGGAAAAGTGGTTTCTTTGCAAAAGATGATCGAAATGGGGATATCTATTTAGTGACAAGAAAAAAAATTCAAAATGGCGGAATTTTTTTTTCATAAAAAATGTTTGGAAGAGACGAAGGAGACGGAAAACAATAATTTGATGTTTATTGGATGTGTTTGGGTATGGGATTCGAGTAGGGGAAAAATATAACATTTCCGAAAAACAAGATGGCGGCCGACGTGATTTCTGTAACTTTTTTGTTTTCCAATCAATTTCGTTCAAACTCGCAAGGAATGTAGGACTTGGTAAACGATTAACAGAAAATGTGAAAAAATTTGGGAAAACAAGATGGCGGCCGAGATTTTCGCAAAATTTTCTCCTGTAAAATTTTGTATGAAAAAAATTTTTTTCACAAACACTTTCGTAAAGAGGAGAACTATTTCTTTCGGGGACAATATGGAGAGAGCTGATGATTGAGGGTTTCGGAGACGGGTGAAGGGTCCAGCCAGGGTATCGAAGATAGGTGGGGGGTGCTCGACCAAATATCATTCGAAATCTCGTGCAATTGCCAATGCGCTGAAAAAAATTTCAAAATGGCGAAAAAAAGATGGCCGCCATACAAATTTCGTCGATGTCTATCTCAGAATGTATGAACGATAGAAAAGTGGTTTCTTAGCAAAACATGATCTGGACGAAGAGGTCTATTTATTGAAAAGAAAAAAAATTCAAAATGGCGGATGTTTTTTTTTCATACTAAATTGTATGGCGATTGGGTCCCTACCTACTAATTTTTGCTAAATCCGAGTATGAGCGACAACGTAAATTGCTACAAGCAGTTACGCGGTCCGCTTTAGCGGGCCGCGCCCCCACGCGAAAAACTAGTTATAATATATATAGCTCGATTACCACTGACTGACTCACTGATTGATACAATTGTTCTCCCAGAAGGAGACTGAAAACGATATAATGATGTATGGTGGATGTGTTCGGGTGGGGGATTCGAGTATGGGAAAAATCTGACATTTCCAAAAAACAAGATGGCGGCCGACGTGATTTCTGTAACTTTTTTGCATTCCAACCGATTTGGTTCAAACTCGCAACGATTGTAGATATTAGTAAACGATTAATAGAAAAAATGGAAAATTTTGGAAAAACAAGATGGCGGCCGAGATTTTCGCAAAATTTTCTCCTGTAAAATTTTGTATGAAAAATTTTTTTTTCACAAACACTTTCGTAAAGAGGAGAACTATTTCTTTCGGGGACAGTATGAAGAGAGCTGATGATTGAGGATCTTGGAGACGGGTGAAGAGCACGCTAAAGGTATTGGAGATAGGTGGGGGGTGCTCGACCAAATGTCATTTGAAACCTCGTCCAATTACCAATGAGCTGAAAAAAAATTCAAAATGGCGGAAAAAACATGGCCGCCATACAAATTTTGTTGGTCTCTATCTCGGAGGGTATGACAGTTGGAAAAGTGGTTTCATAGCAAAAGATGATCGAGATGGGGATATCTATTCAGTGACAAGAAAAAAAATTCAAAATGGCGGAGTTTTTTTTTCCTAAAAAATGTATGGAAGAGACCTAGAAGGAGACGGAAAACGATATAATGATGTATGGAGGATGCGTTCGAGTGCGGGATTCGAGTAGGGAAAAATTATGACATTTCAGAAAAACAAGATGGCGGCCGACGTGATTTCTGTAACTTTTTTGTTTTCCGACCGATTTCGTTCAAACTCGCAAGGAATGTAGGACTTGGTAAACAATTAACAGAAAATGTGGAAAATTTTGGGAAAACAAAATGGCGGCCGATATTTTCGCAAAATTCTCTCCTGTAAAATTTTGTATGAAAAAATTTTTTTTCACAAACACTTTCGTAAAGAGGAAAATTATTTCTTTCAGGGATAGAATGGAGAGTGCTGATGATTGAGGATTTCGGAGACGCGTGAAGAGCCCGCTTCAGGTGTAAAAGATAGGTGGAGGGTGCTCGACCAAATGTCATTCGAAACCTCGTGCAATTGCCAATGCGCTGAAAAAAATTTCAAAATGGCGAAAAAAAGATGGCCGCCACACAAATTTCGTGGGTGTCTATCTCAGAAAGTATGAAAGATAGAAAAGTGGTTTCTTAGCAAGAGATGATCAGAACGAAGAGTTCTATTTATTGAAGAGAAAAAAATTCAAAATGGCGGAACATTTTTTTTTTCATACTAAATTGTATGGCGATTGGGTAGCTACTATAAGAAAATCCAAAGTTTTTGCTAAATCCGAGTATGAGCGACCACGTAAATTGCTACAAGCAGTTACGCGGTCCGCTTTAGCGGGCCGCGCCCCCACGCGAAAAACTAGTTATACTATATATAGCTCGATTACCACTGACTGACTGACTCACTGATTGATACAATTGTTCTCCCAGAAGGAGACTGAAAACGATATGATGATGTATGGGGGATGTGTTTGGGTGGGGGATTCGAGTATGGGAAAAATCTGACATTTCCCAAAAACAAGATGGCGGCCGACGTGATTTCTGTAACTTTTTTGTTTTCCGACCGATTTCGTTCAAACTCGCAACGATTGTAGATATTAGTAAACGATTAATAGAAAAAATGGAAAATTTTGGAAAAACAAGATGGCGGCCGAGATTTTCGCAAAACTTTCTCCTGTAAAATTTTGTATGAAAAAATTTTTTTTCACAAACACTTTCGTAAAGAGGAGAACTATTTCTTTCGGGGACAGTATGGAGAGAGCTGATGATTGAGGATCTTGGAGACGGGTGAAGAGCACGCTAAAGGTATTGGAGATAGGTGGGGGGTGCTCGACCAAATGTCATTTGAAACCTCGTCCAATTACCAATGAGCTGAAAAAAAATTCAAAATGGCGGAAAAAACATGGCCGCCATACAAATTTTGTCTGTCTCTATCTCGGAGGGTATGACAGTTGGAAAAGTGGTTTCATAGCAAAAGATGACCGAAATGGGGATATCTATTTAGTGACAAGAAAAAAAATTCAAAATGGCGGATTTCTTTTTTCATAGAAAATGTATGGAAGAGACCTAGAAGGAGACGGAAAACGATATAATGATGTATGGAGTATGTGTTTGGGTACGGGATTCGAGTAGGGGGAAAATATAATATTTCCGAAAAACAAGATGGCGGCCGACGTGATTTCTGTAACTTTTTTGTTTTCCGACCGATTTCGTTCAAACTCGCAACGATTGTAGATATTAGTAAACGATTAATAGAAAAAATGGAAAAATTTGTAAAAACAAGATGGCGGCCGAGATTTTCGCAAAATTTTCTCCTGTAAAATTTTGTATGAAAAAATTTTTTTTCACAAACACTTTCGTAAAGAGGAGAACTATTTCTTTCGGGGACAGTATGGAGAGAGCTGATGGTTGAGGATTTCGGAGACGGGTGAAGAGCACGCTAAAGGTATTGGAGATAGGTGGGGGGTGCTCGACCAAATGTCATTTGAAACCTCGTCCAATTACCAATGAGCTGAAAAAAAATTCAAAATGGCGGAAAAAACATGGCCGCCATACAAATTTTGTTGGTCTCTATCTCGGAGGGTATGACAGTTGGAAAAGTGGTTTCATAGCAAAAGATGATCGAAATGAGGATATCTATTTAGTGACAAGAAAAAAAATTCAAAATGGCGGAATTTTTTTTTCATACTAAATTGTATGGCGATTGGGTACCTACCTACTAATTTTTGCTAAATCCGAGTATGAGCGACCACGTAAATTGCTACAAGCAGTTACGCGGTCCGCTTTAGCGGGCCGCGCCTCCACGCGAAAAACTAGTTATAATATATATAGCTCGATTACCACTCACTCACTCACTGATTGATACAATTGTTCTCCCAGAAGGAGACTGAAAACGATATAATGATGTATGGGGGATGTGTTAGGGTGCGGGAGTCGAGTAGGGAAAAATTATGACATTTCAGAAAAACAAGATGGCGGCCGACGTGATTTCTGTAACTTTTTTGTTTTCCGACCGATTTCGTTCAAACTCGCAACGATTGTAGATATTAGTAAACGATTAATAGAAAAAATGGAAAATTTTGGAAAAACAAGATGGCGGCCGAGATTTTCGCAAAATTTTCTCCTGTAAAATTTTGTATGAAAAATTTTTTTTTCACAAACACTTTCGTAAAGAGGACAACTATTTCTTTCGGGGACAGTATGGAGAGAGCTGATGATTGAGGATCTTGGAGACGGGTGAAGAGCACGCTAAAGGTATTGGAGATAGGTGGGAGGTGCTCGACCAAATGTCATTTGAAACCTCGTCCAATTACCAATGAGCTGAAAAAAAATTCAAAATGGCGGAAAAAACATGGCCGCCATACAAATTTTGTTGGTCTCTATCTCGGAGGGTATGACAGTTGGAAAAGTGGTTTCATGGCAAAAGATGATCGAAATGGGGATATCTATTTAGTGACAAGAAAAAAAATTCAAAATGGCGGAATTTTTTTTTCATAAAAAATGTAAGGAAGAGACCTAGAAGGAGACGGAAAACCATAATATGATGTTTATGGGATGCGTTTGGGTACGGGATTCGAATAGGGGGAAAATATAACATTTCCGAAAAACAAGATGGCGGCCGACGTGATTTATGTAACTTTTTTGTTTTCCGACCGATTTCGTTCAAACTCGCAACGATTGTAGATATTAGTAAACAATTACTAGAAAAAATTAAAAATTTTAGAAAAACAAGATGGCGGCCGAGATTTTCGCAAAATTTTCTCCTGTAAAATTTTGTGTGAAAAATTTTTTTTTCACAAACACTTTCGTAAAGAGGAGAACTATTTCTTTCGGGGACAGTATGGAGAGAGCTGATGATTGAGGATTTCAGAGACGCGTGAAGAGCCCGCTTCAGGTGTAAAAGATAGGTGGGGAGTGCTTGACCAAATGTCATTCAAAACCTTGTCCAAATACCAATGAGCTAAAAAAAAATTCAAAATGGCGAAAAAAAGATGGCCGCCATACAAATTTCGTGGGTGTCTATCTCCGAAAGTATGAAAGATAGAAAAGTGGTTTCTTAGCAAGAGATGATCAAGACGAAGCGTTCTATTTATTGAAAAGAAAAAAAATTCAAAATGGCGGAACATTTTTTTTTTCATACTAAATTGTATGGCGATTGGGTACCTACCTACTAATTTTTGCTAAATCCGAGTATGAGCGACCACGTAAATTGCTACAAGCAGTTACGCGGTCCGCTTTAGCGGGCCGCGCCCCCACGCGAAAAACTAGTAATATATATAGCTCGATTACCACTCACTCACTCACTGACTGATTGACACAATTGTTCTCCCAGAAGGAGACTGATAACGATATAATGATGTATGGGGGATGTGTTCGGGTGGGGGATTCGAGTATGGGAAAAATCTGACATTTCCGAAAAACAAGATGGCGGCCGACGTGATTTCTGTAACTTTTTTGTTTTCCGACCGATTTCGTTCAAACTCGCAAGGATTGTAGATAATAGTAAACGATTAATAGAAAAAATGGAAAATTTTGGAAAAACAAGATGGCGGCCGAGATTTTCGCAAAATTTACTCCTGTAAAATTTTGTATGAAAAAATTTTTTTTCACAAACACTTTCGTAAAGAGAAGAACTATTTCTTTCGGGGACAGTATGGAGAGAGCTGATGATTGAGTATCTTGGAGACGGGTGAAGAGCACGCTAAAGGTATTGGAGATAGGTGGGGGGTGCTCGACCAAATGTCATTTGAAACCTCGTCCAATTACCAATGAGCTGAAAAAAAATTCAAAATGGCGGAAAAAACATGGCCGCCATACAAATTTTGTTGGTCTCTATCTCGGAGGGTATGACAGTTGGAAAAGTGGTTTCATAGCAAAAGATGATCGAAATGGAGATATCTATTTAGTGACAAGAAAAAAATTCAAAATGGCGAAATTTTTTTTTTTTCATAAAAAATGTATGGCGATTGGGTACCTACCTACTAATTTTTGCTAAATCCGAGTATGAGCGACCACGTAAATTGCTACAAGCAGTTACGCGGTCCGCTTTAGCGGGCCGCGCCCCCACGCGAAAAACTAGTTACTATATATATAGCTACTCGTGCTGATTCACTGACTGACTCATTGATTACCTCTCCTGAACAATTTTGTATGAAAAATTTTTTTTTCACTATGCGTTTCGTATACAAGAGAAAAATTCATTCGGAGCAAAAATACGGAGAGAGCTGATGATTGAGGATTTCGGAGACGGGTGAAGAGCACGTCCAGAGTATCAAAGATAGGTGGGGGGTGCTCGACCAAATGTCATTTGGAACGACATCCAATTGGCAGTGAGCTGAAAAAAATTTCAAAATGGCGGATTCAAAATGGCCGCCAAACAAATTTCGCCAATATCTCGAAGAGTATAAAAGATGCAAGAACGGTTTCTTGACAAGAGTTGATCAGGATAAAGAGTTCTATTGAATGAATAGAAAAAAAAAACAAAATGGCGGAAATTATTTTTTCATAGAATTTGTATGGGGAATTTTAAAGAATTTTTTATGGGCGGGAAGACAACACGCGGGCCACATGTGGCCCGCGCCCTCACGCGCCCTACTAGTTATAATATATATAGCTCGATTACCACTGACTGACTCACTCACTCATTGACATAATTGTTCTCCCAGAAGGAGTCTCAAAACGATTTAATGATGTATGGAGGATGTGTTCGGGTGCGGGATTCAAGTAGGGAAAAATTATGACATTTCAGAAAAACAAGATGGCGGCCGACGTGATTTCTGTAACTTTTTTGTTTTCCGACCGATTTCGTTCAAACTCGCAACGATTGTAGATATTAGTAAACGATTAATAGAAAAAATGGAAAATTTTGGAAAAACAAGATGGCGGCCGAGATTTTTGCAAAATTTTCTCCTGTAAAATTTTGTATGAAAAAATTTTTTTTCACAAACACTTTCGTAAAGAGGAGAACTATTTCTTCCGGGGACAGTATGGAGCGAGCTGATGATTGAGGATCTTGGAGACGGGTGAAGAGCACGCTAAAGGTATTGGAGATAGGTGGGGGGTGCTCGACCAAATGTCATTTGAAACCTCGTCCAATTACCAATGAGCTGAAAAAAAATTCAAAATGGCGGAAAAAACATGGCCGCCATACAAATTTTGTTGGTCTCTATCTCGAAGGGTATGACAGTTGGAAAAGTGGTTTCATAGCAAAAGATGATCGAAATGAGGATATCTATTTAGTGACAAGAAAAAAAATTCAAAATGGCGGAATTTTTTTTTCATAAAAAATGTATTGCAGAGACCTAGAAGGAGACGGAAAACGATAATATGATGTTTATGGGATGTGTTTGGGTACGGGATTCGAGTAGGGGGAAAATATAACATTTCCGAAAAACAAGATGGCGGCCGACGTGATTTATGTAACTTTTTTGTTTTCCAATCAATTTCGTTCAAACTCGCAAGGAATGTAGGACTTAGTAAACGATTAACAGAAAATGTGGAAAAATTTTGGAAAACAAAATGGCGGCCGATATTTTCGCAAAATTCTCTCCTGTAAAATTTTGTATGAAAATTTTTTTTTTCACAAACACTTTCGTAAAGAAGAGAACTATTTCTTTCGGGGATAGAATGGAGAGAGCTGATGATTGAGGATTTCGGAGACGCGTGAAGAGCCCGCTTCAGGTGTAAAAGATAGGTGGGGAGTGCTCGACCAAATGTCATTCAAAACTTCGTGCAATTGCTAATGTGCTGAAAAAATTTAAAAATAACGAAAAAAAGATGGCCGCCATACAAATTTCTTGGCTGTCTATCTCCGAAAGTATGATAGATAGAAAAGTGGGTTTTTAGCAAGAGATGATCAGGACAAAGAGTTCTATTTATTGAAGAGAAAAAAAATTTAAAATGGCGGAACATTTTTTTTTTTCATAGTAAATTGTATGGCGATTGGGTACCTACTATAAGAAAATCCAAAGTTTTTGCTAAATCCGAGTATGAGCGACCACGTAAATTGCTACAAGCAGTTACGCGGTCCGCTTTAGCGGGCCGCGGCCCCACGCGAAAAACTAGTTATACTATATATAGCTCGATTACCACTCACTCACTGACTGACTGACTGATTGATACAATTGTTCTCCCAGAAGGAGACTGAAAACGATATAATGATGTATGGGGGATGTGTTTGGGTGCGGGAGTCGAGTATGGGAAAAATCTGACATTTCCGAAAAACAAGATGGCGGCTGACGTGATTTCTGTAACTTTTTTGTTTTCCGACCGATTTCGTTCAAACTCGCAACGATTGTAGATATTAGTAAACGATTACTAGAAAAAATGGAAAATTTTGGAAAAACAAGATGGCGGCCGAGATTTTCGCAAAATTTTCTCCTGTAAAATTTTGTATGAAAAATTTTTTTTTCACAAACACTTTCGTGAAGAGGAGAACTATTTCTTTCGGGGACAGTATGGAGAGAGCTGATGATTGAGGATCTTGGAGACGGGTGAAGAGCACGCTAAAGGTATTGGAGATAGGTGGGGGGTGCTCGACCAAATGTCATTTGAAACCTCGTCCAATTACCAATGAGCTGAAAAAAAATTCAAAATGGCGGAAAAAACATGGCCGCCATACAAATTTTGTTGGTCTCTATCTCGGAGGGTATGACAGTTGGAAAAGTGGTTTCATAGCAAAGGATGATCGAAATGGGGATATCTATTTAGTGACAAGAAAAAAAATTCAAAATGGCGGAATTTTTTTTTCATACTTAATTGTATGGCAATTGGGTACCTACCTACTAATTTTTGCTAAATCCGAGTATGAGCGACCACGTAAATTGCTACAAGCAGTTACGCGGTCCGCTTTAGCGGGCCGCGCCCCCACGCGAAAAACTAGTTACTATATATATAGCTGCTTGTGCTGATTCACTCACTGATTGATCACCTCTCCTGAACAATTTTGTATGAAAAATTTTTTTTTCAATGACCATTTCGTATAAAAGGGAAAAATTCATTCGGAGGAAAAATACGGAGAGAGCTGATGATTGAGGATTTCGAAGACGGGTGAAGAGCACGGGGAGGGTATTCAAGATAGGTGGGGGGTGCTCGACCAAATGTCATTCGGAACGTCATCCAATTGGCAGTGAGCTGAAAAAAAATTCAAAATGGCGGATTCAAAATGGCCGCCATCCGAATTTCGTCGATATCTCGGAAAGTATAAAAGATGGAAGAACGGTTTCTCGACAAGAGTTGATAAGGATCCGAAGATCTATTCGATGGACAGAAAAAGAATTCAAAGTGGCGGAATTTATTTTTTCATAGAAAATGTATGGGGAATTTTAAAGGGATTTTCTATAAGCGGGAAGACAGCACGCGGGCCACATGTGGCCCGCGCCCCCACGCACCCTACTAGTTAATATATATATAGCTGCTTGTGCTGATTCACTGACTGATTGATCACCTCTCCTGAACAATTTTGTATGAAAAAAATTTTTTTCAATGACCATTTCGTATAGAAGGGCAAAATTCATGAGGAGAAAAAATACGGAGAGAGCTGATGATTGAGGATTTCGAAGACGGGTGAAGAGCACAGCCAAGAGTATTGCAGATGGGTGGGGGGTGCTCGACCAAATGTCATTTGAAACGTCATCCAATTGGCAGTGAGCTGAAAAAATTTTCAAAATGGCGAATTCAAAATGGCCGCCAAACGAATTTCGTCGATATCTCGGAAAGTATAAAAGATGGAAGAACGATTTCTTGACAAGAGTTGATCAGCACTCGAAGGTCTATTCGATGAATAGAAAAAAAATTCAAAATGGCGGAATATTTTTTTTCATAGAAAAATGTATGGAAATATTGAAGAGGCTGGAAGATGGAAGGCAAATAGGGCGGAAGACGGCACGCGGGCCACATGTGGCCCGCGCCTCCACGCACCCTACTAGTAATTTATATAACTGAATATTCTGTGAATATTTCAAGCGTCTACCTGGAACGTTCAATTGTCTATCACGGTTCAAGAGCCTGGTGACAGACGGACTGTGAAGTCTTAGTATGAGAGAGGGTCCCGTTTTACCCTTTGAATACGGAACCCTAAAGAAGATTACTTCAGTCCTACTACCCTTCTTAAATGTACTCAGAAGATCAGGGCTATTCTGATGTAGGACAGGAAATTACACGTTTAATTTTTGTATACCCATAGAAATATTTTATAGATTTGGTTTTCATTTTTGTTTTAACGTCTGTTGTCACCCAAAATGATAAATGCGCTTTTGATGACGATGCGTAACGACGACTGCCATCAAAATAGTTCCGAGTCTATTTCCATTAGTTGAATATTTTTATTTGTAACTAAAACCACCGAATAGACAAAATATTACTAACTAACTAAAAGTGTTTATTCGTAATCATCTAGATCAAACATATACGGAAAACCCAAAACTTAATATAATATTAGATTACTAGTTGACTCGGCAAACGTTGTTCAGCCATTAGGGATATAAAAAAAATAGCTACCTACCGAACATACACAGAAAATTTCATAACAGTCGGTCAAGACGTTCGGAGGGTTTGGTAACAAAAATTGGCACGAGAGTTTTGTATATTATATAATTATTTTGATTGATATATACATCTATATATATAAAAGAATGAGGCATTTTGGTTGTTCCACGGATTCCGCCAAAACTATAGGTCGTAGAGATCTGAAATTTGGTACCTAGGTAGATGCTAGGTCATGAATTCGTACTAAGACGGGGATTCCAGAAATTCCAATTGGAAGGGGTAAAAACCGTTGGTTTTTTGGATTTCCCCATACAAAAGTGAATTTTTTTTCGTTGTTCCAGGAATTCCCGAAAAGCTACAAGTCGTAGGGATCTGAAATTTGGTACCTAGGTAGATATTAGGTCATGAATTCGTACTAAGACGGGGATTCCGGAAATTCAAATTTAAAGGGGTAAAAACCGTTGGTTTTTTGGATTTCCCCATACAAAAGTGAAATTTTTTTCGTTGTTCCAGGAATTCCCGAAAAGCTACAAGTCGTAGGGATCTGAAATTTGGTGCCTAGGTAGATATTAGGTCATGAATTCGTACTAAGACGGGGATTTCAGAAATTCAAATTTTAAGGGGTAAAACCCGTTGGTTTTATGGATTTCCCCATACAAAAGTGAAATTTTTTTCGTTGTTCCAGGAATTCCCGAAAAGCTACAAGTCGTAGAGATCTGAAATTTGGTACCTAGGTTGATATTAGGTCATAAATTCGTACTAAGACGGGGATTCCAGAAATTCAAAGTTTAAGGGCTAAAAACCGTTGGTTTTTTGGATTTCCCCATACAAAAGTGAAATTTTTTTCGTTGTTCCAGGAATTCCCGAAAAGCTACAAGTCGTAGGGATCTGAAATTTGGTAACTAGGTAGATATTAGGTCACGAATTCGTACTAAGACGGGGATTCCAGAAATTCAAATTTAAAGGGGTAAAAACCGTTGGTTTTATGGATTTCCCAATACAAAAGTGAAATTTTTTTCGTTGTTCCAGGAATTCCCGAAAAGCTACAAGTCGTAGAGATCTGAAATTAAGAACCTAGGTTGACATTAGGTCATGAATTCGTACTAAGACGGGGATTCCAGAAATTAAAATTTTAAGGGGTGAAAACCGTTGGTTTTATGGATTTCTCCATACAAAAGTGTAATTTATTTCGTTGTTCCAGGAATTCCCGAAAAGCTACAAGTCGTAGAGATCTGAAATTTGGTACCTAGGTTGGAATTATATCATGAATTCGTATTCAGAAAGGGATTTTCGAAATCCAAATTTTGAAGAGGAAAAATTTTGAACTTTTTGGCCGCCATTTTGAACTTTTTTGTTACTGGGCCGATTGCTTTGAAAATCGACTTTTGACTATGGCAGCGAGCATTGAGAAGGAATTTGTTGCCAAAATTAAAAAAAAGTGGCCGCCATTTTGAACTTTTTTGTTACTGGGCCGATTGCTTTAAAAATCGATATTTGACTATAGCAGCAAGCATAGAGAAGGAATTTGTGGTCAAAATTTAAAAAAGTGGCCGCCATTTTGAACTTTTTTGTAACTGGGCCAATTGCTTTGGAAATCGATATCTGACTATGGCAGCAAGCATAGAGAAGGAATTTTTGGTCAAAATTTAAAAAAGTGACCGCCATTTTGAACTTTTTTGTTACTGGGCCGATTGCTTTGAAAATCTATATTTGACTATGGCAGCTGGCATAGAGAAGGAATTTGTGGTCAAAATTTAAAAAAGTGGCCGCCATTTTGAACTTTTTTGTAACTGGGTCGATTACTTTAGAAATCGATATCTGACTATGGCAGTTAGCATAGAGAAGGAATTTGTGGTCAAAATTTAAAAAAGTGGCCGCCATTTTGAACTTTTTTGTTACTGGACCGATTGCTTTGAAAATCGATATTTGACTATGACAGCAAGCATAGAAAAGGAATTGGTGGTCAAAATTTAAAAAAATGGCCGCCATTTTGAACTTTTTTGTTACTGGACCGATTGCTTTGAAAATTGATATCTGACTATGGCAGCAAGCATAGAGAAGGAATTTGTGGTCAAAATTTAAAAATTTTGTTCTGTTTCGCCGCCATTTTGAACTTTTTTGTTACTGGGCCGATTGCTTTGAAAATCGATATTTGACTATAACAGTAAGCACAGAAAAGGAATTTGTGGTCAAAATTTAAAAAAGTGGCCGCCATTTTGAACTTTTTTGTTACTGGACCGATTGCTTTGAAAATTGATATCTGACTATCGCAGCAAGCTACAGAAGGAATTTGTGGTCAAAATAAAAAAAATTATGAACTTTTTGGCTGCCATTTTGAACTTTTTTGTTACTGGGCCGATTGCTTTGAAAAACGATATCTGACTATCGCAGCAAGCATAGAGAAGGAATTTGTGGTCAAGATAAAAATATGATGAACTTTTTGGCCGCCATTTTGAACTTTTTTGTTACTGGGCCGATTGCTTTGAAAATCGACGTCTGACTATAACCAGCAAGCATTAGGAAATATTTAGTGGTCAAAATTAAATTAAATGACGGTTAATACAAGAATTTTGGAAACTTAACGCCTGAGGGAGTCAAGCAGAAGATCAACGTGAGCGAAGCCGCGGGCGTTTGCTAGTACATTAATAAAAATCTAACTTGACGAAAGTACTAAGTTACTACCAAGCCCTGAACAAACTCGGCTTCTAGTATGTTCGTTTGTTTGTGTTTATATCACACAAATGTTGATGCAAAAATCTTTTATCAGGGTAAAGTACCTAAAGTTTCTGCGAAATCTAGAAATAAACTGCTTAAATTACTCTACCAACACATCGTTCTGAATTCTCTTCTTAATTAAAAATTCTTTCTAGTAGACAAATATAATATTGCATTTCTAAACTATTTAAACCATAAAAATAAATGCCTTATCTAAACTGTAACCATTTTATCAATTATTATTTAAAATTAGGTTAAGTATTTATTAATTGAAATAAAAGATTGAATTAATTTGAATACGAAATAATACGAATTTATAAATTGACCGAGTCAAATAAATAACGGGTAATCTACCGACTATAAAGTGTTGTTATCTTTGAGAGATATAAGAAAGCAATGCTGAGGACCTTCCATTTTCATCTGAAACCGAAAAGAGAGATTGTAGGTAATTAAGACCAATATCTATACAGTTAAAAAAGATATCACCATGACGTTCCATACAGAAAGAAAGAAAGGAAGTTCGTTGACGTTTCCCTTCAAGTCAAGTACAGTACCTACAATTTTTTTTTCTCTCACGAAAGTCCCTTAAGGGTACTTTAGCATCGCTACGATCTAGCCTAAAAGCTAATTAGTAACTTAATTTTAACTTAAACTGATATTAAGACCTATATCTAAGAGTCTGTCCAGTGACTTATCTTAGTCTCTTTTGTAACTCGTGACCTTGATGATGCACTAGCACTAGCACTAAGCACAGTACAATAGAACTAAGCACAGTAGAATATATTTTTACATAAATAATAAATTTGATTAAAAATATTGGAATATAGCTATGGCTAAAAATTATTTTAAATAAATTACTTTGTTTCCTAAAAGTAGGCCTTGTAGGCTAAGCCTCATGACACTTATGAAGCGTTAGTAAAATACCTACTTGAAGAAGAAGAAACACATTATTGCACCCAAATATTACAAAGAAACAAAATATACCTAAACTGTACAAAATGAAATATGTAATGGTATGCAAAGGCGGCCTTATCGCTGCAAGCGATCTCTTCCGGGAGATTTTTTTGGCTATAGGAAATTAAAACTGAAAATTATAATATATTGGTGATATATTTCACGTCTTAAATTTAAGATCCAATACTATAACCCTGTAGGCATATGTGTCTTTACTGATAATAATGAAAAAAAATCAGATCTGTACAGAAGTGTTACACCTACATATTGTTATAATATGTAATTTAAACGATATTTTTATGTATTTTTTATAACATTAATTCTTTGTTAAATTCCCTTTGATTTCTAGAAAACAAAAATGAAGAACAACGCTTTTAGTTTAGCCTCATCCATTCAAAGGTTTCGTGCCTACAGCGTTATAACATCACACTACTTTTGATAAGGCCCGTACTTAATAAGGTAATTCGGAATATAAGGCCGGTTGGACACTTGTTTAAGTGTAAACTGATGTTCTTTTGTGATAAAACGTCACATTTACATAATTTAGCACGACCAGTCGACTGAATACGACTTTTCAAAAGAGGTATATTAGCCAAATAAACATGATTATGTCAGTCAATTCTCCAACAAAAGCTAAAGTTTCTTATGCTAGGTGAATGTTTGCTCGTGAAGTGTTTTCGTAGTCGACTATAGGTATAGTTCAATCCACGAGGACGCGCCTTTACTCTTTCCTGTCGTGACGAATCGCATTACCTAAGCGATTGTGAATGAGTGGAGTGCATTGCCTTTACCAAAAACAGTATCGTAAAGTATTTTTTATTTATAAGTGCGATTTACTTTGTTTGCTATATTATTTATTAGGATATAAATGAAAACAGTCGATATTGATGCAAGATGTATTTTTAAATATAATTTATTTTACAAAAGATTTTATGTGTGGCTTCCATGATGATAGGTGGGCGAAGAGACCACAGACTATAGAACAAAAAACAGTCGTAACTTGATCTGTGTCTCTGTTGTACCTAGTAGTTACATAGACTATTAAATAAAGTATGCATTGTATTTGTATAACTATTTATATTCTGAAACATTAATTAAAATATTATCATCTCTGCAGTCTGTTTCGACAAAAATATTTGATCTACATTTTGGACACTGCCAGTTTGTTTGTGTTGTCTGTCGATTGGACAAGCTTTGATGCAGGAAAAATGTTCCTCTGCTTTAGTAACAATTACTGACGATCATGATGATGATATAGATGATTCTTTAATACTATGCTCAAAAAGTTGACATTTCCATGTGTGTTTAGCGTGCGCAAAGCTATTCTTTTCCACACTAGTGCTTTTGTGTTTTCCTCCTACGCGGCTCCAGAGTGGGCGTACCAGGAGCGCATGAACACGAACACGGCATGCAAACACGGAGCAGGCAAACACGTAAAACCAATTTTTTTTTTCGCAAATGTCAAAAACGTCGTTCAATGCACGTGCGGAATTGTCATTTTTACTCGTCCTTATAGGACTCGTAAAGAAATGACAAACTTTCCGCACTTATATTGAAATGTACTATTGTCCGGTGGGAGGCTTCGGCCGTGTCGGTTACCATCTTTCCAGTAAAGGTGCATCATCAAGCGATTTAGCGTTCCGCAGCGATGCTGTGGTCCAACCGTTAGGGGACAGCTGCAGCTTACTTATACCCTTGTTAGTTAGTGCAAAATCTTCAGATGCGATCGCAGTCAAATACTATAAGTGTTACAACTTACAATATAAAAAGAAAAAAACTATAATTAAAGCATAACTTATAACCAAAAGTGCGTTAGTAAAGTTACTGACATGGGCGGTGTTTAACAAGTTCTTTAGCAGCCAGCATTCGCGTGCAAAGGGGAACAAGTTTCTGCATCGATGCAATGATAGGCGGACAGCTTTATTACATACATCTCACTTTGAATATCAAATATGTAAAAACTGTTATTTTGTTCTTAATTTTATGAAGGTAATAATATTGGGGAAAGGGCTTTTTATACTAAACTTATGATAAAAATTAACTTTCCTGGCGTAATTGGCAATTTGTATAGTGGAGAATAAATTCTAGTTTGATTTTTGAATTGATGTGAGAATTTATATGAATTGGCTGAAGTTGAATATCCTCTCACCGATGCGATATGTGGCAATGGTCCTACCGCCCTCAAGAATGTTTTCATTTGTTACAAAGTTAATTCTTGAATGCAAATATTAACGCGTCGGCTACATTTCGTGAAGTGAAAAAAGGTCAGTACAAGGCGTGATCAGCAGGACGATATTGAAAACACTGAAAAATTAATTTTACAACTATAACCATAGAACGTAAAATTGTGAATTTAAATTTACTTTCAGCGATAATACTGTAAGATTATATTTCCTACATTGAAATAAGTTCAATTTACACTCTAAAGTTAAACCAATATTCAGTGCTCGCAAAAAAAATCTTTTCTTGATTCACATCATGCAGTGTGTGAAAACGTATACGTGAATAGCCCCCCTGGTAAATAAAGATGCAGATGCAAAGTGCATATTGCAAACTGGCAAGTGTAAAAATTAGCTTGTGCGCAATCAATGTCATATACCTACCCAAGCCGTGCCGTTTGCCGTGTACTGTATTATACCAGGACGCCGCTTGGCTCGCTTGGCGGCACGTTTTTGCCAGTGGAGGCGGTAACCAGCCGTGCCGAAGCCTCCCACCAGACCTTCCTACCTATTTACCATTTCCTACAATGAATTTTAATCAAAAACAAAATTATAATATTCTCGTATTTAAATAGCAAATTAAACACTAACAAATGTCTAAAAAAAAAAAATTATTCTAATTTAATATGTATGAGACATTTAATCTTAAATGTTTGACATGTTATATTAATTTCTTGTTCGATTTGAAATATGTGGCCAAAAACTTCTTAGGTGCTAACCCACGTTAATGAGGCAATAAATATTTATAAACAGAACGCCATCCCATCGGCACCGTGCTAACGATAGGCGTTTCCTTTCTTATTATGAACGCCAATGCACCATACATTTACCTTGCTTCTTCGTAAGAATTGTTTTCTTCATTCAATTTTGAACCTTAAATTCCTAGAAGTAATGCTGCATTTCGTATAACACGTGTAGTACTCAGGATAATTTGAATAGGAAAAGTGAGTGTGAATAATCTTCAGTTATTTCTCCATAGAATAATCTCAGGTATGCTCCTTTGCGAATGATATTTCACAGTCAGCTGGTTAGATGCAAATGTATCATAGGGTGCGTTTACACTGTTTTAAAGTATGACACAAGAACGCAAGACGGTGTGTAATAAAAATATCATGTGTATAATGTATAATGATAATCACAAAAAATTTAAAACCAGCTTAGTGCGAATTGGACTCGCACACGGAGGGTCCCGTACCATCTATAAAACGGCAAAAACTACGTTTTTCACGGGGGCCCTCATAAGCATTTCTTTTATTTTGTTTTTAGTGTTTGTTGTTAAAGCGACAACATAAATAAATCTGTGAAAATTTCAACTGTCTGACTATCACGGATCAAGAGATACAACCTGGTGACAGAAGGACAACGGACTGACAGACAGACGGACGGCGGAGTCTTAGTGGTTGGGTCCTGTGTTTTATCCTTGGGGTACGGAACTTAATGCTCTATGAGACATGAAGGATGAGATCCATCTGGTTACTGTCATGGGAGAATATTACTAGTAATTCATTTTATCAAAAAAAAAAAAATAGCATCAAAAGTAATATAGACGATTAACAATGTCATATTTTATTGTAGTACCTATTCCGAATTTACCATTTAAAATTGTAGGTACAAGTTACTTGTCACGTCATCGCTTCTCTAGTGCGAACATATCCTAACTTTAGCACTTGCGGTGTTCTTTTTCAAGTGGTGTTAGTAGAGCGATGTGTCAAAACAGGTGGTGATTTAAATATTACAAGCGATTATTGCGGGTCCCCCACAAAGCAATAAGATGCCTCAATAACGTGAGTTGCTGGATTTGTCTTTTCGTCTTGCGTGAAATGAAATAAAAGAATCTGAGCAAGATGCCCCAGGCATGCCGCTCGTTATAAATAAAGGGGATGAGAAAAATAATTTTGAATATTCTCCATTATTACGTAAATTACAAAAATGTGGAAACTGTATCGTGAGGACAAAAAGATTTTACGAATATTGTAAAATGCATATTTCTATTTCCTACTACATAGGGTTTATTGTTTTTTATACAACTTGACCGTATGACTTTGTCGCACCCTTTGGTCCCAAATTCGACTGTAATTCAATACTTTGTTTTCTGCTATCGTTCTCAATACTTACACTTATCCGTGTTCGCAATTGGCAAAAGAGAGGTACAACGGTTGTATGTACGATGTACCTACTTAATGTATAAAAAATAGAGTTTTAACAATAAACCTAAAGTGTAAAAGAGACGAATAAAAAGAGATAATATCGTTTTGGCCTCTTCAGTGAACCAATATGGCTTTTTCTAGTCGTGTCGTTAGTGTAATCGAGTCCTTATAACGAAATGTCTCTCTAACAATAATAATTTAATTAAGAGGGCAAGACGGGTCAGATAGAGAGCCTGCCCTTGATTTGGCAGAGGACAAACGCTGAAGATGTCTCTAGCACTTCTATACTAAGTACAGTCAAGATGAATTCCTTCTTAAGAATTAAAATAAAAAACACTTTAATTTCAAAACATCTGGGAATGTTTCATTACTCTTAGGTATAAGTATTATTTTTAAATAAACTTATTATTCCAACTAAAAAAATCGGGATGCATTTGCGTAGTAGATAATATAGCTACCGCGTGTGTTTTACGTAAATACGAGTAGTAAATGTTTTGTACGTAAATTTGATGTTTTGTTTTATTTATTGAGTAGATTAGTTACCTAATTATTTTGAATACATAATAATTATTGATACATAAGGTCTGTAGTTCCCATTGATCTCTTCTCTTTTCTATGGATCTCATACTGTCAGTGTCTACGTAAAAATGAAGACACTTGATCTTCGGTATTTTGGCGCTGATTATTGCGTAACCCAGCAAGAGCGTCAAAATCACTGATTAGGATAAGGGCATCCGAACGATTTACGTAAGCCTTTTTCGTACAAGCAAACAGTAGCGCACGCTGTCCAAATTCTATAGGTGGCTACTGAACGAACTAAAGCGTGGCCTTACTGTTGACCGCAAAACAAGCATTTTTGGCACCGATAAACTTGCGACATTTTTAGCGCCGTCCGCCCTGTCCAGGGTATACCAACAAATGTCAATTTAGTACATCTTTACCAACAAAATGTCAATTGAGTACCGTGGACCTTCGTGGGGGGCGCATAAAAAAAATGAACTCTCAATTGTATAGAATGTTTAAGCCATTGAATAGAGATCAGTGGTAGTTCAATATTTAAAATATATAATAAGATCATAGATTATCATTATAATAAGATAATATTTATAATAAGATCATAGATGTGAGGAGATATCCCAGAGCGCCAAATGTTTCGGGGAGGTCGTCTTAAAACAATACGTCTTCAATTTATTGAATTTTCCGGAGCCGTTATTTCGGCTGAATTAGTGAACGATAAACCTTAACAATAAAAGTCTCTATAAATCAAACGGACGTCGAATAACAAGTAACTTTCAAAGAACGAGTCGACGTTGACGAGAGGCATATTGGAGCTGTAAAACGTTTTATTACGAAAAACATTCCGGAATTGATTGTATCTCTTGTAAAAATGACGTCATTTTTGACAATGTTTGGTATTTTTTGACTGGACTCAGTGACTTTTCGTTTTCTTTAACACCAATATGAAGCTGGGACAAAGAGAGCATAATTTGTACCTCAGTATTTAATGATCTTTTTTAGATGTGACATAGATCTCCTAACAGTACCTATACGAGGGGTGGCAGGTTTATGATTATAAAATAGACAGCATGGAATAGCTAACTAAGATGACGCTTGCTACATTTTGAACATCGGTAAGGTTGCGGAGTAAAATGATGATGAATTGCAAGAGGACGGCTTTTCCATAGTAGTTCTTCTAAAGTTAAGCAACTTTGGCAACCAACGGTGCAACCTATTATCGGGTGGAAGAAGTCTCTGTGGAAGTATTTGCAGGAACTACGATACTCTTGGCCATTGCAAATAAATTTCTTAACATTCTGCATAATATTGCGTAGAGTGTGAGAGTGATCGCAGACCAGGAGATCCGGGGTTCAATCCTGGTCGGCCAGTCAAATATAGTATTGAGGCTTTTCTATCAGGAAATCCTTAGAAGGTATTACTTTGGAGTCTCGAAATCACCCCCGTGCCTCGGAGGGCACCGTCGGTCCTGCGCCAGATCTCTCTAGGTTCGTGTCGGAGCTGTCTGTTGGAAAATCATGGAAGAGATTGACCTCAGTGACCGGATCGGTTTTTGTCTCATCTGGTGGGAGGCTTCGGCCGTGGCTAGTTACCACCCTACCAGCAAAGACGCACCGCCAAGCGATTTAGCGTTCCGGTGCGATGCTTGTAGAAACCGTTGGGGTAAATTTAATTACAAGTTAGTACGATAACATCTTAGGCTGCATCATCACTTACCATCAGGTGAGATCGCAGTCAAGTACTAGCTTGTATGGAGTAAAAAAAAAATGAGGGGCGTAAGTGAATACTTTGCTTGAATAAGCCCATGTCATCTTTAATCTACCTTACTCTTGAGCCTTGTATCTCAATAGATTAGTGTAACCTACCTCTGAAAATGATGGCGATCGTTATAGTTTTAAAGTAGGTAATAGGTTTCAATACGCTTATCGTCTCTCTCAACGAACTACCTATATCGTCCAGTGTATAGTGTTCACATGAGACCGAAAACTTTATTATGCTGCTATCTTGATGCGGTCATTGGGAATAAAATTTTAATGAGATCTTGTTTCCTTATAAAAGATATTGGGGTACTTTATTGCTCCTCTATTCCATTCTTGAAAACTTTATTCTCTTATGCATCTTTAGTTATACTACTAATTAAAAAGCGTTTGTATTTCTATTATTGAAAATTAAGTAAGCATATTTAATTGTTTACTTTTTAAAGAATTGGTGTGTTAACGTTGAGGTATTATGTACGACACTGTAATCAAAAGGTTTTAGTGTGTAAATGTAACAAGTATCACCTGGGCTGTAAAAAGTCAAAAATAGGGTAGATAAACTAAACTAAATTTTCTTCTTTATCTGATGATTTCTGCTTTATCTGATTAAAAAAAAACTTTAAATTAATGGCCCAATATTTTTTGTACAAAAAAAAGTTCGCAAAGCGTGCCGGTATTGCATATTACTGGCGACACAAAAGAAACAGATGACGGCCTCCAAAGAAAAAATAGTCCACCGATAAAACAATAAGGACGCAAATACGAAACAAAGAGGGAGCTATAAATCACATGCGGAGTAGGACCAACGGAATGGACAACGGAGTGAGGCCTGACATGAGGCTGTTAAAAGAAATTTATTATTCATCTAAGCCGACGACTGAGGAGCCTCATTCTCGTAAATTTTTGTGTAATACGAGTAGATTGATACTAGATGAGAGATAAGTACGAAATGGAAATAATTGGGCAGTTTTATGAAGATACAAAGAGTCTAAGCGGGCTGAGAGGATGAGTAAATCAAGCGGTTAATAGGCCGGTACATATGAATCTACTTGAAAATGTAAATTGTCGCATGTCCTTTGGTTTCACTTTGTCACATAAATACCGTGGTTTTTATACTAGTAAAGAATGACAAGATGAACCAGAAATTCACCTGCAGCTGTAGCCATATGACTTAACTATTCCATTTTTAAAGTTGCTTTTGGTATAATTTTAGTTGCTTTTAGTACGCTTATGAAACGAAATTCATGAAAAGTATGAGAGTGACAGTTGTGTACCCTGAAGTCAAAACTATGCAAAACTATTATGTCATGAAGTTGGTCTGATGATGGAAACGGAAGGTTACCTGTATAGGAACTCAGTAGTTATATGACACAATCAAGTTTCGACTGGTTTGATCCCTCTTGACGAGTACTTTAGTGCTCGATGGGAACTAAAGTCTGATAATGGAGCTTGAAGCCATAATAGGATCTCAGTAATTAAACGTTGTAACCCCATCGAGTTTGGGCTTGTCTGATTCGTCTTGACGAGTACTTTGGTGCTAGTAAACTTGGGTCTGGTGCTGAGAAAAATACGCTGATAAAACGTATAAAATATATCGTGGTATGTATGTGGTATTCATCCGGATGGACTCTGCCAGAAGAGTCCTACCACTAGGAAGAATTAATGTACCTTTTCCAAAAGTATTTTGTCGATTAATGCAACATAATGGTCTGGTGGGCGAGCAGGTGTTAAAATTAGAATTTATTCGAATGAGAGCAGGTCTGTTGGGATTTTGTGAACGCCATTCCGTTGTAATTAATCGCTTTTATTTATATCGTTCCTTTTTGAACGAGATAATTTGAGGTTACCCTTTTGTTATAACGTTTACTTTTATAAAGATTGCTTTTTTTAGGGTTCCGTACCTTAAAAAGGAAAAGCTTTTATCAAGCCAAAACTTGTAATAAGGCATACCTATATGCACAGTATAAGAGACTATTTAAATTAAAATAACCCTTGAAATATATACCTAATAGATATCACCGCATACTTAATCATATTGTACTGACTAACATAAAAGCATTGTGCATGTCCTCTCTATGTTTGTCTTTATGTAACTTTATATATATGTACAGAATAAATAAATAAATAAATAAATAAGAGCCTGTAATGTTAGGCCTATATGAAGTAAATGGTTGATTCTTGATTCTTCTTGAAGCTGAGCTTTTTGAACGTTTGTTTTTTTTGTTTGTCCAGACCCTTTATTGCAGGAATGCTTGGGGGTATCGAGATGAAATTAAAATTATATCCTTAGGTCTACACTCTTATTAGATACCTGAGCTGTGGAAATATCAATCTTCTTAATTAACGTAAAAATATAAGGACGTGTATGCCGCAAAAACGCAATATAGTGGTCAAATATCTCGCTGCACGCGGGGAAATAAATGCTGAAACAGGACGCCTGTTGCGCACTCTGTCATGCTTGCGATATTCAGGTTCCTGTTGCACCATTATATTGGCCCGTGTGCATAGATTTATCGGTATCGAAGTCCTAAAGCTAACACGGTATTAAAGTAAATATTCGATGGACTTATTAGTTTCCTGCTAAACATCTAAGTATACTTTGTACAGAATAATACCGTCCGTCAAACTTGCTGGATTAGTTCGCAAGTCTCATTTATCAAAGGGTTTGATTGTTTGAATCATTTATTAGGTTACCCCTCTATTAATAACTGATTTTATTTCAGTAATTAATCGGTTCACTGCGAAAACAAAGTGTACCATTAAAGTTTATTTATGAATTCCTAATGAGAGACCGTAATGAGCCATTCCTTGATGAGGTTTCAATAGCAACATTAAAAAGCAACCGAAACAATGATCAAACGAGCTGGACGTTCATCTGATGTGAAGTGATACGCCTGCCTGCGTCAGATGCAGTGCGTCTCACGGCTTTAAATCATTTTTCTTTTGTGTAGGAATATTCCGTATGTCTGAGAATAAAATACGACATAAGCTGTTTTTCACATCCCTATGAGTGAGAAATAATTTGTATGGAAAAACAACGTTTGCCGGGTCAGCTGGTAATATTATAATTAAGCACCTAGGCAGTGCATTTTAAAGAATATCCAAAAGATGATTAAGTAGGGATACTCAAAAGTCATCGTCATCAACAAGTCTTATTTAATGTACAACATTAATCACGACCAACAGAACATGGCCCGGTTCTAATTAAAGTATATGAAGGCAATTAAGGGGCTAAATGAAAGTTTTCATACGAAACATTGTTTCCTGTGTCTTCACTGGCGTTAGGCTGGCCAGTTCGACTCCCGCTGTTTCAATTAAATCACTGACAATAGTTCAAATGCCTGACCGAAATGGTACCAAAACATGCCGAGGTCTGCTGTCACGATGACACGGCTGCATGGTTTTGATACTTTGTAATAAAGGAAACTTTATAGCTTAAAGTTTTCTTTTAAAACTTGGACTTTAGGGACGTTGTTCCGTATTATTATAGATATTTCAATCCACGATGACGCGCCCCACTCTGTCAAACTCCATACAAATCTAATGAAACATAAGCGATTTTGACGGAGTGGGGCGCATCTTCGTGGATTGAAATATCTATACTTTAGTATGACTATATCTCTCAAGAATTTAATTATAAAATCTTCCCTTGTCGATTTCGGGTACGGTGAACCTTAACAGATTTCTTGAGGCATTGTATGTACCCTGTCTTCGCACTAAAAGTACGAGCGCAGTGCGAACAAATTAGAGGACCTATTGCCATTAAGATTAAGATTGAAAGTAGGAAAGATTAGGATTGAAAGTGATAATATCTCTCTAGATTACTCATATTATATGTTATAAATGCGATTTATAATCCTTTAGGTATATCATCACAGATCACAGTAGAAGTGACTGTCGTTTATATTTGCTTCTCGCTCGCACAGTAAAATAATTTCATTGTGTGAGAGATAAGGGAGTACCATTGTACTCCCTTATCTCTCATAAAAAACATCATCATTAAAAATACTTTGGGACTTCATTAAGTCCCAAAGTATTTTAAATCGCATAGTTTATAGAAGATTTTGTAAAAATGTTACTGTACGGTCAAAATAGAATTTATTATCTCAGATGAAGGAATCAAGGCGCTATTTGATCACAAATGTCATGATGTGAAAGTAAAACCACTACCCCGGGTGATATTATAAATTCCTTTATTTATTTGCATTGTTAATATAACATTAATTATGTCAATATCGTATTGTACATATAAACTGCCAAAGCAAATCTATTTGAACAAAATCACACTCAATATACGTCCTATATTAAACCTGATATTATTGTCAAAGTATCAAGTATATTCTTTCTCTCAATGGTCTTGTTACAGAGCTCACGATTGAACTCATGTGCCGACAGGGTCAGATAAAATCTAATCCAGATTCCCCTATCTTTAATTGATTATTTCATGGGGAATATGATTCGTCATACTAGATTCCTATATTTTCAAACAACAAAAGTCGCTGTATAGTTACTGCAGGCTATGAAAATGCGAATATTTATTTTTTCAATAAGTATTAAGAATTTCAATAAAACAATGATTACTTACCTGAGTACATGTGAAGTGCAGTCCTACTTAAAAATTATTAATTTTTGCATCAATGAAAATTGACAAGAATATATTCTTAAACACACTACTATTATTTTAATTGTAAAGGTATGAGTTATGATAAAAACAAACGTATGTTTTTTATTCAGTGATGGTGAACAACATTTATTAAAGAAATAAAATGGAAAATTCTTTCCAAAAAACCAACTTCAAATGCCACTACAAAGAATGAAATAATTTTTAATGTACACCAATTCGAAGTCGGGCAATGTTTTGCTCAATCATTAATAGTCCTTCTTATTATAAAACTTGATGTGCAAAGAAACGACAAAATTATCGACAATACGAAGGACTATTATTGAATGAACGAAACATTGCCCGACTTCGAATTGGTGTACATTAAAAATTATTTCATTCTTTGTAGTGGCATTTGAAGTTGGTTTTTTGGAAAGAATTTTCCATTTTATTTTATACTTTTTAGTGAAACACAACTAATGCACCAGGCATTGGAAAAAATGCCCACATCGCTTGAAGTATGCTTCTAAAATCTGAAGAGTTCCCTCAATTTCTCCAAGATCCCATCATCAGATTCTGACTTAATGAATACAGTCATTACTTGATGACTGCAAGGAAATGCAATAGTAACTATAAAAAATACCTAAATCGCTTTAAGTATACTAGCAAAATTTGAAGAGTTCCCTCGATTTTACCAAGATCCCATCATCAGATCCCGACCTGATGACCATAAGACTACCTGGAAAAAATTACTCTTTCAAACAATACCCAAATCACTTCAAGTGTGCTTATAAAATTTGAAGAGTTCCCTCGATTTCTCCAGGATCCCATCATCAGATCCTGATTTGATGACTATGGGACCATCTGTGAACTATACCCTATCAAACAAAAAAAAAATTTTCGAAATTGGTCCACGCATCTTCGAGTAATCGGGGAACATACATAAAAAAAAAAAAAAAAAAAAAAAAAAAGATTCCGACGAATTGAGAACCTCCTCCTTTTTTTTGAAGTCGGTTAAAAAATATCTTAAAAACGGAACTTTCGGAAATTTTATTTTAAAAACTTCAATAGCATGTTTTTCTTCCAACATTGACTATTTTTATAAGAACAAAATATATGGAAATAGGTTTAGGTATTTAGTAAGAAAAACACGCTTGTAAAATCCAATTTCCATCAGACCATAATGATTTGTCATCCCCATGCCGAATAAGTGATGAGAAAGTAGATAACGTTCTACATGCGACTTGTGTTAGTATTTCGCATACTTTCACTTACATGACAACAGAGATAGTGAGCACAATAAAGCCTTGTTAAAGTGTATGTATAAAATTTCCAATGCCAAACAGCAACAAGGCTTACAAACATCGGTTATTAGAACATGACTTGGCAAATTAGTATTTCTTATAGCGATGATAGAACAGAGCTTTATTTAAAACCCTTGATAGGTATTTATATTCACAAAAGGGTTTTAGTTGGTTATTAGTATGGTGCAATTAGTCCAATAATATGCCAGGTTGATCTATGCAGTCCACATATTGTATGGTAAAAAGTTACACCCCTGACAGCGTCGGGTTTGGGGGGGAGAGGGGAGAGAAGTTGCGTTCTGTCAGTTTTTCTTAAATATATCAAAAACTTGCAAAAGTGCCAAAGATAAAAGTAATGTTCGTCAAATTGTGAACACGAATGATGGGTCAATTTTTAAGTAAATTGAGGACGATAGTAGAGCTTTGACTTTTCATAATTAATTAAAAAATTAAAAGAATTTTAACTTTCACTCACCGATGCCATTTTGATCTTCCTGAGTCATAACCGTAATTGGGCCAGGCAGACGTTATGTACACGCGTTATCTACTGTTACGTACTGTTAAATATGATTATCAATTTCACCGGACACCGGAGCCGTTTAATACCCATTTAGGGTCGCGCAGCGAAGGTTTCACAACTAGAATCGTCGATTGTCCCAGATTAACGAACCATATCATTACGGCTAATGAATCGGCCGGCCGATCTTATCTACCCATCAATGTCAGTCTAAAATCTATTACAGCAGTTATATTAGTAAACATACGTAGCTGTATTGTAATGAAATACGGTTAGATGTTTTAAGACTATACATCGGACTGATCTTGGTGATTAGCAAAGGCTGTATTGGGATGATGTCAAAAGACTTCTTACTGCATATTCAAATACGCTTTCTGAAATGGCCGTGGTACGGTACATAAAGGTCTAATAAATATACAAAATAGTTGACTAGTTTTTTAGCATAACAATGTACCTTATTTAATACATAAAGAGTTGAAAAATACTTTTTTCCTCCCGGAAAAATAATGTAGTGGGAAAAATAATGAGTGGATTGTAGAGAAAGTCTTGTAAAAGTGATCTGAACTTGTGTTGAGTTTTCCTGGCATTAATGGATATTTGTGTTTCTTTTTTTTAGAGTTTTGGGGATCTAATAATGATTATTTTTTTAAACCAGGGGCTAAAAAAACAAAACAGCTTTTAAAAACATTCATCATTCATACATCACAAAAAGCATTTTTAAATTATTAACGTCGCAGAGTGTTCACGAAGATAAGAATCTTGCCCTACAAAAAACTGACAAACCAGGCTAACGACAAACGATGCATTTAGTCTAAATGGATCAAAGTTTTATCAGAACCACCTCATCGATTTTGATACAAAGTGAGCTGAGATAAAGAAAGGACAAGGGCCGCCCCTCTTGCAATCGCTGCGTCATCCGTTGATTATTATTTAGTTACTAGCTGACCCGGCCACGCGTTGCTGTGGCTAAAGTTTTTGTTATATTAATAAATTAAAATTGCGACTATAATTTGAGATTTAAACTATCCTATCTCTCAAGTTGGATCGAACTGCACATGGTGTGCGAATTTTATTATAATCGGTTCAGTAGTTTAGGAGTCCATCGCGGACAAACATCGTGACACGAGATTTATATATATTAAGATAAGATAGAAACGACTCGTTAAAATATTATCCATACGAAAATATTATTATAAACTACATATTCGTCATGTGAGGATAATCAGACAAAAAAAATACTGTGTTATTTTAAAATTTTACATGGAAGTTTCTTTTATTATATAGACAAGAGATAAGAGAGTTATACCTACTTTTATACAGGGTCATTTAAAATATACTAAATCGCTCTCGGCCTGTATTTGTTTACATTAACAACTTTTGTTCTACGACTTTTTCTTTACTCGATATTTTGAGATCAATTATTCAATATTTTACAGAGATACTCTACGTGTGCCTACTCTGTAATGTAACAGCGGCAAGAGGTAACGGCGCGGCGGCCGGCGCGTGAACTCGCAACAGTGTAATATCACTTTACAGAAATAACATTTTACTATATGAAATAAATTAATACTGAATTTTGAAAAGTTGTAGAACAGAAGTTGTTAGTGTTTATGTAAACAACTACAGGCCGAGAGCGTTTTGGTATTTTTTGACGTGACAACGTCTTATAAATCGATTGAGCCGGCTGCACGCACAACAAAACATGACTCATCCGGCGTTACCTCGCTCATGCGGCGTTACCGGCGTTACCTCGCGAGCGCGGAACGAGTGACAAAGAAGACGTTGTCACGTTCAACTATCGTCAGTAAACCGACTTTACAGGCAACCAATTTTTTGTAACCCTGTAGGTTTATTACAGACAATAAAATGGGGTAATTAAAAATAATGTAAAGTAATGTATAAAGCGACAACAGTAATAGTTGTACGTAACAAGATGTCTCGTTCTCAATTTTACTAACCCACAAGCAGCGACTATTCAATAATAGTCTAGTATAGAAGTATATTGTAATAAGTTTGTTCAAAACTTTATACATTATTGTATTTCCTAAGCTGTAAGCTATTTCTACAGAGCACCTGAGTTTCATCTAGACATCTACAGCATGTTAAAGACTACCGGCAGCGTGTGTGCACCGCCCCATTGTAGTCAGCTCTCCTTTTATAACATCTTGAATATTTTACAACAGGTTTCTACAGAGAATTGAAATGCCCGTTGAATTTTATACGAAAATTCTCATACGGTAAGAAGATAGTGTTATTGTAGTTTAGAAAGGGTGTATATTTGTGTTATATGCTTTGACTTTTATACAGCAATTTTCTGCCTCTTCTTCATTATTTTAACTCTTTATGTTGTATTTCGTGAAAATATAGAGGAAAATTAATATTCTTTAACCAACATTTAGTATAGCAACAACTCATTACATAATGAAATACAAGACGTGAGACGTCTTGAGATAATTCCTTAGTTTCTTTTTTGTATCAACTTCCTTATATGTCCCACTATTGGGCACAAGTCTGATCTCAGAATGAGAGAAGTATAACTACTGCTGACCACGCTAATCAAGTGGGCGCTGGGTTGGCGGGCTTCACACACTTAAGAGCACACCGAACATTCAAGGCAAAAACTTTTTTAAAATAAACAATACGAAGCATATCGATCACAAAATAAACCTCGGATTTTTTGAGATATTCTAGTAGGTACTCGTAAATGTGAACTCTTGATCAAAATCCAGAATACCAACATGAAAAATCTAGATTTTAAATTAAGCTCTTACAAGCATATTGCAGTAAAAATATCTCCGTATCATTATTTTTCGCTCATCGTTTAAAGTTTTAGCGTATACTTTCCGAATAGCAATAAAGAATTCCCAATTCATGCATTCAGCTCATGTTCTACTGCGGCTAAAGTTTTTGATATTAATCCATACTTTATCCATAAAAACTCCCGATATTGCTTCTATTTCAGACATATTATGCTATAACAATAAAACGGTTTATGGTATTAATGTTCACAGTTTTATTATTCCCTCTATACACATTGTAAAGTAAGTAAGCTACATTTTAAATAGAGCGGAAATAATACTGAATTTCAATTTGCTTAGGTTTGCAGACCTTCAGGTCTACTGCTCGACGTAAATCTATGCCCAGCAGTGGACAATATCCATCGCATGAGACGACAGTGATTTTCACATAAACGGTACCTACTATATAAACCGCATTGGATATGATCAAACATTTTTCATTCATTCATGTTTAAATACTAGCAGTTGCTAGCGACTCCAGCCTTGTGAATTTCGATTTTTCTGGGGTGTAAAATGGGATTTTTCTGGAAAATTTTCACTATCCGCGCCTTCAAAAATAATTTTTGCAAAAAAACATTTTTGATCCGTAGCGCAGTTGCGGCTTTACTAAAAGACAAATAAGTTAAAAATGCGCAGAAGTAGGATATATTATGTTGACACACAGATCTTTTGTGGGTTGATATCGAAAAACAATTTGACGTAAAACATTACGAACAAGGACGAATACAGAGCCAGGCTCTTTCAATATTCAAGCTATCTACCGATCTCGAAAAATATCAAATGTCAAAGAGCGGGCTGTTTATTACAAAATAACGAACGTGGTGAGGGCACCCGAAAATAAAACGACATCGACGACGTATAAAGTAACCGAGAAAAAAATATGAGATTAGTATCAGGGTATTTATGTTGGAGGAAACGAAGGACTGTATTTAAAGGTTAACGATTCCTATCAATTAAGGTTATTGGTTGACTCGACAGGTTCGGACCCCCGTGGCGGGAGGATTTCGCACCTGTCCCTTTTGGTTTAGTTTTTCACATCAGCGGCACCCTTAAAACAGTAAAGGTGCATGGATTCCTTTTGTAGAGTTGCCATGGTTTTCACAAAAATGGGTCAGGAACTCTTGTTATCAAATAATGTTGTTTTTAGCTAGTGTTGGGGAGTTATGGGATAGTACCTACCTAGAGATTTAATTAACACCTCTGTGTTAAATACCTCCTTTGAAATATAATTTGACTTCTATAAAATCAAGGTGTCGTTTTATTTCTTTATTAATTATTAATACAAGTTTTTTTTAATTCTCTTTGATTTTTTACCCACGACGGAACGGAGTACGGGTATATGCGTTTAGGGTGAGAGACCGTTTGTACATTACTCTGTTAAAAAGATTTTATGTTTGTTTGTATGTTAAATTGTTCACAAAAATCAATAATGCAAAAATATTTTTGTGTGTTTGTTTGTTTGTTTGTTTGTTTGTGTGTGCACATCAATGTTCCCATTTATTTCAAAAACGGCTTGACCGATTTAGATGCGGTTTTCTGTATAATGTTTGGTGTTCAGCGGCAATGGTTCTTAGATAGTTGTTACGAACATCGATCACCAGGGGGCGCCATAAAATACATTTATATTGAAAACGAATGTTCCCATTTATTTCAAAAATGGCTTGACCGATTTAGATGCAGTTTTCTGTATAATGTTTGGTATTCATTGGCGATGGTTCTTAGATAGTTGTTACGAACATCGATCCCCAGGGGGCGCCATAAAAAACATTTACAATGCAAACGAATGTTCTCAATTATTACAAAAACGACTGAACCGATTTGGATACAGTTTTGTATAAAATATTAGTGAGTCATTGGCAATGGTTCGTAGATAATTGTTCTTGTGATTGAACAGCAGGGGGCGCCACAATTAACATCTCTTTATGACTTGGAAGGGATGATGCCTTCAAACGCTGCTAGAGGAGCTAATAGCTAATTTGAAGATTAATTTTCATAGTTTAATAATAATGTAATTTAAATTACATTAATATATTAATCGAAAAACTATTAAACAAGTGGAAAATTACAAAAATTTTAAAACACCCACGACTTTTGCAGACTTGTAATTGAAAAAGGATTAAATAATTTTTTTGAAACTCCCCGACTAAAGGAAAGTAAGAACTAAGAACCTATCAGTATAATTACAAATCCAAGAAAATCCGTCGGAGCTGCCATTGCTATTTTCGTTTCCAATATCAATTAATGTAATTAGTGAGTATTGATAAACTGCCGGTATATGAGAAGTATCAAGAAATTAAATTAGTCATCAACTGGTAAAAAGCACCATCAACACCGTCATAGGCAAAACACAGCAGCTCCGGCGGATTTTCTTGGATTTGTAATTATACTGATAGGTTCTTAGTTCTTACTTTCCTTTAGTCGGGGAGTTTCAAAAAAATTATTTAATCCTTTTTCAATTACAAGTCTGCAAAAGTCGTGGGTGTTTTAAAATTTTTGTAATTTTCCACTTGTTTATATTACAGATAAAAGTCTATTTTCGCATGTTACTCAAATTTTCTATTGAGCCATCTACCCATAATCTTGCACTGCTAAGCTACTTGACTGTTATCTTGCAACAAAAATTAACAATCTATCATCAATTTGAGAACATATTTTGGATTCTGGATGGTAAAGTTAATAAAGTTGCAGGTTTACCTACAACTTTATTAATTTTTACCTAGTTGTACTTGCATGAAGCGTGAATTATTATGCGTGAAGCATGAATTATAACAGATCAATAGTAGTGAACATTATTAATATTCTTCCGCAATCCTAACAAAATACAAAATTATGGTCTCTACAGCTAGCTATAATAAATAGAACCTTATTTATATTTTGGATATGATAATTTCATGGAGAGTGCCAATACCCTACTGAGAACAGGCGGAACAAATAGGATTTCGCCAATACGATTGTTTGTTATTAATTCATGGCTGTGACGTTTATAGGAATAGCTTTGTTATTTTGAGAATTATTTAGTGTTATTTTTATGTCAGAAATAACCACGTGCCTTTAAATCCTTTTTGTCGCTACCTACTACAGGACACGGGTTTCTTTTCTGAATGGGATAAACTTGTTTAGAAAGCCTAACAAGCTACAAATAACCTGTCAAGTGCGAGTCGGACTCACGCACTGAGGGTTCCGTACTACAACCGGGGGGGGTTTACGTCTACAACCGGGTTACAAGGGGGGGGACACACATTTTACCACTTTGGAAGTGTCTCTCGCGCAAGCTATTCATTTTAGAAAAAAATGATATTAGAAACCTTAGTATCATTTTTGAAGACCTATCCATAGATTGGTCACACATATGGGTTTGATGAAAAAAAAATTTTTGAGTTTCAGTTCTAAGTATGGGGCACCCCCAAAATTTATTACTTTTTTTAAAATTTTGTGTGAAAACCTTAATGCGGTTCACAGAATACATCTACTTACCAAGTTTCAACAGTATAGCTCTTATAGCTTCGGAAAAAAGTGGCTGTGACATACGGACGGACGGACAGACAGACATGACGAATTTATAAGGGTTCCGTTTTTTGCCATTCGGCTACGGAACCCTAAAAAGCGGGTTGGCAGGCATAACGACCTTGATGAAAGTCACGCAGCTGTTTTCACGATATTTTCCTTTACCATTACGCGGGTGATATTTGTAAGTGGTTAAAAGCCTATCTAATTCTAATGTGCAATTTGAATTAGTTGACCCGACAAAACATACCAGAAGATTATTTTACTCTCTTTGTTGAATATACTCGGAGATAATCATCTTTGTCAACCGATATATCGTTTAAGCCTAGTCGAATACCATCATAATCGTTATGGAAGTTAGTCGTAATAAACTTAATACATCTTCAAAGTCACTTCTTCATATCGGTTAATCAATAACACTTGACTACCGGCTTAATTGATAATGATACCTGACTTGACCTCAATATCAAGCGGCAGAGAGATCTTATCTCCGATATCTTAATTTAAGTAAGTAAATACTCGTTCCTAATGAAGAGGTACTAAACGAAAGGTCCGGTGACATTACATTTTCATTTTCTCTGAGATAATTATGTTTGTTCGTATAACCGAATTTACCTGACTGGCGAGGATGAAAATGCGTCATACTTAGCCTTTGGGATGATTGGATGGTATATTTATTATTCTAGGAGTAATACATGAAGATAATATAGTGGTAACTCAGATGTCATATTCTAAACATTATTACCTTGGTATACTTTAGTTTGGTTTAGTTAATTGGTTTACAGTGATGACATACGGATCCGAGACTTGGACTTTTACTACGGGCCTCATAAGAAGGCTCAGAGTCACTCAGTCAGCGGGCGATGGAGAGAGCTATGCTTGGAGTTTCTCTGCGTGATCAAATCAGAAATGAGGAGATCCGTAGACGAACCAGAGTCACCGACATAGCTCAACGTATCGCGAAGCTGAAGTGGAAATGGGCGGGCACATAGCTCGCAGAATTGACGGTTGTTGGAGATCCAAAGTCCTGGAATGGTAACTCCGCACGGGAAAGCGCAGTGTTGGCAGACCTCCAACCAGATGGACTGACGACATTAAAAGAATCGCGGGAAGGCGCTGGATACAAGTGGCGCAGGACCGTGCGGGCTGGAAATCATTGCAGGAGGCCTTTGTCCAGCTGTGGACGTCCGTCAGCTAAAACAAACGAACAAACGATACTTTAGTCTAATAGTTGTCTTATTCGATATTGTACATTTCGATTCCTAATTCAAAGTAATGAAAGCGAAAGTTAGTATGTGTGTGTTTGTTTGTCCTCCTTTTCTTTCATGCTAACACTACTGAACTGATTTGGATGAAATTTGGAATTGAGATAGATATTTTGTATTACAGAAATAAATCACGATTTTCTTGGAAATGGTGAAACCCCAAATTACACGCGGTCGTAGTCACGGACACAGGCAAGCTTCAAGTTAATAATTCAGTGTTTTAATATTGAATATCGCAAGCTACGAGTATTTTTTAATGCTAGAAGCCTTTACGAAATAATTTTCCGAAGTAACCAGGCCACAACAATTTTCGAGATGAAAACTTATTTTTATGAGTTTTTATAACGCCGTTAGTCTCGTCAGGCGAGCTCAAAAGCAAGCTTAAACTTCTCTGATTATAACATTTTAAAGTTAAATTAAACAAAAAAATGGAAACTGAAACAAACCATTAAAGAAATATTAAAACCATCTAGAGAATTCATCAAAGCTTTAAAAGTTAGTTCCGGCTTAACCGTTGCAACTATGAGTTGGAGAGGAAACTTTGAACTCAGAAACTTTGGAGAACCCACGCGGACTAACGAAAAAAGCGGCTTAATTGAAACTGTAAACTTTTTAATCGCTCTTTAGGTCTTATGGTGCCCGAGAAATGGGTAAAAGTTGATTAAAAATATAATAAGGTGGCAACTTCCCTTAACACTTACCCCAAAAACTTTAGCGCATTAATTATTATAAGAGAGACAGGTCTTCTGGTCCTAATTGATGTTCGCTTTGCTAGATGTATTTTAAAACTAAAACGCGCTTAAGCGAGTTAAAATCGAGCATTGTATTTTATATGATGAAATACATTTAATTTTACACTTAAATCAATAGACGTAAAATTTTTCTGTGTTCTTTTTTTTCTTTTTCTTGTTTCACGTCACTCAGTGTGTGAAAACATTATGTGAATAGCCCACAGAGCGTATTTTGAGATAAGTACTTAGTCCACTTATCAGTGGACTAAGTACTAATTATCTTATGAGGCAGAGCCGCAGGCATCAGCTAGCCGTTCATAAATAGAGTCCGCTTACATACTTGATATATTAAGTATTTCTCAAACCCCGAATAATGCCAATACTTCGCAAAGAATGTGGGATATTATAAGACCGTAGCTAAAACCTTTTTAATAACTTTTATATAATATTAACTTTTGGTAGTACGAGTACATAACTTACGAGTCATATTAAATTTGGCTTGTGAAAATCATAGCAGTATCTGTAGTTATCTGTAGCTATTTTTATGTATATCATAAAAAAGTTATTTTAAATAACAGTTGTAGTTTTTATTTTCACTATGTTTTTTGTGGTTGGACCCGTCTTGGTTGGATTTTTTAAATATTCTAAAGGTGATCTTGAGCCCAGTCAGTTGGCCGTAAACAAATTACTTCTGAAAAGCAGAAACCGCTAGCAATCATATTTTCTACAAATCTTATGATGTCATTGAACAGATAAAACTTAATTTGAAGGTTGCACCAATCTCATACCAATACCCAATATCTATTATCTAGGCAAACACTGCTATCAAGGCTACTTCTACTTGTTCATATTTTGAAATGGTTGTCCTTTTTTTGCAGGAATTTCAATAAGTTTTGACTATCTTTCTGTCGTAGTTTGGTGGTTTCGATTCGGGGGAAAAAATTAAAGTGCTTCAGGATTTCGATCCTCAGACAGTGTGAATGTGAATATGTGATGTGTGTGTATTAATTTCATTCCAGCGTAATATTCGCAACTTCGATATTACTTATGTACAAAATGCTATGAAAATGAAAACTTTTATTCAAAAAGAAAATATATTTTGCGCTGTTATTCTTTTAATGGCTGTTGCATGTCCCTAGAGTACGGTTTATAAGGAAAACATTCCTATTGCAGCTATGGGACATATTAAATTTTATGAAGCGACGAAGTTCGCGACATTAGTATTGTCTTTCTTTACTTCCGTAATGTTCATTGTGTTTTTATTTATTTGAGACAAAGATTTTCGATTTGAGAGACTATTTATTTAACAGTTATATACAGTGGTTTTTAATAGTATCTGTTTAAAGTTACTCAACCTTGGAGATACCTATAGGGAAAATTACTTAGGAACTTTTTAGACCTTTTTGTGAAATCCCTACTAATATATAAATGTGAATGTGAGTTTGTTGGTTTGTTGGTTTGTTGGTTTGTTGGTTTGTTGGTTTGTTGGTTTGTTTGTCCCTCAATCACGTCGCAGCCACGCAACGAATCGATCTGATTTTTTTGCACAGATATAGTTCAAGACCCGGAGAGTGACATAGGCTACTTTTTATCCCAGAAAAACAAGCCTATTCCTGTGGGATTGCATTAAAAGTGAAATTTTCACTGTTTCACAACATACGTATACGTAACTATACTCACAATATATGTTGAACCCTAGACTCCATAGACTCGAAACGGTAAATAGGTTATAAATATTCAAAACTCCATATAAGTAGCTCTCAAAACCGTAAAACTCACAATATATGTTGAACCCTAGACTCCATAGACTCGAAACGGTAAATAGGTTATAAATATTCAAAACTCCATATGTAGCTCTCAAAACCGTCATAGCTCTCAAACCGTCAATCTGTAATCTGTAATTTGTTATCTGTAAATCTGTAATCTGTAAATAGTTCATAAATACTCGAGACTCTATCGACACTGAAAAGTGTAAATAGGTCATAAAAATAAGTTCCAATACTCACACTGTTTTCGCCTATATGAATGTTTTTAGACAATTTGGACAGAATATACTCAGTTCTGTAAAGGGGTCATAAAATGCTCATATTTTGTGACAGATTATTAGCAAGTATTCTGTATATGTAAAAGACCACTCCTTTTAATTTTGCGTTCACAGGTTGCTTGCCATATAATATGGTACTTATAAATTGCCAGGGTCTTAAACAATTCTTACGTCTGTCGTTTTTAATCCAGCGCAGTTTATTTTTTTCAATATTTATCTTGTCCATAAATGACGCGGGCGAAGCCGCGGGTATAAGCTAGTAATCTTATAAATTTTTATGTTTTGCATACTACAAATTAAAATTTGTAATAAAATGTTAAAATTCATGGTTTCCTTTTATTTCTAATTCTACGTTATTTCGCAAAAAACAATCCTTATCGATCGGCATGATAAATCTACAGGTATTTTTTTCTTGTATAGCGGGTTCGACACCCGCCTCGACCAGCCAGTTTTTAAAAAAAATCGATGAATGCAGTTTGAATTGTTTTTGAAATTGATTCGAAGACTTCTTTCAGTGAAAGTGCTCTATCTACAATATTTAAAGTAGTTCTCCTCAATGTGGCATCGCTGTGGGAAAGCCTGTATAATTGAAACTAATAGATAATTGAAATTAAAAGTTATTTTTTTCAGTGTTACAAAAATATTCGGTAATGCAGCATTCAAAACTGTATTTCAAGCTATTTTAATAATTTTCTTTCTTGTGTAGAATTCTCATGGCTGCTTATTAAAAGTTGGAGCACCATTTACCGTTTTGAACTATTTTCATCTTGACATAGTTCAAACGGGAAAGTTTATAGTTGCCGGAGTAAATTTGTTGCTTTTATTCATGTTACGGGTTCAGTTCAAAATACTATATGTTAGAGTTTTACAAGTAAAAGCTTGAGCTATTGCTCGAGTCGCCTAAGTTAAGACGACTTTACTTACGTTAAAAGTTTAAAAGTTGTATTTGTTTCTGTATTTGTCTTGTTTCTGTAGATTTAAATCCACACGCAAATCAAAATATCACAAAATAACACCAAATTACTTGAAATGTTGAAACCTTTAGTGTCATACTCCTTATCCCCTACCTCAGTTATATCATCGGAATACAAATACGGGTGAATTATTTTTTAAAACCTTTACCAATGGCCTTGCCTTAATCAATTTCTCCTCCGAAACGGCTCGACCGATTGTTATGAAATTTTCTTTGTATATTTGGTAGGTCTCAAAGTAGGCCGTAAGCTATTTTTTATACCCCTTAAATGGCAAAATAACGTTTGCTGGGTTAGCTAGTACCTATATATTATTATGTTTGTTTGCGTATACTTGGGTTACAGGAGGTCCATTTTCAGCTGAAACTCGGCCACTAGTGCAATTCATAAACAGACATTTTGCTCCAAATAGCAATACTGTGACCGAACTGTGTAGATATTTTGGCCCTGGAGGTGTCACAGAGCGGACAGTTGTTGTCCACATTTTAACTTCCGAACGAAAATAGATGCGACTCCGTGCATTTCCGATAGTACCTTTGAATTATTTGGTCGTGTTGACTGATATTTATTTTTGGGGTTTCATTAATTTCACTTAAATTTAGCAGCGTCTATTTTGCTTCAACAGCGGCTTTTAAATCATAATCGGGGTTTCATTTAGATTTTCATATTTCAATTATCTTTCATCTTAATGGATTGCAAAAGTATAATTGCATTCAAGTATTCAAGAAAACAAACTTTTTGCCTCGACGATCTATGGGAATGGATAAATAATGGTTGAGAAGATTGTATATGTACTTATGCCAACTGGCGCAGAGAGTAAAAAGACATTGACAACTGGAGGAATCTGGTCAGAAGGCCAAGATCCACAAATGGTTATAATGCCACAGGGTAGGACAGCTGTATGACTCTCGTAAATAAAATTGTTCATAGCCCAAACATCAGCAGTAATCAAAGCAACACAACCATCGCCAGCCAATCGGTGCCTACGCTGCACAAGCGATGCAAGCATTAACCAACCAGTGCCCAAGACGTAACTTCGTTGACGCTACACGTATTAGAAACACACAACTGCAGGCTGAGCCAAGTGACAAATAGTGAGCGTCACGACATATAGAAATGGAACAAAATTCAAAAGATGTATCCGAACTAACGCTTAATAAAAAAAAACGTTTTAAATGGATAAAGATGCAATTTTGACAGACGTTAACGATTGTTGTCGATGCACAGATTATAAATAGGTACTCAGGTAGGTTAGAATGAGCGATCGCTATCATTTCTGTACCTATCGACGCTAAAACTATGGCTACATCAGCTGCCGGACTTTTACTCAGTTTATAAGCAGCGATTTAAAGCAGCCAAAGTCAATATAATCAAAGGACATAATAGAATATCTTTTATTAAGATGTTTACTTAAAATTTCCCCCATCCATTTCACAAAGCAGGCAATATGGTCCGGTAAACATTCCGTTACACGCTGCAGTTTACAGTGCAATATCCTGTGCAGTCGCCGGCTGCGGATGTTGCGTCCGTCGCTTTCAACCGACAACTTTCATCGCCCGCAGTCGGATCACGAGCGATGATGTGAAAATCATTATCATCATTGCGTGAAGGGTTTGAATGTCTGTTATTTCTGAACTACAAAACTGATGACATTTAAATATTTCAGGAACGATCTATGAAATACCTTCTTTCGAACAAAAAAAGAATGCATGAAATCGGACAACGCGTTAATGAATTATAACTAAAATACACATTTTGACTTTGATGCCACCTTCCGCATGCTGAATTTCGGGATAAAAAGTATCCTATGTCCTACCTCGGAATATGAACTCAAATCATGCCAAGGTTCATTTAAATCCATCCAGCTGATTAGCCATGATGTGCAGCCATGAAACAGACAGGCAGATAGACAGACATACAAAATGTAACAAATTATAATTTTGGCTTAAGTATCGACTTAAAGTGCCCTCCAACAAAAATATACTCAAACTCAAAACTCAAAATATCTTTATTTCACATAGGCCTAACGTACAAGCTCTTGTAAAACGTCAATACGATATTTGTCGCTATGGTGATAACTACAAGCCAACTTAAAACTAAGTTTACGAGGGTTCAAACGCGCCCTGCACTGAGAAGATGCCCACAACAAACTCAGCCGGGTTTGGTTTGTTAAATACACTTTAATTTAGAGATATAGCACGGTCGCGAACCACGAAGAATTCCGTACATCGACCTGTTACTACCTGTCTCTGTCACTCCCGCGTCAAAATAATGCGTCACGCTCGCACAGATGCAATGAACGCCGTCCTCAGAGATTTTAAACCTTTTACCTGCGAACGTAAAGTTTGTTTTTGTTAAATATTGTTTTGTTTGTTAGTTTATAATACATTTGTTAAAAAAGATGATATTTCCGGGTATTTTTAGCGTGCGCAAAGTTATTCTTTTCCGCACCAGAGCTTTTTGATTTCCCCCAGCGTGATGGATCAAAATCTATGAAGGAGGTTTTCAAGTAAAAAGTTTTAGCTACAAAATTATTGTAAAAAATAACAGTAATGTAATTATTTTACTTTCTAACTACTATAAATACGTAAATTAAATTTAATATAAATTTATTACAATGACTTCCTTTCGTTTTCTATTTTATTTTTAAAAATGTGTGACTGTTATATTTAATCTGTGCTTTGAGTCCTTTTTATTGTCTATGATTCCTTGTTATTATTATTATTGATTTTTCAAATTCCATGCAAAACTTTTTTTCTCCTTCAAATATTTCATGTAAACCGCATTAACAGAAAAATGTTTGTGACCACTGTCAGTAGGCAAAGAGGTCATTGTACAAAATTCTTCGTGGTTCGCGACCGTGCTATAGTTTAATTCTATAGCTAATTTTTAATCTAAGTTAGTTTTACAGTTCAAGATTAGCTGCAATAGAGATAATAATTAATTCTTCGGCCTTCAGTAAATTTGGGGTTAGGTCATGCGTGGTTTATCAGAGTTGCAAAGTGCAACCCCAAGCAATGCTTGGCCATTTTTTTCATACATTTGATAGCAATCGATCGCATCGCAACGTTTCGTTATCCATCCTTATCTGCGATGCGTGCTTAGTACACGGCTAGCTATGTTGCAGGCTGTATAGCTCTGACCAACGTATTTACGAGGAGTTTATATGCCTTTGTCAGTTTTGTTTCAATTTTAAGCATAATTTTTAGGGTAATTACAGGCTTCTGACGTATTTTAAATTGAAATCACATGAAACAGATAGCGAGGGACCAGAGAGAGATAAAGGTAAAGTCTCTTTCTGGTCCATCGCTATTGCTATATCTGTTTCATGTGTCAAAGAGAAAATAAACGAACGGAAATAGTATAGGTACGAAATAGTACGTCACATGGTCTAAGAGGCCGCCCGCGACTTCAAAAGTGCGGCTATAAATACTTTGTCTAAGATGACAAACGCGAGCCGTGGATATACAATTTTTCACGCACACTAGCATCCGCGCACCATACAAAATTCAAATTGATACACTCAAACTAGGTACAATAAAAATTGCCGCACTCACGGAGCTGTCGTTGTCAGGTAGTGCTCTATCGAGTCGGAGCGCGAGCGATGACCTTATTATGAATCTATGTAGTACGTAATCCCCACAATTATATTGATGCAGCAAAAATTTCTGCCGGCGCGATGTTCGGCTAGCATAGATTGTAGTGTTGCACACTACATTTCGCCAAATCGTGTCTATGGCAAGCCCGCACAAGTAGGCGAGGCTAGCAACACTCAGGCAGTCGGGCGAAATCTCTCGAGACGCGCTCATGCGCTCCGGAGTTTTTCTTTTAATCTTTTTGTTCACGATGACGTGAACGGCCTTCAGCCCCTCCGGCTGAAGCCGGAAGGTCCTTTTCCTTTCGAGGTTCGCTTCGCGACCGCGTTTTAACGCCCCAGGAACCGACTCCCTGGGGAAATACATAATATGTTCGCTTGAAAATGTGCCAACATGGCGCGACCAACGCCGCCATGTGGCCGGCAAAAAATCGTCTTGTGACGGTCACGTAACGCGATCCGATATTCTAGCCTAAGTAAAGAGCCTAACTTTATATCGAGTCAGTGCTCGGAAGTGTCGTGTGCGCGAATAAAGTGCTAAAGTGAACCTTCTTCTAAGAAACGAGTCTCCAACCCGACCGCAAAGCATCGCCATCTTTGACCGCGCCGAGTGTCGAGCTGCTACACCTTGGGCGCGCCGCTGAATGCCCACACCCTCGACAGGCGAGTTGCTGGCAGCTGACATCACACCGGTGGGACCCAGCACACGGCACCATCTCAGAGTAGCTGGCCCGCCGGTGCGCCGCCTCCTCAAGCCCTACAGCACGGCGTAAACGGACTTGACTCACAGAGAGCACAGGGAAGTGATTTCCCCTTTTTACGCCCTTCAGGCGATACCCTTGTCCCTTTGAAGCAAACATGAACTTTTGGAAAAGATTCGATCGCGCTTGACCTAGTACTTAAGCTCGTAACTAATTAAGTAAACCTCTTGTAAAAAAACTAACCAATTTCAATGATCTTAAATATAATTATGTACTTTGTACTTTGCTGTTTGTCGTCTAATTTAACGCCTATCCTTGATGATCACGAAGCGTGAGGGACCCTGAGTGATCTCGCCGAACGGCCCTTGACTCAAAGGTTCATACGCTCTGAATTGACTCAGTGTCTGGTCTTCCAATAGGGTTTCGCATCCAACCACCCATAACCCAACTTTTATCCCACACCATACTACCATCTTATATCATTACAAGATCTTTGGCGAAAAAGGATGTGGTCATGTCCCTACCACGTTTGCCACGTTGGATAAGTGGGCTGAAATTAATATAGTTGTAGTTACCAAAGTATAACACAATTAGGCATCTCATTTAGCAATTTACCCTTATGAATTACGAAGTGTCGGCCGTGTGACGTCACGTGCATCTGATTGGGCCGCCATTAATCATGGGGACAGACGTGTCAACCTGTCATCCCCTGCCCGTGGATACTATTAGTAACGCAAGGAATTACAATGTAAAGGGTTGTTGGGAAAGGTGACTTTACTTTTTTTCGCAACGTATTCCAATCTTCATATTGCGGGTGTGACCTGGTTACGCTAAGGGCCAACCCGAGATCCACATTATTTGAATGAGGGTTTTGTAAAATGACCTTCACTATAGTCTGAGCGATAACTCGTTGCCCGTGGGACAATAAAATAAGGAAACAGGCCGCCAGTTGTGCTCTCTGTCACACTTATGGGCTTTACGGATAGTCCCCCGGGCAACTGGCGCCGTTCTGCTTCCCCATTTTATTTCACCGAGGGCAGCGACTTCTCCATATTGTGGCCAAAATTAAATTAAAATCGTCTATAGCCTATATACTAAAATCGTTTGCCGTAATCGTACGTGATTGAGTTATTTTAATATTATTTACGCCCTGGAGTACTATGTTCTGAGACCATGGGGACAATTAACAAAGATAGATATATTTTTTATTTAAAAAAGAATGATAAGGTGAAGTCTTTTATCGGATGTTAAGTGATGTGGCTTTCCATGTCAGATGCAGTGCGTTCCACAGCTTTAGGTACATTGCAATTTCATACAACGCTCTGCGTTCATCACTCTAAAGTCTAAGCATCAGTTTGACTAATTTCAAGTGAATTTAACGGTAGTTCATAGCCTCTCAAGCAAGAAATAGCACTGTAATCAATTATGAGCTAACTTTACTTTAAAGTTCCTTGAAAATAGAAAGGAGATTCTCGAAGTTAAACATCCATTTCCCGAGTAAAGGAACATGACATCCGTTTGACCTACAAAATGACCTGAACGATTCCACTGTAAAAGGAAATCTATGACCAATATTTTCCGAATGAATACTGCAATCGCCAGTGGAAAATTCCTACTGAAGTTGTCTAAAAGAAAAGCCTTTAGGAATGTAAGCAAAAAAATTTTTAAGGTTAGGTTTTCTGCTGGCGCGTTTTTGTCTTCCATTTCGCAGTTGAATTAAGAGAGAGGTCCAGGGTTCGATTCCTGAAATGTACAAAGTTTGTGTATTTAACTTCTGAATTGATTTTATGTATAAGTTTATGATACTCGCTAGATGGTAGTAGTTTTACACACATAACAATTTTTATTATTCCATATTATACAGTATTTTATACTTTTCACTTTCATCCCATAATATGATATTTTAGTGGAACATGTACAAAATTTAATTAAAATCTAAATATAATACCTTACAATTTTGATTGAGCATATAACTTTCAGATAGATATAAGCGAATGCTAAAATCAACTCATTTAGAATTTAAATTCGAATGTCTAATATTATAGAGTTTGATTTATTTACTTATCAAGCCGAGCGAAATCTAAAGCATATAAAGGTACTTACACAATTGTTATTGATATCAAAGTTTACGTTTTTAAAAACGAACACTCTCTACAGAGTACGGTGAAGTGTAAACTATCAGGTTAAGGATACACCACACCTTCACGTCATTTATTAAAATATGGTTGAAATTACATCATTACTAACCGGATGCTGTATTACGGTAGGCATCAACTTTCCTCATTATGATCGTAATTAATGCTTTTGGCACAGGGTGTGTGGCTTACACATTTTTTAAAAGAATATTTTTAATATTAGACACTACTGTTGTGATATAAAGCTCCTGATATAAGTGTTGAAAATACTAAATATTAGGTACATACAACTAAATAAATTGGAAAAATACTATTGTATTCAATTGGCATTATATTATTCTATTCAATTGTTCTACTATTCGAGTGAACTTAATATGTCATATCTTAAGCCTGATGATGCTAGAAAATTCCTGTGTCATAGAAGAGAGACCTCAGACACTTGATGCTGCACCAAAATGTGTGACTTAGGAGAACAAATCGCTTCAAGTAATGCACTAATGCTATTAATTACACTCCTCTAGAAGTCTGGTGTGTAGTCTCCATTGCATGCCTATCTTCTCAAGTTATTTGAAACAGATTACGAAATTATTAAACTGTGATAACACAACTCCATCAACTCAAACATTATTTTTTATCGTGAATTAAGTTCGATGAACGAACGTTCTAAGTTAAAAGTCACACGAACTCGAAAATTTTATTAAACATCCCAATGAACAGATTGATTTAACATTGAATAAAATCACGAAAGCGAACTGTAATACGTCTACGCTAAAAATAAGTAACCGATGCCATTTGTCTCAGTAGATATGAATAATATAATAGTATAATAATAAAATATAATAATATATTAGTAATATAATTATATATCGTTATCTCAATGAAACGTCTATTAGCTACCCGTGATTAATTATGATAATGAAAAACTGGTTGAGAGTGATAAGGTGATAAAAAAATCAAAGCATTACGTTTATTAGAGTATATTTTATTCTTCATTGGAGTTTACTTTCTTCCAATTGCTACGAAATTCGTAGCCAAAATCCCATATCATCATCACAGTGGGATGGTCGCTTGGGGCGGTATTTCTCGAGTCATCGTATCAATCGTTTATCAAACTGTTGTGTTAATTCTAACGGCCCCTAAGGGAAAAAGATATATGGAGCCGCTAGGTAATGCAAGTTTTTATTTGAACGTGGTACATCTAAACTTTTACAATCATTGCGTCACTGATTGATTGTGGTAAAAAGTAAAAACTGCGTAGGAAAGGAAATGAAGCTAATTTATTTCTGAAAAGGTCAAATTTAAGTAAATTTAAGCAAAATTTTCTGCTGTGCTATTCTGCAAAAATACTTATAGCAGCGAAGAGCTAACATCTATGCGCTGATTGGTTAATGCTTCCGTCAGTTATGCAGCCAAGGCGACAACCCCTGTAATGTTCAGAATAAAATTGAAATCACAGTTTTTACAGGATCTGTAGTTAATTGTTATAAATTGACTCATCAAAACTTAATGAAACAATTCTATACAAACATACCTATTTTATTTTCATTTGAAGAGTGATTGCGGATATCAGCATCATTAGCTGTGATGCAAAATATTCTAGTCATTTCCCCTTTTTTCGCCATTCTTGAATATTATTAAAGAGATGATGTAAAAGTAATGTCAGTTATTATTTTGGCTTACTTGATGGGTACTTACTTCCAGGGCCAACCAAAAGCGGAATTTTGACGAAGAAAAAGTGGATACTTAAAAAATAGAATAGTTCTGAGGATAAGTTTATCCTATATTAAAAGGTATTTTTCTACGGAAATAAAAAATACGCTTTCAGTTGTTTAGATTAAAAATTAAAGCATTTTTGTCAATATCTGAATACTTATTGGCAAATCAAGCCAATCAAATCATTCAAATTGTAAAGTCGCACATTAAAACATTAAATACAGACTCTTTAGTGCCAAAAGCTAAATCTTTACGTTTATTAACATGTACCTAAGTACCCTTGGACGATGAAGGTTATAATTATTATAAAACAAATTGCGTAATTTTTACCTTCAAAACAGCTATTATTCAGAGATATCAACTTACAGAAGAAACTTTCGCGTTAATCTCTTCATCTATTCAGAAGGTATCTTTACCTTACAAAATATATCTTCGGGTATATGATCCAAGGAAGTATTAATCACTAAATTAACTGTTCTTTTCGTTCAGTTAGCCACAAAAAAAGTCCCGTCAGCGCCCGCAAATCAATTATCCCCCAATGCCAAGGGATAGACATCACGTGTAATTGACTTGTTCATCATTTTCCCTTAGTTTGTTCATTTTTGCGACTTGCTCCAACTTTAATTGGGATTATTAACGGTTATTATAGCTTGCGAAGTTTTATCCTTAATATCTTCTCGTAAGTTTGTTTTGTTTTCTTTGTTTATAATAATACTTATAAGTTTCTCAAATCTCTATCTCTATACGACCTATACCTCTATAAGAGTTAACATCAGTTGTGTAAGTCAACATTTGTATTTATAAGCAGGTAGATTTTGTGGCGATTTTGTGGAATGCGTAATAATTAATTCGTTGCTTTTTTTCTTTCTAGCTATCTAAATAGATTTCCCTCCTTAGTAATTTTTTCAGATGTAGTTAGTAGATCGTACTTATTCCATAAGATCATATATTCTTATGTTTTAAATATTATCATGAAAATTAAAATCGGGCCCAGTGGATTTGCCGGTAGCCCAAACCATTCAAAAGTTTGTGAAATAAAGTAGTTTTTGTAACGTTTTCAACCAATAAAAACCTTTTGGTATTTAATAAAATAAATCGTGGTTAGCTACGGACGTATCTAACACTTTACGCGACTCTATATCCTATCTATCTAAGACCAAGATAGGTTCATCTAAAGAGCCTCAAGACGAACATTTATCAAATTACTTGCCGTCACGACACAGTTCAAATGAATTCTCTATCAGGAGTATCGGAGGCGAGAAATAAATCTCACACTCTTACCCAATACACATTCATCACAATTCACAACTTATTGATTTAATATACTATTTTCTTTGAAAATGACTTTACAATAATTTAGTAGTTTCTAACTATCATTCCCAAACTGATGAATGGTATGTCACTGCGAATTATTCCAGAAAGTATAAACACTCTAGAATTAGATATTGGATTGGATCTAGTATTAGATTGGAAACATTTCCCCTAATAAGCTAGAAAGTTGTAATTTTTAAGGTTATTGTCAATATTGTCGCTAGAACTCTGATTTATTTCTTGATCCTTCTTTCAAATTAAAATCTACGGTAAATGCTAACGTACCTACAAACAAATACTAATAAAGCTTAGTTGGTCACGCTACATTTGTTCCTTAACTTTTTTCACTTCCCTTTTTTTCAATCTTATTCAAGTACTCTTCCGTACATGAAATAATTAATATTAGTAATACATCTATTTAGACTATCTACTTAGGGTAAAGCGGAAAGAAAGGTACTTTGTTATAAAGAAAATATTAATATTGATTTATAATACCAATATTTCAGCGCACGTGAATTTTATTTGCGTGCGAAACGTCTTTGTTAATTTGATTAATATTTTTTCGACACGAAGAGCCAATAAAGGTATTTCCATAATTAAAATTACGCAAATGCGGAGCCAAGACTTAATAGCTTTATTTCATCATAAAGATATATTATGAGCTAAGTAATTAATTTATACAAAAGTATGTAAAATTATTAGTAGTACAAAATATATAAATTTTCAAGAGCTTGTTATAATCTATTTGTTATATTGATGAGAAGATACCTCTGTTTAAAATGGGTCATCCGAAACTTTCAATTACTCCTACTCTTCTATAGCAGTATTACAATGATTTTTTAAGTAAATGTTAACGAAAACTTAGTTGATCTACCTGTCTTAGTCCGATGGGACGGGAGCTCAACACGATCGGAAAGCACCAGCGCGACATTGACGGCTTAACATGCTCTCTAAGGCGCATGAAACACCGCCGCTTTTCAAACTCCAGGCTGGTTAATTAATAAAATTTCTTCATATAAGAACTCAATAGTGTTACTTACTGGCCTGACCCAGCAATCGAACCCAAGATCTCGTGATCTGCAGTCGAGAATACGCACCGTTACACCAACGAGGCAGGTCTAAAAAATAAAGTTAAGAGGACATATTGAATTAATTATTGTCTTTCTCACTATCACGACGCGACGGTACGACATGCAGCGTTGCGGAAGAATATTTAACAGAAAAACGACGTTTTACCTAATTACTAAATAACTAAGCCAGTTATAAAAAACTATTTCTAAGAGTTTTTGGGTATTATTATCACCGGCACATTAAAACAAAAATTTCAATTATATTAATTGTAGTTTTCGATAAAAATTAGAAAAACTGAGATTTTGGAGCAACTCTGATGAAACTCTGTATCGAGAAAATTTATCCCACTATAAAGTCATTCCTTACTCTGTGATTTATCCAAACGTGATTCTGCTTCACAGCGATTTAAAATTAAAGATTAAAATAGATGACGTTTAAATTTGAAAGTTATTGTTTTTTTAGTTTTTCTTACTCACTAGGTCCCTAAAAATCGCTTAAATACACCGTCTACGTCGTTAAATATTAGCTGTATCTCTTGCTAGTGTTTGCCAATCACTAACAAATTACACTATCAGAGATGGCTCACGGCATCTTTAACGCAATTTCTCAATATCGATCCGAAGGAAGGGGTCCAAACGACGAACATCGTTAGTGCGAAGGCGCTGTTCATTGGATTAATTAGTTCCACGGGAAAACACTCCGACATACTTTCCTAGTGAGACTAATACTACCAAGTTTAGAAGGTAATTGTTCAAGACACCCAACTCTTCGTTGACCTAGTTACTTGAGCTACGAAGGTCCCTCAGGTAGTTTCTTCTTAACTTGGTCAAAAATTGTTCTTTTTTACACACTACAAGATATAATATATTCGGTGCTACAAGTTAGTATCTGCTTGACTGTGATCCCACCAGATAGTAAGTGACGATGCAGCCGAAGATGTTATAATACTAACTTGCAAGGAGTAAGAAACACCTATAACGGTTTCTACTCAGCATCGCGCCGGAACACTAAATTGCTTGGCGGTGCGTCATTGCTGTTAGGGTAGTAACTACTCTAACTAACCCCTGCCAAAAACTCCCAAAAGACCAGATCTGTCACCTGACCTAAATTAGAAAATATATTTGAAACTGTATATTATTATGCCATACAAAATCTGTGAAAACGTCATATTTATTCCTTAGTAAACGTTTATCTGGCGATTGAAAAATCGGCTATAAATCTATTTAAATCTAAATATACTGTCAAGATTTTTTTACAATCTCTCATGCAATGAAACTTAATTTTTTCATTTCTTTACTCTAATTTCATATGTACCTTTTTCTGGTAAGTAACTAAAGTAATTGCATCAAATTACACGTATTATCAGTATTATAAAAAAATACGAAAATCAAACCGCCTTAGCCGGTAGCAATTTAGAAGCAGTTAGCAATAATTAAAGCAGTTTTTGTTTTTTACCGTCATAAATGTGTAGCTTTGTCGCAATGTGTTAAGAATTTTGCACGCCAGAAAGACTACGCCCTTTGTCGGCTTATTTTGGGAACAAAGAATAAAATATGCAACACAGACGATACTTTTATTTTTATTTATTTACCTTTATATCTCATGAATTATGATGTTTTTTTTGGATGCATGATAACAGCTGTAATTATTATTGTGCAAGTTCGCAAGTTTATTTAACTTTTTTTTTTGTAAAATAAGTAGTCGAAACTGGAAAGGAATAAGGGATTAGTTTATTTGAGAACGCTAACTAAGATTACGTATTACTATTCTTATTTTATAAAATATTCCAAAGACTAATAAAAATAGAAGCCATAATTACCACAAAGATGCAGAAGAGATTATCTCTCATAATTCCAACTCGAGATACGACAGTCTAAATCTTTGTACATTTTCAAGAATGCGGTCAAAGATCACTATTTGAGTACATAGTTGATGCAAATGATGACTGTTATTTATTCATATTATCTTGTCCTTATTAGTGGACATTATATTATTATATTGTATATATTAGTTTATAGTTTGATGATTATGTATTGAATATCTTTGTTTATTTGTTTAACCTAGTTTATGTATTAGTTTGTAGCTATTTGTATGTATATAGTTTATAAATCTACACCACCTGCAATATCTAGTTCCTTTGTTTTCCTTCCTTTTCTCAAGGTTGCCTGGCAGAGATCGCTGCTAAGTGATAAGGCCGCCTTTTGTGCCTTAAATTAGTTTATTATGTATTTCTGTTTTGTACAATTTCTTGTGTGGTGCAAATAAAGTGTATTTATTATTTATTATTATTATTAATTCCCAGAAACAAACTTTGATTGTAAATAGATAAAAGGTAGGCAATGATCAATGATGTCTAGATCAATCAACATAAAAACAAACTCAAACTAAAAATATCTTTATTTCATAAAGTCCTCTTGTAAAAGGTCAATCTGATATTTGTGTTGTATATGGTAATAACTACAAGTCGACTTAAAACTAGTTACGAGGGTTCAAACGCGCCCTGCACTGAGAAGAAGCCCACAACAAACTCAGACGATATTCTTTTTTTTTAATATTCGTTGTCTAATCTATGACAAACAAAAAGTAGCTGACACATGCGCATCAGTCATTTGAGTGACACGGTTGCGTGCGGCCGCAAAAATACATGCCTTCAGCCTTGAGCTCTGAGCTTAAATCAGCAAAAAAACTATGAAAGGCGACCGGCGCGGCGGACTGATCAACTTGAACAAAAGCCGATGACATGGATGAACAAAACACTAACTTATTGGCTGATTAGTGACTGGCGACATTACACCCTCCATGTCTTAGGACGTTGATGTATTAATCGCTTTTGAGGAAAATAAGAGAGGGAGGAAGAAGCATCTTTTATTAAGAAACATACGATCAATTTCCTTTTTACCACATCGTTGTTACAATCCGTAATTGTTTACTACTGATATACTCGAAGGCGTTTGCAGATACTACTTAGGTATGCAATTTTCATTTGACGGACTCTCTGAAAAATCTCCACTCACAGAAAGACGCTCGTTTGAAGTTCGTCATGCGAAGTTTCTGTGCTGTCTGTTCTTCGGAATGTGCTTATAAGGGGGCTTTGAGCCTTTGGTGTCTGGGTAAATAACTCTTACAATTAGAAATAACTATAGTAAAAACTGACATACTGATGTTTTAGTTACAGAAAAACCATAATTAGTGCAATCGAAAAGATACTAAAATTATGAATTTTATTTTATTAGCGGTTCAATGTTCTTTCTCATCATTAACTTTAAAAATTAAATGACATGAGACATTACTCATTAGTTTTGTTGTAAATTTCGTTAAAATATCATAAAAGTAAAAGAAATAATACCGTGTATACCCAATGTCACAAAAGGACTATAAAAACACAGTAAAAGTTCGTTTTTGTCACCACGGCACCATATGGTTGGCGCGGTGGAGTGAAGAGTTTATAAAACAACAGCTGAGGACCGATCCTAGATTTGGATATAAAGGCTATTAAAATATTTCCATTTGTGTGTTTTTTTGTAACAATGATTATATTTATTTCCCACAATTCAGGTAGGTATCTATAACAACAAGGCCCTCTCATAGTCCAGTTTTCTTCCGTAGTCGGATCCATTCCATCTAACGATTGTATGCGCAAAACAAATGTGAAATCGTAAGTAAATCGATGAGAGAAGTCAGTAACTTTAATTATATTCTAACAGAAGTTGAAATATTTTTATTTGTAATCATTAAAGATATTGCAAGCAAAAAATAATATTCAAGTTCAAAGATTTGAAACATTTACCCTCATTTCGAAAGGATCTTGACGGGAAAATTAAAAATTATTTTAGAACAGAATGAGAGAAATGTCTAAAAATTTAAATTCAAAGAGTTGATCAAGAATATTGCCCTGAGCGGTTTCTTCTTTTTCAATATTTATTGGACCTTTGGAGCCCTCTAATCGGAATATTGTGTCCCAACTTTGAGATTATTATCAAAACATTCAAGGTTTCCCTCTCAATTAGGGAAAATTTCTAATCTCCATTGGGATTAATTTTTGACTGGAGGGTGATTTCATTTGTTTGACCCAGATATTTAGATAAACATTTTTGATAATATTATCTTGAGGAAACGCTTGGGAGCCTGGGTACTTCAGTGATATAATAATAAAATTATTGCTATTCGTTCATGCTATAACGTGTAACGAAAAGTTGAAATAATATTGAAGGGTACATAAGTGTACTTGATAACGAATCACCCCGTAAAAATATTAAATAGAAATAAGAATTATATTTTTCCATAATGTATGCAAAAATGGATATTCTTATTTTAGTTACATTTGTATCTACAGTAATCTGCAATATTGCATTTGGTGCGTTTGTTGGTTGGTACTTCTGCTGTGAATAAAAAAAAGAAAGTGGTGGGTGTACACACACGCAAGCAGCCTGGCATGCAGATCGCAGCCTTCTATGCTGCTCGCACACTTGAGCGCGCCGAACAAGCTGTGAACTGTACGGTGGTTGTGACCACGCTCGCGAGCACGATCCGACTGGCATTCCCGATCGACGGCATGCAAGAATGCGAGCATGCGTACATGCACATACATACGCTTGCACCAGTGTTCGTGTTTGCTGAATGTCGCTTTGAACGCAAGCGTGTAAGCCCGCCTAGAAGTCCGTGAGTAAAAGAGAAATGTTGTATATACTCGTAGTCAACACTGCTGGCTGTGTATGTTGCTGCACGCTGGGTCATAAAAAAGGGAGAAACAAGCGCGTTCTCTGACGCACTTACGGGCTACTACAGCAGGCTTTCTATGCCTGGTACCGCCGTCCTGTTTCCCCTTTGCATGACCCAGCGTATAGTAATATACCAAAGTAACTAAACAATTTAATTTCTAGCCTACTAAACCATAATCTTAACTTAGAAAATGATCTAAGACCATGGCGTTCCGCAAACCCCAGCGGTGCTGCGGCGAAGTGTAGGTAACACCGTACGTAGAGTAACATGTTCGTAGTGGAAAGTTTGATCTAACTTGGATAATCAGTTGTACGTATAATTAAGCGAGTCGTGTCGAGGCAACCGCGGATGTTATGGTTTCGTTGGTAGGAGTAACTAGAGGGAGTTGGTTGTACCTATAACTAATAAGGTTAGGTTACGTATTAGTTAGGGGACTTGGGAAATGGGAAGTGTGAGTCAATTATAATATAATTTTAATCCGTTATATACCTACCTAAGCTTTAGTTTTAAACTAAGATTTTATCTACTTAGTTAAGTTTTTTAATACGCAAAGGGAAAACTTTGCGTTCACTAAATTTTAAATGGGAATAAGTCCATACCTAAAACATAAACCAACGAACAGTCAAATGTTTACCCATATGTTTACACACTACAAGTTAGTACTTAGTTATATCATATTAGATGTAGGTAACTGACGATACAGCCGAGGAACTTGGAAGTGGTAATGTAACACCTAATGTTTGTTCACAGCTGCATCACACTGGAATACGCAATCGCTTGTTAGTTGGCGATGTGTCAATATCAGTAGGATGGTAAGCACCTTATCAATTTTGAAATTCAAAATTGACCCGTGCCAGGAATCAAATCCGGGATCTCCCCCACAAATCCCAGCATGTGCCAACTGAGTTAGGGACGTAATCAAAATATCTTGATCACAAATTGATATCGCGTGGAATAGTGCCACTGAGAAGAAACCTCAGGATATGGGCATTTGGCACCCTAACGATTTACCCAAACCTTTTTCGTACAAGCAAACAGTAGCGCCATCTGTTAAAATTCTATAGGTGGCTGCTGAGCGAACTACAGTGTGGCCTTACTGTCAATGACAAAACAATCACTTTTGGCACCGATAAACTCAAACAGGCGTCATTTTTGCGCACCGTCCACCCTGTTCAGGGTACTGTTACAGTACAGGGTACTACGTCTATTGGTGCCACGAATATTAACTGCGTTTCAGTAACAGCTGTTGTGTAAAATATCAACTTCTTTATCATAGAGTGTATAATACTTTTCTGAAAAACAACTTCAAACTGGGGCGCTTGCAATTACAAACCCTGTGCTCTATTTAAGTGTGCGTTCAGCTTTAAACGATGCCTGGAAAACCGTTCTTTATTACAGGTGTTACTAACTGCTATTTAGTCCCTAGCTAATTAGAAAATAAACGCAAGTCTTCGCACACCTACTCATTAACTTGTAGGCCCATCAGCCCTCGCTCCGGCAACTCGCACGAGAATAAATTTAAATTCAAACACAAACGTAATTCCGAATTCTAAACTTATTCAACTTCTCCGCGGGATACGTGGGAACTTCAAAACACGTCTTTGATATTAAATACAAGTTAAATAAAGACAATTCCGCCGACTGTAGCCTCACGTGGATCTTATTTGAGAAACAAGTGTAATTTTCAAGGAGTTCCGAGCGAATTCCTACGGAAATTAATTTAATAAATTAGCTCTGTAACAACAGTGCAAAAGTTTTGCTGCCTCAACCGATGCGAAAGAATTCGAGATATTCATTATCATAACTTTTCTTTTATTTCCTTTTTCAGATACGAGAGCGTTAAAAGAATGTTGACTGAAATAATAATAAACGTAAATAATTAACAAAAAACCGACTTCAACTCTCATCAAACTACTGTGGAACACATCCATTAAAATTTAAGACTCATATATTATGGTTTTGTCTTGAATACCATTATCAGAACTGGACTAAATTGGAACACGGGAAGCGTTAGCTTTCTAATAAAAAAAATCATCAAAATCGATTCACCCAGTCAAAAATTATAAGGTAACAAACATAAAAAAATCATACAGTCAAATCGAGAACCTCCACCTTTTTGGAAGTCCGTTGAAAAGTGCATTTCATAGACATTTAACCTTATACTTAAACTTAGTTCTGCAAATAAACAAGCAAAAATCTAATAACCAAATACCCAATCGGTCTCAAACTCAACCCCTTAATAACCTAATCTATTGGTAAGTACTTCAAACTGTCTCCGTCGATATTCTCTTATCCGCAACATTACTAATGTGTTTCAGATTACATGCCGGTCTTGTCAAATGATAACAGGCGCGGACCACACATTTATCGAGTCCACCGCTAATTAAATCCCTTTATAACGCTAGGGCGGCGAGGCGAAAGGCTCAGCACACACCTGTGCAAGAACCGCAGCGTCTGATCTCGTTCCCGCGCAAAGATTTCACATTAATTCCCATTGAATGCATTGGATATTGATAGCAAATCCGGGATCAAAACGGATTAAGTAGACACTGATATCTGTTTACCAGTTTCCCGAGACTTTTCCGTAAGAACCATTTGATTTTCAGAGATAAAAAGTATAGCCTAAGGTAAACAGAGTTATGATTGCTCTATAAAACGCAAGTTGTGTTTTAATGCCATCTTATTTTTTTAAGACTTGTTAAGCAAGAATCTGGAATGGAAGATTTTTGTGTAAAATAAATACTCAATATCTCTAATAAATGTACAATTATTTTTGTAGCAATTTCTTACAAAGCGGCCTGACCGATTTTTATCACAAAATTTGGCTACATTCAGTAAATCTGCGATAGGTCGTAAACATCTCTAAACGGCTAAACAACGCTTGCTGGATCAGCTAGTAATTTAGATAATTTGAGTAAAAAACATTAAATAAGTAACTTCTCTTGCCTAAACAGAAAAGCGTTTTTCCCTCACGTTAAAACTAGCCTTAAACCAGGACCCGCGAGATAAAGATGAATGCGCTTGCGTCATATAATTTACGATACTGATACTGGATTGGAATGGACCGTTTTGGGTTTGCTTGCGATATGCATTTATTGGTAAAGTAAGGTAAGATTAGGTACTCTGTTTTCGTGATAATTTGCATGTAGAATGGTACGGAGGCTTTTCATTTAATTAATTATTTATCATTGATATTTATACGCACAGTTCAGTTCTAAATTTTAGGATGTCGCTTAGTTGATTGTCCTCTTTTCATCCGCTTCTGTTCTCTGCTAGACTAATAAGACTTCATGAAATAATCGCCAATAACCACAATTTACAATTAACCGTCTGAACCCAGTCACCCCGGCGACTATTTTGAAGTCGTCCGTCCATCTGGTGAGGAGTCTGCCAACACTGTGTTTTCCAGGTTGTAGCCCGGTTTGTATTTTACCTATGGTCTCCAACTTTCTTACGAGTATGTGCCCCGCCCAATTCTTCTTCAACGTCTCCTTTTGTTGAGCTAAACCAGTAATAATGCTTATTTCCTCATTTTGCGTAAAAGTACTCCGAGCACAGTTCTCTTCATCGCTTGCCGTGCGATTCTGAGCTATCTTATGATGCCCATAGTTAGCAAGCATGTTTCTTTGCAACATTTTCCTACATTTTCAGTGAGTAAATACGTTTATACTCTTCCTCAGTCCTCACTTAATCTCTTACGTAACGAGCCGAGCCAAAAACCGCAAGGGAAAACTTTCCATCCGTCCAACAAACACAAGTTTTAAAATCCGAATCGGCAAAGTTGTCTCTGATTAGTCCCCGCTTGTTTTGTCTCAGATCAAACAAGTCCACGAGCGAAGGCGGCGCCTATACAAACACGCTATCTAATGTGTTTACCCCTAAATCCAAACACAAGTTGCAAGAACCGTTATGCGCAGATATACTGTCTTGGAAGATCACACACTACCGACAAGTTTTGTACCGGTTGGTTACCTACTTGCTAAATGAAACCTGACTGACTAACTGTCTAATATGTCAACGCAAAGCTCAGAGCACAGAGCGGATCAGATGGAAAACAGATTACGAAGACAGGCTCTTGTGACGCTTCGCTATCCGCTAGACTCTAAAATATAGTTTTTAGGTAATGGGGCAAATTGACTTGAGCCATAGTCACATGAAAAACTACCTGTATAAGCAATATTGGCAGACCCCCAAAGTATACTATTTCCATTCGTTTATTTTCTCTTTGACACATGAAACAGATGTAGCAATAGCGAGGGACCAGAAAGAGACAACTTCACCTTTATCTCTCTCTCCCCTCATCCCTCGCTATTGCTATATCTGTTTCATGTGATTTCATGTGTCAAAGAGAAAATAAACGAATGGAAAGAGTATAGTTTATTTTTATAATTTTTGCTTTCTCGCAAGGTCTTTTTATGTAGGTGCCTGCAGGGGTTTCTCAGTACTTATAGCTTTAGAGTAAATACTGGGCTAAGTGTATGTGAGTCGAGTGCTTGGGTACATTAGAATTTCCTAAATCCGAGGCTTTGGAATTTTACATAGCAACATAGACGCTTAACTCTGAAGTAGCGTGGGATTTAGGAACACAAAGTTTAAAGTAGTTACGGGGCAACGAAGTTACAACAATAATATTGTTATAGGTACTTCTAATTATCATAAAACTAAGTAAGCTAGGTATATCGCTAGGCGAAGAATTTGTGGGTAAAACTAAAACAAACCTATACCTATATACGAACCCATAAAAACAAATTAAATATAATTATGTTTGTTAGTCTATTACAATGACGATCTATTAGCTTATATTTTTACCAATTTATCTTCAAAATTTATTAACTTAATTCTAATTATTTTTAATTTCAATTAATACTTGAAAACGGAATTTAATTAATAGAAGTATACCTGGGCCCTTATTCTGTATCTCAGTGATAATCACTGTTGTCTATAACTCGCTATACATTGCTGCCGTATTAAGAGGAACGAAGTTTTGTGGAAAACCTTCAATGGATAAAAAATAAATGTCATTAAAGACCACTGAGTGATTATCACAGAGATACGGAATAAGGGCCCTGGTGTGTACCTAGTATACCTATTATGATCATGTGCCATAATTTTTATACGCCTAATCCTATTACAAGAAAACTATGACGATATCCCATTAATTGTTCTTTTATTTTTACGTCAATTAAAAACCTTCTTTATTTCAGAGTTTGGTCATAAAAAGGCCGGATCACGCCTCCCCTAGCTGTCCTTACAAAAAAGTTTGATCAAGTGGGAAGAAACGTAAATTTTATACATCCCACAGGAAGAGAAATAAATATTCATGAGGTTTTAACTCGAGGAAACTTATTTCTTTTGTAGGTACTGTCTATCTGTTTCAAATCGTGCTATTCGTAGACATTTTCTTGGTAAAAATTCTCTCATATTAGTTTGAGTGATATACTTAGGTGTACCTGTTAGTACCTGTGCAAACTGCTTTCCGAATATCATTTTAGAGGCTAGCTATAGTTAGGCCAATGTTAACGGATACTCAAAAAATAGTTCCTAATAAATATGCATAGAATTACAATATGAGTACAGTTGCAAGTAACGATTAATTATGTTTTATTTATTTTATGGTTAAGACCCATTGGCACACAATTCATTAACCCTGTTTTTCAATCAGTTTAGAGAGAGTGCAACGCAAGTATACCAACTCGTACTTACTAGCTCACAATAAATTATGATTTGGTGCCAACTTTATTAATAGTAAAAACATATTCGAATTTGCTTCTTAAATGTAATTTTATTTTATACCTAATGTTTAAACAATATTTTAACGAATAAATTAATAGTAATAAAAATTTAGTGAAATATAACGTGTTATTGATGCGTATCCACTTTGCCATAAAATTTAAGGAACTGTATTATAAAACTTTGTTAAGTAATAAGTAAGGACACTGAGTTAGGTACTTTTGATCTGTACGGTAATCAGGTCGGTAAGTCCATAAGTCCGGTAATACCTCCTAAAGCCGTCTGTCCGACTTTTTTAATTAACAGCGACTGTTTTTCCGCCTATTTCAGCTGAGAGCATTTCTCCCAAGGTAAATAATATTTTCTATTCGCCAAGGTCTTTCTTTATGTGTTTATTTCGTACATCATTCTCGTTACTGATACAACTTCGGGCTAACAAAAACAATATTATTTAGCGAAGTTAGAATAAATAAGTATCTCCTTAAAGTTTAAATACTATTTTTTTTACTCTATACAAGTACATGACGCAGCCTAAGATGTAGTATGGTGCAGCCTAAGATGTTATTGTACTAACCTGGAAGGGTAAGTTAATTTACCCAACGGTTTCTACAAGCATCACACCGGAACACTAAATCGCTTGGCGGTGCTTCTTTGCTGGTAGGGTGGTAAATAGCCACGGCCGAAGCCTCCCACCAGACTAGACCTGAGCCAATTTACAAATTATAAAATTCATCGAACCCGCGACCTCCCACTCGAATCCGAGCGCGCCGCCACTGCGCCTTGGAGGTCGTCAGGGAGGGAGAGAGGGTACTTATTAAAACACCATTGGCCTGGGTGGACTCTAAGATATTAGTGACGTCAAATCGTCGTAATTTGTGACGTCATTCTTGATCATCCTATTGATCCTATTCGTGGTTATTCTATCTCTCTAAACAGTCTTTGATCCCACTCACACTTATGAAAAATCCAGAGCTAGGATTAATGTTAGTCACGCGAAGCAATTTAGTTCTACTTCAAACACTTAAAAATAATAATTATTAGTGTTTGTATAGTACTTAGAACTAAAAATTATGGCTGATCGCAATCGTTAGGTACAATAACAGCATAAGATAGTCAGTCATTCGTTGGAGTGCCTCCTCGTAAAAATCACTGCACATGTGATTCAAAATAAATCGATCAAGTACGAGTTGGAATCGTGCACGAAGGGTTCCGTACCATTATCTTATAAAAAACGGCAAAAAAATCACGTTTGTTGTATGGGAGGCCCCCTTTTATATATTTTATTCTATTGAATGGATATTTTATCCTGTTTTTTAGTATTTGTTCTTATAGTGGCAACAGAAATACATCATCTGTGAAAATTTCAGCTGTCTAACTATTACGGTTTAAGAGATGCAGCCTGGAGACGGACGGACGGACGGACGGACAGACGGACGGATGGACATCGAAGTCTCAGTAACAAAGGCCCGTTTTTACCCTTTGGGCACGGAACCCTAAAAATATATACCAAGCGGACAAAGTAGCCTTCAAGAGCTATTCACGAATAAATCACATTATAAAACTCCAAAACCTTATTAAAACAAACCCAAGTGGAGCAAGCCGAGAGGCGTTTCAGTCTTTCACATCATTAGCACCGACCACAGGCTTACGACTATGCCAGGAAACTCCTCTCCAAACTGCGATAAAACACATTTCCTGAGATATTTTCTCACACAACTTTTTAATGCTGCGCCCACGTAAAGGGTATTAACTCTTAGCGAGATACCTACTCTTTAATGGTTTACTGGAGTGGTCATGGCCTCTCTCGTCTTGGGGTAGTGTCTATACTAAAAACCGTATGGACAATGGAGTATGGATGGATACGAGTACTTGAATTGTCAATTCTTGGTCATATTCTTGAAACAGATCTTAAGGCTATCGGCTACTATCGGTGAATTACGACGCGAATAGGTGTTTTCAAAAATGCTATCTATGCCCGTATAGAGAGAGTTTCAAGTCCAGAGCTAGGCCTACATTTCATTCTTGAAGTATTGCTTTGGGTGATAACGTTTTAACCCCCCCAAACTTTTACCAAATTGGACAATTTTAGTCTCATTAGAATCAGTGCACCTTCTTGGCTCGTACCTACGTTTTATTTTTAACCGACTTCAAAAAAAGGAGGAGGTTCTCAATTCGTCGGAATCTTTTTTTTTTTTTTTTTTTATGTATGTTCCCCGATTACTCGAAGATGCGTGGACCAATTTCGAAAAATTTTTTTTTGTTTGATAGGGTATAGTTCATAGATGGTCCCATAGTCATCAAATCAGGATCTGATGATGGGATCCTGGAGAAATCGAGGGAACTCTTCAAATTTTATAAGCACACTTGAAGTGATTTGGGTATTGACTGAAAGAGTAATTTTTTCCAGGTAGTCTTATGGTCATCAGGTCGGGATCTGATGATGGGATCTTGGTAAAATCGAGGGAACTCTTCAAATTTTGCTAGTAGGTATACTTGAAGCGATTTAGGTATTTTTTATAGTTACTATTGCATTTCCTTGCAGTCATCAAGTAATGACTGTATTCATTAAGTCAGAATCTGATGATGGGATCTTGGAGAAATTGAGGGAACTCTTCAGATTTTAGAAGCATACTTCAAGCGATGTGGGCATTTTTTCCAATGCCTGGCGCATTAGTTGTTTTTCACTAAAAAGTATAAAATAAAATGGAAAATTCTTTCCAAAAAACCAACTTCAAATGCCACTACAAAGAATGAAATATTTTTTAATGTACACCAATTCGAAGTCGGGCAATGTTTCGTTCATTCAATAATAGTCCTTCGTATTGTCAATAATTTTGTCGTTTCTTTGCACATCAAGTTTTATAATAAGAAGGACTATTAATGATTGAACAAAACATTGCCCGACTTCGAATTGGTGTACATTAAAAATTATTTCATTCTTTGTAGTGGCATTTGAAGTTGGTTTTTTGGAAAGAATTTTCCATTTTATTTAGTATTTTAATTTATTTAAATAAATAAAAGCAAGCAAGTTTTTAGGTAAAAAATATGGATATTTAAACTCTAATAACTTTTATTTCTAAAAAAGTAAAACGTACGAGCATAGTACTTCATAGTATCAAAAAACAGTACTTGCATGTATGAGACATTCTCCATAATGTTTTCAAAGGAACATGAAGCGTGCTAATCCGTATTTGACCTGAGTGGTGGGTTATGGTTTTTCAATACAATAGGAGACCCGAAGTCACCAACTAACCAAGTATACACTCTAAAAAGGGTTGAGGATGGAGTGAGTACCTACTTACGCTTTACCAGCCACTACAAAATATATAAACTGTAAACATCTAAAACGAGGGCGAAGCTAAAAGAAAAGGAACGCGCTGTAATTGCCTTCATGACCCCACGAAGACTTAGTGGCGTAATGAGCGCCGGAAAGATCTTTTAAAATCCCACTTCCAGCGTTCCACGTCCCTTTAGTGTCTTGCCATTTTAATATTCCTTTTGTACAATTTCATTCGGTCCAAATCTTCTGTAGTAATAGTAGTGACACAATGAGATATCGGATCTTTGAAGACAACAGTCGAGAAAGGACGGTTAAAGTAGTAAGTTTTAATGCAAATCCTTATAAAACAGGTGAATGTATATTTAACTTTTATATGGGATACTCCCTCATGAATTATATCCCTCAATAAGTTCAAAGTGGCCTTGAAACGCAAGCTCCTTAATAATAATAATAAGCTTACTTTAGTCTTATGGATTATTTACATGAATCCAATCTGTGGGAGTGAATGAACTGTTTTAATTATGCTAACTCAATAAGTTTTTGAGAGCCATTGTGAAGTGGTGATAACAGAAAACAATTCCGGCTGATTTTGTTGCGAGCTTTTTCTCAGTGCAGGCCGCGTTCGAACCCTTGTAAACTTAGGTTTAAGTCGACTTGTATTTATCACGAGTACATGCGACAAATATCATATTGACGTTTTACAAGAGCCTGTACGATAGGCCTTTGTGAAATAAAGATATTTTGAGTTTGAATAACACAATTCTGGTTTAATTATCGTAAGAAAGTTTACCCAGTTAAGTAAAATATTAAAGGTACTTAGTTCAATTCTATTAGCGTTTATTCTGGTTTTGATCATAATTTACAAACGCATAGCATGCTGAAAATGTAAGAGCCCAATATTATTTATCATAACGGACGTTGCAAATGTTAACAACATACAACATCGCTCGCAAAGCGTATGCAACTGTTTCCTGGGCAACAAACTGAAAATTTATCTTCCCAATATAAGTTAGTTTTACCTCGGCGAGCTAGAAATATGCACTTTTCAAAGTCACCAGACATAAACCGGCACTCTTAAACAAACCAGATACTAAAGTTGGTCTGCTCTACGACTAAAGCGGTAAAGTTTCGAATTTGCGGTCTGGATAATGGTAGACTACTATTTGCAATGCATTTGATGTACTTGTTTTGACATTTCCAAGTAAATGTAAACAAAGTGATAGCTTACAAACTGATACCAATGTGTATTTGGTGGTGTAGTTATAATAGAATTGAAATCATTACCAAGATTTGACTTAGTTTTATATCTAATATTGTACCTAACCGTCATAAGTCACATCTACCCTGGAAAGCGCGGACGGCGTGAAAAAATGTCTCTAATTTATCGGTGCCAATAATACCAACAGTAATGCTACGCTGTAGTTCAATCAGCAGCCACCTATAGAATTTTGGCAGATTTACTGTTTGCTTGTACGAAACAGGTTTACAAAAAAATGGTTCGGATGCCCATATCCTTAGTTTTCTTATCAGAGGTCATAAGATACTCTACTATAAAGAAATCTTGACCCAATTGAAACTGAAGGGGCACACCTTTGTGCTCGGGAATTTTTTATTGCTAAAAAATTTTTACCTTCAATATACTTCACTGCATTTAAATCTTTTTATGCTCACTTACCACTTCATATAGCCAAAGACCTCTCACTAAGAGATTTCCTTTTAGTGGAAACTTCAAAGGTTTTTCTTAAACGTATTGAGTTAAAAGAAAAGGTGGAGAGAGCTAAGAAGTGGTTTTCTCTGTCATTACAGCCAGTTCATTTCGTTGGGGAGCTTTTATAGAAGTTGTCTAAGGTTTTCCCTCTCAACTATCATTATCTTGAATTATCTCGAAAATACTTTTTAAGTGAAGTACCCGATAATGGAGCTGTTCTAGTGCGAAAACTTTGGTTTTATACGAAAAGGTATTTAGGAAGACTTGACTCGTTATCTCGATGAAAACTTTATTTTTAAAAGCTGAAGCTACTCATAATTAACACAGCTATAAAGATTATTATTTTATTGGGTCGACAACTAATGATTCATTCATTATGTTTTGATAATCGTTCTAGTTTTGCCATTTTAAAAACACTCAATACATTTACATCGTATATGTAGATTGATAACAAATATTGCACTTTTTGGTCAAACAAAATTTAAATTGATTAAAAATATGGATATGGTATACAACACACTCTAAAGTCTTGCTTGAACTAGTAATTTACTTTCAGTGCCATAACATTGGTTCATATAATACACCCAATGTTGGCACAACTACAAGCGACATAGGACTAAACATCGGCTTGCAAAAGAGACACTATATACTTAAGACTTTTTATTTTGTAACATTTCAGTAAAAACGACGAATGACATAAACGGAGAGTTTGAGTAACAAATGTTTATTATAATGAGAGTAAAAAAAAAAATCAATATCAAACACTTAACTCCAAATATCTTTATTTTGAATAGACCTAAGTTACTACTCGCACTTTTCAAAGTAAAATACGATATTTGTGATATACACTGTAGTTCGCTCTGCTGCCACTTTCATAATTTTGACAGATTGGCGCTACTGTTTGCTGGTACGAAAAAGACTTACGTAAATCGTTCGGATGCCCATATCCTGAGTTTTCTTATCAGAGATAATAACACTTAAGATGCTCATCTGCTGGTGTCACTTGTTGTCAGTTTCAACACATGGCATGGCATTCAGCTGTGTCAATATCACCTACGCTACTTTAGTGCCCAGATTATTTGAATCTTTACATACTTAATACGAGTATATCTAAAGAAATGTTCAAACTCACTCACTGTATTTCCATCGCCCAACTCAGACCCTTGTAATTACAGAACTGTATTTTAGCACAGACTAATTTTATAATGGAGACCAAAAATGTACTTTTTTTACAAACGCATATACCGACGTGAGACTGCAACATTTTGTCTAGCAACAAGTCGCAGTAGTGGTTGTATATTAATAAGGTTATGCCTGCCTTTGGGCTGGCTTCCAACGTCTTGTACTCGGGAGCGCAGGCCTAATTTATATCATCCATCGTTACATAGTTGCGATGATATAGCGGCCGACGTACCGCGTGCGCTAAATTGCTCTGAGTATTACGTAATAGAGTCTAGCTCTCGGGCTATAAAAACATCTTGTGGTCTGTACAGAAACTTACAAGCTTTAGCGACCAACCAAAAAAACGTTCCATATCTTCGGTATAGTTATAATAATATTCCATTTCAAAACCTTAGTTAAAATTTGAAATTCGAAGGAGAAAGACAGGTTATTCCACCCTTAATTCCAGTAAAGGGGTTAGTCTTTAAATAAAATGACTTACGCATATAACCGTAGATAATTAAGAGAGAAAACTAATAAAAATATGGGTAAAATATTTCACAAACAGAATGTCTATTTGGTGGAAGGTTTCAGTAGTCAACAGTTCATTATTATCATACTACAAGAGTCGTAGACCGTTTGTAATTAATGAATATAATATTTTTTTTTATCTAGGTAAGACTGCCGATATACTGCAAAATAATAAATACGATTTAGGGTGGATTGTATTATAAAAAAGGTGATTGATAAGATCTCAATGTACCTAAACCTAAGACTGTTGTAATATTGTAAAAAAATACATAAGTACATGTGATATAATACTAAAAAAGCCTTGACTGAAAATATAGGTGTTACACATTCCATACATGAGAAGCAATAACAAATATCAATTATAATATTATCACATGCGAAACAGTTTCAGTATTTACGAAGTACGCCTGCACAGTGTTAACGGCTTTTGGCAGCGATTCCTACGTGGAACATCTTAACTATAAACACTCAGTTTCCTTAGCTAATGAAACTTCACGCCTTTGATACTATAACGTCTGACGTAATTGTTGTGAGAAGATTATGAATTTGATTTTGAAATGCGCTTCTATACCGGCCAACTTTTATTGTATCTAATAGTAGATAGATAGTATTGTAGTACTAATCGTAATCGGAAACAATTTTTTCTCGCTGATTGGTTCACTGGTTTACGTTAGCCAATGGGAGGCGAGAATTTACTAACGTTTACGATAACGATGAATACGTTTCTCTTATGCAATCAGACCCCTGAACTACACTGACCACCAGTGTCACTCCGCACACATCTGACAGTGTGTGTGTTTTTCAATATTGAAATATTTAAGTATATTAGTATGTATATAATATATTTCTCAGTTATCTAGTACCTACGCATAACACAAGCTATCGCTTACTTTGGGGCTAGATTGCGATGTGTGTAATGTCCTGATATAAAGAGGCATCATCAAACCTGGGAGAGCAGGAACTTATTATTTGTCCTGTGGGGTTAGTACCTACAGTTTGTTAAACGATTTTCGAGTCGACTCGCATCGCACAAACGAATCGAGTTCCTTCATACATTTACAGACAGCGCCATCTATGGACAGTCACTTCTGCGTCGGAGGTCGTGGGTTCGATTCCCACTACTGGTAAATGTTTGTGTGATGAGCATGAATATTTTCCAGTATGTGGGTGTTTTTCAATATGCAATATTGTAGTACATTAATATGTATGTATATTTATCCGTTACCTACAAGACAAGCTATCGCTTACTTTGAGACTAGATTGCGATGTGTGTAATGTCCTGATATTTGATAGAGTGTGTGAGCATAAGAAGGAATGGCGAACGATATTTTCAAACTACCTAACAAATAAATTTTTTGAAGGCCTGGAAAATCTAGGAGAGTTATAGATTCCGCACATTAAAAGTTTGATACTCGGAACCCGAGATCGCGACAGGTGTATTTAACGAGCACTCCAGTGATTTAGAGCTCTCGTTTAGACAGACGTGAATAGAAGTGGCAAACAAACATTGCGTTATCAAAACAACTCAAAACAATTCATTGTTTCTTTAATGTGATTGTACCGACACTCTGCAAGCTGTAAATTGTAAAGCGCTGTTCACATTGAGCGGTATTTTCCATAAACCGAAATCCAAATGCAGTATTATAATACCAGATCAGATAAATTCGCAAGCGGGAAAAATGTTTTCTTTCAATGAGAAAGTAACATGAATTTCCCAATTTATTTTTTACTTTTACTAAACCCTTTTTAAATACCTTTCGCGTAATAATTATAACCCTTCGTAACTTTAATATTGCATATTTCACGCTGTTATTAAAAATTAAAAAAAAAATTCAACACAAGTATCAACAGAATTACAGCAATGCCGAACTGGTCTCGTCGAAATCGCAACTCTCAGACTCATAGGTAAAGTATTTCTAATATTATGTTAGGTATTCAAGAATTCTTCCAACGAACAACACAACTACACGGTGCAAGAACTTCACGACATAATCGTCAGCGCTATAACAAAAAGCCTCAAAAACGCTCACAACACCACAAAGGACAAAAACAAGTCTTCTGTTATATCAGCCAAAACTAGAAAATTGATACTAAGACGTCAAGAGCTACAAAGAACAAAACCAAAAACGAGAAGCATGAAAAATGAGTTGAGAGCTCTATACAAGCTTATAAGCAAGTACATCATGTCTGACTACAAAACCTATCGTTTAGAAACCATAGAAAAACACATATTACAGTCAGGAAGCCTAAAAAGGGCCAACAGAGAACTGAGAACTCATAAAACCTGGATAGAAGGACTGAAAGCTTCAAATAAATCAACTCACAATAGAAACGAGATACTTCAAGTTGCCACCGACTTCTACAAAGATTTATATAAGTATGAAAATCTAAATACCACGCTAACTCTACCAAATGAAACATTGTCAAACTCAGAAGCCATAGACGAAGAGGAAGTCATAAGGGGGATTGCGAAATTGAAGTCCGAAAAAAGCCCCGGACCTGATAAAATAACCAACGAAGCTCTGAAACTAGGACACCTCTATCTCGCAAACCCTTTTGTACAGCTCTTTAACTTGGTACTTCAGACAGGCATAACACCAAAACAATGGTCAGAGTCTGACATAATTTTATTGTACAAGAAGGGCGATCCAAAAAACGTAAGCAACTACCGACCGATTAGCTTGCTCTCTTCAATTTATAAATTATTCTCATCGCTTCTAGAAAAGAGAATCAGAAGCAACATTGAAAAACACCAACCCATGGAGCAAGCGGGCTTTAGAAGTGGTTTTTCGACGGTGGATCACATTCACTCCATTGAAATGATCATCGAAAAGTATCTAGAGTTTAACAAGCCACTCTACCTTCTATTTATAGATTATAAAAAAGCTTTCGATACGCTCTACCACCACTCAATATGGGAATCTCTACACTCTCAAAATATCGATAGCACATATCTAAAAGTTTTGCAACACCTATACGACAACTGTTATAGCAGAATCAAGCTGGAGACGACCGGACCACCCATACCTATTAAAAGAGGAGTTAGACAGGGAGACCCCGTCTCTCAAACGATTTTCATCGCCGTGCTACAATCTGTCATTGGAAAACTAAACTGGGAAAAGGTAGGCTTAAAAATAAACCAGCAATATTTAAGCCATTTACGATTTGCCGACGACATCGTCTTGTTCTCCGAAAACTCCACCGAGTTGCAGTTGATGATCGACGCTCTACACACCGCCAGTCAACAAGTAGGCCTGGAAATAAACCGCAGTAAGACAAACATTATGACAAACAGTATTAAAAGCCCAGTATACCTAGAAAATGAAACACTAGACTACGTCGACTCGTTTATATACCTGGGGAAACAAATTTCTTTCAACGCACAAAGAAACGAGCAAGAAATAGAACGAAGAGTTTCAAACTCATGGCAAAAGTTCTGGAGCTTGAAAGAAGTAATGAAAAGCGATATGCCCCTCAAAATCAAACAAAAAGTCATGGATGTCTGTATCCTGCCATCATTAACTTACGCTAGCCAAACCTGGAAATTTACTTATCAATCCAAAAATAAAATAAGATCTTGTCAAAGAGCCATGGAGCGCAGTCTACTAAAAGTCAAAAAAATTCAAAAAATTTCTCATAAAATCATACGAAAAAGGACAAAAGTTACTGACGCTCTATGTTACTGTAAGAAATTAAAATGGCGGTGGGCAGGCCATATAGCTAGGCTAACCGACAACAGATGGACTCAGAGACTAACATCTTGGAAAGGACCACCAGGCTACAGAAAAAGAGGTAGACCACTTGCCCGATGGGCAGATGACATAACCCACGTGGCCGGTACACAGTGGATGACCATAGCAAAAAACAGGGAATGCTGGAAATCTCTAGAGGAGGCCTTCACCTTCGAATCAACGAGGGGTTCTTGCTAGAAAATTATACATAGTAACATTAAATTAGAATAGTTTTTTCAAAATAACATAACACACTTTATAGTTACTTGTTAGCATAAAAATAGTTATGTAATTATTTGTACATTAGCATGAAATAAAAGGCTTTTTTATTTTTTTATTTTTTATTTTTTTTTATTTTATTTTATTTATTTATTTATTCAAGAATTCTGCAAACTAGTAACTGGTGAGTGTGAAACTGTGAAATATGTGTGAACTATTCCTAAAACACAACCTCGACGCTCAGATGTTCACGATAAAATGTGTTGTTGCGAAATGATTACAGAATCCATATTTCAGCATTATGTCACCAAGTCTCGGCTTATCAGTGTTTCATATAGCGAACTCAAAAAGAGTTCTTTGTATTTCTTTCTCAGTTTTTTTAAGTGCATACCTCGTTAACACCCCCTCAATGTTTTTAATGGGGATAAATTGGGAATTCAAGTAGGTTTTTCTGGTTGTTTTTTCTCACTGAGTTATTCATGTAGTAACACGTTTAGCGCCTCGCGATGTACGAGTGACATTATGGAGTCAGCACATTAGAACACCCGAGTGGACTGGAACAAGTTTCCACCATAATTGAATTTCCGAAATCGGCGGCTTCTGTAACTGGGATATATTTCTGTGGAGCATTTTATTGTATGAGATTTCGTCGGCAAAAACGGATAGACGTCGGGAGCCGTGATTGTACTTATAGGGCAAAAAGTTTTCGCGTAACCAAGCGGGGAATGTTTGTTCGAACTATTTACTAAAAGCGTTTGTTAACACAGACTCGGCTGGTCAGTGATGCGAGCAAAAAGCGCTTAACACCATTCCGGCGGATATTTCGACATAGAGACTGTGACGTCGAGTTAGAAAAATTCTTAGGAGTTCGAGCTTCTTCAGAGAAGATGTTTACAACTCAAAGACTTATGTACGATCTTTCGACAACACGGGGTTTTAGTTGGCCTACTTACTTCTCATCACTCTAACATTATTTAAATGTGTGCTTTTACTTTATTTACAAAGTTTCTAGATTGCTAGATATTTTTTGTGGGAGTGATTTTGGAAAATGGACGATTTTTGATTTGACCAATGGGCACACGAAACGCCACTTTTACGTCTTTTCGTAAAGTTGGTACGAGGAGTATTAGCGGCCAGCATAGTGTGCATAATATTATGTTACCCAGCGACTACTGTTAGGCTCGTTTTTTTTTCAAAACGACAGCATGAAGCGTTCTTCAAACTACAAAAACAACAATTTACTATGAAATTATCCAAATTTAAAAGTGATATTTAATTGCTTAGTTAAAACTAAGCTTATGACGGTTCCTGCACCATGTATTGAAAAGAAACCTTCACAAAGTATTCAATTCTTGTCATATAATTTCGTTTATCAAAATCATCCTAATAACGTTTACTTGTTGTGAATTGATTGGGGTCTGTCTGTTCGTCAACATTGTCGTCGTCATATCGTATCGCTGTCGTCACGCGAACTCTTCATAAGCTTACACTTTACAAGAAGCGATATATTTTAAAGTCATCCAAAATAATATAAAACGTCTGACCGTGGAGTCCTTTAAAATTTTTGCGCCTCCTGTTTCGTTAGCGGCGGGAAAAACGTCGCCAACAAATAAGAGGAATTTTAATAAAATGCGTCGAAGGGAATCGAAACAATCACACTTTGACTTTCATTGTTAAGGCGACAGGTCGGCAGACGTTCTACGAACAAAGGTTACTTTTATAATAAGGACAGAGTGCTTGTGTAAAACTAACTATATAAACTTGTTATTAACCGACTTCAAAAAAAAGGAGGAGGTTCTCAATTCGTCGGAATCTTTTTTTTTTATTTTTTTTATTTTTTTTTATGTATGTTCCCCGATTACTCGAAGATGCGTGGACCAATTTCAAAAATTCTTTTTTTGTTTGAAAGGGTATAGTCCACAGATGGTCCCATTGTCATCAAGTCAGGATCTGATGATGGGATCCTGGAGAAATCGAGGGAACTCTTCAAATTTTATAAGCACACTTGAAGTGATTTGGGTATTGTTTGAAAGAGTAATTTTTTCCAGGTAGTCTTATGGTTTTCAGGTCGGGATCTGATGATGGGATCTTGGTAAAATCGAGGGAACTCTTCAAATTTTGCTAGTATACTTGAAGCGATTTAGGTACTTTTATAGTTACTATTGCATTTCCTTGCAGTCATCAAGTAATGACTGTATTCATCAAGTCAGGATCTGATGATGGGATCTTGGAGAAATTGAGGGAACTCTTCAGATTTTAGAAGCATACTTCCAATGCCTTGCGCATTAGTTGTTTTCCACTAAAAAGTATAAAATAAAAGGGAAAATTCTTTCCAAAAAACCAACTTCAAATGCCACTACAAAGAATGAAATAATTTTTATTGTACACCAATTCGAAGTCGGGCAATGTTTCGTTCATTCACTAAAAGTCCTTCGTATTGTCGATAATTTTGTCGTTTCTTTGCACATCAAGTTTTAAATTAAGAAGGACTATTAATGATTGAACAAAACATTGCCCGACTTCGAATTGGTGTACAATAAAAATTATTTCATTCTTTGTAGTGGCATTTGAAGTTGGTTTTTTGGAAAGAATTTTCCATTTTATAATGAGTACAATTTTATTCCGTTTGTGTTACAATAGTGGAATTTATCATACTATGTTACAAACTTTTATCACTAGTCACCAAAATCCATCAGCCATATACCTAGTTAGTTTGTTGTTAGTGTGCTCAGGAACAACATAACCTTGTACCTCCTTCACCTTTCTACCATAGGACTACAAGACCCCAAGAGCGTGGTACCATATATACCATACCATATATCATATGGTTAATATCAACCAACTCACACGAAAGGTTTTTCTTCCACGTTTCTGATACGAACAGCTAAGGTGTGAAACGCCCTTCCAGCCTCCGAGTTTCCTGCCAAGTACAATCTGGGTGCCTTTAAGAGAAGAGTGATTAGGCACTTTCTAGACAAACGCGCTCCAACCTAGACCTCATTATTGCTTTCCATCAAGCATTAAATTGTCGTCAAGCGCAAGCCTATCTGTAATAAAAAAATAGTTACATAAGTTTATGTGAAGAAGGATTGCAGAAAGCGAATATTAATGAATTACGGTCAAATATCAAACCATGTCTACTATTACTAGTGTAATAACCATGAATTAGTATGATATAATGAACCTACCAGTAGCATAATAGACCTACATAACTTTTTATTTATAGATACAACAAAATTGTTGTACTACAACCTCTGTTTCATGTTATATCAGTTTACCTTTGATATAAAATCTGGAAATTGAGGGCAAGAAAATAAATCACAAATGAGATTCGTGTTTTATCTAGCAGAAAGCATGTCAGAGACGCAGTCTCTAATAAAATTTTAATAGTATGGTTGACGGAGTACATGGAAAAGTATACCAGTATAGGTCGTGTCGTGGTGAAAGAACACTCAAGATTTATTAAAGTGTTGGAATTGTCTTACACATTAATTTAAGTTTTAGGTGAAAATTTGTGATTTATTTCCTTTTATTTCAAAATCCACAATATTGAATTCGTAGATAGTAGGGCAGGATATTTACCACCAACTCGTTTTTGTGATTTAGGTATAGAAAGTAACGCCACCATTGCGGATAAAGTGATGGGCTGATCTCAAACTTTTAGAGAATTTAATGATAGACTGTGTGAACAAGGGTTTCTACAAATCCCGCGAGAACCACGGATTTTTTCGGGAAAAAGTTCCCTATGTTTTAATACAGATTGTAATTTATCTCCATTCCTAGGTAACTCAATTCAGTAGTAGTCTCATGAAGGTCTCATGAAGAAACAACTCAGCGCTCCTTTTTCAAGGCACGAAATATAAAAGATGTTCTCATAAAATCTAGCAACCTTATCTCTTTCAATGACTTTTGAATAAAATATGCTGTGAATGGAGCATCAAAAATCGTTTCGAATTTCCCTTTCTACCTATCTTGTTGATCTTGTAGTACGATACTTTTGATTAAAATTTATAATAAATATAAGTAGCTGATCTGGCAAACGTTGTGTTGCCTCAATATAAATTATTTTTCACCTAGAAGTATGAAAAATACGCTGCATCCTACGCACAGGGCTACTGAAACACAAAAAAATCATAAATATCGGTCAAGCCGTTTCGACTAACTCTGTGACACGAGAATTTTATATATTTGAGATTTCAAGATGATTTTTACCTTCGTTTCAGTGCAATGTTGTGTAGGAACTAGGAAGTAGGAACCGATATTGATAGGAACTTCGGAATTTCGACTCCATTTTATATCTCCAGATTTACATCTGAGAAGCAAACCCCAGGACCTTGTCAAATATCTTGCAGAATACTAGAAAAAAATACTTACTATACCTAAACACTAGTAGACCAGTGGGTGACACCTCAAACTTAAAGATTGCACAATCCTAGAAAAAAATACAATCTATACCTAAACACTAATGAACCAGTGGGCGACACCTCGATCTTGAAGCACAATAATAATGAAAGAGCATCCCGTACTCCCGCCAGCAAGGCTATCCTGGAACATAAACACAATAAGAGCAGTGGTTTACATCTCTGTCTCAAGGCATAGTGATAATGAAGTGTATCCCGTACTCCCGCCAGCAGGACAATCCTGGAAACAGTTTAATATTAAGTAGCCTTTTCGGAGCTGTGCGTTTGTGGGAACTAAATATTATTTTCATAGTAAAAGTTCTCCATAATATTCTCCAAAGTTCGTGAAGAGGGGAGCGCTGGTTCTGAGAGGAGTCGCGGTCAAATACCTAACCACGAATTTTTCTTTAGGTAAAGTATTAATATATTGACAATAGTAAATAAGAAACGGTTTGATGTTTTGATCTTGCGAGGGATTTTTTAATATTTTCTTTTAGTTAAAAAGAAACTTTAATTTACGAGATGTTGGTAGGTATTGTTAAATTCTCATCTTTGAACCCTTTTCACTTTGTTACAAATTGTATTGATGGCATTACTTACGAATATGCCCTGGATGAAATATGAAATGAATACCAGTTGTTCAGTTTGATGACCTCCTAAGCGCAGCTGACGCATGCTCGGATTCGAGTCATGGGTTCGATTCCCGCCACGAGCCACTTTAGTACCTATTTATGTTACTTATAAATTTTTTTTTAAAGATAATAAACGTGCTCTAAAACATAGCGGAAAAGGCCTCATAGACGTCTCAAGTACGGAATTTTTTGCAAAAAATTACTTAATTATTAGGGTTCCGTACCCAAAGGGTAAAAACGGGACCCTGTTACTGAGACTTCGCTGTCCGTGGTATCCATAGGAGATAGGCATATCTTATCGCGGACTTTTTTACAGATTTTGATACGTTCTTTGATATTGTAGTAACTACTGATATTGTTTTGTTCTAATTCTCAATAGTTTCCGCAGCGCACGCGATGAAAGCAATTTTTTTTACAACTTGGATTACATTATTCAAATTCAAGTAAAGATGCGTAATTAATTTCGGAAATTATTATAGCCTATGTCACTCCACAATAACGTAGTTTTCTACAGCTGAAATAATTTTGAAAATCGGTTTAGTAAATCCAGAGATTACTCCTTACAACATCACAAACTCACAAACTCACAAACGTTACCTCTTTATAATATTAGTATAGATTCGTGTAAACTTTCGCATAACTTTAATATTTCCTTGTATAATAAGGATGACGAAATATCACTTTCTAAGTTGGAACAATATTAACAATATTATAGATTTTTCTAAAAATATAAAATATACATTGTATGGTTTACAATTCTGTTTTTTATCAGTAACTGCCATACTCTATAAATAAATTCAAATTCATAGCATTAGAAGTTGGCAGTGATCGATCTTCGGACAGCGTTATCTTGGTAATTTTTCCACATTTTTTTAGAAATCCGATGTTGGAGGACCCTTGAGCGGAAACCAAGAATTCGACAAATGATATCAACCAAAATCTCTGAACTTTATGTCAGTAATATATTACTGTCGTCGCTGACAGATGTAACGACTAAAATATGTTAGAATTCCACTATTGCTTTAATTACATGCGATACGAATCGGTGTTTTTTTCCTTACGACCGGTCACATTTTTGGATTTGGAATATTATATTTTTCTAAACTAAAATTAGTCATCGTTTAAAAATCTTCACTTGATATTGTTATTCTAGTTTCCACACCACAGCGCATAGTACATGTATCTATATCACACACATGTATCTATATTTTAATTCCACACTGCTTAGGATGTTAATACTTCGATTAATAAAAAACATATATTTAAATAAGTGTAAAACTGCGTTATCGCCAATATTTTTCTCGTTTACTTTCATCTTTCATCAAATGATAATAAATTTTATGAATAAGTAATCATACATGAATGAACTACAATCAAAAAATGCTATGTCCGTTACGCAGTTTTGGAACGATGTTCCTTATCGCGCGTTGTGAAAGGGGGCTAGACATATACTTCGTTCCATCCAGGTGTCCCTTGACACCTCTCAAGTTTTTATTTGTTTATAGTTGATTCATATGAATTTTGTGATATAAATGTGATTTCTTCTAGTGAAGAAAAATTTACACAGAAAGAAGAATAATTAAATAATAAAATTTAAAATTTACATAGATTTTTTTCATTTAAGTGACATAGATTGTAAAATCCTGGAGGCTGAAAACCAAACATTAGCAGCTGATCAGAACAATTAAGCGATTCCAGGCTCCAGTTGTAGATACTGTTAGTTTAGCTTCTGATAAAAGCACGAATAAAGATTAAGCAATCACCTAATTATACCCATAGTGAACCAAAGCTCGGTGAACCAAACCAAATGCTTTAAATACTGTAACGTTTATTCAGCAAAGCTATTTCAGCATAGGCAAAAAGGCAAAGATACAGCGTTCAATTTTTCACTACCGTATTCGAATGGGCCAGTAAACGGTTATTTATCGCAAGGGTTACGCTCGCTCGTTAGTGAGACTTTTTTTATTCCAATGCAGTTCAAAGCACGTGCCGCCACGGCCTTTTGAAGAATTTACCATTGAGCTTCGGAACTAGCATTCGCGATACGGTACGTTTTGGTATATTATAAGTACGAGTACGCCATTTTTTGATGTACGGTACAAAATATAGATTGTATCAAGTACACCGCTAGAATATGCTTAGCCAGCGGAAAATGACCAAACCCATTTTGGTTGGTTGGTTGGTCGGTTGATTGGTTGGTTGGTTGATTGGTTGGTTGGTTGATTGGTTGGTTGGTTGATTGCTTGGTTGGTTGATTGGTTGGTTAGTTGATTGCTTGGTTGGTTGATTGGTTGGTTAGTTGATTGCTTGGTTGGTTGGTTGGTGGATTGGTTGGTTCGTTAATTGCTTGGTTGTTTGGTTGATTGTTTGATTGGTTAGTTGGTTGGTTGATTGGTGAGTTGGTTGGTTGATCAGTTGTTTAGTTGATTGCTTGGTTGGTTGGTCGGTTGCTTGGTTGGGGTGTTGGTTTATTGGTTGGTTGGTTGGTTGATTGGTTGGTCGGTTGGCATAATTTTTGAAAACATTCTTACGCGTGCAGGTTTTCTCACGATATTTTTCCTTCATTCTAAGCAAGTGATATCTTTTTCCTAAAACAAACGAAACTGTAAAATGAGAGGTGCGTGCCTAGATTCGAACACATGACTTCCCGATAAGATGCAAAGGTCGAACCAATGACTGTATCATTTTTATCCTATTATTAAACCAATGCTGTTAAATCAAAAGCATTCTTTTTCATAAGTTCGGAGGCACAGAAATCGTAGGGGCTTGATATCCTAAAAACAGGGATTCCACAGGATTATATTAATTTCATATAGGTATCTACTAAATGCATTATAAGGAAGACGCAATCATTACTCCTCTACCTGATTGTAATAACAGTGGTGCGGCGTACGGTACGAAGTAAAAGTTAAAACGATAATGGGTGGTGCGGCGGGCAGGCACGCTAGTTTGAAATGCCTCGCGGCTCACGGCGTTTCTTTCAACACGTAGAAAATTGTGTGTTTAATGCTTAATGCTTGCCATCAAAGCCTCAAAGCTGCCTGAGTGGGCCAGGAGGGATTTCAAATTCGCAATCGCGTTTTCTTAAGCATGGTGTTCATATACGACGTAAGGTTGGCTTTTCACAGCGGTTAATTGCAGTAACGCGTTTTTTCCTTGTGTGGTGCTTGATTTGTGTTTGACGACCTCTCTGGCGCAGTGGCGGCGCGCTCGGATTCGAGTGGGAGGTCGCGGGTTCGATTCCCGCCAAGGGCCTCTTTGGAAACTTATAATTCCTTCGGCTTCGGTCGTGGCTAGTTACCACCCTACCTGCAAAGACGCACCGTCAAGCGATTTAGCGTTCCGGTGCGATGCTTGTAGAAACCGTTGGAGTAAATTTACTTACCCTTCCAAGTTAGTATGATAACATCTTAGGCTGCATCATCACTTACCATCAGGTGAGATGGCAGTCAAGTACTTACTTGTACAGAGTAAAAAAAAAAGATAGAACCGTGTTTAAAACAAGATTCTTACAACCCGGCCCAGGAGGTGAATACTTGTAGTGTAATACTATTCGGCTGCTTCTTCGTGGCCCTATTAAATCTTGTCACGAGGATAGGACGTTCCTATATTTTCATTTAGGTAATTCTTTTCATCATGGGGCTACTCAAACACTGGGGCTTATGTATCGTGGAAAACAATTTGTTGTTGCAATTATTTTATGAATACTTATTGTATAAAATTAAATACTCACGATACGTAAAAACTAATACAAATTATACATTCGCGTTAAAAAAACAGCTACGTCCGCGATACAGCCTCTTCCCAATTTTTTAAATTATTGTTCTCGTAATAGGTTTAGTGAGTCAAAAGTGGGTATAGAATTTGCAAACAAGATCCTTTGCCTGCATGTATTACATAAAAAAATTTTGAACCTAATGGTTATTGACTTGAAGTTGACATTGCTATCAGATATGTACATGCACTTTTGACCTCGACTGTAGATAAGTTGGTATAGATAAGTTGGTAGAGACTATAGAGGTGTTGCCAATTTACCGTAAATTGTTTCATCCCGAATCTAGACAATGTCCAGTATCTGTCTGCTTGTCTAGTATAAAGAAATATAACGCGTATAATATATGAGTACTAGGGCTTAACCAGCATCCTATTTAGCCAAGGGCCAAACATGTTACTTGTTTTGTGTGAAGACTCTAGCCATCTATAAAGCGTTGGGTGGAAGGAGAATATTACTCAGATAGGAGTAACGTCTCGTGAAGGCTTATCTTGAATTACTCCAACATTGTACGGTTCTTTGGAGAAAATTGGCTTCTTATAAGCGTTGCGATTTATCCCTTGCCTACGTCGCCTGGTATTATTCTGCTTAACCACGAACTGTTCATATTTATTCTAATACTATCTGACCCGTCAAACGTTGTTTTGCCATTAGAAATATAAAAGTAGTTAACGACCTCTCTCAAATCTACCGAGCACAGAAAATTTCACAGAGCAAGGAATTACTTTTATATGTGGAAAATTTCATAGCAATCGGCCAGGTCAGGCCGATTCAGAGGAGATTGGTAACAAAAATTGGCACCGGAATTTTAAAGGAAACATAAAATCCATGTTGTTATACATATGGACTGACTGAAAGGCTAAATCTTGATGTGAAAATTAAGTCTCACATTTATATGTATACGGTCATTCAGCTTCTTCCTTTTAGTTCTACTTTACTTGTCTTAATAGTTTCTTGAGGATCTCCTCCATTTTTACAATATTTGTACCTTGTCAGTAGGCAAAAGATGCATTGCTTGCGACTCTTGATATTTCTAGGCCTCCTAGGGCTTTTAAAAATTTCAAGGCTTTATTTTAGGCAAGGTAATATGCACTTCCTAAATTAAATTTGAAGGCATCTAACTTTTCACAAAGTAATAAAACTGTTCATTTTAAATGGCTAAATTCGTTTAACGTATATTTCAAAAGGAGCAGAACCCCGGTATTTATAAGGCGAACCATATATTAAAGAGTTTCTACGGAAGACCGTTTTCGCATAGCAAACGCAGGCTACTAGTTCATTAAAAAGATATATACGGTCATTACGAAGACATTCGGAGTATTAAGGTAATACCGCCCTTATTGTATTTTATTGAAGTAATTTGTTTCTCAAGTGAACGGTGAATATTTTAAAAGTTTTCTCTCTTTTAAATTCTTCCAAAATCTTCTAAAAATTTAGCCACGTTTGCAAGCACATTGTAAGTTGCGACCTTAGCAACAGTTATTGGTGTCCATTTTTGAGCCCTTATTGACAAAAAGATAGTTTAAATAAAATATAACTGAATCCTTATTATCTGATAATTTTGGTAGACCTTACCTTTAGCCTGAATAATATGGTTTAAAATGAAAACCACACCCTATCCAATAAACTAGCTCATCTATCTGTCTATGGACTTATTAATTAGGTGTGACAAACGATATTTTAAGTTAAATTGCTTAGTTAGTTATAGTTGTAATTGTTTAGAAAACTATTATTAACATAAAAAACTCCGAACTAAAAAGGTCAAAGGTATAAAAGGACAACTAACATTACTTTTGGCAAAGCGCCATTTACAGAGAGATTTGGGCACCCAGCCAGGTAATGTAAGGCAGACCTTTTGACGTAGGTAAGCATTATTCGCAAAAATCCCAGCTCTGTAACCGTGGAGAGCCTTTGTTGGTAAGTTGTTCAATTTTGTTCACAGTTCACATTTAAATAGTATGAGGAATTATAAAATCAAGGTAGGTACAGTATGGAATTGTAACATCGAAGAGATTTGAATAATGATTTGTTTTAGCAAAGGTAAAGCAATCTTTTGTATCTTAACCCTTCGGTATGTTAATTAACTGGTGAACATAAAACATCTAGGCGTATCGTGTACATGGAGCAGAGTAATTGGCATCGTAAGTAAATTTAGAGAAAGAGCGCAGAAAGCTAAAATAAACGAATTACCACCTGCCTAAAGTCTTATAAAGGAAATGACAATATGAAATCCTCCAGTTTTTACTACCCTAACCATTACTTGAAAAAACAAGTCTGTAAAAAATATATAATTTAACAGTAAAATAAATTGTGTTGCATTCGTAACATACATATTTAAAATTTTGAGCTTGAAGCTGTAGTCTTAAAATTCATAACATCATACAGCGTGGTAGTAAAAAAAACTAAAGGGTATAATATTATTTGCATATAAAAGAGTTCAGCTGCGGTAATACTTCTCTCGTAAAATATCTAAAACATTTTCTCCTTGGTCTAGACAAGCTTGTAATATCCGGGAAATTCTTTAACTAGGAAGAAAAGCGTGTAAGAAACCGCTGCCACTTGAGCTTTCATACCCAGTTTCTATTACATAGCGTTACATTTTAAAAAGATCTCTGAGATTAAAAATCATAAAATATAAGTAAGATTGTTGCTAATCCTGTTTAAGAAATCAAATTTTCGGATATTGAATGAAAGCAGGCGTTATTTTGCGGATATCCATAAGTAACAGGATAATTTTATTTGTTTTTGATTGTCTGATACAATCCGCTACTTGTAAAGATTCTGTATGGTCCAATATGCAGGAACACCGCCCTCATGAAACACCACACACAATTCAACACATCAATTCCAACACTTTTTTCGATGCATATTTTTTCCAGACAGCGGGACATCCTCAGGAGATGTTGCCTTCACAATCTACGATTTCGTATTTATATCAAAACAAATTAATCTGTCCTGCTAAACTTTAGGATGTCCAAAATGGCACTAACCTACATCGGTTTTCACAGAGACCCTCTGGTATATAGCGAATCCAGATTTCTAATCGAAATTTATTCACCAATTAGTATAATAGTAACCCCCAAGGTATAGTCTGTTTCAGGTTCAACAGTCAAGGTAAGGTCAAGTACCTACATAGGTACAAAGAGGGTACAAACTTTAGCTTTCATAATATTAGTGATTGACTGTTGCGCACGGCTTCTCACGATTGAGTTTCGGTTTCTATTATCTTGTAGAACTCTGATATCACTAACAAATTAACAATGTGAAGCTTAATAACGTTGTAGAAATTTCCACTGCTTATAGTAAATTTATTAAATAAAATGTAAATCTATAAATGTAAATAAATTAAAATAACTAAAACTAAGAATTAAAATACCTTGTTATAATGATTAAAAGATAGAAGACATGGGGTGTCAAGAACTTCTTTTTAGAACTTTTAAAGGTTTTTTTTAAACCATTTCGTTATACACGATTTTAACCATTTACCATTCAAAGGGAATATTTTTTCTCGTTTGTGCAACATTCATTGATGCTCCGCTCCTATTGGTCATAAGCGTACGATACAATTATAAGAAGCCAATTTTCCCCAAAGAACTGTACAATGTTGGGACCTTTCCCCGAACCCAAACCCGAAAACCCGAAAAGAATTTTCCGAATTTGACCAGTAATTCATGAGATTAGTGCGTTCAAATAAACAAACTCTTCACCTTTATAATATCAAGTATAGATTCACAATTCAAACAGCTCGTGATAAAAAAAAATGTTTCATATCAAACTAGGACATAAAGCAATATCAAACTTCATCGTAAACAGAGACAAGAGTATCATAATTACACAAGTCGCTATCACAGAGCGTCCGCCAGTAATTGTACAAAGGTCCGGTCACACAGCCGCGTCAAACGTAACCCTCGCTTCTGATTGCTTTCACGCCGCAAATTTCACTCTCTGACCACTCTTCAATGGGAAGTGTTCCACTGAAATAGAATATCAACATCAAACTTCCATTAATTTTCCACTGGTGGGCACAGACAATAGTTTTGGGAGATAGATTTAGAGCAGAAGTGTGTTAAAGGAAGGGGTTGATACAAAACTTCTTCATATAAACCACATTCATGGGTAAAAACTATTGTTTGCTGGTCTACCTGCCCATCTTTTTAATGCGAAAGATGTATTATTGTCAAAATGTACATAACAAACTTTGACGACATCCCTGGCGCACTTGCGGCGCGTTCTAATTCGGGTGGGAGGTCGCGGGTTTGATTCCCGCCAAGGGCCACTTTGGAATTTTATAATTTCTAAATTGGCTCAGGTCTGGTCTGGTGGGAGGCTTCGGCCGTGGCTAGTTACCACCCTACCAAGTACCAGCAAATACGCACCGCCAAGCAATTTAGCGTTCTGGTGCGATGCTTGTAGAAACCGTTGGGGTAAATTTACTTACCATTCCAAATTAGTACGATAACATCTTAAGCTGCATCATCACTTACCATCAGGTTAGATCGCAGTCAAGTACTAACTTGTATAGAGTAAAAAAAATGATTATTTTCACACATCATATCATCAGCGCTAAAAAAATAGAGTACCTACTCAAAAAGGCATCGTCAATAACAATTATAGCGATGTAGACACAGATATGTGTTGCTGTATAGATACCATATAGCAGTTAGGAATATCCTTTCAACTTGGTCGGATTGCACGGTCAGTTGCATCATTATTAACCAACAAATATATATCAAGTTAAGTATAATATCATTTGAAGTTGAATAAGTATCATATCCATGATAAGAATCTCGTACATTAATTGCTCTAATTCAGTGATTTCGTTCACAGTTAAACTACGGTTGTTATGATTAAACTTGCTATTTACCGATTTTGCAATTTTATTCTGCATTCACATTGATTCCCCTTGTTTCATAATCTTTACAAATTAGATTCAAGAAAAAAAGGTTATTATCAAAAGTCCAATCTCTGACACTAGGGTATTAATAATAGAAGTGGTCGTAGGAAGGTTTGTCATTGCATAATGCATAGTGAATATTTGCATACGAGTGTTCTATTCATTCTATTTTTTGTCACACATCCTCGTCTTTTAAATTTTAAACTGAATTCCACGTAACATTCTTGCCCATACGTACATATCTCACTGCTATTCCTTGAATTTTGAAATGCAATTTGTTACTAATATTTCAAAGACCAGCTCAGCGTAGTCGGATTTGCTCAGTGCTGTGATATTGACAAAAAAGATCCTTCAAAATTCTGCAGTGGGACTCTACTCAGTGACTACCAACTCCTAAGTAATCAATCCTACTGTTCTGAGAGTTCTTTAAAGAGTATGTTTCCCTGTACTGTGTACAGGGAAACATACTTTTTAAAGAATTGTTTAAGCAAGTTGTCTGCAATGCTCAAGTAAAATCACAATACCAACTTGTGACTGAATAAAAAACCTGTCAAGTGCGAGTCGGACTCGCGCACTGAGGGTTCCGTACTACAACCGGAGGAATAAAACCATAAAAACCACTTTTCTTATCGAACCGCAAAACTAACTTTGTTTTTAGAGGTTTAATGTAAATATCAAAAAAACTACTTATTAGATCTCGTTCAAACCAATTTTCGGTGGAAGTTTGCATGGTAATGTGCATCATATATTTTTTTTAAGTTTTATCATACTCTTATTTTAGAAGTTACAGGGGGGGGGGGGGGGGGACACATTTTACCACTTTCGAAGTGTCTCTCGCGCAAGCTATTCATTTTAGAAAAAAATGATATTAGAAACCTTAGTATCATTTTTGAAGACCTATGCATAGATACCCCACACATATGGGTTTGATGAAAAAAAAATTTTTGAGTTTCAGTTCTAAGTATGGGGCACCCCCAAAATTTATTACTTTTTTTAAAAATTTGTATGAAAACCTTAATGCGGTTCACATAATACATCTACTTACCAAGTTTCAACAGTATAGCTCTTATAGTTTCGGAAAAAAGTGGCTGTGACATACGGACGGACAGACGGACAGACAGACATGACGAATTTATAAGGGTTCCGTTTTTTACCATTCGGCTACGGAACCCTAAAAAAGTATGTATTTCAGGAAAACACCTACAAGGTACGCACTTATTAAATTCACAGAAGAACAAGGCAAGATTAACTTACAAAACTCCTCGGTAACAAACTGTATAAGAAAAACAACGGAAAGTCTAAGCCGTCTATTCCTGAGGTCCTTCCTATTTGCGGTCCTATTCCTTATTAGCCTGTGTAAAAATTTCCGTTTCGGTCTGTGGTCACTATATAATTTTTCTCCAAATTTAAAATTAAGCTTGGTGATTTTGCTGAGGTTTCTTATTTCACTTTTTGAAAATTTTCTCCAGTCTTTGTGATATCAGATATAATTAAGGCTTCAGGAGGCTTCTTGAAATTATTTTGCAGGGGTTTTGCTGCAATTTGCATTTTTTTGTCATTATAAGCCCAGCCTAATTCACAGTGGGCTTATGTTATGCTTGAGAAAAATTAGAATGATAAAAGAAAATTGGAATTATATGAGGGGAATTGAGGAATTGTGACTTATCCATTTTTTGAAATTTTTGGAATCTATGTCAGAAGAATCAGTTGAGTTTACTAAACAAATGTAAGTAAATCTAACTACAGTGCCCCCTGCGTGTGCTATCAAATATTCTGTAAAACGAAAAGGAGATAGGATTTATTCTGCAATTCATAATATTTATTTTTCACATAGAGATCTAAGCTCAGGTCCTGATGTCTATAGGCCGTTATTAAAAATCAAAACTCTACCGCTAGATTGGGTAAGGTAAATAAGCAAAGTAAATAAGAAAATTTTACTTAAACTGAACTGCAGGGCTAGACAATGTGTGTGTTTGAATAATTAACTACGCTAACTTGAACGCTCGCTGGCGTTCTCGCGAACCTTGAAGATAACTTTAGCGTACTTCGCTTGACAATTGACAGCCGACAGTATCAAACACAGCGTGTTTAGTTAATTAATGTCGTGGTTTTTCTACAGTCATTTGTTTTGTCCATACATTTTTGTCGACTAGCGACTAGCGTTAACGCCAAACGCTTAAGTGACATTGTCTAGCCCTGCTGTACAGATATTAGTTTTAGTTGAGAAAAATAGCACTTCGTCTGAAGTCTAGACTAAGCTGATAAAGTAGATGGCTTCATTTGTATTCACAGAAACAAGTGTTGCCAAAATGTCTCAATGTAGATTATTCACTGAATTTTAATGTATGCAAAGTCATATTCCCTAAACGTAAAAAGTCTTGAAATGTTACTTTTGCTAATAAGTCTCCCACCGAAATCCGCTTTTTTTAATTCTCCATTTTCTCGGGCAAAAATATTTAAATCCTCTTTTACGCTCGGGGTTTTCGGTATTAAGCCTTTTGTAATGAAGTGCCCACTTACTTACGTCTTTGTTAGCAATAATGGCAATATAAAAGTAGGTAATAGGTATCTACCTACGTTACACAGATTTTTGTAATAAAATACAAGTGTGTGTGCGTATTTATTTGTTGGGACCCCATGCCGCATCTACTGAACCACATTTTGGCTGTGGAATAAAGATAGTAGATTACTATCGGTAAACCGCTAAAACTTGACCCTCCTGATGGTCTGCGGGACGCGGGGCGGGAGCCGCTCAACCAATCAGCTAGTCTGTCACCACAGAGCTCTTTCCGTGGTCTGTGTCTGTCACTGTCCACTGACAGCGCTGCCGTATCATTATAGCCAATCGCATCACCCGCCCCGCGTCCCGAAACCATCAAAAGGGTCAAGTTTATAGCGGTTTACCTATATAGATATTTCAATCCACGAAGACTCTATCAAAATCGCTTTTCAGTCGATTTGAATGAAGTTTGACAGAGTGGGGCGCGTCATCATGAATTGAAATATCCCTATATATATAACCCTGATTAACACAGCCTATTTTATATCCCCGGAAAACTATGGAAAAGGGTTTTGTGTTTATTTTGTTTGTGCAGAACTTGGTCTTATTTCTGTAATATCAAATAAATTTATTTTATTTATTTTTCCATTTCTTCTGAATGACTTCATGACTAAACATAATTAGTTGTTTACGGAAAACGGTTGGGTTAATCATATCGCAATAATTAATTCGCATAAATCGATAATTGGAAGGAAGCTATTAGTTTATCATTGTCCAATTATAACAGGAGCCTCTTGAATACGTAATTAATTTGATGTTGCTCGTACACTTGCTTCAATGGCTTGCAATGTGTTTTCGCTTTACTATGATAATTAACATGTATATGCATATATGCATGATATATTATGTTTGGTTGATCTTTGCTATTATAACGTAGGTAAATAGGTATGCTTATGTACAACTAACAGAGATCAAGTTACAAGTTACGTAATTGAAAATTATTTGTACAACAAGAATATTATTACGAGTATATTATATTATGATGTGTTTTCCTACAAAGTTCAAAGTATATGAGCTGAAGCCACTGATAAGAAAACTCAGGATATGGGCATCCGAACAAATTACGTAAATCTTTTTAGTACAAGCAAACAGTAGCGCCATCTGTCAAAATTCTATAGGTGGCTGCTGAGCGAACTACAGTGTGGCCTTATGTTGGTGGCAAAACAAGCATTTTTGGCACCGATAAACTGACCCGTGAGAAGACCCATTCACAATAGTATTAGGTATATCTAAATAGTCCTTTGAACATTTGAAGCTACTACTTGTTACCATTATTAATATTGATTAAAACCAAGCAAAAAATCACGTTTGTTTAATGGGAGCCCCCCTTAAAAGTATTTTATTTTATTTTTTGTATTTATTTTTAAAGTAAATTATAATTAAATATTCTGTGAACATTTGAAGAGTTTACCTTTTACCGTTATTAATATCAAGCTGAAACCAGCAAAAAAATCACTTTTGTGGTATAGGAGCCAATTTATTCTAATTACATTATGCTACAGAAATACATCATCTGTGAAAATTTCAAGTCTGTAGCCAGCACGGACGGACAGCGAAGTCTTAGTAATATGGTCCCTTTTTAGGGTTCCGTAGCCGAATGGCAAAAAACGGAACCCTTATAAATTCGTCATGTCTGTCTGTCCGTCTGTCCGTCTGTCCGTCCGTATGTCACAGCCACTTTTTTCCGAAACTATAAGAGCTATACTGTTGAAACTTGGTAAGTAGATGTATTATGTGAACCGCATTAAGGTTTTCATACAAAATTTAAAAAAAAGTAATAAATTTTGGGGGTGCCCCATACTTAGAACTGAAACTCAAAAATTTTTTTTTTCATCAAACCCATATGTGTCTATGGATAGGTCTTCAAAAATGATACTAAGGTTTCTAGTATCACTTTTTTCTAAAATGAATAGCTTGCGCGAGAGACACTTCCAAAGTGGTAAAATGTGTGTCCCCCCCCCTGTAACTTCTAAAATAAGAGTATGATAAAACTAAAAAAAATATATGATGTACATTACCATGCAAACTTCCACCGAAAATTGGTTTGAACGAGATCTAATAAGTAGTTTTTTTGATATTTACATTAAACCTCTAAAAACAAAGTTAGTTTTGCGGTTCGATAAGAAAAGTGGTTTTTATGGTTTTATTCCTCCGGTTGTAGTACGGAACCCTCAGTGCGCGAGTCCGACTCGCACTTGACAGGTTTTTTCATCCTTTGGTTATGAAACCCTAAAAAACGTAAGGTACAACTCACTGAAGACGCAGAAGCTTATAAGCACCAAACATTAGGAGTTAGATGGGCAAATATTTGTAGCTGGACGAGAGCCTTCGTGTGAGTCATGTCAGGAAATTTCCGAGCCGCTGATCAGTGAATCCCGTTCGATTGCAGATAGCCACTGTGGGCAGCACCGATAGGGTTACTCTTCAAGAATGCCCTCCAATGACGCATAGAGTTAAGAACAATTCGCGATTTTTTTGAAATGTATTAGGAAAAATATTTTTAATGTGAAAACTTTTTCAGGCGCGTTGGGCATTTTTGAATTGGGAAAAACCCATTGAACTCGTTACGGCTAGCGTTCGGTAGAGTTACCGCTGCATATACTTGTAGTGTAGTATAATGTGATGATTCAAAATATACACACATAGTTCTAGTTTTCACTTCTGTCAGCCCTCCCGGAGTATCACTGTTTTTTTAATATGAAATGTATGTTTGAGTGTGCATGTACCTGTATGGACATGTTTGTGTCTGTATTTATTTTACCGTAAACTCTAGGCAGGTGCGAAGAATTGTGTTTGCAGAAAAACGCACCGTTTGTTGAACCCAAGACCTCATGGTCAGAAAGACATTGGCATTAGTTATTAATACAAATAAACCTATGACTACTATTTTCATAGAAAAATATTGTAGTAAAATGATAGCTAGTAGATACAATAACAACATTAATAAATTACTTCGGAGGATAGGAGCTCGCAAGTTCGTATAGAGTGAACTAAGCAATCATTATCGAAGAAGTTTCGAATGCACAATCTCAGTTCAATTTTCCAATCCAATTCACCTAAATTATTCCAGTCACAGTGATAATCAAATTGAAAGCCAAGTGGACTAATTTAACAGCAGTCCTAATTGAGCACTTCAATATTTAGATACATTTTCAGTACAGTGACATCTGTATTCGCTCATTCTAGTAATAACCGTACATTTTGTGACAATTTTTTGCATAGTTCATGCGAATGAGTATTTGGAAAGACTCAATCTTCTCTTATCAAGAAGGGGTGCGTGTGTGGCTAATTATTATTTTCCCTACATATTTGGAGTCCGCTTGCTGATGGGCCTAACACTTGAAACTGAATGTAAAGACCGTAAAAAGTCTCAATGATAACGATTACCATGCTTATTAATTTACTAATAAACAGATCTTCATCAAATATTGCATCATGTGGTTTTGGCAAGATCGAACTTATTTTTGTGTAACGAATCAACCTGGCTGTTAAGCGCACAAATTGCAGCCAGTTTACTAAGAATTCCATGTGATCCAGGACTTTTACTGTTAGTATGTATATTGTATAACTATTATCTTTCATAAAGAACAAAAAAATAAGAAGCCTTAATTATTTCAGTGTCATATCTAGACATGTTCTAAGTACTCTACAGTGAGATTTTTTTACCTTGCCGTGTAATACAATAGCTTATGGTCAGCCTCTCCACTCCATTGCTTCTTAACCCGCTCCACTTGATTCCCATGCTCAGAGCATACCTACCATACCAAGTACCTACCCATCGAATACCGACGTGCAATACCTACCTGATATTTAAATAGCGACTGAATAAAAACCGATAAAATGAAAAATAAAAACTTAGGTGGTAGGTACGTCCTAAAACTACATATTGTGTATATTATAATGGGAATAAAAAGAAAGAAGGGAACAAAAATATTTTTATTTCACAACAATAAGTACTATGGCACAACAGACATCTACACTTGACAGGGCGGACGGCGCAAAAAAATGTCGCCAGTTTTTTGGTGCCAAAAATGCTTGTTTTGCCACCAACAGTAAGGCCACGCTGTTGTTCGCTCAGCAGCCACCTATAGAATTTTTACAGATGGCGCTACTGATTGCTTGTACGACAAAGGTTTGCGTAAATTTGTTCGGATGCCCACATCCTGAGTTTTCTTGAGTGTATGGCACACACAACAACACAATGTACAAACTTATGTACTAAAATGAGGGCTGAAGCTTCCACCACATAGGTAAGCGCAATAAGTACATTAACCCATTTACTGGGTCATCATGGCCTAGTATCTACACCTTGAACCTAGAAAGTTGAATTTGTATAGTGGTTCCTTAGATAACATACACATTGGGTAAGGAAGAATTTCTGAAAGGTTCCACTGGTTCACTAGATCAAAATAGGCGCAGAGCCTTTAAAGAGGTTCCAAACTTCCAGCGCACCTTGCTATGAGAAAAATCCATAACAAACTTCTGTACGTAGATAGGAGCCAGGACAAACATGTGGACAGAGGCCAATTAGGACGGAGGACGGAGGCTGATTAGTTCCAACAATCATGAGGTAGAAAACGATGCTTCGAATCAGTGCACTTATTCATTTTCTTAAAAAAGCACTAGGCGTATAAATACATATTATTTAACTCGACACCTGAGCGGAGCCTCTAGTATCATCTAGTTCTTTGTAAATTTAATGTAACTCAAATTATGTACAAGTAAGTTATTAAGTTATTTTTTGAATGCACAAAGCAAATTAAGAAGTTGCTTGCAGAAGCTTTACCCAAAAAAATAAAGAAACAAACCGAGGCTGCTAATTTCGTCCCAGACAGACGCGTGGTAAGCAAAACTCTAATGGCGTAATGAAGAAGAATTCCCCACAGTTTAAACGGAGCCAATCTCACGCAATCGAGTCCTCCCCGATTTCGCCCCGACTTCGCTCCGCTAATTTCTGATTTTGCCTCTACAATTAACTACATCGCTACTTCAATCAGCCAATCAGCTAAATTTTTTTATGAGTGTGTACACCGATAGTTCAACATTTGGCATTGTACGCAGTACGCACCGATATGAACCTGAGGATGAGCCCATCGAAACATTTAAAATAAAGCCATCGCAACATAACGGAAATCGTCCCCGTGGAACCTCGCGTGCGGACTAATAACAAGTAGGTATAGTGATCTGTGGCGAGGACCTCGGTCCATAGACGATACTGCGGTCGCCTTACAACTGACGCTGTTGGTGTCAAAACAATCATTTTGGACACCAGTAAACTGGCGACAATATTTCGCGCGGTCCAGCAGGTCCCGTGTATACGTTTATTATCGTACCTACCTACCTACTTTTTGTACCTTCGCATCGCGCAAGGAGCTAGGCGAAAAAAAGATTTTTTTATGGACGATATTCCCGCCACGAAGAAAAGTTTCGAAAATCTAGATTGAAAGTTTCTCTTCTAAGGTACTAGTCAACTGAAATGGCATTTGGCATGCATGCAATCATGTTACATACGAGTATTATTTTGGATTGACAAACTCGTTAGTTCAAGCTAATTGAAGACGAGCGATGGGTGAAATCACAGATGAAAATATTAAATGGTTCCAAATTCTGTATCTACCGAGTGTTCCTCGTTTCACGTCTTTTTTTTAGGGTTCCGTACCAAAATGGTAAAATGGAACCCTTATGGTGCGACTTTCTCCGTCTGTCTGTCCGTCTGTCTGTCCGTCACACTCGATTATTTCAGTAACTACCGGAGCTATCGATATGAAATTTGGAATAGTTGTGTATTTAAGTGGCGCAATGACACTGGAATAAAAAAAAATGGAAATTATTTTTGTTCTTGTTTAAAAAGGGAGGAAAATCGGAGGGTTGAAATTTAAAAGTGAGATAACTGTACTGTGTGGGGTATCATATGAAAGGGTTTACTTTGTAAATTCTAAAACCGATTTTTATTATTTTTAGTCATGATAGTTTTTGATTTATCGGGGAAAATGTCTAAAAAAAACCGTTCCCCCCCTTATCTCCGGAGTTTACCAATCGAAAAATCTCAAATAATTATGGTCATTAGGAATTTACGTATATTTTACAGGAAAACTATAGCCAATGCTCTAACTAGCATAGTTTTTTTGATATTAACAATAAACCTCTACAAACAAAGTTAGTTTTGCGGTTCATTAACAAAGGTAATTAAAACGCAAGTTCTTCTAAGTACTCGTCGTCAAATAAACATATTGGTTTTTGCCTGATTGTTTTGCTTCAGTATTTCTTGAGTACGGAACCCTCGGTGCGCGAGTCCGACTCGCACTTGACCGGTTTTTTTTGAACTGAGATTCCTTTCCTAATGTAGCCAAAGAATAAGGAAGGATTTCTTACTAATATAAAAATATAATTTTAAACTTATACGAATTAGAGTTTGAGACTTTGTGATATACATGGGTCTAAACAATGGATTATTTATTCAGCAGAAAAATAGTATACATACACAATAACTAAAATAAGCTTAAATTAAAAGTTATAAATTAAAACTAGGTATAAAATTAAACTATATCTAAATTAAAAACTACATACTTATCTAAAATAAAAACTACATATTAATCTAAAATGTTAAAAAAAAAAAAAAAAAAAAAAATTTAAACAAGTATATTTTTTAGCATAGTTTTGAAAACAAAATTATATGCAAATTAAGGTACCTTAGCTACAACAGTCCATTTATGGTACAAAAACAAAAGTTTTGTTAATTGACATCTACTACGGGTAAGATTAACGCTTCCACACGAGTAATCAGTTTATGAGACTATTATTTGAGATCGGCGTATTTCGGATTAATTAATGAATGAAAAGGGTGAGTCTGGTTACTCATTTCATATAAATTGGATTCCTATGTAATCAATCGGTTCCCTCCCGTTCGCCTGTTTGCCTTGGCGTCCGTCTATTGATGGACGAAGACGAAACTCGGACAGTTCTTTTCCTGTTTTTTATATAACAAGGAAAAGAGTCGAGTTGAGTTTCTAAATAATATGAAAAATGTGTGAGAATGATGATGAAAAAGTTAACAGATTTAAGATGTTTCCTTTAGGATTATAATCGATTCTCAACAAGTATTAACTTCAAGCGAATTCTTATCCAGAGTGCAGGCAGGCAGTGCTTTCATTAAATGCAAGCTCGAATATCGTCGGCTTAACAGAGCATAATTCCGTATGTTTGCCTTACAATGTTTCCGCCTACTGCATGCAGACGCGGTTATCGTAAAAATTGAGTGTTTTACATGCAGCCTGTGGGAGTTCTAGGCACTTTAAGACGCTGTTCTGACACCGCATAAAGACGCTGTAATGGCATAATAATGTCGTGTAATAGTGTAGCTTATGTTTAAAATAGTTTTTTAATAAAATTATAAACATGATCAAAAGCTACTGTAGGCATATACATGACTTATTTATTCCATTGTTAAGATAGCTTTTGGTACGCTTATGGAAAGAAATTCCAAAAAAAATTTGGGAATGACATATAATTTGTTTGAATTTCGTTACAGAAGCGTACCAAAAACAATCTTAGAAATGGATTCGCTAAATCAGCAGTGGCTACAGCAACAGTTACTTTTAGTGCCATTGTTTATTAATTGCATTATTTCCAACACTACAGGAGTTGGTTGACGTGGATACTTAGTGTAATAAAACAATTTAAATACATTTTTGTCACCTTACATTCTTCTTCTTATTTTCTTTAACCGCTTGGTTTTAAAACTTTGATCAAACAGTGATAAAAGGCTTAAGTAACGTTACTATAATTATAGAAAAAAAATTATGTACTTACTCGAACATACTTAAAGATAACTTAATACTTATTCTTCGTTCGATATATTTTATGAGAGGGTCAGCTCTATTTAGCCATTTGAAACCATGAACTCGGCAGTTCAAAACCGCTGTGAGGTTATAAATTAACCCACATATAAAGGATACGTAAAACATAAGACCATTTGCACCCTTCCGCTTCCACGCCGCTTGTCCCCTTTCCATGTAACGACTTAACTTAGATGCAAGAGATTATACGCTTGCCGCTGCACTAAGCGACAGAGTTACATGAAACTTCATTTGCTTTTCCCGTATATTTCGAGAAAGTATTTTAATTTTAATGGGAGCGTTATTTGCCCTCTTATATGGTTATGGTTTATATATTACACTTGTTTAGTTGACTTTGTTTTATACGATCTCTTTTAGTTGACCATATCATTGATGTGAAGTTTTTCAAAGTTTAGCGTATTCACAAGGCTAAGCTTACTTATAAAGCAGAAGCTCTGAACAATAATCTTGAGCACGCCTTGGAAGAGCAAAAGAAAGACGAGTAAGTACTCTTCAGGTTTGTGATACGGCTGCTGTGATTACTCCATACGAATGAAACATCTTCCACTTGTTGGCCTGCTCTTTCCAACTAGGCCGCCACATCGAGACAACATTGCTAAAATTTTTACGTATGATTCTAATTAAATGAACTAGGTACAAAATTAGTTTGATTAAGAATCTGTATAACATCACAAAGTTTCACTAAATGTTCCATTTTTTTTCTCGATACAATATCAGACAAAATGTTTTCATATAGTAGCAAATAAACGCTTTTCTCTTGTATCTTAACGACATCCAATTTTGCATCTGCAGCAGAGTACACAAGGAAGGGATTCACAGGCTGTGTTAGAGGATACGCGAAACGTTAGAACATACTTAGTACACTTCCCGTTTGAGGCTCTAGCTGTTGACGTTCTTTGAGCAACCATCTTGATTAACATACCTACACAGATTTTGCTGAATTAAAGCACAGAGTAAAGATAGTACTAGTTATACAAGCTGGTTTAGACGATTATGTTGCTGTGAATTTCGAAAAATCAAACTCCATTGGTTAATTCGTTATAGATTGATAGATAGAAAATTCTTTTATTGTACACCAATGAAAACAAACAAAAAAAAAATATTAATAATATGAAACTTCTAAACTGATGTACAGGTATGGCGGCCTTATCGCTACAGAGCGTTCTCTTCCAGGCAACCATCGGGATATGAAGCGACTATTGGATAATTATGAGGTAGGTATTACAATAAAACATTATATATTTAGTATTTATTTATTTGAAATCAACGGCGTTACAGATTAAATAGTGATATACTATACAGATGTATATCTTTACGCTAAAATAGGGCCAAAAAAGATTACAAATATTCATTAAAATGAATGAGTATAACAATACGTGAAGTTAAAAAGATGATTGAGAGGAAAGGTTTTAATGAATGACTTGACGGCATTCATATTCATTCATTCTATTTTCGTTATAATCGCCATCTTGAAAAAATATAACTATATTGTGACCTTACTGTGACACTAAAATAAGGATCTCAATCAGTCATTCAGTCATTCAGAAAATGCGAGCAGATCCCTCAATTAAACATAAAAACTTGTACATAGATTCTCTAAATTCATGACAAACGAGAACTGTTCTTCGACAGCAAATTGCATAAGTTTGATGGAGTATGTCTCGTTTCAATCAATTACAGAAAAATGGTTTGAAAAATAAATAAATTTCAACAATTTCCAAAAATACTGACTACTATTGGTATCTGGTTATGGACACATGGATCTCGCTATAATAACCTAGTTCTGACTACAAGACATGCCCACTAATGGCAAGCATGTAATTGCATATTAGTTACACCATCACGATTGCGCCCCGTGAATTTATAGCTGATATCCTGTCACCCGTGGGTTATAAATCGACTATAAATATGGGTTTCGGATTATCCTGTCCGTCAAAGGTATCCGCGTCTAATGCTCGAGGCGCGGCAGGTTTTTGTCGTGCCTTGCCTTTTAACACCAGAAATCCTTCTCCACTTACTTGTTAGATCTTATTCTAAGAAGTTTGCATAGAAAATAAATAGTTTCTTTCACCTTAAATTCCAACCTTGTTTCTTCGAGAAAATTAACGGGCTAATTGATAATATTAAGTGATCAACTTGGCTCACAAGTCATGATATTTTAATAATTTTAATTCAGCACAATCTCCATTAAATGACTGATGAAACAACAATTAAATAGAGTCATGCTATTTGCAGCACAATAGCATACTTGTTAGCTCTTTAAGGTGTTTGTTTACCTGCTATAAGCCTCAGCTAGTTCCAGGGTGTGCCTATAGGTACGAGAACCTAAGGAGTAAAGAAAATAAAAGTATTTCCCCAAACCAATTATAACATGAATAAAATTATTATATTGCTGTGTTGTTATCATTTTAAAATTCCAAATTGTTACGGCCCAATCCCACATCATTATTTTCTGATCATTGGTGTAGCAATTCATTATACAGCTAATTCTTAAAATTAACTCAGTATCATCAGAATCTAAATAAGCAAGAAAAATGTATTAAAAGTATTTCACAATAATATATTGCGATGTTTTACAGTAGCCAGTTCTGAAAAAGGTTCCAGCATGTTTAACCTTGGCTTCGTTACTTGAGCTGAAACTGTATTTTATTTAGCACACTTTTATAATACAAATATTTGTAAATAATACAAAATTCAGTTATTAATAACTGAAATGAATTCCAGGTTTATAATAATAAATCTTTATTTTCATTCATAACCTCATTTATACACACGTGTTTTATTCTTTGCTTTTGTTATACCTCACGTAACTACATACAATGAACCATACAAATTATCGCTTGTGCTTGCTTTTGCCACCCAAATTAATGTATGTAAAAGATTTCGCGTTGTTAACAAAATATGAATTGTAAAGTTGAAATCTTTAAGGTTTACTTTAGAGTACATTGTTCATGATATGTGGTTGTTTTAATGTAATCGGAAGGTCAGTGTTCGTCGAATAACTTGGTAATACATGATCATGACTGGTGGGCTTATGCTCCACACCTTGTTATGTGTTAACAGCCACGTTTGCTCACGACGCGATGCTTATCCGGCAAACTTCAAAACGCCTGCCAGTTATGTCGAAATGTATAATGAGACCTACGTGATAGGGTACCCATTGATTTAGGTTCTATAATCCTGGGAAGCTCTGGCGTGATTATAGTGGTAGAAATGGCGAAAGGCTGATCTACTCACATATTCGTACCATTCTATCTCATTTGTTAGTCTTTCCTTGCGGCACAATATTGTATGCTGTGATAAGTTTGGGATAGTCAGGATTTACATGTCTATATTTGGGATCAAAAATTTACATTTCGGTCTTAATTAAAATGAATTATTATTAGGTGCAATATAATAAATATGTAATATTATGTTTTTATCTATTGGATGTTAAATTGGATGACAGAGAAAGAGAAAACAGAATTAAACATGTAATATCTTCAATCAAAATTCAAAATGTCTTATGTATATTTGTCCGGAATAATATAGTATAATTCATCCAATTTAAAAGATTAACGAACTGGACTATCCAAGACTTTTACACAGAGGAAGTTGTGTTCAGAATCTGACACGCGTAAGATGCAAGAGTAAAAAACAAAAATAGCTTCCCAGGAGCTCTAATTTCGTCTGATTATAAATCATTAGGAAAACTTCGTGATATATTTCCGGCCTTGGTTCTGTAACCTCGTTTCGAAGTAGGTTACTTTGATGATATTTTGTTATTTGACGCTTCCATCGGATAAAGTCGTAGATGTCGTAGAAAATTTATTAAGTTCACAAACTAGTATAAACATACGTCTAGTTAAATTTTCATTACGATTGACGTAACGTTGAAAGGTGGAGCAATAAAAGATACTAAATTTGTAAATGTGGAACCAATTAATTTGTGATGAATATTGTAATTTGAACTTGTTATTAAATGAGATTAATTGGTATACTTCACATAAATAATACGTACGATTGCGAGGGTGATAAGTTTATAACATGATATTCAAAAGGAAAAACATATTAAAATTTTAATGATGCCACAGTGTAATAGCTAATTCAAAAATTTTATTATTTGTTATTAGTATGTAGGTACTAGGTACCTAAATACACAAAAAAAACTCTTTACCGCAGTAACACTCGTAAATTGGTCAATACTTGTAGTTTATAAAATGGTTGTGTAAAATTGGTGCCTATATATTCAGCAATTCCAAGAGCTGAAATAATTTTAAACCTTTTTTAACTTTTAAATGAAACCCTAATTTATTTAGGTATATTATTATACTAATTTCGGTAACAGTGTTGTGTGCATATAATGAATAGCAGGGTTGATTCGTTGCGCAAATTATGAGCTAGTTTTTCTGTCAAGATATGAAAAATTAACAGCGATGTAATGTATGGGAGAAATTGTGGGCACCACGATATTACGACCCCAGAGTCCATCGCCCACGGTCTCCACTGTAAATATTATGAATTCTCTTCAGGCATATATTACTTGAGAGTTGCGACGCTCACTGGTTTCAAGGAGGTAGGTTGCCCGTGGGGCAATAAAATGGGAAAATCTCCGTTCGGTCCCTCATTGTATTACATTGCATTCATGATATCAACCTTAAGATAACAGCATTAGGTTCAAAAATAGTTCTATGTAATGTTATGTACATACTGACTGGCCGAGTGCGTGCAAGATCCGTTGCAAATTGTATATGGATTTTTGACGTTAGTTGTACATGCGCGATTACCCGTAAGAGGAGACGTATAACATACACAGGAACACAGCTTCATTCAAGCTCATATTTTCTAGCTTTAAAGCAAATATTGCTGTAAAACCTCCAGTGCCGTAGGTGGGTATGGTGGGGGAATGTACTAACTAATAAATGTTTGGGTTCGTCCTGTAAACAACTTACAGCCGGCACAAGGAAGCGGATTATGCCCCACCCGCACCCCGAGGCCCACTGACGCCCGTGACTTGGAGTCTTCCAAGCTCGTTGTGACAAAGGAACTTCGCGTTCTGGAGTGAGGAGTGACAAAGGAACTTCGCGTTCTGGAGTGAAGAGTGACAAAGGAACTTCGCGGTTCTGAGCGAAGAATGACAAAGGAACTTCGCGTTTTGCAGTGAAGAGTGACAAAAGAACTTCGCGTTCCTGAGCGAAGAAAGACTTAAGAACTTCGCGCTCCTGAGCGAAGAATGACAAAGGATTTTTGCGCTCCTGAGCGAAGAATGACAAGGGAACTTCGCACTCCTGAGCGAAGAATGACAAAGGAACTTCGCGCTCCTGTGCGGAGAGTGACAAAGGTACTTCGCATTTTTGAGTAGTAACAATTATTACGAATCAATAATTAATTATCATGTGAATGTACTAACTAATTAATGTTTGTGTTCGTCCTGTAAACAACATACATTAGATATGATTCATTGAAAAAATTCGGTTTGAAATGTCACATCCACACCATTTTCATTTCACGAGTTAGATTGACATTTTGATCGGCGTGTTCACAAAACATCGCTCCTCGCTAGCTTTTAACCTCATTTACATCTGTTCGCTTTATACCAGCGAATGTTGTTAGTTGTTACAACGAAACGGGCATTGATGCGATGTTATTGGATTGTAGCGGATATTCGTATCAGTTTCGCTTATTTTAGAGCAACCAGTTCACTTAATCAGTGTTTTCTAATCAATGAACAACTTTTTACTTTTCATTACCTTATCAGCTTATATAGACGTCTACAGGCGTTTACAGAGAGAACCACCATACACGACCTTCTACCTTCCTCATCCACCTGCTACTTTTTTCAGGTCGTCGCGGGTGATTCTTGTAAATAAAATTACCCGCGAAGAACATTAGAATTGTACATAACCCAAACATTGCCAGTGACCATAGCAACACAACCATCAACAGCCAATCGGTGTTTTCTCTGCACGAGCGATGCAAAAATTAACCAACCAGTGCCGACGTAGCTCGACCAATGCAAGAATTAACAAATCAATACCCAAGATGTAACTTCGTAGACATTATTGCAGAATCGCACAGCATTCTTCAAAGTAGCTTGCGCCCTAGCCCCTGACACCGTAGCATTGTCATAACAGGTACAACATTTGACATATACTTATAATATTATTTTGGGAGAAAGTAGAAATATCAAATATCTATCGCTACATACTAGAGTCAATGTATTACACAAAATAAGACCTAAGAAATTAATTTTATGCCAGAAAACAAAAGGCCTTAAAGCAGTGATTGCGTAGCTGACAGAATTACTATGTTCCGGCATGAAGGCTCAGTGTTGCCAGCGAGATTATTGGGCATAATGACACTACAGCTGATGTCTCAGGTTGATGAGCGCAGTGCAGTTCGTCGTTTCACTTGCAAGTTGCACTGCAAAGTCCAGGATCGCACTGTAGGTATCTAACAAGGGCAGGCGTATCACTTAATATCAGATGGTCATTTATCATTGCTCGTCTCGTTAATCTGCATTCTAAGCTATAAAAAATTATTAGGTAAATTGTAATAAAGATTGATACTAATAATATTATGTACAATATATAGGTAGTAGGTACCTACAGCGATGCGCGGCTTAGAAACTTTTTATATTAAGCACAAAAAAAATCTCATAAAAAGCAACGATGTAGGCGCAGAGGATATCAATCTTCAATACATTACACCTTAACTACCTACGAAGTGGATGATAAACGGCCCTTTATGGTGGGACGGGTAATTTCACTGTTCTATAAATGAAGATAAGATTGCAGCCTGGAACTCCATTTACCCGTCGACGCCTGTACCGACACTTATTTTTATGCCTTTTTCGCATTGCAATTTCGTGCGAGGTTCACACTAGCGACTTTCTGTTTTAAGAATTACCTACTTTAAGAATTTTTTACATTTTAACTTCTTATGCCTTTTTCGCATTGCAATTTCGTGCGAGGTTCACACTAGCGACTTTCTGTTTTAAGAATTGCTTTAAGAATTTTTTACATTTTAAAGATTAATTTTAAACTTAAAATGTAGTTACAAAATATATATAGAGTTCTCGGGGATCAATAAAAACATCGTACAAATATGAAGAAAAATTCCGACCAGAAAGGGGACCCGGGTCCAGGTACTGGTCACTTTAGTATTTTTGAATGTCTAAACTGGCAAAGACACAGCCGAGCAATGCAGCTTTCCGGCGCTACGCTGTGTAGCAACGTTATCAGTAAGTAGGTACAATAACAACTTCGACTGCATAGTACTAACCACCAGGCAATATTGCATTCAGGTACTACAATACTAATACAACGTGTGTAAAATACGATTACAAAAGATTCCGACGAATTGAGATCCTCCTCCTTTTTTTGAAGTCGGTTAAAAATATAATATACTCAGTACCAATTTTAACACTGTGCTCAGTACCTACCTTCTTAAAATATTCTCTCATCTTGCAAAAGTAACACAAATATGTTAAATGCAATGAAATGAATAGTATAAAGACCATGTCTTTAATCTATTCATTAAATCACTATTTCACTATTTTTTCAGAGATATACCTAGCGATTTTTTGTCTTACAACATGTCCTTAGCATGACAATATTACGCTGTATGCAGGAACGCATTTTATTCGCCAATCTCTGTACTGATATTCAACTGTATGGTAATGATATTTTAAGCGTTTTTAAAATGTTATTTCAACAGTGTTGTGAGAATTTACAGAGACATTTCAAGGCACTTGACTTTTAACTGTTACCTACGTTAATATTTAATGGTTAATTAATATATTTTTTTACTTTTCATTTAGTTGTCTAAATTATTTATGCGTTATAAGTTGTCTTAATATTATATACTATATTGTTATGGGATATAAAACATTCAAACGTACCTAAAAATAATAACAATTCAACAATGTGGATTCCAGATATTTTGACAAAATATAATATAATTACAGAAATATAGTTATTTCTTCTATTCTTGATATTTTCTTAGGCTAAGCTAGGCTAAAGTGCCCAAACTGTCATTATTGCAGACTTGATCTCTCTAGTAAACTCTCTTTGATTCTTCGCTTATGTTATTTTGTAGGAATTTCTTCTAAATTAGGTATCTAAAGTGAACTTACTATTCAAAGCTCGTCATTGTCAAAATCATCACTTTTGTGTTTTAAGAAGTTGATTGTAAACAAATTACACAGATACGTAATAAACTATAGCAAATGTACGCTTACTGGTATTTATATTGCAAGTATAAAGTAAATAAACCCAAAAACCATGGAACACACAGAAGTTATAATCCCGTGGGATTACCGTATGTTGATGAGACGTTGAGGTCAGGAACAGTTATATGGCGTGCGTGGAACATATGAATTGTCTGTTTGCATAAATCAACTCGGCACCGAGTTTCGAAATGGTCGTATTCATAAGCTCTCAGCGTTTTGTAGTAGTACGTTAGTAGTATGTGGTATGTATACGGTGGTAGTAGTATGAATGTTATCATAGTTTCATATAGAGCTAAATTTTTATAAGCCATGCATAAGGCTTTTTTTGACTAGAAGGGGCTTTTATGTCAAAACTATTGAAGAATATAATCTTAGATTATTATCCATATTTGACTTATTTAATTTATTTATGTAACTTTATTGCATATACATGCACACAATATAATGGAACACAGTAAGCGCAAAGGCGGCTTTATTGACTTTTGCTTTATAAGTTTGGGAGAATCTAAGTTCGATCGCAGGCAAGCGGTACCGAACTTAATCTGCATCAGAGTTCGCCATAGTGCTCTCTAAGATTTGGAAAGAGGAAACCTGTCTTTCTAAGAGAAAACTTGTGCCCACAAATGGGCCGTCGAAAATGAGTTTATAAAGAGTAAACCGTTAAGCAATGTAAGACATGCCGTTTTAGACTTTGGTCCAAGGGAACAAACACAGAATGTAGATTTCTCATAAATTGTATATTCTGTGCCTTGAGCCAAACACCTATTTTGCCTCTCGAGCTTGTTATCTATCGTCTTGCGGGGGTCCCTGGGCCTTCATTACAATTTTCGTCTAATATTACACACAGACAATAAACAACCTCCAATGGCCTATGTGGGTTGGCTTTTTAATGAAGACTTCAAAGCAGCCTGACGAGTATCTCGTTGCCGAATTGGAGGGATTACCATCAATTTATTATAAGCAATTTTTTTAATTAATAATGGCACGCGCTTAGTTAGTTACTGTTAGTAGCATTCTCCTTGGTAGTAGCATCGAATTCATAATATTTATTACTAAGTAAATTTGCCAACGTATGAATAATAACGTTAGGTTCTTTAGACCTCCAACTTGCCATTTTCGCTTTGCTAATTGAACTGATTGAGATCTTTTACGAGGCAATTAATTTCTTACTATGATATATACTACTACTTATAAGTTAACATGTCACTCCTTTATCTTTATTCACCATTGCATTATTTATAGAATTAATATGGATCTTTTACTATTTATTTTAGAGGTAGAGATTTCAACTTTCTATTCAGCGGTTCAAAATCCTTGCATGAAACTTATAATTTCTAAATTAAACATGTCTTTCATCAATTATGAAGGAAAACATTTTCAGGAAATGTGATTGTCAGATACTTCTACTTTCTCTTGATTGTCAGATACTTCTACTTTCTCTTATTGCGATAATTAATAGGACAAATTAGGACGTCGCTAAGCGTAAACGGTGAAGCGTAAATATACATAAAAATATGACAATAGAAAGTTACTGTAGAAAACTTTATTTTTACAGACGATATTTCAACCCAGTTGTACATTATGTCATAAAAAAGATTACCAACATGGTATTTAAAGCAACCTAAACACATAAGCACCATATTAAAACCAGCACACTGTGTGTACAGACTACAGAACAAAATAATACACAGCAAACACATTATCAGCTAAGTCCAAAGTTTTGCAGCTTCACTTAATATGCGCGAGGAGGAAGTTTGCTAGATTGAAGCGAGCCGAGTTGATGATCACAGAGCCGTTCCGTACACGGCACAGCGTACATTGCGCCGTTGCGTTCATGTGGATACACCTATGGAGAAACTCTGTTCATTAAAATGAAAAGTTACTTTACTGTGGGAAACAAAAAATGTTTGTTATTCATTGCGGGATATGTTTATCGAACATAAAAGTATTTCACCAGTTTTGTATAATGGATTTGAATACTGCAAAGTGTCATGATTCAAACAAAAAAAATAGTATGTTATAAATCCGTTTATGCCTAAGTTCTAGATTGTACTATATGTTGGGCCAAGGCCGATGCTTTTCACAAACTTTGTTTCGTGTTATTAATCTGTTTCTTTCATTTGTAATCTTCACGCTAGTTTTCTGCTTTAGGATAGATAGGTACGATAGGTTTCTTCTTCTCATAGGTAGTAATGAAAAATAGTGCGTGACACTTTAGCCAAAATATTTGCGACGAGGCGTCGTATATTGAATTCTTCGCCACGCTCTTGACACTACTCTCTTGTACAAAATCCACTTGGGCGCTCAAAATCGCTTAAATAGGGCTTCTACGCCGTTAATTACGGAAGCTTAATGATGTACTATATTCTATAACAAAGAAAACCCAATATAACACGTATAATATTGGATTTACGGAGTAATCAACGTACATCTCCAACCAATTACTTGGACGGTATAAACAACGACATGGAAAGCGTTAAATGCATTAAAGGGCAGACCCGACTATTTTTATTACGCTCGCTACCAAACGAATACGACCATAATACGACCGATATGACAGCCGAATTAATGTACACCATGATTTTAGATAATGATACGAACTGAACTTTAATAGCTTTAATAATATAACATCACATAAACCTCTGGAATTTGACGATCAAGAATAAAGTATCTGGTAGTTATATTTGAATCTATATTTTGTAATTAATGAAATCAGTTTCCATTCGAATTAGGGTTGCTAACTACTCTTTTAAAATGGTAGGCTTACCGTCGTCTTTCCTAATAAGCTCATCCATGATAAATTAAGTACAAAAAATCGTAGACAGAAACTTAAATTTCACCGTACAATATTATTTTTTAGGGTTCCGTACCAAAATGGTAAAATGGAACCCTTATGGTGCGACTTTCTCCGTCTGTCTGTCCGTCTGTCTGTCTGTCCGTCACACTCGATTATTTCAGTAACTACCGGAGCTATCGATATGAAATTTGGAATAGTTGTGTATATTAGTGGCCCAATGACAATGGAATAAAAAAAAAATGGAAATTATTTTTGTTCTTATTTAAAAAGGGGGGAAAATCGGAGGGTTGAAATTTAAAAGTGAGATAACTGTACTGTGTGGGGTATCATATGAAAGGGTTTACTTTGTACATTCTAAAACCGATTTTTAATTATTTTTAGTCATGATAGTTTTTGATGTATCGGGGAAAATGTCTAAAAAAATACCGTTCCCCCCCCTTATCTCCGGAGTTTACCAATCGAAAAATCTCAAATAATTATGGTCAATTGGAATTTACGTATATTTTACAGGAAAACTATAGCGAATGCTCTAACTAGCATAGTTTTTTTGATATTAACGATAAACCTCTACAAACAAAGTTAGTTTTGCGGTTCATTAACAAAGGTAATTAAAACGCAAGTTCTTCTAAGTACTCGTCGTCAAATAAACATATTGGTTTTTGCCTGATTGTTTTGCTTCAGTACTTCTTGAGTACGGAACCCTACGGTGCGCGAGTCCGACTCGCACTTGGCCGGTTTTTTTTTTTTAATATGAATCTCTTTTTTAGGAAAATCCCTGCGATTTGAAAATATGACCAAAATTGACAGTATTAAAATGATACCGGGGTAAAACTAAACTGGGGTTAAAAATGTTTGAAAATTGGGCCTATGAGTTTTCAATTCAATTTCAATTTATTTATTATTGAACCAATAAAAATGTTGCACAGTACAAAAATCTCCTTATATCTAGTGCACAGAATAGGTAGATACAAAAAAGATGTTTAACCTGATGGAGTGCTTTGGCGTCCGTACTAGGAAAACCTGTGTTACGGGCACCATAGCCTTCCCTTGGATCCATCGAATACTTAAACTGTACATGTACAAACTTAAATTTTGACTATTCAAAAAACATGATTAAGTGGTGCGCACGCGCGAGCGCGCGCGCGCGCTTGTGTATGTGTGTGTGTGTGCGTGTGTGTGTGTGCGTGTGTGTGTGAGAGTGTGAGTGTGTGTGTGTGTGTGTGTGTTAGTGTGTGTGTTTGTATGTGTGGTTGTGGGTGTGTGTATGCGTAGATAGAAAACATGAACATAACAACTTATAATGATTTTGCTTTAGCGATCAAATCCTCAGTTTCATGGTAGCTAAGACTCTTTAGCCAAGCGTTAACTGTTTTTCTTAGGTTGGGTTTGTTGAACTTAGATATAACGAGCGTGTCATTTATTCAATTGTAAAGTTTTGTGCTAAGAAAGAGATATTGTCGACCGGCAAGTGCAGTTCTCTATGGAGAAATTTTGAATATTTTTTGTTTGCGTCTTTGAGGAATGTTAGCATTAACTTCAGATTGAGCATTATGGTCTGAGTGTTTACGTAAAATTACCTGGGAAATAAAGAGTTGCCTAACATTCATTACTTTTAGTTTTTAATCTTATTTCAACAATCATTAACGAAACTATAGCAAATCAATTAGGCCAGTAGTATAATGAAATCTAATTTTTAAAAGAATTTAAGTGCGATGAAAATATACAATTATAAGCAACGTAATTATATTTTTTTTTCTACCAAAGTTAGTAGGTACTTGACTGAGATCTCACCTGATAATACACTGTTATAAATGATTATAATATCTTAATGGTATATACTTTTTAACCGACTTCAAAAAAAGGAGGAGGTTCTCAATTCGTCGGAATCTTTTTTTTCGTAATAAAGTATATTGGCAACCCTAATTGAGAATCTCGTTTAGATATTATAGTTTGGGAGGCACGGCGGCTTTGTGTTGGCCTATAACGTATATCAGAAGTGATTTGATAATCTGTGAGTTGATTGTATTCAATACTATTGTGATTATTAAGCTTGCACTTGTGGACTTCTTAAGCTTAGTAAACTGCGTTAGCATCATTTATATCTGATACAATGACTGAAAACAATGTGTATCGAAATTATCGTGTCAGCGAAATTATAGTTGCTCCCATAGCTCAATTGTCAGAGCACCCAGCCGCGTTAGCTGGGGGATACGGGTTCAAGTCCCGTTGGCAGCGATAATTTTGATACACTATAAATGCTTAATTTATAAAAAATACCATTAGTGTGTGAAACACTGTAACAAATATATAAATGAATAATAATATAAACATAATCTAATAGATCAGAATATGAATACTGACATAATCAAGAGGCTGATTTTCTTCTGTTGAAAAATGAGATACAATGTTTTTCCTTGTAACTGTCATATTGTCTGTTTAGTTTTGTCGATTTGGTGAATTGTAGTAGTATTAAGAGGAGATGGGCCAGATTGAGATTTTAAAATGATTAAGTACCAATCATTTGTATCAATGGTCAAATCTTTTGGAAGGCTTTAGTTTTAATTGATAACATGATTATCGGCAAAGATGTACCGGTATCTATCGCTCCGGTGCGATGCTGTGCAACAATGGATATAACCTTTATGAAGGGATATGACCACATCTTCGGCTTGTTGTTCCATAGAACAAATAGAATGGGATTACAAGTGAGGTTGTAGGTCCTTACTTGTTATTGAAATAGAGCCGGTTTGTACTTAATTATATTATGCCAATATACATTACGCCTCATAGAACTTCGCAACTAAGATCAACAAATCATGCCTCTAAGTAACGATTATGATAATTATCATAATTAAGCTGAGATCACACATTTGATCCATCCAACCGTGTGTACACGCCTCATCGAATTAATTGCATATTCAAGTGGCTTTAATTATAATTGGACAATCACAAACTTAGATAGCTTCCTTTGAATTATTATATCGATATTTGCGTATTAATTGGCAACATAGCTACCTTTGATTGAGAATTCAAGTGCGAAGAAAACAAGGACAGTTTTTTGTGTCCTTTAGGGTGAAAATGTGTACCCTATAACACCAAGTGGTTGTATATCATAGAACTGGCCAGTGGTTGTATATCATAGAACTGTATTTTTTTTAAATTCTTATAAGTATCTATAGGCACTTCACCAAATAGATATGTGTACGAACACTAACCTATAGGACCAATATAACAATCACAATAAAATGCGTTTGGAAAAGCGTTTGTAGGATGATTCCTCGTTCCTGACACGCAATGCAAGGGTCTGAAATACTTTCCTGGCCTTTGCATCTCCTACTATCTACAACTTAAGCACCTTAGAATCAAGAGTAAATACTGAATTGGTATATCCTAGACAAACGCGCTTCTTCTCAGACTGTTTCATCACTTTCCATTTGGTGTGTCTAGCCGCTAGCGTTTTCTCATTTTTTTTTAATATCAGAACTTAACACACATCGCAATCTTGCCCCAAAGCAAGCAATAGATTGTTTTATGGGTACTAGATAACTGATATAACACCCAGACACTTGAAAACATTCATGCTCATCACACAAACATTTACCAATAGTGGGAATCGAACCCACGACCTCTAACGCAGACGGCAGGTTCGCTACCGCTACGCCATTCAGTGGTCAAGTCGCCATTTTGAGAAAAGCCTGCCCCGTAAAGGGTCATTCATGTAAATGGCTGTGAAATTGAGTTCAGAAGTCCTTCAACGAGGTCAACCTTGAGTCCTTAAAAATAATACCAGCGAAATCAAAGGCGGAGTTGAAACTCGTGGGTTAAATGATACCTACACGATAATCTGAACGTACCCTTAGCATTCCCATCGATCCGTAGGAACTAAAAGCAATACTACAACTTTACGACAGACTTACTTTGACATTGTTTAAACGCAGTGCCTGTTTTATTGCAGTTCCTACTGGCTATAACCCATTAAATTTTCATAGTAGGCTCATGTTGCAAGTTGGTAGTATTATTTTATGCCCCCAGCCTACTGTTTAAATTGGCTGAATGATTTACAATACTTTGGAGTTTCCTTTTATTTGTAATTTTGCTAAAATGTTCACTGAGAAAGTTTAAAGCAGTTTTAATAAAAGTTACATAATTTCAGTTATAATTATTAGTGTTGCCCAAATGCAAGAACAAGACGAGACTCAGCCAGTCTTGGTCTTGGTCTTGCGCCAGTACATCTGGTCTTGGTCTTGGTCTTGTTCTTGCACTCCCAGTCTTGGTCTTGGTCTTGGTCTTGCAGCAAGAGTCTCGCAAGTCTCGCAATTACCTATTAGCCTATTGCTATTTATGAAAACGGTATTTTATTTATATAAACGGTAATTTAGATGTGAGAACAATTTAACATTTTGAGTTAGTATACATTTTGAGTTTTAATTAATATAGCTTTTTTACTCACTTTATCGCCACAACGACCTCCTGGCCCGCGCTCGGATTGAAATGGGAGGTCGCGGGTTCGATTCCCGCCACGGGCCACTTTGGAATTTTCAATTTTATAATTTCTTATTTGGCTCAGGTCTGGTCTGGTGGGAGGCTTCGGCCGTGGCTAGTCACCACCCTACCAGCAAAGACGCACCGCTAAGCGATTATGCGTTCCGGTGTGATGCTGTGTAGAAATTCAAATTTTATTTTGTTTTTTGTTAATATTTAACTAGTACAATGAATTAGGCTCATGGCATTCATTTTGCGAAAATAGCAATATCATCTTCACAGGTTTACTTATATAAAAATCTTTACTTGAAAGCGTCCAGTTTAGGAATGTATTTAGTTCGAATGCCGAGTTTGACGTGAGTAACTCACAATTCACAAATTGGTCGATAATTAATCGAACTACATTCCTAAACTGGACACTTTCAAGTAAACATTTTTAAATAAAAACTGTGAAGATGATACTCTTATTTTCGCAAAATGAATTCCATAAGCCTACTTGGTTGGATTAGTTAAATAATTGCGAAAAAAAAATAAAATTTGAATTTCGCGGGCAGAGCTGGTGCGATTTCACGTTAATTGCAAGACGCAAGAGTCTCGCAGGCTTAGTCTTGTTCTTGCTCAAATCTTGCACTGCCAGTCTTGTTCTTGGTCTTGCTAAAATTAGGCAGTCTTGGTCTTGGTCTTGGTCTTGCAAAAATGCAAGAACAAGACCAAGACTGCAAGACCAAGACTGATTTTGGGCAACACTAGTTATAATTCTATTTTAATCTCTAATTAAATATTCTGAAATAATACATTTGTTGTTTTTGATGATCTACAATGAATTCATTATAAGAAGTGTCAAAATATTTCTATGTATCCAAGCGCGGTTAATTTGAAGCCTTTTATTAAAAACTTTATCGTACTTGGAGATTTCTTATAAAAAACGGTTTCATAATGTCACATCAAATACTTTTACATACCGAAGACCCAAGGAAATTACCCACACGTCTCGATTAATACACATCTCGTCTAACCACTCATGCGCATTATGATTCGGTTTTCTAATAAAATGCACATCAATACTTGCGCATGACACTCATTCAGCTTTAAAATTGGTACCCGATTTCAATATGCCGAACCTTTTAACTAAAATTATACTTTAGAGTTTCAATGTTAAGACTGATATTTGCATGTTATGGTGTTTCCGTATAAATCAGTAGGCATTTTGTCAACTGCTCACAGAAGCAAATACTATGGGCTTCAAGAATCGAGATGCTATCTCGAGCACCGGTTAAAATTTAGTGTAAGTCGAGTGGAAGTAGAATATGTCAACTGTTAACCAAAAGTCAGTGTTCATCATGCCACTCATTATGTAGAACATTTAGTAATTATTGATCAAACTTTATAATCGACATCAAAGACGATAATATACAGGGTTAAATGAAAAATACCAAAAAGCTCTCTGCCCTGTAGTTTCTATCATTAAAAGTACCAATTTTTGTTCTACAACTCTTCATTTAACTCTATTTTTTGTGAAATATCAAATTGAATCAAAATTATTTCGTATTTCCACTTTTTGTTTATACTAGATTTTGTACTAAAAACAGGTAAAAATAAAAGTTTTAATACTGTTACGAATGAATCCTATGATAAGCGCCATGAGATTTATAATCGCACTGCCGAAATACCGCTCGTAAGTATTAAACAACCTGAGGAGTCAATGACCTTTCTACAAACAATGGATTTCTGGTAGTTCCGACTTCTCGAATGATCTACCCTATCGATAAAGAACGAGGGTGGAACTTTCGAGACTCGTTCAGATGGATATAAAAGCGGGCAACACGCTGACGGAGTCAGTTTGACTGAGAAATGTGAACAAGCGAAGCAAGCGATCACGAGCGAAGAGGAAGGGAACTACAAGGAAGACCAGGGATATTGGATACTGGAAGTACCAAATAAAGTCTCATCAAGGATCAGCAGGTGTTTTATTCCAAATCGTCAAGCCCAGCACGTAACAATACCTAAATTATATACAAACAAGTTAAAATTATTATAAACAAGTATTTGAGTTCATAGTGTAATGCCACTTTAGGTCTACACTTTAGTAACCAATTTCAGGAAAGGAGATAATCAAAATAACTACTGGTACCTAGCACGGCCTTATATTGTTGAGATTGCCTTTTGTATATTATGTTAAATAAAACAATGTGGGCTTTAAAGTGTTTCACCATACGCTAACATACAAATTAGCTAAGAAATAATTTTGAATGGTTTTAATTTTTCTAGCATTTGGGAAATCTTTATTATATTGATGTCAATAAGATGGCAATCTTATTCCATCAAAAACAAATAACGATAAAATAAAGTTTAAATCGAATTGATTATAAATATACCAATAGATGAGAGATAAAAGAAGATTTATTTTTAAATAAATTCTTAAATTATTTTTATTATACGAGCAAGTATCCCCCGCTCGAAACTTCGATCTTGATAAGCCACTAATTAAAGAATCAGTCGATCTTTTCGAGGTAAAGTTGATTCAAAGAAAACGATACGTCGAATTGTAACTGAGAACTCCGGACTTGATTACGTAAGTGGATAAATCGATTCCTTTATAACTAGTATTGCTTGCGACTGTGTTTATTTTCAATAAGCTTTTTTATACCGTTTTCAAGTCAAACTTCTTTCACTGGGCATTTTTGAGATCGGAAAAAAACATTGAAATCGCGCCACAGTTACAATGATCATCGACACCTTTTCTAGTTTTCACTTCTGTTGGCACTCCCGGATTGCCACGACTTTTTTCTACTACCACCATCCATACCATCCATCCAGACCATCGTAATATATAATCTTGGTAGTTTTCTATAGCCATAATATAATGCCATCAACCCAATCCAAAATTGACATCTTAATATCAAAAGTACTCGTAATAGGTAAAACAAAAAAAAATCCATTTCAATCTCTCAACTGCTATAAATTAAACCATTACCACTATATTGATGGCAATATCTCGCTGCACTAGGAGCAATAAAATGAAAAACAGTACGGCGGCATAAAGACCGTAAGTGCGACAGAGATCACAACAGGCGGCCTCCTTCCTCGTTCTATTGCACCGCGTGCAGCGAGAGCAGGTCTCTACGCACGGTTCTAATTTCTCTCCAGGCTGTACGTTCCTGTATCCCCCCATCCCCTCCAGCTGTCGCTTGACTCCATTATTAAGCGCTTTTCAAGAACAGGTGTTGATAATAACGGCAACGGGGTGAGTTTAATTAATGAACTAGTTTCTTATACAATACCTAGATGCTGCGATAGTACGGTATACAGCGTGAGCCGTTTTTGATGCTAAATGATGGCTTTAATAAAAACTTTTATCGGTTCCAGGAAAATTTAAACTTCAATCACTCAGCGGTAAAATGGTGGATAGAAAAATGAAAGGTCAAATTTTAAATTTTTGAAATTGATATAATTTTAAAATGCTTTGGCAAAAGGGGGAAAAAATTATAATTGACATGGTGTTTTTTTTTAAGGAATATTGATTTTGGTTGTTATATAAGTAGGTGCCTACTATATTACTGTCACTGATTACTGTACAATTTGTGGCTTTCAAGAATACGAATTCAAGAATAGGAAAATTCTTGAATTCGTGTTTCGTATCTGTCTGTAATACATGTGTTCAGCATGTTATATTTATCAATTGCGGTGTTCCCTTTTATGTAAAACAGGTATTTTCTTATGGCATCTATATTGGGTCTAGCTCCACATGATTCTATTTGGAATTCTCTCTAGGTATATAATTATGGCTCATCTTCTAAGCTTTTCTCATCCGATTTGATTTTTTTGAGAACACCATGTATGTGACGCCGTCTGGGCACCATCAAAGCTACGACGTATGAGAAAATAGTATAATACAATATACTATACGTTTCCTGCAGACTATGACTAATTACCTTCTCACAGTTTCATAATATTAATAACCACAATTTAAGCTTCATTTGAAAGCTCTTTGCCCTAAGGTTGCTCTTGGCTTGATGGAGCTTTGCTCACTCAGCGAGGAGACTAGTTTTCGTTCCTAATAAAACTAATATTGGAAGGATTTGCTGTGACTAAATACACTGGACATTAAAGACCCAATTGGTTGGACGGTATAAGGTGATGGACCGGACTTAGTTTTTTATAACTGAAGATAGGCTCGCGCTTGAAGACAATCATGCCTGATGGAAAGCAATGATGAGGTCTAGGTTGGAGCGCGCTTGCCTAGAAAGTGCCTATTCATTCTTCGTGTAGAATTTTGTTTCGTTTCACGATTTGAGTTTTTAGTAAGTACGAATTGCTTATTATGTTTTGTAAAATTTATTAATTATTATTTTGTTTATAAGTAGATTCAATAATTATGATTATTAATTATTATATTTTGTTTTAAATTAAGTTTATTTAATGTTTAATATTTAATGGTTAGTCGGGGTTGCTAACCGTTACATATTAAATTATGTCTCCAAACTCTTTTTTGAAGATGACAAAATATGATAGCGATGACGATGCAGTGAAAAATATACAACTAGTTTTCTCTATAAATACCCATCTCACTTGAATAAAACTAGCCGAGAGTTGCTACCTCACAACATAAAACGAGCGAAATGGCAGATTTACATAAGTTTCCAAGAAACGTAATCTGTAGCTTCAATAAGAGCAAGTCACCAGTAATCTTACACGTTCTGAGTTAGCACCTTCGCTTCGTAAATAGGGCTCCCTAACAAGTACGGTAAGCTACTTTATCACTGGAAAGTTTATACATACACACAAAAAACGTCTTTATTTTAATGTAAGAAAGGTTAGAATTGAACGATGGTGATGAGTTTGAATTTGACAATGCTTCTATTAGAGAGTTATTGGCTGTTCGTAATGATCAGCTGGTAATATCAAGATGTGTTTAATTGGGTTTGGCTGTACTGTTTGCAAGTGTCCAAGGAATATACAGATCGTTTGAGATTTATGTGGAATTCTTCGGATGCAGAGCAACGCTAAATATAACTGGCTAAATTTTTGTTAAGCTTGTGTGTTCTAAAAAAATAACAAAGCTTGAATGCAATATTATACATTACGGATGAATTTGGACGAACCAACGTGACCGATATGCCAGATTTTACGTAGTAGGTATGCAATACATTTTTTATTACAGCGTTGGTACATCATAATTCAGAACTTTTGTTTCTTCAAAACGATGTCATGATGAAAATTTCTAAACAACGTTTTCTGTTAACCACTGCGTAGTTCGTCAGTCGAGGTTCAATCCTGGGTGCAGTAACTATGTCATACTAATATACAACTTACTACGGAAAAACTGTCACAAGAACAGATATTTTTGGCCTCCCAACTATTTAATGAAATTACCCCTGACATTAAAATAGTACATAAGCATGCACTTTGCCTTCTAGGCGCTCCACTCTTTAGCGAAGCCATACAACCACTCTTGGATAGTAAAATTAAACTATTTTCAGATAATGTTAACAAATTGGGCACACTAAATTCTCACATAGCATTTTCGATTCTAAAATTTTGCCTTTTTGTTCCTAAATTAATGTACATACTGCGCGCAAGCCCAATTTGGAAATTTCCTGGACTACTCGAAAATATGGATGCCAGCTTGAAAATCGCGCTAGAATAAATTCTAAATTTATCTTTTGACGAACGTTCCTGGACCCAAGCTACTTTACCGGTCAAATATGGTGGCATCGGCGTGAGAAAAATTTCCAGTGTTGCTCTTCCGGCTTTTCTGTCCTCTGTGCATAGTATACGTGAGCTCAGTTCTCAAATTCTCGGTTCCAATTCGGTTTCATTGACCTATGCCACAGAGGCCTTAGAGAGTTGGAAGGTCAGGTGTCCCAATGCCCACGTCCCAGAGGAACGTACTACACAAAAACTTTGGGATGTGCCGTTGGTTCGGCTGACACACACAACCTTAGAACAAAATCTTACAAGTGCTCGAGATCGTGCAAGATTTTTAGCTTTGTCTGAAAAAGAATCTGGTTATTGGCTCCACGCCCTGCCATCCAGGAATCTCGGCACTCTTCTCGAAAATGAAACTTTCCGTGTAGCTGTAGGACTCAGGTTGGGTGCACCACTGTGCCACGAGCACAGATGTCCGTGTGGAAAAGAGGTAGACAAGTTTGGAATTCACGGACTCTCTTGGCACAGGAGCGCCGGTAGGCTTTTTCGGCATGGTTCCCTCAATGATGTTATAAAAAGAGCTCTTGCCACCATTGATATTCCTGCCCTATTGGAGCCAGCAGGAATTAGTCGTGATGATGGCAAGAGACCTGATGGATTGACGCTGGTTCCCTGGGAACGGGGTCGGGCGCTGATGTGGGACGCAACATGCGTTGACACATTGGCTTCGATTCATATCAGGGAGACAGAATCAAAGCCGGGAGCCGCAGCTGAAACTGCTGAAGCAGGTAAGCGTCGCAAATATGCCTCTCTATTAGAGAGTTACATTTTTGTCCCGTTTGCCGTGGAGACCCTGGGGCCATGGAGTCATAGTGCCAAAAAATTCATTCGAGAGCTTTCCCCGCGTTTAATAACCTCAACTGGTGACAGAAGGGCTGGCTCATTTTTTGCGCAACGTATCAGCCTAGCTGTTCAACGCGGAAATGCAGCCAGTATTCTTGCCACCATTCCACGCGGGCAAGACTTGTATAGTAATTAGAATAAGCTAGTGATAAGTTTTATTGTAAATATATAATAAAAAAAAACTTACAACTGATTGTAATAATATTTGAATGTCTGCATAAAATGTCTGATGTTGACTGTTCCTCTTGAAGAATTTCTTTATATTCAATCCTAGATGTCGCTTCAATTCATGCTTACTTACCCGGAAAATGTTTCAAAATTTCAGTTCTTTTACGGCCAAGATTTGATTACACACATTGGAACACAAAAGCTTTTAAAAAATCAACACCCGAAATAATAATTATTTGATACATTCCATTTTCCTAGACTCGATTCATTTCTAGTTAATCCCATTAATTGGGAGGAAGCCATTAATTAATTGAACTACACGAGTATCGACTTTCGAGCCAACTCTGAAATATCTACAAGAAAATGTCTGCTATGAATAGAAAGAATCAAATAACAAGGAAAATAATATTAATATAATAAGGAGGAGTAATAAGGAGGATTAGGTAATGTTAATAGGAAATGTTGGGATACACAATATAAACAAAGTACCTATTATTGTCTGCTACTGATGGTTACTGTAGGTAATTTTCGGAAGATATGATAATTTTAGAGAAATTCTATGAATGTCGAGATCTGAGCTTGTAATGCCTAGTTCTAGCTACATAGCCGCCATAGATCTGGCGACAACGTGGGAGGCTCGTAGCAATACCGTTCGACTATTCTTTATAACACCAATATAGCACTTTTAGGGTATGTTCCAACATCAGCGAACCAGATAAGTTTATAAATATTTTTATATGAACACTGCACTTTATTGTGGAAAAGTTTCACGATGCTGATGAAAAAACCCCCGACTCAAAAATAAAATATAAAAAGTAACAAATAATATTTTAAACCTATTATAATAATTATTATCGTCACAATTTAATATTAAGTACGTTCAAATATTTTTTAATTCAAGCGTCGTCGCATCGTCGGGGGACCGCTAAAGTTTATGAACTATTTTTTCAACTAATATCTATGTCTTATTAATTATTACGAATTACATTTAGGTACGAGCGATCTATTAGGCTTCGTGCATAGACTACGCTCTACGAAAATAGTTGCCACGCGCAGCGAGCTCTTTGTGCGGTATACGGCGCGGGGGTGGTGTCACCAAGTATGTCGCCCCGAACGGGCAGGCACTTGAGGGCAGGCGATGTTGACGGTTGTGTTGATTGTGCGAATTTTCCGGAGTATCTCTCTAACGGTCCCCCGACGATGCAACGACGCTTGAATTAAAAAATATTTGAACGTACTTAATATTAAATTGTGACGATAATAATTATTATAATAGGTTTAAAATATTATTTGTTACTTTTTATATTTTATTTTTTGTGTCGGGGGTTTTTAAAATTTGTAATTTCACTTTTATTTTGTCCTTTTTAAAGTAGGTAATAAGGTATTAAATATAGGGAAGGAATTTCGAAACGATAGGACATATGGAAGGTAGTTAGATCCCCTCATCAACTATTAAAGAGCTGATGGTCTTCAAACGGCAAATCAGGACATGGTTACCTTACCATATACTTTCAATATCATTGAAGTAACACGGTACCAAATTTCGAATCGATAGGATATATGGAAGGTAGTCAGATCCCCTCATCAACTATTAAACAGCTGATTTTCTTCAAACGGCTGATCAGGTCATGATTACCTTACCATACGCTTTAAATATCATTGACATAACACGGTACCAAGTTTCGAAACGATAGGACATATGGAAGGTAGTCAGATCCCCTCATCAACTATTAAAGAGCTGATCTTCTTCAAACGGCTGATCAGGTCATGGTTACCTTACCATATACTTTCAATGTCATTGAAGCTACACGGTACTAAATTTCGAATCGATCGGACATAAAGAAGTTAGTCAGATCCCCTCATCAACTAGAAAATAGCTGATAATCTTCAAACGGCTGAACAGATTTTCATGAAACATGGCTAAGAACACTCGGGATAAAATTATCTATAACACAAAATAAACTTCATGAAAATCGGTCCATCCGTTTGGGAGCTACGCTACCACAGACAGAAACACAGATACACAGATACACAGACACGTTAAACTTATAACACCCCTTTTGCGTCGGGGGTTAAAAAAAAATTATTAAGATAATCGAGAAAAGGTGAAATGGTGTAAATGAATTTCTTTTTCTACTGAATTGGCAATTTATTAAGCAATAATCATTGTATTATTATATTACATTTGCAAGTTACTATTATCTGTCGTATTGGTACCATTCTTGAACATTCCTCTCACTTTGCAAACATTGCTTTCAGAAAGTCTTTACACTGTTTTTTAACCCATTTTTTTTAACTGAATGAAAACACTATAACTCAGTTCTCTTTATAATTTGGTGTTTATAAATCTGTTGTTCTCAACTTCAGTGTAAACTCAACCTAAAGCACTATCGTTTGGCTATTCTTTATGGCCCACCATAATAGCACTAATAGGGCTGTATCGTACAGATTTGAGGGCGTTATGTATAATAGATGAGTTTGCAGATCCTCGACTATACCAAATACAGCTATCGATAAATATAAATCAGCCCATTGAGTTTAGTTTAAGGGAGTTTGAATGGCGCGTGCAAAATAGTAGTGATATTTGATTGATGACCTATTTCAGTTTGCTTTACCATAATAACAATTTATACTTTATGCTGCATAGATACTTAGATACCTGTTTAACTTAAAACGAAAAAGTGAGAATTTTAGTTACTTACGACTATATTTAACAAGTTCCTTTAAATGCATAATATCCAGACCTCTTCGTAAAGGTTAAATATTTTTTGTTTCTAAAAATATTGATAACAACTGCACTGCATATAGTAATGATTCTATACAATATAAATTAAATCGATTACATTCAGCGATCCTTCAAGAGTTTTAAAGGCAAATAAACCATTTAACTGATTTTTGCTGCGCTCGAAACGAAGTCGTGTCCTGCAAATTCAAGGAATAAAAGTGGCCGCATATTGCCTTATACGCCTTAAATACCCCTTGTCACTTGGCAAAGAACTTAAATCAATTGCCCTTGCACCTGTGGAAACGTCGATTATGCAAATCGATACCTTTTAACTAAATACCGCTCTACAGTGTTGGTTTTTGCCACTGAATGTCCGATTTGCATAAAAAATCGATTCTCCTGTCGATGCCATCTTCGTGCTTAAGATGTGAAGTAAACATTGATTTATTTTCCTCGCACTGAATTTTGTTATCTCTCATCATTTGCGAGTATATAATGTTTTCGCAAAACTAATTAAAAAGTAGGTAAACGCGAGACAGGCATTAATTAATCGGTTTTATATAATAGTTAATAGATCATTAATTGAATTAGGTGTAGGTACCTACCTATGGAAAGATTCGTTGGGAAATTTCCGTGACTCTGTAATTCTGTTTGAACACTATAATAATAATATTTCGTATTATAATAATGTTATAATGTTTATCACAATTTTAGTTTCAAAATAGCTTTGTTGCAACTGGTAGGCAAGGACTTACTTATATATAAAAAGTAAGCAAAGTATAATTCAAAAAATCGGGAAAAAATGTTTATGTTTGTTATCATCAAAAAGGATAAAGTTAATTGAACACATCTTAGATTTTCCGTAAAGTATGGATAGGTAGATAGGATTACTGGTACATTTTACTATCTAAGATTTTAAAGGAACATTCGGCCTCCCATTATTCTCTTGGTATTTATTCGCATTAGCCATACTTGAATTTAAGACAGTCGCAATAAAATAGAGACAATTTGTAGTAAAATAAACGACACTTGACTTCAATTGAATAGAAGAAAGCCCGGGTTACCTGCGAGTCTTTAGCTGTATCTGTCCAATTTAGCGAAAGGATGCCTCTTGTTGCCTGATTTAAAGGTATCCCATTAAAATGGTTGAGCACAGATTTGTAGAGTTTTTTTCACTGCACTTCGAAGTTAATTTGAATCTAGACATACCTATTCCCGAACTAACAAAGTAAATGAGAGTTTTTAAAGCTTGTCGGCTGTTTTCATTTTTAAAAACACGTATTCGTCAAGGGATTCTGCTGCAGTTACACTCAAATTGTAAAAGCAAGGTGTTTTAATTTTATATAAGTCTATTCCTTGATAAATATTTTGGACATAAAAATCGAAAACGACGCCATATTTTTTTTTATATAAATATATCAGGACATTACACACATCGCAATCTAGCCCCAAAGTAAGCGATAACTTGTGTTATGGGTAGGCTAGTACCTAACTGATAAATATATTATATATACATACTAATACACATAAATATTGAAAAAAATATATATTGAAAAACACCCAGACACTGGAAAACATTCATGTTCATCACACAAACATTTACCAGTAGTGGGAATCGAACCCACGACCTTCGACGCAGACGGCAGGTTCGCTGCCGCTACGCAATTCGGTCGTCTACGTTTGTTTACGTTCAAAATGAAAATTGTACGTATTTTTTAAATATATATATACCTATCTAGAAATAAAACAGTTCACCTTATATTTAAGTACCACTTAATATTTGAAGTACCATTATGGAATTCCGTGGAACAACTTAGAATTACATACTTACAACTTAATGATGACAAAAATGAAATGTCATATTGAATAGCCTAAACTCTGAACTTCAAAAACTTTTCAATAAGGCGTCTACCTATAAACTACTACTGAAAACACATGTCCTGAATTTGTGGCCAAATGGTTGTTGTGATAGCAGTTATACGTATTTGACAACAATTCACGTGAACAGATATTTTGGGCGCTAAAACTCAGTGCACCTTTTGTAAAGGTTTTACGTAGGCCCATTCCCCCCATTGTCCGGAACATGTAGACGCATCCTAATGGCCTTTTTGAATGCAAATTACGTTTAGTGCGTATTTTATGGTGCAATTAATCCCAGAACTACAAACTAATTGCTTGAAGGCAAAATAAACATATTTAATTTACGATTTGTTTTCAGTGTGTTTTAAATTTAAACTCAAACGCCTACTTACGTTGATGGGATTATTTTATATGAACGGGACCTCTTAAATCTAGAGACTAGATACCTAGTCAATCAAATTATTGTAACAAAAAATTAAGAGTATCTACCAACTTTGGATCTGTTCTTTATTATTTTCATAATTTTTTATTACTAATTTTCATACAAATCATTTATTACTCTAACGTAGCAACCTCTACAAAATACGCGAGCACTATCGCAAAAATACTAAGCATCCACAAAGTTCCATCCGGGCACTGATTGGCTATAATGCTTGTATCGGTCGAGCTGCGTAGTCACTGATTGGTTAATTTTAGCATCGGCTGTGCAGCGTGGGCACCGGTTGGCTGTTGATGGTTGCGTTTGGTAACCGGCGATGTTTAGGCGATGCGTAATTTTTTATTTACGCAAATTGCCCCACTGGGTAAGTGACTGCATGGCGTAGCTTTTTCACTAGGTATATATACAGAGTAGTGAACATGCGTACATCTATGTATCTATGGAAAATGTTAAATGAACATATTTTAATATTGCATAAATAAGTCTAAAAGTTGTAGCACAAATGTTGTTAGTTTTAATGATAGGCAGTAGGCACTAAGCATGTACATGAAGATGTTTTAATCGACATAGTCACTACAATCTACATGCTTATTTACTTATTCTCGTATACGTAAGCTCGAACACACAATACATAATACAAGCAAATAAGCCCATAGTATTAATTTCTCGCTTGATTCCAGATTCTATTTAGATTTGGCTCGTACACAAAATTTAAACAAAAGGGATTAGTTTCAATCGCTTCCTAGGCTTTTGTTCTCTGCGCAGATTTATTATTCGGTAGCTACTTCTAGTAGCTCGAATACGCAAATTGCAAGTAAAGTGTTATATAGTTAATTTTCGGATGCATCATGTTTACAATTTTTATTTCAAAATGACTAACACAAAATAATGTGAGCATTAAAAACGCAGCACCTAATTTTCTTTTCAGGCGACTTTTAAAGTTATTTTAGGACAAATAAAAAAAAAACACATAGATATATATAACACTAGTAGGTATCATATTACTATCGCATACGAGTATTATTGCTCTGTATCAACCATTATGAGAATTTCGTCACAATATGTCAACGTAGTGTTGCCTGTTAAGCGGGGTTTTACAGGATATATTTTCGAGAGAGTGCTCAAGAACTCCACAACCTTGTACCTTCTTCACCTTTCTACCACAGAACCGTAAGATGCCGAGAGGAGTGGCATCCTAAACTAGTTGATGTCCAGCCTACTCGAACGGAACGTTTTTGTTTGTTTCGTGTTTCTGATACGAACCACTAGGTGTGGAAACACCCTTCCAGCTTCCGTGTTCCCAGCCAAGTAAAATCTGGGTGCCTTTAAGAGAGTCAAAAGGCATTTTCTAGGCAAGCGTGCTCCATCCTACACCTTTTAATATTGCTGATCCCTGAGGATCGCCCTGAGGAAACTCGTGTATAACAAGTGTAGTGACATGCTGCGTAGACTGCGGTCCACAATACTGTGCTCGTCGGCTTACAACTGACGTTGTTGGTGGCAAAACAAACATTTGTGACACCAGTACTATGGCGGCATTTTTTCGCGCGGTCCGCCGGGTCCTGTGTATACGTCTATGCTACCTGGCAAGTGTAAGGTTAAATTAACCAGCATTGAGCGCGTTATTTTAACCAGTCCTATTCTGCAAGAATAGTCTTCCAACAATTGCTCTGCCTCACAATGTATCGAATTGAAATCCTTTTGTATTAAAACAATGAAAATTATAATACAAACAACAGTTCAATCAATCAAAGCTTTTTTTAATTTATGATTGTCTTAAAATACCATGTATTTTAAGACAATAGTTTAGGGTCCCGCATAAAATTATATAATACTAGCGGCCCGTCCCGGCTTCGCACGGGTAGACATGAATAGGTACAGATATTTAAGTTATAAGCATGCTAATTAAAACGACCATGAATCACTAAATTAGAAAAAAATTGTATGCTTATTTTAAAGCCTCCCTGTCCACAACGTTGGCTGTGGTATTTGTAGGTGGCAACAAAACGTATTGATTTTCAGGAGATCCTATTCGAGAAAGTGCCACATACAATTGCCCGTGGGAAAAGCACTCTTTCCTTAAGTCGATACCAACTATGGAAAGAATTTGTCCCTGGGATTTATTTATTGTTAGGGCAAAGGATATTTTCAAAGGGAACTGTAACCTTTTAAAATATATGGGCAAATCAGCCGGTATCATCGGGATCCGCGGAACATGTGCGAGCAGACCGGCCGCGGGACCCCCGCCGGCACGTATTTTTATTTTAATTTCATGATATCTTTTGAATGGAATGTCCGATTTTAATAATTCAAAAAGTAATCATCAGGTATTGAGACAGTCTTGAATATTAAATTATTTGTTTGGATAAAAATTTATAAATGGCATGGATAACACGGTCTGATTTTGATCGGCATTTCTATCAATTTGTTAAATGTAAAAAAGTAGTTATAGTGACGTAACTACAATAGTTAGACACATGGTCTCGCGAAGTTTTTTGTAGATATTTGATATATTCTATCATATTGTCGAACATTTTTTTGTCCTATCATTAATACTCTTCGCAGCGTATGCGATGAAAGACATTTTATGGGTAATTTTTTACACCTTCGGTTGGTTTTAATAGGAATTTCTAAAGATTTCTATAGTAATCTAGTACTAAATATAGCCTATGTTACTCAGTGATAATGTAGCTTTCTAATGAAAAAAGAATTATTAAAATCGGTCCAGTACTTTTTGAGTTTATTCGTTACATACAAAAATCCAAAAATACAAAAATACAAAAATACAAATCTTTCCTCTTTATAATATTAGTGTAGAAGTGTAGATGTAGACTAGATGACTCCGCAAGCGTTGTATTTTCATCGTCGCACTTTTCAAAAATATTTTAAAACCTTTTTTACCAGATTTACCTAATATACATAAAATGAATTTGTGTGTACGATAAATAACTGTAAACTAAATTAGGTAAATTCATACATTGCTGCAACTGAAAGTTGGTCGTATATTAACAGATAGTAGTACTAGATATGCCTTCATATTTATTCCTATCAAAAATGTCATATAAGTATTCATTAAAAAATAGTACCTATATTATCATGATTGTAGATTTGCATGTAACCTAGCTAATTTTTTAGCTAGCTTACAATTTTCTTTACCCCATTTTTGATATACGGAACACGATATCTTAATTTGATACAAACAGGTGCTTTCATTTTCTATATCTACCCGTTCGCATTCCCCCGTGATTATCGTAACCAAATTCAACTACTAACCCACATCGGTATTAAACTGTCATGAAACCATTTAGTTATCATTTGTTACTGTTTATTTATCCCTTATCACTTTCCAAGACAAGGTTCCATCTCGATTTAATGACCGACTCTAGCTTAGAACCTGGTCTGAATTGAATTAAAATCGGATTAATAATAAGATATGTCGAAATGTGGGGCGGATGTTACATGACGTACGTCTGACATGGCGACGCCATAATAATATGTAGTTTGAAAGCTCGTTATCTCACAAAAACGGCATAGGTTACGCTCCGTTGACGGTCCCTAGCGCAGGGTTACGCCTATTTCGATATACATAATATAGGTACCTACGTCTCAGAACTATCGATATACATTCACGCTTGGATCATAATCAACTAAATCCAAAATATTGTATTTGCTACTTGTATAAACCAAATGACAAGTATCTGTGTACGCAGATAAAATTTGCTCAAAATGTTGACATTTCCATGTGTGTTTAGCATGCGGAAAGTTATTATTTTTCGTACTAGTGTTTTTGCTTTCCTACTGCATATATAATACTCAAATCAAAAGTTTTTACTACTGTTTTGTATTGAAATGACAATTTTACAAGTTAAATACTAATCATTAAGATAAATAAGATAAATTTAAGATTTCAATGATTTACTTTTGTTTTTCATAATTTTCGTAAATGTAGTAAAGTACCTACGAGTACGTCGTCACTGCACGTGCGAAGTTGTGATTTTTACTAGTTTATAATATGGTTGACCTGCGCCTTCGGCCTCGGTCATAGAGACCAAACCTGGAACTGGTGAGGAAATGTCATATTTTCTACATAAGTTTTAAATATATATTATTACAAAAGTGTCATGACTGTTCTTGTCAAATCTACATTCGACCTATACTGTCACTGGTTATACACATACATCTAAGTTCAAATCTTAAACCGACTAATTTGTTTTTATCGCCCTAACAAAACCAAAGCGAATGCGAAATCCAAAGGAAATCCGATAATAATGGTATAGACTTGACAACTTTAATGCCATTTTCAAAGTTCCTCTTGCGGCCTGCCTAATGATGAGTCCAGGACTCAAGATAGAGAGAATTATACTCGTTAAGCCGTTCATCTAAAAGCAGGTAACTTTTAATTATTCCCGTAACGAAATTGTCATATTTTCCTTTGAGCAGTCCTAATGAAATAAACGTAAGAAGAGGGCCGCGAGCTGCTTTAGAATTTTTATGAGCATTTTACATTCAAGCTAGTTACTTTAGCTCGGTGAAATTTGTTTAAAATACGAAGCGAACAACTTAGGACACATTTTTTTTTACTCTTTGTAAGTCAGTACTTGACTGCGATCTCACCTGATGGTAAGTGATGATGCAGCCGTTATCGTACTAACTTGGAGGGGTAAGTAATTCAGCATCGCACTGGAACGCTAAATCGCTTAGCGTTGCGTCTTTGCTGGTAAGGTGGTAACTAGCCACGGCCGAAGCCTCCCACCAGACCAGACCTGAGCCAATTTAGACATTATAAAATTCCAAAGTGGACCGTGGCGGGGATCGAACCCGCGACCCCCCCCACTTAAATCCAAGCGCGCTGCCACTGCACCAGGGAGGTCGTCGTCACATTTTATAAAGATATCTTCATAAATGTTAATAACCTATTTTTAGTTAGTAATATAATTAGCTCCTTTTTTGGAAATGACTTACCTACCTTCAACTACTCGTATAGAATCTTCTTGTACTAGTCTAAGATTTTACTAAATAGATCGGTACTGTAGATATTATGCGTTATAACAAAATGATTCCGCTAGTAGGTACTGGAGCCAAAGCTACAAAGTAGGTATAAGTTAGCAGTGGCAAAATTACTTGCTCTTCTATTTAGTTACTGCTATTAAGCATTTTGATTCATTAACGCCTTTTAATTAATTTCCGGCTTTTTTCAATCCGTTTTATTTTTCGAAATTTAACTTTGTCTCACTGTGTCGTGAACAATAAAATATTAGATATAAGAATAGTATTTCAATAAATGCGGATATTTCCTACAGTAGTTTCATGTAATGAATTTTTTACAACTGATTTTGACGACGTCGGTCTGTAATCAACCAATGTTACTCATTGTATGTCTCAGATTTATTACAATTGGAATTAGCTTTAAACGCGTCACATCATAATATCTGAAAGCGTTTTATGGCCATGGGCAAGATATACGAAACCAAAGATAAACCTAATCTGCTTCAAACTTTGAAAGATTTCAAGCATTCAAAATCCAATAAAAATTCAAAAAGTTTTAATTGTAAATGTTATGGTAAGTCAAATATACCTACTTATTTTATTATTTAGGATTTGTCATATACATGCTTAGTACATAAGATCATGATATAACGATAATCAGCGTTTTCAGAACTTCTACCAGTTAGTTATCTTCAGGACGACTGCCTCATGTATATAATAGTAGTTATTATATTTCTACTATTATTATGGTGCGTATGTGCTTGTAGAACCTATATCAATGTCTTAAACAGGATAATTAATTACATGTAACACGATTTAACGACAATACAGTAGAACCTTGTGACTTGTGAGCGCTCAATCATAAAGAGGAGAGTTAAGTAAGTATCTAATTGATTTCCATTTTACTTTTGTATTTTCCTGCCTTTTGGAGTAATTTCATGAAACTCCAGCGAACAGAGATTCCTTCATTTAGATCAGTGTACTTGTGGAAAGTTGATTAAGATGAAATTAGCGTTTAACTTTCTGTAAATCGTTTAAATATTTGGAACAATGACAGGAGTAAGTCCGTATTTATAGCAGTTAATTAAAATGTATAAACCTATATACGTACACAAAGGAATAAAGAAGAACAAAATTATTAAAGTTATAACGTAGGTATCACCTGAATATAATAGTATGACGTTATTACATATTACAATAGATAGTAGTCAAAACTTAGTCTTCGTTCTAAACGAAACTAAAATAGATAGGCATTTTAGGCTGATCATCTAAAAACAAAGTAAACAATGTAGTTTAGACAAATTGAGCCGTTAGTTGATATTTTCTTTAAAGTGTGTATTTCACTTTTAGTGGCCTTATTTACATAAATGTAAAACTAGGAGCCGAGGGCACAGTATTACATAGGGTAAATATTATTGTAATACTGTGCCGAGGGTTTATTTTTGTTGAGGGTTTATTGTTGAACTGCAAAAACACTAGGCAAATAGCTGCCGACTTTATATAAGGTAATTCCAGACGTCCCCTCACAATATGTCAAAATTGTACTGTCGGCACCAAAAATATATGAACTACGTACGAACTTCACTGTGGGGTTTTCTATTCACTGTACTGAATCTACTTACTTCTATCTAAAACTAATTGTTTTAGCTTCAGTAGAGTTGAAAGTACAGTTTCAGGTGCTTCCAATGACCTTTCATCGATTACGGTTTTATTGAAAATTTCGTAAATAAATAAAAAAGTAGCATTTATATTTTAAATCTATTAGGCTATAAACCTTAAATATGGCATTTGGAAAAGGCTGTTAATAATTTTTCGACAAGTTAAGCAAAGTGCGAAAAATGTACAAGTCGAATCTTTAGGTTTCAATATGCAAATTCGTGGGCTCTTTTTTGAAAGACCCGCTCTACTTAGAAATTAAAGAAAATATTATTGTCAAAATCCGACGCCTACTGTACTTTGTTCCACTGCGCACACAGCACCCTGTAATTGTGTCGGTGACAAAACGGTGTACCCAAAAACTCTACAGAACGGGCTGGCAATAAAAGTCACATACCCCCAGCTTATTACCGCCATAACAATTTAAGGAAGCCGAAACGCTGGTGCCGAATTTCGGCTAAAAGTTTCTCCGTCTCCGTCTCCGTCTTTCGGATTGTTTTATAAACAATGTTTACAACAGGAACTTTATGGTCCACTTGTTTTATCTCGCCACCACGCTGCGACACTATTGTCGTTTCGTTTGAACAATTTGTGCCATAAAAGTTATGATAATGAACAAAGAATAAAGATTTCCCTTTTTATACACAAAGGAGTTGTCCTTCGCGTAAATTGTATATGGGATACTTTTGCTCTCGTTTACTAAATTTTGTCCTCCTTTTTTCTGTGAAATAGTATATTTTTCTGCGAAACGTTTTATAAGTATGGCATCTGAATGTAATATTTAAAAGTGAAACTTGGCTATGACTCAAAGCGCCCTTTGTGAATAAAAGATGTCTGTCATTGTTCTTTGATGTCAGCATCAAAACTAAAAGTTCTTTTAATAGTGATCTTGCGAAATAGCAATATGTCCCTTTATTTATTTGTTGTAACTTTTCGCCGCTAGTTGGAGTTAGAGTCACACCAGACACTGATATGTTCTCAGGAAACCTTAGAATAAAGTGTAAATATTTTCATTTATCATTTATTAAAAATTAGAGGATGAACCATTCCTGTATTCATAAATACATGACATATTTGTTAAATTACATAAGTATGTACCACAGGTATGTATGTACTATCAAAAACTTGAAAACCACAGAAGTACTAGTAAGTACCAGAAGAGCAGAAGTCGAAAGAGCGCTCGTGACTGACTTTTACCCTGAATAATTTACCGAGTATGCCTGCAGGCGCCACACCACACAGTGCTCATGTCTAAAATCGCATGCATTGCGACGACTTTGACTAGCACTTGATATTTTCCACCGGTAAGTGCATAGCGTACCGAATTCGTATCACAAATTATGAGGCATTGGTGCATTCGTTCGGACTCGCTGTATTGCGGAAGACAGTGCAAAATATCATCATCTCCATAGAATATCTTTGATCTCCATAGTGTATGTATATAATTCCTCATAAACATGCTATGGAGAGAATACAATTCTTATTACGTATTCTTACCAAGTAGCACCAACTAGCTACCGAGTTACAGAGACTTGATCTAATATTTATTAAAAAAAAAAAGAATTTATTAAGTACATAGAACATAATAAAAACTAAAGAGAATATCTCTGTAGAACACTGATCAGTGAACATAATTAAGTAATAAAAACATAATATTTTTTAATTATAGGTATAATTTTGTTAGGTTCGCTAAGTTAGGGTAGAATAGCGTCCAAGAAAACGAACAATACTTTTTTATTATAATATCTAAATCTGCTTAAATACGGAACGATTTCAAAGCTTATTACTTTGCCCAAGTCCTTTTCAATTTTCGAATTACAGTTATTTTATTCTGACGTTGTATCCCATCTAAGAACCTTGTTTTGTTAGTAAAGCATTAATCTGTCCAATAAATTATAAATGTGACCGTAAAGCTTATTAACTGTTATTTTACTGTGAAAATTGTTATTTTCTAACGCTCGCGGAACAGCTGCTATAGCAAAGTGGAGGTATTTCGTGTTCCCAAATTATATGATCCCGCCTTGTTAACTTTGGATGGCGTCGGCCGGAAAGCTCCTTGTAAAGGAGGAAGGCCCGAAAATTTTAAATTTAAAGAGGCCTTTGAGTTTATTTTTACGGACGTAATATTATGAAGCTTTTGGAAGGTTTTCATGCTAAGAAGATATTCCTCGTACAGAATAATACTTTTATGTACTACACTTTTAATAAAGTTTATTACGTGATCTGCTCTACAAAATATATATACGCGAAACTCTAATTTCGCCATTGTGAATACACAATACTTGAGAATATTTATAAAACTTTAGAATTTTTCTAGCTTTAGTATGCTGATTTACGTACTTACTTATTGTGTTTGATTCTCTCTCACACTACACTACACACATTGTTGTACCCACTGTGTGAGCGAGAAGCAAACATAATGACAGTCCCAAAGCATTTTAAATCGTATAACACATATACCTATCTACTCATATTTTGCCATTAAAATAAACGTCATTAATTTTTGATCAATAGTATGTAAGGTGAAACTTTAAACTTTCTTGTATAAAATCACACTAAAAATGACGACAAAACTTACGAGCTTTCATCAATGATATTTATTTAAAACCGTTATTAATGAAAAATACTCACTAACATGTTACAAAATTATAATATCAAAGTAAACTAACCGCTAGCAACCCTATAGTAACCGAGTCTACAAAAAACCTTGATACTTGGTTTGATACAGTCGATGGCTGCCCTTGTAAATTAGGGGCCGCTGAGCGTAAAGTGGAGGCCAATTAAGGAGTTTATGGCCAGGATACGTTATAAAACAATAAATCCTACAATACCTTTCCACAGATCCCTATTAATTACCCGTTTTAAAATAATCATGGCCGACGCAATCACGAACCTTTATTGATCGAAGAAAATCGGTTAAACATTTCGTGTGGATTGCTCGTAACTCGTATTATGCCTTTCTATATTATTACGAAAGTTTTATAGTTTGATTGTATAGAAATATCTTGCTTTGATTTAAGTCGTACTTACTTGCATATAGGATTATTTATTACTTAGATCTTAAATTTTAATATTAATATCTACTTAAAATACGCTGGCGCCAGCATCTTGGTGTTTGGTTATTTCAAGAGGCTTATGTCCAGCAGTGGACGTCCATCGGCAGAAAAGACGACGACGACGACTTAAAATACTGTCTAATTCAATAATTATTATTTATAAATGGTTAGGTGTGTTTAGGTTTCGCAATGTATTGTTATGCTTATTTAAGTACTTATGTTTTAGACTTTGTTGTGTTTTTAACTTTTTTCATATACGTACTGTCCTTTTCTATTTCAAATATGTACCTTATCATAACTTTAAAGTTTTATTAGTTTATCTGTCTCCATAACAATACCGTTACCACATGTTTCACCATTGATAAAAGTAGGCAGACATTACTATAAGGTCCGCATAAATCTCTCTAATTTATATCCAAAAGCATAATAAGAGGAAAATGTATTCAAAGCACTATAAGGTGGTGTCCACTCGGCTTGTGACATTATTTATAGCTTAGACTTCCACAACGTCAAGCCTTAGCCGAACCACTATAAAAGTAAATAAAACTCATGAAATAACTATAAATCCGTAACAGTGAAAGGCGATAGAGTGTAAGTAAAGGCGTTATTTGGGTGAAGTATGGCTGTATTTAAACGTTTATTACGTGTACTATACGGAACGGTCGCGCTAAATCTTTCCTCATAAGCGACCTAAGATTTGTGGCAAAAGTAAGTTACAATAATAATTCTTCGGGAAACTATCTCGTTTTAAATTGGGTTACGTTTGGTTCTTTATAGTTTGAAAGAGAGCGCAAATACATTTAATTTCTGTTACTGGAAGTTTTAAGGAAATATTTGCGAAATGTATTCCAATGTATTTAGAAACGTAATTTTTATCTTCCATGTTTCTGATACGAACCGCTAAGGTGTGAAACGCCCTACCAGCCTCCGTGTTTCCAACCAAGTACAATCTGGGTGCCTTCAAGAGAAGAGTGAATAGGCATTTTCTAGGCAAGCGCGCTCCAACCTAGACCTCATCATTGCTTTCCATCAGGCATGATTGTCGTTAAGCGCAAGCCTTTCTTCAATGAAAAAGAAATTGGCTAACAAAGCCACAAAAGAAATTGGCTAACAAAACAATTTTGATGATATTAAAAGGAGCACCCAAAATTCAAGTCAGTAAGTACATGTAATTACAATACCAATGAAATTGGACGGCGACAAGTCGTTTGAAAACAAAATTATCGGGAATTTTATCGGTAAAAAAGCGGACCGATTTTAATAATTACTTAACACTTCCTGACGTTGGAAATCACACCTTTAAAGCTCGAATTAAAAGTCTCGTTTCTTACGATGTGGCTCCGTAGACTGACTAACAGCCGCTAACAAGGCATCGTTATAAGGATGTTGAACTTATCTTCCCAATATCGATAAAGTTTCATCGATTTTTTAATTCATGTGAAGCCAAGGTCTTTGTTGTTAATTGAAATATATTTGTATAAATTATTCAATTTAATATTACACACACATAAAAGATTATTGTTAATTAAATTTCACATCTGTTTTCAACATCTCTTATTCGAGACATATATTTTGAGAGCATTGATCATGAAATATAATTAGCGTGAACCTACTAATTTCGAAAGGCACACACATAAATAAATTACTTTTAACCGACTTACAAAAGCAAAAGTGCGAGGAGGTTATAAATTCTACGCTAAGTATTTCATATTCGTTCCAACGGTGTTCATCTAATTTCGTCAATATATTTTATTTAACTAACCAATTTTAACAATTCTTATATAGATACTTGAACAGGGTTTGGTGTCTAGTGATAGTTGATTTAAAACTTTCTAGATATTTTTAATAAAATGTGATAATTTGTAAAATATTTTAAGAAAAAATACTATTAACCTTTGACGTCTACCCTGGACAGGGAGGACTTCGTGAGAAAATACGCGCTACGGTTTGCTTGTATGCAAAAGGTTTACGTAAATTGTTCGAATATTCTGAGTTTTCTTATCAGAGCTATTAATAGACAGATATACTGATCAATCTCAAACACCATAATAAGATAATTACCTTCACAGAAATTTTGAGTTTGCAATATCAATATATTATTATTTATCGATATATTCCCATCCTTAAGGTGTTTGGGCAGGTGGCGAAACAGACAAAGGCGGTATCATTATGTTGTCTTGTTACCGCTCGTGCATCGGCCGAAGCGCGATAATTCAAAGCGTAATTACTTTGAATACTAATATCCTATTGCCTTGCAGGTTCCCATCACTAGACTTAAGTTATTTCTTACGTTATACATTTTATTTTACTTCATTATTCGAAGGCACGATCTTACTTATTTAAGGTGTAGGTAAGTAAATTATGCAAATTTTACACAAATAAAAACATTATTTTCTCTTCGCTATATTTATAAAATAATAAGGGAAATTGATTTGATGATTTTGTGAAAGTAGGTGCTTTTCCCAGCAATTAATGATTAACAGGCTATGATTATATATACCTACACGAAACGACCATGAACCCAAAGTAATTACTGCTAATTGATCCCAATTACATTGTACTTTAAGACATGTAACAAAAAAGTCTTATTAATGACCTGGAAGATTCCTCCAATCCAATGAACTCGTCAAAAGAACTTTAGACATTAGCCACATTATTTGATAATTACTTGCCCCGGTCATGGGCGGACTCGAATTCATCATTTGTGTTTAACATGTTATTCCGAATTAGTACATTGGTCTTGACCATAGACATACGTTTCCACATAACCATAGATACGCTTTATCTACCTTCAATCTGATGTGGGTGAACTCATCGAAAGAGTATTAAACATTAGCCACATTAGTTGATAATTACCTGCCCCGGTCATGGGCGGACTCAAATTCATCATTTGTGTTTAACATGCTATTCGGAATTAGTACATTGGTCTTGACCATAGACATACATTTCCACATAACCATAGATACGCTTTATCTACCTTCAATCTGATGTGGGTGAACTCATCAAAAGAGTATTAAACATTAGCCACATTAGTTGATAATTACCTGCCCCGGTCATGGGCGGACTCAAATTTATCATTTGTGTTTAACATGTTATTCGGAATAAGTACATTGGTCTTGGCCATAGATATACGTTTTCACATAACCGTAGATACGCTTTATCTACATTCAATCTGATGTGGATGAGTCTGACTTATCAAAGGAGTATTAAACATTAGCAACATGCGATTAGATTATATTTACCTGCCCCGGTCATGGGCAGACTTCATGTTATTCAGAACTAGTACATCGGTCTTGATCACAGATATTTGTTCCCCCATAACCATAACGCCATCTCTGCCTTCAATCTGATGTGGATGAATTCATCAAAAGAATATTAAGGGGATTTATTGAATTTATTTTTGTCTTTCTCACTCTCACGGAGATTTGGTAGGTGCGACATGCAGCGTCGCGGAAGAATATAGCAGAAAAACAATGTTTTACCTAATTACTCAAAAACTAAGCCAGTTATCAAAAATCCGTTCAAAGCATTTTAGGATATTACCTAGTGTTACCGATACATTAAAACAAAAATTACAATTACATCCATTGTAGATTCCGATAAAATATAGAAAAACTGAGATTTTGGAGCAACTTTTGGGAGAACTTTCTATCGAGAAAATTTTATCCAATCGTGTTTCTGCTTCTAAGCGATTTTAGATTAAAGACCCAAAATACATGACGTGTAAATTTGAAAGTAATTGTCTTTATAGTTTTTGCATAAAACTTCATTCAATATCATCTAAATACGGCTTGTCACAATCGCTTATGTTTCATGCGATTCGTAAGAAGTACACTGTGGGGCGCGTCTTCATGGATTGAACACACTTTAGCACATTGGTCTTCTTGTTCACTAGGTTTCCTTTAATATGGCTTGAAATAACTTCGGAAATTGTCGTTTGGCAGCATTACTAAATACAATTATTTTTTTAACATTAGCTCAAAGAGTTGACTATTCTATGGGTGTCTACCGTGCAGAAAATTATTCTTCCCTACACAAGTGATTTTTGTTTTCCTCCTGCATAAAGCTTCCGAATGCATGAAGGCGGTTTATATAGGAGGAGATGTTTGTGTTGTGTATGTTTTAATCTGCTATTTTTTTTTTAGGGTTATAACAGAGAAGTGTATCTTTGGTTCCATACATTCATATCAGTGTTCGTGAACTGTTAATTTGAGAGATATTTTATCCGGTGTTCGTGAGATTTCTTTTATTGCAGTTCATTTGTACAGCATACTCCGGGCGTTCGGGAGAAGTTGTTTAACGGATGAATAAAAATGTTACAGCGTTGATAAACGAGGGAAGATTTAAAAAGAAAACCGTGCTCAGGAACGCGAATGGCTGGTCGTCTGAAATATAAGTAAATTATAATATTATGATGTTATATGCTAATGTATTATGAGTTTATTTGAAATCATATTTATATTTTAAAGGTTACTAATTGCTACATGAGTGAAAATGGTTTAGTATATTTTTGTGATCATTTATTCTAGTATGGTTTAGTGGGAGAACTCAGCTATGGCTATTTAATACTTACCTTACTGCCAGAGACGCAAGTAGTAAGTACTGTCTAGTTCTTATTAAAAAAAATTAAACGTTATACAATCGTTAATATAGAGTTTCACCTTCATAAGCAAAAAAAACTATACTTATTTTTAAACTATCTAACTATAATCACAGTAAAAGCTGTTGGCGATATCAGAGAAGGATTTATTTAAAAAAAGATGTCCAACTTCTTCCGTACCTTACTAATAATCAAATATGGGCAAAAGGCCAGAACTGGCCGGCTATCCAACCAATCTCTATGCCAAATTCGTCTTTTATTGCTCCCAAGGATTACTTCGCATAGCCTCTAATGCCCAGAAATCATTTTAATTTGACAGTGGCTATGTATTACAAAACTGATACAACAGTTTCCGGAATAATGTGGCTTTAGAAAAAGTTGACATCATACAGAGTATAAGTGAGAACTGGGTAAGCGAGAAAACTCTATTAGTGAGAGTATTTGGCAGGTCCCGTCATTTTGCCCTCCTAACTCTGAACCTCTGGTCATATGAAACCATAAGAGAAAAAGAGATCTCGGTCCTTGAGCTCTCACTTAACCAGGTTTGACTGTATTTATGTTGCATAATTAAACGCTCTTTGAAAACGAATTAACAATGAGTGGCAAGTTGGCAAGTAAGTGCAACATACCTATGTATTTTTAGCAGTGAAGGATAATATTATAGAGAGAGCGCTACATTGGCCACGTGACTTATCGAAGACATCTATCATCATACATGTTGTTTGAATTTCGTTCCATTTAAGTTGTCGACAGTTTATTGTGACGAACGCAGATAATGTCTGAGAGTACCATACTCCATAATGTTTTCAAATATCCGTGAAGCCTACTAACTCGCAGTTTAATTAAACATGAAAGCATTTATAACGGCTTTATTTTCAGTAGAAACCTTGATCTGGGTTATATCAGGTGTAGTAATTGAGAAAGACTTGGGTACTTCAATTACACGTATCTAAAACTCGAGTAAATAATAATAGTCTCGAATTTTATTCAGACTGTAACACGATTACAAATTAAACTTCAACTTCGTATTTGTATCTTAATAACTTAATTTGAATCGTGCAGTGCGCTCCCATTCTCTTCCATTACAGAATAGGCGTGTATAGAAAGTGCAATTAATCTGGCACCGTGGTTATAGTTAGACTTATGATGTTGATGGTGCGACTAATATCGATCTGTAGGGAGTACTCCTATATCAATATAGTATGTATGTATGTATGTATATACTTTTATTGTGTACCCAAGAAACAATTAAACTAGAAATAGTATGAATGTAAAAGTTGGTGTGACTGTGTGTCTGGCATTTTTTTTATTTTCATCTGTACTACGCGACCATCTTTTTTTTATTGAAGATAGGCTTGCGCTTGACGACAATCATGCCTGATGGAAAGCAATGATGAGGTCTAGGTTGGAGCGCGCTTGCCTAGAAAATGCCTATTCACTCTTCTCTTTGACCCACCACCCAGATTGTACTTGGCTGGAAACAAGGAGGCTGGAAGGGCGTTCCACACCTTAGCGGTTTGTATCAAAAACGTGGAAGAAAAACGTTTCGTGCGAGTTTGTTGGACGTCAACCACATAAGGATGAGTGTCGTTTATATATTTGGTTAAAGTAACTTGTACCGTATTGGTTTAATAATGATAATATTTGTAAACCCTGACCACCGGTGGCTTAGGCCGTTGAAGCTCCGCGACCAGTGATGGATTCAACTTTTTAATATTTTTAAACGTGTTTTAAAATGGTAATAAAACTAAATGGAAAAAATAAATTGTATTAAGAATGATAGTATAAAATTGCATATAAAGTAGGTAATACTTTCATGTGAGAAAAATTTAGTCTTTATATAAAAAGTACGTGTAATATAATATTTTAAAATATTCCTAGAAAGACAGGGCAATAAAAATTACATTAACATTTCAGCGTCATATTATTTCAATTGCAGAAAGCGTTGGAATGTCTTTCAGCGTAAATGTTTGCGACGGAGAGCCACTTTAAAAAAACTGCGATAAAATGCAGTTCCTTTACTTTTGCTTGCACGTTACTACGTGAGAGAGGATAGGATGGACATGACCTATTCATTACAAATACTCTTTTCTTCTTGAGCTTAAACCATATTAGGTAAATTCAATTTTTTATACTATATAACAAATCAGTTTTAAACTTGTGTAATTTTGGATTGAAGCAGGCGTTATTTTGCGGAAGTTCATGAATAACAAGAAAAGGAAAAAATTATTTGCTATAATCCGCCAACAGATAAAATTCTGTATGGTCAAACATGCAGGTACAAGCTAAGCACCGCTTACCTTCCCACCAAAGCAAGAAAGCCAAGTTACCCAGCAGGCAATGCCACCACCACCACTCACATGCACCACCACACAAAACTTTTATATAAGTCTCGACGCACGTTTCGCCCCGAAACCGGAGCATCATCAGGAGATTTCGACTTCACAATTCAAGATTGTCTTCTTGCTTTGGTGGAAAGGTAAGCGGTGCTTAAAGCATGTTTGACCATACAGAATTTTCTCTGTTGGCCTCACATCACTACCAACTTAGGTATAGGCACATATTATGTATGAGCACATTTCTCTTTTTAAAACTCTGTGTATTTCACATATTAGAGATGAAATAACTAAGTAAGAAATAACTGGTAAGAATTATCAAAAATCTAGACATTTCCTGCTTTACAGATGTCATTAAACCTTAACATATTATAATGTATTTGGTAGAAAAGAATGACGGTACAGCCATGGGCGCCAGCACCAAAGTGCAAGTCGCACCCCCTGGCATGCAAGAAAAGTTTTTATTATAAAATCGCAAATGATCCATGACGTCAATCGGGCCCATTAAAATGCTGTTTTGAATCAACTACGCTTCAAGGTTGCCAAAACTCAGCTTAAATCCGAGTTTTATCCACACATTTCCAACTCGCAGTACTAGACGCATAAATAACACGTCGCTCGTTGCACGTCGCATCTCGTGCACGTGAAACTCATATCGCGAAATGATTACGTGAGAAGAGCCGCGCTAGTTGGCTACACTTGCGGTGCTTCTAGCCGCACTGTCTTAATTTGCCTCTTGGAGCTAAGCGACCACGCGGTCCGACGACGCGTCACTAAAACTGCCTGCTGTGAATGTCTCATCGCAAAGTTTAATATTCGCTCAGTGTACAATTTTTTTCTTATTTTACCTATTACATAAATGATACATACATAAGTATATTTATGAACAACCAGACACTTGATAGCATTCATGCTCATCACACTCATATTTTCCAGTTGTGTGAATAGAACCCACGACCTCCGACAGACAGCAGACCTCCAACAGATTTACTATTCTAATACAGAATTGAATTTATAGAATAACTTGATAATAATGACAGTTGGGTAGGCACAAGAAACTGGAAATTTATCAACGAATAATGGGAAATGTGGGAGCTGCGCTGTTTTATCTTTATTATACCGCAAATAAATACCTTTCAAAGGCACTAACCAAAATTTATTGGCATTTTAATTTAGAGTTAATTTGCCGTTAATTAATTTATTTCCACCTCGTTCTCCCGGTTCAAATAATTGCTGAAAACAGGAATTATTTCTGTAGCTCGAAATGATGACACATTATATGAAAGTGGAATATTTCGAGTCCTACTTTTAATATCACATACTATACATAATTCCAATCTTACTGATCCATTCTGTCCGTCAGACTTTACCTGGTATCAAATGGCAATACAATTTTCGCGTTAACATCCCTTGATCATAAAGTTAATTTTAGTAAATTATCAATTCTCAAAACTTTCAAAAATATTAGTTTCATTTTTCAGTTTGTCTAGAAAAAGGGAAAACTAACACGTTTATGGCTCTCGGTAGATTGAAATTATAAAGAAGCAGTAATACGAATAATGAACTAAATCGTGATGGCTTTTATGAAATAACAATATCAACAATCTTGAAACTGTAATGTTTTATTGTCACTGCTTGAATCAGTCTTACTCACGCATTTGATTCAAAGGTACATTTGAGATTTGTTTATTGCTGGATAAAGGATTCTGCAATAATTTTCAACCAGCACAATCCTTTGCCGTCAGTCCATTTGGTCAGAGATTTGCCAACACTGTGCTTTCCGCCATGGGGTCGCCATTCCACAGAGTCCCAACATCCGTCGATTCTACGAGCTTTGAGATTTAATAATTGTGTAATTAGCAAGCGCGACAAAATGTCGCCAGTTTATCGGTGCCAAAAATTCTTGTTTTGTCACCAGCAGTAAGGCCACGCTGTAGATCGCTTATTAGCCACCTATAGCATTTTGTCAGTTAGCGCTACTGTTTGTTAGTACGAAAAAGGTTTACGTAAATCATTCGGATGCCCATATCCTGAGGTTTCTTATCGGTGCAATCAGCACAATTCTTCAATTCGGATTCCAGCGGCTTTCCACGGTTCTCTTTTAACATCGTCAGTCCATCTGGTCACAGATCTGCCTGCCAACATTGCACTTTCCCAAACAGGGTCGCCATTTCACAGGGTCCCAACATCCATCGATTCTACGAGCTATGAGATTTAATGATTTTTAATTATTAGCTTATTAGTAAATTTTCTTTTTCCCCGTTCTTCCGTGAGTACGTGCAGTTTATTAGCAATGCGACCTTTTGCCCGATGCCGTGCGCAGTCGTCAAAAATAACCATTAATTGCAGACTGCCGTTAATTTAAAATGTATCCAAACGGAACCGTAACTGATAATGGCACCTATCTGCGATAAGGAAAGGGCAATTACGAAAGAGTTATGTCGTTCTTTTGTTTCCGTTTGATATGTTAATACAAACAAATTCCATTCATTAAGTGGCAATTTATATTTGGACTCGCGTTTTATCTTTTTCAACATGGAAAAAACGTTTCGTGCTGAAAACTAAGTACCTATGTATGTTTAATTTTAACGTTTAGTGGACTAGTATCACATATTATGTTTTGAATATATTATGGATTAAAATTTTTTTTCAAAAAAAAATGAGTAGTTGAGTATGGAGAGGTTTGCTACCATAATTAAAAGATAGTTAAACCCACTTTTTATGTCTTACGCTAATTGTCTTTGGGCTTTTTGATTTTTGGGGATGAACACAGTGAAGAAAATCGGCAAATAGGAAAATATTTGAGTTGTACATAGGTAAGGTTTTAAAAACATCAAAAATTTAAAGCTTCTTTTGTATTTTCTGTACCAATCTACGAGTTTGTCTTTTATGGTATGAAATTTCAACGATGTGTCATAAAAAATATCTGCTTACATTTGCCATGTTGAGGTTTAATTAATTAAAATTATTTTTTAAATTATTCAAATTATTATCTAGTAAAGCATGCCGGCAATGCACCCTTAGTTGCTCTAATATATTTTTATCAAATGTAATTCCGCTGCAATGACGTGGTAATGGTCATTTTATGGTAATAACATTAATAATGTAATGAAATGGTCGTGTTCGATAATATTATCATAGTGTACGCTAATTAGTCGAAATCGAGGTTAATCATGGGAAAAGTTAATGTTGAATTAATTTCATTAATTCGATTAACGGTAACCATAACTCGCATTAAGGAACTGTTGCAATGGAAATAATTCAATGTAAAGTCTGTTGTGGTCACTCTTAATGTTATACACATTGTTCAACAGTGAGTGTGATTATAACAATTTAAATACAATAATAGCGCGTATTCGGTACTTCTTCTTCATTCTTCTTCGTACTTCTTATTCAGACATATATTTATAAAACAGGTTCGTCGAAAAACTTATTTCTACGATCCTTGCCTACATTTATTTAATTCTTCGTTAAAAATCTGACTCTCTATTTATATGAATTATAAAAAAATATGATTACATGTTATGCTTGGGTTTATCCAGGTTTACTTATGATTTTATTTTCACTTAAAGGTAAGGTAGGTAAGAAGTATGAAAGAGACCTTTGAATGCATAAAATCCATGGAAGAACGATACATAATATATTATGACGCAAGAAAAAGAATATAACAGGGGTATAAAAAAGTAAATTAAAGCCGAGGCGGGCGACCCGCCATTCAAACGGATATAATAGTATTTAATTAAACTGTTATTATTGATTGGGTTCCTACTAGATGGCATTTAATCAACAATTTTGATAGGTTTTGATAACTTGATTCTTTTATATTTTAATAATTGAACCCTGAAAGTCCTGAAAACATTATTAAAAATTATTCTTTTTATGATTGCAGATGTCGAAGATGTCGTCAATAGAAAGTAGAAGATTGCAGAGACATTAAAAACATAATATATCATTTTAATTTTAAAAAAGGTATAATACGGCAAAATACTGCTTTCTACAAAGTAGACTGTACTTATGTTCGTGATAAATTCGCTAGAGCTACAATTATTTTAAATGACATGAGTGAAAGTTTTGATCTTATAAAAAAAGATTCCGACGAATTGAGAACCTCCTCCTTTTTTTTGAAGTCGGTTAAAAAGACGAAGAGCAGTTTCAAATAGCCTGGAAGAAGAAAAGCTACTTAAAACACATTTTAAAATTAGTAAATGCCTCATATAAAATCCTTACCTATTTAGCACAAATTGTCGTTTGTAGTTAGTAGCAAACAAATAGAATAGCTAAGCTAGAGCTTAGAAGCTAGGTAAAGCTACACAGTTTAAAAGTAACTCTGCCAAATTTAATAATTTTGTGTAAAGTCTCATTTGTGGCAAACAAACCGAAAAAGACGGATTCTCATTGCGAATTCCATAAAACTTTAGCAAAGGAGACAGTAGATGTCGTCGATTTGCCGAAAAGGCAGCGTTTACGAGAGCTCCGGCTCCGTTCCGCAAACTGTAGTTGCACAAGAATGTAATTGAAATGTCAGCATTAATTTGTAACTTTGCTCGAGACACCGCCTTAAGTCGAGCGTTAGTAAGAATGCGCTTTCATTAATTTAAATTATTTCGCGGGCTGTAATTTGTTGCAGATTCTATTTACACCTTTCGGACGCCGAGTAATTAATTTAGTTTAATGTACTGAAATTATGCACTAACTACTAAGTAACTTCACGCAACAGAAAGCCTTATTTAATATTTTTTATTTTGATCACAAAATTCGTTTGAGTATGTATTAATCTTTATTTATCAGAACTAATTTTAAATTTAGAATGAATATAATATGCTTATGCAGATTTTAAAAAATGATTTTGATTGAAGATTTGATTTGATTACTTTAACCAATTTAAATTTATTGTTTATTTTGTTTTTTTTTTTTAATATTTTCATTCTCAAAAAATATCTGTTTTACACATTTCAGTTAGAGTCAAAAGCAAAATTTCATTAAAACCTTTGTGCGGGAATATGTTTTATTTCATATCGAAGTCCAGAACATAAAATTCATTTATTAAAGTTTTTGTGTCGATGTGGGGATATTGCCTGGTATTAAATGGACACACACACTTGCGACTTTACAAATGGTTTCAATTTATTTGAAACAGAAATAAATGAGATACCAATAGCAATGCTCTGTGCGAATTATGCTGTGCATTTAAATTGGATATTTTATATTCAAAAATTATTTGGAAATAAAAACCGGCCAAGCGCGAGTCAGACTTGCGCACCGAGGGTTTCGTATTACTATAGAAAAAGTAATCCATAAGAATCACTTTTCTAACCCAACCGCAAACTGAACTTTGTTTTTGAGGTTAATTGTTAATACCAAAAAATACTTACTAGATCTCGTTCAAAGTTCAAACCAATTTTCGGTGGAAATTTGCATGGTAATATGTACATCATGTATATTTTAGTTTTATCATTCTCTTATTTTAGAAGTTAGGGGACATACTCACACATTTTACTACTTTGGAAGTGTCTCTTGCGTAAACTATTAAGTTTAGAAAAAAAGGAGAGATACGAGTAACCTCAATAATATTTTTGAAGACCTAACCATAGAAACTCCATACCTATGGCTTTGAAAAAAATTTTGAGTTTCAAGTGTAGAAATAGTGTTTTACACATGGGCCAGTAATAAATATATTGCACCCAATTTTGGGTGTAGTTATTGCGTTCAATAAACCAGAATTGCTAACATTACCATACCAATACTGTGAATTCGTTAAAAGCACCGTGTTTTTATTTTCCGTGATTTACAATTTGCTCTAAAACTAGGAAAACTAAATAAAAAAATGCATTCCGACATTTGGGTTAAGCTTACTAAAACAAATTGGGATCGCCAAACGAATAATATATTATTTTGTTCGTTATTTTATTTATAATTGAACGTTTGACGAATGTGGAGGATTAAAGATAAAAGCGGTATGTTTTTGGAAGAGTTATTTGTGAAAGCCAAAAAATATATTAAAGTCAGTACATATTAAATAACCAAGTGTTAAATAATTTTTCTTGAATTTTAGATAGGTACAACAATTAAATATGCTATTACAAGAATTATCAATTAACAGCAATTACACTCAATGTATAATTTAGTTTGAAATTAATAAAATTCCGGAATATGTATTGAAAACACGAAGACCAAAAAAATGTCATACATTAGCTAGAGGTGCTTACCGACCTAATATTATGGAAGTGTATCATGGTATGAGTTAACGAGTAGGTAGAAAGACTCCATTAGCGGATATACAATAGCGGTAATAATAGCAGTTCCAAACATCATGCAAATGTTATGTTTTCCAACACGTATCAGTTTCCTTACTTTACTTACTCTATCACTAGGGCTGACAACCATTGTTAGCGCTTAGAAAAATGTTTTTTCATAAAAGGGATGCTGCATTTGTGGATGTGCAAGACCCAAAATGACTCAACATTATAGAACTCAAATCTTATTATGCTTCCAAGATTGATCTTAGATAGAAAGACAAAACTAGAGAAATAAAATATTTAATGACAAAATTTGAAGTGCATCATGCACTGCGAAGAGCCCTAACGAACTCAGCCAGGAATTCTACAGAGCTATTGCCTATTGTGTAGAGCAAACTGCACAGCTAGCCAGAGAAAATATTTCAGAGATAACTGTTTTGAAAATTGGCTTCTTTACCAAAATTAAGTACCTACCTATATCAGAAGAACGCGTACATAATTATTATTTTTGTTGTAATTATGTTAGCAACCCTAACTAAACTCCACATGTTAAGCTGTTACAGCATATAAAACCTTATTGACAGTGAAAACCTTAATGATTAATAAAGTTTTCTTTAATGGCGGTTTCAAAATGAGATTAAAGTCGTTAGAAAATAATAACTGTTGGTACCTATACTTGCACTCGCGTCGAAATGATTGCCATAATAAACACAAATCATAACATGCCGAATGTGCTGTGATTTGGTTCCTCAGGTTATCGAAACACACAAGGGATTTTAACTCTAATTAGAATAAACTTATAGTTCAAAAACCATTGAAGTGGAATATTTTGAACTACATAAAGAATTTGGTACAAACCTGTCGATAATAGTGCTGGCCTTTGCTCTTTTGTATTGTTGAAATTTAATGTCTTAGAGTGTTTAATATCATCTCAGTCGTGTATCAAATAATACGGATGGCTGTGGCCATGGGAATGAGGTGCTGATTGGTGATCTGATCGTTTCAGTGCTTTCTACTCTAGGGAGAGTTTACTTGGAGTGTCTATACGCTATAGAATTGGGACTGAGAAGTATTATATTCATTATCCATAGAATAACGTAATGCATTGCAAAAGTGAAGTGGCTTAGTTTATCGGACGTCCATATTATAGCTATGTATTAGACCCCTACCAAATACAAAAGAATGGACGTTGATAGTTGATACCCATATTGTGATACAGAGTGCTTTAAAAATAACTCTACTCCATCTTTCAATTCGATGTAGTAAAATTATGTATATAACTGTCATATTTTGCTAAATTAAATAAACAAAAAATATAAATAATCAAAGTAGGTATTTCATATAAACATTATTTTGCTTTGAAATTCATTTCTCTCATTTTATAATATTTTAAGTTATTTTGGTGAAATATACGAGGATTAATGGAGTTCAGTAAAATATGAAATGTCATTTTTACCCACGACGGAACGGAGTACGGGTATATGAGTTTAGGGTGAGAGACCGTTTGTACATTACTCTATTAAAAAGATTTTATGTTTGTTTGTATGTTAAATTGTTCACAAAAACCAATAATGCAAAAATATTTTTGTTTGTTTGTTTGTTTGTTTGTTTGTTTGTTTGTTTGTTTGTTTGTGCACATCAATGTTCCCATTTATTTCAAAAACGGCTTGACCGATTTAGATGCGGTTTTCTGTATAATGTTTGGTGTTCAGCGGCAATGGTTCTTAGATAGTTGTTACGAACATCGATCACCAGGGGGCGCCATAAAATACATTTATATTGCAAGCGAATGTTCCCATTTATTTCAAAAACGGCTTGACCGATTTAGATTCAGTTTTCTGTATAATATTTGGTATACATTGGCGATGGTTCTTAGATAGTTGTTACGAACATCGATCACCAGAGGGCGCCATAAAAAAACATTTACAGTGCAAACGAATGTTCTCAATTATTACAAAAACGACTGAACCGATTTGGATACAGTTTTGTATAAAATATAAATGAGTCATTGGCAATGGTTCGTAGGTAATTGTTCTTGTGATTGAACAGCAGGGGGCGCCACAATAAACGTCTCTTTATGACTTGGAAGGGATGATGCCTTCAAACGCTGCTAGAGGAGCTAGTGGCTAGTTTGAAGATTAATTTTTATTTTTTAATAATAATATAATTTAAATTACATTAATATATTAATCGAAAAACTATAAAACAAGTGGAAAATTAAAAAAATTTAAAACACCCACGACTTTTGCAGACTTGTAATTGAAAAAGGATTAAATAATTTTTTTGAAACTCCCCGACTAAAGGAAAGTAAGAACTAAGAACCTATCAGTATAATTACAAATCCAAGAAAATCCGTCGGAGCTGCCATTGCTATTATCGTTTCCAATATCAATTAATGTAATTAGTAAGTATTGATAAACTGCCGGTATATGAGAAGTATAAAGAAATTGAATTAGTCATCAACTGGTAAACAGCACCATCAACACTAGGCAAAACACAGAAGCTCCGGCGGATTTTCTTGGATTTGTAATTATACTGATAGGTTCTTAGTTCTTACTTTCCTTTAGTCGGGGAGTTTCAAAAAAATTATTTAATCCTTTTTCAATTACAAGTCTGCAAAAGTCGTGGGTGTTTTAAAATTTTTTAATTTTCCACTTGTACTGAATCGAATTAAAAGTCGGAGTATAATCCACAAATTTTGGTATTCCACCATATTGGATTGGACCATGCATCGTCATCACTACAACACAAACTAAACAAGAACACACTGCTCATCGGTTAAAGATATCTCCTTCAAAATCGAGTTCCAAGATTCAAACGAAGGAACATACATTCCATATTATTATTATTATTAAATAAAAGATTTTACAGATGTACCAAACCATCCTTTTCTGTATGATAAGTAATTACTCACTATAACAAGTCGCATTCCTGTAATATTATATCTATAGATAAACAGCCGCGTTCAGCGCAGTGTGAAATCCCAGCCCTCGCTCAGTAGCTCCATAATAAATAACACTAATAGGCCTAGGTTAGATAACAGGCCTAAAGCTTAGCGCACACGTGTAGCCGCTACAGGCAGTGTTGCTATAGCGACTATAATTTAACGTCGCAGGCACTTGCATTGAAACCGCGCCACAATTTAAGACCCATGCAATAAGGGAGCCAGCATTGTCTGCATCTCGTGTTACTACCACGCTGACTTACGTGCGCCGTAATAAAGTTTCAAGAGTCTAAAATATTTTACTCGTTCACCACGTATCTATACATAAAAAAGTGGGTGTGTCATACGGACGGACAGGCAGACAGACAGACATGACGAATCTATAAGGGTTCCGTTTTTTGCCCTTTGGCTACGAAACCCTAAAAAGAGAAAATATGGTTATAGGTATAGGTTACCTACCTACCGTTTCGAAACCAAACCATGCTCCGTATAAAAATTTCCAAAAAAATACTCATTTGTCTAGTAATGTTTGTAAAGTTTATTAGAAGTAATTATTTTTCTTAATACTCTAGAGCCTTTGCATATTTTCCGATTCGATATTACATGTATTAGCAAAAATGTAACTACTTAATATTAAATAAGTATGCAACAATAAAACAATAAATTGTGTATTTATCGGGATACTAAACTGCCCTATGATTAACTACCCGTAGTTTTTTAAAGACAATAATTATAGTGTTTTTAACATTGAAAGTTCTTCACGGTCAGGTGCAGTTTTTTCGGCTAAGCAGCAATGGCCACTTGCCTGAAGTGTAACTTGCACCAGCTCCTAAATTGTGTAAGAAAAACGTAACGTATTCATCGTTATGGTAATCGTTTACAAATTCTGCCCACTGATTGGTTCCCTGATTTACGTCGACTAATCGAGGGGCAAAATACGCTTATGATTACGATAACGATGAATAATTGTACTAACGCAATCAGTCTAGAAACTGAAATATTCAAGATATTTACTCACTATTTCGGTAACCTTAACGTACAATGTGATGTTGTAAGTAAAAATTTACTTATAAAATGTGTCATATTTTCTTAACCATTGTCGTATCGGATACTAAAAATGGTTGTCGAAGATTTTCCTGAACGAAAGCGATAAGTCATTTTTCGAGGCAATAAAAAAACTACTCGTCGACTTTGTGAGACAAAAGTTGCCGACACTATTGTTTGTTCGCGTTATTTACGAGCGCTTTATTGTTCAAAACACAGGCTCATTTATACACGACACGGAACTACTGCCAGTTTAGTGTCAGACATTACATTTTTCTACAGCTTTGGAAATTATGATTGAATCACGCGAATGGGGATCGTTTTACCCGCCTTACCCTATAAATAAATGTCCTCCTCCTCCTCCTCGGTCGTCGTCTTCATTACTGAAGATCGTGTCCGCACTGCAGTTCCTTCAATATGTTCTTCACCATGTCCCTCCATACGTTTCGATCTTCGGCTTTTCTGATGGCTGTTGCGAAAGGAAGGCCTGTGAGTGATTTCACCTGGTCAGACCAGCGCCTAGGTGATCGGCCGCGTGGTCGTTTCCCCTCCACTTTGCCCACAACTATAAGTTTCTCCAGATTATCTGGAAGGCGGCGGGCAATATGACCGAAATAACTAAGAACTTTCTGGTAACAGATTGTCGAGAGCCTGGTGCTAACGTGTAGTTGTTAAATAAATAAATAAATGTATATCATTTTAAATAAATTAATGAAAAGCTACAGTATGCTTAAGCCATGACGTACTATAGTAGTGTTATTATCTCGCAGCAGACTCGGTCATAAATCATTCGAGTGATTTATGAGAGAAACACTCGAATGATTTATGACCGAGTCTGCAGCGAGATAATAACACTACTATATTCAGACCCTTCGTACACGGCTCGTAAACGTAAGCATAGCGTAATCCGCGCGTACGACGAGAGGAGTAAGATCAGGAATGTTTTCAAATACGTTCGCAGACGAAGCGATGTTGCAGCGAATCGTAGGAGGCGTAATTTTCATACATGCAAGGCGTCATAACGAAACGCTTATGCTACGCTTACGAATCGGGTGCGAAGAGGGTTTCTTATCAGATTTTCCAATAATCCAACTGGCAGGGGTTCCTTACCACGCTAAAATTATAATCATCACGGGTCTTTCTGTAACCGCTTCTTTGTCATGTATACGTAACAAATTATCACACGATATCGAGTGTTCGGACAAACATCTCATGATATTGCGTTAATTTGGCAAAGAACTCAAATAATTACCATCCAAAAATTTACTACGCTCCATTAGCTCTACTGAATCCTCAGTTTTATAAATCTAACTTGTGTAAGCGACATAAAAAAGATAAAATTCAAATACCAAGCTGAATTTCTCCAGTAATATGGTTTTAAGTTCAGAATAACGATTTTACCTTTATATGCACTGGCGTCAAATCATTTGAGCGATCTTCCTCAAGAACCACGGAGTTTAATGAAATCGCACCGCCAAGCGAACCGTGTGAATATGCCACCGTAAAAAACTCGTAAAACTTCAAGGGAATCAACGGGTTAAAGATCCGAGGAGTAAAAAGTTTCCTTATTCAAAAATATAAATCCTGTATTTTGTCTTGCAACTTAATAAGACCGTAAAGTTGATGCTTTTTATACGGGCCATATCTAGATGAAATCCACTGAACGTTATTGATCAAACAGTTTTAATGTAAATATAGGTATTTTTGAGACATGTAGAATCTGTATTTATACAGATAAAAACTATAGCTCAACGATATCGCTGAGTAATGAATTAGATTAATAGTCGAGTACGTATAATAATACGTTTATTAATTAACAAATTAAGCGACTTCAACTTTTATCAAAGTACTGTTGAATAACTTAAAAATTTAAGACTTATATGGTTTTCTCATGGATAGATACCATTATCAGAACTGCGGGGCTAGACAAAGTCACAAGCGTTTGGCGTTAACGCTAGTCGACAAAAATGTATGGGACAAAACAAATTACTGTAGAAAAACCACGATAATAATTACTAAACACGCTGTGTTTGATACTGTCGGCTGTCAATTGTCAAGCGAAGTACGCTAAAGTTATCTACAAGGTCCGCGAGAACGCCAGCGAGCGTTCAAGTTAGCGTAGTTAATTATTCAAACACAGCGTGTTTACTAATTATTATCGTGGTTTTTCTACAGTCATTAGTTTTGTCCATACATTTTTGTCGACTAGCGTTAACGCCAAACGCTTGTGACTTTGTCTAGGCCCGCTGGACTAAATTGAAATGGGACCACACGGGAAGCGTCAGTTTTATATATTATTTAAAAAAGAGTCAATAAAATGGATTCACCCAGTCAAAACTTATGAGGTAACAAACATAAAAAACATACAGTCGAATTGAGAACCTCCTCCTTGTTTGAAGTCAGTTGAAAAGGTTTCAGATCATCTTCGAAAGTATAGTAGGTTGTTTTCAGCCAGTGAACGTCCACAGCTGGACATAGCCTCCCGGCTTCCCAACCTGGGATATTTTAAAAACAATTGGATCCCTGGATCCAAATGTTTCCATAAAGATGAAAAGTTTTCATCCAAGAAATTGTACAAGTTTCAGTTTTATTATACAAACATTTAAAGCAACAAATACTTCTTTTTCATGGCACACATTAACCCGTTTTCGTTTCTTTAAATAATCACAGACAATCGAGCTAAACGATTAATTAAGGCAATAAAGGATACCTACGACTGTACCAATTAAACTTGTCAGCATTGTTAGCATAGCATATGTGACGTCATGACCCGCCTTGTTAATTATATCATGCAGTTTATTTTGGAGTTGGAATTTTAACTGTACACACTGATACGAAAAGTCAGGATATAGGCATCCGAACGATTTACGTAAACCTTCTTTGTACAAGCAAACAGTAGCGCCATCTGTCAAAATTCTATAGGTGTCTGCTGAGCGAACTACAGCGTGGCCTTACTGTTGGTGGCAAAACAAGTATTTTTGGCACCGATAAACTGGTGACATTTTTTCCACGCCATCCACTCTGTCCAGGTTATAATGTCTATTACTGTAAATAAAAGCTTGAAGCATGGAATTACCTTGCTTTTTCTATACAGAAAAAGGCTATATTTTTTTGCAAATCGATATTAGGATAGATTTTTATAGCAATTATTATTTAGATCACTTACTAACTAATAAACCATATCAGAAATAATTGTATTAGCTAAGTTAATCTTATTAACACTCTTCCTCACGACTTCACAACTTGTAAATTCTTCGCAAAAGAGATACAACATGAATAGAAAAATCAATGAGCGTCAAAATAAACAGCCATTGTGCACGATCCGTAATAACCACCTTATTTAGATAAAACCCGTTCCCACTTCGGCGTAAAGCGAAAAACTTCACCGAGATAGTCATTAGGTGCCCTCGTAATACGCGATCCTCGGTTCGTCTCGAACCGCCCTTCAATCTCGCCATAACTCTACACGTAAGAGGATTGCCTCTCCATAAGGATATCGCAACAAATTGACTGTAATTTTCATTGCTATAAAAACTAAAGAAACGCCTCAGAAATCCAAATCTCAAAGTGTTCCAATTTTTTATGGGTTTATCAGAATGCAGTGTTTTTTATGCAAACAGTTTAACGAGCTGACCGAAAACAGCAAATTGCTTTGAAGGGAATTCATGGAGCTTGAATATCCATTTGGAATTAAATATCTCGGTGTGGCAAACCAAATCATCCAACCTTCAATTTTAAGTAGGTTTGTTTGGGATGTATAATCGAAAGTCTATATTGGTTAATCTTGAGATTTGTGTATCCATGGTAATTTTGTTTCTTTTTTCTTCTCACGAGCACAAATCTGAATAGATCTCATGCTAACTTTAGGATTCACTCGCGGTTAGCGATCACGATGGAGAAAATTGGTTATTCGAATGCATTTCGCTAACATTTTCGCTATACAATTCATAGGAACATATGAATACTTGCACTAGTCCTTCATTCTTATAGCTATTCGATATGAGACGACATGAGTTTCGCGTTGTAGTATACCAAAAATGCTGTTCTTTATTATTTTATTAGTGGCACTGGCACCTATGCACGTTAACATGGTATTCATAAACAAACAGAAATTGTCTCCCAAAATAATATTTTTTTTTAATTATTTTCTAAAAACTAGGACTTTTAGGTGTTCCTTGGCCATCGCTGTTATAAACTATTCAAGCACAAGCAGTGGGTCTTAGACAATTATTTTTCATAGTTAAAAGGAGTTCAGCACTATATACACCACATTATTGGTAGTCGACTCTTTGTTATCATTTAATTCATTGACACCACTTTTATTACAACAGACCCATAAATTATTAAAATGAGGTCTATAATTTCATCAAAAGTAAAATACATTATACCTTCCTCTTTTCGGAAACAAAGTAATGAAGAATGTTTTATGCATGAATCAATCTGCAAACAAGACTGCCCAAAATGGACGTAGCTGATAAATGAATTGTCTGGGCTGAATCTTTTTTTAACACCGCCATTCTGTGTGTTTACAATATTTTCTGTTTACACTAGATACATTGTACGAAATATGTACCCCGTAATAACTTATTTCTCGTTAAGTAACTACCATTGGGTGCTGTACGTACTATATGTTAAACCGCTATAAACTTGACCCTCCTGATAGTCTGCGGGACGCGGGGCGGGTGATGCGATTGGCTATAATGATACGGCAGCGCTGTCAGCGGACAGTGACAGACTAGCTGATTGGTAGAGCGGCTCCCGCCCCGCGTCCCGCAGACCATCAGGAGGGTCAAGTTTATAGCGACTTACCTTATATTAGTAGTAGTTATAGCTTTTTACCAGATAAAACCGTTGCTGAAGGCAAAACAAATTAATAAATCATTTGTTTTGCTTCAATCATTACATTATTTGAAGTGAAGTATTCGTCTTAAAACAAATTGATGTCTGTAGGGCATAACTAGAAAAAGCTGTAGAATGGTCATTGTTCACATTAATTACGGTTAAAAGTAAACATGTAGTAGGCGAAGAATGACAGGGGCCCAACAGACCTGATGTGGCTCGGGGCTACGGAGATAATGGCCACAATCAAATCTGGCCCGCCGTAATTACAGCCAAAGAATAAGGAGCATACCTAATGTGGAATGATCACTAGATGATTCTGATTTAGTAACATGGTTGTTATAAAGTAATTACTCGGCCGGAAGACCTGTGAAAAATGGATCTTTTATTTTTATGGACGGACAAATCAAAGGTTTGTACTCGTTTTATCTCCATATGAATATCTAGAGATCACTAGTCACTTAAAAAAAAATAAGATCCACGTCGTAATTAAAATTGCAAAAGTTATTAAAGGACAAAAGTTAATTCTAGTTAAGATTTATAACTTTTTTGGAACTAAGTAGGTAAATAAAAATGTAAACTAATAAATGAAATATAAAATGCACCAAAAGATTCAGTGGATTTGGACTCAATCTATTCGAATTATACGTAGGTTGAATCTAAAAAAGCCCGGAACTACCTACTTGTATTATCACTAAGCAAATCATACACAACCAATTTAAATGATAGTAAGATATTTAATTGTGTTCTATAAAAGTGAAGCTTTGTAAATGTAGAGAGTAAACTTTTGCTAAATATAGTTATAAGAAATTTTTTCACATCAAGTTTAGTTCTTTCTTATCATTTCATTCCGGATATTGAAACAGTTGGAGCCAAAGAAAAACTTCATTATTAAATCTCTATAACTTTTAACTTAAACCTTTAATATTCAAAAAAAAATATTACAAATTGTTAGATTTATGAAATACTGAGTTTAAGTCTATTACTCTACTCTACAATGACAATTCTGTTGTACAAAATCTCTAAACTAAACTAATTTGACGCGTCTAAAACAGTGATATCATTTCCATGGGGAGATTTGAAAGACAAGTATTTTTCAGACCCTTGAATAAAATCCAAATTTCATAAGATACCTCTGCAATGACGGATGAATCTGTGTGACCTTTATAGAGTCAAACAATACTTCTAGAACCTTAGTCCTCCCTACTTACATTTCATCTGAACACCAGAGCAACACATCCTGATAAACCGAAATCAAGGACTACAGTAAAATAGTTTGTGGTTCATCGAAACTACTTAAGGCTATCGTCTCGTGACTATGCCCGTAAAGGAAGATTTGCTCTATACTTGCTAGGCCTACATTTTATTCTAGAAATATTGCTTTGGGTGATACCGATTTTACCCCCCAAACGTTTACCAGATTGGACAATTTCAGTCTCATTAGATTCAGTACACTTTAATCTAGAATTCTAGGTTTAATTTTAGTATTTTTGTTAATTAAAATGAAAACAATGCTCGAGAATGTTATAGGTTAAAAATATGGATATTTAAAAGCTAATAAATTAAAGATAAGCATTATTTAGTATCTTAAAAATTAAAACGTACTAGTAGGTATAGTTATTTATTGTACCTGCAAAATTTCTAAAAATTATGAAAATCGGACTATATTTACGGGTAGGAAAACGTTAACGCTTTTTGTATGAAATCTTACAGCTAGACGATCCTCTTAAGTTGAATTACAGAAGCACGCGAAAGGGTGGTCCAAGCATTTCATAAAACGCGCGAGCTCCTACATAAACCTCGTATGAACACTCGTAGTAACCTGAGCCTCAGCTAATCAAAGACGCAAAGCGGAATTTATTGTGTGCGCTGTTCCTTGCAAGTTTATTGTACACTCATATGACGGTAGCAATTACTCAGCCCCCACATAAACTCCCTTACCCTTTATGTAGTCCTTTTGTAGTAACAAGTACGTTACAATGAAGTGACTCGATTTGAGATCGTACTTTGCTTACGTACTTCTCACGAAACGTTTTAATTGTGTATACGAAAAGTCTGGTTTCAATTTGATTGAAGAGATTTCCGATCTTAGTACATTTTGATAATAAATTATATTACTTAATAAAAAACAGGTGTGAGGTAAATAAATTTTGTAGAATTTTTTAATACGATTGCCAGAACTTTATAAACTCAAATTGTGATATGAATTTAATTTAAAGTTCACCTTGTATTTAAAAGTTGAATTATGTCATAATCAAGATAATAGTGATTTTGTGCATGCCTAATTTTAATCATTTTGAAAGACGTACCCTCACATCTTCATGGTCAAAATTAAATTTGGCTTTTGAATCACTATATTGATGAAAAAGTTCAATAATGATACCACATTCGTCCCACTGTGAGACGTCCACTGTAATAGATGATCTGAAATACGCCAATCTTAATTTGACACTTCTGATTATAATATTAGGTCCTTACATATGAAATTGGCGTTTTGTCGTACTGGCTTCTTTGATCTCAAATATCTCTTTTTTGGTTAGAAATTCCAATTTCAAATTTATACAGCTATTTACTCACGCTTTTGTGTTTTGAAAATCGTAATTCATTTGTTTTTTTCTCTTTTGTTTTTTTTTTTGCGCCACTCTGTTTACAAAATGGAAAACTTGAAATATCGCGTTATTTACGAGTACGAGTTCCATCGTGGCACCAGTGCTGCAGAAACGGCTCGAAGGATTAATGATGTGTACGGCGAGGGTGTCGCAAAAGAAAACACAGTGCGTTTTTGGTTCCAACGTTTTCGTTCTGGAAATTTCGACCTGCAGAACAAGCCCCGTGGACGGCCGGAGACCAAAGTTGACAATGAAGAATTGAAGGTTAATGTGGAAGCAGATCCATCGCAAACCACGTCCGAGCTAGCTGCAGGCTGCGGTGTTAGTGATAAAACTGTTTTAGTTCACTTGAAGCAAATTGGGAAGGTGAAAAAGCTTGAAAGGTGGGTACCTCATGAATTGAGTGCAGCAAACCGACAAACGCGCGAAGACTGCTGTGTTACATTACTCAACCGGCACAGTAATGAAGGGATTTTAAATCGAATCATTACCTGTGATGAAAAATGGATCCTGTATGATAATCGGAAACGCTCATCGCAATGGTTGAACCCTGGCAAACCAGCCAAATCCTGCCCCAAACGAAAATTGACTCAAAAAAAATTACTTGTGAGCGTTTGGTGGACTAGCGCCGGCGTCGTTCACTACAGCTTTCTTAAATCTGGCCAGAGGATTACGGCGGATATCTATTGTCAGCAACTGCAATCCATGATGGAAAAGCTAGCTGCTAAACAACCGAGGCTGGTCAATTGTTCTAGGCCACTGCTGCTTCAGGACAACGCTAGACCACACACTGCACAACAGACGGCTACCAAATTAGAGGAGCTTCAATTGGAATGCCTAAGACATCCACCTTACTCCCCGGACCTTGCTCCAACAGATTACCATTTTTTTCGAAATTTGGATAACTTATTACAAGGGAAAAAATTTTAACTCCGATGAGGCAGTCCAAAGCGCTTTCAAAGGTTTTATTGATTCCCGTCCGAATGGCTTTTTAGTAAAGGGATCAATGAACTACCTATAAGGTGGCAAAAGTGCATAGATAGCAATGGTACATACTTTGATTAAATATATATATTATATTTAAAAAAAATCGACTTTATGTTCCTCCCATACAAAACGCCAATTTCATATGTAAGGACCTAATACTATCATCGATTTGCCAAGCTTCTTACAGTTATTATTCAAATGCTTTTCAAATGTCTATTTTTCATACCTTATTCGTAATTAAGTTAATTTTCACTGGATATAATGTGATTAGATTTCATTGTTATGTTTTTGGAGGTGTTAGGTATAAAGGTTATTAATGAATCTGTTGATTCATTTTACACGTAATCAGGATTCGTTACACCCTCGAATTCCTTTCATTGTAAAATTTCAATCTACAATTGTTCAATCTTTATTAATTTATATTATAAAATAAGATTTCCCAACACTGTGTCCGTGCAGGGTTGTCATTCCCCAAAGTTTTTCCAACACTGCACTTTCGCTTGCGGGGTTCCCAATTCAGAAAGGGTTTCCAACACTGAGCTTTCCCGTGTGGGGTTGCTATTTGCCAAAGGTTTTCCAACACTGCTCTCTCCCGCACCAAGTCGCCATTTCCCAAAGGTCACATGGATCTCTAAAATTCTAACAGGAGGCCTTTGTCCAACTGTGGCCTTTGTCATTTAATTGTAACAAAAGAATGAACGAATATTAGGTTTATGCAGTAAAAAATTATCTTCATCTAACAGTAACTAATTATGTAATGTTAGATCATTATTTCCCTATTCGATTCCTTAAATGTATCTATCATCAAAGAAATTATGAAACAAAATATTTATAATTAAAAAAAACCTGCTCTACATTCAGAAGTCCAATCATGATAAAATCACACTCCAATTCACATATCAGATTGCGATAATAATGTTATTTTTAGGCCAGAGTACGGGAATGCTTGTGTTCAGATGTAATTATCTGCCTAGAGCCCAATCTATAACTCCTCAAACTAATGGAGCGGAATGCAAAAAACTATCCCAATTCAAACTCAAAAGTACATTCGTACATAAAAAAGTCGATACAATTCGTCGGTTGTCGGACATAGCTGGATGACACTGCTGTACTGTGATTAATAGTTGCCGCGATTGAAACGACCGAACCCCCACTGGCAAACGAAATGGGATATTGTGAGCCACCGTACCGAATAGGACCTTTTAATGTCGAGCGGCGATTGCTACTAATTTATGTATTAACAGTTAGTTCGATTTGATACATTTTCACGTCGCTGTAACGATAATGTATAATGACATCAGAAAAAAATTATGTCATCATTAGAATTCGCGTCCTCGACTTCGGGCAAGGAACTGGAATATCCTATCAGAATTAGTTATAACCGATATGCTAGCCCTTCTTTTCGCGATCGTTATATTTAGTGATTTAGTAGTTATTAGTAAAAATGTATTAAAAATGAAAAGCAGTGATTATTTATAGTCTCCGAGCGACAGCGCTATTACGTCATAGCTTAAATTTTGAAGTCGGAAATTGGAACCTCAGAATTTTCCAAAACGGGCGTCCCCGGGCAGAAAAGGCAGAAATCTAAAGTAGTGGGTAATTCACAATAATGTACAAGCCAGTAAAGAAGCCGTTACCAAGTATGTAATTAATGAAGGTCGTTAAATTAGGAACCTTATAATATGAATCTCAAAAGATTTGCTATAGTGATAGGACTTTTATAAGGTAGATTTCTATAAATAACGCCATTTGATACTTTTATTGGAATAGATACTAAAACGAGAAAAGGCGGTCTAGATACAAAAAGGCTGTAATAATGTGAATTTTACGATCGTAATTAAAAGTATAAATTATTTATCTGCGAAGTAAAATGAGAGCTTCTTTTGTAATCACAATCTTACAGCTTGTATAAAGATACTGAAGATTTTGCAGTCCACGAAAGAAATTTTACGACTTTCTTAAATCATACTAAAGACTTTTTCTTTGGCAATATTTTGTCTTCTGTCCCACATATTAATAAAATAAAATATATATTTAAATTTTATAATTACACATCCGTGTTTTATTTTATTACTGTCTAGCTGTCCTTTATTTAAAAAAAAAACTTAAGGAATGTTTTTCACGTGCATATTCCAAACAAAATCTTTTAGTGAAATTTCAGCTTTCTATGACAAATGATTTGGGCTTAGCGATGATAAGCCAGTGAAATTAAAGTGATCGATTAAATGAACGAATGAATGAGTCAGGTCTCTTCTTTTTACAATACAACAATATTAATTTATTTATTACTATATTTAATTGCAACTTCTGTCGACCGAAAAGTCTTTAGTCTGTTTACGATTACCTTCTCTTCAAAGAACGTCCTCGGCCATATCTTATCAAATAAAAATATATTTAATGGCATCTAAACATCTCTTATCGGCACCATTATATTGTTTATGGTACAGGTGGGCATAAATTAGTTCAGTTAACAGAAACTCGCTCTTTAGGGGTCCTCAAGCAGGGTTGTCACCAATGGTTGATTTAAATCAGCGAATTTTCAAGTTGTGTTGTACCCTAGAAACAGCTGAAGTTAACAATTCTCTTTGGGATCTCCACTAGTAAAATAATCTTAACATTTAGAATCCTTAGTAGGTAATAGGTATTCTGAAATAGTGTCGTGTAGTTTAAATTACCCTTTTTTACCGTTAACCAGCAAGCAATACATAGCTGACATTAAAAATGACGAACCAAAATTATAGAGAATTTACTCGTAAGTCTCAGGAAATAAGATATGTGGGGAACCCTATCATCCGACTCATCCAAACAGGCTGAATCGGTTAATTTGTTTCATTTTTTCCTTTTATCGAGCACGGAATGAGTCCGAGAGTCCTTGACTCAACGAGGTGTAACTAAATGGTCAAATTGGTAACGAATCGATGTCCGGCCTATGGTCGATGCGGTGGTTACACCTGCCTTATCGCCTGAATCTTTAATTATGTAATTGTTATTTTTTATTGCGCTCTTTAGTGGTTATAATATCTATCAGAGAACAAAAGGCGGTTCGCTCTTGTAAATAGCATTGTTAGCGGTTGTCGAAACGCGGTCGGAGTCGTTCTACTGACATTGAGGTCAAAGCTCCGATGAAATATTTTACGACGAAAGAGATCGTCTCTTTGATTTAGCGGCGTGTGCCGATAGCTCACCGTAGTTTTGGCAGGTCCCAGGTTCGATTTGCAGTTTTGGGTCACTTTCTGGAATTTTTGTTAAGAAAAACTTTGCTAGAATTTTCTTTAGGTTAAATAATAGCATTTTATTTGGGCATTTTTTAGATTGGTAAGAACCATTGTACTCGTTACCGTAAACTACACCTCATTTTGCTACTGTTACCGTAACAATCACTTTTTTTTGATTTTCCACTTCTGTTGGCACTCCCGGAGTGCCAGTTCTCTTTTTGTTTACTCTATAGTTAAAAGAGTAATGCAAAGGAATTATTGCTTAAGTTTGTTTAATTGTAATAAGATATTAAGTTACTAACCTAGGTAAGTACTAAGACTAACTAACATAGGGATAAGTTCTTGGTGTTACTAATGCAAGTGGATTTTTTATGGTCTGAAAGATATAAATAAATTAATAATTTTTCTGAAAGAACTTTGGTGGTATATTTCAAAGTTCAAAATTAAGATTATGAACGATTTTTTTTCATTCGATTTCTAAACGATTTTTCCGCGGATTTTCCCTGAAGCGATAAACAGTGATAGTTAATTACGAGTAATTGTGCCTTAAAAGCGCATTATTCCAATAATCACAACTTAGCGTTACTGAGACTTGAATCCTCGATCACAGATTTGGAGGTAGACGTGTTCACCAGTGCACCACAGCTCTAACTTGCCATAACAACAAAATATAAATAAATATATACGGGACATTTAACACATCACAATCTAGCCCTAAAGTAAGCGATAGCTTGTGTTATGGGTACTAGATAACTGATAAATATACATACATACTAACATAAATAATATATTGAAAAACACCCAGACACTGGAAAACATTCATGCTCATCACACAAACATTTACCAGTAGTGTGAATCGAACCCACGACCTCCGACGCAGACGGCAGGTTCGTTGCCGCTACCAGGCCAGTCTCACTTATCACGTGGCCGTCCCGGCTACAAGTACGGGTCCGGACCTCAATATTTCAAATGGTTGCCGCTCGCGGGCCTAGTTGCACGCGCTAGTTCTGTACGGTCTACTTTACGCGCCGTCTGACTACGGCAGCCCTAGTACGTCGTAAGAGATAAAGTTAGGCGATAGAAAGAGACCACAACATTGCGTTTGTTGCGTGTCGATTTTGAGGGCGGGGCCAGGCGCTATTGCAAACTGAATTGTATTTTTTGTGTCAGCGCTAGAGTCGCTATTTCTTTAAATAATAGTGCGGAGTGGACCTTCTGGTACTATTTAGTGTTCTGTGCCGCTACGCAATTCGGTCGTCAACGTCAAAAGAAAACGATCGTGTGGTTCGACTGTCGAGACGCATGCGCAGCCGTCCCACTGACATCGGGTTCTAAGGTCGTAGCTTCGATCAAAATATTTCAACTTTCATTTCTCACTATACCACTATGCACGTCCGACTTTAACTAATAGATACGTTTAATAGAATTTTTATTTTAATTACATACCGCTCACATGGTAGGTAGTTCACCTGAATAGTGTGTAGGGAGTAGGGATGTGACTGATGGCCGAAACTAATTTGATTTATTGACGACATAGTACCTACACTCACGTATTTACGTGTGTCTTGTTTACTTTACGGATAGTAAAGATTTTTTACGCTAGATTGATTGATGCTTGTATAGAATTAAATATTCTGTAAGTATTAGTTTTTAAACTTAAACAAAAATAATTAGTAACCGGCAAGTTAATTGGATTGCCCCTGACATAAAAATAGTCCGATTTTTTACCCGGACACTTTTAAAAGCCACCGTCCGAACGCTCCCCGGACACCCCCAAACTCGGACAAATCCGGGAAAAGCCTGAACGAATGGCAGCCCTAGTTACGTATGACGTAAACACATTGGTTTAGGTAGGTATAATTTATATCTCTAGAGGCATTACTAAAAAACTCTACATGAAATAACACAGTAATCCAAAAGAAGCTTTCGTGTTCCCATACAAAGACAATGCCAATGATCGGTAATTAAAACAAAACGCTTTAGTTTCGGTATCGGCTCGCCGGAATTTCGTATACCTATAGTGTTATTATCTCGCTGCAGACTCGGTCATAAATCATTCGAATGTTTCGCTTTTGTTGTTCTGTAGTAATGCACAACTCAACAAAGAACAACAAAAGCGAAACACTCGAATGATTTATGACCGAGTCTGCAGCGAGATAATAACACTACTATAGTTGCATCACTAGACACCCATGGGCGGCCCATCGGCGTTGCGCGGAGTTATCATATAATCGCTTTTATTGATGGTCCGCCGTCTGGCCATGATTTATAATGGCTTCCGTCTAGGACATCATTCCTCTGCGATGATTTTCAATCACATCCGACGGTTCGTTAGCGCGCGTATCTGAGATCGGAGTTGCATGCTTACAAAGTTTTAGAGTGGGCATTTGTTTTGAACATTAATTTATTGTTTCTCTTAATTTTTTTTTCATCTGATAGAAGCGTATTAAAAATACAAAGAGTAACAGAGTTTCATATGCAAAAATTTTAGTATAGAACGCTTTTTTTTAATGTTAATTGTACTGAACTAGCTGAAGCCATAAGCCATTTGACAAACATTTTTACCTAGGGTTACTAAAAATAGACGCTGTATGTTTAATGTGAACCTGTTGAGCAGTTATAGCCAATGACACTGGCAAACCTTGGCCTCCCATCAAGGGGTCGGGAGTTTGAGTCCCGGGCCGCACCTCTTACTTTTCGAAAGCATTGATTATGGAGTTTTTATTCGTGGATAGTACTGGCTTAGCGTTGATAGAAGGCAGCGTTAGAAAACCTGCGTGCGCCAATCCACACTTGGCCAGCTCCATAGCTCACTAGTTATCAAATCATCTCTTATTGCCATATAATCAGAGTCTTGCCCATTAGTGGGTCACTTATTTCCTTTTTCATAAAATTGACAATATTAATGTCACCTCTATGCCATTATAAGGGCACCCGAAACGATCCATCGTATACCGTTGGCAACAAGTAGCACAAACACATGTAAATAAATTGAGATGAGCGTTCCCGCGGTATCAATCAGTAATTCACGTAACGTTATCAATCAAACGAACTATGATTGATGAAATGTTTTCCTACCTCGGTAGCCAGATAGCTTGTCCACTAGAGTTAATTAAGACGTACCGACGTCGTCCTTTACTAGGTGTACAATGTGTGTAGAACTTTGTGATCATGATCTCCTGGTAGCTGTCTGGTAGTAGGTAGTACTTTCCGTAATCTGTGGTAGTAATACTAACTTATAAAATTACAGAAGTCTTCTACCTACTTTTGTATATGTTTGGCCTTTATACACACCATGCTAGCAAATTGGAACGTCACACATAAAAAAGTAGAATTCTCGCTGCTGTAGCTTGTTTCATCACAATTATTTTTCCGCAAAAATACCCACGATTCTTTATACATTGACAATTACATCACCATAAAATACCTATTTTTTTTTAAATTATTGATGAGCTTGCTCTTGATTACAATCATGCCTGCTGGACAGAAACGATGAGGTCTAGGATGGAGTGCGCTTAACTAGAAAATGCCTATTCACTCTTCTCTTGAAGGCACCCACAGTATACATGACTGGGAACACAGAAGCTAGAAGGGACTTCCACACCTTAGCGGTACGTATCAGAAACGTGGAAGGAAAACGTTTCGTTCGAGTTCGAACACACGATTCTTTACCTAATCTCATTCACAATAACATCACCATAAAATACCTATTTTTTTTTAATTATTGATAAGCTTGCTCTTGACTACAATCACGTCTGATGGACAGAAACGATGAGGTCTAGGATGGAGTGCGTTTGACTAGAAAATGCCTATTCGCTCTTCTCTTGAAGGCACCATACTTGGCTGGGAACACAGAAGTTGGAAGGGTGTTCCACACCTTGGCGGTACGTATCAGAAACGTGGAAGGAAAACGTTTCGTTCGAGTTCGAACATACACCTAGTGTGCAAAATTCTATAATTACTAAACCGTATTTGTGTCGAAAGTAAATAAGTTATTTAGCTTATCAATAAAATTATCGTTATTTTCTACGAAGTGAAAAGTTTTGTATCTTGTAGAAAAGGACCCGAAAATTTTATTTGAAAATAACAGAGGTATTTGATGATATCTTACATTGTGAATTGGCTAAGTTAGAGTGTAAATTGCTCGATTGCAATCTACGAACGCTTATGAATGTAATTTTAATTACCGACGACTATCTAAACTTTTGAGATAAAAATGGAACGTCTGTTCATAAACACTAAAATTAAACTTTTGTTTTAAAAGTTGATTTTATTTATTATTTAGATAAATGATGCAGTGTTTAAAATATAAAAGTCATGATTATTATGGCGTTTTCGAATATGTCTATGGTTTAGTTGTCATTTGTAGTTGTCCTTCCTACAAAAACTAAATCGAGTAAATTATTCGCCTAAAATTTTCTTCTCAAAAATCCATCAAATAACCAAACAAATAATATTTCTTTTATGATATTTACTTAATCTCTCGCGAGGTTATTTATACAGTTACAGTGTTTATTACTTCATCAAAGTTACAACGTTATCAAACGTACAAAAAGGTCATAAATACTTTATTATTTCAGTAGTTATACGCTAAAACGCCCGTTATATTGCTGTATTTTGTTCACATCTTACGTGATAATGGCTTCTTTTGTCAGCTAAGAAGTTGCGAAACGTGCAAAGTGAGTTTTAATTTATGCTTTTGAGAGCCACGATGCGGTGTAGGCTGTAGGCATAGTCGTATCATCATAGCTCTCACTTTTTCCCGGTATTTTGGCCAAATTTTTCTGAGAAGGATAGCTATACATTTATCAGGACAGATTAATTTGTTTTACTAAAATCCGCTACTGGAAATATTCTGTATGGTACAATATGCAAAAACACTGCCCGCATGAAACACCACACACAATTTTCTAACACTTTTTTCGACGCACGTTTCGTCCCGACACCGAGACATCCTCAGGAGATGTTGACTTCACAATGCGAAATGGTAGAGAATGTCTATAATCAAGCTAAATGTTTTCCCTGTTTTCAGGGCAGATCCTGAAGCCATGGATTTGTAGTGCCAAAATATTCCATTAAGACATTTCCTCGTAGTCTCTGCTGACAGAAAGGCTGGATTATTATTTTCTGCGGCGAATAAGCCTAGCTGTTCAGCGCGAAAACGCAGCCAGTATTCTTGTCACCTTTCAGTTTCCACGCAGATAAAACTTGTACAGGAATTAGAATATAGTCATTATTCATGGCACCTTTCTACGCGGATAAAACTTGTACAGGAATTAGAATATGATATAGAATATAAAACTTTTGATGTAATATTAATTTAATCACATGATATTGGCAACGTAAAAAGCAATGCCAAAAAATAAAAACTAGCTTTTAAAATTTAAAACAAGGAATGAGTCGATTAAGTTTCGCCCACATTTCGCTTGAATAATGTCTCGTGCGCAATATAGATTGTTGGAGTTACTTAGATAAAAATAACGTTCATCTGTATTCAACTAGCTGACCTGGCAAACTTTGTTTTGCTCATCAAATATAAACAAAATGAAATAAAAATGCACGGACTCTATTATAAATTCCCATCTACCTCTATTGAATATTTTTAACACAAAGCGATTTAAAAAAAAGTTGAAAATAGCCTGATAATTGGCACAAAAGATGGCATATCGCAAAAAGGACTAAAATCGAAGCGCTTTATCTTTTTTGAGATTGCTACTTTTTATTTGCATCGCAGCTTTGCTGTGAGCGGCTTATTTTTTATCTGTTTCATAGTTGCGTTCGAAAAATTTATCAAAGAGATATGGAGTCGTATTGGTATGAAATTTTTTAATTGGAAAATATATTTTTGGAAATATTATTATTTTGAGTGGTCGTCAAAAGTTTTTATCGTTACTGTTAAGAATTTAATAAACCAACAGATTTTGAAATATATTGACTTGCGCATAGCAGAGACTCTCCGTTTAAAGGGTAATAAAAGCGTGTTACATAGAAGTATACAAAAAAGCCTAATTTTACATTTATGTAGCCTACGATAACCTAACCTAACGCCTTTTTGAAAACGTTAGGACCAATTTCGTGATTTTAAATCACAAGTTTACTTGATAAAATTCTACTAATGGATATAAATATTGTTATTACTGTTATGACGAGGTGTAACAATATTGAATTATATGGAGTATCAAGGGCCCAGTTACTGGTGGTCACGGCTCCAGAGTGAGGCCCGGTTTCCACCAAAGCGGAGCGGAGCTGTGTTTGAGTAAACAATCAGATTTCGTCATTTCGACATCTCCTCTCCCCTCAGTTTTGGAGATATCAAAATGACAAAATCTGATTGGTTACTCAAACACAGCTCCGCTCCGCTTTGTTGGATACCGGGCCTCAGGATACTCCTAAAAGTATAATGTATTTTTCGGGCTAGATAGCCTTACATGCGGCCTTTGATTCAACGCAGCCGAGCAAAAGCTTTTGAGAGGTTTAATGATTTATGTTTTATGTTTTATTTTTTTTGTTTTTATTTATGTTTTATGTTTTTAGTTTAATGAATTTGGTACATAAGCTGGTAGAACCAACGGACGTTTTGGACCCAAAGTGCTGGAATAGCAACACCGTAAGGTAAAGCGCTGTGCTGGCAGACCGCCCACCAGATGGACTGATGAAATTAAAAGGGTCCTTTGTCCCAGCAGTGGACGTCCGTTAACTGAATCGACGAATAAATGTTGTCAACTTTCAAACTATAATAACCACTCTACAAAATTTTGTCCGTAAGATTTTTATAGTAGACCTTTTTTAAATTATGAACAACGCCAACTGTGATAATGCCTAGCTACCTGCGCGTGGGTGCCTCCAAACACTGGCAGTGAAATATTGCGGGACAACCCTTGTCACATGGCTATTTTATGAGCAAAACAGATATACACTGCAGACCCGTGGAGTGAGGAAGATGCAAAATGTCTTCAGGCTGAGAAAGAAACATTAATTGCTTTGATTGCATTTCAAGGATATTATGTAATTTAGTTCACGCGATCTCTCAAGGTTCATATTTTTCATTTTTTACGCTGTCGTACAAGAAATATGGAATTCCATATAGGGTGTTATGTTTACCGAACTGGGGTTTCGGTTATTGTTATGGCATGAATATCGGTAGCCGTGACTGTCAACACAATAAATACATAAAAGAAATATAAAAAGGAGATAAAAAAGGTGAGAAGGAAGTCTTTCCACTTCCTAAGCGCATTTCCTTAATCTGGTAGGAAGGAGCATTTGATTTTTACGCTAGATTTATAGGCTCTATACTTTTTATTATAGGAATCAACGCAATATATAATTCTAGTAGGGTTTTATATTTTTCTATATTATTGTGCTTAGAGCTGGAATTTTAGAATAGTTAAAAATAGTCGAACTCATTGAGAATTGGAAAATGAAACTAATCGGTTATTAATACCATTTCGAGATAAATCCAAAAATTGCTCTTTGTTACTCAACTAAAAATTGTACTAGTGCATTATTCATCAATAGAAAAAAATGATCTGATTATGAATCAATAAAAATGAATAAAAATTAAAATGAATTCTACCACGATCTTTCAAACTTTTACAAATTTGAGGCATCTGACGACGCTTTTTCGATGGATGGCTCAGGTTAGTTTTCTTCACTTAATATCATATTCTTCTCCAAATGACTTTAAGAACTAAAATATGCCGCTTTGGTTTCTCCAATCACATTGTAGTGTAATAACTGTTCCGGATTTTGGTTTTTCTTAGCCTCGATCTTCTACTCTTTTAGAAAAGCCTGTCAGGTCTAGATAAAATATTGAGATAATCTCATACAAATCATCTGCCTCGTTCATCACTTTAACGAATTTATGCTCCGCGAATTCGTAACGTCTCTCTAGCCCCGGGCAATCCAGACTTGATTACGATAACTCTAAATAGAATAAGCGAGGAATTGAGTGATAATGTTATACGAATATTGCACGGTTCAAAGCGACCTTTTCTCGGAAAGTAAATAAAAGGTCTTATTTTATACGTCTCGTTTGTTAGGCTTGATAACATGATGAAGTTAGCAATGGTAATATTATGTATTCAGTGACGCGACCGTATATTTTCTGAACTAAAATACATATTATTATTTATTTATTTATGTACCAGGAACTTAACTTAAAATTATACAAAGAAAAGACGTGCACAAAGGACAGCATAGCTCTACTGGAGAGATTTAAATAATTATCAATTTAAATCAAAACAAATGATAAAATAATTACTTAACGTTAATTTGCGAAATTCCTAAGACCTAAGACCTAAGATTTAGGTACTAAAACTTTTTGACGGATTATATTTAGCAAACATTTTTTTGTTTTCTTGCAAAATGAATTTGAATAAACAAAAGTATTATGCAGTATTAGAATTTAGAACATCTATATATATAAAAGAATGAGGCATTTTGGTTGTTCCACGGATTCCGCCAAAACTATAGGTCCTAGAGATCTGAAATTTGGTACCTAGGTAGATATTAGGTCATGAATTCGTACTAAGACGGGGATTCCAGAAATTCCATGTTTAAGGGGTAAAAATCATACATTTAAGGGTATTTCCCATACAAAAGTAAAATTTTTTCGTTGTTCCAGGAATTCCTGAAAAAGTAAAAGTCGTAGAGACCTGGAACTTGGTACCTAGGTAGATATTAGGTCATGAATTCGTACTAAGACGGGGATTCCAGAAATTCCATGTTTAAGGGGTAGAAATAGTACATTAAAGGGATTTCTCCATACAAAATTGTAATTTTTTTCGTTGTTCCAGACATTCCAGAAAAACTAAAAGTCGTAGAGATCTCAAATTTGGTACCTAGGAAGATATTAGGTCATGAATTCGTACTAAGACGGGGATTCCAGAAATTCCATGTTTAAGGGGTAGAAATAGTACATTAAAGGGATTTCTCCATACAAAATTGATTTTTTTTCGTTGTTCCAGGAATTCCCGCAAAACTAAAAGTCGTAGAGATCTGAAATTTGATACCTAGATAGATATTAGGTCATGAATTCGTACTAAGACGGGGATTCCAGAAATTCCATGTTTAAGGGGTAGAAATAGTACATTAAGGGGATTTCTCCATACAAAATTGTAATTTTTTTCGTTGTTCCAGGAATTCCCGAAAAACTAAAAGTAGTAGAGATCTGAAATTTGGTACCTAGGTAGATATTAGGTCATGAATTCGTACTAAGACGGGGATTCCAGAAATTCCATGTTTAAGGGGTAGAAATAGTACATTAAAGGGATTTCTCCATACAAAATTGTATTTTTTTCCATTGTTCCAGGAATTCCCGAAAAACTTAAAGTCGTAGAGATCTGAAATTTGATACCTAGGTAGATATTAGGTCATGAATTCGTACTAAGACGGGGATTCCAGGAATTCCATGTTTAAGGGATAAAAATCTTACATTTAATGAATTTTCCCATACAAAAGTGTATTTTTTGCGTTTTACCAGGGATTCCAGCGAAATAAATATTATCGTAGAGATCTGAAATTTGGTACCTAGGTTGATATTAGGTGATGAATTCGTAATCAGCTGGGGATAAGTAGGAATTTCTGGACAAAGTTTAAAAAGTGGCCGCCATTTTGAACTTTTTTGTTAATGGGCCGATTGCTTTGAAAATCGATATGTGAGTATCGCGACAAGTATGGAGAAGGAATTTGTAGTCAAAATTTTAAAAAGTGGCCGCCATTTTGAATTTTTTTGTCAGTGTGACGATTGCTTTGAAAATCGATATGTGAGTATCGCGACAAGTATGGATAAGGAATTTGTGGCAAAAATTTAAAAAAGTGGCCGCCATTTTGAATTTTTTTGTTATTGGGCCGATTGCTTTGAAAATCGATATGTGAGTATCGCAACAAGTATAGAGAAGGAATTTGTAGTCAAAATTTTAAAAAGTGGCCGCCATTTTGAATTTTTTTTGTTATTGGGCCGTTTGCTTTGAAAATCGATATGTGATTATCGCAACAAGTATAGAGAAGAAATTTGTAGTCAAAATTTTAAAAAGTGGCCGCCATTTTGAATTTTATTGTTACTGTGACGATTGCTTTGAAAATCGATATGTGAGTATCGCGACAAGTATGGAGAAGGAATTTGTGGTAAAAATTTAAAAAAGTGGCCGCCATTTTGAATTTTTTTGTTATTGGGCCGATTGCTTTGAAAATCGATATGTGAGTATCGCAACAAGTATAGAGAAGGAATTTGTAGTCAAAATTTTAAAAAGTGGCCGCCATTTTGAATTTTTTTGTTATTGGGCCGTTTGCTTTGAAAATCGATATGTGAGTATTGCAACAAGTATAGAGAAGGAATTTGTAGTCAAAATTTTAAAAAGTGGCCGCCATTTTGAATTTTTTTGTTATTGGGCCGATTGCTTTGAAAATCGATATGTGAGTATCGCAACAAGTAAAGAGAAGGAATTTGTAGTAAAAATTTAAAAAAGTGGCCGCCATTTTGATTTTTTTTGTTATTTGGCCGTTTGCTTTGAAAATCGATATGTGAGTATCGCAACAAGTATAGAGAAGGAATTTGTAGTCAAAATTTTAAAAAGTGGCCGCCATTTTGAATTTTTTTGTTACTGTGACGATTGCTTTGAAAATCGATATGTGAGTATCGCGACAAGTATGGAGAAGGAATTTGTGGTAAAAATTTAAAAAAGTGGCCGCCATTTTGAATTTTTTTGTTATTGGCCCGATTGCTTTGAAAATCGATATGTGAGTATCGCAACAAGTATAGAGAAGGAATTTGTAGTGAAAATTTTAAAAAGTGGCCGCCATTTTGATTTTTTTTGTTATTGGGCCGATTGCTTTGAAAATCGATATGTGAGTATCGCAACAAGTATAGAGAAGGAATTTGGAGTCAAAATTTTAAGAAGTGGCCGCCATTTTGATTTTTTTGTTACTGTGCCGATTGCTTTGAAAGTCGATATGTGAGTATCGCAACAAGTATAGAGAAGGAATTTGTAGTCAAAATTTTAAAAAGTGTCCGCCATTTTGAATTTTTTTGTTACTGTGACGATTGCTTTGAAAATCGATATGTGAGTATCGCGACAAGTATGGAGAAGGAATTTGTGGTAAAAATTTAAAAAAGTGGCCGCCATTTTGAATTTTTTTGTTATTGGGCCGATTGCTTTGAAAATCGATATGTGAGTATCGCGACAAGTATAGAGAAGGAATTTGTAGTCAAAACTCAAAATTTTAAAAAGTGGCCGCCATTTTGAATTTTTTTGTTACTGTGACGATTGCTTTGACAATCGATATGTGAGTATCGCAACAAGTATAGAGAAGGAATTTGTAGTCAAAATTTTAAAAAGTGGCCGCCATTTTGAATTTTTTTGTTACTGTGCCGATTGCTTTGAAAATCGATATGTGAGTATCGCAACAAGTATAGAGAAGGAATTTGTAGTCAAAGTTTTAAAAAGTGGCCGGCATTTTGAATTTTTTTGTTACTGTGCCGATTGCTTTGAAAATCGATATGTGAGTATCGCAACAAGTATAGAGAAGGAATTTGTAGTCAAAATTTTAAAAAGTGGCCGGCATTTTGAATTTTTTTGTTACTGTGCCGATTGCTTTGAAAATCGATATGTGAGTATCGCAACAAGTATAGAGAAGGAATTTGTAGTCAAAATTTTAAAAAGTGGCCGGCATTTTGAATTTTTTTGTTACTGTGACGATTGCTTTGAAAATCGATATGTGAGTATCGCGACAAGTATGAAGAAGGAATTGGTGGTAAAAATTTAAAAAAGTGGCCGCCATTTTGAATTTTTTTGTTATTGGGCCGATTGCTTTGAAAATCGACATGTGAGGATCGCGACAAGTATGGAGAAGGAATTTGTGGTAAAAATTATAAAAGTGGCCGCAATTTTGTTTTTTTTTTGTTATTGGGCCGATTGCTTTGAAAATCGATATGTGAGTATCGCGACAAGTATGGAGAAGGAATTCGAAAGGAAGGATGGAAAAATACAGGAATTTTGGAAATTAAATGCCTGAAGGAGTACAGCAGAAGTTCAACGTGAGCGAAGCCGCGGGCGTTTGCTAGTAATATTATATCCACGGGCAGCTCTACTTTAAGCTGCTAGCCTAAATGCTATTATTATAAGAGATTCGTGATCGATTGTTTCAAGTGATTAAAAATTGATACTAACGAATTGGTCCATAGTTTGTGCCATCCCACGCTGTTTCCAACATTATACATATTCAATAGACATGCTACACAAAAGCTAAACGAGAACATCGAAAGTTCAAACGTTGGACAGAAGCGATTATTACTAACTGAACAAATTTTTTCTACAAATTAGTATAAATGTTTAGTAATCTTAGTTAAAATGAATGTTTACGCAATGAGTGATTTGCTTACCTGCAAATTCCTTAGTCAGTTGTATCTTTCAAAGGAGTCAAGTATAGTCAAAAATAGTCACTTCTCATTTGTAAAACGGATTTTTTGTAAAGCATGTATTTGATTTTCTAAACTTTACCTCTTTAGTTGGTGCAGACGACCCGCGACTTCTTTAATGCAGGTACTCGGCTATTACAAAAAAAAAAACATTTTTTTGTATTAAGTATTTTAATTAATGTGTACAACACTTTACTCATTAGTACGCGTAAATGATTGATCACCACAGTTTTTGAACGAAGTATTTTGTTAACATTCCAGCGTTAAAACTTCAACAGCCGATGGTTTAATATGTGTTTTGTTAAACAACAAACTGTAACACGTGTTCTGAAACACATAAATTGGAGCTGTTATTACGTCATCGCAGTATTTTAGACCTTTCGTCATAATGAATGATGTCTTTCCGTAGACAGAAACATGTGTTAATATAATCACACCATACAATTTATTGTATGTGATTATATGCTATCTAATTTTAATATTAAAATAATATATAACTCAGTTAAATGTGGCTATGTATTATAAATTTTAACGCATAATAGAAAGAACACCAATTGGACAGTAATTTATACGAGTATTATACATTTTACGCTTTTCAAAGGTGTTTTTCCAATATGGTATTGGTCAGAAAATAAATCGTTATTTTTATGGTTTGGACTTACAATGCAGCGTCTTCCCAGTAAATCTTATTTGTATATTATTATGCTGAATTAATACGGATATGAGATAAAAATAGAGTTGTTCTTCAAAATTATTATCATTGCAATCATTTCACTTCGTATAAACATCGATATTATGCAGATGAGAAGACGAGTTGCACAATTTTAGTTTAAAATTGCTCTTGGTTTGATGATTTTTAAAAGTTTTACGTGCTGCTGTTATTACGTTTGTGAGGGGTAAGAAGTCATTATTTTTTTTACTACATACATACCTACACACTTTCTATACAAGTTTCTGAATGACTGCGATCTCATCTGATGGTACGTGATGACGCAGCTTACGATATTGTCGTACTAACTTGGAAGTGTAAGTAAATTTACCCCCAACGGTTTCTACACAGCACTGCACCGAACTGAGATCGCGTGGTGGTGCGTCTTTGCTGGTAGGGTGGTAACTAGCCACGGCCGAAGCCTCCCACCAGACCAGACCTGAGCCAATTTAGAAATTACGAAATTCCAAAGTGGCCCTTGGCGCGAATCGAACCCGTGACCTCCCACTCGAATTCGAGTGCGTGCCACTGCGCCAGGGAGGTCGTCACTATTCCCATACCACGTTTTGCTATAAATACTTCAACGACTGGGGATTTAAGAAGAATCCAAGACTTTATAAGGTTAACTAGACTCCCATATTATAGTTATTATTTTAATCACACTAATATTATAAAGGCTTCAGTTTATATACACATATTATTACATGTATGAATTTGATTTTTTTTTATAATCTTTAAGCTTCCATCTAGTCCTGACGGTATTTCAGCTACAAAAACTAAAAGCAGTAACAAAGTATCCCATTAATCATCCTATTTAACTTTTAAATTAATTCTTTTCCATCAAGAATAACCGTCAGCCGGGGTAAAAGAAAAACACCGATGCCGCAAAGACGTCTATCTTTTCATAGTCAACTTAACTAAAAGGATTAAAATGATATCTTCCGTCGTCTAACAACCAGTGTGGTCTGCGAAGCGTGAACAGTTCTTTTGTAACCTTAAGCTCTTAATACTTTTATACCATAGTTGCTTTTTAATTTCGCCATTCGAATTATAAAAGGGTTGATTTTTAATCTCGTTCGTCTTCAAAGGATTTACTTTTGTTGCCACCCCAGATTTACTCACCTGGTGTAAAAGTTCCATTTCTGCGTTAATGTAAGTGAAAGGATTAGTGATTAGTGATTTTAACGTTTTCACATGATTTCTATAATATTATGTTGCTTAAGCTGGTTTCATTCAAAGTTTTATTAATTTTACAAAGTATACTTACACCATCGTGTACAATACAATAATAAAAAGGCGTCCATTATGAAATTAAATACATTTGTTATCTCGCCAACTGATTTTAATATAACCTTTTTTACCATTTTGTGTAAGTACTTAATATCTATATTTTGAGAATCGAATTAAAGCACTTTACATTTTATGTCAAAAACAAGTTATTCTCTAACATATATACAATCGGGAGGACCACGGGCAATAAACGGTTCTCGTACCAATTTTGTCACCAAACTCCTCCGAAACGGCTCGACCGATTGTTATGAAGTTTTCTATGTTCGGTACGTAATGAGAGTTGGTTGAAAGCTCTTTTTTATACTTAATGGCAAAACAACGTTTGCCGGGTCAGCTAGTAATTTTATAAATATCTACGCCAAAGTTTTATGTTGTCATTGTCATAATATGGAAAAGACTAATTTTTTTCCAAAAAATTCGTTTAAAGATGGCAATACCATGCCATCATTTTCTTTTTGAACTTTGAAGGAAATAGAATATTTCAGAAAAAGTCTCTAAATAAAAATATGAACATTGATGATAATAATTTATAGAGATAACAGACTGGAACATTAAGAAATATAAAATTAGTAACTCTTGAATTACTTAACTTTTGTATGGCTTTAGCTTTCGTGGGAGCAAAATGAAAAATACCTAGGTACCTATGAGAAATATGCCCTTAAAAGGTTTCACTGCTCTGCAAGGTTAAATTATCACATCCGCAATTTTACAAGGCTTTTAGTAAGTTATTTTTCCTATACTAATCATATTACTAGGATTAGTGGACATCAACCTTTTAAATAAACCACATCTAGACACTGGCAGAATGAGGTTTTAGTCTTAGCCTATTACGCTGGTATGATAAAGACAGGTAGGCTTTATACGTACATCCACACCCTCGAGAACACTATAGTGATATACACACACTATGAACACTAGGTATCTACGTTCCCATAAGATGGTTTCCCTCAGTTGTTGGATTTGGGGAAACTTCTCTGAATTTAAATAAGTCATAATGTTAGAATTTTCATACAATATTGCCGTGGCTCATTCATCAACACTTGTTTGTTCAGAGTAAATAAATATATCGATATTAGGTATAATTTGAAATAAAGAAAATTCAGCAAAGTTTCCCAAGCAGTTGCTGGTACACGTCAATTTAAAGTCCGCGATAGAGCTACGCGCAACCGATCTCCTAAAGCTCCGTAAAAATAATTTATTGTAATAAGTCGTCGTGAACATTCGCCACCGCTCGGCTCATCTTAACCCGCACCCCGCAGCCCGCTCCCTGCCGTTGAGCGTATATTCCACGCGACTGCAATGCCTCTACTCACATTTAGTTGACTCCAGACAGCGTCGGGGCTCGGTTGCGCCGCTCGACGCTTCGCTCGGACGAACGTTACTGTAAAATACGATTACGAATACGCGATTCGAGAACAAGATATCCGATTTTAAACAAAAAGATTGTGAATACAAATTATATCCTAAGTTATAAGCGAAATAACAATCTTTTAAAATTTCTGTGGACGTTTTAGAAAGTGTGGATAGTTGTGACAAATTTTTTTGTTTACATAGTTATATAAGGACATAAATGCAATTGTGAATAAAAACCATCTACATCATGTGTGTCTTGATAAAAAGGACTATATTGTGTTGAGCTAATACCTAAATTGGTTCATAAATTGATGGATTCTTTACATCCGGCGAGGGGCCGCAACACACGAATGCCGACGGAAAAAACATGACACTGAGCCTCCTGTGCTTTGTTTTCCTTCTTCCTTGATGTATAATTTGTTAAAAATGGCTATTCGGCACAATTCCTCAAGAAATACAATCTTCAACCAGATTCTGTTTTGGATAGTCATTGGACTTAATGTTGCAGACCAGAGCTCGTTACCATTAAAATACGAAGCTCCCGATGACTGCCAGTGGTGGCTGAGAGGACCGAACGACGCTCACGAGGTTTCACTCACGTGTAAACTTCGCACCATTAATAGTGAATTTGACACAACTAATTTCAGTGTCATTCCATCAGAACACACAACATCACTGCGGATAGAGTGTAATGAAGAAATGATGTACAAAAGTTCATTAGATGACCGCAGTTTTGCACATTTGGTCAAACTACGTGAACTTGTTTTGGATAACTGTAAAATTGGAAGATGGCCGCCTGGAGTACTATCCGGGCTGAGAGACCTCCGAAATTTAACGATCAGAACGAAAAACACCGAGTGGGCCGCTATGAGTTTAGAGATCGCATCGGAAAGCTTTACGGCTGTTCGACAGTTGGAAAAGTTGGACTTGAGTTTTAACAATATTTGGTCGTTTCCAGAAAACTTATTTTGCCCTCTGACTAATTTAGTGTACTTAAATGTGTCATCGAACAGACTTCAAGATATTAGTGATCTTGGCTTCAGAGAAAGAGCTATGCATCAAGCCCTTATCAGTGAGCACGATGGCCCGTCTCCGTCAGCATCGTCTTTACCACATTCATCGTGTTCCCTGGATATCGAAGTGCTAGACGCCTCCAGTAATCATTTTGTATTGATGCCGGAAAATGGTTTTATGGCTCTTCGACGACTCAAAGAACTCCATATCCATGACAACGAAATATCTATGGTTGCAGATAAAGCGCTATCAGGATTGAAACAATTACAAATTATCGACCTCTCAAACAATAAAATTGTGGCACTTCCACAAGATCTATTTAAAGATAGCCGACCAGTTATTAAAGAAATATACTTACAAAATAATTCTATAAGTGTGCTTTCACCAAGCCTCTTCGCGAATTTAGACCAACTGCTAGCTTTGGATTTATCTAATAACCACCTAACGAGTACATGGATTAATGAGAATACGTTCACTGGTCTTATAAGAATGGTGCTTCTGAATTTGTCAAATAACCGATTGACAAAACTTGACCCGAGAATATTTAAAGATCTCTATACCCTTCAAATATTGAATGTGCAACATAATCAGTTAGAAGCCATTGCAGCAGATACTTTCGCGCCAATGAACAATTTGCATACGCTAATTTTATCCTACAATAAAATATCACACATCGATGCTTATGCTTTAAATGGTTTATACGTGTTATCTTTACTATCTGTAGATAACAATCATCTTGAAGAACTTCATTCCGAAGCTTTTCGAAATACTTCCTCTTTGCAAGATTTGAATTTGAATGGAAATCGTTTAAAGAAAGTGCCCATTGCGCTACGAAATATGCGCTTACTAAGAACACTTGATCTCGGCGAAAACCAGATTACTTCGCTGGAAGAACCGGGCTTTGTCGGCTTACATAATGTATACGGTTTACGACTTATTGGAAATAAGATTGAAAATATCAGCAAAGATGTATTTTCCGACCTGCCATCGCTACAAATTTTGAACTTGGCAAGAAATAAATTGAAACACATAGACATGAATGCTTTTGAAACGTTATCAAATTTACAAGCCGTAAGATTAGATGCTAATCAGCTTACAGATATTCAGGGTCTCTTTGTGAATATACCCTCTCTGTTGTGGTTGAACGTGTCAGATAACCAAATAGCATGGTTTGATTACGCCGTAATCCCCGCGGGACTTCAATGGCTCGATGTTCACGGCAACAACATCAAAGAACTAAGCAACAACTATCGCTTGGATAAAGAACTTCGCCTACAAACATTAGATGCAAGTTTCAACAAAATGACAAAAATAACCACTTTCTCCATTCCCAGCAGTATCGAGCTTCTGTTCCTGAATGATAATCAAATAACGCAAGTTGAGGCTCAAACTTTTGTTGGAAAAACCAATTTAACGAGAGTCGATTTGTATGCAAATCAGATAACTAGCATGGATCTCAATGCGCTTCGGTTGACTCCGGTTGATCCCGGACGGCCGTTACCCGAATTTTATATCGGTGGAAACCCATTTCAGTGCGACTGTACAATGGAGTGGCTACAGCGCATAAATAAACTCGATCATCTCAGACAACACCCCAGAGTGATGGACTTGGAAAGTATATATTGCAAGTTACTCTATAATCGCGAAAGGAATTACATTCCGCTCATCGAAGCGGAATCATCGCAGTTTTTGTGTACATATAAAACCCACTGTTTCACGTTGTGCCACTGTTGTGATTTTGACGCTTGTGATTGTGAAATGACGTGCCCATCGAACTGTACGTGCTATCACGACCAACCGTGGTCAGCGAATATTGTGGACTGTTCCACTGCTGGTTATTCTGAAATACCCAACACTATCCCTATGGACGCTACTGAACTATATTTAGACGGTAACAATTTTGGTGGTTTAACGAGTCACGCTTTTATTGGACGTAAAAATTTGAAAATATTGTACGCAAATAACTCAAATATCGATGCATTGTATAATAATACTTTTAGTGGACTAAAACGCTTAACTGTGTTGCACTTAGAAAAGAACAATATCAAAGAGCTGTTAGGCTTCGAATTATCTCCTCTCGAAAATTTGCGTGAATTACATCTGCAAGACAATAAAATACATTATATCGACAATCGAACGTTCATGGAGTTGAGGCATTTAGAAGTTCTACGCTTGGAAGGGAATAACATTTATAGTTTTGCTGTGTGGCAATTCACGATGAATCCTTATTTGGTAGAGATAAGCCTCTCTCGCAACCCGTGGTCTTGCGACTGTCAGTACATGCACAAATTCCGAAATTGGTTTAGGAATAATCTCGGCAAGGTGGAGGATTCCGATAAAATCACTTGTATATTCGATAACGTAACAAACGCAGTGGGACCTCTCATGGCCGATTTCAACTCAACTATATGTACAAGTCACGTCGGTGGAAGTTCCTCGATTATAGAAAACCAAGTTATAAATGATTATCTTCCATTACTTCTAGTTTCACTTTTTATATTCGTTGTCAGCTCAGTACTTATTTGCGGCATGTTTTACTGGAGACGAGAACTACGAGTTTGGGTTTATTATCATTGCGGATTCAGAATGTGCTATAAAAGCACCGCGTTCGACGACGAGGCCGACAAAGATAGGCTATTTGACGCCTACATCAGTTACAGCGTGAAAGACGAGGCATTCGTCGCTCAGATGTTAGCGCCCGGCCTGGAATCAACCGACCCGAGTTTCCGGCTCTGCCTACATTACCGAGATTTTAACGCCTCTGCCTACGTCGCGGACACGATTATAGAGGCCGTCGAATCTTCCAAGAGGACCATAATAGTCCTATCTAAGAATTTTATCAACAACGAATGGTGCCGATTCGAATTCAAGACGGCACTCCACGAAGTATTAAAAGAGAGGCGACGGAGACTGATATTAATATTGCTGGGCGACTTGCCGAATAGGGACATCGATCCGGAGCTGAGGTTGTGTTTGAAAGCGAACACGTGCATCGAGTGGGGTGACCGACAGTTCTGGCAAAAACTGAGGTTCGCGATGCCGGACTTGCGGAAGTGTCAGTACCACCGTTCGACAGTGAATATTTACGCGTCAGTGTCGCCGGTGGGGGCCGTGCGCGCGCCGGCGCCGCCCCCGCCGCCGCCGCCCGGCAAGCTGCCGCCGCTGCTGGCGGACGGGCTGGCCGACCGGCTGGCCGTGGCCGGCGTGCACGCGCGCGACCAGCACGCGCACCGCCTGCCGCCGCACGCGCAGCTCTGGGCGTAGCGTATGCTTCAACGCAGGTAACTCTCTCTGCGACGCTTAAGCGTATTAGTCCAACACAGTGATAATAATTATTATAAGTTGTTCCATTATATGACTGTATTTATTTTGTAATATAGAACGCCATAAATTTGCATTTATATCATCTATGTACATAGGGAAATTAGTTAAGTCATTAATTTATGGATGCAATTCCTAATTTCTGCGATAGTAATTTATAAAAAAAAATAGATAGGATCTTCATAGGTTGTTGTAAACTATTCTATACTACTTCTTGAGAACTAATACCTACTACTAATGAAATCTTATTATATTAGCTGATCTTTGATCTTTAATTATTATAATAATGCCAAAGTTATGAACTTATAAACGTGTACAAATTTTATTGCATTTAATATTATCTGTTAAATATAAAGATACTTATAATAAGAGACTGTATATAATTTAATTTGTTTTGTATATATTTGTAAATATTTGCAAAAGAAAATAAGTTTGTTTAATCAAACGAAAACTGAAATATAAACATTTCGAATTTTTATTTGTTTTTGTTTTATTTCTTTATTTGTTACCATTTGTTTTCATTATGACAGCTATTGTGCCAAAATATAAATAAAATTGAAAGAAAGAAGTAAATTAAAACGCAATAAGAAAAAACGCAGAAATTTTGAAATATATAAAGCTAACTTTGCAAAAAATTAGCCATATTCCCTTAGCCATATTCCCTTAATTCATATAAAAATAGAGAAAAAATATTAAAAGCTTTACGTCTATTGATTTTGACGATATTTTAACAGATAACACAGATAACAGTTAACGTGTGAAACTTTGCCAGAGATAGGTACCTTGATAATAATAATTACAAAAAAAAGTAGTTTACTTCACAGGTATTCAATGAATAAATAATAGTTTCTGAATATAAGGTGGTTATACGTTTGTACTCGCGGTTCCAAGAGTGGACTTTTTTAATGTTAGCATACTTAGTAAATGAAAAGATAATCTTACTTCAGCTCTACTGATCCTAATCCATTCTCTTACTGAAGAGCTTTTGAGATACATACACATCGTAAAGTTTCTATTCTACTATAGGTACGGTATAATGTTCAGTTTAGGATGTCGCAACTTTGTACAAACTAAAGACTGCGTAAAGAAACTTTGCTCGATACAGCTGAGTGGCAATTACGGTGACAAATGTAGTTACTTTAGAGTTAAGACTTTAGAGGGACTTTTGTGAGATCTTTTTAGAAATTGCTAACACACGGTTACTTTGAGACGCTTGCATCTTGATCGAGATTCAAGAAAATGATCTTTTAAATGTTTATTTATTTGTAAAAAAATTAAATAATGTTATAAAATAATAATAAAATAAATACCTATACTAGATCATTTTGTTGCCCATTTAGGGCTCAAAATTGAAAAAGAAAACATTTACTTAAGTCGGTAATCCTTTGCGATTTCCAAGAAAGAACTTAGTTCCAAAGGATATAGTATTAACTATAATCAGCACAAGTTGTCTCTGTACTATCTCAGAATTATGTCTATCTGCTGCAAAACTATAAGGCAGGAATTTTCATATAGGCCATAAGCTAGGACCTCAGAGCCATAAAGCTTAAGATGTATAATTAATCCACTGTTTGCGAAAACCTATGTGAAATTTGAATTTTCGAGCCCGGACGGTATCCATCTACCTTAAACAAATATATCACTTTTCTATTCTTCTTATTCTAAAATTCAGTAAAATATTTTATATGAATAAAACTTGTGTTTAGTATCCTTAATATACCCACCGTACTTTAAGTACCTATGGATGTTATTTACACGTGAAGTGACCCATGAGCACTTGGGGATAGATCATAGCATCATTTACCGTTAGCGCACGAATAGCATACCTAATATTCCTTTGTTGAATTACACGTATTTTGCTTCACCGTCGCGAATCTTGCTCGGGACAAGCATGGAGCTAACTTTGTTCGCTACAGTCTTTTTTATCGACGACAGGTTTACAATTGACCGGTACTATCCGATCTCGTATTGAGTACTCGAACAGCTGTAGTAGAAAATACAATCTTGTTATTTCCGCCTATTCATATTACACTGACAGTTATGCATGATAGTTGTCATATTAACCGTATAGGTTACAGCGACTGAATTCTTCCTAAACATTATTTTTAGGACATAAAATAGGCCAAGTCAGAGGTGAACTTGCACACGTACGGCTCCGTACCATTATCTACACTTAAAAATATTTTATTCATAAATATAATTCTCCAAACATTTAGATATTTCCATCCACGACAGCCCACTCTGTCAAAATAGCTTTTCTTTTACTTGATTAGTATGGAGTTTGACAGAGTGGGACGCGGCGTCGTGGACTGAAATATCTATACCTAAATCAATATCGAGCAAAATATGTATTGTTTGGGGCTTCTGCATCACACCACATGAAATACTATGTATGAGTAGTCCTTTTTTGTCCTGTGTTTTAGTATTTTTTGTTATAGCGACAACGGAAATACATTATCTGTGAAAATTTCAATTGTCTAACTATCACGGTTCTAGAGATATACCTACAGCCTGATGACAGACGGACGGTCGGACAGACAGACGGCGAAGTAAGTAATAGAGATCCTTTTTACCCTTGGGTACGAAACCCTAAAGAAATGAATGCTCAATTTGGCCTCTCCTGTTGGCTAAGTACTTGAGGACTTTGAACGAGCTATCGAGCATCGTCGGGTGTATCTGTTCGAGTGATTACTCGTCACCGGAGATAACTGGAACTGTCAATAGTAAGTCAAGACTTCTCTAGGAAATGGAAGTAATTTTCGCAAAATTCAGCAAGTGTGACATAATAATATGAATATCTTATAGGTATTTTATTTAATACAAAATTGATGTTATTGACATGCTTCAAAGCAATATTTAAACAACAGCCTGTGACAACAGCACGATATTGTATGCTTTATATTCAGGATCTTTTGACATTTTTCTAGTTAAATACTCTTTTCCGCATTTTGACGACCTCCCTGGCGTAGTGGCGGCGCGCTCGGATCGAGTTGGAGGTTCGCGGGTTTGATTCGCGCGACGGGCCTCTTTGGAAGTTTATAATGTCGAAATTGGCTCAGGTCTGGTCTGGTGGGAGGCTTCGGCCATAGCTAGTTACTACCCTACCCACAAAGACGCACCGCCCAGCGATTTAGCGTTCCGGTGCGATGCTTGTAGAAACCGTTGGGGTAAATTAACTTACCCTTCCAGGTTAGTACGATAACATCATTAACAGCATCATCACTTACCATCGAGTCAAGAGAGTGAGATCGCAGTGGTGAAATCGCAGTCAAGTACTAAATTGTATAGAGTAAAAAAAAACTTTGGTGCCTAATCGGGTTAAACTGTAAACTAGGTTTTTTTTTTTTTTTTTTTTTATTGTAGATAGGCTTGCGCTTGACGACAATCATGCCTGATGGAAAGCAATGATGAGGTCTAGGATGGAGCGCGCTTGCCTAGAAAATGCCTATTCACTCTTCTCTTGAAGGCACCTAGATTATACTTGGCTGGAAACACGGAGGCTGGAAGGGCGTTCCACACCTTAGCGGTTCGTATCAGAAACGTGGAGGAAAAACGTTTCGTGCGAGTTTGTTGGACGTCAACCACATAAGGATGCCACCGCTCTCGGCGTCTTGCAGTCCTATGGTAGAAAGGTGAAGGAGGTACAAGGTTATGTAGTTCCTGAGCACACTCAACTAGGTAACATACAGCCTATGTAGCATGCGCACGTAGAGATATGTCTCTCTACTTTTGCCGCTCTCTTTTCTATGTCTATCAATATGGATTATAAAGAGAAAAGGGAGCGACAAAAGTAGAGAAATATATATCTCTATGCGCACATCCTAACCCTGCTGGAAGCGATTTTAAGTATTGTTAAGCTCCCAAGCGCAGTTGGCGCGCTCGTATCGTGAGGTTGCGGGTTCAATCCTGCCACGTGCCACTTTGGAATTTTATAATTTCTGTTTAATTTCTAATTGGGCTCAGGTCTAGCCTGATGCGAGGCATCGGCCGCGGCTAGTTACCACGTTTTTGTCAAAGACACCTCCAAGCGATTCAGCGTTTTGGCGTGACTACGTTAGCAGAATTTCCTCTTCCTACTTAGTACAATGACATTAGTTTGTTGGCACCAATTAACACTGTGTAGCAACCATGGAATATAGGTCCTCTGTCCAGATACGTATGGTGCATCTTCGGTAACATCGTCACTATATACCATCAGGTAAGTAATGCATTCAAGTTACCATCTACCTACTAACTTGTGACTTTATTTGCGTTCCAAACAATATCACAAGTAGTAGACTGCCATAATGATTTGTGATTAGCTTTAGATAGAAACACACCAACTTCGCCTGGGTAGGTACCTACAGAAATTTGAAGCGAATCAACAACAACTTAGCGGGTATAACACATACATAAACCTGCCTTTTAGGCAATGAATCTGCTATTATCTCAGTGTGAACAAATCAAACCGAAATCAACATCGGTTATTCCCGACGTCACCCTTATCAAAACGACAGCCGACGGGTCAGCATAGAAATAATGGGAAAACTTGTTTTTACGAGCCCAGGGCGGGTGTAAGGGACTGTGTGTCACGTGATTTTATCTGATAGCCATGTATTTATGCCTCTCGCTTGAATAAAGCTAGATATACGAGCGAGATTGGACACAGCTCGCGGTCGGTTAAAATTGTTTAGAGATGTCGTTACTGGTGCCAGTATCAGCGGTGTGTACGAAACGTTCTCTATATTCATATGTTATAAGTAATAACCTTGCTCTGGACTTGTGTCAGTACGATCTAGGTACTTACGAGTAGGTACCTTATAGTGAAGAGTAGTTTGGTACCTGTGCAGAATTATTTGAAGATGTCGCACTGGAAAAAGAATAAAATCAAAGTAATGTACACTAAGTTTGTAGTTTTGTATTTTTGAATGTAGAAAGTAATCTCCGACTCTAGGTGGTCAAAAACACTAATAGGTATTCCTAATGGACGTTTTTAGGGTGGCTTATTAAATTTCGAATAATATCCCAAGTTAACTTCAAAGGCACTTTTATTTTTGTGAGTTGGTATCACTGTAAGTAAAAATCAAATAAATCAGTAAATTAAAAATCTTATCTTAGCTTTGAAATTATCTTATTAAAGCAACATTTGTAAAATCGGCACTGTTTTACTGAACCAATGATAATAATTGGGATTAGTAATTACTAATTACCCGCCAATTGGCGGGTTAAAAAGTTCACGCTAACATTAGTTAACTGAAACTTAACTGAAAGACGTAGGTAACTCGTAATCAGCACAATAGAGGAATAACTTGAGAAAGAGAATTATTTTAACACATATTTTGCAGAGAATACTTACGGTAAAATTGACCTCAGCCAACTTAAAGGGCATCTTCAAAGATGCCCTTAAAATAGATATACCTATGCGGAAGTCAAGTTTCCAAGCAAATGCTCACTAAGTTGCAAATTCAAGAAAAGTTATACTCCAAGCAAATGCTCACTAAGTTGCAAATTCAAGAAAGCATACCTTTGAGTTTCAGAATTGATAAAACAATATAGCCGAAGTATTTAATTTCTGAGAGTGTTATTCTGAGAATTAATAGGTACTTACGAGGATAAAAAATTCAGAAACAAGCAAAATTAATTACAACTCTAATTTTTACTTCACCAGACTAAAATTAGAGATTCGAAATTAATTACCTTATAATTTCAGAACACACAACTTTTACGCGTCATTCCTAGAAAATAACCTGTAGGTCTGTCTCTGTAGATGATAGGAAGCGAATTAACCGAACAGAACATTTTCAACATTGGAATAAGTTCCGTACTCTAATTACATAATAAACCATGTATCACAATATACATTACAAATACTCATAATGTACACATTTGCCAATTGAAAATGTGTTAATTGAAAATTTAAATTGTTTAAAACTTAGTTCAAAACTAATTTTAAATCATCAGTTTACTATTGAAAATAGGTACCTTCACATGGTAAAACTAAATGTTTATCTTACTTAAAATTGTGTGTAATATTACGCACGCAAGACCATTTTATTATTTAAGTTACGAGTAGTTGTTTGAAAGGGATAACCCAGATAGTATCAGGATTCAGGGGTATTTAGTTGAAACTTTCCTGTTTGTGTAGAAATTCCTAGCCGCAAATGTACTACAAAGTTTGGTTATTTGTGACCAAAAGGGTTGGACGATTCAGGTGATTCTAAAGTTTCATAAAATATTATTTGTTACATAAATCAGACGGTTACTACAGTACAGGTATTAGGTACAGGTTCCATACAATATACAGGGTTATATAAACAAATACCATATCGTTCTCGCCTTGTATTTGTTTACATTAATACAAACAATTTTTGTTCTATGCCTTTTTTTGACAAAATTTACCAATTTTACCAATTTTTTATACCAAATATTCAATATTTAACGAAAATACTCTAATTGTTATTAAGTACTCTGAAACGGCGGCAGCGCGCGAACTTGCGGCGGGAGACCGCGGCGATTGTTTCACAGTGTAATGTCACTTTACAGAAATAACATGATTTATATTTTATTTTTGTATGAAATATAATAATACTGAATTTTGAAAAGCCGTAGAACAAAAGTTTTAACGTTAACACCAACAGACCGAGAGCGATTTGGTATTTTTTATATGACTCATACTTTATACACGAATTCAATTATTCTTTCTACAAACAGTTTTATAATGGCTTGACTCTACCCATAGGTATCTGAGGTAGGTTAAGTGGAGGTACGTATAACACTAGATAAGATTTTTTTTTAGAACCGTTTCAAGTAATATTATATTTTGCTTACACACAAAATGTAAATGTTAATTGTGTGCAAACTAGTCACAAGTTTATAATTTATTATAATTATTGCGATCATTTATTACGACAACTTTGCTGCGATAAATTATTATAATTAAAACATAGTTCGCATATATTTATTGTAAAATAAATAAGTGTCTCGTAATGTATTCCTACTAATATTTTTATTATTCTTTTATGAAAATGAAGAGAAGCGCGAAGATTTTCACTCGGAAACTAGGCGAGCGTAGTTAATTTGCGAGATAGGAATATTGAACTACAAAAAATAAAAAAAGGTTTCTGAGTGGATCTTAGTTATTAGAATTTGCGACGTAGGTAGGTATAATAAAGCAGAGGTAATTTCAAATCGTAAGAGATATTGAATTTGAAATAAAAATATTCAAAAAAAAATCTTTTTAAACGTATAGATTATTAAAGAGTACTTTACAAATGTGTACACAGTACCTACATGTAAAAATTTATTGGGAAAGCGTAAAATATCTTCTGAGACGCGTCTTTTGAAGGAATAAAAAAAATCTGCACCCTTCGGATGCAAGTTTCTAAAAAAAATATGCGCAAGAGTGGCGATGTCCCATTAATATCTCCTTAACGTAAGTAAATACGACTTTATTAGTTTACTTACTTAACTCGGGTATCTTCACAAAGGAGCCATCTGCTGGAAAATGCCATATGGCACGACAAAGGACCCATGCGCAATTTAATAGCATCCTATCTTCAAAGCCTCGGCTCAAAATGAATACACACATGATAATATGGAAAAAATGCTCATTGTCATCCGATAATCCTTTACGTTCCTTACTCCTGTAGATGTCACCAAGCGAGATCAGCTTTCGCCTAGACAACGGTATTGGGTTTGCGTAATTCAATACAGAGTCTTATTAAATGTTTAACCAAACGGAACTTTATTGGTATCAACTTAGGATCTTATTTAAGATCCTCGATAGAGAAATTCCGACCACAGAACCGCATAACGAGGACGACTGGGGACAAAAGCGACTCAGATAATGTCCCATCCCTTAATCACATGCACCGTTGCTCTTGAAAAATATTTAGTCGTAATAGAGAATCATTGATACGAGCGGTCTATTTTGTACACAAATCTATTTCGGACAACGTTTATTTACACGAAGTAAACAACATTCCGAAATCCGAATTTGATGTTTATTCTTGTAAGTATACAAAATATTTGAGCTGGGAGTTCCTAGGAGCGTGCAATACTCAAAGTAGGTTTAAACGTTATTTATCTCAGAAATTCTAAAAATTTAAACCTTTCTACTAAAATATTTATTCATTTTATACATTTTTTCAATATTATAATAAGTAAAACTAAAAAATTGTAATTTATGTCTACAAATAAATTAAGACTAAAAATATTTACAAAATGTACACACCGTCCAAACCTTTCTACTTGTAGAAATTATGTGTTCATTTTTTTTTCTTCTGGTCCCATCTGTAATTACTAATATAAAACCAACCAATTTAGCAATTTTGTAAAGTAGTAGTAAAGTAGTAAAGTAGTAAAGTAGCAAATATTAATATTTTTAACGACCTCCCTGGCGCAGTGGCGGCGCGCTCAGATTCGAGTGGGAGGTCGCGGGTTCGATTCCTGCCACGGGCCACTTTGGAATTTTATAATTTCTAAATAGGCTCGGGTCTGGTCTGGTGGGAGGCTTTGGCCGTTGCTAGTTACCACCCTACCAACAAAGACGCACCGCCAAGCGATTTAGCGTTCCGGTGCGATGCTTGTAACCGTTGGGGTAATTTTACTTACCCTTCCAAGTTAGTACGATAACATCTTAGGCTGCATCATCACTTACCATCAGGAGAGATGGCAAGAGTCAAGTAATAACTTGTATAGAGTAAAAAAAATATCTACTTATCTGTATTGAATACATAAATACTTATTAATCCTATTTAAATGTTAATCATTCCTATCCAAATATACCCTGTAAATATCTGTTTACGGAAAAACTTCCATGTGGAATAAATAAATAATTCCGTTATCTGTTTAATCTAATTGTTACGAGACCAAGGAACAGATTTGGTTTCTCACAAGCTATTAGAAAAATTCTTGAAGCACTCGACAGCCGAGAGCACAACACAAATATGTGTGAACGTCGGAAAAGAATGCCGAGTTCTGTAGACGATACGTTTGCTCAGATTAAAGTATGTGGATACGTTTTTATTGAAAATGTTCTAAGGATGGAAAAAAATGTGTTTTCGAAACGATTAGGAGCTATAAGCAGGTATAAATTCTGGCCATTACGAGGCGCCTGTTTGATGGAAATGGTCTTGACAGACAAATCTTTTTCGGGACTATCCTGATAAATGTCGGTACGCGTTCCGGACGACCAATGTCGCGATCTAAATTTGAACAAAATGTATCGAGACGTGCCCGCCGTTCGGTAGTAATTCAGGATTAGGGTCTTAACTCTTAACACTGCTACGTTACTTTAGCTTGGGGACTACCCTTTACTAAATTTTGTACCGATAAGTTGAACCCTCATCTACTAGCTGTAACGGATAATATAGATCTCAATGTGTTTATTTTATCTCAATAACGCGTTTACACACAATACCTAACCTTTAAAAAAACTATATTTACAATGAAGAGTACTTCTTTTAAGGTTTCAATACCCATCATCGTCCAAGCTATATGAGTATTAAATATCTCGTTCCATAACCTCTTCGTTTTGCAAAAACGAAAGAGAGATTTACGTAGGTACTTGAACATTACTTACATAATATCTCTTTTTAACCGACTTGAAAAAAAGGAGGAGGTTCTCAATTCGTCAATAAGTACATTTTGCTCATAAAGTGGATATAGAGTCATCTTTTTCACCTGTCATCGTTTTCAGAACTTCTAAGTGTAGCCTTTTCTAGTCGACTTCCAAAAACAACATTAGCCTGTATAGATATTTCAATCCACGAAGACGCGCCCTACTCAGTCAAAATTGCTTATTTCATTTGATTCGTATGGCGTTTGACAGAGTAGCGCAAAACACAACAACAAAGTAAATCTGTACAACAAAGTAGGTATATTTTGTCGCACAAGTGCGTTTTACTTTGTAATTGCAAGTAAATTAGTCGCAGACAAAATTAGAGTCATTGAACTAGTATATCAGTTGATTAGGATATCTACTTTCATCATGTAGCTATATGGGTAAACACGTACACTATGACAGTTTTATGTGTATGAAAATGGGATATAAAAACTTAAAAAAATTAATAGTGTTAAATAATATAAAAGCAAACAGACGTTAGAGCAAGTTCACGTTTAGTTTCCGACATTGCTGTGGTGTTCTTTTAGTATCCTACGAATAATAAATCTTCCGAGTTTCCTACGGTATGCGATGCCCAATAAAGTAAAAATGTTCATAAAATCGTATCGTTAAAAAGTAATTTCTTTATCAAGGGGTTATTAAAAACTCGGAACAGGTATGCAAGTTACTTTGTATAGGAATTTTATGCTCCACAATTAGCAATAAAATTTCTATGCCTCTCCCATAGGGGAGGAATACCTTACATCTAGTAATAATTCTTAGTAGGTTCTACAAAAATTAGCACTAATAATTATTAAACTACTTCTCAGTTATATTTTTTCTTACTTATTACTTCGCCCCCACTTACTTAAATTAAGAAATTCAGAAGGTGGCTTTTTGTTTAACGACCTCCCTGGCGCAGTAGCGGCGCGCTCGGATTCGAGTGGGAGGTCGCGGGTTCGATTCCCGCCACGCGTCACTTTGGAATTTTATAATTTCTAAATTAGATCAGGTCTGGTCTGGTAGGAGGCTTCGGCCATGGCTAGTTACCACCCTACGAGCAAAGACCGCCAAGCGATTTAGCGTTCCAGTGCGATGCTTGTAGAAACCGTTTGGGTAAATTTAATTACCCCCTTCTAAATTAGTACGATGACATCTTAGGCTGCATCATCACTTACCATCAGGTGAGATAGAAGTCAAGTACTAACTTGTAAAGAGTAAAAAAAGATTTTTTATCATTATTGCATAATTTTAACAACAAAAACAACGTAAGGGACCTTTTTACTCTTGTTAAACAAAAGCTATTCTCATTAAATATGAAGGATACGGTCATAACTTACAATGACTGCCCTGTTTAAGCCGTGGGGTTATGAAAATTTAATCAAAAATCCCTACCACTTTGTGAATTGTGAGAGAATCGATTTTAAAGCATAACAAAAGTTATGAATTCGTCTAGTGAAAGCAGTTAATTTATTTTGTATTGAAATTAATGTTATCCAAATATAATAAAAATCATTATCATTATTAAGGAATTCCTATTTCTTTTTTTAATTGCAGTACTAAAATTAGGTTTCTATGTATCTAATATGGTAAAGAGGATCTTTGGTTAACATATCTAAACATTCAAATTGTAAAAAAATGAGCCAACATACACATAAAATGTTAATTTTTCATTCATTTAAAATTGAATTTTTACTTTACCAATTTACTAAAATACGAAATAATGCGAAAAACTAATAAGCTTGTACTTTAATATTTTGTGCAGTTTTTAAACACGATATTTTATAAAATTATATAATAATGAACGTTTTTTATACATTTTTCTTTAATTTAAACAAAACAGTATAAAAAATTCATGTTTACAATCAAGAGGGAAACATCGGTTAGCCTTTTATGAAACGGGCATAATGTTGTGTTTACTCCGCTTTGTTTTCCGATTATAATTAAAATTCACCGTTTATTAGAAATGTGAAGGTTTCAGAGATACGCCACAACAACTTAACATTTTAGCTGCTGTGTTTTGCAACTAGTTTCGTAGACGGAGAGTCTTTTGATAGGTATAAAAAAATATTCAGCTAACCAACAAAAGGCTATTAATTTTCGTTTGTCATACGAGCACTAATTTGTAAAATTTACACCAACTCACTAATGACACGTCTTCCGCCAGTGCATCGACGATATATAAATCCCTTTGAGTTTTTTTTTGATCCCGCGTACGTACATATTTATGTCAGTTAAAAGCAATAATCGTTGGGAGCAATCATCAGAACCACTCAAAACGATGTTTTACAGTTAAGTTTTCTTATTTAAGACGACGCCACTGGTGTGGTCGCTTCTATTTTATGGGTGTCGTTTTATTTAAAGCGAAAACTAATTAAATGAACGTTAATGATAACTGGGATACTTTATTGCCAATTTGATGTGTAGTTTTCTTGTAACGTAATAGTTTTATTTCGTATTATATAATACCGGTAATAAGGAAGTTTTAAAAATTAAAAGTTCTTCTTAATATTACTCAGTTTACTAAGTAACGTTAAGCATTTAAAGTTAGTAATGTTGCAAGTTTGGTATCTCCTCTTCTTTTTAAGACGCTGCATGTTTTTATGTAGGTACCGTTTTCGTGCTTAACTTAGGTACTACAATATTGTATTAAAAAAAATTAATAGCTGATGTTAGGGTAAGAACTCTCCGTATTTCAAGTAGGTTTAAGTCGTATACTAAGAAATATGTAGCTGGTAAATTAATCACATGATTATCTGCGGTCTGGTTCTGTATCGTTCATTGTGTTAGTTAAAACAACCCAGTGACAACAAAACGAAGGTAAGAATCTCAATTTTGTATTCATCATCCACAAGTTCCCATTTAGCATGGTATGTTGACACACAAAAATGAATTTTTCGCTTCTGTTTAGTAAGATTCACATCAGCCACTGGGGAGCCAAAGCCCAAATACGTACCTAATATTCGTAAATAGATTGTTACTGTTACACAATACACTTACGTACAATTATGTCCAAATTCCAAAGCGGAGGATAACATACCTATAGGAGACCAAGTTGCTCAGGAATCCGGCTGCAATCCAGACTAAGAAACTGGGAAAGTCTGATAGCCAGTTCTGCATAATCGCTTTTTTAGCCTAGAGGTGGCACTTCAGTGTTTTGGTAAGGTAAAGTAAGTAGTAGTATTTTTACAATCGAACGTATCATAAACCTTTATTCACAATTTGAAATAATCAAATATTATTTCCATTTCGTCAATCGACTTATTTTTCTGTCGCCGAAGTAGAGACTAGTACAAATAGAACATTAAATCTACATGAACGTTAGAATTTCTTGTGTCTCGTCTCACCTTCTTATCAAGAAAATGCTAGTTTCCAGAATTTCTCTTACATTAATGTTTTTTTATATCTGAAAATTTTTGTACTTAATTGTTACTTGGTCAATTATGATTTATGACAAATAGAAAATATTGTGTGATGGGAAATGAAAAGTATTTTGGGCTGGTAAGTACCATACATACCTATATAAGGAAAATTTGTGACGAAAAAATGATATATAAGTATGAAGCGAATTGTAGAAAAATATAAGTTTTATTTTAGTTTCTAATGGTTCCGGTCAGATGAAAAGTGCAGCAAGAAAATAAAATTCTTGATTTTCAATTTTCTGCTAATTTTGCTGTTAAAAAGAGTTATCCTCGATTCTGAATCTATTTAGAACTGACAATATCAACCCTGATTACAAGCCAATGAAAATGACTTTCTAAGCTACATAAAAGCCTAAAATGCTTACTTAATCAAATTTTCGCCCCCTTCATAAAGGTGTTGCCTATGGGGACCACAACAGAGCATATTTCATGCGAAAATCCCTACATTCTGTTATACGATCAATGCTTCGGATTTCATAATACGTGAGTGCCATAATATGAGCTTGCCGAATGAATTCATACTTTAGCTTCAAGGATATAGAATCACATTTTTAATGATACCGTGTCGTTGGCAAGGTGATGCTAGCGATTTTCCCCATACCCTAAAGCCTGCATCACAAACTCTTATAACACTGTAATAATAATTGAATTATCCTTTTCCTTTCTCCATTTTTATGCAGCGTTAACTATATTTACAGCTTAGGTTAAAAGGAAGCTTCAACACCGTTGATATGAAAAACAAAGACATATTAATACCTGGATGTTTTGGAAATTAAGTACCCAATTTTTCATGAACATTTACGTACGTAAAATAAATTGTTTACATAATGAATATAAAAATTCTATGATTTTTCACGAGCAAATATATTCAATAATTTCACAAGGTAAGTACTTTCAAATCGCTTCCAAAACACTGTTCTGATGCATAAATACTTATTACTAATGATTTTAGGTACTTTTAGGTTCGATTGTGAAAACGTATAGGCAATCATACATTTTATGATATATGAGTATATTATATCAATGCCAAACACCTGGTATTTTAATGTGTCAAGTATATTTCGGCGTGATAATAAATACCTATACCGTTTCCTCTTGCGCCTGGGGTCAAATTTAATTATCATGTAGACGATAGTGCGTACTGTATCCATGATAGGAAGTCCATACATGTATTATAGAGCAGGACAGAAGATTGTATACCTGGAAGCTTCCATATAAAAAGCGATAACGTTTTCCTACCCGTAAATTTAGTCCGATTTTCATAATTTTTTGCAGTTGCATCAAGCAAAATGAGTTCCTCATGAAAAATATCTAAAAGTTATGAATTCTATCAAGATATCGCAAGCAAAAACTCGAGGTCTACAATATAATATGAAAGCCATTTTTCTAATAGGAAATTTCCGAAACACTATTTCTACGATATTTTATTGCACACAATATTATCTCTTATCGTACAAAAAGCAAAGCATACCTACTCCTTATTACTACGCTACACTGGTAGAAAATCCCATATGTTCTACCAGCGTAGCTTCAATAATAATAACACCCAATTTTTTGTTAATTCTGTAGAAACACTGGCATGTCTTGCACCCAAGTTTTTTTTTTATAAAAACGGTGCGAATGACCGAACGTTTTTGATACGTCATAATAAAACGGTGTTCTCTTCTGGACTTTGATTCACAGTTTCTATCATGTTCTGTCTCATTAAATACTATCCCCATGGCGTTGATTTTCATCAAGCATAGGGTACCTACCATTCATATAAAGGCCAAACCTAAATACAAACACTTAATATTTCAATTAACCAAATTGAGATTTGAATTCAAGCCTCAATCACATTTTCGCACTCTTCTGATGATACGTACCTTCATTCAGTAGTAAGTATTTAATAATAAACCTTAAGTAACTGCTCATAGTTTATTTAAACAGGGTTTAAAAGGGTTGAATGCGGAACAACATTCCTTTCACTTCTATTTTCGTACTACGCAATCTAACTAAGCAGCTTATAAAGTACTAAGCCGTGAGAAAAAAACAAGTGGTATTACGTTTTATTTCAATAATAATAATGTCAAGTTCGATTCATTTAACTGATGACAGGTTTGCGGTTGACTGCGATTTTACCTGACAGCATAAATAAGTGATGATTTCTAGGTGAAAATGAGAGTTATGAAAATGATACGTCAGTTTGTGGTCGGATGCAATATACCTACATATTATTTACCTTTCATCATCATCATTTCTCATAACTAGTGTAGTGGGCATCAGGCCGGTAGGATAGGTGTGTTGATACCACCATCTCTTATTAGTATTATTGTTATATTGTTTTAAAATTTTCATTCTGACATTGTATGAAAATTTCAAAACTATAACTTGTGTGAGGTTGACTGTAAATTTTTCAGTTTTCTAGAGCTTCTGAAAAAGGTAAAGGAAACTGTTTTGGAATAAATGAAGGAAATATCCTTTTTTATTATTTTAAATGTGGAACCATTGTGAGTTCGTATTAACTCAAATCCTGAAACTTTTTTTTTTTTTTTTTTTTTTTTATTGGCCAAAACAAATTACAATATTATAATAATATATCTAGGCCATCCTCAAACGATTTAGCTAAACTTGGACCGTAGCTTATAATATGTAACCTGGATTTTTTTTACTCTATACAAGTTAGTACTTGACTGCGATATCACTTGATGCTAAGTGATGATGCTAAGTGATGTTATCGCACTAACTTGGAAGGGTAAGTCAATTTACCCAACGGTTTTTACAAGCATCGCACCTGAACGCTAAATCGCTTGGCGGTGCATCTGTGCTGGTAGGGTGGTAACTAGCCAAGGCCGAAGCCTCCCACCAGACTAAGCCAATTTAGATATTATAAAATTCCAAAGTGGCCCGTGGCGGGAATCAAACCCGCGACGTCCCACTCCAATCGGAGCGCGCCGCCATTGCGCCAGGGAGGTCATCAAACATTGACACAGGCTTTCTATTCAAGATAAATCCACGGATCTTGCGGAATTTTGAAATTAACGAAATTTGATATAGAAATCTATGAAAGCAAAGTTAAGGTTTGGGTAACTAAAGCGTGGACCAAAAGTTACAAAGTAGAAGACACAAACCTTGACTTCCAAAGTTTGTTTCGTAAACGCAATGGTGTGTGATGATATCGGTTTAAAATTGTCATTGTTCTAACTGTAGAAAACTTATCCGCAAAACGTCGTAATTTATGGTGGCACCATACAAAACGCCTACAGTTACATATAAATCAGTGATCTATTCGGCTCCGTCAGCTCATATTTTAGGCAGCTTAAACAATAGTTATAATAGTGTCGATGCTCAAAAATAATTATTTGAAATCATTTCTAATAAATCATTGCACAATATTAGACTCCACTATTACGAGTGATTTATATGACAGGCCGTTCGTAACAGACAAATAAGAACGTAAATTGGTTTGAATATGAAATGCGTTTTAATTAATTAATGTTTTTGGTTTTGAGATATTTTTACCGGTGGTAACTGTAAAAGTTGGATATGACGTTTTGATGGCAACGAATTAACTTCTCAGTAAAAATATCAATTTGAATTTTAGTTTGAAATTAACAAAAAATGTACAGAAATTGATTTAATCAAAAACGTGATATTTTAACGTTCATTATAATAAAGCCCAATACTCATAAAAAAATGTGCAAATAGTCTCAATAAGCATATTTTCAATCCAATTATTTTTATTTTTAACGTTTGAATTGCATTTAGGAATAGAGTAAATTGGAAGCAACCCTGATTGGAAGCAACGCTTGTCAAAGAAGTCACTTTCGCTTTTGTCACTTTTGCTTTTACCCGCGTGTAGCTCTATATTCACTGCGACGGAAGCCTCAATTTGAAGTGTTATTACAAGTAGCTAAGTAAACCATTTCTCAACACATATGACCAAATGAAGTGGGATAATATTTATAGCCTTTCTTTTTTGATAAATATACGACATGTATATTATATATCGACTACTTCCACTAGGTATCTATATGACAATTCACTGTATAATAGCGGACGTTTCGATTATAATGGCTTATCATTTGGAAAATTTCGATTTGTTTTAATTAATTGGTAATCCCAAAATATGAATTTAACAAATATGCATTATAGTTAAAGCACTACTTGAAAGAATTAGACCTGTTTGTAATAGATCATAAAGTATACATCTATAAATAAGATTTGCTCAAAAATAAATAAGGTGAAAACGGAAAATACAAGTGCACAGTACAAGAGTGTAAATATTGGCGAAGCAGATAGTGAGCTTCTGCAGCAACATTCTTATTTCAAAAACCCACATCACTCTAGAATATTATTATGAAGGCGAAAGTTCGTATAAAGTGTTATACTTTTGCACTAAAATTAGGCACTGAATCGATTTGGTGCTGTATTTTTCATGATATTGTATTTTTAATTGTGTCCTTTTTGTTTTCAAACAGCATATAATAGGTAAAAATAGGTCAAAGAAATTTCATTTTCGTAACTTCTCTTATCTTTGCTTTGAGTGTGAAAATGTCCAATATCCCACTGTTTAGTGCTAATGGACCTTAATGAAAGAACTATTATGGAGGAACAAAAGTTTTTAATTCAACGAGCTGCCAGCGAACAATAAATATATAAAAAACTTGCTTTGTTTCAAAGGTCCACAAAATGAAGAAACTATTCTCTCCCGATTCTTTTTATTTTACCGAGCTATGTTAATTAAGGGGAGATGCTATTAGTCCCATCAACAGTGTGACCCCCTAAGGCCTTAGCACGCGTTCCGACAAATTATGTGTTCTTTAACTTCTAAAATCAGAATAAGATTCCGATTTGCGAATGGACGTACAGCAATGATCGTAGTTACAATATTAACATATTATATCTATATATATAAAAGAATGAGGCATTTTGGTTGTTCCACGGATTCCGCCAAAACTATAAGTCGTAGAGATCTGAAATTTGGCACCTAGGTAGATATTAGGTCATGAATTCGTACTAAGACGGGCATTCCAGAAATTCCATGTTTAAGGGGTAAAAATCGTACATTTAAGGGATTTTCCCATACAAAAGTGTATTTTTTTCGTTGTTCCAGGAATTCCCGAAAAAGTAAAAGTCGTAGAGATCTGAAATTTGGTACCTAGGTAGATATTAGGTCATGAATTCGTACTAAGACGGGGATTCCAGAAATTCCATGTTTAAGGGGTAAAAACCGTTGGTTTTCGGGATTTCTCCATACAAAAGTGTAAATTTTTTCGTTGTTCCAGGGATTCACGAAAAACTAAAAGTCGTAGATATCTCAAAGTTGGTACCTAGGTAGATGTTAGGTCATGAATTCGTACTAAGACGGGGATTCCAGAAATTCCTTGTTTAAGGGTAAAAACCGTTGGTTTTCGGGATTTCTCCATACAAAAGTGTACATTTTTTCGTTGTTCCAGGGATTCCCGAAAAACTAAAAGTCGTAGATATCTCAAATTTGGTACCTAGGTACATATTAGGTCATGAATTCGTACTAAGACAGGGATTCCAGAAATTCCATGTTTAAGGAGTAAAAACCGTTGGTTTTCGGGATTTCTCCATACAAAAGTGTAAATTTTTTCGTTGTTCCAGGGATTCCCGAAAAACTTAAAGTCGTAGATATCTCAAATTTGGTACCTAGGTAGATATTAGGTCATGAATTCGTACTAAGACGGGGATTCCAGAAATTCCATGTTTAAGGGGTAAAAACCGTTGGTTTTCGGGATTTCTCCATACAAAAGTGTAAATTTTTTCGTTGTTCCAGGGGTTCCCGAAAAACTAAAAGTCCTAGATATCTCATTTTTGGTACCTAGGTAGATATTAGGTCATGAATTCGTACTAAGACGGGGATTCCAGAAATTCCATGTTTAAGGGGTAAAAACCGTTGGTTTTAGGGATTTCTCCATACAAAAGTGTAATTTTTTCGATTCCGACAAAACTTTGATTCGTAGTTCGTACTAATCAGGGTACCTAGGTTGTTGAATTTGTACTGCGACGGGGATATTCGAATTTCAAATTTAAGGATGGGAACATTTGCGAACTTCTTTGATTTTGGAATAAATTTTTTCATTCTTTTTCTCATATGACACCAAGCGTAGAAAAGGAATCTGTGGTCAAAATTTAAAAAATTGGACGCCATTTTAAACTTTTTCGTTATTGGACCGATTTCTTTCAAAATTAATATCCAACCGTTGCAGCGAGCATAGAAAAAGAATATGTACTCAAAATTTAAAAAAAATGGCCGCCATTTTGAACTTTTTCGTTATTGGACCGAATTCTTTCAAAATGGATATCTGACCATTGCAGCAAGCATAGAAAAAGAATACGTAGTCAAAAATTTAAAAATTGGCCACCATTTTGAACTTTTTCGTTATTGGACCGAATTCTTTCAAAATGGATATCTGACAATTGCAGCAAGCATAGAATATGAATCTGAGTTCAAAATTTAAAAAAAATTGCCGCCATTTTGAACTTTTGCGTTAATGGACCGAATTCTTTCAAAATTAATATCCGACCATTGCAGCAAGCATAAAAAAGAATATGTAGTCAAAATTTAAAAAATTTGGCCGCCATTTTGAACTTTTTCGTTATTGCAGCGAATTCTATCAAAATTAATATCCGACCATTGCATCAAACATAGAATAAGAATATATGGTCAAAATTTAAAAAAAATGGCCGCCATTTTGAACTTTTTCGTTATTGGACCGAATTCTTTTAAAATTAATATTCGACCATTGCAGCAAGCATAGAAAAAGAATATGTAGTCTTAATTTAAAAAATTGGCCACCATTTTGAACTTTTTCGTTATTGGACCGAATTCTTTCAAAATTAATATACGACCGTTGCAGCGAGCATAGAAAAATAATCTGAGGTCAAAATTTAAAAAATTGGCGGCCATTTTGAACTTTTTCGTTATTGGACCGAATTCTTTCAAAATTAATATCCGACCGTTGCAGCGAGCATAGAAAAAGAATCTGAGGTCAAAATTTTAAAAAATTGCCACCATTTTGAACTTTTTCGTTATTGGACTGAATTCTTTCAAAATGGATATCTGACCAGTGCAGCAAGCATAGAAAAAGAATATGTAGTCAAATAAAAAACTGGCCGTCATTTTGAACTTTTTCATTATTGGACCGAATTCTTTCAAAATGGATATTTGACAATTGCAGCAAGCATAGAAATAGAATATGTAGTCAAAAATTAAAAAGTTGGCCGCCATTTTGAACTTTTTCGTCATTGGACCGAATTCTTTCAAAATTAATATCCATCCGTTGCAGCGAGCATAGAAAAAGAATATTATGTAGTCAAAATTTAGAAAAATGGCCGCCATTTTGAACTTTTTCGTTATTGGACCGAATTCTTTCAAAATTAATATCCGACCATTGCAGCAAGCATAGGGAAGGAATTTGTGGTCAAAATAAAAAAATGGCCGCCATTTTGAACTTTTTGGTCAGTGGGCCGATTGCTTTGAAAATCGACGTCTGACTATCGCAGCAAGCATAGAGAAGGAATTTGTGGTCAAAATAAAAAAAATGGCCGCCATTTTGAACTTTTTTGTTACTGGGCCGATTGCTTTGAAAATCGATATTTGACTATGGCAGCAAGCATAGAGAAGGAATTTGTGGTCAAAATAAAAAAAATGGCCGCCATTTTGAACTTTTTTGACAGTGGGCCGATTGCTTTGAAAATCGACGTCTGACTATGGCAGCAAGCATAGAGAAGGAATTTGTGGTCAAAATTAAAAAATGATGAACTTTTTGGCCGCCATTTTGAACTTTTTTGTAACTGGGCCTATTGCTTTGAAAATCGACGTCTGCCTATGGTAACAAGCATATAGAAGGAATTTGTGGTCAAAATTAAAAAACGTTGAACTTTTTGGCCGCCATTTTGAACTTTTTTGTTACTGGCCCGATTGCTTTGAAAATCAACGTCTGACTATCGCAGCAAGCATAGAGAAGGAATTTGTGGTTAAAAAAAATGAACTTTTTGGCTGCCATTTTGATCTTCTTTTTACTTGGCCGATTGCATGGGTAAAGTTGCCGATTGCACTTTGGGTACGGAACCCTAAAAAATGGCCACCTAATCGAACTTTTATGTGACGATCGATTTTTTTCAAAATCAATATATAACTATAACCAGCAAGCATAAGGAAATATTTAGTGGTCAAAGTTAAATTAAATGGCGGTTAATACAAGAATTTTGGAAACTTAACGTCTGAGGGAATAAAGTAGAAGATCAACGTGAGCGAAGCCGCGGGCGTTTGCTAGTTATTTATATTACTCAGACCTACCATATATAAACAAAAAAATTCAGAGAACTCAGCCAATCCCTTTTTGTGGAATTTGATTACAACTTACAAACACTGTCTACACTGAAAGACTATTAAGAATATCCAAAAATAATTAACTTTACATTAATGTGTTAGTTATTCATACAATTTAATATGTTGCATATGTAAGTGGAGGGTAGTAGACAAATGTCAAATCAAACGAAATAACATTTGATTACGTTTACCAAGTCTCGATTACTGACATTCTCATGTTATTCTGAAAAATGTATATTTCAGCTCGTACGTACATTGACTGAGCTTCTTAAGGGCTCTACATAATATTTTGTTTAACCAGATTTACGGATGAATGAACTCCTTTAAATTACATCCAATGTCCAACCATATTCCATACTAAAGACCACCAAACTAAATTTAAAGACGAAACGAACTACATATCATTATTGTTTCATTTTGACTCTGATGATATCTTCGTTATTACGATGATATATCAATGTTGAACTCAAACTTGATGGCCCAGGCCTCGTTAACATTCGTGCTTTTATTGTACGATCGTCTTCAAATTAATACGGTTTTGGTTTTTGTGTGGCTATTATAATAACTTTAATTAATGATTCAATGTTATGACGAATGTGTATTGTGCAGTTGTTATTGAGAAAGTTACTCGACTATAACTGTCTAGAGTTTGAAGTCTTGGCGAAGTTATGGATATCGATTTCTTCTAGCACTGTGTTTTTTTCTTGTTGTTCAATTATTAGTGCAATTAAATACGTCTGTTTATTTTCTTTTAATCTCTTTTTTTCCAAGTATAATATTTATTGACAAAAAATATGACCATTACGGCACACATAATACTAACTTAAATTAAAAATTAAAACTAGTTATAAAATTTATATATCAAATATCTCTTTTTTATGTTCCATTGTTAGTCACGGGTTACCACTCAGAAATGTTGCAATGCTCATTGTATTAACAAATAAGAACCAACGAGTAACAAACCAACCATCCAAATGTTTCACTAACAAGAAACTTCGTAAGCCTTAGCAACATCTAGTTATTTTATATTGCCACTTTGATCCCTTGAGACTTCCAGAATCCAGTGTGTAAGGATTAGAATTTCACTCGGATTTGCTTAAAGGGGAAGATGGGGAGAATTGGAATTGTTTCCTCTGCCACACTCTGTGTAAAGCCCTCTTGTATGGAACAAATTGTTTGTACAAGGAACTGTGTATGTTTGGTGAGTCCCTTGGCATTTTTGAGTATATAGTGCAAAATTAAAACAAGCGTATAAGCAATAAGCATTTAAATGACACCTAGTACGTTGCCTATATGTTCGCGAAATATACGTTCAAGTGTCACTATAATACCATAATTTTCAATTATGTTGGATTTTTGTTAAGCGCGACCAAAAGAAGAATATTTATTTTATAAAACCAGAATGGTAGGTCCAATACGGTTTCAAATACCACACGATCAGAATTTTGGATAAAATTTTCCCGTTGTAAATTTTTCCTCGGTCCAAAATCATGCGATAATTTACCTAAGCCATCTGTATAAATCAGATTACATAGGCAGCGTCATAAAACTTTTATTGGACACATACCGAGATGTATCTCTATAGTTAAGCCAAACTGCCGACACACTGCTTCTAATCAACTTTGTTTTATTGTATCTTACTAAGAAGATCAGACATTAGTTGGGCTAATGGCATTTATTCGTTGGCCACATTCTTTACGTTGGGTTTACATGCTACACCGATGTCCAATACTAATTCTTTAGAAGTTTTAATGTTTTAGTTCTAAAACATTAAAACTTCTAAAGATTATTAGAAGAAGATTAGTCTGATCTGCATAGTATCATCATCAGCGTTTTCGCGTCTCTGCTTTTTTAAGCGAGGAATGACAAGATTAGCAGAAGTCCACATGATATTAGGTAGGCTTGTTAAAACGTCAGATGTAGTTCGTCTGCTTTGTATACGACATATTGCACTACGCTTATCATCTAGACAGCCAGAATGAGAGCGACGACATACATATTTTTAAATCTATGATTTGGACTCTAGAGATGAATCAATTCTGCATCATTATGCCTATTAATTGCACCGCCTACATGAGCCTTTAAATCGAAGCACAATAATCTGCTTTTGCTATTTCTGCTTTATTGCAGAATATCTGACACTGTGGAGGAACTTATCCGTGCAAAAAGGCTTAACACCTACTAAAAAATATTTAAATTTCTCTTCTACGTATATATCTTTGTTTTAATAAAAAATACTTTCGATGTTATTTCTCCCAATATTCGCGATTATTTATTCTTCACTACGAAAATATCATTGTTGCAAAATCAAGTCATCATGTAAACGTGCCTTAAATTTATCTCTGTAGCGGAATATAGGTAATTTTATTACTCGGAAAGCTTCTCTATACTAATGTTTATTGTCATTAAGAATGTTTGAATAGTTCGTAAAAGTATTTATAAATCGTGATTTGAAAGAGTTCCCACAACTGCTCGAGTGCAACACTTTTATGTCGGTATTCTTTGTGCGTCGTCTGAATGCGCTGTTAACTTTGTTCCCACTTTTATTATTTAATTTAGATGCTAACTTTAAAAACACCTGAGAATTAAAAGTATCTGATTCTGATAGCATCAAAGCAAAATATTTTTGTAACGGGAAGTTGTGAAGCTTTTGTTTTAGTTTTTTCATTTCCACTTTACATTGTAGAAACATTGTTTGCAGTTTAGTTACAAAGAAAATATTTATATTAGTCTTTAGAGTCTACACTATAATATAAATCAAGATGGTGAATATTTGTTGAAATGAGTAGATATTTACTATTGAAATAAATTATTCACAAATAAAATAGCTGAAATGGATTGTAAATTAAGGCAATCAAATAGGATATACCTTCTCTATTAATCAATTATTTTTTCATTCTAAAAAAATGGCCCTTTTTTTAAACATTACAAGGACATTATTGTGTCATTAATAATTTTTGTTGAATTTGTATCTATTTATCTATTTAGAGGTAGGTACTTTAAATTAAAATATACCTAAGTAAATATTCTACAAAGTAGATTAAACAGTACAAACACCATCTTTACTAGTAAAATCCGTTTGAACATAATAAAAATAAATAATAATTATAAAAAGGGATAAACTCTCGATCCTGAGTTGAATTGGTCGGCTTCTGAGAAGGTCTGCGAACAATTTTTCCCAGTTATTTATGACGTTTTCGACAGTAAGCGAAAGGCGAGATTGGACCGATTTGCATACAAGGGATGGAAACAACAGAAAGCGAAAGTGCCGAGCAGTCATCGTTTAGATTTATGACAGTCAATTTTGTTTCAACTTCTCGAAATAAGTTACCGTTACCAACTCAAAATATTTCTATGTAATTATTATATGTTTACTGGCTGGCCGAGAGCGTGCGAGAGATTTTGTTTGAAAATTTTATATGCTCTTTTCGTTAAATCGCTTGGCGGTACTTACGTCTTAACTGATGGCCAGTCCTGAAGAAAGACCAGACCTGAGTCCGTTCAGATATTTTTGAACCAAATTGGCCTATGTGGAAGTCAATACTGACTTTGATTGATGATTTCATTGAAAGTAGCCACAAATTTGCAACTACTCGTACTGTAATATCATGGAAAACTAGTGAAATAAAAAAGAAGTCGCGGACTGTAATATTCTGTTTGAGATGTAATACTGATAACCGTAACTTTCAACAACTTCTCTATGATTGACTCATAAGACGGAGAAATATAAATAAATATAGATATAAATATATATCAGAACATTACACACATCGCAATCTAGCCCCAAAGTAAGCGTTACCTATTGTGTTAAGGGTACTAGATAACTGATAAATATACGTAACTACATATTAACATACATAAATATCATATTATATTGAAAAAAACCCAGACACTGGAAAACATTCATGCTCATCACCCAAATACTTACCAGTAGTGGGAAATTGGGAATCGAACCCACGACCTCCGACGTAGACGGCAGGTTCGCTACCGCTACACTTTTCGGTCGTCAATATTATATTTACGAATATGGTGAATATTTCGGAGAGTGTGCTCAGGAACTTTGTAATTTGGTTCCCCATCACCTTTCTACCATAGAACGGCAAGGCATCGTAAAGGCTTCCACCCATACATAGTCGACGTACCAATGACGCGTACGAATCGGTTTGACTCCTCGTTCCTGATACGCACTGCAAAGGCCTGGAATACCCTCCCAGGCAGTGTCTTTCCTGCCACTTACAACCCGGGTGCCTTCAAATCAAGAGTGAATAGGCATCTTCTAGGCAAGCGCGTTCCACCTTAGACTGTATCATCACTTTCCATCAGGTGTGATCACAGTCAAGCGCTAGCCTATGTAGTATAAAAAAAAAAACTCTTTACCTACTTACTTTTGGGCTAGTATAGTACCAATATTTTTGATGAGAAATATTCCTTTATGGAATCAGGAATGCAGGGAAGAAAGCAAATCAAATATTACGTCGTTTTCACATGAATAAAAACACAAGTAAGAGCGACACATTTAAGATACCTGATTCAGTTTTCAAACAAAAGTATAAGAAAGGATCAACTCAAGCCCTTTCGCTAACGCCCCTGAATTATTCGAAGGAGAGATTAGTTTCCAAGGCAACCGTTCATTGTCGTTCACGTTACGGTACAAAGCTTCATGCCGATCGTAGAAGAGAGTTTCGTCTATGTAATATTAATATTTATTGATTTCTATGAACACGAAGGAAACACTTTCCTTAGTTATAAATAGTTTTATGTTGGCCACCCGTTAAATACCATAATATTTGTTTAGGGTTGTCACAAAGCGTTACTCAATTGTTGTAACTTTAAACAATAGTAGAATTCTTGCATTATTAATTAAGTTTTAATAGTCTTGTTTGCTATGACAATATTTTATAATTAACTCAAACGGTCTTAATAGTCGCAGTCATAACATTTGAGATATTTTATCTATTAAAACATACTTTTCTTTCCGTATATTATAATATTCGCGCACTGAGTTTCAGTTCAATTTTAAACATTTTATATCTCTGATTGCTACAATACGTGACTGAAACAATTTAGAGATTATAAAATTTTAAACTATCCCATGCTGGAAATCCAAGCCGAGACCTTCCGCTAAACACAACCTTGTACCACCACCACTAACTACCACGTTTTCGCATAATTTATGTAAGAAATATTTATCAAAATATAACTTAAATTAAAAAAAAATGTATTGGAATTAATTTTGAATGAATACAATTTTAAACGGGTGGCAAGCGGCAACCTTAAAAACAAGAGAGTTTATGAGCAACGTTCGGATCGTGCTAGGGGCCGATTTAACGTTTTATTATTAGTTGATACAAAGCTTCCATGTACAGCCGTTTGAAATGAATCTATAATTAGTGATACAAGGTCGTAAAATCATTTTAATATGTAGGTATTTTTAGTTTTAATTATTGTTTGTGATAAATATATCCCAACAAAAACATTTTTCATGTAAAATGCTGCCAGACGAGCGTATGGCTCCCACTGTCAAAAAGTTATCAGATCTCATGTAGGGCAAGACTTCTGACTTTATATACCCTAAAATACAGGCTCTAACTTCACAAACTCTACACTGTAGTTACAATAATGTCTTGGTCGTTTGGCTACCGTCACATGGGCGTAAAGTGAAAAATTTATCCCACCAAAAACATTTTCCTGATTTCAAATTTTGATTTTACAGAACTTACAGAGTACTGAAATTGAATAAATTTTTGATTTTACGCCCAATGTAACGGTAGCCAACCGACCAAGACATTATTGTAACTACAGTGTAGAGTTTGTGAAGTTAGAGCCTGTATTTTAGGGTGTATAAAGTCAGAAGTCTTGCCCTACATGAGATCTGATAACTTTTTGACAGTGGGAGCCATACGCTCGTCTGGCAGCATTTTACATGAAAAATGTTTTTGTTGGGATTTCATTTCTTTTTGTAAGTTTTTAAAACAATGTTCTTTATTTACTTAATTTTTCTTTTTTTTTGTGTATTTCTTGCACTCTTTTAACTGCCCACTCTCTAATATGCTTGTATTACGAGTAGATACGTACTTTGCTTAGAAGTATATTCTGAAAATTTTAAAAACTTATAGTGGATTTAAAGTTAGTAGTTTTGGCCTACCGAAAGTGAACCTAATTTTACATTTATCAAGATAAAATGATAATTAAACGTAACGTATAGCTCCAAATTTCAATTTCTAACTTCAAATTTTACCTATTATAACACAAAGTCAGATACAAATGAAAGTTTGGATGTTTGTTACTCAATCACAACACTACCACTGAACTGATTTGGCATGTAATTTAAAATGTAGACTGATTATATCCTGGACTAACACAGACTTCTTTTTATCCATTAAAAAACTACGGAAGGTATCGGTGGGATTTGTGTGTTTATTAGTTTTTTAACTATTGTTTTATTTATAGTCTTTTTTTGTCGTTGGGCGCTGAGGCGCTCTTGAAATTCAAATTTGACGCTTGACACGCTTGACAACTCATTTTGGTCACAGAGCACTGGACTCTGCGCAATGAACACGCGGAGCTCGGTACGGGAATTCGGGCTTGCCGCGTGCACTATGGCACTGGGCACATTGACGTTGGGGCGCTGTTAAAATCCATATAATTGACGCTTGGCATGCCCGACGGCTAACTGTGGGTACTGGGCACTGGGCCTTGGGCACTCATCTCACCCTGGGCACTGGGAACTGAGAGCTGGGCTCGTTGGACGGGGCCTGTATGTAACTTGGGCTTGACGCGTCCGTTTGGGCACTGAGCAGGCGCTATAACGCTCTTCAAAATCAGAGAGATTTGACGCTTGGCACGTTCGACAGCTCACGCTGGGCACTGGGCACTCGGCTCAATGTTGGTTCTTGTCATTGAGCGCTGGATCCTGGTCACTCAACATGCAATGAAACTCGGCTTGACATGACATGCATGGAACTTGGGCTTGAAACGTGCGATATTACTGGGCACGTGGCACTGGGCACATGGGCGCTTGGCCACTTGGGCACTGGAATCGCGTTTATAATTACCAAAAAAAATTACGTGTTTTTCCAGATGTTTACTAGCAGATATCTAACATGAAATTAAGTTTGTACCTATATACGTATAGGAAACCCCATATGAACTTCCAACCCCCTAATTTGATAATTGTGGGGTGATTTACTTAAAATCCTGAAACAAGTATTTAATTGTTTATTACAAAGAGCCCCTACATCCATTTTGAGACCTCTAGCATCAATATTAGCCGTAGTTTCATACATACTTCCATCCCCCCATACGAACTTCCAACCCCCAAATTTGATGGATGTGGGGTGATTTACTAAAAATCCTGAAACACGTATTTAATTTTTTATTACAAAGAGTCCCTATATCCATTTTGAGACCTCTAGCATCAATATTTGCCGTAGTTTCATACATACTACCATCCCCCCATATGAACTTCCAACCCCCTAATTTGATGGATGTGGGGTGATTTACTAAAAATCCTGAAACATGTATTTAATTGTTTATTACAAAGAGTCCCTATATCAATTTTGAGACCTCTAGCATCAATATTTGCCGTATTTTCATACTAACTTCCATCCCCTATTTTAAGGGGTTGGGGGGTTAAATTTCCAACTTTTGGAATTTTTTGGTTGGTTGTGTACTAATTCCAGCTTACATACCAAATTTCAGCTTTCTAGGACTTCCGGAAGTACCTAGGAGGTTTTGATGATCATCAGTGAGTCAGTGACGAAATCTGGGTTTTTCAGATGTCAATAAAATCTAAAGTATAAGACTTGTGATATTGAAACTTTATACGTTTAATAAGTTCACTGGCGTCATCGTTTCCCGAGAATTTTGATTATCTGGAATAATTCTGGCCTAAGTTATAAGGGTTCAAAAATACGGCGAAACACTTCGAGAAAAGATAGGTAGTGCCCTCGCGCTTCGCTTGACTCGTCTGGCGGGGACACTACCGTGTCCCCAGATTTATATACCCATATGGCATTTTTATGAAGTTTTCCAAACAGTCTTTAAAAAACTTTTATAATATGCCAGATAATCAATCACCTCTAAAAAAATCGAAAACATCGAGAGAATACCTGCCATCATCTTCTGAGGATGTCCCGGTTTCGGGGCAAAACGTGCATCGACAGTAGTGTAAGAGTTTTGGTGTTACATGTGGCAAGTGCTAGCCTTGCTTGCTTGGAAACTTGAGTTCGCTTGGGTTGTTACAATACCAAACAGATTCTTGCATCAAACACATTATTTTCAGGTTGAGGATGAAAGCCAAATTATTTAAATCTTTCCTTTTCTAAAAGGTGTCAAACCCACTTACCTGCAATTGGCCAGCGAGAGTGGCGAAACCCATCTTATTTTGGGAGAAAACTATAGACCAGTAGGTAATTAATGAGTCCTAAAAAAACATAGAGACTGAATTAAGTCCTTTTATTAGTATGTAATTAAGAGTGATATCTTTAAGATTACGAAGGATCACGTCGAATTAGTAAACGGCTCTAAAATCTTTTTCGCATTAAAGAAATGTTATTGAGCAAATCTCTTAAAATTACTTATCTTTAGCTACAGTTACGTATTTCGCGGCAAAACCTTATCAGTTAGTACCGAAATGGACTTTAATGTCCTCCTTTATTACCCGAAAGTGGTACAAAGTAATTTCGTTGAATTATTAAAGCGGTCACCCGTATACAAGAAATATTAAACAATATAAAAACTTTTATAATGTGACAATTTGAGAGCTTAGAATTCGCGAGATGATAAAGTCTCATTCATTTCGTGGAATGGCTGTTAAATTATTTTTGTTAAAAAAAATTAGCTATGCGAATTAATTTAGGTTATTTGGTACTTTTTACAGTCACGTCTGGCATAATACTGTGAGGGCGAAACAATAATGTAGATTGTAGACTATACAATGACATAGGTTCTATCAAGAGCAAACACAGATACAATAGTTTGAATGGTTGGTTTTACCTATACTTGACAATTAATATCATCGACTTATGTGATACAGATATATTAGGTCCTTACATATGAAATTGGCGTTTTGTATGGGAGGAACATAAAGTCGATTTTTTTTAAATATAATATATATATTTAATCAAAGTATGTACCATTGCTATCTGTGCACTTTTGCCACCTTATAGGTAGTTCATTGATCCCTTTACAAAAAAGCCATTCGAACGGGAATCAATAAAATCTTTGAAAGCGCTTTGGACTGCCTCATCGGAGTTAAATTTTTTCCCTTGTAAGAAGTTATCCAAATTTCGAAAAAAATGGTAATCTGTTGGAGCAAGGTCCGGGGAGTAAGGTGGATGTCTTAGGCCTTCCAATTGAAGCTCCTCTAATTTGGTAGCCGTCTGTTGTGCAGTGTGTGGTCTAGCGTTGTCCTGAAGCAGCAGTGGCCTAGAACGATTGACCAGCCTCGGTTGTTTAGCAGCTAGCTTTTCCATCATGGATTGCAGTTGCTGACAATAGATATCCGCCGTAATCGTCTGGCCAGATTTAAGATAGCTATAGTGAACGACGCCGGCGCTAGTCCACCAAACGCTCACAAGTAATTTTTTTTGAGTCAATTTTCGTTTGGGGCAGGATTTGGCTGGTTCGCCAGGGTTCAACCATTGCGATGAGCGTTTCCGATTATCATACAGGATCCATTTTTCATCACAGGTAATGATTCGATTTAAAATCCCTTCATTACTGTGCCGGTTGAGTAATGTAACACAGCAGTCTACGCGCGTTTGTCGGTTTGCTGCACTCAATTCATGAGGTACCCACCTTTCAAGCTTTTTCACCTTCCCAATTTGCTTCAAGTGAACTAAAACAGTTTTATCACTAACACCGCAGCCTGCAGCTAGCTCGGACGTGGTTTGCGATGGATCCGCTCCCACAATAACCTTCAATTCTTCATTGTCAACTTTGGTCTCCGGCCGTCCACGGGGCTTGTTCTGCAGGTCGAAATTTCCGGAACGAAAACGTTGGAACCAAAAACGCACTGTGTTTTCTTTTGCGACACCCTCGCCGTACACATCATTAATCCTTCGAGCCGTTTCTGCAGCACTGGTGACACGGTGGAACTCGTACTCGTAAATAACGCGATATTTCAAGTTTTCCATTTTGTAAACAGAGTGGCGCAAAAAAAAAACCAAAAGAGACAAAAACAAATGAATTACGATTTTCAAAACACAAAAGCATGAGTAAATAGCTGTATAAATTTGAAATTGGAATTTCTAACCAAAGAAGAGATATTTGAGATCAAAGTGGCCAGTACGACAAAACGCCAATTTCATATGTAAGGACCTAATATATAGTTATTCCTTGGTCTGTGATACAGACATTATAGATCTCCAATTAATTAACCTAGGCAATAGGCATGCATGTTCCAACCTTTACTAACGCGAATCAAGATTGTCTCCAAGAAGCCCTTCATCCAGTAAAAACCATCATGAATCTAGTTTTAAAAGTACAAGAATGCAATAAACTCTGAAAGGCTGCCCCAAATTCACAATTTTTTGGAACCGGGGCAGAAAATTGATAGGTGGCACCCCTCCCTCTTTTCAAAAAATCAACCGTGTGCCTTTCTCTTAAAAATCAACCGTGATCCAATCAGGCTTTTCTATGCTTTGTGGAGCAAGTTTTTGCCTATTTATAATCACAATTATAAGTTTAAAATTTTGGCACCGCCTGAAACTGCCGCAGTTTTCGATCCGCGGATGCTGAAATATAGCAAACAGTGTAAAAGATAAATTCGAATTCCCAATATTATAATGCCACCGCACACGGGTATCGGCACACTCCATCTAAATAAATTACGTTGCGTTCCTCACAAAAATCGTTTAGACAATTTGTTTAAATTACTTTCGTATGCTAATCCGGGCCGTGTTGCGAATATGTTCCCTGAGAAAAAAAGAAGAGATGTTGCTATTTCGAGATCGTGGGACGTTGAAATGATGGATGTTCCAACATTACGTATACCATGGGCGATTTTCGCTGAATAACATGATATTGTACATCGATGTAAAAAAGTGAGTGTCAGGATACACCTGCGTAACTTTCGGTCACTGAATCGGTTTTACGAGTACCTACTAGTATTCAGTTGACATGTCGATGTTAATTTGATTTCACAACAGCGGAATAAGACAGATAAACGATCTGCCGGATTTGCGGCAGTTAATAGTATACCAGCAATAGTAAGTACACTATGCTAGTGCCATTTTGTTATGTATCCGTTTTATTTTTTATTAAAATTTATAATTTAAATTACAGACATTCAGGTATATCACAAGGTAGAAAAGTTAGGAATTTCAGTATTTACTAAAGAGAAAGAAATTGGGCGTCAATAAGTCATTAAATTATATTTTGCATCTTCTTTTTTAATGAACGCGAGCAAACTAGCATGGCGTCATCTGCCTATGCAGCACTTGCACGTAAGTAGAGATAATTTTTTCAATTTATTTTCTCTGGCTACCTAGGTATATGGATTAGAAAGTGAAAAGAGATCGATAAAAGTATAGACAAAATTATTTTTACGAGCACATCTTAGCCCTGTTGTATGTGACACAGCCCGCACTTGGCTAGCGTGATGGGCTTTAGCCAAATCTTTTCTGAGAAGACGACCGACCGTGCCCACTTATGGACTGTGAAAACAATTTTTTTGTTTAGACTTGCTTTACGAGTACCTATCTAAGGCTTTTTATATCAACGTATTGGAAGCTATTACCCAGAATGCGTCGTAAATAATCGCCTCAGCGCGGTAAATAAATAAATGCGTTGCGTTCGTGCGGCGTACTATCTGATCCCACGGGACGCGAGCCGGGAAAGCGCAGCACCAAGAGATAGGATGCGCAATGCGCCGTAGGAGGAGCGTCAGTTCCTTCGCACACGCCTCGTAAGCGTAAGCGTATCGTTATGACGCTACGGATAACAATATGACAATTACGCCTCCTACGATACGCTGCAACAACACTTCGTCAGCGGACATGTTTGAAAGTTTTCGAACTCGTACTGCTCCTTCGTACGCGAGGATTACGCTACGCTTACGCTTACGAGCCGTGTGCGAAGGGGCTTAGTTCTGCGTTAAAAGATAATGAGTATGGATGAGCATGCGTCTGCAACATTAATAACTGCCTCGTTTAGCTATATTATTTTGCATTTTGCGCTAACGCGGCCTTATTTTATCTATACCCCCGCGTTAGGCCTTCCACTGCGTTGTAAATGTGTTAAAACCTGTATTCTGATGTTAAAACGATGCGTTAAAATAGAAACTGCAGATCAATAGATTACGTCTCAGTGTTAAGTTACTTGGAAATAATATACAGAGGTTTTGCTGAAAATTCTACAAATCCCGATAGTTGAAGGAATAGATATCGAATTATTATCATACATTCGATCCCAACCCGTTTCCAGTTTGTCTTGTAGACCATCGCGACAACACTAGAATAATTTTTAAACATCTAGGTACTTTGTACATCATTTGTGACAAAATCTCTTTACGATTTTATGATTGAAAAAACTAAAATTTAGGTAATAACACACTGCACAAACCCCTTGTCAAAAATAAACCTACCAAAATAAATAAATAATAAAAATATACGCGTAACCCGATCCGGCAAAACAAACTGTATGAAAGAGTTTTTCTGCGAAAGAAAGCCGAAAATGTTTTATAAAATGGAATCTCACAACACTTTTCTATTTGTACACCGCACGCCCAAAAAAGTGCGCGCGCATTCTGTGCATGGGAACATTAATTTGTTATCGCGACATGTCCGTATAGAGTTAAAACAGGAATGTTAACGCACATAGGAAAAGCGTTTTAGAATTCGCAATTTATGTATGCGCGAGGGACCGAAGATTTATCTACGGTTGCTGTGAAAGATACTGGACTGAGATTCCATTTCTACCAGACTTACGAAACGCTAAGATTATATCAGGGTTAAGCCACTGTAGCAGGAAAGGTACGATAATAATTTTGTGAACTTAAGATCGTAAAGCGTTTAACAGAGGAGATACGTTATAGAAAAAAAAAAGCTTAGATAATGTCAGGGTTTAGACACTAGGAAGGCCTAAGGATAAGATAATAAATATTATTGCGAAATTTAAATCGTGAAGTGTTTAACGAGTGAGATGAAAAATCAAAATCTGTTTATTTTTATGTCCTGTATGTGAACATGTATTTCTATATTTTTTTTTTCATTGTAGTATTTATCAATCGATATGCAATATGCATACTGCTGTATCAAGCTGTCTCATTTTGGTCGTCTTCTACTGCTATTAATTCCCTACAATATTTCTCGTCGGTCAACCGCATTATGCAACAAAAATAACGTGGAATGTGTACAGCGTATTATAAATTATTTTGCGCTTTATACATTAAAATAATGTTGCAACTCATACGCACGTATAAGTCTGGGAATCGTGGAATCTTTGTCAATAACGGAGCAAAGTTGTTAAAGGTCAAATAGAGTTTAGCCGATTATAAAGTACTTTCTGATTGAGTTCTGAACGTTTGCCTCTAAACAGAAAGTTGACTTTCGCTTTGAAGGTATATTTAGGCCCTTTGAAGTCCACAGAATGCGTAGGATTTAATAGAAGGATAATACCTTAATTAGTTTATTGCTTAATTATATTGCCCAATTATTTTGTATTGACTTATAAGGCTTTTCATTATTAATCAGAAAAGTCTCATAAGTTTATACGTTCGATATTACAGGATAAGTACGAGTAGGTTCAATACACATACCTAGATAAAGGAGATCTTATCATTTTGCAAATGTCCGTGTAAATCAATGAATTGACAGCACAAAATTAGTTAACTGTACCTATGTCGTCCTGCTGGTAGCGACTATTTGCTACAGTTTAGCGATTAACGTATTGTTTTGAAATACTGAGTGTAATGACTTACTCCACTTCATCACAGACACCACGTAGGCAATAGGCATGACATAGTAGGCGTGAGCGGCGGAGGGGTAGATAGGTGGCTTCACTTCACGTGAAGTCTGTGCAAAGATGCGAACACCGCGTAATTTTTAAACATTTCACTTCACCAAATGCAGTTGACGCGTTACGTAAATTGCTTGGCAGGGTGTATTTTTTTGAAACAAAGTTTCTTTTCGGAGAGTATCGTGCAAGGGGCTAGGCGAAAGAAAATGATTTTTTTTTGCGTGAGGAAAATCCCTTCACGAAGAAAATCTACGAAAATCTTGAATGAAAAATTCTCTTACTAATCAACAGAATACGCACCCACAGCAATCACGTATATAGATTTGATATTTAACGAGCTAACTGAAGACATTGCCATCTATCGAGCGATGGATGAAATCACACATGAAAATTTAAAATGGAGTTTTGTTTTAGGTGTTATTCCAAACTTTGTTACTACCGAGCGACCCACGACACTTACGTCGTTACGTCGTTTTATATTTAAAATCTCGGTGCAATTTGTGTATTTGTGTGGTAACAATTAGCAGGACTTATTGACACTCATTACCGTTGATTGGGATCCGAAGCCAGAATTCCAGTTGCCACTTAGCGTCCAACATGGAGACGTCGTTAACACAATGGGTCATATCAAGATTGTATCTACACGCTACCGACCGCCGGACCGACTGGGAATGGCTACTAGCAATTCAGGTGTAGGTCTGGACTGCTACTAATGATTATGTTCCCAGTTAGAATACATTTCGGTACATAGTTACATAATATCCACTCGTAGACTATCGCACGTATTACTTAAAAATTACATCTTCAAGTAAGTACTTAAACTTGAACGCAAGCTGACCAGTGATGTAAAGTGACGGTGCAGCTGAAGATGTTTTCGCACTTGCTACACAGCATCGCATCGGAATGCACAAGCGCTTGGTAGTGTGCCTATGTGGGTAGAGTGGTAACCAGTCTTCCTCGAGACCAGACTTGGCCCAATTTCGAAATTTTGACAATACATAATATACCTTACCTACATTTCACTTAGTGTCTATTTATAGTATCTACTTACACTCTATTTAAAAAATGAAAATTTTATTACTTACCGCTTACTCAGTAGTAGCCTATTTTTTCTCTACAAAAAGGCCGAAATTTCCAAAATTTTGTACTTATTGTTATTACGAGCTCTACCAAACCGCAATTAGTATGGTTGGTATAAGATCTAACTCTGTTTTTCTGTTTTAACTGTTGGAGATAAGGTCTGTAGTGCGACACCAAACAAGGATCATTAAATGATTGAGTTTATGTCAAGTAACGCATGCGCAAGAAGCTAGGAATGTTTCTACATAACGTTTTCATTAGTCCTCTAGGCACTAAATTAATTAAGCTTGCAGTTTTATTGTTGGCTGTTGCTCTTTAAATTGCTCGGAACACTGCAATAATAAACTGCTACGAGCAGGAGTTAAATGAATCGGACAGTTCTTAACTAAACTTAATTTCTTCTATTAGCTTTGAGATACGGCTAGCAGACAAAGATTTAAGAGCTCACGAATGTAGGTTCATTTTAAAAAAAAGTCAAAAAAAAAAGTCAAAATATATTTATTTCACATAGGCCTAACTTACAAGGCACTTGTAAAACGTCAACAATATTTGTTACTTATTATGTACGGTGATAACTACAAGTCGACTTAAAACTAAGTTTACGAGGGTTCCAACGCGCCCTGCACTGAGAAGAAGCCCACAACAAACTCAGCAGGGTTTTGTTTTCGGTTATCACCACTTTACAAAAGCTCTTAAAAACTAGTTGAGCTAGTAATTATAATACAGCAGTTCATTTACTCCCAAGGATTTGATTCATGTAAATAATCCTTAATACTAACAGCTTAGTGCACACAGTATTGTAGAAATAATACAACTCTCACAATTATATTTTTAACAGCTAATGCTACTTACTCTACCATAGGACTGCAAGACGCCGAGAGCGGTGGCATCCTGTGGTTGACGTCCAACAAACTCGCACGAAACGTTTTTCTTCCACGTTTGTGATACGAATCGCTAAGGTGTAGAACGCCCTTCCAGCCTCCGTGTTTCCAGCCAAGTACAACCTAGGTGCCTTCAAGAGAAGAGTGAATAGGCATTTTCTAGGCAAGCGCGCTCCAAAAAATTGTTTTCTGTGAATAACAGATAACAGCCATCGCAAGTAGTGATTGGCCAGAGATAAACCATATTAACCAATCTATGTACATTATCAATATTTTTTCCTTCTCTTTTGTATGGAATTGTGGGTAGGAGAGACACAGAGATATCGATTATACAGCGGCTTCATAATCAGTACCTACTCATAACATGTGATACAGTCATCGAACACCTATAACGCTGCCCGCAGGGCAATGAAATGGGGTTCAGACAATCCATTGCAAGCTCTGGTGCGACATGTTTTGTTGACTAGAGTGTCATTATATAATCGTAGCGCAGACATAAAATCTCATTAAACAACAGAAATAAAATCAGATTAATATATTTTGTTTAGTTTTAGCCCTGCGAAATACAGTACAAAAGCAATAGTTTTACGTAAAACAAACATCTAGAGAAAGAGAAATTTAATCCTCGTGAAAATACCCCAAGAATCTATTGCGCTAAAATGGTTTGCGTAGAAAGCTAGCGAGATTTAATCTCGGCGTGCGATCGAGCTCGTATGGGGCCAATGGATCACATGGCTTCCGTTACAACAACGATCTTGATTTCTTACCTAAAGTACCTTACCTCCCACGTGAGTGATGGTTCAACGAGGATCTTTCGACGCACGGCGTTTATTTCTATCATTCACGGAATGTTCGTATTGGTTACCTCTTATTCTTATGTATGGAAACTGTTGTCTTTTATGCCTTCATGGGCACGTAAATAGGTAGCTATTTATGCAACTGTGTCGTAATGAGGGTCATTTTAACCAAGTGTCGTATGAAAATAGGATAGTTCGAGAAAATGTCAAAACAATCAATGAAAATCTGTTCATATCTTTTATAAGGTTTTTCTGGTACTCTGGTGATACTCGGACTGTAGAAATAAATAAATGATGATAAAATTTTGTAAAAAAGCTAACAAATATTTTTTGTAAGTTAATCAGTTTTATATTGGTAATGGTAGGTAAGTACCTAAGTTTATAAATTTATGTAGGATTGAAGATAAAATGATGGCATCAACGTGAAATCCTCAAAGTAACTGTGGATTAAATAAGCGTAAGTTTTATACACACTTTGAGGATTAATCCGTTCTAAACATAAAATAATCATACTAAAGTAGATTAGTAAAGTAAGCTCAGGGTTTTACCATTAATATAATAAAGGAGATGATGATTAGAAAATAAAATATAACAGAAATACTAAGTTATATATATACCTACGATATCACTATATAAATAGTAATTAATATACGAGACCTAGGTACATAAATTACTTACCAACTAGTTTACATACGCTCAAATTTACTCCACGGATCGCGTTTTCATCGCAAAGTTTTGGAGTTGCGGGTAACCGATGCAAAAGTTTTCGATTGTCAAGAGGAACTACGGTAAATGGCTACGAGTGTACTAACTGTACTAGTATACTTTAGATATACTAGCATATACGAGAAATAGTTATCCATTTCGCTAGTCTCTTTTAATAAATTTTGCTAACCTGTACAGTCAACATCAAAAGTCCATACGGGGTTCACAAAAAAGGGTCCCTTTCATGCAGTTGCTCAGTTAATATACGCGAAAGTATTACAAGGAAATACTTTGAACCAAATGTCTAATTAACATCAATATTGTTGACAATCAATCAGTAAAAAAAATTGATATTGTTTAGTAAAGCCTATGTAACCTATTAATCATAATTCATACTGTTTGCCTATTACTTTAATCCCTTAATTACCTAATGTAAAAATAACACTAATATTTTTTTGCCTAGTACATAACTTATGTGTAACTTATAAATTATAACCTAAATTTTGTTTTAGTTTTTAAAGAAAGAGAATCTACGTACTTGAAATAATATATAATAAGTAAAATAAGGTCTATTAATTGTAAACTTCAGTGAAATAAAGGCTTATTTATTTATTTATTTATTTATTGTTGACAATCAATGTCAATCATACGGATATTTGTACACCAAAAACCCAGTTAGCTTTGCATGGATTACTGAAGTTAACCGACCTACTTACTGAAAGTAATGAAACTCATCTCATCGATACTACTTATGTAACACATTATAGTCCTGACCTATAAAAATGTTGCCGTTTCGCGCAGACTCAAAAGTTGTCCTTATTAAGCGTTTCATTTTAGTTTTACTTCCCGACATACTTCAGGCAACGTTCCAAATACTCGTAGTATATTATTTCGATAGCTTTCTGTGAGGGGTCGTCTTACAATAGTCGGTTCGTATCTCGCCTGACTGTTCCGATAGGCCGTCGTTTTCCACTTGAAACGGCTACTGGTTAATGGTTATCGTTTCTTTACTTTATCAGTTCACACCTCACACACCTATGTAGTTATGAATGCTTTATTTGAATATGGTAATTGCATTGCGATAAACAGAGAGCTATGTATTCAATGGTAATGCGGTGAGTGAATCGTATATCAATTGAATCATGCAAAACATGTCCGTGCATCGGTGTGTTTGACAAATAATGTTATTACCCCATCCAAGTGGCAACAATATGTGGAGCAGTACATAGAATCTTAGAAAAACTATTAAAATTGATGCAGTGTTTAGGAAAATTAATAAAATTCCAGGTGTCCACAACGTTTTAATGCCCGCATAAAAGTCGTAAAATTTCAATATAAATCATCACTTAGGAATGCCTCAGTGTAACGTTACCAGAAGTGGTGAAAACGTCATTAGATAGGTGTATAGTATATAGATACGATCGCGCTTATATTTATGTCAGTAATTTAAGATAATGAGGCTCTGCATTTTAAATAAATTCGATACGTTTCGTTTGAATAGTTCCATCGCTAAGAAGCATTAGATAATAATTTAGATACTACGAAAAAGTCATTCTATACTGCAGCAGTACTATTCCCGAATAAATGGGAGTAATTTACACACGTTGCAACTGAGTTGAGAGGTCTACGTCTTGAAGTATATCCTGAAGTACCTCGTTTATATGGTTATAGGCTCTCCATATTAACGTTCACTGTTCAATGCCAATTTTAAGCACTCCATTTGGCAAGAAACGCGGGCGCCCAGAGACGCGCAACTAAATATTGGAACTCCTTTTTTCCATACAAAAGTATGACGCAGAACTGAAATTGAAATGAAAATAAAATTTTATATAAATGGCAAAAGGGTGGTTGGAACTTCTAGTCGAATTGAAACGGCTTAGCTATTTTGTGAGTTGTTCGGATTTTTGTATTCAACTTTATAAGCATAGATTTTATGAACTTTCCGCTTGAGCAATATTTTAAAAGTAAATGTTTTGCTGCTTATTTTCATCCGTTAAACCTCAGTGGTATTTATCTTTGAGAAATCCACCAACACTTTTTCCAGTTTTGCCAATTGCACTGGAGTTGCACAGAATTATATTAAGATTTTGGTTTGAAAGGCACTGTAGCCGGCGAAATTTTAAATGTCTCAGCATGATGGTAAATAAAATAATAAATAAATAAATAAACAAATCTCTTATTGGCCATAACTTTAAGGTATTATATAAGGTATAAATTATTACTTTCTGTAACGCTGTAGATTTTCTGTAAGAATAATAAATAAATAATAAATAAATGACGAGCGTAGTGCAGTGCGTCATATGACACTGCATTAAAAAGTCCATGGACGCGCTGCTTTTCATGATTTATTTCTTACATAATACATTGAAAAAGCTTGTGTTGAAGATAAAACTAATGCGAGCCAAATTCGAGAACGTAAGGTTGTTTCCGAGGGATAATTGGGACCGTATTTTCTTGGATTTGTATCAAAGAAGCTTACTGAGTAGGTATACCTTTAATAAGTATCTATTTTTATTAAATTCCTAGCTATCTCTTTTTATTAAAATTCTATAAAGTATTATAAAGTTAGTAAAGCTGAAGTATCAATGGTTGAAGTGTATTTACTTTGGGTATCACACACTTGGAAAACTACCAAGGGTTTTCTGTCAATGATGGTGTATTTAATATTTATCTATAAGTAGCGGTAATATAGAGCAGGGTTTGCGTGGTTATTCAGATGTCTGTATTTTAGGTAATCGGAAGTCAGGGTATTTCAAAATTCAGGTTTGTGGTAACTAAATATCACTTACTTAACGTTAAAGGTATCGATCGAAATTGACAATGAAAATATTTATTTTTCACAAGGGCCTAAATAATTGGCTCTTATGAAAAGTTAAAGCTCTACCGCCAGGTTCGGAAAACAGATTTGCATCGAGAAGAACTGACAAGAAACTCAGTGCTTGAAACTAGGATCGTAATGAAACCTGCATGTTGCTCATTTTTTGAACAGACGCTCGACCAGTAGGTGTGGGAGTTACACACCTAGGGCATGGTATGGAACAAACACCTATAGGTACCTCTGTTATGTTATATAGGTAAAGAATGGTTAGGTATCGACGATTACCTAACACGTTATTGAATTGCTGAAAATACGCATGATAAAGCATATGTATTTACATTTTACTCAATTCATCGATGCTGATATTACGTTCGACGGATAAACGAGCCCACGCCGGCATTTTGTGACATTCAGCTTCATTGGTTCTCAATGCTGTATACGTCGGCACCAACCTGGTCTTTTTAAATAGATAAGCAAATGAATTGGAAGGCCTTAGCGATATCCACGTCCTTCAATAGAGTGCGTACTAAATGGATAATATTCGTGCAGGCTTACACGGGTTTTGGGCATAAAAATATACGCGTTTGTGTATTCATACGATACATACCTTTTCTCGTAGCATTTTGGAGCATTTTACGCCTTCATAACTTTGGTCTGGATATTTGTACTATAGAATGAAACACTTAAATGAAACAGCTAAGCTAAGGATTTGTAGTGTCAGTTCTTGGCTATAGTAGTGTTATTAGCTCGGTACTCGAATGATTTATCTTTGTTGTTCTTTGTTGAGTTGTGCCAACAAAAGCGAAACACTCGAATGATTTATGACCGAGTCTGCAGCGAGATAATAACACTACTATAATCATAAATCTATTGCCCTATTCCTATATTCTAATAACTTTTCTGTTCTTTACGAAATTCAAAAAAAATACTTAATCGGAATAACATACTTTATCGACAAATTGATCACGTGACTCGATTACATAAATTTATCGATAAATAGTGTCGTTCCGGAGTAAAGAGTAGAGACCCATGCTCAACTGAAGCCCGTAAAAAGCGGTTGAGAAAAAATAGGGAAATCCCTAGTGAAACTTCTCATACAGTTTTACCCCAAACTAAACCAAATTTTAGTGTTATTAACAGGAGCCATTACACTTTATAGTAGTGAGTCAGTTTATACCTCGAGATACGTGGGCCAACCAGAAACCCCTACACAATACCCCGTGTAACATCCCGGAAACATGACAAAGGAATTACTAAGCAACGGTAAACAATGTCAACAAACATACGCTCACCAATTAAGAGCGTCTGCAGCTAACATAATTAAAACGGATCAACATTGTAATTAATGTTTTATAGTTAGTTATAGTCGCAATCGTTAGGAGATTGTTATATTATTTTTATCCCTTGCACTCTTCTTTTGAATTGCGATTCACAAATTGGGATGCTTTTGAAGAGGCCGTCGGAGAATGCCTTTCCATAGAAACATAACGTATCATAACATAGATATTTCAATCCACGATGACGCGCCCCACTCAGTTCAACTCCATGCGAATCGAATGAAACATAGGCGATTTTGACAGAGTGGGGCGCGTCTTCGTGGATTGAAATATCTATGATAATTATGTAAGATATAGTTGTAGTCCGCGGCTCCACCCGCTTGAATTTCAGGTTTCACAAATCAAGAGGGAACCGTGGATTTTTCTGGTATAAAAAGTTAGTTCAAGGTATAATCCAAATGTCAGCCTAACCGGTTCTGTAGTTGTGACGTAAAGAGTAACAAACATACACACATACACTTTTACGCACATATAGCAAAGAAGAATTACCTAAGGTTTTCTAATCAACCAAAACCAAAATATTGTTTTTAATAAACATTTTTTACAATGCACATTTCCAGTCATACATATTTTATTGAGAAGTACAAGTTTATTTATACTACATGTTTATTTAGAAGTACATGTTTTGTGTCTATGACTTTGTAATACGGATGTTAATTATTTTAAAAAAATGTAGGAGTTAATGTGGAGACCGTAGTCTATATAAGGATTTGAATCAGCTTGGTTCGGGATTCTATACATTCATGGTCATTATTCTTTCGCTTTTATAAAAAAAAAATTAATAAGAATGTAGGTACCATTAAAGTCTAACACTAATATTTAAACTAAAATTAGTACCTATGTTGTTAAAAAAAAAGATAAATAGTCTTAATCTAATAATAAGTCTTACATGTTCCTATAATGATAAGCCTCATATAACGTGATTAAAAGGTATTGCGATCCTGTTTCGCGCATTACCATTTTCCCTCAGGCATTATCAAAGGAATCTGTAGAGTGAAAAATTAATTAAAACTCGAGCTCTTCGAAATTGGTTTTAATTACATCAAAAAGGCACATTCAGTGAACACATAAGATTACATCCCTTTCAAATACGCTTATTAATTGTTTTCTTTTCGTAATTCATTTTCTAATAAGATGAGGCAGTTTAAAGTACCTACTAGTATGTAGAAAAAAAAATGTAATTGATTTGAGGTAGGTAGCAAGGTGAGGTGGCTAACTTGTGCTCATGGCTTCAACCACGTTTAATTTTTTTCGAATCTTTCAGGAACCGAATAAAAAGAATCAAGGGGACATTCTAACACCGTTTTTCAGGCAAATCGATCAAAATTCCGGTAGTTGCGGTCTGAAGGAGATTAACAAACATACACTATGCACTCTCACAAAAAACACTCTTGCATCGCATAGGAGTTCCCTTGGAGATTTGGCAAAATTCTTTGATATCCGCTGTCTCCAATATATGTATTTAAAAATAACCTCTGTACACAGTTTTATACGGCCAGGCTTTGTTGGACGATAATAAATCATTACAAAAGTTATATTTATATGGTAAATACTTGTATACAGATTGTAAAGTATTTTTCCTTATTTGAGAGATAAAAACTACTTTTGAAACAGTTACAAAATTAAACATCGAGTTCACAACAAGTATAGGAGGACTGCTTTATAAAGGCTACAATTCTGCTCCGGAGAATACGAACCAAGTCTAGTTTAAACTTTGAAGCAAAAGCTATCTTAATGAGGCTGAAATAAATAAAAAGCAACATCGCAATTTCTCAGAAAATCAGCCAATTATATCCACAGACCAATAACTTTGCGCCCTTGTCTTGAATGCATTCATTTTATCAAAAGAGCGGTAATTGCATTGAAATCAAAGATGCCCGGGAGATATAAGACAGCCATTTTCGCTAATTAAGCCTGGACATGCACCGAGCAACAATTAAGAGGGAGCGATTGTCGATAGCCGCGTGGCTATCAACTTTTCAGACAAGAATCGAGATGCATTCGAGTTAAGACGAAGTTCACTTCACACCTTATTAAGGCTAACTTACGCTAGCACAGCGTATGCGAAAACCCATGTTCGCCAAACTCGTTTAGTATTTTAATCAAGTACAGTCGACCTCAATAATATAAGGTGTGAATAAAATAAAATTTTAATTCAAAAAACAGCAACAGATTAAAATAAATTAAATCCATTTTGTATATTTCAGTAAAATATATACAAAAACAGTCGTTTTTTCTGCCTCTACAAATTATAAATTTTAATAGAAATTAGACCAAAAATAAGACACCGAGTGAAGATCAATTGTAGTTAATAATATTAATAAGATCATCATTTCATCCGTCTTATCTTATCCGTCGTAGAAACAGAATCGAAATCGTTTTGAAATTTCAATATTTTCTTCATAAGGTTCCAATACCGTAACGTGAAAACTGGAAAGTTACACGAGATCCTTACAATATGATCCTCACTGTACAAAAGAACGTTTCTCTCTAGTTAGAATTCATAGTGGTTCAAAAGTTGAACGTAAGTGCAGAATCGATAGATAATGCAAACTTAGAAGGTGCTTCGCAGGAACATCGTTTCAATTTCCATCCACTCTCATGCTACAATGTTAACCTAGATAAATGGAGAGAAACCCTGAACATCGTGCGACAGAGATGGCATGTTTCAATACCTTACCATTTGAGTAAGTGAAAAAGGGATGGGATGTCGTGTCTCTATCATGAGCAACGCAGCCAATGTCAAAGCAATTTTGATCAATTGGAAAATTATTGTGCCGTATATCCTAATCCTTAGCTAGCATCTGACATCTGACTGGGTGCTATTAGATAGTTCAGATTTTGTAAGTGCATGCTCAGACCTTTAAAATGTACCTACTTAACTATCAACTCATGAGGCAAAAATTGAACTGTAAGTTATAATATAAGTAACGGGTAAAAATACACTACAATACGCTACAAGGATATATGAAATGTATTCATATTTATCACTTTAAACATGCATATACCTACATAGACACAGATCAGAAAAGTTAGTTTAAAAATTGTTACTGACATCTAAGAACTACTTAGAGCAAAATTGAACTAAGAGGTTTAATTGATTATAATAAAGGTAAATTATAAAGAGGTACATATTTCTAGATAGCATCACTTGTAATATGTACGTATTTTGTAATAACATTGAAATCTGAAAGTGAATTTATGAAATCGGTTGTCACTTGTAATTAGGGTTCCAGAAAACATAGGAGGCTGTTGGTATGATAATTTGCACAAGAAAATCTCATTAATTACATCGCACAAGCACGAACGGGGCACTCAATTAAATCGTCGAGCGGGTTATAAAAGCTCTATCTAAGCGACGCCGTGGATGTACCGCAAACTCAACTCGAACTACTTCGCCTGCGACAACTTAGGACTTGCCCTGTAAGGACTATTTGTTTAAAACTCCCGGGCACATTTAGCGCGCTGTCGAATTTCTGTGAAAAGTTCTTGATTCGCTTCCTGGCAATATAACTAATTTTTAAATTAGTTATAATCGTATCTACCTAGTAAGAAGCTTAGGTCACAGCCGCAATCACGTACCACCAGCAATTTATCGCGGTTTCCAATATTCTATCTGTCCCTGGTTTGCCTTACTACTCACTAGCGATAGAAATTTGACATAACTTGTATGGAGCTTATCTATGCTAGAACGTTGGGAACCAGTATTAGTCTTTTAATATACGATGTTGTGTAACAACCGTTAGGGACTGTTTACCCTTTACTAATTAGCATTACATTTTCATCTCTTACCATCGGTTAAGATTGTAAGATATTAAAGAGTACCTTAAAACACTATACCCAGACATCGAATGAAGTATTCGTAGATTAGTGAAATTGCTTTTTTTTTTTTTTTTTTTTTTTTTTTTTTTTTTTATTGTAGATAGGCTTGCGCTTGACGACAATCATGCCTGATGGAAAGCAATGATGAGGTCTAGGATGGAGCGCGCTTGCCTAGAAAATGCCTATTCACTCTTCTCTTGAAGGCACCTAGATTGTACTTGGCTGGAAACACGGAGGCTGGAAGGGCGTTCCACACCTTAGCGGTTCGTATCAGAAACGTGGAGGAAAAACGTTTCGTGCGAGTTTGTTGGACGTCAACCACATAAGGATGCCACCGCTCTCGGCGTCTTGCAGTCCTATGGTAGAAAGGTGAAGGAGGTACAAGGTTATGTAGTTCCTGAGCACACTCACCAAAGTATATCCTGTAAAAAACCGCTAAACAGGCAACGTTGCGCCGATGTTGTAAGCTGAGCAGTTTTGCCCGCGTTAGCGATTCCTTGCCGATTATTCTGCGAGCGCGGCGATCAACTGAGTCCAATGCATCGAGCTGATACTTGGCAGAACCATCCCAAAGGTGACTACAGTACTCCATGCCGGAACGCACCTGAGCCTCATATAGCGTCAGAAGCTGTTCGGGCGTGAAGTACCGCTTAACCTTGTTGAGGATTCCTAGTTTTTTAGCAGCTGTTTTTGCTTTAGCTTCGATGCATTTCCCAAAATTGAGATTGGGTGAGATGGTGATACCCAGAAGCTCGATGTAATCGCCAATCGGAACGGATATACTTTGGAAAGTGGGAGCCAAGGTGAAGGGGCTCTTTTTAGCAGTGAACAAACACGCCTGTGTTTTGGTAGCGTTAAACTTAACCAGATTAGCGTCACCCCACTCAGACACTTCTTTCAAAGTCAAGTTAACGCGATTTACCAATGCCTCTCTAAGCTCAAGGATCTCAGAACCGCTGGCTTTTGAACTGGACATGTACCTCTCCGAGACAGTGCTGTCGTCCGCATAACCAAAGATACCTGGTTTCAGCAGATCGTTGATATGCAGCAGGAACAATGTCGCGGAGAGAACAGACCCCTGGGGTACCCCGGCGTTGACAGCCATTAGGTCCGAAGAGTGGCCATCTACGACCACCCGGAAAGACCGTTCCCTCAGGAAATCAGATACCCAGTTGCAAAAGCCAGCGGGTATCCCATATGCCGGAAGTTTGCTAAGAAGGCTGCCGTGCCAGACTCGGTCAAAAGCCTTCGAGATGTCTAGTGAGACAGCAAGTGCCTCACCGTGCTTCTCAATGGCCTCGCCCCAGGTATGCGTAGCATACACTAGAAGATCGCCTGTAGAGCGGTTGGACCTAAATCCATACTGGCGGTCCGACAGAAGGTCATTTTCCTCTAGGTATGCCAGGAGCTTACGATTGAGAACCCGTTCCATACTTTTGCAAAGTATGGACGTGATGGCAATCGGTCTGTAATTAGCCGGATCAGCACGACAGCCTTTCTTAGGAACCGGCTGCACATTGGCAACCTTCCAGGAGAGTGGGACTTGAGCTGTCGAAAGAGAGAGGCGAAACAAGCGTGTTAGTACAGGAGACAACTCGGGAGCACAATTTCGTAGGACTATTGCAGGTATACCGTCTGGGCCACTGGCTTTACTCACATCGAGATCACGGAGTGTTTTGAGGACCTCGTGCTGGTGAATGCGAATCTCCGGCATAACAGAGTCGCTAGATGGAAGGATTGGTGGTGGAGTACTTCCAGCGTCAAGCCGTGAGTTTTCTGCAAACAGAGTTGCCAAAAGATTCGCTTTGTCTGTTGCAGCCACAGCCAGAGACCCATCAGGCTTCTGCAGAGGCGGCAGGGAAGGGCGGCTAAAGCTCATTTCAACCGACTTTGCGAGCGACCAAAAAGCTTTACTGCCACTGGGGTAGGTGGCGAGCTCACGGCCGAACCGATTAGTACGGCTGAAATGAGCCTTATTCAACACCCTCTTGTATGACTTGGCGGCAATATTGAAGTCTCTTTTCTTCTTTTGGACGTCCGGAGCTTTGCGAGTACGAGCGTCCGCCCATGCTAAAAACGCGTCCCGTTTTTGTGCCTCGGCAACCGCACATTCAGCGTTGTACCACGGGGGAGTCTTGCCGTCAGATGATACGTCAGAAAAAGGTATAAAATATTCCATTGCCTGACGTATCACTTGCGAAATGGCAGTCTCGCAGCTCGACGGGTCATTAGTAGAGAAACAAGCCTGCCGCCAAGGATAAGATGCAAAGAAATGACGCATCTCATCCCAATCCGCTGACCTGTATCGCCACACCCTCCTCTTAACACTGGGTTCAGAGGGGGGAGGGTAGAAGTTGGATACAGATTTCACCAGACAGTGGTCCGAGGTGCCCAAAGGTGGTGAGACAGACACCGAAAAACTGTCTGGATCTGTCGTCAGCAGAAGGTCCAAGCAATTGGGTGTGTGACCGTCCACATCCGGTATTCTTGTGGCTTCCTGAACCAACTGAGAGAGATCTAGCGAAAGTGCAAATTTGCGCGCCTCTCTCCCAGCATGGTCAGTTTTCTGGTATGGGAACAACCACTCCTGGTGGTGAGCATTGAAGTCCCCCAGAAATACTAGCCGAGCTGAAGGATACCGGCGTTGAACGGTGTCCGCCGTATCGCCGAGATAGTCAAACAACCGGGTTGTCTCCTGGTCACCACTATGTGAGCGGTATACGCAAGCGTACACTGTCTGCTCTAACCCTGTGTCTACCAGGCACCACAAGACAGAGAGGGAAGGTACCTCCAAATTACGTAGACGCTGGCAGCAGATGTTGTCTCGAGCGTACATACATACCCCAGCGCGAGGTTTGAAATTATGCTCAAGCGAGTATCCGGGGTACTGTAAGTACGCTACGTCGGCTGGACTATGAATTTGCGTCTCCGTAAGGAAGAGGATATGCGGCTTAGCGGTCTCAAGATGGTGGTGGACCGCTTTAAGATTTGAGTGTAAGCCTCGGATGTTAGCGAGGTGGACTGAGAATGAGAGGTGGTGCAGCCGCTGTTGAACCTTTTTCCTTTTTCTAATTTTCATGTTGGGAGAGAGTGAATAGGTGAGGGGAAATGGAAGTTGTACGAGATGCTGCACAGGTGGACACCGTGACCTTCACCGCAGCGACGTTATTGGTAGACTCAACTGGAGACCGCGGGGACGCCCGAACCCCCCTGGGAATCGCCACCGGGACCTCTCTCCGGTCGCCAACCGGCACGGTGGAAGCCATCCCAGGATTTTTCGCGAGGTGGCGGGGCAGCCTTTCATAGGTGGCTGGCCTACTACTTGGGCCCCCTACTACCTGCGGTCGGCCAGCGGTGCACCGTGCTTCGGATCCCGCTGGTCTCCAAATTGAGCCGCCCGGCGCCGCTGCAGCTCCGGTCAGAACCTGTCACCATGTGCAGCACAACTGTACAGACCCATTCCCCCATAAATGGCTTCTACGTGCAACACACCGGAACACGACACACCTCATGACAAAAATTGCCTCAGAATGCGTCATTTGGCGGCGCGACTTTGCCCGTAGGGTGGTAAAGAAGCCGCGGCCGAAGCCTACCACCAATAGATTTGTTGCTCTTTAGCACCACCCAGGGGTCACGTGTAGGGTACTGAGGGTTGAGACCTGGCTTTGGTAAATCCCACGGACGCGAGCAACTTTGACCCCCTTGGCTTCTATAACTGTGTGGAAAAGGGAAGTCCTTATGGTACCATTTTGATTATGTTTGCAAATATTACTACTATTCCTGAGTCTTGGCTTCTAGCTAGTATCTAATCAACCCGTGTTGTGCTTTTGGAGTCATAGTCGGATTGTAAAAAATGTTAGTGATTATATTGTGAGTATTTGTTAAAGGTTCCTAAGTTTGTATGCATAGTGGTTCACTCAATTTACATCTAAGCAGAGATAGGCTGGGTATTAGAGATGTTATGCTACCGTGTCTATGAATGAAACTTTCAGTGCATACTAGAGTACGGATTATTCAAATGCATTAGCATTTCCATAGCATCGGCGGTGCTTATGCTCTTAACTAGATAATTAATTTGACACGTCAATAGCACTGTTTTTCATATGTAAACTTTGATTTTTTTTAGTTTAGAAAGTACGATCTAGTCAGTAGTATACTAGTAAAATGTTTTGTCCTTCTATTTTAAGTCATATGTACATTGCAAAAAAGTCATTTTCGAAAGCTAACGAAACATATTTAATTACTAATGGTATGGAGTTATTGTCAATAATAATAAATAATATCAGAATTTAAATTTTTTGTTTGAAAATAATATGGTGGAAATCATGCTTAATCACTAAAAAGTTTTGAGCTTCGTTAGCTATCAACGATATCATATTATTTTGTATCATACTGTTTAAAGCAATATTATGTATTTTCGTTCTGTGTCGCAGTACAGTACTTAGGTATAATTATTTTGATGAAGCATAGATATGATACATAATATTAGACTTACCTACAGACTTAAATTTTCCATAAATCTACAAACTTTGAGTGTACTTTTGTTACATTGTTAATAAAAAATACTTAAGTTAGAGAAAACAAAAAATCTCTACCTCAACAAAATTTCACCTTCAAAAGAAAACGAGTCGGTGCCGGTAAAAATAAATTGTTTCCCAGTTGTTTTTATAAGATCTTTATCGTAACGATTTTTCGGGCCCGCTCTCTATTTTCTTAAAAGGTATTACAGTTAAGGTTTGCGGGTTCAACCCTTTCAAGTTCAATCACTTAAAGTGAAGTCGAATAAAAACAAGAGAAGTCAAATATAAACAAATATAAACGCTATTTAGCCCCGTAATCGCGGCACAAACAATGCTGGAACGAAACGATGTCAAATTCGGGTCGACAAATTACGAGACCCTTTCGAGGCGAGTATTTAAAAACAAAATGTTTTCCGTGGCTTTTCCGCGTCGCTTACACGGTTTATTTGGGGAGTTACTTATGGGCAACAATGATCAAAATGAACTTTTTAATTTAACGTTTGCGACTGTTTCTGTCTCGACCTTTTTTACGACCCACTTCTAGGCACGGATCTTTTAAAAGCGACCACGCTGCTTAGATGTAAGTTGGCAGGCAAATTATGGAGGGTACTGGACACGGGTCTATTTTCTCAGAATGTGTTTGGCCATAAACCAACACGCTATCTACGTGCAAGTTGGCAGGCTTCACAGAGCATTATGGAGTTCTCTTAAGCGTACAAGGTTCCACGATGCTATCTGTGACCGCTAAGCAAATGATTCAATTATTGAAATTGCCACAAAAGCACATTTTTTTACTAAAGCACATTATGTATTCTAATTTAATAAAGGGCTTCTCTACTATTAAAGCAGAATGTCAGCTCCGTTGATGGCAAAAGCACATAGATGCATGCCTAGGAATCTAAACCCACGAACCCTGATTAGGAGACAGGCGTGTGAATTAGTATGTATCAGTTGAAGTATCAGTTTCAGCAACTAAGTAATAAAGTAATCAAGTAAGTAAGTAAATAAAGTCAAGCGTATATAGCTTGGCTTGCCTATAATGCAGCATAAGCACACGTACGCACGTAGAAATAATTTCGTAGATTTGTCTAATTTTGTCGATATCTTTTTTCGGTCAATCTATATGCATTAGAAAGAGAGAAAGAATAGCTCGACAAATGTAGTTTATTCAAGTCACCTACATGTGACTTGCTAACTTGACGTGGTGGTGGTGAATGGTGATAGGCTGGAAATACACATTAACTTGTTACTCTTAAGTCTTTACTTCGGTAGGTATTCCCTTAAGGTACCTACATAGATTTATAACAGGTCGTCGCTCGCTCACTGACCAGATACACACAACCTAACAACGTCAGCTCCGTGAGTGCGGCAAGTTTTTCTTGTAGTGTTAGTGTGTCAATTTAAAATTTGAATAGTGTGCGGATGCTAGTGTGCGTGAAAAATTGTGTAGCGATGGCTCGGGTTTGCCAATTTGGGCAAACTATTTTTTGCACACTTTTGAAGTCTTGGGCCTCTGTAGTTAGGTAATTTTTAATGCTACCAGTCCCTTGCCAGTTTCTCCCGACATGAACGAGTGCTCCCGTCCCAAATGTCGCTGAAAGATGAACGCAAAATCCGAAATTAAAAATCATTTACCTAGTAAATCGTATCTTTTACTCGTAATTTTTATCTTCCACTTTATAAATGTCTTATGAGAAAAGAAATAATTGCTTTTTATTCCGTTTTTACAGTTTGGCGTAGGGCGATAGTAGATTTAAGATTTGGTTAGCTTCAAAGGCCTATCATTCAAACTTCGGTAAAATATTATTATTCTTGGAAATGCGTAACTTTTATGGGGGAATGGAAAATTATTAAGAAAACCCAATTCGGAAGAGCTTATCGTTAAAATACGAGGGTACGAACCCGTTTTTCAGATATTAATTCGTAACAACCGTAAAACTTATTTTCATGGTGCCCTAAAAAGTTATGGTCTGTTTCAAGGGAAAATATACTTTCGTTGGACTTTATCCCGCACCCGTTTTGTCCGCGGAGATTCGGGTTGTCATAATAATGAAGAAAAGAGAGCGTTTTTTATTCAATTTCGTTTTGAAATATTACGTGTTGGGGCAATTATAATGCTGTTATTGTCTTTGCGTAGGATGAGGATTAAAGGATTTAGATGACCTTTTTAACTTATTTATTTATTTGTTTTTTTTTCTCTTATGGTACAAAAAACATGATTTAATCCTATAGGATTTTCTACCAGCGTAGCTTCAATTATTGTGAGACAGTATTATCACTAAAATAAGCACTGGCTTACAAATAGAGCCTGTAAATCTGCATTTAAACGATGTGGAGGCACAAAACTCTTTAATCTCTTTCTTCTATATGAGCAGTGACTTATGAGAATAATCACTATATTGAGATGACACTAAAGCAGAGCTGTTCTTTTTTAATTTATTCATTTCTGGCTTAGGACCTGAATTAGCTTGTATTTATATTTTTTACAAAACTCGCAAGAACTGTGAATTTTCTCGATGATTTGTAATTTTTATTCTCAATTTCAGCCAAATCGGTCTAGCACCTTTTGCGTGAAGAACTAACAACCAGACATACGTATAAAATAATATAAACTTCCGCTCTAATAACATAAGTGCAAGTTGCTCAAGCACCAACCTAATATAAAGCTAAGTAGCCTTTGTGTTGGTGTTCTATAATCTATTTAAATTCTCAATTTCACCCAAATCGGTTTGGCACTTTTTTGCGTGAAGTACTGACAACCAGACATGTGAAAAAATAATAGAAACTTTCGCTCTAATAACATTAGTTTAAGTTACTCAAGAACCAACCTATTTGACTAATAACAATCTCATTGAAATATGTAAGACGTAGATACTATCTTCAATCATAAGGGAAGACGAAATTGATGAACAAAATTCTTGTTACACCAAGAAATGAGCTATATAAATCATAAACAAGACGTTGAACATCAACGAATCCCTTTCGAATCGCTCTGTGAAATTATCAAAACTTTTTCTACCGTGCATCAACTATACAGTTGGGCAAGATTTATTGAGTAAATCGCAGATATACATAGGAATATGGCCGAAAAGGCATAACCACTGTATTAAAACGCCGATAATAATATTATGAATGATATTAAACGGATTTACTTCTCATCCACTTTGATCCCCTATTACTTACTTTTTTTATAAAATAAATACCTACTTACCTGACAGTTATGTTTTATGAAATTGGCTACAATCGCATAATTTGTCCATTTACATTAGGTACTATTAGTTTAGAGGACCCGTACGTAGTCTAGTATTGAAAAGACAGTATTTTTTAATGTGGGAACATCAGAGATGGTGGCTGGTTCCACAAGTTAGATATAATGTGAAGTTGGAAGTAACGACTTCGCAACTGAATGATAACTAAACTCTAACCAAACTATCGCGTGAGGTTTTATATTATTACGGGTTTGATGACTGTCTTTTTTTGTACAGTAACACTCATAACAAGTCGACAACGGTCTCAACCGAGACAATAAAGCATCCTCAAAGCTGATGGTTTGGGAGTAATGATTATTGCTTAGTACTTACGGTTGTTGCAACTGCTTCTGGTTGATATAGCTGATGTAATTTGGTTTAAAATCAGCATCAGCTGTTATCCATTACAACATTGCAACCTTATTTTACAGTAGGTACATCCCCCTTTCATTTGTCACTAGTAAATATTATTTGACTTCAATACGTCTTATAGTGGGAAACTGCTCTGAAAACACTCTGCAAACTGATAATTAAAAAAATCGGTACATACAGTTGTGTGTTGCACTTCTGTTATCAATGTTCGCTTCATTCGATTGCTGCAGGATTTAATAATTTCTAAATTAGGTCCGTTCTGGTCTGATCTGAGTTTTGGCCCCGGCTGATTACCACGCTACGAGTAAAAATGCATAGCCTTACGATTAAGCATTCCGGTGCGATGCTGTGTAGCAACCGACCGGGAGTTAATAGCTACTTTCAAAGTTAGTACGATATCATCTTTGGCTGCATTGTGATTGCAGTCAAGACCTGGTGATTGCAGTCAAGTACTGACGTGTCGTGTACATCGAACAATTATTCACAACACGTATTCATGTAATTCAAGTGGCAGCACAAAAAGATAATTTAATCGCATGAAAATCGTATAGGTTGTGTTGCACCCTGAGGTTGCACCATAGCGGCACCAGCCACCCTATTCCCTCTCGTTGAAGGTCACTCAGTGATCTTTAACGAGCTCATTTGACATACGTTTTTTATCCATTGAAGGTTCATCACAAAATCTTACTTTCGTTTCACTTAATAAAGCAGCAATGTATATCAAACCATAGACAACGGTGAACATCACTCTAAGTGTCAAAGACATGAATATACGGAATAGCCCCCAGACCATTATCAGGTGATGCCGACTAGATAAATTATTTTTGTAAAACAGGTGTATCTATTACAGGATCTCTAAGTTTTGAATTATTCTGTAAAATATAAACCTTTGATCCATGATCTCACATTCAAAAACATAATTAAATATAAGTAAGTACCTACGTAAGTATATTTTTTGTAATGGAATTATCAACATAAAATTAAAAGATTGGTGAAGGAATATTATAAGGTTAAAAAACCTTTCAACTTTCAAGTGCTTATTGGACGAAATCCAAATTCGAGTTCCGTAGACGTAATTTAAAAACGATATTTTAAAATTTTGGACAGAAATTTAATGTCATTAATAAAATAATGACTGACTACAGGAAACACAACTTTATATCCTTAAAAGTTCCACACAATACCATAATAATACTATTAGTATTAGAAATAGATATGGAACACTTTATTATTTACTTACTCACTTTAGGTGAAATGGGAAGAAAATGGACTTTCTTGACACGACAAAATATGTCAGTTTTTTGTTATAATAATATTTTTGTGACAAGTAAGTTATTATTATTAGAATCAAGTTACTGTTACTTTAGTCTATGAATGTTTCTTTCAACATTTAACTATTTGTTTGAATACACTGTTGTGTTTAAGAGCGTTTATACGTTTACGCGTGAATCGCGTGTAGCTCCATACAAAAAAAGAATTCCGTTCCCGCAGACGCAATTTTGCGCGGAAAATGGTATTACAAAAAAAATTATAGTAAAATAAATATACAACTTATTAAAATAATAAATAACCAGTGACATTGAATATGAATTGAATTAAATTACTATAATTCAGAAATAACAAAATATCTTGGATTTTATCCTAAAATAATACGTTTAATTTATCGAAAAATGCTAAAAATTACACTTTTCGGTTTATGGTTTTTGAATGAAAATATATGAAAATCGTGTTTTTTTGAGACATTTTTTTAGTAAATGTTATTAATTTTCTAAATATGTCATTGTTATAAGTTTGTGTTATGAAACATGGCAAATATCTTGCATCAAAATAGAGCTTCCACCGCTAAGTGAGTATAATTAGCCTTTATCTTAAACTTTCTAATGAGAAAGTTATACACATATTTTCAAATATTTTTGAGACAAAAACTAGATTATGAAATGCCAAATAATATGATAGCAATTATCTAATCAATAATTGAAAACATGACACTCTTATATTCCGTCGAAAATTGACAATTTTGACTCAAGCATAATTTCAACGCATGAATGGTCTTAAGGTCATCTATATATATAAAAGAATGAGGCATTTTGGTTGTTCCACGGATTCCGCCAAAACTATAGGTCGTAGAGATCTGAAATTTGGTACCTAGGTAGATATTAGGTCATGAATTCGTACTAAGACGGGGATTCCAGAAATTCAAATTTTAAGGGGTAAAAACCGTTGGTTTTTTGGATTTCCCCATACAAAAGTGAAATTTTTTTCGTTGTTCCAGGAATTCCCGAAAAGCTACAAGTCGTAGAGATCTGAAATTTGGTACCTAGGTAGATATTAGGTCATGAATTCGTACTAAGACGGGGATTCCAGAAGTTCAAATTTTTAGGGGTAAAAACCGTTGGTTTTTTGGATTTCCCCATACAAAAGTGAAATTTTTTTCGTTGTTCCAGGAATTCCCGAAAAGCTACAAGTCGTAGAGATCTGAAATTTGGTACCTAGGTTGATATTAGGTCATGAATTCGTACTAAGACGGGGATTCCAGAAATTCAAATTTTAAGGGGTAAAAACCGTTGGTTTTTGGGATTTCCCCATACAAAAGTGAAATTTTTTTCGTTGTTCCAGGAATTCCCGAAAAGCTACAAGTCGTAGGGATCTGAAATTTGGTAACTAGGTAGATATTAGGTCATGAATTCGTACTAAGACAGGGATTCCAGAAATTCAAAGTTTAAGGGATAAAAACCGTTGGTTTTATGGATTTCCCCATACAAAAGTGAAATTTTCTTCGTTGTTCCAGGAATTCCCGAAAAGCTACAAGTCGTAGAGATCTGAAATTTAGTACCTAGGTTGATATTAGGTCATGAATTCGTACTAAGACGGGGATTTCAGAAATTCAAATTTTAAGGAGTGAAAACCGTTGGTTTTATGGATTTCTCCATACAAAAGTGTAATTTTTTTCGTTGTTCCAGGAATTCCCGAAAAGCTACAAGTCGTAGAGATCTGAAATTTGGTACCTAGGTTGGTATTATATCATGAATTCGTATTCAGAAAGGGATTTTCGAGATCCAAATTTTGAGGAGGAAAAATTTTGAACTTTTTGGCCGCCATTTTGAACTTTTTTGTTACTGGGCCGATTGCTTTGAAAATCGACTTTTGACTATGGCAGCAAGCATAGAGAAGGAATTTGTTGCCAAAATTAAAAAAAAAGTGGCCGCCATTTTGAATTTTTTTGTTACTGGGCCGATTGCTTTAAAAATCGATATTTGACTATGGCAGCAAACATAGAGAAGGAATTTGTGGTCAAATTTAAAAAAGTGGCCGCCATTTTGAACTTTTTTGTTACTGGGTCGATTGCTTTGAAAATCGATATTTGACTATGGCAGCAAGCATAGAGAAGGAATTTGTGATCAAAATTTTAAAAAAGTGGCCGCCATTTTGAACTTTTTTGTTACTGGACCGATTGCTTCGAAAATCGATATTTGACTGTGGCAGCAAGCATAGAGAAGGAATTTGTGGTCAAAATTTTAAAAAAGTGGCCGCCATTTTGAACTTTTTTGTTACTGGACCGATTGCTTTGAAAATCGATATTTGACTATGGCAGCTGGCATAGAGAAGGAATTTGTGGTCAAAATTCAAAAAAGTGGCCGCCATTTTGAACTTTTTTGTTACTGGACCGATTGCTTTGAAAATCGATATTTGACTATGACAGCAAGCATGGAAAAGGAATTTTTGGTCAAAATTTAAAAAGTGGCCGCCATTTTGAACTTTTTTGTTACTGGACCGATTGCTTTGAAAATCGATATTTGACTAGGGCAGCTAGCTTAGAGAAAGAATTTGTGGTCAAAATTTAAAAAAGTGGCCGCCATTTTGAACTTTTTTGTTACTGGACCGATTGCTTCGAAAATCGATATTTGACTATGGCAGCAAGCATAGAGAAGGAATTTGTGGTCAAAATTTTAAAAAAGTGGCCGCCATTTTGAATTTTTTTGTCAGTGGGCCGATTGCTTTGAAAATCGACGTCTGACTATGGCAGCAAGCTTAGAGAAGGAATTTGTGGTCAAAATTTTAAAAAAGTGGCCGCCATTTTGAATTTTTTGTCAGTGGGCCGATTGCTTTGAAAATCGACGTCTGACTATGGCAGCAAGCTTAGAGAAGGAATTTGTGGTCGGAATTAAAAAAGTGGCCGCCATTTTGAACTTTTTTGTTACTGGGCCGATTGCTTTAAAAATCGATATTTGACTATGGCAGCAAGCATAGAGAAGGAATTTGTGGTCAGAATTGAAAACGTGGCCGCCATTTCGAACTTTTTTGTTACTGGGCCGATTGCTTTGAAAATCGACGTCTGACTATAGCAGCAAGCATAGAGAAGCAATTTGTGGTCAAAATTAAAAAAATATGAACTTTTTGCCCGCCATTTTGAACTTTTTTGTAACTGGGCCGATTGCTTTGAAAATCGACGTCTGACTATGGCAGCAAGCATAGAGAAGGAATTTGTGGTCAAAATTAAAAAAAACATGAACTTTTTGCTCGCCATTTTGAACTTTTTTGTAACTGGGCCGATTGCTTTGAAAATCGACGTCTGACTATGGCAGCAAGCTTAAAGAAGGAATTCGTGGTCAGAATTAAAAACTTGGCCGCCATTTCGAACTTTTTTGTTACTGGGCCGATTGCTTTGAAAATCGACGTCTGACTATGGCAGCAAGCATAGAGAAGGAATTTGTGGTCAAAATTAAAAAAACATGAACTTTTTGCCCGCCATTTTGAACTTTTTTGTTACTGGGCCGATTGCTTTGAAAATCGACGTCTGACTATGGCAGCAAGCATAGAGAAGAAATTTGTAGTCAAAATTAAAAAATGATGAACTTTTTGGTCGATTGCTTTGAAAATCGATATCTGATTATTGTACCAAGCATAGAGAAAGAATTTGTGGTCGAAATTTAAAAATTTTGAACTTATTGGCCGCCATTTTGAACCTTTTTGTTACTGGACCGATTGCTTAGAAAATTGATATCTTAGTATCGCAGCAAGCATAGAGAAGGAATTTGTGGTCAAAATAAAAAAAAATATGAACTTTTTGGCTGCAATTTTGAACTTTTTTTGTTACTGGGCCGATTGCTTTGAAAAACGATATCTGACTATGGCAGTAAGCATAGAGAAGGAATTTGTGGTCAAAATTTAAAAATTTTGATCTTTTTGGCCGCCATTTTGAACTTTTTTGTTACTGGGCCGATTGCTTTGAAAATCGATATTTGACTATCGCAGCAAACATAGAGAAGGAATTTGCGGTCAAGATAAAAAAATGATGAACTTTTTGGCCGCCATTTTGAACTTTTTTGTTACTGGGCCGATTGCTTTGAAAATCGACGTTTGACTCTAACCAGCAAGCATTAGGAAATATTTAGTGGTCAAAATTAAATTAAATGACGGTTAATATAAGAACTTTGGAAACTTAACACCTGAGGGAGTAAAGCAGAAGATCAACGTGAGCGAAGCCGCGGGCGTTTGCTAGTACATGATATACTCGTGTAGTACCTACACGCTCAATGAAAAATTAACCGTTACGTTTATAGGAATATTTTTAACTGAAGAAAAATCCTAGCACAGAACTCCAACCTTGAATAAATGCCTATAGCCTATTCACCTACGCTCGTGGAACTCGCCTCCATGAAGAGAAATATAGCCATATAACGTGCTTTATTTCTAAAGCGAGGTTTAGATTAGCAAAAAAACTTGCAGAAGTTGACTTCTGAAGCAAACGGCTTTTGAAACAGTCACGCAAGCTACTAAACAAAGGAGGAATAGCTTTCCTTAAAAGTCAACTTCTGCAAGTATTGTTGCTAATTTAAACATCGCTTTAGGATGCGCGTGTGTATAAAAGTGGTTTAAATAAAATACATTCGATACTATGTGACCATTGATACTTAGTTTGCGGTGAGTCAGCATTATATTCTTATTGTTGGTTCTTACTTATGGGGTATGTACCTACGTTAAGCTTACGTAAGCGTATCTGCTTGATTAAGCGAGTACTATAAAACTTGTAACAACTTATTCGTAAGTCCGAAGGCCTTGATTCGTTTTGCCTACTATTTTAGTGGCATTTATAACGTCGTTGGTTTTAAAATATTGCTTGCAAATTGCAATAAGTGAGTTGTTACTGTAATCTCTGTTTTGTGGTTAATACTGTACCTACTTCATGCAAAGAGTCCAAAAAACTCGATAAGTGTCTTCTAGCACTATATGTGCATAAACATTATTTATTTAGGGAATTAATTGAAGTCTGTTATTCTTTTTTGAAAATAATTTTTATAATTATTACTAGCAGTTGCTTTGTGCTCGTCCATTTTTAATAAATCCCGTGAAAATCATCAGTTTCTCCTGGGATTTAGAGGAAAATTAGAGGTCCCTCTTCCGTTATGAACCTGTCCGTCCATTTTACATTGCTGCTCCGCTCCTATTGGTCGTAGCGTGATGCTACTCTTACTATAGCCTCTCTATAAATGGACTATCCAACTCAAAACTATTTTTTTGAATTCCAAGTAAGTCGAACCTGGTTAAGCGCGAAAGCTATATTGGTGAGAGTATTTGCCAGGTCCCGACATTTTGCCCTCCTTACTCTGAAACTCGGTTTAGCGAGAAACCTCTATCTAAATATATAAAAGAAGATACTGACTGACTCACTGACATGATATGTACACACGCACAGCCCAAACCGCTGGGTCTAGAGACTTCAAATTTGGCACACAGGTTCCTTATGAGGTCTAGGGGTGCACTAAGAAAGGATTTTTCAAAATTCCCCCTCTAAAGGGGTGAAACGGGGCTCCAAAGTTCGTACTTTACCAAGCTTCAATACTCGTTCACGTCACAACTACTGAACCGATTTGGCTCAAATTTGAAATTGAGATAAATTGCATCTTGGATTAACTTATAAGCTACTTTTCATCCCGGGAAAATCCATGGTTCCCGTGGTATTAGTTAAAAACCGAAATTCACGCGGAAAAAAATCTTCACGCCGCAAGTACAAGGCCGATTTAGCTGAAATTTGGAATGGTGATAGATGATATCTTGGGTTAATAATAAGGCTACTTTTTATCCCGGAAAAATCCGAGGTTTTTGCGGGAAAACTGAAAAATTGATATTCACGCGCGAAAAATACTACTTTACGCTGCACTTACTGAACTGATATGACTGAAATTCGGAAAGGAGATAGATTTTATTCTGGATTATTACATAGGCTACTTTTCATCCCGGAAAATTTCATGGTATATCAAAGAAGATACTGACTCACTCACTCACTGACATATCAACGCACATCCCAAACCGCTGAGTCTATAGACTTCAAATTTGGCACACAGGTTTCTTATGAGGTCTAGGGGTGCACTAAGAAAGGATTTTCCAAAATTCCCCCCCCTAAAGGGGTGAAACGGGGCTCCAAATTTCGTATTTTACCAAGCTTCAATACTCCTTCACGCCGCAACTAATGTACCGATTTGGCTCAAATTTGGAATGGAGATAAATTGCATCTTGGGTTAACACATAAGCTACTTTTCTTCCCGGAAAAATCCATGGCACCCGTGGGATTAGTCAAAAACCGAAATTCACGCGGAAAAAATCTTCATGCCGCAAGTACAAGACCGATTTGGCTGAAATTTGGAATGGAGATAGATTATATCCTGGGTTAATAAAAAGGCTACTTTTAATCCCGGAAAAATCCATGGTTTTCGCGGGAAAACCGAAAAATTGATATTCACGCGCGAAAAATACTACTTTACGCTGCACTTACTGAACTGACATTACTGAAATTCGGAAAGGAGATTTTTTCCTGGATTATTACATAGGCTACTTTTCATCCCGGAAAATTTCATGGTTTCCATGATAAAAGTGATAGATAATATGCCTTCATGCCGTAATTACTGAACTGATTTGGAATAGAGATAGATATATCCTGGATTAATACTAAGGCTACTTTTTATCCCGGAAAAATCCATGGTTATTTCCCCCGCGTGAATATTTGTTTTTCACTATTCCAGCGGGAGAAATACTCATTCACGCTGCAACTATTGAAAATTTTTAGCTGAAAGTTAAAATGGAGATAGATTTCGCTCTAAATTAACACAAAGGTTTCTTTTTATTCCGGAAAAATGGATGGTTCCCGTGATAATAGCGAAAACTAAAATTTACGCGGGCGAAGCCGCGGGTATCTGCTAGTGATGATATAAATTAAAGTTAATGATAGGTGATTTCCTAAAAAATGAACTTTCTACACTCGTATTGTACGGAACTCAGTTATCTCAAAATGAATCTAACTTGTCGAGAGTTAATTTAAACTGAGTCATGATTGATTGCTCCCATCGTCGTCAAGCTGATTTTAGAGTTTTTTGATACTCTTTTGATTTAATGGCGCAAAAATCAAGCTTTTTCGCGTAACGTTTTTGTATTTCGCTTAGCGATAAAAGAAATACTTACAAAATTACCTTTACCTAATTTTATTTTTGGCTTCAAGAGAAAAGAGTGTGGGCTACTGAAACAATGTTTTTTTTTTATATATTAGTTTTGCGTAATATCCCCCTTTCTTCTCCAAATAAGGGTTAAGCTTACATTTTTGTTACAGTTCTTTACCTCAACTTTGAGTTACGTATTGAGGTTTTTATCTTATGAAGTCCCTCAATGTAGGCATGCTTCGCAGTCCACTTATCGTCCACTTCGTTCTTGATCATCGTAGTTACCGTAACAATATCACCTACTTCCTAAAACTGTAGTGAAAACGTGCGATGTACATCCAATGCAAATATTATTTTTATTTGAGAGCATCGTCTACATGATAATAGTCGTATTAAACGGCCGAGTCTTTCTTGTCGGCTACCCGGGACGCGAAAAACAAAAGAGGAACGGCCCATGTTTATCAGAGGCTGTTTATTTTTTATAACGTGGTAGCGGCCTTCTTACGGCCACTTACATCGAGTAAGTACAATCCAGTTTATTGTGAGTACCCTTATAATGTAAAGGAGGCCTATTTTCTCTGTGTGTATAAAATAATTTATTAAGAGCTTATTAATAGGGTACCTATTTAATAAGAAGTACTTACAAATTATTTAAAAAGATATTGTAGTTCAGGCTACACTCATTCATGAGCTTAAAATTGATGAGGATATAGTACATTACTAGAGCAGCCAGCAAAAGAGGCATCGATGGATGACCTTTTAAATCAATGACTGTGCGTCACTTGTGCTTTATAGAATCTTAATAATATGAGATGCGCTACTAAAGGGCTATTCACGTGACGTTTCCACACATTTAGTGATGTGAATCAAGAAATAAAATTAATAAAAATTAACATTGAAAAATTAGCATTACGTCTATTGGTTTAGAGTGTAAAATTGTACTTCAACATAGGAAATATGAGTTAACCTTGTCGTGCAAAGTAAATTTAATTTCACGTTTATCGACCATGTTGCGTTTTGAATTACATTTAATTTGACGCTCTTTGTCAAAAAACGCAAAATTAATTTATCAGTGTTCCCAAAAAATATTCTGATTTCTATATCATCTGCATAAAAACGTAAATGCCATGACCGTTTTTAACAGTTCACTTCATGAAATGTAGTCGACGCGTTACACGAATAGCTCCCCCAGCTCAGAGCAGTTCATTTTCAACAAACAAATGGGTAACGAATTATGATGATTTCCAACAAACTGGATATGTAGTGCCTTCAAATACGTCTCAGTACCCATCACCTCTTTCCCAACACTCATCCAGTCATAAGCGTACACGTATTTTCCTCAACGGGAGAGCATGATAAATTACGCTATTACCCGCCTGAATGCAAATCCCGGAATCAGGTCAGGAGTGCTGATATTATTTTTCACTACTAGTTCCCTGGAGTGATTGATCTCTTATTGTTCCTTGACATTTTTGCGATTCGTGTGTAAAAGTTTATGGTAGTGAGTATATATATTGATGTGAAGTCATGAGATGTCGATTCCGGCATCGCTTTAATCCAGTAATAGGTTAAATGCCCAGATTAAACACAGTGTGTTCGCCGGCGAAACAACGACCTACCGTCCAGGGACCAGGGGGTGTGCAGAATAGCTATAACAATATCTTACTCCAATATAATATTATTTCTCTGCATCAAAACAAGTTTAGCTGAGTTTCATGCCTCGTTGAAGGTACGCTCTCAAATCTCAATCTAGTTGTAGATTCCCTGACAGCCCATCGTCTATGGTTGCTGTTATGGCGTTACCATAACGCTGTAGGTAAAGGTAGCTGAAGGTAAAGGTAGCTTAAGTCACACGCGACTGTCAGAAAATCAACCTTAGGAAATGCTCATAGAGAGTGAGAGCGATGTATTAGAGAGAGACAGAGAGATACCTGGGAGAAAGAGAGTGAGAAGACCAGAAATAGGGATAGATTCAAGATTTTGTGTCTTAGTTTTAATTGAATAGGTTTGTAAATGATACAAGAAAATTGGTATTTATTGACAAAATAACTTTCGAGTTTTTTCTTTAGGTAGGTACTTATGCTTTAATTCTTTCATTGCTGATTTTTTTCATTCTAGACAAACGAAAAGTACTACATAGGATTCTTGTTTACGAACCGCTATGAAAAACTCAGGACAAAAAGCCCACCTCTAGAGTTAGACTCTAGACTTTAGTATTTGGTACTAATTTCAACCAGTTTCTAAAAAAAGCATTATAAGAGGCGGACAGATAAGCGGATAACAAATTGATCCTTTAAGGTTCCTTTTCTCATTACGGTACAGAACCCAAAAAGTCAGAAGACTATCAGTTCGAAATGATTGATCTCCTATTATTGTCCCCTGACATTTTTACTACTTGAAGGTGCAATAGAAAATTTTACAATCTGAACTGTTGAAGTGGCTTGCTGTACCTTTTATTGTGTGGTCTGCTTTGTTGGACAGTTTTTGCAATTCCGGTCAGAGCAGATTATAAAACTTTTTTTTGGTGATATATCATCGAGTACCTATTCAACTTTAACAGAAGTTTGTTGCATCAGAATGTGTAAAGATCGTCGAGTGTGTCGTGATTATACTTTTTTTTTAATTTAAAATTGTAGTAACCACAGAATATGTATAGTAAAAACATTCAAACATATTTTCGTTTATTCCTGCGTAGCGCATAATGTAAATGCGTATTTGACCTTAAAATCATGTAGGATTAGGACTTGGTATTAACGGATGAAATTGTATGTCACCTTTCTACCATAGAACGGCAAGGCATCGAAAAGGCTTCCACCCATACATAGTCGACTTACCAAGGACGCGTACGCAGCGGTTTGATTCCTCGTTCTTAAAACGCACTGCAAAGGCCTGGAATACCCTCCCAGGCAGTGTCTTTCGTGACACTTACAATCCGGGCGCCTTCAAATCAAGAGTGAATAGGCATCTTCTAGACAAGCGCGTTCCACCTTAGACTGTATCATCACTTTTCATCAGGTGTGATCACAGTCAAGCGCTAGCCTATATAGGATAAAAGAAAAAAAAAAGTATTGAAAAATGAAATAAAATATTTTTACATAGTTCTCCAATACACATAATATGTATAATATTGTATTCCAACACACATAATATGTATAATACTGTATTGTATCATAAAAGGCTCAAACAAGACCAATCCAGGTTATTATCAAAAGCGTGACAATATTCAAATAATTGGAATATTTCCGCTGCATTATGCAAATTCAATCAAACGGTTCCACTTAAGGGCCGATCTGCATCAAATTTGGATGTCACATCATTATTTGCAATTTATGTAAATTTAAATTTTGAGTGGTCACACTGTGTGACCTTTTTATTGTTTTTAAATGGCTCACGTATACAATCATTAAAATAATAATATGCGGATGCTCGTAAAATTTAGCATATTTCACTTTGCTAAAGGTAAAAACAATGCATCACGGAAATTGCCTAATGTTGACATTCTACATTTTTCATGGCATTCTGAACATATTGTTTTATATTCATTTATAATTAATTAGTCAGTCCAAATCAGCGTGCAAAACAATCCATTCTTACATTCCATTCATAGGTTTGATTTAAAGTACTCGTAGATAATGTTCTCTCAATAGTAACGATATAAGATAAGCTTAATAATAATTGTATTAAGTAAATACTAAAATTTAAAGCAAAAACTACTTTATAAATTACACTTTTTGTGTAAGATTAAGGACTGCATACTTTTATAAAATTCCATGTGAAGAATTCGATAATGGAGAATGTGCCCGGAGGCTTACAAAAACAAAATTGATTTGAGATTGCTTCCCCCGGGCAAGTAGGAATAATAAAGTTACTAATACAGATTTAACTCCTCAACTTTTTAATATTTCAGAAACCTCTTAAGCTATTGTTATATTTATTGTTTCATTTACTTGTATCTCAATTAACTTATTGATTAATTTACTGGTGGTATTGTTGACAAAATATCAAACTGATAATTCATCATGTCTAGCATTTAATTCTCTAGCAAACTATAATTGATCAAAGACATCCATGCGGCTGTTGGGTTTGAATTCGATCGTAAAACTTACTTAATTTACACATTCTTCTAGACACAGAAAAGCAGAAGAAACAGAATATTCGGACTCTTCATCAAGACTAGCAAAGATGTCATAATTTGGATCGTTTCACACTACAGATATCAGATATACCTAATAAACTATATAAAAAAACCAGACATTTCTGAGATAGCAAACATAGATAAACAAACTAAACAAACTAGTCATGCAAACAGAGACATATCCCCGAGTGAACGTTAATTAACAAAACCTGACCGCACGTATGACAATTGAGATTTATATCAGCAAAACTAACAAGTTCCTAAAATCTCATGTTGAACTTTTGATGTTGACTTTTGCTAATGTTACTGTAATAAAGTTAGAAGTGTACTTAATGTTGAGATCAACGACAGGTCAGCTAAATACACTTGTATATTACCCAACACTTTGCGATTTTATTTTTAAGATTTTTTTCTGTATCATAATAATAAATGGAAGCAATGAAAAAAGTCTTGTTTTTAACGAAGCTACTTTCTTTTTACCGTTTTTTCTTCAAAGACTGCAATAATTACCTAATTTTCATTGATCTATCATAATTGAAGTTGAGTGTGAGTCAAGAATTTCCCTAGTCTTTCACACAGAAACATCAATACTTAGATTTGATCATTAGAAAGTTGCCAAGTCTCAAGCAAATCTCCCTGCATACGTCACTCCATACTCGCACGTCTTAGCAATCACGGAGAGCCTAGACTTATCCCCAATTACCGAGCCGTGTTCTGTAAAGAAATAAGCATTATTGCACGCCTTGGCAACTTTTGCAACTCACGCGTACGAAGATGGTTGCTTAGAAAGCAAATGACTATTACGGGACTCTCGATTTATCAGTTGGATAGAGAAACGGGATCATTATGCTAAATTAACTCTGGTGCTTAACTTTAACTCTGATCTTCTAAATGGGGTCAGCTAATAGGAGTAATAGGATATTTCAGTTTTTGAAATCACTGTAAAACTACAAGTGCTGTTGTGACATAAGTGGTGCTTTAAAATGAGGAGGAAGACCACCTGTTTTAAACGCTTTACACTGACTTTCCGAGCAAAATGAAAAAGAAAACTTTTGTGGCGTGATATGAGGTGTTGTAGACATGTTTGATTTACGTGTTATACTTAATTTCTGTGACTATCGAGTGGTGAAATTAAACTTTGGATGTAGTTATAACAAAAAATACATATTATGTAGCACAATGGAAGTCATTCAAATTTTGTTATCACCAGTAGGTATTTTGAGTTTCGTCTAACTATGGAATAACGAACGACGTTCAAAAACTTATAAAACACGAAATTATCCTTTGGAGCGTTGAAACATTAATCAAGAGCAAAGTCCTTAATAACTGGAGAACACACTGGCACATTAAGCAAACTGTCGGTATTATGTCTGACGGCAGCGGTATTTTACGTGCAATGGTTAGCACGTGTCTGGTTCATAACTCCAGAACTCTATTGTTTCTTTGTTACGCGACTGTCCGGAGCTATTTGCATTAATCGCTTGCTTTATGATCTTCGTTGACACCAATGAATTTGTCTCGACGTCGCCTTTGTTCTAACTAGGAGCTGTAGGCGTTTCAATTGTGTTTATCAATGTTCATCATGCCTGAAATTACTTAGTCGCAACTCGCAATATTGTCATTACAATATTAAAGGATATTGACCATGTATTTATATACATGCCAAGCCGTGCCAAGCTGTTTCAAATCCAAATTAACTCCTACAATTATCATTTTTTTAATTAACACTCGGAATTTAAAGTTATAGGAAATTAAACAAGTTGTACTTCTCAGTTCTCAATAAAACCTGTAAAAAATGTTCATTGAAAAAAAAGTAACTTATTGTATGCAAAATAAAGTCCGAATCCTAGTGACAGTGGTTCTGATTTTATTTTATTTATTTTTATTTTGTTCACTTTGTTTACCAAAATATTCTAGGATTCTAGAAAAACATCCTAGAATCCTAGAAGATTTTGGTTTTGGTTCATGAGAAAACTTGATATCAGGAAAGATTAATTTATTTTGCTACAATCCGCTACTTGAAATGATTCTGTATGGTACAATATGCAGGAACACTGTCCACATGAAACACCACATACAATTTTCCAACATTTTCTTCAACACACGTTTCGTCCCGACACCAGGACATCCTCAGAAGATGTTGACTTCACAATGCGAAATCGTTGAGACCTTGCCTTGTGGCCCAGTCGTCCTGTTACCGCATTTTATTGCATCGGGAGCAACGAGTGTTTGCAAGAGGTGTAATTATTTTTATGTACCTATGGTTATTCTGTAGTGAAAGCTTCTTCTTCTTCGAAATTTCTGTGTTTTTATTACTTCTTCACGCCACAAGTAATTAAGCCGATTTGGCACTTTGGAATGGAGATAGATTATACCTACCATTTTACACTGGAAACTACTTTGTGGTCTGTAAAAAATCATAAATCTCTCGCTGAACTACCGAATTTTGAAAAGCGGAATCATTATTAATATACATCCAGTACTCTCAGAGTGCCATTTTTAAAATAACATTTCTGTCTTTATCTTGTTAATAAAATAAGGTGCCTTGGAAAAACCTTTCTTTTCCAATAAAGCCCAGTACATTTTACTGTCCAATAACCTGCACAGCGTCTGCTAAGTTGAAGATCACCAGACGCTTCTTAACACAAAACATCAAAGTCATGGATACTACAGAACATGTACGGCCAACAAATTATTATACAAAAGTTAAGCCCACTAGGCTAAAAATACAGAATCAAAGGGGCTGGAACGGAGATCATTCTATTTATGTTAATGTCACGGGCGTGAGGAAGCGTTTAAATCCAGTCATTAATTATTGTCACGGTAAGGACTAAATAGATAATACGTTCTTTATTTGTTACTCCCTCTGGACAACTTTAAGGGTGTTTTCGTTCTGAAAGATATAATAAGGAAATAAGTTGCGGTCGGAGTCCGGTTGATGATGGACGCGAGACGAAAAATGCCGTTCTTAAAAATAAGGACAAAATCCTTCGGACGCTCGGCTCCAAACGAGTTGGAGCAAACAACGCAACGCAATGCAACTTAAAATAATTAAGGGGCATTAAAAATCAGTTTGTCACCTCCTGTAATTTATTGTCTCGTCTTAAAGAGATGAAATATGACGGCTATTTACAGATTTTTATGACGCCTTAGATTACGGCCGATGTTGTTTATGCTTCCGCTAAATAAAAATAGATGATCAATATTGTGTGAGGCTCATACGAGACAGTGATAGACCGCACTTATGATTAAACTGAGTAGCTTATTAAATTTTAAATAAAGACTTAACTTTCGTATACCATTAATCAAGATTTCTAAATACAGTTTAACACAAGTCATCGGTGATAATTGAGGAAATCAATGTGTTAAGTACAGAATTTCTTTTCAATCGGGTATACTGTGTATTGTCTACTTATGTCTTTGAGATCTTGATTCAATGCTGTTCAAACAACGTTTGTTAAAATAAAATGAAAGATAGATAGATAGATAGATAGAAAATTCTTTATTGTACACCAATAAAACATGAGAAAACATTGTTATACAAATACACAAAAGTTATACTAATGTACATATGGCGGCCTTATCGCTACACAGCGATCTCTTCCAGGCAACCATCGGGGTATGAAGCGGTGATTGGAATATAATGAGGTAGGTGGTACAATAAAAACAATTAAAACTTAAGAAAATATCACATATCACTATATAAATAAATACGTATGTATATATATAATATATTTATATCATAATAATAATATAATATATAAATATATATGTATATAATAAATTCTAATAAATAATTACAAAACTCTCAAATAGAATAATAAATGTTTCAAATTAAAATAAATACTTACAAAAATACTTAATGAGTGACAAAATATAACATATATAATATAAGTAACATAGAGATCAGCTGCCACTGACTCCAGGAAGTTGAGACAAAAAGTGATCCTTTAAACGTTTCTTGAAGATGTTAACAGAATTGGCCTCCCTGATATCAAGCGGAAGGACGTTCCAGAGCTTTATGGCCTTTACCGTAAAAGACTTACCAAAGAAAGTCGAACTATGTGTGGGCACCCTTAGAGTTAGTTTTCTTGCAGAACGAAGTACCTCGTCAGGCTGTCCCACGAAGTTGAACTTTTCTTTTAAGTATGGGGGCGCAGAAGGATGAAAAAGAACACAGTACAGAACAGAAAGGATGTGCATATTCCGGCGAAGTCGAATGGGTAACCAATTAAGACGAGAACGAAAATGTGAGATGTGGTCATATTTACGTAATCCAAATATGAACCGAATCATTGCATTTTGAAGTCTCTCAAGCTTATTCAATTGGTCTTCGGTTAAGTCAACAATGCTTGCGTCAGCATAATCTAAAATAGGGAGGAGTAAGGTCTGTGCGAGCATAATTTTGGTAGGAATTGGAAGAAAATTTCGAAGGCGACGCAACGAACCCAAAGCCGCAAACACTCTCCTGCTGATTTCGCTAACATGTCGAGTCCAGCTGAGTGTACTATCTAAATAAATTCCCAAGTTTTTAACATCATCACAGTAAGGAATCACAATGTTATCAAATAAAATAGGCGGTAAGGATAATCTGTCAACTTTACACATCTGTCTCCGACTGCCAATGATAATCGCTTGAGATTTTCTTGGGTTGACACTGAGGCCAAATGTTTTACTCCACACAAGGATTTTATCCAAGTCGTCATTCATTTTAGCAATAGCTGCCGGAATATTCTCCAAAGTTGATTGCACATAAATCTGGACATCGTCTGCATACATATGATAGAGAGAAGAAAGGTTTTGAGAGATTGAATTAATGAAAATAGTAAAGAGTAATGGTGACAACACGCCTCCCTGAGGAACGCCAGCAGCAATATCGCACCATGATGAATAAGTATCATCAGCGCGAATGCGCTGCCGGCGACCCTGAAGGTAACTACGAAACAAGTCAATAACTGCTGGAGATATGTTGAGAGAACGCAGCTGGCCAAGTAGGATGTCAAAATCGAAGATTTTGTTTCAAATTACTGTGCCATTATAAATGTGACTAAAACAACTAAAAAAATTTCTTAATTGCTTAAATGTCGTACACAGTGATATTAGAGATACATTCAGGAAAGCGCTTTCCTAGAACCTAATGGTTGAATTTTGCCATTTCTTTTACTTACTGCTATTTACACGCTATCTCGAAACAATTTTAAAAAAGTCTACAGACTTTCAAAATTACCAACTGCACATAAAAAATATATTGTATTTAATAATATTGCCATTTAAATACCATTAATTGTATTATTAATGAGGAATTTGTTGCCATCATTTTTTAACATTTCACTGTGGTTAATTAATGACAAAAGAACTGTAATTATTTTGCAACGAATCAGCCTGGCTGTTTAGCGCGTACACAGGCAGCATTTGTGTACATAACAAAAATCTGAATTAAACATGACAGTAATTAGTGTAAGTTAGCTATAAATTTTAATGTATTTCAAAAACACAAAGAAGCATTAGCTTAATATCTTTCAGTGATTAAGCACAAAAGTAATAAAAAGTCTTCCACACTTACTAACCGACACGGCAAGATCGCAATAAATCTTCCCGCAGCAGTCATACAATCACGTACAGTCCCTATAGACAAGTGTTATAATTAAGTTAAATTCTGACAGAGACACAACGCTGATAAAAACGAAGCACAAAATTATGATTTATGTTATTATCTCAAACATTATCACGAGAAAAGAAAACTTTCTATATTTGTGTCTATAGTAAATTAGGAGAGTTATTAGATTTTTAATATTTATAGAGAAAGCACAAATTGACTAACTACAATGAAATGCAAATTTTAGTGCGGCCACGGAAGTATCATTTTCCAAAATGTTTCCAAGTTTAGTTTAACATAAGTAGTTTTTTTTTCAATTACAAGCTTTGTCATCAAAGTATCAAAATCACCTTTGCCTTCCCCAATATTACGAAATCTAAAATCAATCTTATTTTAAATTTTATTCTTCAAAATTTGCAAAAACTTTTTTTAAACTAAGTAGCAAATTGAACATGGCAACAATCTATTAAGCTTTTTGATATGATTTTTAATTCAAAGATAATTTTTAACAATGAACAAAATACTTAAATTAGTTCATTTAATGGAAGACACCTTTTAATAATATTATGATAAAAGAAATTTCTCATCTAAGAAAGACTCCTAAAATTTGGAGTATTCAGCAATCACCGTAACCATGTGTATCAGACATCAGACCGCAGCAGAACGCAGATGGTGCCCCGTACGGGTCGTTAGCAAAAGAGAGAAAGAACAAAAACATCACTGAGCTACTAATAATGCAGCTCAGCCTGTACTCGTGTGTACCGACTACCGACTCGACCTCGAATCTGTAGGGTTAGTACTGGTTCTTGTACGAATTTCGAGTCGACTCGCAAAAACGAATCGAATTCCTCCATACATTTACAGCCAGCGCCATCCATGGACAGTCGCTGACATTCAGCTGTCAATAGATGGCGCTGGCTGTAAATGCAAGGAGGAATTCGATTCTGCGTTGCGAGTCGATTCGAAATTTGTACAAAAACCTGCACTAGCGCCTTAGAGTTTTTGTGAACCAGTCCAGAGACTAATTAACTTTAGCTGCCTCACAATGTGCCGTTAATTGATGCTCCGGAGTAATTTGTGAAACTTATGAGAAATTACTGGAAACGGAATCTGAATTCGTCACACGTATGACTGTTTTATTTGAACTTAACACATGTTTAGCGTTCGTCATGCTTTTTTATTTACGATGCATTGGACCTCCTTTGCGTTTTGGATAAAAAACACCCTAGTTACGATTTCAAATAAGGCTTACAGTAATTTAAGAACACTTGATCGTATAGTTCGTAGGTGTTGGCTATGCTAATATTATGAGTTAATATTTGGATTCAGCAAAACTGCTATTCAGTGTTGTTTTCTGTTGCAGTTTTGAATTTAAGCAGAACTGCTAAAATAACTTTTTAAAATTGTTCCAAAATACCAAAACAGGGACTCAATTTTTTATAGATATTACAAGATGTTCCATAAGTATTATATCACTAATTGTTTAAATGTTTTCATATACAGTGATTACCATTTAATATTCTTGTTCGAAGGGTAAATTTAACGAAGTTAAGAAAAGGCAAGTAGCCTTGCGGTTTGAATATTCAAAATGTCCAAATGGTCATTTCGTCTCTAAGTGGTCCAATGAACCGAACCAAACCACGTAGACCGTAGTGCGCTTTGAATAAATTATTTCCTCTCATACTAAGTGGTCAGTGCACAATGAGACATAATAGATGACATATGTCTTTGTGTCGACATGAATGAAGCTCCGCTGCACTGTCCGATATTATTATTTCAGTAAACTCACATTCACATACTTAACATACCAGAATATTATAGCTCTTATTCCAACTGTATAAGGGTAAATTTAATCTAAACTAAATCTTTATTTTAAGACAAGTCTTCGTTGCTTTGAACTTCAAAGTATATATTCCATCATAATAATCGAAGTCGACTCTGATGTCTAAACAAAATCTCTTTGATATTAGGTACCTAAGCTATCTATTATACTGTACATTGAGGGTTAAAGGAATGTCAGAGATTTATTAAAATTGAATTTAGTATCACGTTCATACCTGTTTCTGTAACTCCGAAACAAGCTCTTATGAAGATTTTTAAATCTAATTACGTCTTCGTTAACGATATGTAACTATGTTTTAAACTGAGTATCGCTTATACATTAGTTTTTACTAAGTTATGATACAAGTAGCTTTCCAAAAGTTTTTAGTACCTATGCCATTTTCCTAGAGCAAGGTAAAGATTCTAACATTACCGCATACATTAATCAGGAGCTTAGAAGGTGTGGCAAAATAAAAAAAACTCAATATATACAAACTACTAATCCAGAAAGCTTTAGAAAAACCCCTTTTTTTGGGCAGACATATTGTAATAAAAAGTGCAAATTCTATTGACTTTGATCTTTTCCTTACATCCTAAGCTACCACAAATAAAAACCTTTATGGAGATACTTTTCACAAACGTTGAAGATAAATTGAGCCCTTTTCTTTAGGTACCAACCTTGAACTTTATTTAGATTCACGCAAAGCGGTCCTAACTGTATCAAAATGTAGCCCCGAGCAAAATTCATTCAATATTCCGACCGACGACTTTATAGGACTGAGGCTTTCTTTTGAAGGTATTCCCTTTATTTTATTGCAGATGTCATCGAGAATCAAATGATTTATGGCCTGAGATTCCAGAGACAAATGTCTTCGGGGACCCTCAAAATTTTTTGCGCCTCGCGGTAACGCTGCGTACATTTAACGCTGATTAAACTGTAAAATTACTGACGCAGCGGCTTTTGACAGATGTGGAGCCGAATAATAACATTATAGGCACGCACGTTGCAAGATTTGAAGGTAGCGGACTAGCGGTGCGTCGCAAAGGCCTTTTGTGGAAAGCGAAATCCACTTACTGTACAAAGAATACAATGGATATCTTTGGCAAATTGTAAAATATACACCTAATTATTTCATTCAAGTGGGGCCAAGCGTAAAGGTTTCTGATCCCGAGGGTATTGAAGGCGGTACTTGAGGCTTATGAAAACATGTTTCAATGCATACCCAGTGGCGTTCCTGATATTGTGATAGGTGTCTATGCTTTTAGCATGCTTCATCTTCACTTTACAATCTTTGAAGGACTTGTTTTCGGTGGGGTTTGTCTCATTCATATTGATGTAGAGTCAAAAACTTTCGAGATTTCCAACATTTTCGAATTAAATTTTTTCTTTATTAATAAAATAAAATAAAATACACTCATAAAGCTAGAAGTATTAGTTTTGGTCACATTTTAATAAATGTAAAATACAAACAGTAGATTTTAATAATTCGTGGAAACTGTAAATATGAAAAAAAATTACCACTTCAGTAGGTATTTAATTGAGAGTAACAGTAAACTTGAGTTGCGATAAAAAACTCAATGCTCAAAATAAAGAAGGTGTTCCGAACTGCCAACAAAGGAAAGAATGTAACGTAATCAATTACAAATTTTTATACCACACCCATTCTTCACTGCCCTAAGTAGTTATAATATGAATTATTAGCAGACTATCGGATCGCCGCCGATCAGCGCTTTCATCTTTTTTGTGCGCTTTATTTTTTGATGAATTTTATAAATTTTTATGAATGGCCCCTCCGCCCCTTCTCACTCGAAACTCGATTGTTTTGTCAGCGCAACACCTGGACCATCAACAAACGCATAACGGCTGCCGATTCAAGATGGCGACTTTGTGTGTTGTATTGTTATAGTTTATGAGTTATTATTATCAGGTACTAATGACTCTAGCTTAGTTATAAAAGCATCCTCTCAATACATAAATAGTTTTATATTTATTTTATTTCTTCTTATTTATATTTTGCCTGTTTTAAAATTCAAACCAATTGATATCCGTGTAAATAATTTCTTCAAACTTTCCCTTTTAAAAGCAATTGATATCCGTGTAAATAATTTCTTCAAACTTTCCCTTTTATTCGCACGAGTATTTGTACCCTTTTGCGTATAGATTAAATAATGCAACTGAGTAAACCATTTTCCCCCAAATGCTATGTTATGATATTATGTATTATAGAGCCGATTTTAAGAATGGTGAATGGAAGAAGGTACATTAACTCGTAAACTCGCTCCTGTTATACAAGAAGTGCTTTTTATGTAGCGAAGGATTTTAAAATCAGTTTTACTCCAAAATGCCTTTGCTACACGTAGGATCATAATTATTACAATAAATACCAATTTAATATTCTAATAGAAATCGAAGCAGTTACTTATCATTAAAGTTTTGTTTATAATTTGTATTCCTAATGATTAAAGAACACTAAAATAAACCGTAAATTAATTCCAATATTTATTGTATTACGTCCAGTTAACGTTTCTTTTAAAAGACCGCATAATCATTCGATAGGCTCGATGGACATCCAAAATTAATACTAATAGATAAAGAGAGAGTTGTTACAAAACGAGGGTCGAGAAAAAAGGTTCATTAAAATTTTTTGTAAAAAAAAATACTTGAAGTTCAAAATTAAAAGCAAAGAGTAAAATGCAAAAATACATATCAATGGACATGTAGTTATTTACTTAATAACAAATGTAAGGATATAAATGCAATAGGTAATGAAGTTTAATCACACGACGCTTCACAAAAGGACAGGGGGGTAATCTTAAACGAATTAGAAGCGTAGTTTTTAACGGTGGCCATTTATTAAATTATAACTTTCGCCGTACGAGTCGTTAAGATAAAACACGTAATAATATATTGGGGCTGTATTTTCTTATGTTTTGCTTGCATGAAGTTAATACTATGCCTTCTTGTAAAAATTATAATGGGTTTCAAAAAAAAACAACCACCAAAAAATGTAAAACATCACTTTTCTGTACTAGTGTAGCATTCCTCTAAGACTCAATTGATGCCACTATTATTGAACTGTTACATAAATATTAATGCGTAAATTACGTTACACTTTTATTCACTCGCTCCTACATCAAATTGTATGAAATCTTTTAAAAAATACAACCTTATTCACAGGTAACTAGGGTTTATTATAAAATGAAATTTATATTTTTGTGTAAGTTGCACCGTGCCTCGTTTTGACCTGAATTATTAATTATAATCGGTCTATTTTACATAATTTTCTTATTAGGCCTGAGTTAAATTATTGGTCTCTGTTTTAGCGGCGTCGTAAATATTCTCGTTATGTCCGTTTAGTATCGGATAAATATGTTTTTAATTAATTCTTGGTTCGTTAGAAACTTTGATGTCTTTGAATTCTTCTTTAGTGATTGCTTCATAATGCTGCGCTACTACTGTATGATTATTGGTAGATAACTTTTCATTAAACGGGGTAAAATCTATAAATCGATTTTTTAATGAAATCTATTTTATGTTTGAAACAGTCTTCGATATATACCTAATAAAGTTTTGTATAGTTAACATCTCCTCTCAGGTGTTGGAGAAAAATGTATATAGATAACGTGGTTTATGAACTTTTTTTATGCAAAATGTGATACATTTGCTGTTGTGAGGTAGGTACAGCAAAAAACTATGTGGTTCATTAATTTTTTATTTTAGCGTGCTAAGCATAATCTTTCATTTATAACTGCTGATATGAAAAATTCGTCGCACTTCGCTAATATTCGACTTTTAAAATGTTTAGTATGTAATCAAAATCGGTCCAATTATATCAGGTAGTGTAGTCAAATCAGAGGCATGTTTTTATTTAGGTGGAACTAATAAATAGCATCTGCAAGTGTCAAGGTATTTGAAGCGCGTTGAAAGTGTCTAGCAATTGTTACTTATAAGTCGGATAGAAGGCGTAATATAATTGGATCACGGATGGTTATCAATTAGAGGTGCGTGCACCTGTTTCTTGATTTACAACACGTTTATAGTACAACCGAAAACTAAAGCGGAAGCTGAATTTGTATTAAATGCTTTATACCTTTTTTAAATCATATTTCTTGTAAGGTAGAGCGCGATATTAAGCAAAGTACCTAGTTTATATGGAGAAGTGCAGAAAATAAACCTAAACGAAATACGGTTGTATTTTTCATATGAACGTGGCCAGTAGTTATCATACCAGAGTATAAGGATACCTTACTACATGGCGATATTTCAAAACGTTGGCCATGGAAAAGGACAGTGCCACATACACACAGGGCATATTTTTAGATGCGTCAAATTAGTTTAGAGATTGTGCATAACAGAATTGGCAACAATATATATGTAGTTTAGGATTTCTTCATCTGACCTGTACATACCTATTCTGTAATGTGTACTTAGTACTTACCTACTACAATATCGCAATATCTCGCTGCCCGGTGACATATTTTATTGCCTCGCATGCGGTGAGACATTTCAAATATTACACCTAAAAATTCTTCGACTACAGGTTTGTAGCAGTGGCCGTACAGACTTCGACTCGGTGTGTTTCATACTTTAGTGATATTGGCAATCTAACTACACCAAACATTTTGATGAGTTAAGTTTGTTTATTAGTTCTGTTTGAATTTGTTTAATATTAGCACTAATATTAAACTTTATGAGATGTTTTAGTAAAGTGTTGATTACGCGTAAATACTGTAGATACTAATTAGTGTAAAGTTCGCGACTGGCTACCAGCCGGGAATAATCTCGTTCTCGGTAACGTCCCGGTGATGGTGGACAAACGGCATTTACACTATGTAGTGAAATCAGTACCTCTGGCAGGGAGGACAAACCTTTAGTGAATAACGTGCCATTCATTATATCTCATTGAATAGTTATGAAGACTATTACGAGCCAATAAATAATCTTGACTATATCTAGTGGAAGAACCTAGAAAGGTGTACTATTTGTCAAACCTCCTGATTTAAAAATAATTATACGAACTTGAATGCATGAATAATATCTATTATAGCAGTTTATTTACGCCTAGAAGAGTTAAATAGCTCAATAAAATCAGTATAAATTATAGGACATCACGTCTAGTTTCGATAATTTTTACTAAACCAAAATATCAACACAAAACTACTTATGTATGGTAAGTGGCAAAAAGCTTGACTCGCGTGCCATTGGTTTGCCATCCCTGGTGTCGGGTGTCGGCGCACTGATGAACAATTGGACATTGCATAGGTTGAAGACTTTTTCTACATCATCGTGTTCTGCCTCTAAAATCTAAAACATGCGATATACATGTCCTTTAACATGTGAAATCCAAATAACTACGGAGCCAATAAAGCAGTTAAATATATTATCCGTAAACAAACGTTTGCCTTTTCAACATCCACAGCGGAGCTGGGTAAAGCCTACCCACTTCTCACGCCGATAAGGGAAGCCTGTATCGAAATTACCACAAAATATGGGAAGCATTTTATGAAGTGCGCTCTACTGTAATGAGATAGGATACACTCAATTTTGGCCATTGTTAAGGATAAACGGACGTAAAATCCGGTAATATTTATGGTCCTCCCCAGTTTACCGGTTTCCGTAAATATTATTTTCGGAGTGTAGTAGTGTTTTTATATGACGTGATCGGTCTGTAATACGGTGATAGGGTTTTCGTTTACCCGAAACCCTTTTTTATGTGAGCGGTGATTTTGTATGTACCTACATAAATATAGCTACTCGTGTATTTTATGCCTTGACGTGTAACATTATAGGATTTGTTTGAAGTTATATGACAAACAAACATCAGTAGACGTTTGTCTACTTGCTTATAATAATAATACATATTTTGTATTTCTATTGTTTAATTGAATTTCGAAATACTTTTGATAGTATTTGTCTTCGGTCAAAGGAATACATTTAAAGCTGTTCTAAGTTATTACGGTGAAAATATTTTACTTTTTATTCGACACCTCAGCCACAGATAATATAATACTATACTAGTACCTCAGCTAAGTAGGTATACTTGCTTTTAATGTTAGGCATGTGTTATGTTCGACCTACAATCTACAGATAAATTTTATTATTTGCTCCTATTTTATTATAGTGTTGACGATGACGACCTCCCTGGCGCAGTGGCGGTGCGCTCGGGTTCGAGTGGGAGGTCGCGGGTTCGATTCCCGCCACGGGCCACTCGGAAATTTCATAATTTCTAAATTGGCTCAGGTCTGGTCTGGTGGGAGGCTTTGGCCGTGGCTACTTACCACCCTACCAGCAAAGACGCACCGCCAAGCGATTTAGCGTTCCGTTGCGATGCTTGTAGAAGCCGTTGGGGTAAATTTACTCTCCCTTCCAAGTTAGTACGATAACATCTTAGGCTGCATCGTCACTTACCATCAGGTGAGATCGCAGCTAAGTAGGTACTAACTTGTATCTAAGAGTAAAAAAAATAAAAAATAGTGTACACATAAACGGATTTTATTCCTTTACAGCATTGACCTCAATGTTATGAAAGCCAAGGACGAAGATTTTGTTTGTGTTGTTTTGCTCTTTTCAATTTTTCACAGTATGACTTCATATTTCGTATTTATTTGTTGAGCCTGCCAAGTTGCACTATTTGTTGGCAGATCTTCTATCTGACCTAGCACCAAAAATTTGAATAAAATAGAGCAATGAGGTCATTACTATTTATTTAATTTATACAAACCTAACCCGAATAATTTCGTTAACATATGGATCGAAGCTTATCTAGAAAAGTCTAGAAAGAAGCCTGCGCAGTCCCGCAGTGAGCAAATAAAAGTTAGTGATGATGATGACTTCTTTAATTAATATATTCTATACAGGGTTATATAAAAAGTACCAAATCACTCTCAGCCTGTATTTGTTTACATTAAAACTAACAAATTTTGTTCTACGACTTTTTTACTCGATATTTTGAAAAATATCAAATATTCAATGTTTTACAGAGATACTCTACTTGTTCCTACTCTGTAATGTATCATCTGCGCGACGCGCGACGCGGCGCCCGACGCGCGAAGTCGCGGCACGAAACCGCAACAGCGTAATGTCACTTTACAGAAATAATTTTTTTTTGTATGAGATAAACTAATACTGAATTTTGAAAAGTCGTAGAACAAAAGTTATGTAAACAACTACAGGCTGAGAGCGATTTGGTATTTTTTATAAAAACCTGTAAGTATGCTAAATAATTGTCTTCTATCCAATAATGTCTATATTATAGTAAAAATCAATCGCTGTGCGTTAGTAAAACGGCCCGCACTGGAATCTTTGTAACAAAAAAGTACGGCTGTCATCTACGTATCATTCCATAATAGGCACACAAAAAATAGCTGACAGGATACTAATCTGTTACTAATAATGACACTTCCTTTTTTACTTGAAACACATGTGGAGTTAAGTAGTATACTTTAACTCCGGCTTACTAACGAACATTTAATATTAACTAGGGTCTTACTGTACCTAAGCTGTAAGTTTATTACTCAATGTATTCATTTTGTTTATGAAGAAGAAGTGAAGATAATTCCACATAAATTATTGAAATTAATTTGCTTTAAAACAGCTGTAAGAATGGTTCATAAAATATACAAATTGTAATTTTGTTTTCACGATCTTGAATCTTGATTACATAAATTATCACTAAAATTATTGATATCAGAACCTCCAAATTCCAAAATAATTAAAATATGTACATAAGTAATTGAAAAAAAAAACGCTTTAAAATATTACAGGCCGATTCTTCAATCACCAGATAAACTGAAAACATTGCCATACAAAATCTGTCAAAACGTCATTTTTATTCCTTAGTTAACGATAATCTGGAGATTGAAAAGTTAGTGCTTAGATTAACAAATATTCAAGTAAATATTAGGTATATTTTCAAAATGTAATAATATCTTACATTTCCGTAGTATAGCGCGTATTAGTCTCTTGGTAATAATAAGATTAAATGTTGCTCAAATTTTTACATAAACAATCATTTCGAGTATGTAAGTGATAAAACACCGTTAGAAAATATTCTCGGAACTGCACAAATTAGCTACAATGTCGATAAAGCATTGGTTCGATAACCTCTGCAAGTATACACCATCCGACTGTGGGTACGGGCCAGTCATCGGCGACCCTTTCATCTATAACCAGGGAGTCATTAGATTACCTCAGTATAAAACCGCAGATGCGATCCCTCTCACGAGTACCTAGTAATACTTATTTTATAATATAAAATACGGTCCGTCCTCTGGGAGTCAAGGAACGAGGTCACGCGACTCAGTACCTATACTGAGATACGAATATAAATGCTCTCTTTAATTTTAGATACAGATGTTATGGAAAGGGTAAATTTTAGCGTGTTGCTCTTTGGAATTTTCGGAAACCATATTCTATAGTAGCGATAGAATTACACGCAATCCAACTTATATCAGCGACCACTAACCGTGGGTTTATTGTTATTACATAATCTTCTAACATTTATTATAGTGCGAATTTTTGCTACACAACTCCTCGAAACGGCTCGACCGATTGTAATGAAATTTTCTGTGTATGTTCGGTAGTTCTGCGAGTATGTGTATGGTTATATCTCTAACATATTTTTATATTGGATAGTAACATTATTAAATATTTTTAAGCTGTTCTAAGATCTGCAATTGAAGGTCCGTGGTTCAACCCATAACCATCGATAAAATTAAAGTATTTATTTGTGACCACTAAATGTCATTTGTTTCGCAGTTAAAAAGGTCATAGTGAGCAAATCTTCATGCCTAAAAGTTCCTGTAAGGCACGTGAAGCCTGCTAACTGGTAATTGACGGTTTAAATGAGACTACAATTTATTTAGCTTCCTTATTCCATTTTATCAATAAAAATGTATTGTTTTGGTAGGTAGTTTATAAAAATAATGATAGATCTGTTATATTTTTATACTCTTTGACACCGATGTTAACGCAACGCGCGTGCACGCGATCCAAGTGAATTTGTTCCGGACCTCTACAGTACCGGTATTTCTGACAATAAAATTGAAAAACCTAAGCATTCCTGCGACAAATAAACGCATTATAATCGTTCTTTGTGCTTATTAATTCATATTACACGGTCGCTTAGACCCCTTGACGCAATGACAAAAGATGCTCCTCGGTCGACCACAGAACTCAATGGATCGAAGCAAGCGGAATATAATAAATTACTATGCCTATCTTTTAAGATACGTAGATAGCTACGTGAGGTTTTTGTTCCCTTTTCTTCTCTCTCGACCGCGTTTATTTGTGTACTGGGACAATTTATCTTGCGATACGAGCGTAGTATGAATGAATAAGCTTACTGCCTCAATATATCTACCCTCAGAATTAGGTAAGGCTGACATGAAACCTCTACATTGCTGTATTACCTATAAAGTAACTAATATAAGCTTCTATACTACAAAATATCATTAACCCCCATTGAAACCTCAGGATATGGGCATCCGAATGATTTACGTAACCAGTTGCAAACCTATCAAAATTCTGTAGATGGCTGCTGAATGAACTACAGCTTCCATTGGTGACGAAACAAGCATTTTTGGCACCGCTGAACTGGCAAACTTTTTTCGCGCCCTCCGCTCTGGGTATATGACCATTCATATCATAGGGACTCGTCTAGTCGCATCGTATATTGTGATAAACAAATTAAAAAGATGCACATAATATTATTCTGTTTAGCAACTTACCTACTTATCATAATTTTATAGAAGACTAGCTGACCCGGCAAACATTGTTTTGCCATTAGGGACACCAAAAATAGATAACAACCTGCTCCCAGACCCAGTGCTCATACAGTGAAAGTTTCAAAACGATCGGTCCAGCCGTATTAACAAAGAAAAGCGAGAGAATTTTATATTCTAATATATAATTATTAATATTAATTACCTATTTATTATTACCTCTTTATAATATTAGTACACTTGTAAAATACCCTTATATCCTATCAGCTTTATTTATTAGTATGTCGAATTTCTTTTATTTATTTCGTTTAAGTCCCAACATAAATAAGCGTCACGTTACAAGATTAATTCCCAAACTTAGTCAAGTTATTACAAGAAAAAAATATCATCACTGAAATACACGATAAGAATAATAAATGAAAAAGGTCCTAATCTTCAACTTCCAAATAATATATCAATCAGTGACAGGTTCACTCAAAGTTTCTTCAAAGAGAGCTCAAAGTAACCTGAAATATTCATCCTCAATGATTATTGACAGATGATATGTAACTATTGAATAACATTACCCGGAATATTCCAAAGTGCCTCCAAGGCGATATTTATCAGGGATCAAACTAAGTAGAATTCATCCCACGATTCGCGAATTTCATCAACTTCAATGGAACACATCAAAGTTGCTTTGAACACCCTCTTCAACGTCTATTCTGAGACTTACATTATTTCTTTTACTTAGTCATGAATATCTAAAACTTACAAATCCTAACGTAAACAGTGAAAGGTTACATTATGAATTGCTATTAGATTACATTAAGGGGATTTATTGAATTTATTTTTGTCTTTCTCACTGTCACGGATACGTAGGTAGGTGCGACATGCAGCGTCGTGGAAGGATATAACAGAAAAACGACCTTTTACCTAATTACTTAAAAACTAAGCCAGTCATCAAAAATCCGTTTATATGCGTTTTAAGATATTATTATTACCGAGACATTAAAACAAAAATTACAATTACATCCATTGTAGTTTCCGATAAAAATTAGAAAACTTGAGATTTTGGAGCAACTTTTGGGAGAACGTGCAGCGTGCAGGTCATCTTACACTGGTTCTTACCAGAACCAATGCAGTCTCCAATCCAGCACACGTTTATTTTAATGAACACCAGTTCTGGAATGTGTGTGAGTAGTGATCCTTGCCTATTGTCACTTGAGCACCTTTAGCCATAATGGCATTTTGTCATACGTTAAAAAGGTAGAAATGGATCGAAATTCAAACATGAATGAAAATGATAGCTAATTTAGCGGTAATTCAGTCACGTGACTTCCGCACATTCTTATACATTTTTTTATTAATTACGTTCGAAAGCAATGATATAGCAATTTTAAATAATCGGCCATGTGCGAGTTGGACTCACGCACTAAGGGTTCCGTATACCATTATCTATAGTATAACGTAGAGAGACAAATACCACGTTTGTTGTATGGGAGTATTTATTGTTTAGTATTTGTTGGTATAGCGGCAACAGAAAATTTCAAGTAACTGTCCCGGTTCAAGGGATACAGCCTGGCGACAGACGGATGGTCGGTGGGACGGCGAAGTCTCAGTAATAGGGTCCCGTTTTGCCTTTTGGGTACGGAACCCTAAAACGCATGGTTGACGGGACATATAGGGCTAGAGATGCCGGTGGGGGTAACTTAACCGTTGGGATAATTATGTCGGTCACTTAGGCTCTTCTCACAGCTGTCCATAGTTCTTCTTCATACGTCCTAGTGAACTATACGCTTCAGAGAAAAACTCTATAATGCTCTCTCTATAGCAGCCTAAGCGACTGGATATTTCTGAAAAGACTGACTTTTAGGAAAGATCTATTTGTTCGTCCTTTTTTTGTTACATAACTTACATTTGATGAAAATTAGATTAAAAGCTTTACTTATAAATAGATTAAATAAAATAACTAAGTATAAAAGGATCGAGTATAAAAGAAATTCTATCAGCCTAAAAGCTAGACATTGAAACTCTAGTCATTAAATGTTTCTAAGTCTATGTTATCTTTTAATCTCGGCATTAAATATACATTGAGTAAGTACCTACTTTACCCTGATTTCGTCTTAGCTTTATGCTTAAGCCATCCTGAAATCTGAATTGAGCATTCATTCTTGAGTCACCTCTTTAATCTAGATAGGTAGGTATTAGCAAATCTACGGATATTACGTAATTCATTAATAGTGTAAAATAATTTGTACGTGATTCAATTTTTTTAGAAATTCGATGGAGTGAAAGTTAACTCCATTAAACTTTAAGGCAAATATGACGAACGCTCGACAGTTTATTTTAGGAGCCTTAGCCTTTGCCATATGACTTATTTAGAAATACCTCTCAATCGCTCATTCCATAAAATATAGCACAAAAAAAAAATGTCCTCTCCTTGGTCGTCGTCTTCATTACTGAAGGTCGTGTCCGCACTGCAGTTCCTTCGATATGTTCTTCACCATGTCTCTCCATACGTTTCGATCTTCGGCTTTTCTGATGGCTGTTGCGAAAGGAAGGCCTGTGAGTGATTTAAAAAAATGTATGATGAAAATTACATCTGTTGTCTTCTTTAAGTGACGTGGTTTGTTCGTCGATCGGATATAATATCATTTCCATAATTTTATTGAATTTCGTTTTATTTAGTTGGAAGTAGTGATCGAAAAGTTTCTAAGACGATCGTAGATACCTAAGTCATATGGCTAATTACGGTTCGAGATACAGATGAGGCCCTGAGGGGGGATCGGACCATTGGTCCAGCCACCCGTTCCTTAAGAAAGAAGAATTACTTCATTCCTTAGTCTGTGGTCAAAGCATCCAGAGACAAACATTGTATAAAGAATGGAAACAACTGGTACTGGTGCCAAATAACTAACTAACTAGTCACACACATAATTATTACAAATTACATTCATTAATACAATGAAAATGTTAATAATTGTATTGTTTACTTACAATAACATACTTAGGAAGGTACGTGAGCATTTTAAAAAGCTAGCCTTACTCATAGGCATTGTATGTGAAACAAAACATTTTGTTGGACGCGTTTGGTCATATGCAGAGGTATGCGCTGCACTGGTTTTGTTTATCCAATTTCCATTCATATTCAAAAGCTATGCGCTCACGTTTAAAACGACCGTTTACAAAGGTTTGAAGGGCACATTGCATTATGTTAATGTAACAGTTTACATCTCTATTTACGTTGAAGCAATGGCTGGTTGTTATGCCACGTTCACATTGCTACATATAAGGCCACCAACTCTAACTCTTAACTCACAAAGGCTCTTAAAAACTAATTGAGCTAGTATTATTATTTATTACAGCAGTTCATTCACACCCAAGGATTTAAATCATGTAAATAATCTTTCTGCATCTTCATCTACTAATAGATGGTAATATTGTGGTTCCTGCATCATCGACCAAAAACTAGCAAAAAATCACGTTTGTTGAATGGTAGCCCCAATTTAATTTTTATTTTGTTCTATACTTTATTATTTGTTGTTATTAGGGCAACAGAAATAAATAATCTGTGAAAATTTCAACTGGCTAACTGTCAAGTTCAAGTATCACAGTTCAAGTGATACAGCCTGGTCTCATTTTACCCTTTTGATACGAAACCCTAAAAACTAGAAAAGACAACTTCTAATTGAAATGTAATGTACGTTTAGTAACACGTCATGCGCTTATTCTTGACATTATCTTTCTACACATACAACATTATTTGTGTAGGTTTCTATAACATGTACTTAAAAAGTAAGAAATTGTTTTAAATACTTGATAACATTACACGAGATCGTGTTAGTTTATCAATCGGTGACAAGTTCGTTGCGCCAGAAATGACACTCCAACACCATATTTTTGTCGTCGAAACAATAAAAGTGACCTATTTATTGTCAAAGCTGATCTGATAAGCTCGAATTTCAGGGCATTAACACCATTGATATGTTGATAAATAATGTACGCCTATGTATGTTATAGTAAAAGTAGGAAGGAAGGTTAATTTAGACCTTTTCTAGCTATATCTGTGATTTAACGAACAAAACTCTGAACCAAAGTAACATGTTATAGTTTTTAATTTTTCAGCAAAGTTAATTGGTGTATTACAAAATTAGTGTTTAAAGGTAATATTATACCAGTACAAAATGCCTGCATTAGATTTTGCTTTGACCTTCCGAGACGAAGCCACATCACTCCGGTTATAAGTAGTCACAATATTTTGGATATGACATCACGGAGAAAATTACACCTCACTATGCTGGTACATAGAATATTATGTACAGGAAAACCACCTTATCTCCATGAGAGACTGGTTTGGCGTACAGACAAAAACACGACGCGACCACAGTACAGAAGAAGGCTCGCAATACCAATTCACGAAAAGGCTGGTTTCAGAGGTTCCTTCCGATTTGCTGCTGCAAAAATATGGAATGACCTCCCCCCTCCTTTTCGTGAATTGAATCAAAAAAGTCACATAGCAATTAAATTTAATTTCAGAGATTTTTATTTAAATGTTCAAAAAGAGGCAGCAAAATCTAAATTTATTGGGGTAAGTTAAGGGGATTGATTGAATTTATTTTTGTCTTTCTCACTCTCACGGAGATTTGGTAGGTGCGACATGCAGCGTCGCGGAAGAATATAGCAGAAAAACGACGTTTTACCTAATTACTCAAAAACTAAGCTGGTTATCAAAAATCCGTTCTAAGCGTTTTAGGATATTATTATTACCGATACATTAAAACAAAAATTACAATTACATCCATTGTAGTTTCCGATAAAACATAGAAAAACTGACATTTTGGCGCAACTTTTGGGAGAACTTTCTATCGAGAAAATTTTATCCAATCGTGTTTCTGCTTCTTAGCGATTTTAGATTAAAGACCCAAAATACATGACGTGTAAATTTGAAAGTAATTTTCTTTATAGTTTTTGCATAAAACTTCATTCAAAATCACCTAAATACGGCTTGTAGGCCGTTAACTGTCATCCGTTAGGTATTTACTTTTAATTATTTTTTGTTTTGTTTTTCTGTTCTGTATGTATTACTAATTATTTTAATTTTATAATTCCCTAATAGCAATATCCTTTTTAATTCTATCATTTTTAAATAAATTTAATTTAATCTAGCTCTTATTATCAATTATAGTTAGCGCAACGGGCGACGCGTTTTTTATAGAATTCATTCGAGAAAGGCGCAAACTGAAAATCAGCGTTGGGCATTGTTGCCAATGCCTGACATTGCTGAGTTTGTGACCTATTGTTTATTGCTAGTTTTAAAGTAATTGTAATTGTAATGTATTGTTCCTTGTTATTATTTCTACCTATGTATAATTTTTTTTATGTCTAGCAATAATGTTAACAATAAAGTCATTTGAATTTGAATTTGAATTTGAATTTAATATTAAAAATTAATAAAAAATCACATCGTTTTAACTACAATATATTTTGCGTTAATAAATAATCACAATCTAGTATGCCTTGATTTTTTTTGTTAATTTCAGCGCTTCCTAATTTTGAATTTTGAAAATTAAAGCACTTTAAGTTTTCAGATAAGAAATTAAACAGTATACCTACTTAATGGTAACATTGGGATTGGTAAATCTTATTTCGTTTCTGGAAACCATAGGATTTATAATATTCCTAGCTTTTAATCCTATACCTTTAAACGAGCAATTCTTGTATATATATATATATATATATTTCTATATAATCTGAATCTCGGAAACGGCTCGAACGATTTTCATGAAATTTAGTATACAGGGGGTTTTGGGGGCGATAAATCGATCTAGCTAGGATTCACTTTTATAAAATGTCGAATTTACCAAAAAAAATATGAACCCTGCTGCCATCTAATATAGTACTGAACTGACTGCCATCTTGGATAATTATAATAAGAAAAACCACATCACTAAACCGACTAGACTAAATAGTTGTCTGGATCTTATCATAAGTAACATTGATGAGAGGAAAGTTATCCCCCGTACACACCAGTTAGCACTCTCGGATCATGACACTGCGCAAAGTATTGGTTGTAAACTTGACGTTAACAAACGTAAAGCTAACACCTTCTGGTTTGAAAAGAAGAGAGACTACAGTCATGAAAATATAGATAAATTTTACAAATCCATATCATCTCTATCATTCAACGAAGTATTCGAGGAGATAGAAACCAATGCAGCATTCAATAAGTTTCATGACACCATCACATTATTCTATGATCTGTGCTTTCCACAGATTCTAGTTAAAACAGTAAAAAAGGGAGTAAGGTTAAGCTGGTTGACGAAAGGTATTAAAAAATGTTGTGTCAATAAGAGAAACCTTTATTTAAATTACATATATTCAAAATCTAACAAACAGCGTAATCTAAGAAAATACACCAGGTACGCAAAAATTCTAAAACACTGTATTTTTAGATCTCAGAAAATAGGGAGTTTAAGATACATAAAATCAGCTAAAAATACTTGTAAAGCATCGTGGACATTAATTAAGAATAATTTTAATTGCAACAATAAACTAAATGATATGAAATTAAAATCAACTCTGCTATAATTAATGAGCCATATACCATTGCAGAGAAATTTAACGATTACTTTATTAATATTACTAATGGTAAACAGTATACAAATATCCACAATTTTATAAAAAACATACCACTTAATACTAAAACTTTGTTCTTAACACCTATTATTGAATATGACCTATACAAAGTAATAACGAATCTGAAAAATACAAATTCTACAGGCTATGACGGCATTACAACTAGGATCATAAAAACTTGCGCACCAATAATAGCGCCATTATGCCACATAGTAAATTTATCTTTTAAAAATGGTACTTTTCCTGAAAAATTAAAGTATTCGATAGTTAAACCGATACACAAAAAGGACGCTAAAAATGAGATGAATAATCACAGACCGATAACTCTTATACCGATTATTTCTAAAATTTTTGAGAGAGTAATGCATAACAAATTAAATGACTTCATTGATAAAAATAAAATACTAAAAGCAAACCAGTACGGATTCCAAAAAAAGCGCTCGACCACACTAGCATGCTTTGATTTAATTAAAAAAGTAAATAGTGCCTTCAATAAAAAAAGTTCAGTTGCTGCAATCCTACTGGATATGTCTAAAGCTTTCGACTGTGTTAATCATGAGATTCTTCTCGACAAACTACAAAAATATGGGATACGAGGCACAAGCTATGACTGGCTTAAAAGCTATCTTCATAATCGACAACAATGTACTGAAATTACTACAATATGTAATAAACATAAAATTACCCACAGATCGTCATATAGAGAAGTGACATCCGGAGTTCCCCAGGGAAGTATCCTGGGGTCTCTATTATTTCTGCTCTACATCAATGACCTGCCGGACGTTGTTAATAATGATACGATTCTCTTTGCTGATGATATTACCCTAATAGTTGAAAGCAAAAAAAAGAATGAATTTGAACATGACATCAATATTGCACTAAATAAAATTATTAATTGGCTCGATTTAAATAACCTTTGCGTAAATTTAAACAAAACAAAAATAGTCGAATTCCAGACATATAAAAGTTCATCTCTTAGTCTTAATATTAATTATAATAATGAAAAAATAAAAGTGGTGCCATCGGCAACCTTTCTGGGGGTTACAATTGATAAATATTGCAACTGGAAAGAACATATACAAATTACTTGTAAAAAACTCAATAGGTTTGTGTATGCACTGTACCGACTCCGAAATACCGTCTCTGAAAAAGCAGCCACAACTGCATACCATGGTTATGTTGCATCCATACTGCGATACGGACTTATATTATGGGGTAACTCTGTCGATGTCATAAAGGCTTTTAGAGTACAAAAAAAGTGCATCAGATCACTGTGTGGTGCTGATATAATAGCTCCATGTCAGCCTTTGTTCAAAAAGAAAAAGATATTGCCTTTGCCATGCTTATATATTTTTGAAACATGTCTATTTGTAAAGAAAAACGCTCATTTATTCGACATGAAACCAAATAATCGAAACCAACGACAAAAACTTAAGCTAGACATACCACGGCGAAGACTTGAAATATGTTCCCGTAACTCTTATTGTATGGCCGTCACTTTATGTAATAAACTTTCTGACAGCACTAAAAGTCTACCAATGTCTAAGTTTAGGAAAAAATTATTCGACTATTTAATTGACCAATGCTTTTATTGTGTACAAGATTTTTTGAATAATTGTAAGATTTGACATACGAGTATTTCCAGATTTCATAAAAAACTTTGACTACATACTATAAATAATCAATGCTTCTTTAGTGTAAATCTTTTTTGAATAGATGTAGTAAGATTTGACATTATTGAGAATATTCTTGATTTATGACGTTTTATAATTGTAGGTAATTATTTATATTATATATTGATTTTCTCTAAAGGATTCATTTGTAAATTAATTTCTTTATCGTAACAAGCAAACTATTATATTTTGCACGCCATACAATATAATGGCAAAATGTGAAAGAAACTATAAATCTTACCTACTATCCATATTGTTCATTACTCACATTTGGCAAAATAAATAAATCATTTCATTTCATTTCATCTATTGGCAACCGAGCAAAGCTCGGTCACCCAGATATTATAACATTAATTGCATTTGTGATAAATTTTTTAGTTGTGTTGTTATTTTTTGACGTATAAATATACCAAGTATGGAGTTAAAGTACGTTATTTTTCTTTATAATCTTAACTCGGATCGGACGCCCGTATCTCTTACCCTAGGATATATGGGGTCGAACATTAATCAAAAATTTCGGCTCTAAGATAAGGAGTTACTGGAATTAAGCATCCTTGGCGGTTTAGATACACGGTAATATATAGGAAGAGAGCTGGCTGTTGGAACGCACGCATCTATATTATGTATATAACATATTCTGCATACCTAGTATAATATTTTTTAAGGTATATGGTACATCACCAGAAAAAACCAGGGACCTTATGTATATTATTATAGCATTACTTCGTTGTGCGCCAGCATTTTATTTAAAGAGTGTAACGGTATTGAAATGTCGTCATAATTTACATTTATTTCTAGTCTCTTGCAGGTGCCTTTAATTCAAGCCTCAATTTTCAAAATTTGCAGCCTTTCTTTTTTCAATAAATTACACACGTGACAGCCTTAGGCTGCTTTTGTGGTAATGCTATGTTGCTATGGATGCGTTCGATATCCACCAATCATATTCATTGGTGCACATAGCCAAGCTCTGGTGGAAACGGATTCAACTAAGATATGTTTTTTTATGACAGGATACGTGCTACGGATGCCTGCGATGCCGTTGCGAGTGGTGTAGCTATGTGCAGAGCAGAGTACTTGCAGTATATCCCTACTATCTCGAGCTGCGCATCTTTCTCGCACAGCTACTTTCCGGCGGCGTATCTTCATAGCATATCTTCCTCGCACAGCTATTTAGCTTATTAGTGGAAACGGTCACATATTTTTGTAGCGTAGATTTCACACTTTTGCAGCATAGCTGCATAGCACATCTCTGGTGTAAATGCTTTTCCACCAGAGATGTGCTATGCAGCTATGCTGCAAAAGTGTTTGTACTTAGTCACGATCATTTACATTAAGGGTGCTCCCATGTAAATGATCGTGACTAAGTACAAACTAGAGAACCATCAATTTTTTATATACCTAAATACTATACCCAGACACTGGAAATCGTTCATAACTACTCCTCACACAAACTTTTCCCCATTTGTGGGAATCGAACCCACGCATGACCACTTTTAGTCAGGCCAATCGCTGGCAACTAAAAACTTTTCCTGATCTTGAAAGTCTATTTACCTCCTGGCCTATAGTGAGTCCTGTCTGAAAGTGATATATATGACGTAAAAAGTACGTACTTATTACCATGTACAAGACAACTCCATTAACCCTCGGACACGTGTAAAGCATAGAGCAAAGTTAAAGTATGTATTGTTGTTCATGTTATCAGTAGGAAATAGGTAGCTCATCTATTATTAACTAGTTGTTGCCTGTGTCTTCGCCCACGTACATTTCGTTGGTTTCAGCCGACGGACGTCCACTGAACCTACAGTAATTATTTCTAATCTGCACGTTCCTGCGCCGCTTGGATTCATCGACTTCTCGCGACTCTCTTAAAATGTCGTCAGTGCTTCTGGTCGACAGTCTGCCAACAATAATAAATAAATACATAAATATATCTGCGGGGCTAGACAAAGTAACAGTCGTTTGGCGTTAACGCTAGTATAGACAAAAATGTATGGGACAAACCACGTGACTGTAGAAAAACCACGACAGAAAGGTACTAAACACGATGTGTTTGATAATAATCGACAACTTGAACGCTCCCTCGTTCTCGCAGACCTTGTAGATAACTTTAGCGTACTTCGCTTGACAATTGACAGCCGACAGTATCAAACACAGCGTGTTTAGTAGATACCATTCTGTCGTGGTTTTCTACAGTCACGTGGTTTGTCCCATACATTAATTTGTCTACTGGCGTTAACGCCAAACGACTTACTGTTACTTTGTCTAGCCCTGCAAGACATTACACACATCGCATTCAAGTACTAACGTAAAAAACTAAATTAAAAAACTTTCAATACTAAACCGGTCTTGCAAATTAAATTCCAATAAATCAAACCCCAAGTAAAGATATAAGACGAGATTCTCAGTCAAAGACGCTGACTTCTAAATTGTAGTAAAAATAACAGTAACAAATTTAATTTCTCTACTTTTTGTTCCATCAAAATTCCTTCCAAAAGGGTGGTCTTACCAATTAAATGCTATATTAGCGCATAGTTTTTGTATGCTCGAAACAACAGGGGATTTGCTTACAATTACACGCCCTGACTGCTGTTCACGCTTTAGCGATACAACAAAGTCATTTCCTCTACAATATTGGATACCATCACTAATTTGTGAATTATATCACAATCTGAACTTCTTTTGTCGACATATTTTAGAAAATGTTGTAGACTGATTTCCACCAAATCAATTTCAAGGAAAATTTGTTTTTTTTTTCAAGTCGGTTAAAAATAGGTTTTAAACCGATTGTGCCGCTGTTTATACTTTTGTTTTTATTCTTTAATATCCTTTACCTGACCCTTATCGATATCCTTTAAGTGTTTCTTAATGAGTGTCGTATCTTTAAGGTTAAGTTTTAATAGCGAGCTTTAAGATGCCGCTAAGATCTAACAGTGTATATCAGACGATTAAATTAGTCAACTAATCTTAGCTTCTGTCCACTATTATTTGTTCTTTTTTGAAATTTTAGGGTTTAGTTGTGATATTTTTAAGTAATCACAAGTTAGACTTCTTGACTGCTACCTCACTTAATGAGAAGTAAAGCTCTAGTTGAAGACATAACCAGACCAATTTGGAAAGGGTATTTCGATTAATTAATCAGTTACTACATAACATCGTAACTCCAAGAAAACCAAAGAGTACCAAAGTAAAGAATACCAAATCGAGTTTACAATTAGGGTTATTCCACTAGTAAAACCTATACTAGTCCGTACCGAGAATCTAGAACACCATCAAAATATTCAAAGAATCAGTAGGTAGGTAGATAATAATAATCAAAAGGTCTAACTTAGAAATATTTATAAGGCTTCGTTATCGTAAAGTACTTCACTTATATTTTAATGGTAGTAAGTAATAGAGATATTTAAATTTACGAAGACGCGCCCCATTATGTCGAAATCGCTTTTGTTTTGTTCTATTAGTATGGAGATTGACAGAGTGGGGCGCGTCATTGAAATATCTATATCGCGGCTTAAAACCCCCAGTACTGAGACCACAAAAGTCTCAGTTTACTAAAAAGTATCTATATAATAATGTTATCTACGTTTTGCAACTTGACTATTCATCAACTATGATAAAGCTACAACTCACTAGAGGCATTGCTCTATACTTATGAGGCTTTAGAGGATCGGTTAAAGGCTAACGATCGTATCGTCAGTCGGGTAGAGCCATCATTGTGCTTTCAGTCATTAGTCATAGCGCTTAACCTGACGGCATCCAATTACGTTTTATTAACAACCGTGTAAGAACGTTTCACTGCAATAATTAGTCCACTATTTTAATGCGAAGAACTAAATAAATTAGACTTTTCACGCCCGGATGATATACATCCTTAATATTTACTCTAAATAAACTGTAGAGGACTAAAGTATCGAGGATCTCTTTTCTTGAGGATGTTACACACATGAAACAGTGTGTATTCCTCAGATATATTATTATCATTATATAGTACACGTTTCTGCCGTTTGTTTACGCGCAATAACCGCGCATAACGTGGTATCTTCGCAGCCGGTTCCGAGTCCCAAGCGAGACTTGACTCATTTATCGTATTATAAATTTAGTGGGAGGAGCTATCGCCCGCGCCATCGGCCTTCCCACAACAAGTTGCGTAAACGTTCGCAGGAACAAGACGGCGATACTCGCATCGAATTAACTTACAAAAAAAGCCGAACGAGCGCGATGGAGTCTACAATTTTCAAGTGCGCTAGGATAGAAAAATAGGGGCCGATTGAAGGCTTCCCCTCGTTAATAAGCTATTAGATTACGCAACGTCGACAGGACCGATTGGTAGGCCATAGGGAATCCCAATAAACGCTCCCCCCACTTCCACTCCGATGCCTGTTCGAGATTCAAAGAAGCCCCTTTGAGCACGCACAAAACAAAACGGGCGCTCGAAAAAGACCCTGCTCTAATTCTCTTTACGATCTCCGATTTCAATTGCTCCTTCAAAAATTTGAATGTAGGGAGGGACAAAGTTTTGTCACGTAGGGTCGCCCGTAAAATTGTATACTCACACTCGGTATACATAGAATGCGGGCTCGCCTCATAGGTACCCCATTAACGAGAGTACCCGACAGCCGAGGGCGATATCAAATCGAAAGATCGGATTGACAAAAAGCAAAGAAAAATAGCTGCCATACAACACTGCTAGTTTTACGAGCCGCTCTGTTATTAAACATTATAAATAAATAGTTCGTTTTTTACGGGTTTGATTCAGTCAATAAAGATCTATGGACAGACTCGGCTCGAAACCCTTTGGTTCTCAACACGCACACAAGAAAACACAATAGTTTTTTTGTCACCCGTCGAGCGCGTACATGTGTGTTTTCTGGATACCATTTTGTCCCCTTGCTGGTGCTTTTTTGATATGGATCACTTTTTATGCGGCCATTATTACGAGGTATTGTGCAAAGCTTTAGCTCGGATAAGATCTTCGATATGTCACCAAGGTCTCTAGCTTTTTTATTTTATTAAAAGGAGTAAGCTTTTTGATGTCGGACAAAGCACGTTGCGCTGAGTATAACTCAAAAATGTTTGTCGGATTTTTTACATAAATATATTCTTTATGATCTCCCACGACTATTTTAAAATATATCTTTTGTACAGCTGCGAGGCGACTTCATAGCTATAAAACACCATATTATTCTTTAATTAAAAATATTTAATTCATCAAGATATGGACAAACATTACATTGATATTGCATTCATGATAATAAAACTGTTTAGATACCAACACAATTTTCTAAAGCAAATAGTACCTATTTAATTACATTCTTATGGATTTATGTGCTTCACTCAGTGACTCAACGTTACGAAGGAAAAATAGAAAACTGTAACTGTGTAATTTTCCTTCGAAAGGCACTTTGTTGGTTCAGGCAGGAGAAGCATCCAGACAATTTGGATCCGATTACACGTCCGAAGATGGTAGATACTCCTTGATTGTTTGTCGTACCGCCTCTCAACTTGTTTACACACTCGGACTAATGTTTTCCCCTTTAGTGGTTTGAGGGGAATCTCGAGTTACTGGTTGCGACAACTTGCCGAAGGAAATATATCTTTCGAATGCTGAGTATTAGCAAACTCGGCAATCAATCCATTTTATTGAACTTGCTCTCAAGTTTTTTTACGATCAATTCTTCTTATCATTTCAAAACTGTTCCTCATCCTTTTTTAAGGATTACTTTTGCAAAATTAGTCATATTACTTTTATGTTAGAGATAAGGCTGAATATGAGAAATTCTACATATAATCTTCTTGTTAATAAAAATACCATCGGTATTTATGTCCTAAAGTCTATAACAATTTAATGTACATCGGGTCCATTAGGATTTATTTAGTAGGTATGTCGTAAAAAGCGGTGTATTTCAATTTTACTCCACGATAAATTGCTTTTATATTTATTATGGTCATGTCATAACATTCAACTCCTGTTTTGTTTTTTTTCCGATACCAATATCACACCAAGATTTTATTGGAAAGCCGATGTTATAGGTATAATAAAATTTATGTCCACAAAAGGCTTCATAGATAGGAAAATATTCGATCATGAATTTTTAGGTTTAGTGAATTTTATGGATCGATTTTCTGGTTGTGGTGCTTTGATTTACGTCTATATTCTTTGTGAAGAACATGTTCCTAGTTCATCGTCAGCATTTTGTGTACGATTATGTGCCTGAAATAACTTAAAAGATAGATCACAATATCACATTTTTACTACAATGTCAACACTACTGTTTAGATCACAATATCACATTTTTACTACAATGTCAACACTACTGTTTGTCTCTGCCTCAACTGTCTACCCCTTTTAATGTCTTTCTCAGTGTTAAAAAGAGTTAACCATAGCCCACCATGCTCGACATGTGCGGACTGGAGGGCATTGCACAGTGCACATATTTGCAAAAATTGTGCTTACCTCAGGCATGGAGATTTTCTCATACTTAATTGGACATTTTTGTTTTTGGAAATTGATGATTGAATATTTAGTTTCCTCAAACGCACAAATCTCCGAAAATTCATTGCTACGCATCTCTATAACCGATTACTCATTACTTTTTAGAGATCAATTTGAGTAATATAATTATTGATTTATGATGTACAATGTACCTATATATATATATATATATTTATGTTCATTAACTTCGTGTGAGGCTTAAAGTAAGTAGCTGCAGCAATCACGTCATTATCGGCTTACATTTAGTTCACTTTCTGTTATGTTGGTTGGACCAATCCTTGTTAATTGCCTACTTACTCAGATTATTTTTATCTAAAGAATATACATATAGTTTAATCTTAAGCTTGCTTTTAAAGCTCCCGTTAATGTATTAAATTTGTCCCTCCGGATTAATTACAAAAAACCTCGTCCGCCTTAATCAAGCGCCCTGCCAATTTATCTTTAATCTCAACAATCGGGGCGTTGAAGTTTACCCAAAAGCATTCCTCGAATATCATCGCATCGGTGGCTAAATTTTGGAAACAGCTGCCGATTGTGCCTGTAGATTGCACAAAATTTAATCCTCGTTGCAGAACCATATTGAATTTCTTTTCGCTCGACTTGGTTTTTTTCTTTTAGTGTCCCAGACTGTCGCCTAAGCTTACCTTTCTCAAATTACACAGTAGCATCTCTCCGCTGGTATCTTTGCAAATCATTCTTACAAATCGGTTCTTTCAATGCAGTCGATTTTTTTTAGTTATTCTTATGTTGCTACTTATAACCAAGTAGGTTGTGCAAGGGGCGGATTAAGTCAAGTTTCATTCTAACAGCCTACCATAAAAGAATGAAAACTCAAAGAATAAATACACACATACGTTTATTTTTCAACACTATCAAAATTGAATATTTGATTCGAACACAACACAACGTTGTATCCATATTTTTTCCAAAGTAAAATTTCATCCTGTTGTTTGCATCGAACTTTCGACATCGACAGTGCAAATACGATACAAATCAAATGAACGCCAAATTAAGTTTTCGTTAACTACCAAAAAACCGGGCAACGCAATCCAGCTGCAGTAGATAAGACAACTGATGCATCCAAAATCAATATTTGCCTTGCAATATACAATAAAAGACTGTAAATACAGACAGCAATTACTACACCGGTAACATATTTGTTTAGGACTGAGAAATTGAAGTGTTTTCGAGCGTGCCAAGACATTTCGTTCTTGGTATTTCTTCGGCTCCCGTATACGGGCCTCCATTATGTTATAAAATTTGAAAAATGCAAAAGAAAGTAGCTCGTATCATATTTTCATATGGTCGAGTATGGATTAAGCACGTTTTCGATGAAATGGTTATTTGCACTGCTGTACGAGTAAGTGCGGGGCCCGTAAACCCACCATTCGATTGTGTAAATAATACAGGAAGAGACAATAATGAATCGAACAATCCTTTGGTAGGTATAATGTGTTTGATTTATTAAACGATGCTCGGAAATTCGAGATTTGTATCGCTTAACCGGTTCAAAATTGGTGCGTGATGTATTGTTTTTGATACAGAGTGTATTGATTCGATAATGAATTATTATCAAATGTCATTTGATTAATGAAACGGATAACGGGAAGTCGGTAACTGGATAGTGTGTCGATGATCTGTGGCATTCAATTGAAAATGCCTGCTATTTATCTGTATTGATCTCTAAAACTACAGAATAAATTACTGTAAGTGAGGGTTTAAAAATAAAATCGATAAATATCAGCTGTAAATTTAATTGAGAGTAACTCATGAAGTTTATCAATCAAGTTCCTTTGTGCATAAAATCTTTTTAGCATTTTTTCCGCATCTTAGTGAAACACTGAAACAAAGCAACTAAAGTTAGAAAAAACAAATATAAAAGGAATAATAGGAACTACAGAAGGTGGCAAGAAAATAGCGTAAGGAAACTTGCATGCAAGTTGATTTTGTTTTCAGAGGTAGGTATTCGGAGTATGCCAATCTGCATGTGGAACATTGGTTAGCCAAGGTGGGTTATGAGATGACCATCGTCAGAGGACGCCTTTAGATGGTCCAACGGGATATCGTTTTAATCGATATCCACATTAAAACAAAGAATTCTCACTATGAAATGAAATGAAGACGTACTCTATGACTTTAAATCATCACGATGCATTAGTAGACGTGTTCTATTTTTGATGATGATTCACAGCGCATGTTTCTCATGTTTATTTAGTCACTTAGCGGCGTATGATGTGTGATGAGTGACCACGAGTTGACTAATGTCATTCATGACATTCTATACGTTTGTTGGTCAGTTGATTTGTTGATTTAACCTATAATCATGTTAATATTGACCAGGAAGATGACAAAAGGATAGTGACAATCTAAGCGCTACAAAATTTTTATATTTTGCTTCATCTATTAAATCTGAATGACACCTTATACATAGTAACTACAAAAATCTTCCAAAATATAATATTACTTCACTAAGTTTCGTCTCGGCTGGAGCATAATCAGTTGATGTTGATATAAGACAAAGTGATAAAAATGAATTCCTTGAAGTATATGGACAGAAACATTGTGATAAATGATGAGTGGACAGTTTACATAAGATTTATAAAAAAACATAAACTGATAAACATAAAGTAAACTCTCGTCTGAAATAGGTTCTTAGTACGTAGGAAAATAAGTCTAATTTTAAACTAAAATTCAGGCGGACGAAGTCGCGGGCACATGACAAACGCCTGTGTTATTTAAAATAAAACCCACTTCAGCGAAAATAATTTCATTACTATGAAAGATAAAGCTAAACAAACATCGAAAAAATTCAGAAAAATGTTAATAAAATATTTGAACAAAAATGAAACACAATAAACTTTATTCGCCGAGAAAATCCACATTCTCTTTTAATACAGAAGACTCTACAAATGAGAGGCGGAATACATGAAAGAGGGAAAATATTAAAACTTGGTTATTTGATATCACTTCGCAATCCTGCTTCCAAGTTCCAACTTTCTTAATTACATTTATTTCTAAAATTCGGTTATTAAAACACAAAATTATAAGAATGTTATTATTATAAAGTTACTTAACAAAGCAAGTTAAAAGATAGTGCCACTGGAATAGTCTTCATATGCAAGGGAATACCTTAAGAAAGGGCAGGGATGCTTATAAACTCTAATCAAAACCTTATGATACACGATAGGTACGCTTTCGATAGAGCCTAAATTCATTTTAAGACTTAAATCAATTTTTCTGACGTAGTTACTTAGAAACTAGTAAACACAATTGCAATTTGACTGAATTACAATCTCGTTACTCAATTGTAACTTCCTACTCACTTTACAATACTTATTCACACTACATTATGATACATTGTTAAATAATAGAAAACAAGTATTTAAACAAATGCAGTAAAAGACTTCCAGCATTTCACCATCAAACGTTTACAAAACACAATTCCTAAAGCAATCTAGAGACTCACTAACTTAAAATTGCTGTTCACATTCACTCGGCAGTCGGCACTACCTGAATGCAGATTTTAGTATTACCAGAAGAGCTTAACCCTCATACAGCTAATGTGAATTCAGAAGTATTTCTATTACTTACGTAATACTGGTAATACGTATCTCGGAGTTTTCGCGGTTTTCATTTTCGCCCGCGGGCAAATCGAGTTTGTCTTTTCATCTCGCAATTCGCATCTGTGTGGAATGGCTCGATAGTACCGACTCGAGACAACAGATTGAAGCTACTCTCATTACCGACAAGTCCTAACCGCCACGTAAGTGAGGTACTCGTCGACGAACCGATATAAACCTTTTTGATATATGTCTTAGAGTTAAAATCTGTATGGATAAGTTAGAAGCTTATTATAAAATGCAATCTATAGGATTGTACCAGTAGATACAATGATAGTAGGTGTAGCTGGGTAGAGCAGCTGTTGCGGTTTACGAATTTCGACGTAACTAAAAGCTCTGCTTGGAGTTAAGGGTCGTTTGGTTAAATATACTAACTAAATCGTTCATACGTTTTAGAATTTTGATCTATGTACTTTGTTTCGGTGGTTTAATCTCTGCGGTAAGAGTTTGAGAAACTATTTAATTTAGTTTTACACAAAGCTTACGTGAATAAACCTTTTGGTTTTATCTATAACTATCGTATCTACGAGGTTTTGCCCGTGCCTTCAACTGTGTGGAAATCGCTTTTTACAAATTCCCTGGAATTAGTTAATATTATATCATGCATGATCGTTTTAGATAATATGTATTTGTTATCTCCAAAACTACTGAATTGATTTCTCGATACCTCAATATATAATAAATCGTGGAAACTCCGCGTTTCTTGCGGTACCAGTAATCATTTAATTCATTGTAATGTAAGGATACCTGTACCTACTTCGCTTATCTTGTTTTAATTGCTCCCACATCCAGGGTATCTGGAAGAGATCCTCATTTGTAGCGATAAGATGTCCTTGTTGCATGTCCTCTCTATGTTTGTATCTCTGCGTATCTTTATATATATATATATGTACTGAATAAATAAATAAATATCCAACACTAACTATTGGTTACCGTAATTACTATGTCATAATATATTTATTTTATAGGATTTTCGCAGAGTAGTATGTCTTTAAACTATGCCTGCTATGTTATTCCTTATTAAAGACAATGCCCAATGAGAATTTACATATTTTTTACATTTAACAATTTAAAAAGTTATGGATTTAGACCTTGCTTTTTACTGTCCAAGGGCAAACTCCTTTTACTCTCTTTTATATTAGCTTAATTAATTCAATGTATTTCATTCATGTCTAGGTACGCTGTATGGAAAACATGTTTAAAAAATATCCCCTACAATTCCGCGCTTCCTTTGAGTGGAAATATATTTTTCTTTTCACGGAGCACGTCACTTTTTCTCCCCTTTATAAACTGGGGTTATTTGTGAAAGTGTATAGTGTTGTGTCTTATTATTAGGGAAATGGATTTTTTTTATCTGTCTGGAAGGCGCGTTCCTTCTATGTGCGTCTTCAGATTGCGGTTTTTTTGCATAGAAAGAGTCTTTTACAAAATTGCAGTGAGAACTAGATACAGATTTCTTTATTCAATTTTATTGCACACACATACAGAACGTACAGTTAAAGAGCCAAATTTGACGGAATCCCATGAGCTTATAAGATAAAAGAAACAAGAATACTTATACAAAAATACACATTAAGTTGGTTTGGTTGGTATTGGTTATTTGGTGCATTAAAATCTCCAGGATTCTCAACTGCTTTTTAAGGCCCACTACTTGGTCTTTTCTCAAAGTGAGAGGAGTTTGTCCATGGTCCACCAATATAGCCACTTGGCTAGTTCCGTGGACAAAATTCACGCATCTCAGCCAGTGAAAATTAGTTTTCTCTTTCCACTAACGCTTTGAGTTTCAAAAAGACTACGACTCTGCCTGGGATTCAAACGCCATTTTATATGAGGACTGAGATGTGAACCAACTTTGTATACCAGTTGAACAATTACTTTATTGCTACCAGGCCTATGATGTGTTCTGTGCTTAAATGCAAAACGATGTTTTACTTTCAAGCTTCATTACCCGCGATTAGTTGTAGCTAGGTACATTAACTTTTAACTCGTAAGAAGGTACTTAGTTAACCACTGTAGGATTATCGATTGATTCCAATTAATCCTGCGGTAAGGTTAATTTTATATGGCACCATACTGGCACCGTACATTATGTAATTACAATATTATCTGCAATCAAAGCCTTTGATTACTCCAATTCCGTAATATTTCATTGAGTGAATTACTCGAATACCGTGCGACCCTTTGTGATTAAACCAACACTATTGTCACTATTGTCAACTACAAACCCATATCCAGGTACCCAACCCACCAATTACCGGGTATTGTCCACAAAAAAACCAGAGACATTTTTGAACATGTCACTCAAAGTACCGACTTCCTGCTATACGAAACAGAACTTTAATACTTTTGGATAAAGAGAAAATAAATGTCATTGTGATGTTCAAAAAGCATTGTGCCGGTCCTTTAGATTGTCATATGTCGTCTCTATTGTGATTTTAACTTCAATGCCGCTATCGGTTTTTATTTCATTTTTTGGATTCCATACACCTGCCCTGATTTCATGATTCTACGTACGGGTTACCAAATCGAAATTTTGACATTCCATAACTTCATATACGTACTTAACCTGTACTATTTAGTGTTCTGTGACCTAACTAAGGAATTCCGCACTGTAATTGAATCACGAAATCGAGTATAAACTGTTTATTAAATCTTTCTATAACTCCTATATTGTATTTAAAATACCTGGCTGAGCTCGTTGTGGCTTCTTCTCAGGGCTTAATTAAGTCGTCAAATAGTTGTATAAATTTACAAGTACTATCTGGGCCTGTAATATTAGCCTATAAATGAAAAAAAAATTTTGAATTTGCTTATTTCCCTTTTCTTATATTTCATACAATTTTTAATTTTTAAATAACACACAATATCCTCCTCCACAAATAAGTCCTCGTCTACATTTATTCTTTTTAGTAGCGTAGAAGATAAAACACGTAGTTTAAATAATTAAAAATGTCCCTTCCAAGTTTTAAAATTTCTTTCTCTGGCTATTCAGTAGGTATTGTTGAATTTGCTTATTCCCTTTTTCTTATATTTCATACAATTTTTAATTTTGAAATAACAATCAATATCCTCCTCCACACATAAGTCCTCGTCTACATTTATTCTTTTTAGTAGCGTAGAAGATAAAACACGTAGGTTAAATAATTAAAAATGTTCCTTCCAAGTTTTAAAATTTCTTTCTCTGGCTATTCAGTGGGTACTGATTAATTCGTAGTAGTATCGTTAGTAATTATTTCACAAACTTATCGATTTTGCTATAACTTTTTTCAAATGTACTATTACGTCTGTAAACGTAAATACACTTTATTCTAACCAAGATTTATAAGCATAATCAATTTGCACGGAGACGATATAATTTCGCGGTATAATCTACATAAATTAGTTTAGGTAGCGTATCATTCATCCGTCTGATGTTCAGTCATATAACCATTAGGTATGTATGCTAATTCAGATTTAATTTTAAATCCCTCAAGAGTTCCTTACTTACTATATTACAGTTTTTGGTACCCACACATGTTATTATCACACTATTTGACTTCATCTACCAGAGTCAGCTTTAAAGCTATCTATTTTTTGAGTCTGTTCGTGAACTGAGTTCTAAAAAGTTATACGCTACGGTTGATGTTTATTTTTTCTTCTTTGTGAATGAATACCCAAATCCAGGACCCAAATTGAGGAGCGAAGAGTCCAGAAAGACCTACGAATTTCGTGCGCTCATTTGAATAGAATAAAGCCCGTCCCTTCCGAATCTTGTTTTACGTTACGTCCTTCTCAATGTCTATGTCGGAAGCATGATCATTTATAAATGTCGTATTTATTTCTACACAATGGCCGCTGCCATCTCAGTTCACATGGCAGACCCTCACTAATTAAAAAAAGACTGACGAATAAGACCGGTGATTTTTATCGCCCACCGAATCATATATCCGATGATACTTTGTAGGCGTTCTCAGTAGAAAACTACACTTCCTTTTCGCTCTGTACTATAACCAAACAATCTATCTCTCTCATACCGTATACCATTTACGAGTACCTTTATTCATTAAATCAGCTCGTAATTGTTTATAATTATAATTCATTTAAATTTGGAAACAAGCGCTGCCGCATCTACGTTTTGATACTTTTAATGGGGCCTGTGAGAACTTGATACTTTATCTCTTTTAATTCAAGCTTTTCTGACCGACATTATGTTGCCGTTGAATCTGATATTGCTCACATAATTTTGTATTCTATTTCAGATACTATAAATGCTATTTTAGGTTACACTGGGCACACTTAAAAATACATAAAAAACTTCCGTTGAATGTCGTAAATCGAAATCAAGAAGTTGACGGTGACAGCGTTTTTGTTTGAGCCTTACCAGTTTCTTGCCGATAACACTTCACAGTCTTAATTATTGTTATAGCCTTTGGGAGATTAAACTAGTGATGGCGTGATAATTATCATAATTGTTATTTATTCCGGAGAATCACAGGTCCGAGTGGAACCCTTGATTCCCATCAGCTACATAATGTGATCCTACGAGCAATCAAGATAAATATTTATTGAGGTTATAATGAAATTCCACATCCTCAAGTTTCAAGAGTTAAATACAGGCAAATTGGTTTTTTCTTTATTGAAAAGATGCGTAGAGTTAGATGAGTGAGATCTCCACCTAACATAGTGGCATGCTTTTGTCAAATGCAGTGTAGAAATGTTATACGTTGTATCTAAAGTTGTTGCGTCAGATTTTACTAGTATAATCTTAGTATCTCCAGTCACTTGCTACTACTACAGTGCCCTTTACGCCGAAACACAGGCTCACACAAGTTTTACTCTACGACAAAATCCTTGTGGCACCCATCCGGGGACTGCTAAAGAAGTCCTATCACCCGATGACATTTGTATAGTTGACGCCCTATAATATAACATTAAATAACCTACACATTTAAGTTAATTTCATTCATGAGCATCACGTTATAAATCAGATATTCCAAAATAACAACGCGTGTCTTTAAAATGAGCCCGTCAAAGCGCTACATAACTCATACAAAGCGCGTATTTTATTGGATAAATTACCTATAACAACTTCGAGCCCCGGTATCGCCTTTACATGAATATTTATTGACTAATAACTTATCATGCAGGCTCAGTAGACCAAGGATCACTGTAAAAGGCATATTCAGTGGATCATATACAACCTACTAATAACATGCCAGCTCATTAATATGCATAACGCTGGAATGGTTGTTAGATATCGGAGGAGGGTAATGTAAGACAAACTTCATAACTAATTTAAAATCTAAGATCGGAATATGGTATAGCGTGGTAATTTATGCAGCACTCGAGAGGTGTACTGTTGCGAATAATCATTTTGTAATGAAGGGAAAATACTATCTCACAGTGGTTAGACATTTAGGTTTTTTGAGTATTGTAATTATTCATATTTTCTACTGTTACGTAAGTATATTTGTTGCTTTCCTAAATGTCAATTCTTTTCTCTACTAGGTTACCCGCCCCTGCTTTGCTTATTTCTGGTTTACTATATTACAAACAAAGAGATCTCTATATTTTCTGGGCTCAAGGATTGTAAAGTTATTGAGTGGAATTTTTGCGCACATCTTCTCCTTTATTTTGCAGCTACCTAGACTAACACTCAGAGCGCAACGCAACTGAGTAAGCAAAAAAGTGGGCCAGTGAATAAGTACAAAACCTCTAATGGAAAACCTTGCCGAACTCATAGGGTTTCCATCAGAACGGCCGGATTCCGAATAATACCATCGATAATTCTTCACAAAGAGCCTAGTGAATGTGCTTCGTACTGGCTTACGATCCAAATGGACGCTGTGAAACAAACACCGAAACGCAAACAAATGACTATAATCTACGCGCACAAATCTCGCGAGCGCAATCCATAATCTCCACACGGTTATAATCTTTCCGAACCAATTTTCATATCGATGCAAAATAACGATGGAACACATGCCATATGGCGTCATAACAAACCGAAATCGCCTTCAATCTTATTTGTTCTTCACCGGAGCTGTTATTAGGTGTCTTGTTAACATTCTCTGTCCTGCTCAGCCTTTAAATTAAAAGGGAATCGGCGCCCAGCTAGCCGTCCGACCGCAACGAACAGTTATTAACAATTCCGGTACAGAAAATATTTTACTTCCACCTTCTTATTAAACTTGTTTCGGCCTTTCTGTTCTATCTTTACGCATCGCTGCGGTAATAACATGGATAAGAAATTATATGAGAATTTATTGTGTTGTTTTTGTTTACCCAATCCAAAACACAAATTATAGAGGCATGCGTATTAATATATCGCGTAAATCTGTTATATGCTTTTCTATACATTTAATTAAATTTTAATAAATGATGCCTTTACTTATGTTTTAGTGAAATCAATTACAAATAAATTAAAAGCCATTCCTGCTTAAAACAGATAAATAATATTCATCTGATGCTTCATGTTTACTGTATAGCACTTATTGCAGGACTTGTGGGGGTTAGTGCAACGCATGCACTCTTGGTTGCCTGCGAGCACCGCATATAATTAGGGCCAGTACTCGGCGAACCACTGGCTAATACGTACGCTTGCCAAAGTTGGAATAAACTTACTTGTATTAGTAGTTTTATTTCCATCACTTCACGAGTGCTCACTGTTCTGGTCTCTTATCGACCTTCATCTAAGAAGCCGCAACAGACTTAAACCTTTTTATTTTATCCACTGTATATTTTAGTGGTATTCAGATTCCCTTCTGTGATTTCATAATAATTATTCCATTACATTTTCGCGACCAGACTTATCTCGAGGACAAAAATAATTCGATGGCTTCTCGAATTTTCTTGCTTGCTCTATTATTCCCTTTCTTACACAGAGCGAGAGCGGTGGTCCATGGTATCCTTATGTGGTTGACATCCACTTTCTTTTTGATACTTACGTACCGCCAAGGTGTAGAACGCTCTTTCACCCTCCGCGTTGTTATCCAAGGACAAGGTAGGTCTAGGTGTCTTCAAGCACGTTTCAACCTAGACTTCATAATTGCTTTCCATCAAGCATGATTGACGTCAAGCGTAAACCTCTCTACAATCAAACAACAAACAAATCTACAAAAACAAAGCACTAATTCCAAAAGCTAGCAAGCACTAAGTTAAAGCTCACTGTGCCTCAATAATTCATGAATCAAAATCAGCTTTCAATCAGCAAAACAAACAAACACTCTTGCGCCTTTATAGTATAGGAATTGAAATAAGGATTACATAGAAAATAAACGTCCAACCGACCATATCCATACTAAAGGACACATTAACAATTTTATTTTTTAGTTTCTGGTAACCCATATTCGTGAGGCATCGTTACCCGAGGCGCGGCGGCGCGTCGGACGCGCGCAATTATGTAATTACGTGTTAGGAGATATGTTTTTATCACGTCCACCCTTGTCTATTGGATGATAATTTGTGCCCTTTGTGCCCTTGTTTTGGTGGCAATTTTGCGTCGTTGCTTCTATACGTTTTTGGTGTTATAAAAAACTTAGGCCATATGTCGTTGTTCTTCTGTAAGCTGGTAGATGTCATTATAAAGTGTTTCTTCGGGCGTTAGTATCTAAGTACAAAGATATGCTTATACTCTATAGATATTTCAATCTACTATGACGCACCTAGGGTTACCAGATGAAAAAATCAAAAGTCCGGAGAAAAGACCTGATTTCCATGGAAAAGTCCTGAGATTTTCTACAGCTTGAGAATTTTCTCTCAAAAACGTATTATAAACTTGCGCACGAGTTTTACGCGACGCGTTGCAAGCTTGTATGAACATCGCACTCAAAACAGCGGGGAGGAGGGAGGAGGGGCGCCCGTACCTATTTGGATAAATAAGTATTGATTTTACCTGCAATTCTTACCAGAAGATGATTATTTTTAGTTTGTTTTACTTTGATAAATAAGTATTGATTTGAACTGTTCAATCGTTACCAAAAGAAAATTATTTTTAGTAAGTAGTTTAATAAGAGAGATATTTAAAGTGTAACCTGTGTTTTATTGAAAATCCTGAGCTATCACTAGATTTGCTAAATCCGGCCGGAATCCTGAGAAGAGTCGAAAAATCCTGAAATCTCAGGACAAATCCTGAGATATGGTAACCCTAGACGCACCCCACTCTGTCATACTCCATACGAATCGAGTGAAACATAAGAGACTATGATAGAGCGTCTTCGTGGGTTGAAATACCTAAAGTCATAGTGAGTTAGTGGTCACCATAATCGATTGTAGATAGCTGCATCACAGCACTTAGTTTCGTCAATATCCTAAGTAACAGTTGTAGAAATAGTAGTTGTAGTTGTGTTGTAGTAAGCACTAAGCAGTTGTATAACATAGTACCTAACTACGTCACAGATAGATCTTTGACACGACCACATACTTCGATAATATAGTAACATAGAATTATTACTTTAATATAAAAATACTATGCAGCTTTCAATTGAAGACACACGAGAAAATAAGTATAGGTGAAATTGCTTTTGGAAAGTATCTTCTACAAATTTCAACGTGTCTTCTTGTTTTAGCCTCAGAGGCAACGAGGTGTGTACAGTCACGGTTCTCCAATTTTAGCCAATAATTTACACGTTTGCTTTCAACGCTTTCGCACTTTGTATCTTGTTTTGGCTAAAGCATTTTTCACTTTAATTTCGTACAACAGTATAATAACGGCTGCCATATGGCATTCAGAATAAAAGTGGAAGGTACAACTAACCATTGGTGAAAATAAAACCACTTATTTTATTTGAATGTCAACAAACTAATTTATTTTTAATTGAAAAATTCCACGAAAAAATTTTGGCTTCGTTTTTCTCACGCGATTGATTATTATGATGTATTCATATCTTCATATTATGTGTAGATTAGTGATAGTTTAAAGAATAGCTTTCTATGCTTGTATATTTTGATATACTAAAACAATATTGATAAATAAAAATAAAAAGTTTTGTGTAAGAGCAGTAGTTATTAGTAATCCTCGAATGCCTTTTCATTAAGCATGCCCGACACAGACGCAATATCGATAATATTGCATCTGTTATTATAAGAGATATCTTTTGTGAGAGATTTCTCATTTCTCTGCTTACCGTGGTTTATTAAAAATGAGCATTTGCTTGAATAAAGAAAGGGTATCTACACATTTTTCTTTGTTAGTCAACACTTACCATTAAAATATCCTGAAAATAATACTTTACCAAAATATAGGTAAGTATCTACCAAAACTCAAACTAGTAATTGTAAATACGAGAAAACAACGTAAATATTATGTTCCTAAAAATACGGTTCTCCTAGAAGTTATCCAAATTCAGATTCAGTCAGATATGTTTTCATTCACCTGAGACTTGCGAAATGCCGGGAAAAATAAAGGAAGCTTTCAATATTCATTGGCGGGAACGGAGTAAATTATGCATATTTCCTTTTCCAATATCAGAAGCATCGAGTCACTTGACCGAGAACTTTGTCTTTTATTCGAGCAGTGTTTTTGTAGCCTCAATTTTTTCCTTGTTAAATTACCCTTTTTGAATTACCCTTTTTTTTCGAGCCAAATCCCAGCGAAATGATGTTATTACGACCTGGATAAAACCCTTGGGGCGTGAGTGTTGAAAATACTAGCGTTGCTAATTAATTTTGTTTTCTTTTATCTCAAAAAGAGACACATAAAAACACTGTCTTTCGTAAAAATATTTTTCACGTACATACGTGGAATATTTAAAACAAAATAATTTTGGAAATGGAACAGTGGCGCAAATTTTATTTCCTTAAATACTCAAATTCTAAAATCAATTACAATAAATTATATGAAGAGAAAAAAAGGGTAAATGATATTTAAAAATGATACTTTAAATTCGGCGTTGTAGTATGCTGGTCTTCTGACCTAAAAATAGACCGAGGGTAAATACATATAAGATATTAAAATCCTAGCCTAACTTAACCTTTTCGAAATTGAAAAGGAAACAAGGATACGTAGCTCAAAATTAGCTTGTTCTTAGGTGGCTTTAGTAACCCCGTAGCTTTTGTTTTAAGTTGTAAAATATTTTATTATGGGTATGATGAAGCAGGTATAAAGTTTTATTTGTATAGACCTACCTATAAATTAAAGCTTATGCTAGAAATGAGTTCTGCGATAGAGCCACCCGACCGATGAAGCCTAGCTTAAACTCGGGTCTCATTCCGCGCCATAAATCATTTAGGTTTTCAGGCTCGATAATGAAATTTACTCTCGGTAATACTATGTAGATGTTGGTCACTGTTATTTACAACAAATCTAGATTATTGCTTAAATATAAATAATAAAGTATCTGGGTCACCAAGCTTTGCTCGGTTAGCTATAGTTTTGGATGGAAAGCTAATCTTTGTGTCTCATCAGCACCATCTAAAAAAAAATTGAGGCAACAGCCCGATTAATTCACGACAAATTATAACAATGAAAGTTATGTAACCCCAAAAATTTAATCACCACAAATTTTAGCGTTGACGCTATAAAATAATTCATATTTAATTTTTTTAGGAGAAATGGCCTATATAGAGAAACTTAAAAAAATAAACGAAGTACAAAATTTCATCCAAATCAGTAACAAAAGTGAAACACTCGAATGATTTATGACCGAGTCTGCAGCGAGATAATAACACTACTACAGCTGATTGGTTGAGCGGCTCCCGGCCCACGTCCCGCAGACCATCAGGAGGGTCAAGTTTATAGCGGTTTACCTATACTGGGTAAGACAAAGAGAGATAAACATTTTTCAAACAAATGTGTGTACATTTCATCAAGTCACAGTGTGGTCTCTGGAGAATAAGCTCTATGAATATTTTCAAGAGTACGAATTTTCCCGTTGGTACGAAGTTTCAAATACTTTTTCTTTTATTCCGTTGTTCATTATATTTTACTTTAAATAAGTTCGAAACAACATGATTCCTTTTTATTGAAAAAGTTTTCAACATAAAAGTGATAAGAAGTACTTATAAACAATTATCGAAATTCCCAAAAGGAATATTCTTGAAATAGAGGTCTAGGAATTTTATTTGTAATAACTGTTATTAAATCACATCTGTAATACCTATTTGTATATGTATTATCCTTTATTATTAACAAAAATTAAGGAAGATTAAACAAAAGTCTTGGGAAATTTAAAATCACTAAACGCTCCTGACGTCTCCGACCGGACGCCAGCCGCGTCTACCGTTCAAAGTTGGTCCAAAATACAAATGCAGTAGGTACTGATATCAATATTGATTTTTTTTTTATTGAAGATAGGCTTGGGCTTGACGACAATCATGCCTGATGGAAAGCAATGATGAGGTCTAGGTTGGAGCGCGCTTGCCTAGAAAATGCCTATTCACTCTTCTCTTGAAGGCACCCAGATTGTATTTGGCTGGAAACACGGAGGCTGGAAGGGCGTTCCACACCTTAGCGGTTCGTATCAGAAACGTGGAAGAAAAACGTTTCGTGCGAGTTTGTTGGACGTCAACCACATAAAGATGCCACCGCTCTCGGCGTCTTGCGGTCCTATGGTAGAAAGGTGAAGGAGGCACAAGGTTATGCAGTTCCTGAGCACACTCACCAAAGTATATCCTGTAAAAAACCGCTAAACAGGCAACATTGCATCGGTGTTGTAAGGTGAGCAGTTTTGCCCGCGTCAGCGATTCCTAAAAATTCTGATTGAGTGGACAATGACGTCAGAGAAAGTGCGCTAAGATGACGGCGTTTTTGCAGTTTATACCAATTTATTTCTTATTCTATAACTATGCATATTTCATCAGTAATTTGTATTTGTGAAAAAATATTTCGTTGACACAAAGGTTTGCGTTGAAGGTAAAAAAAAAGCATCGATGTATGAAATCGAAATTATTCGTTTCTTTCTATTAATTCTTCCTCATCATTCAAGTTTTCTCATGAAAACAAGTCGATCTAATCGTTTATTTTATGATCATAGTCATTGCGTTATCTCTATAAGTCATTTGTGTGAAGCCAACTGGCGTGTCCGACGACGTTATATTGTTAAAAGATGATTTTTTGATTGAGCCCTCTAATGTGCTCACAGGGAAATGTAATTCAATAGAGTTGATACAACAGGAACGTTATTCTCATGAATTTTAAATGGTACTTTATCATTCAAATTACTTAGGTACACAAAAGTTTTATTTACTATTAAGAAATATAAGTAGCTCAAATTTTGTGTTCTCAATAAACGAACATGTTAAATAAACCAAAATTCATGCAGGCGATGAACAAATTTGTTAAGTTCTAAAATGGACCCAGCTAAAATATATTCGTGTACATTTAAGTTTCAGTGAATAATAAAATAGTAATTCCTTGAAAAAATCTAGTATTACTATACTATAGTATATCTTTATTAAAATCAATACAAAAAGGTAATAAATATGTACTAATACAGTCATCGTAATATCACCTCTACGAGTACATAATACAAACACAATGACAAAACGAGTGTTCCGTTTATACCCCTTGAGGGTACAGTTACAGTACTAAAATAGAGTTTTATGTAACGTCAGCATGGAGAGTACTGTAGATTATCATTCCAGAAGACGCTCCTAATATCGCATGAGCAATTATTATTATTATTATTATTTATTTATTTTAACACCTTAAATCTATCTGACAGGTTGCCCCAATACAATTATTCTTCTATAAGCTAACGCTTCGAACGTGCAACGTTGGTAGCTGTCTGAGAACACTTGCTCTTTTCCTAACAAATGACCGCCATAAATTAATAAACTAATACCGTCAGCTGTTTGTTCCTCTCAAATAAACTATTAAAGGAGATTCCTGCCACTCGTGCGTGTAAAGAAATATCACGAAAGACGCCCTTTCGTCAAAACAAAACCAGCTTTAAGCTCTTGGAAACTTAAATTATAATAACATTTTATTATTATATAATGTAGTCATTTTAATATAAGAACCGGTCAAGTGCGAGTCAGACTCGCGCACCGAGGGTTCCGTACTACCATAGAAAAAGTAACCCCACAAGAATACCGAACCGCAAACTTAATTTTGGTTTTTGAATTTAACGGTATTTTTTTCGACATTTTGCCCAATAAATCAAAAAATATCAAGCATAAAAATATAATAAACACAGTTTAAGAATACACAAGTCCTTTCATATATATCCCACTCATTTATTATCGCAATCACGTTGCGCCATTATTACCTAAAAGTGTTCAAAATTTCATATCGATACCTTTAACAGTTACTGAAACAAAGGGTCGTGACAAACAGACGGACGACAAAGTGATCTTATAAGGGTACGGAACCCCAAAAAAATTCATGGGTTCTGTGAAAAGTTTGTTTTAAATAAAAAATAAAATATTTATATACAGAAAAACAAGTCAAGAAATTGCGATTCTATTCCAAACAAGGCCCTTTAACTAAGACTAATTTATTTAATTGCCTTCAACAGTTAAAAAATCACCAAACAACTCCTAGCTGGCAGCTAATCCTCACAATAAATCTCACTGACCGCCTTCGAAGGACATAAAAGTCAAGCTTAATTTACCGCCACAGATAATGATACAATTGCAAATTATCCAGGATTCCGAATATCCAGCGTTTGGCCGTTGTTTATCCTTAATCGCCCTTTTTTTCCTCTTTCACCCTTTCAGAAGTGTGGATTAGGGTGCAAAGTTATGGCCGAACCTCGGGTGACAACGGGTTTGTAAAATAAAATGTGACAAGTTACAACAGAATGTTTGCATAATTAAATTATGTGGGTCCACTGCACATCGGTATATGATATCGGATGGCCTATATTTGGCCCAAAAAAGGAGTGCGATCATTACACGGTGTGGTATATTGTATGAGTCATTAACTTACTATCTAGAGTGATTTATTTTGATTTGACATTAAATTATTTGACCGAGTTTCTTTCGCCTGATAGGATTTTTTAATATTACTATTTGTTACAAAATTTTGAGGTAGTGGCGGATATAGTTTTGACAATAGTTTGTTTACTAAAATATCTCTATCATTAAGAATAATTAAAAGCTATTGATTTTATCAACAAAAGCTAACATTTAGGCCAAAGAACATTACAATGTCAGGTTTGGTATTCACTGATTTCATAGATCGAAATATTGTCAGAATGAAATTTGATACAAATATTTACATTTTTTTTTGTTTTTTCACTAGTCTTTTTGATTGTAAGGCTTAACTATTTAGTTTGGAATACAATATGCTTGTCACAATTTATTAATTTGCTTTTTTCTTTGGTTTAAAATGTTTTAATAATAATTTTGCGCATTTTGCACATTTTAAGATGATTCGAATGACAAACCAAAATCTGGAGTTTTAATCAATAGGATGTAACAAAGAAATCTATATACACACGGAAAACATAACGCTCAGATTTTGATTGGAAAATTCGTAATAACCTCTCTACCATTATAACGTGAATCTCTATATTAAAACGCAGACTCCGTGAGCGGAATTATGCGACGGCACGCGGGTTTCTTTACCCCTACTAAGTTCCGACCCCCGAACCAACCTAACTCATGATTTTGCTTCTATCAGATCGGAAAATTTAAATGTGATTACGATTCACCCCATCTAGTTCCTGTGTAAACGTGAATTTGTACCCCTTCACCAATATCTTGAGTGGCGAAATTGTTTGAGCAAAAGGGATTCCGAACAGGTTTGAGTGAGTGCCACTTTGGATTTCCTACGTTTTGTTTCTCCTAAGCCTCCGTCGTTTTCCAAATAAGCTTTTGTTGTAACGTACAGCTTTTCTACGCTAAGCTCGAGCTGCACGTTTTCATAAATGCGTTTTTAGGAAATAAAAAAAAACACTGTTTTCAAATATTGAAAGCTTTTCACATTGTAGGCTAGAGCTGATAATCGTAAAATTTTATATTCCCTTTACTGGTGGTAGGACTCTTTCGTTTCCGTTTCGATAAAATTTTCTCGATAGAAAGTTCTCCCGAAAGTTGCTCCAAAATCTCAGTTTTTATAATTTTTATCAGAAACTAAAATGGATGTAATTGTAATTTTTGTTCTAGTGTGTCAGTAATAATAATATCCAAAAACGCTGAGAAACAGATTTTTGATAACTGGCTTAGTTTTTGAGTAATTAGGTAAAAGGTCATTTTTACACGACTGCCCAAAAAAAAGGAGTGTAATGTTTTTAGGGTTCATGTATGTATGTATGTATGTGTGTATGTATGTGTGTATGTATGTGAGTTTCTTTATTCCACCATAACTTTTGAATGGATGAACCGATTTGGACAACGGGTAACATAGGCTATATTTTTTTTGGAAAAAGTTAACATGGCGACCGTGAGGCGCCAATTTCAAAAATGGAAATCAAAATGTTTTCTTCGATTATCACAATGTGGGTATCAAAATGAAGGTATTAGAGAGTAGTAACCGAATATATATATTTATATTTAAATTAAAATGTATAAAATAAAAATAAATAATTAAAAAATTAAAAAACACGACTGCCCTTTTTTAAAACGAACTAAAAAGTAAAAAACAAGTTATTTTAGTTGATCTGCATATTGACAAAGGGAAAAGTGGTCAAATTTCTCAATTAACTCATATTATTTCTTCTCTCTACCATATGTATGCAGATGATGTCCAGCTTTATACCCAGTCGCCATTTGAAAATCTGCCGCATGCAATAGCTACAATGAATTCAGACCTTAGCTCCATCATTGAGTGGAGCAAATCTTTTGGCCTTAATGTAAATCCGAGTAAGTCACAGGCAATCGTTATTGGCAGCCAAAAGCAGATATCAAAAATTGATTGGCGGTCACTTCCTCCTATTAAGTTTAATAATGTTGTAATCCCGTATTGTGAGAGCGTGAAGTATTTGGGAGTGATTCTTGATAGGAACTTGGGCTGGGTTCAGCATTTGAAACAAGTCAGTCGGAAATTGTTTGCAGCCTTGGGTTCTTTGCGTCGCCTTCGATCTATTCTTCCAATTCCTACCAAAATTATGCTCGCACAGACTCTTCTCCTTCCTATTCTTGATTACGCTGACGCAAGCATTGTCGACTTAAATGAAAACCAATTAAGTAAGCTTGAGAGACTCCAGAATTCTGTTATTAGATTTATATTTGGGGTACGCAAATATGACCGTATATCTCAATTTCGTTCTCGCCTTAATTGGTTACCTATTCGACTTCGCCGGAATCTACACATCCTTTCCTTTCTGTACTGTGTTCTCTTTCATCCCGCTGCACCACCTTACTTGAAAGAAAAATTCAATTTCGTAGGGCAATCTGGAGGTCTGCTCCGTTCTTCGAGGAAACTTATTTTGTTGATGCCTGCCCATAAGTCTTCCTTCTTTAATAAGTCCTATACTGTTCGGGCTATAAAACTATGGAATGCCCTACCACTTGATATCAGAGACTATAGGACAGTTTAAAAGACTAGTTAAAGACCACTTTATAACTCAGTTGCCTGGGTGCTGATGAATAATTACTGTCACCTATGTATATGTTATTTAAAGATTTATTACATTTTCTCTGTTTTTTGTTTTTGAGGATTATTTTTATTGTTTATGTATTATTTATATAATTATTATTATTTATATTTATTATGAATATTATAGATATGTTCAAGTATATTTAATATTTTGTTGTAGTTTTATCGTTGCTATATTTAGTATAAGTAATTTATTGTAAGTAGTGTATTATATTTATTTATTCTGGCACCACCTACCTCGTATCCAATGTAAAATATTCCTTCACGCCATTGGTTGCCTGGAAGAAATCGCTATGTAGCGATAAGGCCGCCAAGTTGTACTCCTAAGTTTGTGTTTTCATTATTTCTTCTTTTTGTTATATTTTATTCTGTGGTGTGCAATAAAGTATTTATCTATCTATCTATCTATCTATCTATGGCAGTCGGGGGACCTCTTAGAATAGAAGGTGTTCCTCAGAACGGTCCCCCGACTGCCATAATATGAGTTTATTGAGAAATTTGACCACTTTTCCCTTTGTCAATATGCAGATGAACTAAAATAACTTGTTTTTTACTTTTTAGTTCGTTTTTCTGTTATATTCTTCCGCGACGCTGCATGTCGCACCTACAAACGTATCAGTGAGAGTGAAAAAGATAAAAAAAATTCAATGAATCCCCTTTAGCACAAATTATAAAATCCTATACTGTCCCGTTCCGAATATCGAAAATCTGGATGTTAAGTTTACCCCTGAGTTTTTTTTTACTTAACTATGTGAACAATTTTATAAGGTATCACACCGCCAGAAGACTGAGAAGTTCCCTTGATTAGAAAATAGGTAATGTTTAATAAACAAAGTCCTTACCACAATCTATTTCGCTCGATCTACGTTTAACAACAGAACTATCTGAGAAGTTATCTACATTTTAAACAGGTAGTTAGATTCATAACGAATTAGTTACTTCTACGTAGTTTCATATTCCAAAATAGTTTCCTATATTACGTACAATCTAGGGTTGGTACTTTGTGTAGTTTGCGGCTAAAACAATTAACCGTTAAATGTGTACCTAAATATTACACTAACGTTTGCGGTTTGGGTTATTTTGGAAGTACCAACATTTAGGCACCCACGTGTTTAAAGTTAAACACTTTGAAAACAGTAATGGGAGGGTGTAATAAAATTTTAATGGAACCATTGAAATATGCATTGACTTTGTGACCATTATTAAATTTTCGGCCGTACAAATACTATAAAACCTTTGCATGCACCAACAAGATGATAGTTCTCATAGACTATTTAAAATAATGTAGATATGCCATTAAAACATGAAGAAGATAAGACTACGCTTGATGACAATCATATCTGAAGGGAAAGCCACGAATAAGTCTAAGGTAGAGCGCTCTTGCCTTGAAAACCTATTCACTCTTCTTCGGTTAGCATCCAAATTGAACTTAGCTTAGGATATAGTGGACGAAACCTGTTATAAAATTACATACCTTAGCGCTTCATATCAGAAACATAGGTATTGTAAGATCGTTTTGTATGGGTTTTTTCTATGTCAACCATATAAGTATAGAATTTAACGGCGACTTGCAGATCTGTAAAGAAGGATGGTGATGCTAAATACCTTTTGAAGGAAATTACGATTCAGTTTATTTTTGACAAAAAGTAATATTTAAAACGAATCCATTTTCATAATCACTTTCCAAATTTTTTTGATGCTCTTTGACATGACGCAGGACGCTCACGTATTCAGTATGATGGTAGAATCATGCGGTCCGGTGTCTCTTTTGTTGTGGCTGTAATAACGATCCGCGGACCCCTAATTTATATGCCACAGTTGGTTGACATGTGTAAAATACATTCATCTTTGGAAACCAACCCCATTTGTGTTTACACTTTGGAGCTAAGAGTGATCGAGAGATTATGTTTGATTACCATTATTTGCATTTGAGTGGACAAAATGTGTTCAAAGGGGTATCTTGTTTTGTTTGCACTTGCAGAAGTGTTGGTATACTCCGATCCTATCTACTTCTATGTTTATCGTATTTAAGCTAATGAGTATGTGAGTTTGTAAAATCTATTTTATCAAACTAAATCTATCAATCAATCGAAATCTTCAATCTTAAGTTTTGTAGTTAAATTGCTAATTAGACGTTTCTAATGAGTTTTTTTTGCCTTGATTGTGTTAGGAAAAACTCTTAACCCGGCGTCATGGGGGTGGAAAAGTGATACACGGACATTGGGGTGGGTCTCACGGACCCGTTCATTAATGTCAAAATTATTCCAATATAATTAAATAATAAAGATTATATTTATACGTGTTTAGTTTTTTGGGTATTTTATGTAAACAAATGAAACAAATATTTTGTTTTATTATGTTTTAATTATATTTAATAGAACTTTAAAAAAATAACGAAAATTGTCAACAAAAATTTTCTCTTCTACTTAAATGTAATAATATTATTAATTTACAATCAGTCATAACGTTTTAATGGCACTTTTTTGTAGGAAACTAAATAAATTTGAGAAAAAAAAAACAATTAATCACTTGGAATCATTATCTTTGGTACAGTCAGCACAGAAAGGTACTATATGTTCTACACAGATATATTTGTTGCAACTCTCGCAGGTGTAGTTAGTTTTACGGTCTTTCTTGGCTGAACACACTTGGCACCTTTTGCGAACATTAGCCTGTTTTGCTGGAGGTTCCTCTGAAGATTCACCAAAAAAATTTCCAATTTTCTGTCGCAACTCACGTGGAAGCACTGATACATTTTTGCGAAGTTTTAGGTGTTCCTTGACAAGACTGAGACCTGGTTGTTTTATAAATCGCTTTCGTTTTAGTTTTGGACAGTTATTATTTATTTTGTTTATTATTAAGCAATTAATGACAGCTATGTTCAACAAGGCATAAAAAATTGTCAATGACCACCTTTTAGAATTACGACTTGCGTCGTACGAAGCACATAGCTCGACGGCTACATCCACACCGCATCATCATCATCAGACTCTGAGGTATCTTGTTCTGTGTGATTACTACGCTCACTCAAGTGATCTTCTTTGTCGAACACATCCTGGTTTGACAACTCAGAATCAGAGTCAGACTCTTGTAAAATTGCAAAAATACGCTGTCGTTCTGCCTCTTCACGGTCCATTTTTTACTAAGTACCTACAAAAAATACAAATAAAATACATTGAACTATATATAACCAGCTATAATTGTAAATAACAACAAAAAATCAAATATAAAAAGGATAAAAACACAGATAATAAGTAAAACAATATCTATACAAAATGGCGCAAAATTGTTACACTGACTGCGGGGATGGGTCTCACATACCTTTTTCAACTTTGTGCACCTGTATCTCCCACTGCGGCTGTGGCACGACTAACGTGTTGCTTGCGACGCATAGAACAACTCAACAGCTCCAGCTATTGAGAAGAGTGGCAATGTCGCACGCATAGTAACTGAACTACAAGCGAAATAAAATGTGACGGGTCGCACAGACCCAACCCCCATGACGCCGGGTTAAATTCTGAAGTAGCTTATTTATTTACGAGTATTTATCTATTCTGTACATTTGAAATTCAAAATTAAACACAGAACTCTGAAAGCACATGTGTAATTACATATATCTTATCACTACATTAATGAGGATTTCTTACAGATGCCCCAGGTGTGAGCAAAAATCATAGCAAGATATGCGAATAGGTACAGTAATCAATATCCGTATCGATTGGGCATCATTCTTAAAGTTAGCAACTCTAAGCTCGTTTGAGCACCTAGATAAAGTCAAGGCAACATAAATGGCCTATTTGATTGCTATTAATAAAACTTAAATCTTTGATTCCACTCGTATGCATCGAGAATGTTCACATCGAACGATTCTGCTTCACCGAACATCGAAGTAAAGATACCTACGACCAGATAGATATTTTCCGTTTTTCAGGAAACTAGTCCGCTAGTGTAGGTACATCGATTACTAATGCATTGTGACCAAAGAGAGCAAAAAACATCACCCCACTAGAGAGAAACATCGAAACCATTTTACGTTGCTCTATACCCGACCTGTCGTATTGGTTTCTGACATTTGGGTCACGTGTACTCGTATAAACGTCAAAGGAAAAGTAGTGATCAATTGCTATGCAGAAGTAGAGGGTTCTGTGGGATTTAAAAGTAATTTTGACATTGAACAAACTCCGTGAATTAAGTAATTTATTACTTTATTGGAAACTAGGTTAGATATTATGACATACATTGAATGAAAATAAAATATTGAATTTATGCCCCTTTCTCGCAAAGTGAAAAATCATATGAAGCTACTATGGCGTTAAAAAATGCGATGATGTCACATGATCTGTTGCTATCTTTACCAAATCGGGAACATTAAAATACTTGTAAATATTGTGTCATGTAGTCATTTTCATTAGTTTTTAAAATTTCCATACATTCCATTGAATACTTATAATAATTTTCAAAAATGAATTTAATAAATCAATATTTTTGTTTGAGAAAAATCCTTTATTCGTATAGATTATAAATTCTATAGTTTTATTAAAACTAGCTAGCAAGAAGCCTTGGTATATTAATACATTTGTGTATGTTACTAAACTTTTTGTTGCTTGTATAATTTTTTGTTTTTGGTCATGATAAAGTATGATAGGTAAGTGTATAAATAAAATTGCTAATCTCAACGCATCAATTACCTTACGTTCTTCGGTGATTCCATTCCAGTTATGTATTCGTATGTTGCTCAAGGGAACCCTAATAAAAACATCACGCAGAGAACCCGCAAACCCATTGAGAGTCGAAGTATGGCAAATGATACCATTAACCAATAACACGCCACTGGGAATCACCATAGAGAGCGAAAGGTTAACATGGATTAGTCACGATAAGAAAACATAAACTTTTTAAAATAATTTCCTGAAGTATAAAGTAAAGTACAGTATAAAGTAAAGTATTTAAAGTAAAGTCCTTATAAAAAACGCGTCAATTCTACATTTTACAAAATAATCTCAAATTTGTACTAATGTATTACGTAGAGAGGTACCTACTAAATTTCCGCACATAAAATAGTGTGATAAAACTCGTAGTTACGATATATTATTATTTCCGTATGATAAAAAAGGCGCGTGAACCATGAATTTCCCGGTCAATTACGCAGTCAAAACTATCAAGAAGTTGGCGTGAAAGAGTGAAAAAACATACACATAATTAATGCAAATAGTAGAGCAAATAATAATCTAAACTCCTTTTTTACTCTGAAACATAATAATGACAGACAGGGTTTATTTAACCCGTTGGGGAATGAATTTCAGATTGTCAGAGAGTGTTAAGGATTCAAAAATATAGACGTTTGAATCTTTAACATTTTTTAACGCAGGTTATCTTAAAGTTGGTGATCCGCTATACCGATACCATGTATACAGTAAGGTCCCCTCTATCCTTACCGAAAATCATGAAAACGCACCACAAAACCATTTGGTGGAGACATAAAATGAAAGCGTTAATATGACATGATTAACGCGAAATTGTTCATTTATGGACGTCATTGAAAATAAGCGATCCTTACATGGATATGCCCTTATTGAGATATTACAATAAATCTTAATTGAATGCCGTGGTTTAATGTATTATGCGAGCACTCTGTTAATTTTCGCATTCTATGTTGCGTTAACAAAACACATATTTTTATGTTTTAGTTATCATGTACATTAATTATTCCAAATCACTCATACCTTGGATAATATTTATTATTATTTGCAGAACGATCGAAATTAATATTTGTACAGCGAAAGAAAACTTTCCCTCGGTAAAAAAATACACTTGAATGCGTAAAGTAAAGCATAATAAAATTAGTATAATATTTTCCTCCACTGTAAATACTATACAAAAAATACTTGGCTTAGATTAGGAACAGGAATTAGATTACATACGGCAGTGATACAAATCTGTTTATCCGATATAGGGGCCGAAATATTAAACAATATTTGCTTTCACATTTCGTAAATAAATAGCCAGTTCCATTATTATTACTATAAACGCTTGTACTGGTAAATAAATAGGGGACGAAATTAGAGTTCTATTTATTATAATCCAACTGTTATGCTGGTAATATTATAAACTAACAGATTTAGAGCTCGTTATAAGCTTGCTAATATTTGCCAGTACTACAATTCTTTTAAAATAAAAAAAATTGAGTTGTGAATTTCTCACTAGATGTGAGGACATAATAAAATCGTTACTAGAACTCAGAGCTTAATTTATTACTTTTTGCACTCGTTCTTGCACTCTTCAATATTTCTAGAAAATCCTTAACAATAGACATGTACCTAAACAAGTCGGACGGCGCGAAAAAAAATGTCGCCAGTTTATCGGTGCCAAAAAGGCTTTGCCACCAATAGTAAGGTCACCCAGTAGTTCGCTCAGCAACCTATAGAATTTTGACAGATTTTCTTACTTTTTGCTAGTACGAAAAAGGTTTAAGTAAATCGTTCGGATGCCCATATTCGAGGTTTCTTATCGGTGTCCTTAACTCAAACAATAACATCAACTGCGTAACGTATCCTCTCAAACGCTTTGATTGGTACCTATTTCTTAAACTCAGAATTGTCTAAGAGCAAGAAAGGAAACTCTACCTTCAGACAACTTACGTTTGTTAACTCTTATGTCCCTCCTGCATCGAATTTTTTAAGTCTATTGACTCTCAAATTTCATTAAACCTGCACGCTCCTTGGACGTCTACTTTACTTTTACTTCCAGGAATACTTTTATTTCTGTGTTAAGTCATCTTTTATCTACGTTTTTTATTGTTTTTATACATGACCTAACAAATATATTGCAGAATACCAGTTTAGATACTTCCCCGCTGTTAATAGTCTCACCTGGTGATAGAAGGTCTGACTAAATTTTGGCGCAACGAATCAACCTAGCTGTTTAACCAGCCAGTTAAACAGCTAGCTGACAAATGCAGCCAGTGTTCTTGGGACCATTCCACTCGGAAAAGTAATTAGAATGAGTTAGTGATAAGTGTAATTGTAACCTTTTCTATTAGATCAGACTACGCCGTAGATATAATGCATTCAGAAAAAAAGAATACCTATATCATCGAAATTAACTTATCTCCAATGTCTCCAATATCAGGTTTTTTGTTTTCCCAAGTCCGTCCGAGTACCACCGTAGTTTCAGAAATTCTGCTGTATAACTGTAACTACTAAACGTTACTGTGTTTCAGTTCGACTGAGACAAGCGCAGTGCAGTGAAATTGCAATGTAAACTGGTATGCACTGTATCTCTGATGTAGGTACAGTGCATCCCAGTTGATGTGTTGCAGGCATCATCATTCTATGCTTTAAAACAACTTACCTATAAGTACTTACCTACCTTTCCGACTAATATTGATTCAGGGCCGATTTTTCAATCGCCAGATAGACTATCTGAGGAATAAATTTGAAACATAATTATGCCATAGAAAATTTGTCAAAACGTCATATTTAATACTTAGTTATCGTTTATCTGGCGATTCGAAAAATCGGCCCTAAACCAACTGTTTTAGTTAAACAAAACCGAGTTAGTTTAGTTAAACAAGGCCGAGTGTATCATCTAGTGGGGTATTTAAAGCAAGGTACGGCGCTAGTAACAGCTAAGCATAAGCCGGTTACGGCCCTCCCTATTTTGTGATGGAGATTTATGTCAGGGGGATCAAAAGTTTGCTACCCCGCTCGCTTTATCAACATTTCGTACAAATAGGCTCACTAGCAACCAACCCGCGACTTTGCCACGCGCTTACGGGTACGAAATGAAATTTTAATATTGTAAATCTGTTAAATCCTCACATTTCTCAATTCAAATAGTATTATTTTTTAATTAAAATTTAGCCCTTTGTTTGAATGCAATATCACTTTTCGAGTTTTCCTATTTTATTTTATTGAAGTATTGTAATGGAAAAAAAACTGGTATATTAGTTAGTAAACTCGTATTTAATTCAAATAAGTAGTTATGTAATATGAAAACATACCTATTAATTACAAATAATTTATTGTTTTTCTTTTATTACAACGTCTGTTAAACAAATTAACATAATGACAGGCTTCACCCACTGCATAAAGCTTCTTAGGGTCCAAAATAATACTGTAATAATATTATGATTATGATACTTTTACGGACAATATGAAAGTAATAAACAAAGAAGCTGTAATAAGTCCTATAATGGGGACGTAGGTAGCGTTAGTATATTTTCCTTAGCGGTCATAACGCTTCATTACTGCTGGTAATTCATTTTGTCATTAAAGATTTAATTTTAACGATGCGCCATGTGGTCATACGACTTTACGGAACGCGATTTATGAAGGCATCAAGTGTTTTACGTGACTATGAAATGAACATCATTTTCTCTATTAAAATGTTAAAATTTAATTTTTTAAAGTGGTTAGCCCAATTCAGCGAAAACTGATGATCAGATATATTTTAAAGTTAAACAAACTTTTGGCTATATCATCAACGTAGGGTAGGGTCTCCATCAAATGCTACAAAAACGTAGAAACCTAAATTTTTATTTTGCTAAATAACAGAAAACAATCGGCGATGTAAGTAATTTTGGTGTTCCAATAGAAATATTTATGTTCTTAAATCTTAATACGATTGTGGAACTCACGTTATAGATCAATGAAAAACTGCATCAAATTGTTGCGAAATACTAAAGCCGTAAACTTTTTAAGCTAAAAAAAGTCATACGTAGTCATACGTAATCAATACAAATCACGAGTGGCAACCATAACTACGGCTAAAGCACCCCTAAGTATTTATTTTAGGTGTGTATTCATTTATTAATGCTGGCACTAGACAATGATTGGGGTAGTTTTGGTTTCCAATCAAACTACAACCCTCTCCTCTCGTTCTTAGGAATAATACTGTACATTACGACTTTTTTGATGCTTTATTGCCTTATTGGTAGGCATGTCATAAGTTAGCTTAACAGACTAATAGAGTATCCCCATATATTTTACAATTAGGGGTTGTTTCCTTGTGACAGATTTCTTCTCTGCAATTTTAGCGTCGATGAAAAATATCTAAAAGAAACATTAAAAATCAAAACAAACTTAATTAGTTTGAACTAATGAAGTCTCACATTTCAAACTGGAAAGTCAACTTGGAATTACTTTTACAAAATTAGTTTTTGATGGACAGAAATGTTGTTCTTTCAGCTAGTTAGTTGGTTGCCGAAAATAACTGTCGCTGTCAACAGTTTTCAGAAACTTTACACTGCGAAGAACTGGGAAGATTGCTACGATTTATTATACGGAAATAGAAACTATTCGAAGCGTGGTCTTGTTTTGAATAATACTTTACGTGTGATTTAGCATATCTCTCATAAAGTGACGCGTCCTTTCGCACATCAAGGAAAATTCTTTGGGAAACGCAACTTTAAGACTTTGTCAAACGGAGAATGTTTTGTCTATAAGTCTTGAAAAATATTCTAGGATATTTCACTAAAGTCACTACGCGTCTCTAGTGACTATAAAATCAAGTACATTTTAAGCTTTGAAAGTTTCATAAAGACTGTATGACCCACGAGTACGAGACGATAAACTGAATACGTTATGACTTGCTTTTTTCAACATACACCGTGCGTAGAGCTAAATCCTAAGATTTACCAAGTGAATGGTGGTAAAAGTTCGAAATGAACGATAATCTAAAACTAATCGGACTTTTACCATTAAGGCTTGGCGAATCTTAGGTTTTACCGAAAAATCTTAGGATTTAACGTGGTTTGGGCTTTTACAGTAACAAATATACCAATTTTACTCGACTGCTACAGTATTATGACCATCACACGCTTTAAAAACTGAGTAAAACACATTTAGTGGTCGTTCAAATACATGGTTCACTGAACATTTTAAAATAAACAATTAACGCCGTTTTAAAATAATTCGCTCCAACATTATAAAAAGCGTTTTGAAAATTCACGCGTTAACTCTAGCCCAATAAGTTGTTTATCATGAAAACCGTTCATAAAGTTCCGAGCGAGTGGAAACAGTGCAGTGAGTTGAAGCGAGGCATAACATAACTCACCAATACAGCTAGTTATGGCACAATAAATTTATTAGGTCAGCAAACTTGAATTTGTGGTGTTACGTGCACTATGACGTAATTGTCTAAGTTTGTAGTGCAGATGAGAATGGACTGCCTCGTCCAAATTAATATGAATGGTGTTTCGACGCGGGACTCCTTACGAATTATTTTGTTTAGACGGACCGTGGAGTAAGTTTAAATGTATACCCACTGCGTTTAATGTGGGCTTACTTATACTTATTTAACCACCTCTGCCTTACTTGAATGATCAAGTGATTTTGGAAGACTTCTGTGCGTAGTTTCAGCTTTCTATAGAAACATTAAAACACGGCTTGGACAAGACGATTGTAAGTTGAGAAAAATTGACATCAAACCTGGACAGGGCGGACCGCGCGAAAAAATTTCGCCAGTTTATCGATGCCAATAATACCAACAGTAAGGCCACGCTGTAGTTCGCTCAGCGGCCACCGTATTTTGACAGATACTACTGTTTGCTTGTACGAAATACGTAAATCGTTCGGATGCCCATATCCTGAATTCATAATCCTGGTTACTAAACGATGGTCAGAACGTTTAAGTACGCATAAAAAATTCTCTGACTGCAGGAAAGTATTTATTATAATATATTGCGAAGAAATCCAAATAGGGCATGATGATGGATTTATCTAAATTCTCACGGTGGGTCAGCAAAATCTAAATCCAAAAATTTAACCGCCAAGTTTTTTCCCCGAGGAGTTTTCCTCCGAGAAGAGCGGGCGAAGAAACTCGGCACTTGCTCTATTAAAAAGTCATGATTTACAATTTTGTTATAAATCAACAGATTATTATTGTTCCTGAGCTCGTGAGCTGTCTAACAACTTTTAAACGAATTTCAGCATCGTACTGGAACGCTAAATCGCTAGGTGTTACAAGTCGTTACCGGTGTAATACTCGTAAGTACTACAATTAACACTGCTCGGGTGTTAGGATTTTTCCACTGTTTTAACACTATTCCTCAGAGAATACTAAAGAGCTCACATTCTATATGTAATCAGAACCAATCCACTACGGTGATGTATTAATTATTTACAATGTTCTAGCTAAGATACTTTATGAGATTAAAGCATGAATTATTAACTAGTCATTCCCATCTGAGAATTAATGTAAGCCTACGTAGCATATTTTAAAGGGATGAAACCATTTAATGTTATCCTTTATCGAATCTCTACATATTATGCACGTCGCTCTATTTTAATCCTATTAATATTATGAAGTGAAACTTTGTATCTATGTTACTTCATCACGGTACAACTTTGACAAATTTTGACTGAATTTAGAATCGTAGATAGCTTATACAGTGCTTTAAAACATAACCTAAAAATTGCATTATAATAATTCGTGACAAATTTGACTGTATATTTACTACAGCAGGTAAAAAAAATATTTGAGTATTTTACTCATACCAGCCTCTTTAGGTTTAAAGTGATGACTTGCGAAATACTCGTGATTCGGGCATTCGTAATATTCTTATCGCCAGGTTAAATGGATCCCATGATTTGGCAAAATATGTTCGTTCAAATTCCGACTCCAAATAATTTTGAAGGCTTAATAGCGAGTTGAAATCATTGGGTAAATATTTTATGTAAGTAGATACACACCCGTTTCTTTTCATTACATAACAATATTAGAGTCTGAAATCCCCATTTTACACAGTCTGGAAAACCTTAGTGCAAAACTATACCTAATAACAGTTAAACTTAAAATTTTGGGTAATATTTTAACACACTTCCACCAAAGACGATTTTAGTGAACATTTTGTCATTACATAATAATGTGCAATCATCATTATTACAAGTCACATCTTTTTTTTATAGACAGAAAATGCATACCCTTTCGACAGGAGAAACTAAGGGGTTATGTGGGGCATGCACCCACAAAAAACTATTCCTTTGACAAACCTTTTGGCGGGAGTACGGGATTCATTAACGTATTCACCGCGCTCCCGCCAGGACAAGTCAAATCTTATAAAGCCGCAACACAAGTCTCTTCTTACAATCAGGGGCATAGCCCTATTGGCAGGCTCCTCATACCTACTAAGCTTTTAACCTTAGTGTTAGTAGTTATAGAGTTACCTTATAATACGTAAAAGGCTAAATGTCTATTTTAAAAAACAAACCCAATTACCCACCATGTTTACACGCGAACAAACGAGCCTAGTATCAATAAAACCGAAGCTAAAACTAGCTAACTTGCATAGATTAAATCAAAATAACGTGGTTATAGCCGGCCGTTTGCATGAAATAATGCTTTAATTTCAATTCCCTACACATAAAATACATAGGTAAACTGATGGAAGTTTGCCAATAAACTTTAATACACTATTATAGGCCGCAGGGTGCATCAATGACTTTAGTATTGATTATGCTGATTTTATTATAGAATTTACATTCCCTAAAGCGTGGCAACGCCAAAAGTAGCTTTACAGTTTGTAGCACAATGATACATTTTTAATAGATATACACACACGAAAGTTAAAGATACGTAAACTTTATATTAATATACTGAATTATTAACTTAAAATTCTGCAGATTTTTTGTCCATCGCTTGTATAGATGTAACTAATTTATTTTGACGCGAGCTGTTAGACTTTGCAGATCTTTATTGTGCTGTCGTATGTGTTAGAGATAAAACAATCACGGCGTAAAAAAGCGCTCATTCTGGTATAATAATAAAAGTAATCGTATAGTTCTCCACCACTCTGCAAGGCACCTGGCGGGCTTTCATCCCTAATGTCATCGATGTTTCCCGAGTATATCAACGAAATAAAATATTAACATACTGCATTGCAATAAACCCCGTTCGATTGATTTCTTGCGGGTCGTTAGTTGTGGGATAATAATGCAGATTTCAACGTCAGAGTAGGTACTGTATTCTTGATTTTATACATATTTTTGACCCCACTGCTCTAGGAGAAGGGCTATTTTGTAAGCTTTTTGGGAAGATATTTATTACATGCTTGATATATAAAAATAATTTTATGGGCTTTCATATCATTATTTTTACCTATATACGTTGTAACTAATTGTCATGTCATTACGAAGCGTTCTTGTCATCCAAACGAGTACGATCGTGGATCCTTATCACCAAAAAGAGTATTTTTATTATAGTAGAATATTTGACATATTTATGCGTACCTTAGTACCAATTAATGGTCTTGCAAAGGGCATCAGTGATAACTAGAAATACAATAGCACTTTTACGATGGCCTTTACGGTTTGACAGACGATCTATTCATGCACTGATTTTAAGATAAACAACCGCTAAATGTCTTCAAAATATCAAGCTAGTGAACCAATACATTATGGACAGTATGATTGGATGCTTTCTGTTGTAGGAGTATATGCACTTCTAACTGGTGGCAACTAAATTCTGCTTGGGATTTTTTCAAACTTTCCTTTTTTGTTCATTTCTTTACTTAGCTTTCTTTGGCATAGCAGTTTCATTAAGTGCAGAAAACTAAACTCTACTACTGTAGAAACTCTTCGTTTGTTTCGTATAATGCATTTATGATAATAAATAATTGTCTTGGTAACATCTCTGTTGTGCGTTAAGGCTAAGTGTCGGGGCACACATGTTATAATTATTCACATAGCCGAAAGTTTAGCTCAAAACGCTTCCAATGTTTTTCCGAGTATTCTTTGTCAAATCGCGTGCATCGAACCTTCTATTAAGCAACTACTTACTCGCATATTCAAAACATTCTGTATACTAACTAAGCGATACAATAGGATGCGACGCCTTTTGCGACCGAAAGCTTAGCCACCGACGTTTCGGCATGTAAACTTTCAACAGGTGTGCCTCTACATTAACGTATGACGCAGACGTCAATTTAACTTTTGTAGGGCCGGAATTCCTCAATTTACCGCACCGAATCAAGAGCCACGTCGTACCCGGTTATAGTCTTACGGGCATAATCGAAGCTAACGTTCTGATGATGAAGATAAATTCATCCTCAATGTCACGGGCCGGCGTAGATTCTAAACGTTGCGTGTAGACCGCTCCTTAATCTAGGGGCCATTAACGGGCATCATTAATCATAGTTTTAATAACAATTTAACCCCAACTAGATTAATATATCTTCATGTACTCGCGTGCTGTGAACGGGCCGAACTTATCAAGCTTTATCATTCAAATTTAATACAAAACCAAGGCCGCAACGAACGCGCTCTTTATCGTATCTACCCATCGCGATTATTATTAATCGGTAGCAACTGTTACGAATGTGAAACTCGGCTTTTGTTGTTTACGCATTGTGTACAATTAAACGTGGCAAGATGTAATAATCTCGAATGTCTCTTTGTGTTTTTTGAGAGACACATGCGGGGTCATAATAAATAGTGAGTCAGTCCAACATTTTATGTCACACAATGAATTGAATCAAATTTAAATGTAGGGTTGCGCACGTATTTAGTTGAGCGTACACCCGATCGCCAAATTCGGGGTGTACCATAATTTATTGCAGTATAATATTTTGTAGCGGGCCGCCGGTTTATTGCGAGCTTTTTACGAATTATATTTTATTAACGGCCAAAACGCATCATTATATCGTATTCATGGGGGTTGGAATTCATTACATTTGTTTATGTTTCTCACGGCCCGGCCTTGCTTTTATGGCGGAAATAGAATTTTATTTTGCAATAACTGTAATCTCACTTTTACGCCCATAAGGATTATTAAAGCTTTCCCCAAACGTAGCTCGTGTTTACTTACATCACGCATCACCGAGAAATCCTAGTATGTTTAAAAAAAGGTTACACTATAAGCCCATAAAGGTCCTAAAATCAGGCTTTGCCAGTAGGGCGGCAAAAAGCCGCTGAAGCCTTCCTTCAGAAGCCTCCCACTTGGTATAGTCTAGACCAAAGTAAATTAAATATCAATTTTCAAACTAACTGGTGCTCATTATCGATCCCGGGACTTTAAATAAGCCAGGGAGCTTAAGACCTCAAAATGTTCTTTAGTTTTGTCTGCTTTAGTTTTAGAGTTCATAAAGGATTAATCCGAGGAACCCACATGAAAAGGATGAAGTTAGTCCCAGTGTTGGTCAGTGCTATCAAAATTAAGAACACTTTTGATACCGAATACCTAGAGTATAATTCTATTACGTTAAGAGTTACTCTTATATGTTCAAACAGCTAAAGTTAAACTATTAATTTTATTTCACAATAATTCTGTCACACCACTCCGATCCCAGCTGCCCAATAAAATACGTAATTGGCAGGCGAATTATAACTCTGAATACAACTCTAGTGAAAATCACAGCATGGAAATTGATGGAGATCGTTCGCCTCCCGGGGTTTGCCCCAAATTATCGGTTTGGCTTGAGGCGATTTTGCAAAATGTAACTAGATTCCTTAATAAGCTCGCTTAACCTTTGTCCAATACAATTATCACGCTTTTGAAAACATTTATCGCCATATGGTAAGCATGGTGGCAATGGTAAGGCATTGACATTTTTATTGTACGTTGCGGTCGATGGTACACCCGCTGGCAATTTACTAGTCACGTAATTGCATGGTTGGTAAAGTGTATTGCTGCTTACAATATTAGCTAGTGGCGAAAAATGTAGAAAAATAACACGGTGATAATTTTATTGGGTACACTGAGTAGAAAATAATATATAGGTAGTATCTATTAGTTTGAATACGTATCACTTTAGTTGTTAGCAGGTCGGCATTTTCTGGAAAACAGCAGCTGTAACCAGATGAATTACTTATGTATTTTTTTCAAATTGAAATACAAAGTCACAAGGCTATAAGTGCAATTATTATTTGCTACATTGCTAGTTGTGGCCTCTAAAGGAGATTATGAAGAACAGAGACATTCCTATGACAGCCAAGACAAAGTTACACGATACCTGCATACTTCCATGTATGACCTATGGATGTCAGACATGGGCTCTGACCAAAAGAAACATGGAAAAGCTCGAGACATGTCAACATGGGATAGAAAGAAGTATTCTACATATCAAGAGGAGAGACAGACAAAGACTTACCACCATTAGAGCAAGAACTAAAATATCCGACGTTAAAAAGAGAATAAGAGAACAAAAATGGAGATGGACTGGACACATGGTGAGAAATAAAATACGGAAGTGGACCAATGATATCACTGACTGGTACCCGAGAGAAGGAAAACGGAAAAGAGGACGACAATACCTAAAAGAGGACGACAATACCTTAGATGGGAAGATGATATCACGTCAGTTGCAGGCATCACGTGGCAAAGGATGGCCAGAGATAGAAAAATCTGGAAGGAAATGGAGGAGGCCTATGTCAGAAGACATACTGAGGAAAAAAAAACGGCTACCGACTTTAAAACATAATATTTATTTATTTTTTGTATAACTGTAAAATTTAACTCAGTCAATAAAGGCTTATTTTATTTTATTTATTTATTTTTATTTATTAGTTGTGGCCTATTACGATATTATCGAAAAAAATATTAATTTTATAAAATTATTTTTCTCTAAAGTATAGTCGTAAGTCATTCTGAAGTAACAGTAAACATGCAAACGTACTTAATTCAAACACGTCTCTACTTCAAACACGTCATTTCTATTCTCGAAATCATTTTTCGTTTGCACGAAGAGTGAAAATAGGAAACGATAATTTAATAGCACTCAACGTGAAAATTAATTTATATCCCGCCAACAAAACGCTTCGACAAATAAAATGCATAAATCAAAAAACATTAACTGTTAAATTAACGTGCTTTATCTTTATTAATCGCTTCGTATCGTTTCACCACATTCACAAACAAACTCGTGCTATACTTACTCGTTGCTGCACACGAGTGTATTAATTTATTTGTGTGTGTAAATACAGAAGTAAACACACATAACTATGTGTGTAAATACAGAAGTAATAACACACATAGTTATATGTGTTTAGCTATATATAGGGTGTCCTGAATGTGTGCGTGCTAGTGCGGGCCCACGCAAACGCCCGTTCTCCCTCGCGTTTCATTAAATACGTTTCCGCATATCACGCACTATGTCATTTCCTCTGTAGTGACGTGCCTGAACAATAAGAATATCGATGGGCTGTTTTATTTTCTCATGAATAACACAGTATGCATGTCATGTATCTATACTTAAGTGTCCTTTACGCATAATTAAAAAAGTCGGTAATTAATTTATTATATTGTATTATTTATTTCTTTTCGAAAACGCGTACACCTACCCTCATTGTGGAGGAACTTTTAACAAACCATGGGTATGACAGCAGCTTGTGCGATGTGCGTTGTGGTGGTTCAATAGGCTATTAACTACATTCTATTTTTGTGAAATTCCCACTAAAATAAACAACCCATAATCGGTCCATTAAAGTACCGACACTATCTACGCACACAATTATTTTCGCCATATTACAATTTTACCTTAAAACATGACACCTTTAAAATTTCTTGCATATCGACTATTTATTTACTTTCTTTCAAGTGAATTTCAAAAATTAAATGATGCAAACGGCAGCTGTCAAAACAAAAAGAAAATAAGCTATCGATAAGTGATCAGGAAATAAATTCACATCGCTATTTTGAGACCATGGGAAGCTATTTGCAGATTCAATCAAATCCACTGAATGATAATATTATCGGATTAAAAACATTTGTTTACCAACGGAATAACTCGTTGCCAGTAATAAATCTAGCTTTGATATTAATTAAACGTCGATTAAAAGGAAAGGGAGTTACGTAGCATAAGATCCCTTTTTGATGGATTTGATTAATTTAATTATTATAGGTGGGGTTTTAAATATAAATACATTGCAAGATTTTAAGAACATAAATAAATAAATAAAATAAAAATAAAAATAAAAATAGCTTTAATTTCCTTCTACAGTGTTTTCTTATTCTAGGTTCTACAATTAATGTATTTGTTACTGATTTACATATTATTTCTAGTTATGAGTAGGTTAGATTTTAAATATTTGTTGACTTATTGTTGACTCAATACAATGTAAAATTTATATTTATCTATAAATAATGATATTTTATTAAGAATTGATATTTTTATATAAAGAATTTTTTCGTTTCTCGTTTCCATTCTTAATAATATATATTTAAAGTCCAATGTATACAGTACTCCTGTTGTTGTTTCTTCATGTTGTTTCTTTTTAGTAGAAGGACCGCTTTTTTGCGGTGAAAGCCTCCTCCCAGCTCTATGTACAGAGATTTTGAGAGGGTTTTTGCCATACTATCCCCGTGGGGGCCAGCTACACTGGGGAAGTTTGTTTTATGTTGTGTTTGTTAGTATCTAGTGCTTTGTTACATTTTATATTTGAGTCGTGGGTGATATGGTTGAAGGAGATTCTGTTGGTCACTAATCTTCGGTGTCCTTGAAATTTAAGAACATACCTCATCTTAATTACATACCGTAAGTTATCCCTTTTTCCATATAAAACTTGTACAACATATGCCAAAAGAGACAATTTTGAAGTATAATTTTTAAGTAGCTCTATGCTTAATAATAACATTTATTTTTGAAACATTACATAATATCCTTTTAGATTCTACTACTATACAATATAGATTCTATTACAATAATATACAATATATATTTAATGATTGAGCCATCTATCATATTTAACCATTAAGTAATGAAGATATGAGTAAAGAACAAACAAAATAACTTACGCTCGCAAGTACCTACCACTAAGTACCACTTCCGTAAACGCTTGCTTACTACTTATTACTAAAAGCAGTCGAACCTCCTTTGTTTAAACAAATGGATAAATCCAAGAGCTCGTTCAAATTCAGTTAAAATTAAAGCAATCTTGTTTTGTGGTTTACAAGCAGCTTGCCTACTATTAAGTTGTTACTATGGTAAATGTCTTTACTTAGTGGATAACATTTATTCAAATAGGTAATACGACGTAGACAGGAAATAGCTAGTGCTGAGTAGCATCGTAGAAAAAAATATTAAGTGAGTATAGTCCCAAATTTCGGAATACTCTCCAAAGCTCCCACTCCGACCATAGCACACAAAAATTCTTTCATACGTTTCGTGCCGACGCCAAAACATCATCAGGAGATATTGAACCGACAACGTGCATTTGTCAAAATCAAACAATAGAACGCGACATATACTACTGCAATGAGACTGCAATAAATATAAATGATTCATTTCACTTCTCATCCGTAATTTACAAATTCACATGAAACAGTAACCATAGAAATCCGGTGGTTAGTACAGGTTTTTGTACGAATTTCGAGTCGACTCGCATCGCACTAACGAATCGAATTCCTCCATACATTTACAGCCAGCTGCTGCGTGGTCTTCTCCATGGGGAGTAAGTCCCCACGGGGGTAAGGGCCTCGAGGCTTGCCTCCTTACCCGGGCGATGTGTCGCGCGGGAGCCGCGCTCCCTCGGTGTTATTCTTTTAGCCCCGGTATGGGGCTAAGGCCTCGCCTTCATGGCTTGAGGCCTGCTGGTTTGAAGAATCTGGTCGCCCCGCGCGGTCAGCGATCATGTCGCTAACCCTGCGCGGGGATGCTGGGGTCCGGTAGCATGAACCCCGCGTCGTCGTATTCGCCTCCGTCACTGTCCACGCGCGCACGCACGGGGGAGGGAGACCGCAAGAGCTCGCGGACGCCCCGTTGGTGGCCAATCTTGTTGTGGTGCGATCCCGTGGCCACAGCCAGCGCCATTTATGGACAGTCGCTGACATGCAGCTGTCAATAGATGGCGCTGGCTGTACCTCAATGTATGGAGGAATTCGATTCGTTTGTGCGATGCGAGTCGACTCGAAATTCGTGCGTAAACCGGTACTAACCCTACTGTAACCATAGAGATCCGCTACGCCCAAACAATGATATTATCAACCCCGTATCAGCGCCCAGTCTGTGCCCGCTCTTGCGTGTTATGCGAGGGTTGATTGGACAGCGACGTGGGTTTTACAATGCGTTTATCGTCCAAATCGGTTGTTACACAGATATCGGGAATTGTTTAAAGTTTCGTTCCCAGACCATCATTATTCGAGGGAATATTTCCCTTACAGTAGTGTGTGATCTATTTTAATTTATGTTCGTTTCACATGTAACGAACACATTTTTAACTTTCTATTGCCAGTAGTCTAATCAGTTAATTCGTGTGCAATTTTTATACATAGTTTATATGAAAATTAGAGAAAGATAATAAGCTAGGTAATAAAAAATATTGCCATTGTACAAAAGAAAATAAACTTATCTGTGCTAGGAACTGCCTCGAATCTACATTGAAATAATGATTAGGTTGATTAGTAAAGAACTTCAAATTATACACTTTAAAATTATTAATTATAAAAATATTAAGAAAAATAATGAAAATGGAGTTGCTACTCTTATTTATATACTAAGATGAAAGTGATAGAAAGATGAGAGAAAATGCATTAGCATTCAATTAATAAATATTATATTTCCTCGTTTCAACAACTGTCCCGGTGTCTACGTCTGTCGCTGGTTATTCTGTTATACAAAAATAATTTTATTTAAATGATCAAATAAACATTTAAAATTACAAGAACTCGGTCTATCTGTTACAGAAAGATACTTTATTAATAATTCAATATCTCTAAACTAATTATATTTATTTATATTCGTTATCTATTCTAATATTTAGCGCTGTCTTCGCGGCCTTAAAATAAGTTTATTGGATTAAAAAAATAAACGCATATACATATACCTTCTTGTTGTCGTTAAGAAGTACATTATATTACACACTTCAAAATACGCGATTGAAGAGATAATAATTAATAGAACAGGTTAAAAAAAAATTGTCCAATTAATTTGCAGAGTTGAAAATATCACAGAATTAAAAATTAATGTAAGGAATGATAAAACTCGAAGTGCAGATAACAACTTTTTGTCCCATAAAAGAGACCGAGACCAGTTTTATGGCTATGCCTATAACATGACGCATGTACTTTGAATGCTAATTAGAGACCACCAAAGTAGTTATCGTTTTGTTCTAAAGTCTTTATTAGCAAAAACGTGTCAAACAACGGAAATCCGGAGATGTAAGACATATTAATTCATAAAGTACGCGTGGGATGGCTACGACGATTCTGAAAATTTACATTGTGTTTACGACTTTTAGTATGTGTTCCAAAATGAATCGGAATATCGTGTTATGTCGCTATCAAATAAAGTTAGTCTAGTCACGCACATAGTATCAATATCAACTTGGTAAAAAAAAGTTTTCAATTGGTTCAGGTATATTTTGTTTTGCATCCATATCTGAACCATTATCTTTTAGTATTCAGGTAAAAAAAAATCTGCTAAGGGCAAACCATTTAGTAACCCAATATGGGTTTGAATGCGTGTTTCAATTTAAACATTTAAACAATTTGCTTATAAATATTTCTCATGATTCATCAGGATAGTACCTATCATGCTTTGATAGGACAGTTTTGATTGCATGATATCTAAAACCATATAAACCTTTTTCCTTATTTTTGTTTCCTAGACGATAATATTTTTCTAAATAAAAAAATAACATTTAGGAGTGTCCAATATCTCTTACTCTACAAAATCATGCTATCCTTTAGCACTGGAAAGTTTCGGAAGAAAACAGCAAAATTTTCTAAAGTTAATTTTCTAAAGCGAAAGAGACTCTGTGTTTTGGAGTAGGTAAACATATGAGTTTGTCAAATTAAATCTTAGGAATTCTTTATAAGATAACCGTTACTTTTATCTATATTTATATAGCTTATATATAGCTTATTTTATAAACAAGGTAAAAAGAAATAGGTTGGTTTTCGATTGGTAACCAGAAACGCCTGTGTGTTTTTATGTAAACATATGAGTATCTTTCTTAACTGTTGTACTAAATCTTAGGAATTAGTTATAAGATAACCGTTCCTTTTAACTATGCTAATTTTTTTAAACAAGGTAAAAAGAAATAGGTCGGTTTTCGATTGGTAACCAGAAACGCCTGTGTGTTTTTATGTAAACATATGAGTATCTTTCTTAATTGTCATACTAAATCTTAGGAATTAGTTAAAAGATAACCGTTACTTTTATCTAAGCTTATTTTTTAAACAAGGTAAAAAGAAATAGGTTGGTTTTCGATTGGTAACCAGAAAAGCGGAACCAACATAACATAAAGCATCTCTTCATCGCACTAATTAACTAGAACTGGAATTAGAATTAAAAACCAACTAATTAAATGAAAGGGCGATGGATGTAAAATATCCGAGGCAATAGAGATAAGCGCCGACATCGTAAATTTTATGGACACGTAATGGTTTTATTTATGTTAACCTCCACCGTCATACATCGCGGTCCTCTATGTTTGTAATTATCATTTTGTCATGCACGACCAATTAAATCTTTTACAAAATAATTTCGTCTTGTGTAATAAAATTTATAATCTTCGAAGTGCAAGAAATTGTAGACTAAACTATTCGAAACATTTTACACGCCACTTTGCCCACTTTTTGGGTACATAAATGCGTCGTTTTTAGTAAGGTAATAAAACACTGTCGTTTTTAATAAGGTAATAAAACATTTTAGTAAGGTAATAATCATCGATATACCATAATATAATGAATATTATTATGTAGATAGGTTAATAGGAATTACCTATTACGCTGAAATAATTGTACTCCCGTTTCTAATTGATAAAAATTTCAGGAATTGACTTATGAATTACTTATCTAATAATAATTAATTTCAGTTAGGTACCGAAATTTTCCCAAATTTTCCGCCGATATTCTATTATGTTTCGTAAAAACTTTATTCATCGGTAAAATGATTTTCCTCCTTTTCTAAGTAAATTACTTCCTGTGAAGTAACGTGATTTCTTTTATCAAGATTGACCTTAAAGTAAAAACCTTATAATCTTCTTGAAAGTCTTTGTAAGGAACTTTGATTATAAATACCTAGTAGTAAATTTCATTTTTTTTAATTATTACAAATGGGTATTGCATAGTAAACCACAAATAGTTTTATTAACTCCGAAGTCTTGATAATCTTATCCCGTTTCTGATTTAATTACTTAAAAATGAAGACTAAACACTACATTATTTATTTTATCTACGCTCATTGCTTAAAGTTCGAATTATGAAATCGAAATGTGTCAAATAATTACCTACTTTATTCACTGACTTCTATAATTATTAAAAAGTTATTCATAATAACATCGCTCTACTATGGAAATATTTATAGAAAGTTGTATTATTTCCATAACGATACACGGCTCTGGATTCCTGTATTTGTATCTGGGGTAATATTTTGTATGTAATTTTTTTTTAAGTGAATCCACAGACAACATATAGTTGGTAGTCATTGCCGAGAATATGGATGGGCCATGATTGACCTTAGACAACAACACAATGTCTAACGTTCCGCGTAACGTTCCACCTGGGCTTGTGATTATGATTACGATTACGATTACGATTACGATTACGACTACGATTACGATAACGATGACGATTACGATTACGATAACGATTACGATTATGACGTTATCTCGTAAATCTATCGTCCGTAAACCGACTTTACAGACAACCAATTTTTTTTGTTACTTAGTCAAAACTTTGCGCTGAAAAATGTCAAGCAGTGAAACTTCTAAAGAAAATTTCACTCCACCTGACATCTTAGTAGTTGCAATGATTTACGACAAATGTTAGCAAGATTTTATGACTTGGATTTATGATAATAATATGAGCGTAGATAAAGTAGTGTATGAAACTCTACATAATTAGGTATTAAAACACTCGTGTGATACTATTAAAAAACTCGCCTGCGGCTCGTTTTTTAAACTCACACTCGTGTTTTAATACCCCCCATTATGTAACTGTTACATAAACTACTATATTAGTTTTTGTAGTAGCTTCAATGTTGAAAACGAGACTTTTTATCTGTTTTTATTTTTTATTTTAGGGTAACTCCTTTACATCATCGTTATGAAGTTTGAACTTCGACTCGTATGAGTCAATCTTCGGGTGGCTCATTCCGTGGCTACCTCAATATTTACGGATGGAACAAGTTTTGTACCGTCAATATTAGGTTTGCCATACAAATGAATACATTCTAACACAATGGACCTTCCATTTTGACCGCTGTGTTGTTTGCACGGACAATTCTCGATGCACCGGGTAATGCCACCGCAGTAGGCATGCTTGCTTTTTACGTTTTATGATCGCCGGGTAGTCTAAGCGCCCGTTCACACTAACGGCTGTCCTATCGCAGATAGTATATTCTTCTTTTGGAGCCTTCATTACTACATTTTTATTTTCATCCATGATTTTCCCAAGAGTTTGGCAATATCGTCAGACCAACGTGTTGGCTGCCTGCCGACGTTTCTGAGACCGGTGCGTGGTCTCTATTCAAGTAGCGAGCCTGTCCATCGTTCGTCACTTGGACTGGGATACCTTCAAAACAATATCAGTCACTGCGGTTCTTTTACGGATTACTGTGTTTGGCACACGGTCGATGAGCGAAATACCGAGCATTGCCCGCTGTTGGGCACTATTATGCACTATTATGTTCACTTGGAAGATGTCGAGGATAGGAGAAATTCCCAACCCATAAACATCGACTATAAGATCAAAATAACGCGGTTAACGAGTTCTTAACTTACATTCTCTCTTCATCAGAACACAGCAAATTCTAAATTCAAATTACAGAAATATTGATACGAGTTTGTGTCTGTATTTTATCCAAATTTAAAATATAAAGACTCAAGCTATAATTATTATTATTTAGTTATTTTATCAACACGAAAATAGTTTCAGCTAATCATTTCAGCTAGTCTTTGTCTATCTTTGTCTTCACTAATATTATGCGACAGGACAAAATGTTTTGAAATCGAAATCCGTTAGTTTGTGTTAAGCCTTTGCAGCCGTGTGTCTATGCACGTCTAACCAAGCACATCGTTCAAGTTGGTATCCCAGTTATTAACCGACAATCGATTGGTGGGTAAATATGGTTAGGGCGTAGGTTGCATTTTATGCTATGAATACACTTGAAAATATCCGTTTTTATTGTAGATGTTTTCTCACACTTTAACAGTGACATTGAGTGATTTTAAAAATAGACTATGTATTTTAAAATAAACTTTCCCATTTCTAAGATAGAGAAACGTTAATATGCACTAAAACAACGGGGTCTAAAATAGAAGTTCTTATCATCTTCCAATTTTACAATAATATGATAATGTTAACATTCTACTAATATATTTAAAGTATAAGAGAGGTTGATTTTGTAACGCGATCACACTGCTACTGCTGAATCTAATTAGCTTAAATCTGAAATGGAGGCAGATTATAAATATACCCTGGTTTAACACATTCTGGATTTCTGGTTTGTCTCCCGATGGTTTGGAAACCCCAAATATATGCAGCTTCAGACACAAACTTGTAGAAAACATTTCAGTTGACATTTAGTTTCCATAATACTTGTTATACATTCATTAAAGAATAATGAGACATCATCCAATCGTCTTCAAAGGGAATATAACTCAATAATCCCCTGCAATATGTGTTCATAGAGGCGTTAAGACGGTGCTAACTGATCCAGTTTGAACTTCAAGTAAGGCAGGTACATAAACTTGTGGGCATAACCAATATAGCTGTTTGTCTGTTACACTTAAATATCAGTTCAAATTGCCAATTAGTTATCGTGAACTAGTTACGAAGACATCGTTTTGTCGGTAATGGTTGAGTTTCAATAACAACTCAGGAAAGTAAAACATTGCATTTCTGTGATGCATAAAAAATAATAATATTATTCTTTACCCTTTGATATTCTTCGTATAGTTCGCAACCTTAACTGTTATTTTACTTAGGTAATATAAATATTCTAAACGAAATATGGTAATATAAGTTCATACCTACCTCATTTGTAATAATGATAGATCCATTAGGTATAGCTATATGTACAAAAACCTGTAAGATTTGTAAAAAATAAAATAATCATCTTTTGGAAGCTTACGATTGTTATTTTTCACTATAACATAGCAAATTTAGTACAATTCTAATAAAAATACTTTATTATTTATGCTAAAGACGAGCACTTTTTTGGATTTTATTATTTAGTATCTAACTAGCTTAAGATTGGAACTGGGACTGGTTTACACTCTACCAGCGAATATACTAAGAAAGTCATTGGTGGGATATTTCAATCCACGATAATGCAAGTTTGACAGAGTGGAGCCATGAGAATCGAATGGTTTTAAGCGATTTTGAAAAAGCGGGGCGCGTTTTCGTTAAGGGGATTTATTGAATTTATTTTTGTCTTTCTCACTCTCACGGGTAGGTGCGACATGCAGCGTCGCGGAAGAATATAACAGAAAAACGACCTTTTTTCTAATTACCTACTCAAAAACTAAGCCAGTTATCAAAAATCGGTTTCTAAGCGTTTTTGGATATTATTATTACCGACACATTAAAACTAAAATTACATTTTCATCCATTGTAGTTTCCGATAAAAAACAGGAAAACTGAGATTTTGGAGCAACTTTTGGGAGATCTTTCTATCGAGAAAATTTTATCCAATCGTTTTTCTACTTCAAAGCGATTTTAGATTATAGACCCAAATTAAATAATTGTCTTTATAGTTTTCATTGAAAAGCACTTAAATACCGCTTCTACGCCTTTAATTGAAATATCTATAGCCCAAGAGCACCATTTCACGCACACTTTTACTTTTACTTTGATACAGAAAGATGATATTGCAGTTGACTGTAAAGATTCAAACAAAAGTAGAGCCATATTTATCAAAAAGGCTGTGATAAGTAGATGTAAATATAATTGATTTCTCACATTTAATATTGTGATAGAACTGATAGAACTAAATTTACTAACTTAATAGTTCTCGGAACCCGCCTCAAAGTAGATAATCCACTCCTCTATATTCAATCAACCGTCTTAAGTATTAAAGACAGTTCCACTGAAGTTATTCAATTAATAGCCTGACGACTCAGCAACAATTTTCAACTTAATGTTAATTACACAACTCCTGGAAGCGGAATTACTTTATCCCTAAATTACAGGGCACTTCATAGACATTAACATTTAATTGCTTTTGATAACTTTCCATGCTGAAATGTAATATGACCACGTGTATACCAACTATACTTATATGACCTATTTTGCTGAAGAGACTGAAGGGATCAATGGTTTAATTCAATTAGCGGTGCGATTGCGTAAGACATGGTTCATAGAAACATTATCGTTTACAATATACGATTAATGGATAGGTTAGACAATCGCACTACAGTAGCTGTAGCCTTAACTAACGAAACCTTTTCTATAGTTAGGGATCGCAAATGTCAAAATAATGTCCAAAAAAGGTCATAAAGGTCTCGCGAGCAACGATGTGGGTGTACTTATTAACGATCTGTGCATCGACGGCAATCGGAAGCGCCTATAAAAATTGCAACTTGGCACCATTTAGTAAACTTTGTGATAGAATTTTTTTATTTCTTTTAATTTTGCGATAATTCCCATACGCTTTTTGAATTTCGTTCAAAAGCGATGCAAAAGCAATCTTAAAAACGTATGGATGGGACGGGACATATAGCAAGAGCTACTGGCCTGTTTATATACCTACTATATTAGATCATTGGATATGGGATAGTGGCGAAGCAGTTACCTACAGTAGTAGGTAGTTAGTTTGAGTTAGGCGAAGCTTCCTTAGATCCAGCACCCTAAGATTTGAGTGGGAGGTCCCGGGTTTGATTCAAATCATTGGTCAGTTCCGGCTGCGGCTGGTTACCACTCTACCGGTAAAGACGCACTGCGAAGCGATTCCGCATTCCAAAGCGATGCTATGTAGCAATCAACACTTACCATCGGTGAGATTACAGCGGAGCGACCTTGATGTGTATAAAATAAATCAAGTTGAAAGTACCTACGTACAGACATTACTGTTCGCGACAAAGAAAAATATTATATAATAAAAAGAAATAATATTGCATAAGAAACCCCCATCCGCGCTGACGGAAATGCCTCAACACGCTCCCAACTTTGAATACACCACTGGCCTGGATTAAAAAGGTTTCCATCGTATGAGCATAATATTATTATTCTCCCACAGTCCCAGAGCTCAGGGCGAGCTATTACTCATCTTTTTCCCGCGTCGTTTTTATTGCTAGACGTGAAAAATACCAGAAATTTCATCCGGTCCCTCCAAAGTGGCCGGATTAATTCAGAAGGCACTTATTTCAAATTGGATTTCCACTCGGCACCGACTGCCGACTTCGAGACGCTCGCGTTTTCCATTAATAGTGTTCGACTTGTTCCCTGTATTTGCCCACCGTCGCTTGTGTGACCACCTGTCGTGTTTTATAGCAACAGCAGCCGCCGCAGCCGTGTTAGCTTATCGATTGTACATCTCTTGTAGAAATAGATATGCTTCGAAATTAAAAAAAAATGTATTGAATGACTTATCCGAATAATAGCTTATGTAATCAGGTGACTTATAGATAAATATTTTATTTCACATAAATTTTTATAGGCACTGGGTCTTAGAATTCAATTTATAAAAGTCCTTTCTTAGCTGATGCCATACTGGTTATAGAATGCTAAAATTCAGGATAATCTGTCCATTGCTTTTGAGCGCTGATAAACCTTCATGTCATTCAGTACGCTTTTCCTTTTATACAAATCTTAGTCAATTTAACATTCTAAATTATTTGTAGATACAATTACGAGTTCAACAGAAAACCGTTACCGATATATTATCGACCAATCTCATTAGGGACTGTTATCGGTAAAATTCTGGAAAGCGTATTGCATCCCGGCATAAGCGAAAACATAAAGGTAGACGACGCGCAGTTTGGTTTTCGTACCGGACTCTCAACAGATTCTGCAGTCTTTAGTCTCAAATCGACAGTTAACTATTATAAAAACAGAAATACATCTGTTTACGCCTGTTTTTTAGATCTTAGCCGTGCCTTTGATTTAGTTAACTATCAGCGACTATCGCAAAAATTAATAGCTTCAAACGTACCCCTGGAGACTGTAGATCTGTTGAGATACTGGTACGAGAACCAAACGAACTTTGTGAAATGGGGCGACGCAGCCTCTAATGAATACATATTAGAGTGTGGCGTACGTCAAGGTGGGTTGACCTCTCCGGACCTCTTTAGCGTTTACGTGAACGATCTGATCGAGGAACTCAGAAGTACAAAGATCGGCTGTCACATTGGATCAACGTGCGTGAATAATCTCAGTTATGCAGACGACATGGTGCTTCTGAGTCCCTCGATCAGTGGACTTAGAAAGTTACTAGCTATCTGCGAACGTTATGCTAGGGACCACGGCCTCAAGTATAACGCCAAAAAGACGCAAATGATGATATTCCGTTCGGGCAGAGGCCCGGAGAGGATCCCTATGATATTCTTAGATGGTATTCCTATTGAAAGGGTCACTCAATTCAGGTACTTGGGGCACATCCTGACTGAGGAATTGCGCGATGATCTGGATGTAGAACGTGAACGAAGGGCTCTGGCTGTCCGATGCAACATGCTCGCTCGCCGATTTGCGCGGTGCAGTCCTGAAGCGAAGCTGACACTGTTTAGGGCATATTGTCAATGCTTTTACACTTGTCAGCTTTGGGTCAACTGCACAAAAAGTGCACGAAGCAGCATCAGAGTGCAGTATAATAATGCATTCCGCATTCTGATGCGATTGCCTAAATACTGTAGTGCGTCGAGCATGTTTGCTGACGCCAGAGTCCCGGACTACTTTGCGATTATTAGATCTCGAATGGCGGCGTTCTGGTTGCGTATTCGCAACTCGAGCAACGAGATCCTCAAGGTGTGCGCTGAGTATCCTGACAACCCTGTACTGAAGTACTGGCTTGCCGTACATCGCGACAGCAACCGAAAATAGAACAAACCCCGTTGGGGGGCAATTTCTAGCAATTATTTTAGCGTAAGTCATTTACGTTATTATTATTTTATTATATTTAGCATATACCTATGTATTGTAGGTTAATTTTATTTAATTTTTCATTTTTGTATTTTGATGGGTTTTTATCACCTGAAATAAATCATTATTTATTTATTTATTTATTTATTTATATACCCATTAAAAACCACAACTTGTTATCAATTTCTACTAACTATATTTTCAAGTACTCTTCAACGAACTCTTAACTTTGTCAATATCATTGACCCTTATTGTGGATGCTCCTTCCTTCTATTACAACTCAAAGCAAAGTCAAATATCCTAGCGTTTTACACAAATGCACGTAGGTGGTATTAAGAGGCACAAAGCATTGCTCACTTATTACTCTTTCACCTCAGTGCATCAGTATAAGAAAAAACTAGCAATTGAACGTAACTTTGTCTGATTGTTTTTTCGTTATAATAAATAATAATCACGGTTTTCAATTTTGCTAATGTATTAATTTTATAATGTTTGTATTTTGTCGTGGCCATAATTATCTTCATGTCAACCTTTTCATGAAATTATATATTGTTTCAATGATACGACCATTCATATTATCATGAAATGATTGATTTGCAAATTCTCGAGAAAAACTATACTGATAAAAATATAGTAAGTAATGCGGTCTAACTTAACCTAACTTGAGCTTGGTTGGTTATTCGGAAAATATTCGGTCTTTCATGTTTTACACCTACCTACCACCTTTACCTTTGACCATTTCATGAACCAGTTCATGAAGTGATCAATCCTAAGACCATGACATTTCGACCCCATTTATGCCCTACTACTGGAGATAGGGCTCCTCTGAGAAGAGGGTTTGGCCATAGCCAAGCCAGACTTCACACCTCAAGAATTACATCTTATGCTGAACTCTCAGGCATGCTAGTTTTGTCACGGTGTTTTTCTTCACCACTGAGCAATAGTAAAAAAACTTGCCCCTAACGTGTGTAGTATCACACTACACACGTTAGGGGCAAGTTTTTTTACTATTGCTACTAGTGCAATCTCGAAATGAAGAGTTTATTTAGATTTGAACATCAGAACTCCGACAAGATACGGATACCTGAATCACTCAAATGTATAATTAATTAAATGTATAAGTAATGTATAAAAAATTTTTTATTTATTTTAATGCAAAATTTTAGGTTCCTCTCTTGAGTTGTGATCAGAGGATTAAATAATAAAATTAATTCATTTATCGTTCGCAACTAAAATTTCATTGGAATAATTCAATCTAAATTTAACTGTACGTCCATTGCTCCTAGGTAGGGGTGTATTTTTTAAATTATCTGCACAAAATAAAACATGATAATTTAAAAGTGTACTTTTAATAGACTGGCTATATTATGTTGCCTCTTTGTTCGTAAATATTTTTATCCCAACCTTTATTGTCCCAACAGCCTATACGTAAGTAATTAGAACATGTAAATTTTCATTCCCAAAATTCTATGTTACATTATTTACCAAATTATACAAAACAATGATCGTTTTTATACGTCGTCTATATTGTTAACAAAACTATCATACCTTTATAAGAGAGACATGTTAAATAACAAGTCAAACAGTAACAAACCATAGCAGTTACAAGTTCGTGGTAACTTTAATACATTACAGTGTCACTGCCGAGAAACGCCTTTGTTTTGTCCACAAAACATGTTCCAATTGTGACCGTCTCAATGTAAATGTTCCTGATTACCATTAAAAGCGGTGTTACGAAAGCCCAGTTAAGCGAGCTCTATACGCACCGGTCTTGTTGGGGAGCCAGCTACTTACAAAGTTACAAAATATGGCCAGGTAGAACTTAGAACAACGAATTTTAATTAATTCATTTATGTTCCTTTAAGCCCACATTTTTATCTCATAAATATGTTTAGATTTTGTAACCTCTTGTGTTGCTATGGACTTTGATTATCAGGTATGGTCGATATAATTGTTTGGTATTAAGTTTTTTGGATTAGAGGTCTTAGCACCGTTACAGTTACGCAGCGGACAGCATTAAACCATCGATTGAAACTATTATTATTCTTATTTTTCAGGGATTAATATTATTTTCTACAGTGTTACGTTAATAAGAGAAAACGGGGCATAATCTCTAAACTTTTTTGAAAAAGTACTACCTACTTAGTTTAAGTACTTGTCAAACAGCTACTTTTATTTATGGCCAAACATTACAAACCGGGGCGTGTGTGATCGAACTAATAAGGATATAAAAGCTTGGTTAATATTTGAACAGCCAATGCTATGATGAACTTTAATTGGATGCAAAACAATGATGTATTGTAGCGTAGCAAGCCGCCTTGCTACATAAATCTCTCTCTTATTAAAGCTTATTGCTAGCGACTAACGTCTAGTCAATAGTTTTTAATTAAGATTTCTTAACAGGTAGCTTTCCAACAATGAAATTGCTATAAGAGGAGCGTAGCGTATGATACGCAGTTTTTACTTACTACTACTAATTATTAATACTATCGAAAAATTTCCTGAAAAAACTTTTATTCATAATTCTTTAAATTCTCTAGACAATCAAATTAAGGCGTTCTATTTAAGGGCTCTCATTTTAGCTGTGACAATAAGATCCCAGACATAATTACAGTATCATAAATACAATTGGGTCAGACGGCCATTCAAATTGTAGGTATCTGAGGAATACTAGTTAATCAAAGAGCGGTTGAGTTTCACTCCATCTAAACTATGCCACAGTACTATAAATTAGCTTCAAATCTATATTAGTATCGTAGTATCGTAGGCAAAGATCGTGGGCCTCAAAATTGCAAGTCCTATCTAGGTATTCGAGCACGTTGTATCTGTGGTGCGATAGACAATTTAACAAAAAAGCTTTTTCCTTAGTGATAATAAATAAAAGAAAAAAAGCTCTATACATACTTTTGCTGCTTTGTATTTTATTCTGTTATAATTCAAAGTTACTTATAGTTAGTTACGAGTAGGTACTGGTCTAATAAAGTAGCTTATGAAACTAACCTTCTATATGTTTTTTATAGAATCATGTTTTTTAGCATTGATGTTATTATTTTTTGCAACAATCTTCAACTTTGCCATAAAAATTGGATCCTCGGCAATCCGACAAACGTTTTGAAGGGCAGTGTCGGACAGTCGAATTTGTTGGATTACAGAGCACTCTGGCTAAAACCTCCCTATTGTGCGGATTTTTTAAGGGGTCTATAATTGTATCAACAGTGATAGGCACGTCTGATTAGAAAAAGTCCGGGATAAGACAGGAGCCGGATCACTGTGTAAATAACATATTAAATCCTGCAGTGTTTTTGAAATAATCGTTATCACCCAAAGCAATATTTTAAGAATAAAATGTAGGCCTAGCTTTGGACTTGCAACTTTCACTATACGGGCATAGATCATAGCATTTTTGAAAATACTTAGTCGCCTCGTGCTAAGTCACTATAAGTAAACCGCTATAAACCGGATTATACAGATTCCTGATAACATTTATATCAGTGTACGTATTATTAATTAATCATGTGTGTAAAATATAAAATTATTTATTTATATTATTTAACTTGACCATCCCTTGCCCTGATGGTCTGCGGGACGCGGGGCGGGAGCCGCTCAACCAATCAGCTAGTCTCTTACTGTCCGCTCACTGCGCTGCCTTATCATTATAGCCAGTCGCTAACCCGCGTCCATGCTTAGTCACTGGACGATAAGTCTTAAAGTTGTGTTTTCTTCTTTCCAGTGCATCATCCGAGCGCACTGCGTACACGTGGCTTCCGGACACGAGGATAGAGTTCACCTCGCCCTACAGCCGCCGCAAGAGTTCCAACTCAACGGTCTACGAGAGCGACTGATGGTGCGAAGGCTTCGACCAGCTCGAAGAGGCATTGCTTTGATCTTTGAACACTTACACAGTGAAGTTAGTGAGTGGAACATACATCGACTTTTCACTACTGAGTACATACTAATATACAGGTAATTTATGTATGAACTTCGAGTCACTGACATGCCGCTGTCAATAGATGGCCCTGGCTGTAAATGTATGGAGGAATTAAATTCGTTTGTGCGATGCGTGTCGACTCGAAATTCGTACAAAAACCAGTACTAACCCCTCAGAACTAGACTTACTCGTACCTAACTTCACTAGCCAAATACTTGCCACAACAAATATTGATTCATGCTACTTTCGGCAAAATAAAGTGGGCATTTTGTTCTTTCCCATGGCAATGATTTAACAATAAATTAAAAGAAATAGAATAATGGATTAAATTTTTTGTTTGATGATGTCTTCTTAATAGTGAGTCTAGTTCTGGTCGCCGTTGTTAAATGTTTAAGTAGGTTACTCCTTGTATATATTTAGCATAATATTTCTTAATACCTTCAATCTGACTTGAATAAAAGTATAAACTAGTCATATTTTATAGAATTAGTCGTAAGGGTTACTTCTAATAAACAAGAACATAGAAAAAGGTGCTCAAAATGTCACTGAAAACAACTCACTGTTGGTGTCAATCACTCGTATCAAACTGTTGATTATCAAAAAGTTTCTTGCAAAATGTCTATTAAAATTAAAAAAAAAGAGGAATCCAAGCACGTGAAAAAAATATTTGAAAAATCAAAGGATGTGATATAGCCTTTGCTTTCTTCCCTTTAAAATCATCTATTTCCGATAAAATCATCTATTTCCGATACAAGTTATAGGTACTCTGTATTATTATTTTTGACTTCCGAATTGAAATTCTTATCCTACTTGAAATTATAATAAGTATTGATTTATTATAAATTATTAGTATTGATTTTGATATTTTTATACATTTTTAGTTGATTAAATATCTACCAATTAATTTATGTATTAAATTCTGAAATAGTTTTTGTACAATGTACATGGCTTATAAATAAAGCAATTTGAAAACTTTTACTCAACACGAGGCCAGTAAATTCTAAAAATATAAGTACCAAATTCATCTTGTCGGTGTTGGAATCTTCAGAACATCTTTCCCCATAAATTCACTAATATTCCCGCATTTACTTCGGCGAGGCGAAGCGTAAAACTTCTTCTTGGTTACCGAAAATGAATATTTATGACGTACAGCGCGTAACGCCATTTATAGACAAATTTAGAATGTTTTAAGATGGAGTGTCTTATTGTGTATTTGCCTTTTTTCTGAAGACTTATGCTAATAACGCATTATAAGTTATAACCATAGTAGAATCCTAATCAGCATAATGTAGGCTACACGTATTATTATGTTCATTTTTGATTTTTTTTTGAAGATAGGCTTGCGCTTGACGAAAGCAATGATGAGATCTAGGTTGGAGAAAATGTTGCCTAGAAAATGCCTATTCACTCTTCTCTTGAAGGCACCCACTGTACTTGGCTGGAAACGCGGAGGCTGAACGGGTGTTCCACACCTTAGCGGTTCATATCAGAAATATTTTGAAGGTTGATTTAGGCCGACTTGATAACTGGGATGGAAAAGCGTTTTTCACAACAAAAATCTTTTCCGTCATTTCTCTGTTACAACCAACGACCATCGTATATAATTGAATGGAACTAAAATTTTCTTATTAATATTTCATAAAACATAAAATAACTATCTAATACAAATATTGCAAATATGTAACTTGATTAAGATGAATTTAAAAAGCCATTGCAATTATCTATTTACTAATCTATATACAAGTAAATAGGATACTAGATATATAGCTCATAAATAATTATAACAAACAGTGCAAGATAACACCACAATTTGTTATTAGATTAATAATATTTAATTAATAGAACCTATCTATCTTACTTAATGTATAGTTATATTAAATTAATACTCTTTATTATTTTAGGTTAATATCAGTGTTTTAATACTTCTTGTATCTTAAGGCTGACTTTGAACTAATTATATTATTATACAATTTACGTATTATGAAACCACCAAAGGCGAAGTTTTGTTTTTAAACGTTTAACAAATAACTACTTTGGTCATTTGGTGGATTTCATACACTTGCAATGGGTTTCTCAAATACTTATAGTATTGGTGATAAGAACAAGACAGCCCTAATTATTAAAATTTCTCTCGTATACCTAAACTCAGTATAAGTATAACTGTAATTATTATAAATATGTAATTTAAGATTTATTTTTATAATGTAGTTCTCAGGTTTCAAGACATACGATCCCTTATAGCTTAAATGATGTACAAAAATTCTAAATAACTATGTAAATATTCATAATTAGTATTTAAAGAAGCTTTTAAGATATTATTTTCGTTACGGCCTGTTAAATGGAGGTAGGATGCTGGATGATGCTAGTATGAAATGATGTGTATAATTATTATAAGTTTGAAATAGAGCAGGTTGATAAATAATTTGGTGTTCTATTTAACGGCGTAAAAGCGGTATTTAAGCGATTTTGAATGAAGTTTTATTTAAAAACTACAAAGACGATTACTTCCAAATTTAAACGTCATGAATTTTGGGTCTTTAATCTAAAATCGCTAAGAAGCAGATGTAATGTATATGTAACATAATATAATTATGATAATATAATTGTTGGAATTCCACTATTCTTGTTTAAATATGTAAGGATGTGTCACGTTCTTAACCTACGTACGTAGCTACAATATTTTGTGACTAAAATATATCCGGTTTGCATTAAATAGTTCTTTCTTTGTTAGGTGTTTTGAACTTAGGGAACTGAGAAGTGTCAGTTTTATCAAAATCAGTTGTCAATAAACACAATCAAATTTTAATTTATTAGATACTCGTTCCATTCCATAATCCTCATTATAGAAGTGAAAATAAGAAGATTATCATTTCATACTAGTCATTCTTGGAATTGTTTAAGACTGTAAAATGTTTACTATAAATATAAGATCAAACTAAATTTATGCTTGTTATAGTTTTGTAATATAAGAGAAATGTATGTAAGTTAATTTATTTTCGTATAATTGTGTAGCTTGAACAATGTTAAAAAACGAATTCCTATAATATTGTATCTACTATTTCTAAAATCTGGAGTTAATTACAAAGAAACTCTCTGCGTAACTTGTATGTAACTTGTCTTATAATAATTTTCATGTAAAAATACGACAGAGCATTTTCAATAATAAAGATTTCATAATTTTTGTGTAGGTTATATATGTGTTGTTCATATTATTATAAACAGATCGTCCAAATTTCTACCTTTTATCATTGTAAAATTATTGACTTTATAATACAAATCTTCATAAAATTCATCAGTTTAAAACATTCGTGTTTATAATGTACATCTTGTAAATAATATCGGGTTATGAATGTATTGCCAGCATTATAATATAGAAAAGTTCACATTTCACATTATGATTTTAATGTTTTAAGTATGGGTTACACTGAAAAAAATAGTTGTAAGTTATTTACCGAATTTCACGTAAAATTTTACACAACTGTTTAGCTACCGAAGGACTACTAAATGCTTGGTTAATATTAGCTAAATGAAAAGTTATGTAAAAAAGTAATGAACCTGTTTAGTAAAATAAATAGCTAAATGTTTGATAACAATTACCTGAAGTATTTAATGCGAGAAAGCTAAATAGTTCGGTAGGATCTTCCCAAACCGTTTTGCAAATATCTACTCAACTGTTTGGTGGGAGATAGCTAAATAGTTCAGTAGGATGTTACCAAACCATTTTGTAAATATCTACTCAACTGTTTGGTGGGGGATAGCTACATAGTTCGGTAAGATGTTACCAAACCGTTTTGTACATATCTACTCACCGATTTGGTGGGAGATAGCTAAATATTGCGGTAGGATGTTACCAAACCGTTCTGTAAATATCTACTCAACTATTTGGTGGGAGACAGCTAAATAGTCCGGTAGGTTTTTACCAAACCGTTTTGTAAATATCTACTCAACTATTTGGTGGGAGATAGCTAAATTACTTGGTAGGATGTACCTCAAATATTTTGTAAAAATCTATTACACTGTTTTTGTATTTTACTGAAGTATGTAAGAATGCCTAACTGAATTTTGAAGATCTGGTTGGCTATACCATATCAAAATTGTACGCGTCGGATTCATTTTCATATGATGTAGCCAACCAGATCTTCACAATTCAGTCAAACATTCTTACATACTTCAGTAAAATACAAATACACAGTGTATTAGATTTTTACAAAATATTTGGGGATGTACGTAATAATGAAAGATGATAAATAAAAGGAAGCGGATAACTTTATACAGAATTTATTCTCTAAAATTATTTAATTACACTTAACGCTATCTTATACATCACTTAACACTATCACGCTATCATATAACACTATTTTATGTACTAAATTCTAGTTATTAACGTTAAGTGGGATTAATTATTTAAAAAAAAAAATTATTTAAAAACATACACTGTATTACCTAGTGTTACATAACCTATAGTCACATTAAGAGTACAGTCTTTCAGATAAAAAATAACAACCACGAGGAAACCTGAAACCATAACAGTTGAGGGTGTCACCAATTATATCGATGTACGGCAGCACACTGTGTCCCAAAGATGCAAATTTCTCTTTCCTTAGTATGAGAGAAGCCTTCAGATCAGTAGCCGTTGGGATGTGGGTGATGAAGCTTTCGAGCGATTCTATCTTTGATGGTCTCCACTGCTTCTTGATTTTCTGCTTGCGGACTGTGCTGGTGTTCATCAGGAAGGCGAGCGACATGAAGGCGACAGTGTCAGCGGTATCATTGTTCACATTATCTGTGAATAATAAAACATCTTTACTAAAACATAATTAAGGGAATGACGGAATGCTACTTTAAAAATCTATCCAATAACTATACACATGCAAATAAATGTACTCGTATTGTAGGGTATAAAGGTGTATAAAACTTACACTCGGTATGGTGATGAGATTCGGTGCGTCTTCGTTGGTGACGGCTTTCAGAACTCTTAGTTGGTTTGATAGAAGAACTCGATGGCCAACTGAAGGGATAAGTTCCTTTATTTGTTCATCTGATATCAATAGCAGAACATCTAAAGTGATATTTTGCTCTGAAACAAAAGAAACACTATATATAACAGCGAAGTGGGAACCGACCACAGAGAGTATAAATACTACGCTAGAACAGACTAAAACTCTCTTGTGTACAGGCTGCTCGAGTCATAGTGACCTCAACGAGCTAAGGTGGACAAGCGGGCAAACGCTTATCGCATCGCCACGCCGCTTACGCGCCATAAACTTCGTCGTGCACAGTTACAAATAAAAAACACGTGTTGTTTTAACAATGAGACCTATGGGTTCTACGATAGATAAGTACTTAATAACCCTTACCTTCAAATTATTCTGTGTAAACATCTCTAGGCCCCACGCTTGAAGGTGATCCTCGACGGATTGATCGGCCATTCTTCTCTCCTTACGGCACCGGGGCGGCACACACAAAGAGTATGTAATAAACTTGGGCACACGAACAAGCACACGACGATGTACCTAACTCAACTGACCTTGCTGCTTGCTGCTTGGCTAGTGGCCTATAGTGGCCATTGAATAGTACAACAATCTACTCTTAACGGACGCTTCGCGGCTACGCTTGTCACTAACTAGCACAGTTCTTCACTCCATCACTTCTTAAAAAATAATGAAATATTTTTTCAAATTACGTAGTATGTTAAGCGCCGAAATAGTTTAAATCACCCAAACATTTAGTAAACTTTAACTAAATGTTGTGTAGATCTCTACTAAGTATTCAGTAAAACCTAAGACCTTTGGTAAAATTATACTAAACATTTGGCCAAATCAACCATACAGTTAGTAAAAATGCTGTTCGGTTAAATATTACAAATCAGTTTTGTTTAATTTTACTATAGTTTAGCTATTGACAGCTAAACTGTAACGGTTGAATCTACCTGAAGTACCTACCAGCGGATGATACTAGCTGCAGTACCCGACTTCGCTCGGGTGAAGTTTGAATTTCGTTATAATGGCCGCATTCAGTCGTCTGTGACCTTAGCCATGGTTTGGATTCCACATTTAACTCTTTTATTTAATTTAGGTCCCCTTCCTTACTGACTGACGGGCTGATGGTAAAGTAATACAGCTTGCGGTTGGTTTCTGGATTGGTGACCATTCGAACATTGTGAATAACATAAAAACGTTCGCAACATGTGTACCAACTTTCATGGTGATCCGTTGGCCCCTTAGAATCCTTTTTTCGCCTAAAAAAAGTAGACTAGGTAGTTGGGAGGCTGGCCAAGCAACCTCCGCACGGGCCGGTGCTCCCTGGTAACGTCGGTAAATAACCGACGGCTATAGCTTGGCCCGGTTGATAGGTGACGTTTCTTCGCGTGTCCCTCTGAGCCCCAGCAGAGGGCACAGTGTCGAAACGTTTACACCTACCCCGGAAGAGGAAGAAAACCTCAGAGGAAACGCCCACAAGTCTGAATAATACTGAATAGTATTATTCTACCATATTCTACTGTACCCTGTTTGCTACTCATAGGTTAGCTATCACAGCCAAACTGATAGGTAAAAAAATTATTCGGTAAATATGTATTATACAGTTCAGTAATTATCTACAAATTCCCTCTTTGTCATATGGTAAAAATCTACTGAACAGAATTCTCCACAACAGTTATGTAAAAATCTGCAAAACACTATATTATTATTCTACAATATTATTAAGCTACCTATAGCTAATCGGTTAGCTATAATAGCTGAGCAGTTATGTAAAAATGCATTTAGTAAATTCGTTTAGTAGAATATTACCGAAAATTTTGTACTTATTAATTGAACAAATGTTTTACTATACTTAATGAGCTACTAGTAACCAAAGTATTTTGTTGATTAAGCTAAACTTTAGGTGGCGATTACTAAAGTTTAGCTAAATGAAAAATAGCTAAACTGTTCAGTAAATTCATTTTTTTCAGTGTACTCATCAAGTATTTTGTATCATTTTCAATAAAGTCACTACAGTAAAAGTTTCCTTCTGTTTTTTTTTATTTCCCACAGTTACCTACAGGAAATCAATTTTTAAATTTCTATATTTTGCACTAGCTTTTATACGAAGTTTCTGGCGTGTATTTGGGTTTTTTCAGGTACCGTAGGAACTGTGTTATTTTTCCCGGGATAAGAGTAGCATAGTAGAGTTAGTATCTTCTATTCATCCATATTAGTTTCCATTGCAAATTTTAACTACATCGGTTCAGTGCGCCATGAAGGAGTAACTGTAACAGCTCCACAAACTTTCACACTGGTAATAATATCACTGACACTTACAGTAATTTAGTTTTCTCTAATATTGACAGACGAGAGTGAAGCCTACAAACTCGCCGTTAATAAACGTAATGGTTTAGACCCAAATCGTTCTCGTTCTGAGAGTTTCATAATGCTGATAATAATGATAATAGAGTAACAGCTTCTAATTTGCGGAGGTAACTAACTTTACAAGTTGTATTTACTTTATAAAACAAGTCTCATTAATCTTGCCGGTTTAACAAGTTCGGTAAAGGGGCGTTTTCCAGCTAAGCAGCGCGGTGCCACTTTATTGCGATGTCCCTTGAGCAGGGCTTTTTGTTGTGTTAAACACAATCTGCCGCGATCCGTCCGTATCACTAATTGGAACACGGAAACTTTTTGTGTGCCGCCATAGAAGGCGCAAGTTTGGAACGAATCGATCTACGTGGCTCGTATTACAGGAGCTTTGATTTGAGCTGATTGGACGTCTTCATGCAGTATCTAACAACCATATTACGCAGTACAAGCTGATACACGCAGCTCCAACCACGTGAATGTCAGGTTTTCACAAATCCACACATACAGTGTGTGTTGATTTGTGCAGGGATTTTTGTTGTGGTAAACACAATCTGTCGCGATCCGTTCGCATCACTAATTGGAACACGGAAACTTTTTGTGTGCCGCCATAGAAGTTTGGAACGAATTGATCTACGTGTCTCGTATTTCAGGAGCTTTGATTAGAGCTGATTGGACGTCTTCATGCAATATCTAAAGACCATATTACGAAATGCAAGCTGATGCACGCGGCTCCAGCCACGTGAATGTCGGAGTTTCACAAATCCACACATCTGTGTGTTGTGTTGATTTGAGCAGGGGTTTTTGTTGTGTTAAACACAATCTGCCGCGATCCGTCCGTATCACTAATTGGAACACGGAAACTTTTTGTGTGCCGCCATAGAAGGTGCAAGTTTGGAACGAATCGATCTACGTGGCTCGTATTACAGGAGCTTTGATTTGAGCTGATTGGACGTCTTCATGCAGTATCTAACGACCATATTACGCAGTACAAGCTGATACACGCAGCTCCACGCACGTGAATGTCAGGTTTTCACAAATCCACACATACAGTGTGTCTTGATTTGTGCAGGCCTTTTTGTTGTGTTAAACACAATCTGCCGCGATCCGTCCGTATCACTAATTGGAACACGGAAACTTTTTGTGTGCCGCTATAGAAGGCGCAAGTTTGGAACGAATCGATCTACGTGGCTCGTATTACAGGAGCTTTGATTTGAGCTGATTGGACGTCTTCATGCAATATCTAACGAGCATATAGCACGTGAACGTCGGAGTTTCACAAATCCACACACCTGTGTGTTGATTTGAGCAGGGCCTTTTGTTGTGTTATACACAATCTGCCGCGATCCGTCCGTATCACTAATTGGAACACGGAAACTTTTTGTGTGCCACCATAGAAGGCGCAAGTTTGGAACGAATCGATCTACGTGGCTCGTATTACAGGAGCTTTGATTTGAGCTGATTGGACGTCTTCATGCAATATCTAACGACCATATAACGCAGTACAAGCTGATACACGCAGCTCCAACCACGTGAATGTCAGGTTTTCACAAATCCACACATGTGTGTGTTGTGTTGATTTGAGCAGGGGTTTTTGTTGAGTTAAACACAATCTGATGCTATCTGTCCGTATCACTAATTGGAACACGGAAACTTTTTGTGTGCCGACATAGACGATTGGACGTCTTCATGCAGTATCTAACGACCATATTATGCAATACAAGCTGATCCACACGGCTCTGTTTACACGTACGGAGTGTTTAACATTTGTTGTATTTAAAGTTTATATAATAGGGAGTACAGAAAATAAAAATACTTAATTTTATATGATGGATGAATTTCGATTGAATTCCAACCAATTTGGCAAAAACCCGTTTTTCGAAGCTTTACAAGTTTTTCACACACACTCAATCACTACTGCATAACACTTTCCATTCGTAAGCGTCACGGTCACGAAGCGTATTGAAAAGTTGCACCTGAGTTTGAGTTATTCGATTGCATTCGGAAGCTCGTCGGCGGCATTGATGTTTGACTCTTGTTTGAACAGCCGTTTTCCACGTGTAAATAGTGCAGTGCTCTCTAAATAGTGTTTTCACGGGACTTACAAATTGGAGTTTAATCCTAGTTTGGAGGAGGGAAATGTTCTTTTCATTTATGCTATTTTAACATTAGTTCTCGGAGTAATGCTCTGTAAATACTTAGGAGAGATTTTTCACAATAACATGTAAATAACTACTGCCATATATTATGTATGAAAAAAGACTCCTATACGGACACGTTAATGTGTTAACTTCTGCATAGGAAATAGGTATTAGATTAGGGGAATATAATTAGTGTGTGTTTGTAATTTATTTATTTGTAACTCAATCACACCAATACAGACGGATTTGGCTGAAGTTTTGAATGTAGGCAGTTTAACCCAGAGTGGGTTTACATATAAGCCGTCCCAGAAAAATCCACGGTTCCCGAGGAATTTAAAACAATTTTCTATAGCTACATACAATGCTATAGCTGTCTAAGTGTTAAGCAGTGATAAAAAGGGAACGGGAATAGCCGAATAGGGATGGGATACGTTAAATTATCCCGCGGGATTTGTCATAAACTCAAATCCACACATGTGAATTCGCGGTCAAAGTTCAGCTCCATATAATTTTGTAGTACATAATTAAGCAGTATAAATGGATCGATAAATGTTGTGATTATTCATAGTAGACGTAAGTTGAGGCCAAGGTTCGACTTAATAAAATTACGTGATCTTGAAATAAAAAAAAAAATTCGTTCCATTTTACGAGCTAAAAATATTTTTTAAGCTTTAATAGGGAAGAGATAAAGAGCTATTTAAATATACTTTTCAGAGCTGAGTAGATTACTAAATGTGAATTTGTTTTCTCGTTGAAGAAAATTTATGAGTAAAATGAAGAACATAATTTTTAAGTACTATTTCGAAATATTACTTAAGATTATTAACGCTAGACATTGAACGATAACGAAAGATTACATGTATGGATATATGGATGTATGAATGTTTGTTACTCTTTCACCCGAAAACTATTAAACCGATTTGGCTCAAATCCTGAATAGAGATAGATTGTATCCAAGAATGACACACATGTCACTTTTTATCTCGAAAATATTCAATAGATTATTGAAAAACCGAAATTCAAGCGGACAGCGCCGCGTGCAGCTGCTTGTAATATTATAAAAGCTCTACAATTTAACCAAGCACTTACGTTTTCAATCTTCTACAAGTAAACACCTACTAGGATTGTAATCTCACCTGATGGTAAGTGATGTTGCAGCTGAAGATGCTATCATACTAACCTGGATAAGGGTAAGTAGTTCACCCATAAAACCCATGTTTTGTACACAGGATCGGGCTGAAATCACTTGGCGGTGCGTCCGTGCTAACTACCGTAAGTAAGTGGTAACTAGCCACAGCTGAAGCCTCCCACCAGACCAGACCTGAGCCAATTTAGAAATTATAAAAATTCTAAAGTTGCCCGTGGCGGGAATCGAACCCATGACTTCCCTCTCGAATCCGAGGGCACTCCACTACTAAAGGCTCGTAAAATACAAATTTTTATTCAAGCAAAGTCGGACATGAAGCGCAATTTAAATTCGTGGAGCACTTGGAATAATCGATAGTTAATTAACATAATCATCTCAAGTTGGGAGCTTATTAAAGCGCCACGACGCACCTATTAACTTTACTTCCGTTCGGATAAGAAGCCACTTAATAGGCGTGTCTGAGCCCTGGGAAGAACTAAGACCACTTAATTGTCATATACCCTGGACAGGGTGGACGGTGCGAAAAACTGTCGCCAGTTTATGGGTGCCAAAAAATGCTTGTTTTGCCACCAACAGTAAGGTCACGTTGTAGTTCACTCAGCAACCACCTATAGAATTTTGACAAATGGCGCTACTGTTTGCTTGCACGAAAAAGTTAAATCGTTCGGAATCCCATATCCTGAGATTTCTTATCGGTGGACCGTAGAACCACAAATCTCTATTCTATGGATCTCAGACTGTCAACGTTGATCCGCCATTTTGGCGCTGCTTGTTGCGTAACCTAGCGTGAGCGACCATGGAACAAAAATAAAATATGACTTATCTACGACGACATAAAACCTGTCGTTCGTTCAATCTATATCTGAATGGAACGAATTTCAGAAATGTATGGGAATGGTATATCTGATCGGCAACTTTATCACGTGACTTATCGAGGACAACTATAATTCTCAGACGTTTTTGAATTTCGCTCTATTTACGGAATGAGCGATAAACATGTACTACGATGATCGTAGAGGATGGTTTCTCTGGTCTAGACTTATAGAAGTCGCTTTGCCGCGAAGCATAGGTACCACTCTATCCGCTAGAAGAAATACCCCCCAACATTTCAGCGTTCCGGTACGAACTTGTATAAACAAAAAAAAATAAAGCTGATTCTTGTGTAAAGAAAACTGTCAATTCAGCATTGCTCAATGTCAATCACAGTCAATGTATGATTTTGCTGCCAAAGGCCGTCTTACATTTTTATTGCCGTCATAATGAGTCATAACGGATGTGGTAACTAATGTTATATGTAATTAACATAAGCTTACAGATTTTTAACAGTATTTACTATTTAGTCATCTCTTTATTTGATCAATCGGACCTCCTGAGTTACGAACGTTGGAAACCAATTCTCACGCCTAAGTCAATAAGTCCAACATTTTGTAAACAAATCTCAACAATAGACAAGTGGATTTATGTTTCATAATCGGACGCCGGATTAGCGAAATTCAACTCTATCGCCGATATTCATAAAGGTTTATAATTAAAAAGTAGCGGAGTCGATATTAAAAATTCCTGCCATCGGAACGTACTATTGACATAGCCTTTGTAAACACGAATAGGAAATTCAAAAATGAAAACCAGTTGCGATGAAACATTGGATATGTTAATTTTAACTGCCGGCTAATATTTCCGTTAACTACCACTAAATATTTTGAAAACCTCAGTAACAAAATAATCATCATCATCATCATCATCATCTTAGCCTGCGGACGTCCACTGTTGGACATAGGCCTTCCCAAGCGCGCGCCACCACACCCTGTCCTCAGCCTTCCTCATCCAGCCGCTTCCCGCCACCCGCTTTATATCATCAGTCCAACGAGTCAACAAAACAAACTATCAACAAAATAATAATCCACGGTAAATAGTTTATAAGTAATTAACATTTTAATTTTATTTTCATCATTGCTCCAAAAGCTGAGTAAGCATAGTGAATCAGACCGAATGTCTTAATTTTCATAGTTATGTACTTTCTTACATAATGTGGGGTCGGCATAAAGTTTCTTCTTCTTCCATTCACTCCTATAGTCAACTTGCAATCCACTCCTTTCAGACGGATGGTCTTTTCACGCAATCCATCCATCTTTTCTTTGGTTTTTCTCTACATCTTCGTCCCTTAACGGCCTACAAGCCGTATTTAGGTGATTTTGACGTAAAATCTATAAAGACAATTACTTTTAAATTTAAACGTCATGTATTTTGGGTCTTTAATCTAAAATCGCTAAGAAGCAGACACACGATTGGATAAAATTTTCTCGATAGAAAGTTCTCCCAAAACTTGCTCCAAAATCTCAGTTTTCCTGTTATATATCGGAAACTGCAATTGATGTAATTGTAATTTTTGTTTTAATGTGTCGGTAATAACAATATCCAAAAACGCTGAGAACCGATTTTTGATAACTGGCTTAGTTTTTGAGTAATTAGGTAAAAGGTTATATTCTTATATAGAGTTTCTGTTATATTCTTCCGCGACGCTGCATGTCGCACCTACCAACGTATCCGTGAGAGTGAGAAAGACAAAAATAAATTCAATGAATCCCCTTAACATGCATACTCATCATTCTTTAATCATTCCTGTGCATTACATGTCCGTACCACGTCAACCTTTTACTCCTCATCTTTTCTGTCACTGGCGCAACTTTAATACTTCCCCTTACAATGTCTCACTCCTTCCTTATCTCAGATATCTACTTATTCTTGTCACACCACAGTCCACAAATTCACCTCAACATTTGCATTTCGGTAGCAAGTACCTACTCTTTCATTCATAGTTATGCGCATATTTGGCACCTCTAAAATATTACTTGTGAGTTGTGACCTAGCGGTAAAGTAATAAATTCTTAGAAAAACCTGCATATCGGAGATACTTAGATTTGTTTTCAACAAGATATAAACTATAAGCATTTTTAGCTATATTGAACTATTTGATATTTGTTGCTATTAAGTACTTGACTGAAAAAAAGAATTCGTGTTCTAAGAAAACCCCGTCCTGATTATCAAAAATTAAAATGTTAAAAGCTAAACGAATCTGTTTCGTATCATTTTCGAGATGAGGTTATTCAAACGGATGAAATAACGTAAATACTCATCCCCGTCAGTTAGATACCGCAAATCTTTCTTATGTACTCGGATTACGTCTTATAAGACGCTAATCCAGTTTTTATACCCCGGGAAATACGCCTACAGATCGTTGGTAGGATATTTTATGACAATTTAAGTGACTACTGCAGGGCTACCACGAAACGGTATCTTAGGGATTATATCGCTGATAATCTTACATGATGCGATACAAGTTAAAAACAAAACGTGACTATAGCAAACTCACCAGCTGATAAGCGATAATGAAATAGAAGATGAGATCAATAGTTACCAATTTGGATGAAGTGTAAACCCCTATCAGTGACAATACAGCATTGGACTGCATAGTTACATCGTTTTGCGACATCTCTACCTATCAAATCTGCCGCGGCCAAAGCTTCTTCTATACCATCAGACTTGAGCTAATTTTGAAATGTTAAAATCACAAACAGATCTATGGCGAGAATAAATTTTAAGACCTCTAGCTTAATATCTTAATAATTAACTTAATACCAACTGCACTAGCCCCACCAGCATGAACAGGGCATAAAAATGCGATACTGTCAGGATATAGAATATTCTAAACTTCTAAATATCTTTCTTATAAGGAAGGGAAAGGAAAAATATTTTTCTTAATTTTATAAACGTACAATATTGGTATAGGAGCTAGCAACTTTTTCGAGAAATAATTTTAGGTGAGCTGATTTTGTGATATGTCGTCTTTCTTGCACTTTCGGTTATAGTCTGGGCCATCTGGCTGGCGGGAGCCGTTGCGTTCATTAGTGCGCATCCTATGTGCAACTGACGCCTCCACAATGTTAATACCAATGTTGTCGGGGCTACTAATTGTCCTTAACCAACCACATACGAGTTAACATTATACCATAAAACTAACGGCTAAAGTTGGTGTTTCACTTGCCCCATTATATGCCTAAACATATAAATTGTCCCAATTTATATGTTTTTATATGAAACGTCATCATAAATGGTACAAGTGCGCCTAAAATAATTTAAGGGCAATTTTTTCCGGTTCCGGCGTTATAAACAAAAGACGTTCCGAAAGTCACTCGCGATAAAATCTGGTTTAAAAAGTGTTAAAACTTGTGGAAATATCACTACAGTATTTATAAATAAACATTTTGCTGTGGAAAGTGCACTAACTATAAAAATCGCGCACGAAATATCTTCAAGACGTTATTAAATTGCTGTGAAAAACGTTCATAACATAACCTCAAAATACTATCGAGTGCAAACTATAGACAATACCGTCAGTCCAGACAACATTACAAACTGAATTTGACATAAAGAGTGTTGCCATCTAAAGAAGTTAAATTCTACCATTGACAGAAAATCTACGCGCCAATTTTGAAATTTTGTTTAACTTAATTTGAATCCTATGCTAAACCATGGATGACCAGTCGCAACTTTTACTGGAAAAAATTCAAGAACGAATGGACAAGCAAACAAAAATAATTACGGAGAATGTGACTCGAAACATTATGCAGCAAATGGGCGAAAAACTCAAACTTCTAGAGGAAAAAAATCAGCAACTACAATCTGAGGTTTCGGAACTAAAAGAAAAACTTAAAGGATTTGAAATACAAAAGAAAAAGAACAATCTATTATTTTTTGGAATAAAAGAGGAAAGCAAAGAAGAGTCAAATATAGTAGAGTATATGAAAGAAAAAATTAACAACTACCTGTCACTGGACATTCAAGCATATGAAATTGATAAAGCTTATAGGATCGGGCAAAAAACAAGCAACGGAGTTCGACCCATTCTTGTTTCCTTTACTTCGAACTGGAGACGAAATATAATTTATAAAAACAAAAACAAATTACCCAAAGGAATATACATAAAGGAAGACTTTACGAAAGAAACGTTAGAAATAAGAAAATCTCTGCAGCCAAAACTTGAAGAAGAAAGGAACAAAGGCAATATTGCCTACCTGAGGGGAGAAAAGCTTATAGTAAAAAAACCAACTGATATTCACCGTGAAAAGAGGAAAAGAGAATCATCCTTCTCACCTGATCAGGCGTCCAAAATATCATCTGAACTACCCTCTTCAGAGGCCCCTAAGAAAATTGCTGCAAAGAACGCATTTGAGTTTATGTCCCGCCCTAGAAGCAACTCAGCTAAGGAAAAAACTAACAAATAGCAACTAAAGACTGCCAGCAACCGGAAAAACGACAACGATAACTACACAAATAACCTACAACCAATAAACCTAATAAAAACTCCCCCAAGCCGGCTGGTCCCCGTGGGGGAAAGAGACCATAACCCTCTAGCTGAAAGAAAAAGACAAAATAAAATTTTGAAAATTGGAACATTTAATGTCAGATCACTTGGGTCAGAGAAAAGATACATAGAATTAATCTACTCACTACAAAATATAAAAATCGACATACTTGGTATAGCAGAAGTCAGAAAAATGGGATGTAATATTGAAGAACGCGAGAATTATATCCTATGTTATAAGGGAGAAACGCTAGGGTTGTATGGAGTGGGCTTTCTCATCAAGAAAAAATTCAAAAGGAACATATTAAACTTCACAGGCCTTTCAGAGCGGGTCGCTGTATTACAAATGACATTCGATGATGAAATAATATCAATAATACAGGCGTACGCTCCCGTAGAAAAGGCATCAGAAGAAGCAATCACTTCATTTTACAAAACCTTGGAATTAGCTCTAAACCAGGTGGGAGAACATGTGCTCCTTATTGGAGATTTTAACGCCCAAGTAGGACAAACAAATATGAATGACAGTTTAGTCATAGGGACATTCGGTTATGGAATTCGAAGCGAAAGGGGTGAAAAATTAGTGCAATACGCATTAGAAAACAAACTATCTATTATGAACACGTTCTTCAAAATGAGGAAAGACCGTAAATGGACATGGCTATCCCCTGACGGAAAAACAAAAAATGAGGTAGACTATATTCTGTCAAATGAACCCAAAAAAATTAGGAACATAGAAATTCTCCACGGTTTGGGATTTAGATCTGACCACCGCCTCGTAAGAGCTACTTACCTTCTGGAAAAACAAAAGAAAAGCAGATCAACTTTCAAAACACAACCTAAGTCATTAAAAACAACTGAAGACATCACTTGCTATTTGAAAAATTTAGAAGAAAACTTACAAGAATTGAATTTCCAAAACGAAGATCATGACGTCCAAACATTATATGACAAATTAGAAAACGCCATCAATAAAAGTATGCCAGCAAAAACACCCGATTCAAATACAGATACAGCTGGAAAAATTCTTAGTAAAAGTACCCGGGATATGCTGACAAGACGAACAGAGTTAATAAAAATAAAACAAAAAACTAAAGAAATGAAAAAAGAATTAAGTGTTCTCTTCAAAGCAACAAGCAAAGCCATAAAAACAGATTATGAGAATTATAGAAATAGGATAATAGAATACAACCTACAGAAATACAGAAGCTCGAAAAGAGCCTATAAACAATTGACAACTCATAAAAACTGGATACAAAACCTAAATACAAAAAACAAGATGACAAAAACCAGAAATGATGTGGTCAATAGTGCAACAGAATTCTACAAAACACTTTATGAAAAAAAGACTGACATCTCGATAACTTCTCATTCAAGTAGGAATTCCCAGCTTTGCGAAACAACTCATCATGAAATTGATATACCACCAATAGGAAACCATCCAACATCTTCACAAGTTAAAGAATGAAAAAAGTCCCGGACCTGACAATATACAAAACGAGGCCTTAAAAACTGGCTCTCAGCTCCTAACGCGTCCACTCACTTACTTATTCAATAAAGTCTTAAACACTGGTCAGGTGCCAGAACAATGGAAAAGATCCGATATAATCTTACTCTACAAGAAAGGAGACCCGACAGACGTAGGTAATTATAGACCTATAAGTCTCCTTTCAAGTGTGTACAAGCTATTCACCTCAATTCTCCAAAGCAGGCTATCCTCAGATATTGATAAACACCAACCGTTTGAACAAGCAGGCTTCCGTGCTGGCTTCTCCACAACAGACCACATTCATGCTATCCAACAAGTCATAGAAAAATACAAAGAGTTCAACAAACCACTACATATAGCTTTCATCGATTATGCCAAAGCTTTTGATACGATCTCACATAACTCAATATGGGAAGCCCTGGATAGATGCCGAATTCATGGAAAATACATAAAAGTATTAAAAAACATCTATGATGGAAGTACCAGCAGAGTAAAACTGGAAAAAAGAGGATCCAGTATACCAATTCTCAGAGGAGTACGACAAGGAGATCCTCTTTCACCTAAACTGTTTATAGCGGTGCTACAGCTTATCTTCGAGAATCTACACTGGCTTACGCATGGAATCAGAGTAAATGGGAAGAGACTAACCCACCTACGATTCGCTGACGACATTGTCCTTTTCGCCGAAACCGGTGACAAACTAGAGGAAATGATTAATACTCTAAGAGAAGAAAGCGAAAAAGTCGGGCTCATAATGAACCAAGATAAAACCAAGCTAATGACAAACGGCAAAACTAAAAACATCAGCTTAAATGGCAAGCCATTAGAATACGTTAGCAGTTATATTTATCTTGGCAAACAAGTATCATTTAGTAACAAAAATGAAGAGGAAGAAATAGAACGACGAGTGAACATAGGGTGGAAAAGATACTGGAGCCTAAAAGAAATCCTAAAAGGCACTTTTCCATTACATCTGAAGAAGACTATAATGGACACATGCATTCTACCAACTCTCACCTACGGCTGTCAAACATGGACATACAACACAAAAATAAAAACAAAATTAGCAAACTGTCAGAAAGCGATGGAAAGAAGTATATTGAAAATAAGAAGAATTCAAAAGATAAGAAGCAAAGACATAAGAGTAAAAACCAACCTAATAGATGTGCTTCACCATGCGCGTACACAAAAGTGGCGATGGGCAGGACATCTAGCAAGATACACAGACAATAGATGGACGATAGAAACAACTATCTGGGAAGGACCTATGGGAAAAAGAAAAAGAGGTCACCCAAGGAACAGATGGATTGACGAAATAGTTTCAGTAGCAGGAACAAACTGGAGGAGAAAAGCACAAAACAGAAAAACATGGAGTAAGCTAGAGGAGGCCTATACCCTGAGTGGGGTTCCAATAGTATAGTTAATCATAATTACTTAAATAGTTGCTAGATAAATAATGTTATTTAAGAATTATTGGAAATAAAGAGGCTTATTATTATTATTATTATTATTAGTAGCCCCGACAACATTGGTATAAACATTCTGGAGGCGTAAGCTGCAACACCTGGACAGACGTAGGATGCGCACTAATGAACGCAACGGCTCCCGCCAGCCAGATGGCCCAGACTCTAACCGAAAGTGCAAGAAGGACGACATATATCACAAAATCAGCTCAACTAAAATTCTTACTTTTCAAACGTTGCTAGCTCCCGTACCATATTATCCACCCGTGCTTTCACGCTAAGAGAATGGATAATACTGCACAGTGGATAAAACCAACACATACCTACTTACGAGGAAATAATATATTAGCATTTTATTTGTATTATCGCGATAAACGAGTAGTTTTATTGAGACAAAACTTTCCGAGTTTGTCAGTTTATGCTGGCCCTACTGATTGTGAGACGTTTCAATGGGCCTCTTTACCGGTAATGCTGTGTAAGTGAAGCAAATAAATTCCAATTTTATTTACATCGTTAATTTTATATCTAATAGCATTCAAGTTTTATTGGACAATTTACATAAGTCATTTAAGCACCTATAAAACGAATTGGATTTCGCTATTTTTGTCTCTAATGATTTAAGAATCTTTTGATTTAGTTCGATTTTTGAAAGAGTAAACCTACAGCAGAATTTACCTTAAAATATTGGAAATATAATTTTTTTATACATTTTAATAGGTTCTATATTAGGCTTTATAATATTATAATTTATATCCTTTTTACTGGAAGAAGATTCCAGTTTCATTAGAAGATTATAGTTTGGGTTCTAATCAAAAATGTATATTATTCTTCAAACCTACTTATGTATGCAAAGAAGGTTCTTGAGCCCTACCGTAATTTCCAATAATTTGAACACTGACTTATAATAAATCAAATTAAATGAACCATTTTGTACACTTACAGAAATTAACAAGGGCTAACGCTAATCCTACCATTAAGTAGCAACGACATCTTGGACGTTTTCAATGGGCAAATAATATACAATACCATCACAGTTTACTGAGCAGATTGTATACCGCGTTTGTAACCTTACCTTCATACTTTACAATAAATGGTAAGGAAAATTTAAGGTAGAAACACATTTTCAACACAACACGAAACTTCTGCATGGTCCCAAATGGTGAACCGCAAAATTGAAAAAGGAAAAATATGAAAGGGTTGCGCATTAATTTTACTGGGGAAAACAATACCTTCATATAATTATAATGGTAAGTGGATTTACGAAAAGTGGAATATTGTAAATGTGTTTCTAACATTACATTGCTAACTTAACAACCCAACAAATAATGTTAACAAGTCGCTACACGTACAGTCGAGGCAAGAAACAAAATACCTCAGACTACATTAAATAAAGGCAAAATACAAAGTTGCAAGATCACACCAGAGAACGATTTTTAAATACAATAATAGCACGATGAAGGTAAAACGTGTAGTAGTGTTATGCTTTAGTTTGCGTTTTATTTTAGTCATGATCCAAAAAATGTTTAGAAGTGGAAATTACTTTATCGTTATACTTAAATATAATAGTGATAAACGTTATGTAGGCATTACCTCTGAGATTACGATGAAATCAGATAAGATTATAATCAAAACAGCCTCTGTGATTTTCACTTTTCACTACCAACTAGGTAGAACAAAGTCGGGAGTAGGTGAGAAGTGCTATTTTCACTAAGCATATAACAATAAATACAAAAATAATATTTCTGGACATCATAAACATCGAAATCTAGGCCAAAAGTAAGCGCTAGCATGTGGGACATTATACACATCGCAATCTAGCCCAAAAGTAAAAGACACTGAAAAACATTCATGCTCATGTCACAAACATTTTCCAGCTATGACATTCGTTTTCACACGCTCAGAGATGTGATACAAGAAAAAGAAAAAAATATTAACACTGAAAAATGAACTTTACACCTATTGGCTTAGAGTGTAAAATTGAATGTATTTCACCATAGGAAATACAATGCTAAACTTTGTCGCGCTTAAGTAATATCAATCTCGGAACTGTCGACCAATATGGCATTTTGAACTACATTCAATTTTACGCTCTATGTCAATTGTATTAAAATTAATTTTTCAGTGTTCACAAAAAATTTTTTGAATTCAATATCGTCTGCTTATGTACGTAAATACCATCACCTTTTTAAATATATCACATCACGAAATGTAGCCGACACGTAACGTTAATATCAATTCCACGACTTCCGATGCCAAGGACAGGTTTGCTACAGCTGCCCAATGCCCATTCAGTCGTCAAATTAAACATGTGTATTAAACAAACATAAATAACAACAATTCCGGGCTAATTACGTATTCGAATGTACTCGTTCATTGCCACCTGATTCTGATAGCGGCATTGTCGGCAATGCATTCAGGGGCGAAATAATCACAAGATAAATCACATTGCATGCATATTCGATGCGGAACGACGCCTTCCATGTCCTTCTTTAGAATATTGAATTTGTAGTTGGTACAGCGGCTATTGTGTGCCATGATTAGAGTGAAATATGTTTTTGTAACCATACAGGTAAGTAAATCAGTGGTTACACGAACATTCAGTAAGAAGTTAAACACTAATTTGCATTGCAGACTTCTAAAAAAGGAAGATAAGTTCACGCAGAAAATGTAAGTATTTGTCAATTAACTCATGAAACAGAGAGGCCTATCACATCTGTCGTCGTCGTCGTCGTCGTCGTTTCAGCCAATGGACGTCCACTGCTGGACATAGGCCTCCTGAAATGACCGCCGCCTGGCGCCAGCGACTCCCCGCGACCCTCTGATCACATCTGTATTTCTTTTTAGTAAGTCATCGCCCTCATTGTAGTGTCACGCAATGTGCTGGGCGTCCACAGCTGGGCATGTTTCCCGAAGAGATGCCAAATGTCAAAGCGCCACGCTGCCTAAAACTGATTTTGATGTAGTCCGTCCACCTGCAGTTGCCAATAATGCGTTAATGGCGTAGGCGGCATATTTAAGCGATATTTAGTGAATTGCAATTTAAAAACTATAAAGACATTCAAATTTTCAACATCATGTATTTTGGGTATTTAATCTAAAATCGCTGTGTGTGTATGCAGAAACAAGATTGGATAAAATTTTCTCGATGGAAATTTCTCTGATAAGTTGCTCCAATATCTCAATTTTTTAATTTTTATCGGAAACTACAATGCATGTAATTGTAATTTTTGTTTTAATGTATCGGTAATAATAATATCCAAAAACGCTCATAATGGAATGTTGATAATCTTAGTTAGGCTTAGTTTTTTTAGCAATTAGGAAAACGTCGTTTTTCTGTTATATAATTCCGCAACGCTGCTTGTCTCACACACCAACGTATTTGTAAGAGTGAGAAGTCAGTATATCCTTCATGGCCATCATAAGCAAGTGTCTGCTAATTGGTCAGCGTAGTAGACTATTATTATAAAACCAATAAGCCGGCTATAGGTTCAGTATATATGAAATTTATTCAGAAATAAATGGGAATAAGGCTTCGATTAATTCAATTTATTATGAATACAGTAATTTTATTAATAAAATTAAACACAACACATGCAGCTGGGTCTGTTTACACGCAATTTGAATTTACCCCGGAGAATGTACGCACCCATTCAGAAATTTGCATTTTATTAATACGGGCTTGTTATTCGAATTACACTACAATTAATGATAAATAATTGATATTGTTATAATAATTACAAAACCTACATGAACATTGTATTTTTAACCGTGATATTATGATGTAACCAAAATCATGAATGATACAAGAAGACCTGTGGAAACTTGGTTCCATATTATATTTTCTTCGATGTTTCATATAAAAATGCGGCATGTTGATTTAGGATGGCATATTAATTTTAAATTCTTATTTCATAAAATTTTCTTGTTTCACAATATAAACGATTAGGTATTTAAGGAAAATCTTGTACCTAAAACTACACACTCAAGTTTCAAGAAAAACAAGAGTCGATTTTAAGAGCTATACAAGTCATTAATTTTGCACCAGCTTATAAAGTCAAATACGTGTCATCAATTTGACGTGAACTGCTGGAATTATTCAGATATATTAAATATAAGTATAAATAAATATATATCAGGACATTACACACATCGCTATCTAGCCCCAAAGTGAGCGATAACTTGTGTTATGGGTACTAGATAACTGATGAGTATATATACATACTAATATACTTAAATATTATATATTGAAAAACACCCAGACAATGGAAAATATTCATGCTCATCACACAAACATTTACCAGTAGTGGGAATCGAACCCACGACCTCCGACGCAGACGGCAGGTTCGCTGCCGCTACGCCATTCGGTCGTCATATTATTATGTTACATTATGTTACTTATCTGGCATATTTCTTATGACTAAATAAAAAAGAAATGGCATACAGCTTCGTAAGATAAACTTTGATTGAAGGAATCTATGGTAGAATTTCTCACGAATTGATGATACCTTCTGAGATTTAGTGGTTACCTATAAACTAGCTACGGGGTATAACAGATATCATCAACTGCGAAATCTATTCACGTTTTATGGATCGCTACAACGAACTATTTTCCGTCTTGGGAAATAAATGAAAAGTTATCTTATTCCACGCACGAGTGCCAAATTCGTCTTTGATTCCGATAGAACTTCACAAGGTTCGCAACTTGCCTTATAAATATCGCATCAGTTCCAAAGCTCAACCCGTTCAAAGAATATGAAGTAGTGACGATCTCTTTGACGCAGTTCTACCAACGTGAGTTTCATTCTTTGTGCGTCATAATATATGTAACCTTATGTATTGTTTGTTTGTGTGTGTTTTAAAAGTCTTCGAAAATGACATGTTTTCATCACGTTCATTTGCGTAGCCTACTAAGCTCTGTTTTGTTAGTTAACAACCCAGTGAGGGTTGCTAACTAACAAACTGAACGATATTGCAGAATCGGCCCACAGATCTAGTAAGCCTTCGATATAAGTCAAGCCCAAAGCACTCCGTCTTACAAGTCATGTAACAACTAACACCCACAAGCATTGTATGTAAAACCAGCGCGTGTGTTAGTCACTTCGCTGTAACTCGATCGCACTCGCCGCTTACATCGATCGGGTTGGGCCGTTTTGGTATCGAATTACAATTACATATCGCAACGGAGTGAATTGATGGTTGGAAAAACCTATGTATAATATAACCTTAAGAGGATCGTCTAGCTGTAAGCTTTCATACAAAAAGCGATAACGTTTTCCCACCCGTAAATATGGTCCGATGTTCATAGTTTTCAGAAATGTTGCAGATACAATGAAATAGGTACTATGTTCGTACGCTACTTTTTTTAAGAAATATTGCTTATGTTAAAAGTTATTAGACTCTCAATATCCATATTTTTGACTTACAAAACATGCTCGAGTATTTTTTTTTTAATTTAAATAAATTAAAATACAAACAAAATAACGTACGAGTCTCGATTAAGGTGTATTGATTTGTTTGATGAGACCATAAAAAGGCCCGACCATTTGGGGGGTAAAAACGTTACCACCCAAAGCAATATTTTAAGAATAAAATGTAGGCCTAGCTCTAGACTTCCAACTCTGTCTATACGGGCATAGATTGCATTTTTGAAAAAATCTATTCGCGTCGCGCTAAGTCACTGGACGATAGCCTTAAAGTGGGGCCTGATATGAACATTCGCATAGACTATAGAGCATTGGTTCGACGGTAGCAGATGCTCTTGACATATGAATATTCGACTCAAATATTCGCTCACTGCTATGCAATGTATTCCATACATCCATACAGTTGTAACTTGTAGTAATAATGGCGTGGTACTTGCGCAAGCTGCTAGCGACTGACTTTGTAACGTAAGGTTTAAAGACATGAATGACAAAAAGTTGAAAAGCAGCCACATCACTTATCTATTCTATTTCTACATTGACTTACTATCTAAGGACCCCGGGTGTAATACGAAATTCACGAAAAAAGTGTCCCGAGAAAACCTATATATAAAGGAGTGTATGTGTATTTTTATAAACAAACTAAATGAAAAATGAAAAAATGAAAAAATATTTATTTAACCAAAACAGCAGATACAATAATTTGTTATGTCCGATGGCACCCACACTAGGTATTCCTGTATCGCGGGTACCAATAAACAGGTTTACAAGCAAATACGTACATACAATTGCCGTAAAACATTGTAATTATGCCTTAATAGTAGTTTATGTAACGGTTACATAATGGGGGGTATTTAATAGTATCACACGAGTGTTTTAATACCTAATTATGTAGAGTTGCATACACTACTTTATCTACGCTCATATTATTATCATAAATCCAAATCATAAAATCTTGCTAACGTTTGTCGTAAATCATTGCAAGTTGCAACTACTAAGATGTCAGGTGGAGTGAAATTTTCTTTAGTAGATTTCACTGCTAGACATTTTTCAGCGCAAAGTTTTGACTAAGTAACAAAAAAAATTGGTTGTCTGTAAAGTCGGTTTACGGACGATAGATTTACGAGATAACGTCATAATCGTAATCGTTATCGTAATCGTAATCGTAGTCGTAATCGTAATCGTAATCATAATCACAGGCCCAGGTGGAACGTTACGCGGAACGTTAGACATTGTGTTGTTGTCTATGGTCAATCATGGCCCATCCATACTCTCGGCAATGACTACCAACCAATGTTGTCTGTGGATTCACTTAAAAAAATATTACATAAAAAATATTACCCCAGATACAAAAACAGGAATCCAGAGCCGTGTATCTTAATGGAAATTAAACAACTTTCTTTAAATATTTCCATAGTAGAGCGATGTTATAATGAATAACTTTTTAATAATTATAGAGTCTGTGAATAAAGTAGGTAATTATTTGACACATTTTGATTTTATAATTCGAACTTTAAGCAATGAGCGTAGATAAACCATTATTATACAGCCTAATTTTACTTGCAACTAGCTATAGTGCGATTGTCTCCCTTTTCGCGTTTTATCTCTCTTTCGGTTCGGACACTTTTAAGTGCTGAGCCGTCATCCTAAGTATTTATTATATATCCATGTATTTCTACGATGCTTTTGAAAAGAAATTAAAATAGTCAAGTGCCGGTCGGCAAAACCGGCCAGGTTCTATACTTGCGCTTTACACGACATCACTGAAAAAGTGATAATGGCTTAACGCAGCGGTCGGAGGTGTTTTGAAGTTTTTGAAAATGGCTGTGTACTGGGTGTGTAATGGGTGTGTGTGTGTGTAATGTGTGTGTGTGTGTGTGTGTGTGTGTGTGTGTGTGTGTGTGTGTGTGTGTGTGTGTGTGTGTGTGTGTGTGTGTGTGTGTGTGAAGAATGCTTTTAGAAGCCGTTGGGGGTAAATTTACTTCCCCTTCCAAGTTAGTACGATAACATATTAGGCTGCATCATCACTTACCATCAGGTGAGATTGCAGTCAAGTACTAACTTTTATAGAATAAAAAATAAATTAAAAAAAAAGGTACTAAAATGATGCTCTATTTACGTCCATTTATCAGGAAAAATTAAATCATTCAATTTTAAAAGCTATCGAGCTTCGGAAACAAATTGCAGAAGTGTTTAAATATTTTAATGAGAAATATATGGAACCATCTCTTTTAAAGCAAATAAATATCTGTTTTTTTGACATAAAATAACTCAACCCACAATAAAATATATCGAAACAATTTACTGAACAATCATGTCACCGCAAATTCATCGGGACATGAAAAAGGCAGGACCGATTCCAAATAAGTCAAAGTTCGGTAGGTACATCTACATATTTACTGATTTAAGTAACTGTTTTGTATACACAATGGAGACGTTATTTATTTTCATTATTTATTTTTTTACTAACTGTGCCTGTCACTCCGCGTGACTGAATATTGGGTTCCTACTAATCTCGTGAAAACTGTGATTTTTTTCGGTACAAAATTAGTAGGTATGTGTTAATGCAAGTTATAAACTATCTATATTCTAGATTTCAGTCAAGTCGGTTTAATAGTTGGCGTGAAAGAGTAACAAACATAACTCACAAACTTACGACTTTAACATTTATAACATTAATGAAACAAGATTAATTAATAAACTGAGGTGAAGTATGAGTGAGTTAACTTAGTTGCCGCGTACTATAACTTGACCCTATTCCATTCAGACCTGGGGGTCTATTCACGTAACGCGTCAGTTATATTTCATGAAGTGAAATGTTTAAAAAGGTCATGGCATTTACGTATAAGCAGGCGATATTGAAATCAAAACATATTTTACGAACACTGAAATATTAATTTTACGACTATTGACATACAGCGTACAATTCAATCGTGAAATAAAATTAACTTTGCGTGATAAGGTTGTAAGATTGTATTTCCTACGATGAAACTTATTCAATTTTACACTCTAAACTGTAAGTAGTAGTAAACTGTAAGTATATAACGTAAAGTTTATTTTTCCGTGTTAAGGGGATTTATTGAATTTATTTTTGTTTTCCTCACTCTCACGGGTACGTTGGTAGGTGCGACATGCAGCGTCGCGGAAGAATATAACAGAAAAACGACCTTTTACCTAATTACTCAAAAACTAAGCTAGTTATCAAAAATCTGTTTCTTAGCGTTTTTGTATATTATGATTACCGACACTTTAAAACAAAAATTACAATTACATCCAATGTAGTGTCCGATAAAAACTAGAAAAACTGAGATTTTGGAGCAACTTTTAGGTGAACTTTCTATCGAAAAAATTTTATCCAATCGTGTTTCTGATTCTTAGCGATTTTAGATTAAAGACCCAAAATACATGTAAATTTGAAATATAGTTTTTGAATAAAACTTCGTTCAAAATCGCTTAAATACGGCTTCTACACCGTTAATTCTTTAGTATATTTCTTGATTCACATCACTCAGTGTGTGGAAATGTTACGTGAATAGCCCCCCTGAGGGCAGATCTTTGCGAATAGTGAACTGATTAATAATAAGCTGAATTAAAATTGATGATGATGAAATGACACCAGACTCTCAGATTTGACACCATTATTTCGCATTACCTTTAAACACACGCCTAGCAAGTTTGATTGCAAGCAAAGTGCCCACAACCGTGCCCATTACATTAGTTCAGGGCATCGATCACGTTACTAACTAAGCGGAGCACACCCACGCATTAGTGTTGTACATTAAGTAGTCAGCTAACTGGAGGAGAAACTGTATGCTAAGTTTTTGTTGATATTTTTTTTACTTTATACAAGTTAGTACTTGACTGCGATCTCACCTGATGGTAAGTGATTGATGCAGCCTAAGATGTTATCGTACTAACTTGGAAGGGTAAGTAAATTTACCCCAACGGTTTCTACAAGCATCGCAATGGAACGCTAAGTCGCTTGGCGGTGCGTCTATGCTGGTAGGGTGGTAACAAACCACGGCCGAGGCCTCCCACCAGACCAGACCTGAGCCAATTTAGAAGTTATAAAATTCCAAAGTGGCCCGTGGCGGGAATTGTACCCGCGACCTCCCATTCGAATCCGAGTGCGCCGCCACTGCGCCAGGGAGGTCGTCAAGTTTCGTACGGCGCTTTACTCTCAGCTAATGGTTTTGAGGTTCCTGGGCCAAGGACGTTCCATTGTCAAAACATCGAACCTAAACTTTTGTATAAGCTAATTTGTGAGTTTGTGACGTTGTATGGGGTAGTCTTTGGATCTGCCGCACCGATTTTCAAAATATTTCACCAAAAGAACTGACACTGCTAGTATAAGTATAAAGATATTTGACGACTGAGACTGTGTATTATCCACTTGGTAGAGAGTAATCTACCCTTGTATTCTGTGAACAGTCATGTCATTGCCACTCTTGTTGCCTGGGTACTTAACGTTGTTGTGCCATTTATTCGAAACTATACAAAACATTTTGACACGTTTCTCCGCAAAAAATATACGCGATTCAAAAGAGGCGTATTCGATAATCCATTAGAGCGTGACATGCCAGTTTTGACAGATGAAGAGTGAAAATAATATTTTTAGATAGGTAGATGATGACAGTGCCTGAAGCGCTAAAATCTGAAACTAATGATTTTCGTTTTTTTTTTCACCGTTTAGTAGGTGCCTACAATCATCTTTAATTTGATAAACATCTGAAAATCCGTTTCAATCCACCCCTTAGTATTATTTATTGTCAAACCATTTGCACCTTATAAAAGATGATACAAAAATCTCTACCTAAGATATTTCAATCCACGATGACGCGCCCCACACTGTCAAACTCCATACGAATCGAATGAAACATAAGCAATTTTGAAAGAGCGGGGCGCGTCTTCACTCTTCGTGGATTCAAATATTTTTACCTAGGTTAGGTAGAGGTATCTACGCGTAGGCTAGGCCATAACAGGAAATAAACAAGGTACCTACCTATGAAAAAACTTTTTCTACGTTGAATCGTAGAAAAAGTTAAATAAATAATAATTACGTCGCTTCGATTTACGAAGAGAAGTAACTATTATTTAGAGAGAACAAGGCAGATAAGATAAAAAACCATCATAAAATAAAAAATTGAAGAAAATGACGCTTTTAAAAACTGCTATGTCCATACCGTGTCGATATGCATCATCGCATAAATCAAACGAATGTACAAAAACGGAGAGATTATAAAAGATTTATTTTTGCACTATCACCGACAGAGCTGGTCAACCACATGGAGCTATAGATAGAGATACTATAGATAGATATACATACTGCTAACTGCTATACATTCCGACCTTATCTCACGCCGCGCTGATGTCCGACGACGTCTGAATACACGGATGTTACACGTTCAACGGCCGTTTGCATATAAATCAATGGTAAAGCGTGAAATATATCTGTATTGAGTGCGATTGAGTTTGTCGGCTGCGAATCGCGACGTTGAAAGATTTAGGGTGTATTAACATGTTTTCTGTATATTTTGCACGACGTATGTGACGTACCATACTCAAATAAACGTTTTAATTTACTAACGATTTTGAAATTTTACTTGAATTTTATGCTAATCGCACATTGAAGCTAAGATTTATATGCGGAAATTTTTCCTTATGAAGATGGAGCAACTGTCACATTTATTATGCTATTTTTGTATCTTTAGGAAAGAATTAGTCCCAATACAATGCAAGATAGAAAGACGAGAGCGTCGTAGAGAGGAGAAAGCTTTGGTTGCAGCGCGGATAGATTACGCTATAGAGAAACAACTGTTGGAGAGAGATAAGAAATAAAAGGACCTGTGAGTATAGATTGTACAGGTTACTGTATACCTACTACATAAATGATGTAAAGAATCTATAGATATTAGATTGTTACATGACGTGACAACATTACAGTGTCAATGAATTTATCATTGCAAGCTTCAGTGTCATATTTACCATGTTAACAATTACCAGTGTCATGTTTATCGTATTTCCATTTTAAGGAGGAACTGTGTGTTTGACTTGTTTGAGATTGAAACTGTTCTGAATTCGAATGAAAGTTATGACATTTTCAACTGTTATAATAATTGTAATTTTTAAACGAATATAAACATATGCATGTAAAGAAGATAAGCATGTAAAAGAAATAATAAAGTGGGTGAATTGTGTAAACAAATTCTTATATCCCCAAGCCATCAAAATAACTCTAGTATGATAAACAAATACTCTGTACCCAGTTCAAAGCAGGAGAACATCAAAATAGTTCAGATTAACGTCCCCTTTTTGTTTGTTTATCCTTCCTTCACAACGTCCCCTAGTAAATTTTAATATGCCCATTTATCGACGGTTCTTAAAAATACAATATAATCCAAAACGTCTGCTTCAAAATCGAAGCATGAAATTTTTTCTTAAGGCGCGGTGAACACTGAATCAGCGGTCACTGTCTAATTTAATATCTAATGAATTAATTGAATTTTTACTGCTACTATCACATTTATTGGCATATTAACTTATAATAACTTATTTTCTTATACATATTGCAAAAGTGGAGTTTCAAGTTGATTGTTGTTTCATACAATATTAAGTGCTAAGCCTGTTAGGAAGCCATTTCAGAAGTATCAGTTGAGAAAGGTACATAAAAATAGTTTACTTATATGCTAATGGTTCATTTTTATACAAATTCTATAAAATATACGTACGACGCTGACATATATACGTTCAACTTCAATTATAGTCCAGTCAATGAATAACCTAAAAGGGGGTGTAGAGTGCATGAGAGGGGACCTAAGCAATTTCTTCTGAAACTTGTTAAGGGTACTTAGGAAGTTAACATACTAAAAGTCCTGACGTCTCGGAGGTGAGCCGGAGTGGGGAGGGGGGGGAAAAGGTATCACTTTTGGGTTTTTCACTAATATCTCAGAAACGGTGCGTCATAGAAAAAAAAGTCTTTCAATAAATTAAAGCTCATAAAATTATCTAAAACTTTGGTCTTATTCAATTTTGCCGTATTCCTAACTGTTTCCGAGCCACACGCTCCGGAAAAGTTAATACTACAAAAAAACCTTATCATATAATAATCCGGTCAAGTTAGACATAAAAATAGTGGTCAAATAACAACAATTCCGACAGAGCCAAATCTTCGTAGAGACCTTAGGTTTACCAGAAGGAATAAAGTGTCAAAAGTCCCCATCAATCCTATGTGTGCAACAAAAGTTATTCGGGGTCAAATATCAAAATTTGAGGTTTTTCGGATTTTTCTCGAAAACGGTAAGTTTTCTCAAAAATAAATTCAGACCAAAGTTGTAGATCTTAAAATTATCTACAAAAATGGTTCTTATGATTTTTTTCCTAAGAGTTAACATTCCTGAGATATCGCGATTCTAAGAGTCACATTATACATGATATGCACATATATATACATAATCAGGCAATTACAATTGTAGTTGCTGAAGATATTGATTTCTTAGTAGTTACTACTTACTGCAAGGACTCCAATGGATAAAATAGTTTATTTTCTTTAGCTTCCTAACATTATCCGTTTACGCAGTGTACGCAACGGAAACTCTCAATATGGAACAAATTTTCCCATTTTAGCAACATTTTTCATTGATGCTCCTATTGTATTGGTCGTAGCGTGATGTTATGTAGCCCATAGCCTTCCTCGATAAATGGACTATCCAACACAAGAATAATTTTTCAATCAGGACCCGTAATTTCTAAAAAACAAACACGTTGATCCGCTCCTTCGTTTCAGCGAAATGGCGATGGCCATAATAAAAAAATTATAGCGAGTCAAACTTAGAGATAGGTATTTGCTGTTGTGGATTATTTTTTAGAACTATTAAAGGAAATCAACTCCGCAATACATGATTTTTGCGAGACTTTAGCCGTTTACGCAGCGTACGCAACAGAATTATGGCAATCGCCATTTCGCTGAAAAGAAGGAGGGGATCAACGTGTTTGTTTCTTAGAAATTACGGGTCCTGATTGAAAAATTATTCTTGTGTTGGATAGTCCATTTATCGAGGAAGGCTATGGGCTATATAACATCACGCTACGACCAATACAATAGGAGCATCAATGAAAAATGTTGCTAAAATGGGAAAATTTGTTCCATATTGAGAGTTTCCGTTGCGTACACTGCGTAAACGGTTAATGTTAGGAAGTAATAGAAAATAAACTATTTTATCCATTGGAGTCCTTGCAGTAAGTAGTAACTACAAAGAAATCAATATCTTCAGCAACTACAATTGTAATTGCCTGATTATGTATATATATGTGAATATCATATATAATGTGACTCTTAGAATCGCGATATCTCGGGAATGTTAACTCTTAGGAAAAAAATCATAAGGACCATTTTTGTAGATAATTTTAAGACCTACAACTTTGGCTTGAATTTGTTATTGAGAAAACTTACCGTTTTCGAGAAAAATCCAAAAAACCTCAAATTTTGATATTTGACCCCGAATAACTTTTGTTGCACACATAGGATTGATGGGGACTTTTGACACTTTATTCCTTCTGGTAAACCTAAGGTCTCTACGAAGATTTAGCTCTGTCGGAATTATTGTTATTTGACCACTATTTTTATGTCTAACTTGACCGGATTATTATATGATAAGATTTTTTTTGTAGTATTAACTTTTCCGGAGCGTGTGGCTCGGAAACGGTTAGGAATACGGCAAAATTGAATAAGACCAAAGTTTTAGATAATTTTATGAGCTTTAATTTATTGGAAGATTTTTTTTTTCTATGACGCACCGTTTCTGAGATAATAGTGAAAAACCCAAAAGTGGCACCTTTACCCCCCCCTCCCCACTCCGGCTTACCTCCGAGACGTCAGGACTTTTAGCATGTTAACTTTCTAAGTACCCTGAACAAGTTTCAGAAGAAATCACTTAGGTCCCCTCTCATGCATTCTACAACTCCTTTATTGATTGGACTATTAGCGCTCATAAACCTTAAGGCTCCAACTTTAATCTAATCTCACGTCTCCATTTCGCAGGGATGTATTTCAAAGTTGTACATTTCACTCAAGATGGAAATTATTTAATGATATAGGTACGTATTTTGTATGCTTCGTGATATCTAAATCTCTAACGCTGACTAACTTCAAAGTAATACAAATTATTATATCTGTCATAAAAGCATAAATTTAGTATTTATAAAATGCTAAATAAATTTAATAGATGTCTGAAACGTCTCAAAAGATTTAAATGAAAGTTAAGTTAGGGATTAAAACAGGAACTTTTATAAAAATTGACGTGTTTGAAGATACTTTATTTATACAGACCACATTGTCATATTTTTATTTAGAATATTATTACATTTGTAATTTTATATTTCTTTCTCTAATAGACGTAAAATTACTTTTTAATACATTTGCTCAAAAAGTTGACATTTCCATGTATGTTTAGCGTGCGCAAAGTTATTCTTTTCCGCACTAGTGATTTTGTGTTTTCCTCCTATGCTTTTTGTTTTCCTCCTACGCGGCACTGGAGCGGGCGTACCAGGAGCGCATGAACACGAACACGGCATGCAAACACGGAGCAGGCAAAAACCAATATTTTTTTTCGCAAATGTATTAAAAAACGTCGTTCAATGCGCGTGCGGAATTGTCATTTTTACTCGTCCTTATAGTTGACCCTCGCCTTCGGCTTGGGTCAACAAACCGGGATTCGTAAAGAAATGACAAACTTTCCGCACTTATATTGAAATGTACTATTATTTAGAACGTATTTAAATATGTCTAAAATACAATGATGTTAAACAATAATAACATTCTCATTAACTACAAAAACGGATTGTAACCAAATTAAGGTTACGAGAATATTTTGTGGTGGAGAGGAGAATAAAATTACGGTGGATTCGTGATTTGAATTTATTATCCTAAGAGTAATTTTATTTGGGCGGGATTTGGGATATAACGCCGCCATATTGCTAAGACAATATTGCAAATTTTAATTTAATTTACTTTTACTTACTTAACATTTAACCTTAGACGGCATTTAGTAAAATAGAAAAGCTTTCAAATCTGGCTACTGAAATACAATTTATAATATAAATAGTTGACCCTTTGTCCGGTCAACTATTTTATTTGTTTTGCCGTTGAGGGGTATGGAAAATAGCTTGCGATCTAATTATCAGGCCTAGCGGATGTCGACAAAAATTTTATAAGAATCGGTCAAGCCGTTTTGCTCAAACACTGATACGAGAATTTAATATACCTATTAGAGAAAGTAACTCTACTACCTATCTAATTATTAAACTAGTAAATAATAAGTAAATAAATAAACTTAGATGATATTAGGTAATTTATGCTGACTTAAAAAAAATTCTTTACCTAAAAATTCTTTGTTCAAAACACTTTTTGTAAAGAGCCGACCGCCCGGCACCTTCTGTTTTGCGTCTGATTTAGGGAAGAAGAAACTAAGCGTAATGAAACGTAAATTAAGTAACTACTATTCACATTATACATGACGTTATACATAACCGCAGATTCAAATGAAACAAACCATACCATTCCACTCGTAAATGTATACACGTAGAATTTACATCCGCAGGTAATACCATACGGACCCTTAATAATAAAAAAATGCGAGGTAGGGAAAACTCTGCGGAAAACGGGCACTGTTTATCGAGAAACGAAGCAAGTGAGGCGTGCAATATGCATAATGATTGTACTAAATTAGGACTACAACAGCCTCTTTATGCTGACTCAAATTGCTTATTGTAAGCCGTTCTGAACTCGTAATATTAAAGGGAAAAGTATTATTGCAGTTCGGTTTGGTCGACGATAAAACTGTCTAATTGTGCTCTGGAACAACTTTTTTTACTGGTGCTTATGTTATTTTTTTTTGTTCAAACCCATTTCGTTTTAGTTTTAGGAGCTGAACGTAGCTTTAGGTTATAACCGTGCCATCAAAATACTGTACTAGTAACTGTAGTTAGGGTACTTTTAGCAAACGACTCGTACCAAAATTTAATGATAGAGCATAGTAACAAATATAGAGATGTGATTATTATTATTGTTAGATCCTTAGTTAAACTTTTGTAATGTACGTACTACATTGTAAGCTAATAAAGTCATCATACTTATAAGAACATTACAAAAGGGTTACTTAGATATATTTTTAAAACTTTCATGAAAACTGCTTTAGGTGCGTTAGACGTTTTTGAGATGAGACAAAACCATTGACCTCGCGACAATGTTAGCATTCATCCTGTAATGTTGCTAACGAAATTTTTCTTTACACCAACCTCACACCTCTGTTGAGTTTTTACTTGTCGGAACTTCTGTAGCGCTACACCCTTTTTTAATTTTGGTGATGATGCGCCAAAATCGATGGTTCCCACAGTGTGCAAAGGAAATCACGGGCTACAGCTATTTGATTATAATATTATTTCCAAACACTGATAAAACGACTAAGAAACAGTTAGTTCTATTACGTCAGGCAGGGTACGGCCGACTTAATAAAAACATAACTCCGCCATTTATCAACTACCCACGCATCACTCTAAAGATATCAGATGCCCAGCTGTATTTTACTGATGAAAAACAACCTCACGTTATTGATTCGTCAAGACGATCACTAGATACGGAGTTTTTAAAAATTTTATGCGCTTTAAATAGGCAGTAAATCCCAGCATTTACAAAAATCGGCGATAAAATACTCGTTTTCTCTGATCTATTGAGGGGACGATAAAACTGTAATTTTTAGACATTTCCTTTAAGACACAAACTGAGCTTTAAACACATTATAACAAATTAAAAAAAAAAACTATAAAAAGTCCAGTTTGGAAGTATTGAATCTGTGAATAAAAATGATATTTGCATAATAAATCGCTAAACAGATGATAAATTTATATCCCTAGAAGTTTATGATTTTCGAAATACTAAATTCCCGGATGTATTTAACACAATACCTTTATATTATGAAAAGGAAAAAATATGTGTGTCAAAGTTAGAGATCCATAGCCCAAGAAAGTAAGCCCAAGGAAATCTAAATATAGAAAAGAAGATACTGACTGACTGATTCACTGACATATCAACGCACAGCCCAAACCGCTGGGTCTAGAGACTTCAAATTTGGCACACAGGTTCCTTATGAGGTCTAGGGGTGCACTAAGAAAGGATTTTTCAAAATTGCCCCCCTAAAGGGGTGAAACGGGGCTCCAAAGTTCGTATTTTACCAAGCTTCAATACTCCTTCACGCCAAAACTACTGAACCGATTTGGCTCAAATTTGGAATTGAGATAAATTGCATCTTGGATTAACACATAAGCTACTTTTCATCCCGGGAAAATCCATGGTTTTCGTGGGATTAGTTAAAAACCGAAATTCACGCGGAAAACAATCTTCACGCCGCAAGTACAAGGCCGATTTGGCTGAAATTTGGAATGGTGATAGATGATATCTTGGGTTAATAACAAGGCTACTTTTTATCCCGGAAAAATCCGTTGTTTTCGCGGGAAAACTGAAAAATTCATATTCACGCGCGAAAAATACTACTTTACGCTGCACTTACTGAACTGATATGACTGAAATTCGGAAAGGAGATAGATTTTATCCTGGATTAATACATAGGCTACTTTTCATCCCGGAAAATTTCATGGTATATCAAAGAAGATACTGACTCACTCACTCACTGACATATCAACGCACAGCCCAAACCGCTGAGTCTAGAGACTTTAAATTTGGCACACAGGTTCATTATGAGGTCTAGGGGTGCACTAAGAAAGGATTTCTCAAAATTCCCCCCTTAAGGGGTGAAACGGGGCTCCAAAGTTCGTATTTTACCAAGCTTCGATACTCCTTCACACCGCAACTACTGAACCGATTTGGCTCAAATTTGGAATGGCGATAAATTGCATCTTGGGTTAACACATAAGCTACTTTTCATCCCGGGAAAATCCATGGTTTTCGCGGGAAAACTGAAAAATTGATATTCACGCGCGAAAAATACTACTTTACGCTGCACTTACTGACCGGATATGACTGAAATTCGGAAAGGAGATAGATTTTATCCTGGATTAATACATAGGCTACTTTTCATCCCGGAAAATTTCATGGTATATCAAAGAAGATACTGACTCACTCACTCACTGACATATCAACGCACAGCCCAAACCGCTAGGTCTAGAGACTTCAAATTTGGCAAACAGGTTCCTTATGAGGTCTAGGGGTGCACTAAGAAAGAATTTTTCAAAATTCCCCCCTGGGGGGAAACGGGGCTCCAAAGTTCGTATTTTACCAAGCTTCGATACTCCTTCACGCCGCAACTACTGAACCGATTTGGCTCAAATTTGGAATTGAGATAAATTGCATCTTGGATTAACACATAAGCTACTTTTCATCACGGAAAAAATCCATGGTTTTCGCGGGAAATCTGAAAAATTGTTATTCACGCGCGAAAAATACTACTTTACGCTGCACTTACTGAACTGATGTCACTGAAATCCGGAAAGGAGATAGATTTTATCCTGGATTAATACATAGGCTACTTTTCATCCCGGAAAATCTCCTGGTTACCATGATAATAGTGATAGATAATATGCCTTCATGCCGTAATTACTGAACTGATTTGGAATAGAGATAGATTATATCCTGGATTAACACTAAGGCTACTTTTTATCCCGGAAAAATCCATGGTTAATTCGGGACCAGTGAAAAACAGATATCCACGCGGGAAAAATATTCTTTCAGGCCGTAATTGCTGAACTGATTTGGCTGAAAATTAGAACAGAGAAGGCTATTTTTTATCCCGGGAAAATCAATGGTTATTTCTCTCGCGTGAATATTTGTTTTTCACTATTCCAACGGGAGAAATACTAACAATATATAATAAATACTAATAATAACATTCACGCTGCAACTATTGAAAATTTTTGGCTGAAAGTTAAAATGGAGATAGATTTCGCTCTAAATTAACACAAAGCTTACTTTTTATTCCTGAAAAATCGATGGTTCCCGTGAGAATAGGGAAAACTTAAATTTACGCGGGCGAAGCCGCGGGTATCTGCTAGTAAGTAATAGAGATAACGAAACTATGGAGATGGCATGTCATTCATTCTAGCCTAAACTTACGTGACATGCGGTGCCATGATCAGTGCCAAGCTTTGCTGTTAAATGTTCATGCACTGAGTGACATACGGTGACGCCATCTCATGCGCCCCTTGACAGATTAAAAATATTCACACTGTGAAATAGGTGCATGAAAGCATATAGACAAAAAAAATTACAATAAACAGACTAAATGAGCAAGACATTGCTCACGTCAAACTTTATTAACCACCTCATCAAACGAGTACAACTGATCAACATACAGCGTGTTGTGAGAATAAACAGAATATTGGCCTCCACCGCCACTCTGCTTTGACAAGCGAAGTACAATTTACGATCGCTCACCGGGCGCGATAAAAAAACCTTTGTCATACGCGTATAAGCCAACCCGGTAACACTCTCTCGTTTTACGAGCAAATAAATTTCAAACACTATTATCATTCAAATCGGGACCGGACACACAAAATACAAACACCCTTTTTATCAGCATTCATTCAAAAGATTCACGAAATATTTTTACAAAAACATGTCCTCTTTATATTATTATACATATAGAAAAAACTCTAAAACTCCCCTTTTTAATATACCCGGTTTTATGTGCAGACACGTTCGAGCCCACCACTTTTGGTGTACACACTTTTACGGCATTCATTAATTCTTTATTTAATAGGATTAAGGAATTCTTGAGCTGGAGTGGTAACTTTACATTTGAGGGAGGAGATTTTAAAAGCAAAATATTGGTTTTTAAATCGCTGCTGATATTTAACAGTAATTATATCAAAGTCAGTAAGCCAAGTCAAACCCTCGTTACAGAAAGAGCTTCGATCCCATTATGCTGCACAAATGCTGCAGTTATGAACGAACTCCTGTTTCATATTCACGTAACTCACGTTTGCCGGGTCAGTATAGCTTTTTTAACATACTATAGGTACATACCTATAGTATGTTAAAAAAGCTATACAGGCAACACAGATAACATTTTTTATGATAATAATTATCTTCAACAGACGTATTATTCCACTCAAAAGAGAGAGCACCAAAAGTTTCAACTCAACTTCAATTTAGTTTTTATCAAATGAGCATAAAGCAAACACATCAGAATTAAAATAATATTTTATTTTACGCCCAAGAATGTGAAGGCCTCGTTAAAAAGGAATTCGCTTTCTGAAAAAGGGCCCACCTGCCTTTGCGTGCAATGTTTAATGAAGGGAAAAACTGAATACTCTATTTAATTGGAGAATAATAAAAATAAAAATAAAATAAAAAAATAAAATAAAGCCTTTATTACTGAAGAAAAGAAAATACATTAACAAAAATAATTACTTATTCTAAGATTACTAATTTTACAAATAAATATTATATTAGTTTTATTTTAAGAGCCTTTTTGTTCCTCAGTACGCCCTTTGGACGAAGGCCTCCTCCAGTCTTTTCCACACTTCTCTGTCACGTGCCATTCTTTGCCAGGTTGTGCCTAGCATTTTGACAAACTCGTCACTCCATCTCATTCTTTGTCTTCCTCGTGACCTCTTTCCATCTCTTGGGTACCATTCGTTCACAATTTTAGCCCATCTGTCTTGCCTGTGTCTGCATAAGTGTCCTGCCCATTTCCACTTCAGTTTCCTAACTTTTACGGTGACATCTAATATCTTAGTTTCTTTTCTCAGTGTTTCCTTTCTTATTTTATGTGATCTTTTAACATGTAACATACTACGTTCCATTGAGCGTTGGCAAATTGCTAATTTTTCCTCTTGTTTTTGCGTCAAAGACCATGTCTGACATCCATATGTTAATATAGGTAATATGCAGGTATCGAAAAGTATTTGTTTACTCTTAATGGGCATCGTTTTCGATTTCATTACTTCTTTGAACATCCAGTACCTTTTCCATGCGTTTGTAGTTCGACGTTCTATCTTTTTGTTTGTTGCGTCTTCTGTTGATACAATTTCTCCAAGGTAAACATAATCCTTAACATATTCTATCTCTATATTGTTTGCTTTAATGCTTTTCTCAACACCATTGGTCATTGCCTTTGTTTTTTGTATATTCATATTAAGGCCAACTTTTCTGCTCTCGTGCAATAGCTCATTTAGCATTGATTGAAGTATGATAGGATCCTCGGAGAACAGTACTAGATCATCTGCAAACCTTAGATTACTTAAATATTTACCATTTATTTTTATTCCTTTCTCTTCCCAATTTAACGAGCGAAACACGTTTTCAAGCACTGCATTAAATATTTTTGGTGATAAAGGATCACCTTGTTTTACTCCTTTTGATAGCTGAAACCATTTTCCTTCCTGTTCCATTTTTATTTTTGCTGTACTATTTATATATATATTCTTTATTATGCGAATATATTTTGGAGATATTCCTTGCTCGAAAAGTGCCTTCCATATTGCGTTGAACTCTAAGCTATCAAATGCTTTGGAGTAGTCTATGAATATGATGTAAATAGTCTTATTATACTCATTATATTTTTCAATTATTTGGTTAAGTGTATGAATGTGGTCAATAGTCGAGAATGTAGCGCGAAAGCCCGCTTGTTCGAGAGTTTGGTTTTCGTCAAGTATGCCTTCTATTCTTTTGAGTATTATTTTTGAGAATATTTTATATATATTTGAAGAAAGGCTGATGGGGCGGTAGTTGTTAATATCACTAGCATCACCTTTTTTAAATAGTAATTTTATTACAGATCGTGTCCATTGATTAGGAATTATTTCTTGGTGTAATATTGCATTAAATATTATGCACAGGATGTTACTAATTTCTGGTTCTGCTGACTTTAGAAATTCGTTAGAAAAACCATCCTCACCTGGTGATTTATTATTCTTTTGTGTTGATAAAGCCTTTGACACTTCTTCAGGTATGATCAAAGGTATTGGATCCTCTATCCTGTTTAGGTCTATCTCATCAGAATTCTGTTGCGTAGATTTATATAAATTTTCATAGAAATCAGTGGCTACTGATATCATCTCCTTTCTGTTGCCAATTATTTCCTTTGCCTTATTTTGGATGCTGGGCATCCATTGTTTGGTGTTATCCAATTCTCTGTAGGCTTTTTTAATAGCAGCAGAAGAATCTAAATGTCTTTGTATTACTGTCGATCTATGTTCTCGCTTTATTTGTCTGGATAGTTTGTTTATTTGCTTACTAATTGTAGTTATTTTCCTTCTATTTTTCTTTCTATTTTGTAATAATTTTTTGCGTTGTTCTCTTAAGTCCAAAATTTCTTTATGTACGTTCCCTTTACGACATGATTTAGTAGTAAAATTATTAATTATTAATTTTAGTTTTTCTTCTAATTTATCGTAGCTGTTTTGAACTTCGATAATCTCATACTGTGTTTTATTCAAATATTCTTTTGTTTTCCATTGCTCCAGCTCTTGGTTTATTAGTATTTTTTCTTCTAACCCAAATATTTTTGTCTTTCTCAAATAATTTCGTCTGGTCTTTTTTTGTTTTATTAGATTTAATTCCGCTCGTATTAGTCTATGATCTGAATAAAAGTTAAAGCTATTTATTACCTTAAAGTTCTTAATATTCCTCGTATTATTACTCAAGAAGAAGTCTATTTCGTTAGTTGTTTTTCCATCGGGTGATATCCAAGTCCATTTACGGTTTGACTTTTTGTTATAAAAGGTATTTATTATAGTCAGGTTGTTACTTCTCGCAAGCTGAATAAGTTTTTCGCCATTGTCATTGGTTGATTTACTGAAAATATAGGGGCCTATTATTGCATCTGCTTTTGTAAGTCCTCCGATTTGTGCATTAAAATCGCCCATGACAACTATATTTTTTCCTGAGTTATCATTTATTGTTTCCTGCAATGTAGCATAGAAGTCTTCTTTTTTCTGTCCGTCTGATTCTTCAGTTGGCGCATGCACTTGAATGATTGTTGTTATACCCAAAGTGGGAAGATCTATTTTGATTGCAGCTATACGATCTGATATGCCTATAAATTCTATTATGTTTTTTGCGAGATATTTTTTAACTATAAAACCTACACCGTAATGTCCTTTCGTTTCTCCTATATGATAAAATATAAAGTTTTCCTTTTCTTCAATTTTTTCTCCTATTCTGCGGATTTCACATATTCCAAGTATATCCCACTTCATTTCTTGTAGTGCTAGTTCTAATTCCAATAATCTTTCCTCGCTTTTTAATGTCCTTACATTCATACTCAAAATGTAAAATTTGTTTTTGGTAGTATTTTTATTTTTTCCATTGTTCGTATTTATAATGTTTTTAGTATTTATGACTGGAGGGTAGGGGTCTATCTCTTCCACGGCGACCACCCGGGTTGGAAGGATGTTATTACTCATGTTTTTAATTTTATTTTTGCTATTTACAGTTTTTGGAGGGCTGCTATCGTTCAGTAATTGCTAATTCTTATATATCTGTTTTGAAGTACTTGGCTGAGACATCGATCTTTCTCTCATAATGCTGAAAGCGTCTCGTTTATTGATTTTGCTTGGTCCTCTAATAGGGACTGTACTTTCGTTTTCGGGCATTGTTGGAGAGGTTGTGAGTGGTCGTTTCTTATTTTCTGGGTTTTCTTCTTGTCGCTGTTTTGGTTTAATTACAATCTTATCGTATTTTAAAAACGCAATGTTTCCCTTTTCTCTCTCTCTTTTCAAATCTTCCTGCAGTTCTTGTCTCTTAATTAAAATCTCTTTAGGAAAGTCTTCCGAAATTCTGACGCCGTTTGTTAAATTTTTCTTATGTCTCATTATTTCATTCTTAATTGGAGAATAAGGTTACTTAAATTATTACTCATAATGAGTCTTCTGAGGGTTCCATGACCAACAGGTTCAACGGAACCAAGTTGATCTTATCTCTTTTTAATAATTTATATAGTTGTACCATCACATACTCCCAATAATTCATCTAATGGTAAATAATGATGACGTATTAATCTGGTCGGAACATAACCGCTATTTCCCCGAACTAATAAATGCCGAAAATGGAACCTCCAAGGATCCCTCAAGCATGAATACCACAGTAAAGTTCGCCATAATATACGACAGGGAGGTTCATTGTAATGTATCGCATTATGAAAAGCACAATACCTCTCCGTAACGATAGGAGCAGTCATCGATGTGGGAGCATAGGAGTGGCACATAAACTCTTAGTTCGCCACAAACGGGTCAATGAAGCCCTTTGATCCAAGCCCTCACCTGTATACGTCGAGGGCCCTCGCTCACGGACTAGACACTTAGCCGGCACTCAACTCGACCTTTAGATGTTTACTTTTGAGAGTGACTTGATGTACAGCCAATAAGCTTTGACAGCGAAATTTTAAGCTTGATACTCCTAAGTACTTTTAATATGGCTTATGATTTTTCCTCTGACGCGAAGGCTAACATTCAAGATGGGTATTTTTGGTTTGATTGGGTCAAGAGCTAAGATTGGTTTGTTGTTGATATCTATCATTACCAACGATTGGTAGCGTCCAACCATTGGGCATGAGCTCATCTCTTGTTGGAGGATTTTTCAGGAAGCACCTTTCATCCTGCTAAATATATTTATCCATCCATCGTATATGCTTACCGTCGTTTCAACAAGAACTTTTCTCAGCCTTTAAGCAAGTTGTATTTAACTGTATAAATCGCAAATAACTCTGAAAAGTAATGCTTGAAAATCCCGCATAACCAATAAGAAAACAATTAATGTCCTATATCTATGCGTATTTGCGACTACTTTATTATGAAAAGCTCATCATGAATTACTCTTAACTATGAATTGTAAGCAAGAATATGATTATCATTGACAAGTATTTGCATAAAAGACAATAGAAGGCAGGAGTTATTTAAGACGTACTGCAACCACTACGTTTACTTTAGATAATAACTCCCACATACGCGTTGTTTGCGGCTGTATCGCCTCTGATATTACTCCTACCAGATAAGATTGGTCTGATAAAAAGCGCAGTACTGGTATAGCATCAGGGGCCAACGGTGTTTGGTCTAGTTGCCTCCTACGCCCATTCCTTTATTGGTGGGATTGCTCCTAAACGATACCAATGAGACGATTGTTGGTATATTTATGGTACACCAAGACATGAATAGAAATAAGTACTGATAATTGGTATAAGGATATTCGTAGGTACCTAGAGTACGGATTTTGGGAACGATGTATTTAGAGCAAAGTTATTAAACTACTGACGAGTCTTCCATCCTTAAAAACTTGACTCAATTGAGAAATTACTCTATACACGGATGCTGGTGGTCAAAGCTGCTGTAATGGTTACCCTGCATGTAGTTGGCCAACCACCTCCTATCTCCTCCGACCATGGAGACTGATGGCATTAAAAGTCCCAGGGAGACAACATTCGAACGACATAGAACCGTGTATAGTTTGGAGATCCTAACAATGGATAGCAAAAACATATTCGAGTTTCGATGAAACGAATAAACGCTTGCTTAGTTAGCGCTCTTCGCACAATATAGTATCTAACTGAAAATTGTGGTCATGATAATGAAAGACAACTAAGTTATACTCTGTAAATACACTAGTTCACCTGCCTGTGCTTTGCAAAAATCTTCGTTACTCTTGGTCAATTTCATAAAAGAAACCACCGTGCATAATTTAAGCTTTCTAGGACTAACGGTTTGGACTCTTATAATGAAAACTCAGGATATGGGCATCCGAACAATTTACGTAAGTTCATACCAGCAAACAGTAGCGCCCTTTGCTAAAATTCTTTAAAGGTGGCTGCTGAACGAATTACAGTTTGGCCTAACTGTTTTATTATTGGCACCGATAAACTGGCGACATTTTCTCACGCCTTCCGCCTTGTCTAGGGTATATGTCTATTGGTTTGGGCAAGATGATGATGAGTTTGTGAACGAATGATTGAAATGTGTTTTCTATCACATAAAAATAAATAAAAATTAACAATAATTGACACCTCTTTCAGCACTTAAGTGTACAAAATGAAACCTTGTTGATATATGCGACAGAGATTTCTTTTCGAGTGGCATAAAAGTTTGTGCTGACTCTAATGTATTATTATGCAAATCTGGGCCGCAGAGTCCGACGTTCTATCCTCGAGTGGTCGTAGCAGGTGCCGATAAGATACTTCGGAGCAACCATTAATTCACTTTCCTAGGCTAGTCTAATTTATTGTTATTGATGCTAGAATTTAACAGCAAACACATATTTTACAAATTAATATCAATATTTATTAAGAAGAAGTATTGCTGTCGCAGTGTGGTACAAAAATAATTCACCACGCCTTAGGAATATTTTTAAGGCTATAATATTCCCAAATAAGGCTGTTTAGTTCCGAATACATTTAATATAATTTTGTATACAATTTTAAATATAAATTCACTAGCAAAACATTTTGTGGCTTACCTATTAATAGTTTTTGTTTTACAATGCTTAAAACGAAATATTTTTGATTATTAAAATACCGAAATCTGAAGAATTTTCTAATAATTACGATTAAAACTTAGATTACAGAACGAAATGCCTTCAAGTGGGTAGGCACTATATCGTTGGTGGAAAATTAGAATTCCAAGCCGGCAGCTAATTTCGGGACCTCTCTCCAACAAATTGCTTTTAATAACTCTACAGTGGCAAAGCAAAAAGAAAAGCGTAGTTAAGAGGCTATATTTCATTAGTAATTCAATTAACATTTTGAACACGAACGGTAAATGCTTACAATATAAAATTCATATTATAATTCATATTTTAATTTATTTATAACGTAATTTCATTAAAACGATGGGTAGGACATTAGTACACCAACACAAAATTCTGCTCGTTTAATTCGGTTTGTAGTCTAATACGAGTAACATATTATAATGTAGATATACATAATATTATGAGAGTAAAATTTTCGGGAATGGTTCAATTTCACATGCTTTTATATACTTTGCTTTTTTTGCTTGAAAGTTTCCAGTGAAGGAAATGAGTCCGAAAATCGTCTATTTTGTAACTAATCAATACAAACTCGATACTCGAGTAACTAATTTCAAAATCTGGATGCTTGGATGATGATAAGCAAAGATTTTGTCAAAAACATATACAATAAAAAACTGCCACTTTTACAGCTGCCATTTAATTTTTAACAAGCCTGTATTATCTGGGGTGGCTGTATTATCCAAGACGTACAAAACTAGTGTAGATACCTAATAATTGTTCGTGTATACCTATATACGATATGGTTGCAACTTGCAATATCTTTCCCCCTTTTGCCCTAAAGGCATGACGAGATGAAACCGCACAGAAGATTAAAAAATAAACGGCCGAGGAAAAAGAAACACTGCAAGGGACAGAGACGAATGATAGAACGAGCCTAGCTAACATTCATGATAAAATCAGAAAACACGTAAAAAAATATTTTGGGAAGGTAGGATATTGCACACCTTATAAGCTCACAAACATTTACCAGTTGTGGGAATCAAATCCACTACCTCCTACGCAGACGGCAGGTTCGCTACCGCTACGCCATTCGGTCGTAAATAATAATGATGATAAGAAGACCCAATAATTTTGTTTTATTTTCAATCCTATAATGATGTCAACAAAGGAATTATTTTGAACTCCCTATAGTTCCGTCAGGATATGAGCTAGACTTCTTGTGATATTTTTCGATGCATCTAGACATAATCCCCTACTTAAGGCTTTCGGCTAATTATTGGCAAATAACCTACACGTTGTATACCACAAGACGACTACAGGCATTGTGTAGACAGGAGAGGAATCACGAACCTAACCCTCTTCTAAATTAATATGATTGGCATACATATTCGTCAAAATATCCAACAGCTGAACTTTGCGCAATAAAGTTAAAGGATTGTATTTCTACTAATGTAGAAATAAGTGAACAGTGAAGTACATTCAGTTTTACACTCTAAAGCAATACGCGTAAAGTTAATTTTTCAGTGTTAATTTTTTATTTTATTTCTTGATTCACTTCACTCAGTGTGTGAAAACGTTACGTGAATCTCCCCGTTGGTTAATAGATTATTTAGTTATAACTCTACTTACTTCGCAAAGAAATACAAACGTATTTCGTAAGATATCCTATATATTCCATTACCACTAAACACTTTGGTTCTTTGCTCAGATGGTAATTTATTTATAAGGTTTTCCCTGTCCCTGACTTACTGCCGGGAGTTATAGTTTGTGGTTTTTTGGGTTTTCTATTATTCAAGTATAATTCTAGGTACCTACGTAGAACATGACGGTAAAGTTACAACGGGATACATTATGTAAGGACTTAAACATGTACCTATACATAGATCGTAATAGATAGTAGTACCTATATTGGAAAAGGTTTTCACGATTTTTGGTAGTTTTACCTCAAATTTGCAAATGGATAAGATGAGACCCCATAATGCCCGGATAAAAATTCTAGCCAGCTTATACTTATACTATTTATCTACAGTCAAAATATTGCCACTCGATTATAGTAAAAAAAAAAACTTATTAAGTCCTAAAACCACGGTTTTAAACATGATGCATTGCATCATCATGATACAGGTGCTAACCTGTTTGATGATGATGTCTGATGGGTCTCAGCATAAACCAGCAAAAGACGATGTACACGCTTTCAAGTAAATCGAACCTGCAACAGAATGATAAAGTCAAAGTGGGTGACGTAACTTTAAACCAGTGTTCTGAATTCGTCTACTTAGGGTCCTTGATAACCAACAAAAATGATATGTCAGCAGAAATCAAGAGACGAATTGCAACTGCAAGCAGAACGTTCTATGGGCTGAAGAAACACCTGAGATCACAACTCCTGACTAGAAATATCAAAGTGGCACTATACAAAACACTTATAAGACCAATATTAGCTTATGGTAGTGAGTGCTGGACCATAAGTAAAAAAGACGAAGAAGTCCTCGCAATATTCGAAAGGAAGGTATTGCGGACCATATTTGGTGCGGTAGAGGTGGACGGTCTGTGGCGTATCCTTTACAACCACGAATTTTACGATATCTTTGGTGAACCAAACATCGTCCAGCACATAAAGATCGCAAGATTGCAGTGGGCTGGACATGTACAACGCATGAGTGACCAGAGGCCACCAAAAAAACTACTGATCTCACACCCAGACGGCCGTCGAAATGTTGGTCGGCCAAAGCTTCGATGGCTGGACGGAGTGAAGCAGGATGTAAAAGCCGTAGGAATAAAAAGTTGGGAAACGAATGCAATGGACAGAGACCGATGGAGGAATCTTTTGGAGCAGGCCCGGGCCCACAAAGGGCTGTAGCGCCGTTGATGATGATGATGAGCACCTGTTTAAACTATTTAAATAATTTATATATATTCGCAGTAAAATAATTAACATTTTAAACCGAATGAACAACTACCTAATAAATAGTTAAAATTAGTTAGAAGCGGTGAGTATCTCCAACTTGTTTTAACTGAAAGCAATTTAAATTCTTTTCAATGCATCACCGCTTTATTTCATCCTTTTCTTTGCAAGTCAAGCCTTCTGTTGCAAATTAAACGACAGAGTTGATTAATAAGATCCTTGCTATTTAACAAGGGAAGCCCATTGTCTTCATAAAATGGTTCATGCGAAAAATAAAATAGAAAGAATTGCCGGATTAAAAACGTCGAGCCATTCATTTTGAGCTTTAATTATTCAGTGTTTAAACAAATCAATAAAGAGCTACTCAGTGTTGACCCTAGCTCGCAGCTCCAGGTTCCGTTGAACAGTGAAAAATAAACCTAAAAAATATCGGGAAACCTGATAGCAACGTCAAACAAACTCTAGAATGGTCCGCCCCACTCGTCTTCTATCCGCTGGTATTGGTAGCAATTTTCTTTTTAGAATTCCGTATCCAAATAGTGCAAAAACGGGACTATATTTACTGAGACTTCTCCGTCCGTCCGTCTGTGATCAGGCTGTATCTCTTGAACCGTGATAGTTATACACTTGAAATGTTCACAGATGACGTATTTCTATTACCACTTTAACAACTAATACTAAAAAAAATATAATAAAATAATTGGGTATTTTCCTACTTTTAAATTTGATAAATATTATTACTTTACTCGTATTACAAACTAGGATAAAAATAATGACGTACGCTGAAAAAAAAATTAAAATCCAATAAAGATTTACAAAATTACATGCATTTTAATTTTGGAGTGGGAGAGTCTTCTATCCCTTTCTCGCAAAACGAAAATTTGTATGAATCCGCACGAATCTACTATGGCATTAGTGAGGTGTGACGTCACAATTTAATATCGCTACATAGAAATATTTAAATGCTTATAACTTTTTGTCATTTGATCGGTATAATTAGTTTTTTCATTGTCTTTTGTTCATTATTTTTATCCTAGTTTATAATAAAGTGATAAAAAATTGGAATTAAATACCCAATTATTTAAGGGCTCCCATACAAAAACGACATTTTTTGCTCGTTTTTGGATCCAGAAGCACCAATATTGTTTTATAGTAGTAGGTAATAGTGGGGTAATATTGGGACTTCTGCATCACCATCTCTCTATATTATAAATAATGGTACGTAGCCCTTTATGCGCAAGTGCGACTCGCACTTGGCCGACTATTTTAGGTCCATGTGCGAATAAATGTTAAAAGTTTTGGTATCTATGTTCTAAGCACTAAAATTCAAATTTCTATGTTAGCTGACATACTTAAAGTTTAACACTTTTTTATTAAATAGAAGTTTTCACACGTCGGTTCGCAGGTAGCTATTTGAAATTTCCGAGCACATTTGTAAAAGAGGTGAACATAGCTAAAGCTTGAAGTTGCACGTTGAGATAGAAATGAGTTTTCAATGGGAGTCGAGTAGTTAGCATGCTGATATTAGCTGCTACATTTTTCCGTTCTTTTTTTAACGTAGATACGTTTTAAACTAGAAAGTCTCATATTACACGTTTAGTTTAAAAGGATTCAACTTGAGTTTTTAAGCAAAAAGTCGCGAATTCCTTTATAAATTAAAACTTATATTGTTTGTTAAATTAGTGGCAAGAAGCTTATTTAAATAACTTACAGCAGCTATCTACGAATATTTTATTTTCTTTCGTTCCTAGCATTATACTATATTTGACTATGGTAAAGGAAGAGAGAAAGAAAATAAATCGAAACGGTAGATAACATAAAAACAAAAAACCAGAAGACTTACAAGAGGAAACTAAAACAGAAAAATTAAAAACTAAACAAACAATATGAACGTAAATAAAGACTGGTAGAGTTTATTACTAGAATATTTCATCATCATCAATCTCTTTTTATATCCCACTGCTGGGCATGAGTCTACTCTCAAAATAAGATTGGTTTTGGTCTACCATGCTGGCTAAGTGCGGGTTGGAGAGCTTCACACACCTTTGAGAATACTGTGGCGAACACACAGACATGCAGGTTTCCTCACGATGGTTCCTTGTTCTTCACCGCTGAGTGATACCTACACATAAGTCCATATGTCCGAGAAGTCAAAGGTGTGTGTTCGCATTCGGACCCCCGACTACCTGATGAAAGGCAGAGTTTTGAGTCACTGAGCTATCACTGCTCATTAGAAAAAGTCGATTATCCGAATATTCGATTATCCGGACCTATTATTCGCGGTTCTAATAACAGGTTTCTAATATATTTTTTATCTAAATGACGTAAAGATAAAGACATATTTTGTATAAAAAATATATAAATTTAATTATTATTTGGTTTGATTTTGAATTCGATTATCCGGGTTTTCGATTACGCGGAATACCCCTGGGTTATTTTGATTCGGACAATCGAAATTCTAATGTATTAATACTTATGCTTATCCTGTCATTCAGAAATCTCGTAAATTGTTAGCACCTTTAGCAAAGGCCGTTCTACCCGCCAGCGGTGTATAACGGTTAGTACTGTAATTATTATCAACTGTCGTTTATTGGTATTTGGAATGTGTGTTATGCCTCTGTGTTTGCCGCCATTAAACAAAGCGTCCCGGTAATTAATGCTTTCGTGACTGTCAGTATCGGAGGAATACTGTGCAATAATTACGATTAACAATGATAATAATTATTAATAATGTGACGTGTAATTATTGATAGCTAATCCAGTGTGACAACCTTACTATGATATAGGTGTCATGAACTAAGTTATTCCGTTATGCAGGTCTTGGATTCACACAGCGAAGGCCCAGTGGTTTAGACACAGCTAGTGTATGAAGCCTGCAAGCAACTATGCTTACTCGGTTTTATGAATTACCCGATTTTGAGTCAGCAGAAAGACGTAAAAGAAGTTTAAATACTGAAGCTATTAGTTTAGATTATAAAACTGAAGAGTTTGTTTGTTTATATCTTTATTTGTTTTAACGAGCTAATCTCTGGAACTAGGTATAAGTCTCAATTGAAAAATTATTATTGCGTTAGATAGTCCATTTATTGAGGAAGGCTATAAGCTGTATAACATCGCGCTATGACGGATCAACAATGAAAAGTTTTAGAAAAATGGGAGAAATTGTACCTTTTGTATATCTTTCGTTACGACGGTTAAAATTACACAAAAATCATGTATGATGAAATTGTCCTACATTGAAAGTTCTAAAAAAAGTCCGCGACAACTATGTCTATCTTCTAAGGTTGACTCTTTATAATGAGACTATGTAGAACATGAAATTCTTGGGAGTGAAGCCGCGAGCAACAGTTAGTAAGTTAGAATATAAAAGTACAAACTCTCATTTAAATCATGCAAACGGCTAGACATTTGATATTCATTCACGAACCGATTTGGCTCAAACTCGGAATACATTTCATCCTGGATAAACAAAGACAAAACAAAAATTTCATAACCTGAAAAAATCGAAACCGCGAGCTAAACCGAGTAATAAAAATTATTTTCCCCATTTTTTTTCCAATATCCGAGGTGCGCGTATCTTAAACAAAGAAGTGAGCAAGGCTTATCCAAATTCCAGAAGCCATCAATTTTTACCGCTCGATTAAACAATAGTAGAGCGAAGTATCCTCAAATTAGACAAAGGCGGTATTAATACGGAAGCCATTAAATCGAGATAAGGGCCGCAGCAGATTGGGTGGCGCCCTTCGGGGTGGTATTAGCCCGTAAGTCCTGATAACTGAGAGCTGGGGGTTGTGGGGCAGGGATACAGATCAGGCCGTTCACAGATATGCCAAAAATTATTAAATCACAATCAAACATTGGTTTCTTAGCCTTAAATAAAAACCCAAATGTGTCGTTGTAGTTATATCATGGGAGTATAGATTGCTGTCAAATTCTAACTTGTTGTGAGTTGTTGGCGAGCTTTTCTCACCGTTATGTATTCATCAAACAGATAGTTAGTAGGTATACAAACAATAACTATAATACTTATCTATGGTCTAAGCTTAAGGAAAGAAAAATACGAAATTATTTGTGTTTCGAGGAGCGAAGCAAAGGATTCTAAAGTAGAATCCTGAGTGTAGCAAAGAATGTATGGAAATGAAGTGAAAATTATGAGGAAACTAAAAAAACATGAATAACGCGAACCTGAACCGATCAGAACAGAGAAGTTCTCATGAGAACAAAATTGTTTTTGGTATCCGACAGGTAGGACGGTGCGAAAAAATGTCCCCAGTTTATCAGTTAATAATGCTTGTTTTGCCACCAACAGTAAGGCCACGCTGTAATTCGCGCGACAGCCACCTATAGGATTTTGACAGATGGCGCTACTGTTTGCTTGTACGAAAAAGGTTTTCGTAAATAGTTCGGATGCCCAGTGCCTATATCCTGAGGTTTCTTATCCGCAATCCTCCGAAGAAAATTTTCGTTTTTTGAATAGTCATGATGAGCTTTTTGTACTCATAGAGGCACTCCTAACGTAGGCATTAACTGATGAGTAACACTGACGATACGGGGCACTGTTTTACATAATCACTGAGTGGCTTTCGCGGGGCTGTCGGTGTCTGTGTTGCTAGTAATTGGAACGCCGGCGGACGGCCGGTTTGTCGTCCGACAATCAACACGACGTGACGCGAAATCCGATGCGTCCGCCGGATTGCAGTAATCATTACCCCCGGCCAATCATGGGGTGATTTACACTGTATATGGAATAAATAACCCGCAGCCTTATGCCATATACAAACTATCATACGAAGCTGTCGATGCATGATTCAATAACTATAGGAACCGAAATTATAAATAAATAAAAAAATATGAGAACGACAGTTGTCTTCGAAGTCAGGTGATAAATTTATCGGATCGGATATAACAATGCCATACGTTTTTTGAATTTCGTTTTATATACTGAAGCTTTAGCACCGCCCGCGTGAAATTCGGTTTTTCACAAATCCCGATGGACATTTGATTTTCCCGTTCCCGTTCCTTATTCTGAACTTTATACTTTCAAGGAAGTTTGCTTTCTACCTATAGCTGTCATTATAGATAACTGTAAGAAATTCGGGGTTTTTTAAAAATCCCACGGGGATTATGGTTTTTTCCGGGGAAAAAAGTAGCATATGTCCCTTCCCAAGTCTATCTCTGTACCTGTATTACAGAAAATATTATAAATCAAATAATACTTAACCAATTAATATGGGTGAAAAAAGGTGAACCGGCCGATGGATTCATAAAATATGATGATTAATAACATGAGAGATGTTAATTTAATTAATCATTTAAAATCATAAAGAACTGAATTGATGGTCCTATGCTAATATGATTGGTAATTCGTATTATTTAAACGCGTTTTCCAGTATATCCCATAGGGACTTGTGACGGCATATCATTATTTTAATGTGAATTTAATGACAAAAATTAATAAGAATATGATAGACTCGGTCTTTTAAATAGATATTAATATAAATTATCCATATAATACTCGCCGCACGTTTCGCTTCTATACCTACTAGAGCATAATCCGAAATAACCATCTTCGGAAATTGCATAAATGCTTTGCAGTTTTGTATTATTACCAGCAGATGCCCGCAGCTTCGCCCGAGAGAATTTTAGTTTTTCAAGGAATTTTCCAGAACAAAAAGTAACCGATGTGTTAATACAAAATATAATCTATCTTCATTCCATATTTCAGCCAAATCGGTTCAGTACTTGCGCCGTGAAGGTGTACCTATCCATAAAAAATTTGGACCCTGTTTCATACTATAAGGGACTAAATTTTGACAAATTCTTTCTTAGTGTAGTATACCCCTAGATTTCATAAAGAACCTGTGGCATATTTGCAGTTCTTAGACCCAAAGGTTTGGACCACAGAAAACAAAAAAGTCATTCCTTGCTCTGTGGTTTGGACTATGGGTTGATATCTGTCAGTCAGTCAGTTTCTTCTTATATTTAGATAAGTCAACATTTATTAAAATTAGTACTTATAAAGAACACGATTACCTACCTAGTAACGTTTTATTTGCGCACAAATCCACGTTTTAACTAAACATAAGTACCTATGTAAATAAACTGTATACACAACTCTGTATCAAACGAGGCATTTAAAAATTAAGGCTCGCACAGCGTTCCGCGTTACCCTGTTACGAAATTACCCGAGATCATCTCGAGATAAGAGCGAGCGGCTTAGGGGTATGACGATAATATTTTCCATACTTACGGCTTAGACTAACGGAAAATTTATATTGACTACCTAACCACAATTTGGGCAGATAGATGCCCACGGAAGATGCATACGTTATTTATTGCTACTTGGTCATTGATTTACTGACGAATTACTCATATTATACATATATTATACCTACTGCATTTTTTAACGGCATCATCACTTATTATATTTAAAATTCCAGCTTAGATCATTAATAAGTAATCTACATAATATATTCAATTGTAATTAAAACAAAAGCCAATTTACATATTTAAAACGCAAAATCCAGCTTAAATCAAAACAATTATATTATTGACTACGTATGTTATGCTCGTATTATAATATGCATTGTATTATGTTATGCATTCATTATTGCATTCAGATTATTATAAAGTAAAGGCCCTGATCTTGTGTTTCATCGCGTGTTCGTATTTTCAGAGATTTGCCGCTTACTGTGCATTTATCATCAATATCTTAAAAACTCAGTAGGTAGTTGGACGACAACATTTTTTTTATATCACAGCCAGCCGATGCTCAAATGCGAGTTAATGTGTTATGTTTTAAGAAAGGTATGCTAACTAAAGATACACAACTATGTAAGTTGGCTTCTTCAACTTGAATTAAAATCCTGGAAATTTATCCATCTACATAGATATATAATACGTCAGCGCTAAAAAGTGTCCGAACCGAAAGAGAGATAAAACGCGAAAAGGGAGACAATCGCACTATAGCTAGTTGCAAGTAAAATTAGGCTGTATACTAATGGTTTAAGACATAAATTACAATGTTTTAGTTTGTTTATAAAAATACACATACCCTCGTTTTTGTATAGGTTTTCTCGGGACACTTTTTTCGTGAATTCTGTATGACACCCGGGGTCCTTAGACAGTAAGCCATCTTCTTCTCTATCTATCTTTTTCTTCTAGTCATTGACGTACTTAGGGGTGAAATTGTGTTGTTTGTAATTAGTTTAAGAAGGAAGTTTGTGAGTCTGGAAGATTTGCTTAGAATTTTAGGGACGTGACACTCTTATCTCACTGTTGGGGGTTTATGTGTACAAGTAATTAATCTCAATGATATACTTTATACTGTAACTGTACATATAATAAGCTCTTCTGATTGTTTGTTGAAAAAGGTTTTCTGAAACGATTTTCAGTAGCACATAGGCAACAGGTCTTTTTAGTATCGGTACTAGGTCTATGACAATTTAGACATTTGTAATAAGAATCAAAGCGCCTATATTTTCTTTAACCGTGTACGTGGTCACGCATTTTTTTTATTTACGACCTAGACTACTATGTTTTGAGACTACGGGAACATATTTTACTCGTACTATATAATGATACAATTTTTTTTACAAAATTTTTTACTCTGTTCTATAAAAAACGATTCTAAGTTTGGATCCTCGAAGAGTGTCGAAGATGTTCTTATAAAAATTGGCGAGCAAAATAGCGGTTCTTATAAAAATGGTGATATAAGTAGGCAGGTCATTAGGCAATACAAAACTAATTGCCTTTATTTTATTATAGAGCATCTGACAGAGATTTGTTTTGTTCTTAATTGAACCCGTGCAAACAAGGACTATTTTTGATAATCTCAAACAAAAAATTCAAAGTTACAGCGCGTAAACTTAACTTAGTACACCGTAAATAACGTTCCAAACCCCAACAGTATCACTTTCACAATCAGAAAATTTGTATTGAATCCTTATTTGCAAAAAGATCGCAATTCGATTCTAAATCAAAGGACAAAAATAATCCGCACCATTTCCTGGGTATATTGGGGTGAAGAAATTCTGAAATGAATGCATTGATATTGAAAACCAAGATTCACGGTAAATATAAAATTTACTTGTATGTTACCATAATTATAATTACAAAAAAAAACATTGTAGTAAGTTAGTAGCGTTAAGTGACCGGTGTGGGCCACAAGAAGTGAGAAGAGACGATTTGTAGCGTGTGGCAGCCACCGGCGTCACCGTGTGTGGCGAGCCGAGGGCGAGCCTTGTAGGCGAGTAAAATGTATGAAAACTACAGAAAATATGCCGATGGTATTTTGTTATTGTGGCCTGTGGCCCGTGTGCACTTACACTTATTTTGTATTTTTTACGAGTTCAAATGTATTAATATTATAATATCTAGGTATGTGAATATCAATGTGTCAGAGGCATTGTTTCCAATATCATCTGGGGAGGGTGGGAAAGTTTTATTGGGCGCAAAGTAGGCTTTATACGCCCGGGTCATCAACCGGATATAGGAAGGACACCGGACGCGCGCTCCTGAATGCAAAGATTTTAGCTAGGGAGCTAGTGGCGATTTTGGCACTGAATCGCGTCATAACTTTTTTGTTAAATTACTCAGTACCTACTTGGCTGTAATTTCGCCTGATAGAAGTAGAAACTCGGTTTAAGGTAAGTACTAAAGACTTGTAGTGACCCTTTCCTACCGTTTTAATACTGATGAAACAGAATCGCTAACAAAACGAAACTATGCATCTAAAGATCTAATTTTCAAACTACATAACATATCCCTCTTGGTTGCCATAGGTTCACCATCGCATCGTAATTTAAAAATACTTAAAACGGCTAAAACCTCTAGGTACTATAGACCAATTTAAGAATTATGTGCAAATTGGCTCGTGCAGGGAATTGAATCTGCCTAGCGATTCATGTGTTACCACAGAACACTAAATAGGTACAGAAGGCCCACTCCGCACAATGATCTAAAGAAATAGCGACTCTAGCGCTGACACAAAAAGTGCAATTCTACTGCGTTCTGCAATAGCGCCTGGCCCCGCCATCAAAATCGACACGCAACAAACGCAATGTTGTGGTCTCTTTCTATCGACTAACTTTATCTCTTATTACGTACTAGGGCTGCCGTAGTTAGACGGCGCGTAAAATAGACCGTACAGAACTAGCGCGTGCAACTCGGCCCGCGAGCGGCAACCATCTGAAATATTGAGGTCCGGACCCCTATGATAAGTGAGACTGGTATTACTTAGACACGCAAAGTGTGATGACTCACTCCTCTTTTCCACAGAGTAGGCGTGACGTAATAAGCGAGAGCGGACAAGAGGAGGAGAGAGGTGGTTTCACATGTGGTCACATAAACACGAGAATACCGCGACGTTTTTTAAACATTTCACTTCACCAAATGTACAGCCGACGCGTTACGTGAATCGGTAGGCAAAGAGGTTGCATCGATTCATTAAATTCTGCCGTCAGCTCCTCGTGCCTATATATCTATTTTCTATGCGGATCATTTTCGAAGGGGTTCTCTTATGAGGAAGGAAAGTCCCTTTTCAATCACCGGCGCCGGCCAGTCGGACCGCAATTAAAGTGAAATTATTTTTGCTTTTAGTCACTGGCCGCCGCCGCCGCCTTGCCACGAGCTCCCTTTGTGCTTGATGTTGCTTTGATGTCGTTACATTCGATTTTGTGTTCTATAAAGTACTCCTTTTTAAGAAAACTGAGGTTGTTTAACTGTTGTCTCACTAAGCAGGGTTATGCGTTGTTGCTGCCTGGATATAGAGTGCAGAATACTAAAGTAGTGATAAGTGCTACAAATACTTAATCAAATAAAACGTGCATAATTAACCTATATTGACAATGATGGTAGGTACCTATATTATATGGTTCCGTACCCAAAGGGTAAAAACGGGACCCTATTACAAATACTTCGGACGGATGTCCGACCGTCCGTCCGTCCCAGGCTGTATCTTTTAAACCGTGCTAGCTATGACTTGAAATTTTCACAGATGATGTATTTCTGTTGCCGCTATAACAACATCTACTAAAAAATAGAATATTTTGTATGTATATATGAATATGTTGAGTTGATGTTGGCATGTTGAGTTAGCCTATAAGTGGAGTGTACACCATTGCAAAAAGAGTATTTAAATGTGTCTAGTTATGAAGATTTTTGTTGTATACACGTTGTCTTCTCAATAAATATATAAATAAATTCCATACCATAAAAAAAGTTAACGCAAAGTCGTAACATGATATCGTATCGGATGCATTGAGAGCATTTCAATCCCCAAGAGTTCCAGGCAAGAACGGCACTGAGCGCAGTTTATAGGTTTGTATTCAAACATTACACACCTAAGCAAACAGCGAAGCAGCTAGCTGTTCGATCTCTTCGTTTATTTTCATTCCACGAACGGATTCAGGATATTCCATAAAAGTGTTAATGGTTCACGGATATTTTTGTTAAGGCGACTTATTTTGGTCGTTAAATTCTTTGGTTTATTGACGGAAATTAAATAAAATTAAGGTGGATTTGATGCTGTCCAAAACATTTTAATCTCGTAACCTCAGTTCTGTAAGCTCGTAATTAGTATTTTTTGTCATTTTACCTATGTGAGGTTGTTTTAATTGAAATCACAATTGACGACCTCATTGGCGCAGGATTTGCAAGTGGGAGGTCTTTGTTAGTGGGAGTACTAAAATTGATTTAGGTCTGGTTTGGGGGAAGCTTCAGCCGTATAAGCAAAGACGCACCAACAAGCGATTTAGCGTTCCGGTGTCATGCTGTGTAGAAACTATTCGGGGTGGCTTACAATGTTAGTACGATAAAATCTTCAACTACCTACATCACTACTTTCCTCAGGTGAGTGACGTCAATTTTTTTTATTTATTCTCACTTACTTGATGTAGATCTAAAACAGCTGTTTTCATCCAGAGACCATCCCATGCGAAGTCAATAAAGGTTCTTCAGATTATAAAATAAAATGAGCAAAGATATAACTTCAAAGAGAACTCTCTTATAAATATTAAGGTGACAAGTAAGTACAGGAAGAGGAAGAGAAGAAAAATCACTTGATTTATTCCACTATTACCTACGCTAAGAGATGGCTGCGGAATATATTCCGTGCTTAAGTCCACTTGACTTCCGACTTGACTGTTTTGAATTCAACGTCTAAGTTACTTTTCGGTCTCGGGGGAACGCTAACATTTTGCGCAAACTGCAACGGAACCAGCGTGCAATTTAAAGCCTTGACTCAGCAGCAAAAGACTTACATTCAATTTATACAAAATAGACTGCTTTTTACTATACTAATTCTTGGCCGCTCGCATTTTTATACAATCTCTCGAAGTGGTTGGAACATATATGCAACCTTAAGTTTAGCGTGACAAAGCATTGTTTTAAGTGACTGCTCTTTTTCCGGGATAGGTTTTCTTCGTCCCTCAAAGGAGGTCCCCTGAGGCTTGATCCCGAACTCCTCATTTATCATGCTCGTCACGCGTTGACCATCCCTCGTGTACTGCATCGCATATACGAATACTTACATAGATCACATCACACCTACCTACATCTTAACTTTTATCAAGTCCTGGTGGTTCATATTTTCCTTATACGTTTGTGCTTATATTATTCATAAGGAAAATACTAGCGAAAGGTTTACGTGCCGCCATTACACAAATATATTGGTCTACATAAAGGTAAACATTTATTACCAGTATTACTATCTGTGTTCGCGTGAAATCCGATTTTATCACGCTCCCCAGACACATAATAGGCCTGTTTTGGTTTGAATGTATGTAAATGAAGAAATGTAAAATAATCTTATGGCTTAACTTGGGTGTATTTAGAGGAAAATTCATCATAAGTTGAAGTCCAATTGCAAAATATGCTATTACTACGCTAGCTATAGCAGTCTACTTAATGCTATGGGCAAAAAAATGTAATTTAAGTTCAGATGCCTATTCAAATTAAACTTCATGAGAAGGTTTTACACTATATTGTAGAAATTATTATACTATTACGTAAGTTCAATAAAATAAGAATGATCTGGTTTAAGTTTAAGCTAGCTAGTTTAAGAAAGTAATGAAATTGTTTAGGAAGAGAATCCCAGAATCAAAATCACAATCATGAAAATTCATTCAGTAGTTTTAGATTCCAATGACACAAGCAGACTTGAAAATTAAAAAAAAAATCGTGCTAAAATCTAAATACGAGGCTTTCCCATAAAGTTCCTAACTCCGACATAATCTCTTCCTCATTTCACAGGAATGTGCTCCAAACTTTATAATTCTAAGCTCTCAAGTTTCAAATTATCTAATGATATACACGACTAGGCTACGTGAAATCTCGAGTCTCTTGCAACTTTAAGTAGAATGTACTCGGCAGTCGACAGACACGTACTGCGTAAAGATATAACCTACCCTCTAACGGTACGTGTGAGATTTCCTGATATTTTTGCTGCTTATACAAACTTTTCTACAAACTTTAGAGGGTAAGATTCAGTTAACATGCACTTATAAAACTTACGGACACTAAGTATACTTACTTACGTACTTATACATGTTAACATTTCCCAGTATAGATCCGCCTGGATTCACTGCAGTATCTGCTAGGTGATTGTGTAAGAAAAACGTAACTTTAAACAAATTCTGTCTCCTTAATGGCTGGAAAAAATATTAGATTAGTAACGTAGAGTCAAGATTCGATTAGTAACGTAGAGTCTTAACAATTGATGTGTCGAGATGAAAATCTCAATGCAGAATCACATTGCAATGCAATTTATAAAACACTGCATCAAATATGGGATATATTATATCACTTTCCATCAGATGAACATTTTACTCGCCATTTCATTATTTGCTACACAAAAATGAGATACGCGCAGACTAAATTAATTTACAGGTCAATTTGAGAGATAACAATTTGACGTATTTTGTTTCCAGATAAGTGAATATATCCTTACAGTTCCCAGTAGCGTTTTACGTCCAAATAAATTCTGATCTATTTTAATTAAACACGACAAATTGACAAAGAATAGACTTCATTTGCACTCAAATTCGTTTAGCTGTAAAATAATAATTTGTCGACTTATCACCTTGGAAACAAATTCACGTAGCTAATATAAAGAATTGTAACTTTGTTTATTGTACATAATAGTGACAATTATACAAATAATTCCGGTTATCAATACTTTATCTATCTCCTATTTTGCTAAAAACATCCAAACATACAAACTGTCACATTTATAGTAGGTATTTCCTTTAAGTTTGTAAGTCGCTTGTATCAGTATTATCTATCTTTATGTAAATAGTGTGTTTTAGGGAAAATGTTCATGTAAAAGTACATGTATATACCTATGTATTTATTATATGGGTGTTTTATGTAGGTATACAATAATATTTTGATTTTTAAATTATATTGCACCATCCCGCGCTTCATTCCACTAATCCTCTTACCAAGATTGCCTGGAAAAGATTGCTCTAGCAATGAGGCCGCCTTTGCGCTCACTGTGTTCCGTTGTATTTTGGTTCTCTATCTGCGTTTTTCTGTATGTGTGTGCAATAAAGCTACTATAAAATAAATAAATAACTTTCATTCAAATTTAGTAACATTTAATCAATGTTTAAATATAGGCACGAGTAGTTATTATTAGTAACTAGGTACTCGTGCTTATATTACCTAAAGCAAACAGGAACCACTCTCGCGTGCACATTTTCGATAATAAGTCGCGCAAACACAATATAAGTGTTTGCGTGTGTGCATCGTCGGCATAATGCAGTCGCACCGGAGCTAGCATCGTACACCGTTCTCCAACGATGGACCAAAGCAAATATTGATGATGGAAGCAATAACGGCGGAGACCGTATCTTAAATGCAAACTACGTTGGTCTTGTAAAGTAAGGCTTAAAACAAATATACCTACATGTATCTCTATGTACTAAATAGAGGTCTAAGAGGCCGCACGCGACTTCAAAAGTGCGGCAATAATAACTACTCTGTCAAAGATGACATACATAATTTTTCACGAACACTAGCATCCGCGCACCATACAAATTTCAAATTGACACACTCACAGTACAAAAAAAAGTTGCAGCACTGACGGAGCTATCGTTGTTAGGTTGGGCTCTTTCTAGTTGGAGCGCGAGCGACGAACTATTATAAATCTATGATACTGTACCTGATTGATACTCCAATTCGGATATATAATCTTAGAAATGCTTAGACGTCTCTTGGGTACTAGATATACCCGACCAAAACTTTATGAGAAACCAAGGTGCATATAATGAAGTTGTGAAGAACAAGTTGTGAACGAAAATAGACAAAATTCGTAAAGACAACGTCGTGCTAAAAGCATTTCTGACCTCTGAAAGACATTTTACATGTATACAGCAAATTGTACTAGAAGTATCACAAGCAAAAATATTGCTTGTCTTATGATACGTCAGAAAAGTGTTAAGTGGCAATGCACAATAATTAAGAAACGACACGAAAATAACGAGAAAAAGAAAAATACCATCTTTCGTTTATTTTGGGAAGGGGGTTAAAAATATAGAACTTTAAAATTTCCTTTTTTTACAGTTTTTCTTCCCCGATAATAAGTAATATTACGTATACGTAACCGTTTCCCGTAACAGGCTGCTACCACCTAATGCAGATCATGCGATTACCAAGGAATATCTATAGATCCACAATCCACATGGATTCATTTTAAAACATTTCTCCTGAATCCTGAAATAAATCACCGTTATCACACCTTAGTATAAGTAATTACATGCTTGATAGCGGAATTATTATTGGGAAATTTATAGCTACCTACATTTTATTTATGGCCCGATATTTCAGTATCAAATACAAATTCTCAATTTAGTCGTAAGAGTCGAAGATTTCACGACAGTTAGACTTAGCTTTACTTTAATAATGTAGAGACTGGAATTGCGTCTGTGTGAAGACGTAATTAGAAGGTTTTAAAGCGTCTCGCGCAACGTATATTACGTTATTTCAGTCAAACCTTTGAGCTTATATAAACTATCTTTAACAGATCATAAATTATATTCTAACAGATATTTTTATTGTTTAACTGAATACGCATTGAACAAGAATTTTAAGTTTCACTCGGACAAACTTTTAGCCTTCGTAATATATCATAACAAAATTTTATTCTTCCTTATATCATAAGTCTGGCATTCGTAGCATCTTATTCCATAACTAATTATTGAAGGTTCATTAGGCGTCTTTGGCAAATATTGACGTTTTCTGTTTTAGGGAGACAAAATTAGTGACAATTTTCATTTAAAGCCTGGCAATTGAAAATTAGTTTATTTAAAACACGTCAATTTATGGAAAATTACGTACCGTCGACTAATTCCTCGATTGGTAAATAACTGTGTTTGAGTGAGAGTAAATAATAATTATGTTGCTGTTGGAAAATATTATTAAGGCAAACAATAATTATTAAGTACAGGTATAAAAGTTGAAATAACATACAGATTTTATTACATTTTCAGAAATATCTAAATGCGTATCTCTGTAGCTATAATATAACACATTCTGATATGCAATACATTTGGGATAGTATATTCTCTCTTCGGATCCTATACAAATACTACTACAAGTTACAAAAGACTATACTTTCACACTAATACACATTTGTTTACATTTTATACGTCACTAGCACCGATATGAACCTGAATATGAGCCCATTTCAACATTTTACAGAAACCTTCTTGATACAAGAAAAAAGTAGCGTATTAAGTATAGTTATATGTAGCGTGGACCGCGGTTCATAATAAGTTAAGTTCATAATGCACTACTGACGCCGTTGGTGCCAAAAATAAGTTATTAATTATTTAATAATAATACATTATATTATATCAAATATTAATTTATTAATTATTTGACACCAATAAACTGGCGACATTTTTTCGCGTGGTCCACCGAGTCCTGTACATTACATGTCGACTGTCAACAGTAAATTAGTTACCCTTATAGTACGAAATACTTGTACACTGTAGCATGGATATATTAAGTGTGCGACCGTGCGCATATTTGCTCTCGCCCGCATGCAATCTAAAACATAGGAATTTTCCGGTCTGCAAGGCACTTTGTGATTTATTTAAAATGGTTAAATGTATTTACTCCTATGTTGATACCTCTTTACCCGTATTCAAACAGCGTTGAGGATGTACGCACGATTTCCTGTGAGATAAAAGGCCTGTGCCCAGTGATCAGTGGCTATAAAGGGGAGTTTAGTTGCTGAAAATCCTACATAATTAAGTAATCCATCCTTTCCCAAGACCAAGGATATAAGGTATCTCATTTAAAGAGATTTTCTCCTTTAAAAACCCGAGAATACTAATATGGCTTATTTGCGAAAGTCTAGAATTTCGCTCCGTTAATATTTGAAACACTAAAGAAAGATTTGGACAACGTAAGCTAATATTTAAACATCAACAAAGAGGTAATCTTTTTATTTTATTATATACTCTTTACGCAAACCTTTGCAGTCAAATTTCTTATGAGAAAGCCTGACCGAACTTTTTTTAACTTACTCAGGTAGGCTGTAGGCACTTCTGTTTTTCATATTATGTAAATACCTACCTATGTACTCACCTATTTACAAATAATATAATCTAGGTTGGTAATACCGGTGGACGCTTTTTGTGGAGTTCGTCCGGATAGGTACCACCGCAGTGTCTGTTAATTCTACCGTGAAGCAGTAATTTATTACCATTTTAGTTTAGTATTTATAATTATATAATAGTATCGTCACTCGTGCTTTGACTAGATAGAAGAGCAAAGAAAGAGAGTGCGGCAACTTTTTTTGTAGTGTGAGTGTGTCAATTTAATATGTGTGCGGATGCTAGTGTGCGGGAAAAATTGTGTAGCGACGGCTCGGGTTTGCCAATTTGGGCAAAGTATTTTTTGCCGCACTTTTGAAGCCGAGAGCTCCTTCTCGGTATGGTACATGGTTCTCTATGATAAGAGGGTTAATTTTTGATACGAATTCAATGTAGAAGGTATTATCAAATTCCAGTTTCCCATACATATCTAGCAGCCACAGACGTACATACAGTATATACCCTACGTCCAGTAACAAGCGTCCGACAAAGCACTAATTGCACGCGCTCAGACTGTGGTCAGTTCAATCAGCGTGCCGACAGGCGGCGCACAAAAAACATTCCGATCAATTTAATCACCCCGTCGATATTAACGTAAACGCTTCCGTGGGATACTGAATACGCACGTACCTTTTTAATTCATTAGGAAACAAAACCGCTACTTAGGTACCTAGTCTATTATTTTAAAAATGCACCTTTACTATCTCTAAAAAAAGATTCCGATGAATTGAGAACCTCTTCCTTTTTTTGAAGTCGGTTAAAAATAAAAATAAATCTTGTATTACTCTTGTATTAGGTACTCGTAACCAAACTCGTCTGAAACGGCTTGACCGATTTTTATGAAATCTTCTGCGTATATTCGGTAGGTCTGAGAAGAATTCGTAAACTATTATTCATACTAGAGTACCGTACCGGACAGCTAGTGTGTCTTTAGGATCTTTGAATCAATGCGATTTTCAGACCATCTTTTACGGTAAGTACCGTCAGACGTTGGTACTGTTTTGGAAGGACTTATTGGTAGAGTTATGCTTGACAATTCGTTATTCAACATTAAATATAATAGTTAATATGTCCTATCAGATGTAACTAAATCAGATATAGAGTAATAGTATACAAAAACACTAAAATTAGAAGAAAGGCTCTAAAAGGCTTTTGGTGCAAAGAAAGTACGCAGATTTGACTTATAATACAAAAAAAATCAGTCAATACAGAAAGTTACAGTCAAAAAAGAAAGAACTTTTTAAATTGTAAATTTTGTTAATTTACTTTTATAAGGATATTTGTTGTTTCCTTTAAAAAAGTTTCACCTAAAATATTGACCCATTGTTAAAGTTAAGCGAACACGATTATTATTTCCCTTAAACCAACGTCTGATATTGGTAGCAAAAAAATAATTTATCAACATCTTAAAAGAATACAAATTCATAAGAAATAAAGGATTCCATCACACCTTCAAAATAACAGTTGATGAAGGTTACAACAGTTTAAAATTGCGTTTAAAAGTCGAGCCGCCGGCAAAAACCGAAGCTAGTAACCATGTAGGCGATTACTGTCCAGTTAAAGTATTAACTGAACGATTGTTTTTGTTTGCATTGGTAGGTATACTGCGAGATTGCCTTTAAATTCTTATGGAACATTGTATTCAGGTGTTTTTTTTACATTTATTCATGTTTTCAAAAGACTCTTACTTATATTGCTTGGTCACGGAAATTTGGATAAAAATAATATTAAAAGGGTCCTATAATTTACGAATACTAAAAAGGATAACTCCAGAATCCCTTAGAAGTGTGTGTATCCCTTAGGATTACAATAAGATTTGAGTTCTACTGTAAAGTTGGCCAAGTGATTTACATAAGATAAATTTTACCAATTGAAGTCTCTAATTCATAAGTCTTCAATTGGTAAAATTTGTATGTAGATATCGGATTTTATAAGATCGTTTTCTCTACTTCAACCACCCAAGTTAATCTCCGATCAGCAAGTAATAAAATAAAAAAAAAACTAATGGGACTTGTTACACTCCACAAGTTGGTACTTGACTTCTATCTCACCTGATGATGGTAAGTGACCATGCATTCCAAGTTTTTTAACCCCCGACGCAAAAGGGGTGTTATAAGTTTAACGTGTCTGTGTATCTGTGTATCTGTGTATCTGTGTTTCTGTCTGTGGTATCGTAGCTCCCAAACGGATGGACCGATTTTCATGAAATTTATTTTGTGTCATAGATAATTTTATCCCGAGTGTTCTTAGCCATGTTTCATGAAAATCTGTTCAGCCGTTTGAAGATTATCAGCTATTTTCTAGTTGATGAGGGGATCTGATTAACTTCTTTATGTCCGATCGATTCGAAATTTGGTACCGTGTAGCTTCAATGACATTGAAAGTATATGGTAAGGTAACCATGACCTGATCAGCCGTTTGAAGAAGATCAGCTCTTTAATAGTTGATGAGGGGATCTGACTACCTTCCATATATCCTATCGATTCGAAATTTGGTACAGTGTTACTTCAATGATATTGAAAGTATATGGTAAAGTAATCATGACCTGATCAGCCGTTTGAAGAAGATCAGCTCTTTAATAGTTGATGAGGGGATCTGACTACCTTCCATATATCCTATCGATTCGAAATTTGGTACAGTGTTACTTCAATGATATTGAAAGTATATGGTAAGGTAATCATGACCTGATCAGCCGTTTGAAGAAGATCAGCTCTTTAATAGTTGATGAGGGGATCTGACTACCTTCCATATATCCTATCGATTTGAAATTTGGTATAGTGTTACTTCAATCATATTGAAAGTATATGGTAAGGTAACCATGTCCTGATTTGCCGTTTGAAGATCATCAGCCCTTTAATAGTTGATGAGGGGATCTGACTACCTTCCATATGTCCTATCGTTCCCATAGGCATACATAAATTGCTTAAACTAATGCAAAAAAACAAATACCTACCTAATATTTAACCTAGACTTACGAGTAGGAAGGTAAAACTTAATCTAGTAAATGAAAACTAATATTATACTTAGTAACTAACTAAGTTACTTACTTATCACTATTAATACCTTCCCTATATTTAATACCTTATTAGTCTTATTACCTACTTTAAAAAGGACAAAATAAAAGTAAAATTACAAATTTTAAAAACCCCCGACACAAAAAATAAAATATAAAAAGTAACAAATAATATGTATTTTAAACCTATTTTAACAATTATTATCGTCACAATATTATATTAAGTACGTTCAAATATTTTTTAATTCAAGCGTCGTCGCATCGTCGGGGGACTGTTAGAAAGACGCAAAAGGGGTGTTATAAGTTTGACGTGTCCATATGTCCCCCGACGATGCGACGACGCTTGAATTAAAAAATATTTGAACGTAATTATAATATTGTGACGATAATAATTGTTAAAATAGGTTTAAAATACATATTATTTGTTACTTTTTATATTTTATTTTTTGTGTCGGGGGTTTTTAAAATTTGTAATTTTACTTTTATTTTCGTATTAACTTGACGGTTTTACGGTTTATGCCCAGCATCGCACCGGAACACCAGAGCGCCAGAGGTGGCTGCAAACTAAACTATAATCCAGAAGTTTTGGTATTCACCGATTTCTGAATTGCCTACGACTATGCAAAAAAAAGGATGTGCCAAAAACCTTTTCGAATTTTAATTGATACAAACTCAGCAATTTAGGTATTTAAGGAGCCGCACCAGCATCTTTAGTACATACTCAAACATAGTATGAAAATGTCAAAACAATATTGCAACATAACTGCTATAAGAGACGTTGGTACGGCCCCAGGTTTAAAAACGCTGGGAGGCCAAACCTGCGTCGGCACGTTGCATGTTATTCACAACACAAGCAATTAAAATAAATATTGAACAAACAGCGGAGTAACATGGACGTTTTATTAAATTTAATAAGCAAACAGGAGCAAGCATACACCCAGATATGGGACCCCTGCCGCTGTGTAGATCCACTCATAAGCACGGCCGCACACTATCCGGTCACGGTTTTAGTCCGGTAACTCTATGGTGAGTAAATTTTCGAAAAAGTGACTTAGGGCCGATTTTTCAATCGCCAGATAAACTATCTGAGGAATAAATTTGAAACATAATATGCCCTACAAAATCTGACAAAGCGTTATATTTATTCCTTGGTTAACGATAATCTGGCGATTGAAAAATCAGCCCTTAAAAAGTCAAATATAGGTATTAAATTATTTGAAATAAAATATACACAATTTTTTAAGGTTGCATACACAAAGGATAGAAAACGGTACCCTATTACCACATTTTAAAAGATAATATCTGGGTGACCGAGCTTTGCTCGGTTGCCAATAGATGGCAGCAGGGTTCATATTTTTTTTTGGTAAATTCGACATTTTCTAAAAGTGAATCCTAGCTAGATCGATTTATCGCCCCCAAAACCCCCTGTATACTAAATTTCATGAAAATCGTTCGAGCCGTTTCCGAGATTCAGATTATATAGAAATATATATATATACAAGAATTGCTCGTTTAAAGGTATAGGATTCTTGTTCTATTACTAAGACTCCGCCGTCCGCCTGTCCGTCTGTGACCAGGCTGTACCTCTTGAACCGTGATACATACAGCACACATGATGTATTTCTGTTGCCGCTGTAATAAAAAATACACAGGAAATAAGAAATTCTGTACAATTCCTGGGAAATCTAGATAGAGGTCCTAAAATGGAAATGTAAATGAAAATCTAAGTATGAGACCAGTGAAACCATGAATTTAACCAGTAGCATCCCGATAGGTATTCATGATACGTGTCTCAACCGGACCGGAGCTTTTACGGCTGGTTGAAAACGTCGATATAGCGTTGTATTAATTTAAAATTAATGAAACAATAACACGCCCGTGTTGTAAGTGGGCAATTAAAGTCAGTAAAAAAAAGATGTGAGGGCATTGTGATTCGCATACATGTATTATCGCAAATCTTGGTGAAGGCAAAGGTTTGAACAATGTACTGAATAATTGAATTCACGCTCACTGCAAAGTATTTTCAATTCTACTCCCTCGGGAATTAAGACGAATATTGAGTAAGCGCCGTTTTCTTCCACCATGGCTAATGAACATCGACTCTACAGTGCTTACGCTTAGTAACAGTTAAGTCTTTAATTGATTCTGTTATTTAATACCAAAACGTATTGAAGGATAAGACTTTTGTGCCTTTTTGTTTTCCTCCTGAACATGAGACTAGGTAAGTACCTACAGAATCTATAACTTAATTAGTTTACTATAATAGTATTGTTATTATCTCGCTGCAGACTCGGTCATAAATCATTCGAGTGTTTCGCTTTTGTTGTTCTTTGTTGAGTTGTGCATTACTGCAGAACAACAAAAGCGAACCACTCGAATGATTTATGACCGAGTCTGCAGCGAGATAATAACATAACTAAAGGTAATATTTCAACGATTTTAAAGACGTTCACTAGACTGATGTTAAATGATACGCAGATGCATTGCGCCATATAAATTTGCATTGCAATATTATAGGACACACTGCACTGCGCTCATCATCCTGAGCCATCAGGTCCTTACTTCTTAGGTCTCATTTAGCCCAGTAATCACATCGGCGGCGTACCTTCAAAGCGAAACACAGTAATTAATACATTGCTGTTTCACGGTATAGAATAACTGACACACATCCTGCAAGAGGGTCCTACTACTAGGACCCTCTTGCAAGTAGGAGTTACTTGTGGCAGTAACATAATGGTATTTTATTTATTTTATTATTCTTACAGAAAATCTACAGCGTTACAGAAAGTAATAATTTATACCTTATATAATACCTTAAAGTTATGGCCAATAACAGATTTTCCCACTAAGTACAAAAAAAAAAAATATAATATCATTCTGTTGTCATTCTGAGATAGATAACCAGGAAACTAATATTTGCATGACGTGAGCGTGTGTGAGTGTGTGTGTGTGTTTTGTGTGTGTGTGTGTGTGTGTGTGTGTGTGTGTGTGTGTTCGTGTGCTAGTGTGTATGTGTGTGTGTGTGAATTTATCTGTTAAACTTTCTGAGTTGTCGCCTAAATGAAGCTCTGGAGTTACAGAAAAGGTCGATATCTGAAAATTGTTTGTTATATGTGCGTGTAAGTCACGCACATATAACAAACAATATGTGCGTGTAAGCATAGGTGGTTTTAGCCAATAGGTTCGTAACTACCTTACCTTCCAGCGAAGTCTCCCTACCAGACTAAAGCTAAAGGTTAAATAGTTCTTTTAGGGCTGAAAAAATGAAAATGAAAATGAAAAATCTTTATTTTCACATAGGCCCAATTAATAGGCTCTTATGAAAAGTCAAAACTCTACCGCCAGGTTCGGAAAGCAGGTTTGCACCGAGAAGAACTGGCAAGAAACTCGGCACTTGCTCTTTTCAAAAAAAATGTCATTATATACAATTTCTTAAATAATATCAATAATTAATACATAATTTTTAAGATATCTCGTGAAGAGATGGAAATATATCCCTATCATTCCAACAATTCTTGTCATTGAAAAATTCTTCAATAGTATAGTAACCCCGACTTATTAGATGTTTTTTGACAGTGACTTTAAACCTGTGTAAAGGTAAGTCCAAAACAGACTTCGGGATCAAGCTGATTTTTCAATCGCCAGATATTATTAAACTTTAACTAAGGAATAAATATTACGTATTGACAGATTTTGTATGGCATAATATGTTTCAAATTTATTCCTCAGATAGTTTATCTGGCGATTGAAAAATCAGCCCTGATTTAAGTAAAATAAAGTAGGTTCTTACTATTATTTATCAGCGCATTAGTGCAATCTTTATAACGTTTAAAGACAGCGTGCTCGTATTGCAAGTGTTTAGTAAAATAAAGGACTACAAAGAACACAAGAAGGGTGCAGTAATTTCTGAAAGGACGACGCCGCAAAGAAAGTAAGTACTTACTTGAGCATTAATTAAAGATTATCGCGATTACTGCTGTAAGTATTTCGAAAACAAAAATGAAATGGAGTATCTTCTTCGTTAGATATTTTATAGTTTGATTTTTCTCTGCCCCTTTTTGAAAGGTAATTCACAGGATTCCGAAGTTATAAATAGTACTAGGTAAAGTGGTTTTATTATTACCTAAATTATTTTTATGAATAACATTTATTCGTTCTCTCAGTAGCTCAATATCCTCAGCCCGAGCCCTTGGCCGTAGAAAACTGGAAATTCGCAGAGAGGTCTCCTTTATAGTTTAGATAAGGAATAAGGAAGTATTTCTCAAAAATCCCACGGGATCACCCGAGTGAAACTGGGGCAGGACAGCAGGTGATGCTGATTGCTGGGGTAGCCATATGACGTATCGGGGATCGTCACAATAAGCTGTTGAATGGAAGCAGGCGTTATTATGCGGAAATCCATAATTAGCAGGACAGATTAATTTGTTTTGATTCTACGATGTCGAATCGTAGAGACTCTACGATTTCGAATTGTGAAGTCAACATCTCCTGAGGATGTCCCGGTGTCGGGACGAAACGTGCGTCGAAGAAAGTTTTGGAAAATTAGTGTGTGGTGTTTTATGTGGGCAGTTTTCCTGCACATTGCACCATACAGAATCTTTTCAAGTAGCGGATTATAGCAAAACAAATTAATCTGTCCTACAATAAGCTGTGTTTAAAAATGTATAAGAATGACAGTTGTTTGCGTAAAATCACGTGATCGGATACCTCATTTTCATAAATTTTAGAATTTCGTTTTCGTTTTTCGTTTCGAAATTCGTTTTCGTTTGCTTCGTAAAAGCTATATTTTAACAACCATTGCTGATGTTCGAATATTTGTTTAATCAGTCAAACATTACTTACACATTAATTTGTTTCCATGATATATTTTAAGCGCATTTCTACCCTCGGGAATTTTACTATTCGCGTTTTTATATTCGCAAAATTTTAATCGCATGTTATATTTTGGCAAGAATTGTTATCCTCGGGAATTTTACTATTTGCGTTTTTACGAGTATATTCGCCCTGTCATAAATCAGCATGACGTATTTTTAAACAGAAGCTTTCAAAAACTATCTCTGAGATTTGAGTCAACTCATTTGACATTTTGTATTATATATCCTTGCTAGATTTTGCCCATTGCCTTTTGCTCCACAGGCGTTAGTTTTCAAAAAATGCAGTCAAATAAATTCAGTACAATTGGCCTTAAATAAGAACTGCCTCGGAATTTTGTTAACTCAGCTAAATTAGAAAATACTGAATAACTAAAAAATAATTGTTTTAATATTTCGATGAAATAGCTGAGCATCATAAAATCGTCCCGCTAGCCAATCTTAATCCCCGGGGATTGTCGCGAACGCATTTTAAAGCTGCTCTATGCAGTTACATTTCACAGACGGCTTTTTTTAAGCCATGTCTGATAGGACAGATTTGACTGAAGTCATTTCGGGGATTTCAACCAAAATACGAGCTTTTACAAAATGTGAAAAAAATCCAGCAATTTTTTTCTTGTTATAGTTGAGAGTTGAAAATCGTAACTGGAAAGTAATGTTATGTAGTTATTTTATTACCTGTTGGCTGATGGATGATTTTGGTATTTTATGTAGAGGTAACTCTATATCTTTCCTAGTTCTAACATCACACTGATGATATTAATGGGCTTGTCAATAGTATGATGTAATTATAATAAACGTTGGGAGATGCAAGATAAAAAGTTACTTTTCCTGTGTAAGAAGTTATTGGTGTGCTCACAGATTGCCTTTTAATTTTACTGTGAATTACTTTTAGACGTCGACCGTGAGGAAATAGAACTAGAATAGGTATTTGTTGAATTATATATACCTACTTATGTAAAGTAATAAATAATAAATTGCATATAGGTCCCGCGAGCGACGATCTATTAGAAATCTTCGAGTAATAGTATGCCTAAGTGTTCTCTTGAAGTATAAATTCGTTTTTTTTTATTATTCGGTATGTTCATAGATTGCCTTTTAATTTTTTTGTGAATTACTTTTAGACGTAACCGTGAGGAAATAGAACTAGAATGTTTGTTGAATTATGTAGGAATTATTATGAAAAATAATAGTATTTGTAAGAGTTCTCTATAAGTACAAATTCGTTTATTTTTAATTTGAATAAAATACGAAGATATACCTAGGCGAGTTTGTAAGGAGTGATTTATGATCATTTATGCTTTACCACAGCAGCGAGCTCAGTGCTTGTGAATTATGTATATCCCAGAGACCTGTTGAAGCGCCAAGGAGTTGTTTACAAATGATTTATAAGCATTGGTTTCACTAGATTGTTAATTATTAAACAACTAAGACTACGTTAACACGTTTTACGTAGCTACTTGTTACCAGAGATTTGCGAACATGCAATGTAATAAAATTCCAGCCATAATATTAAGTGGGTATAAAGAAGGTAGTTGCTGTACTACTCTGTCAATTCGCTTATATTATTATTTTTTACACATGGGACAGATATAGCAATAGCGAGGAAACCTGTCTACTGTCTAACTGTCTTTATACTTGAATTATCGAGTTTAAGCCCATTTTGCTAGCTAAGTGAGGGATAGCAGACTTCACTTATTGCCTTTAGACCATAAAGGAGAATTTTCACGTATGCAAATCCCCTCTCTTTCCTTTCTCTCTAAACCGTTCATGTCCTCAACACAGTAAGCACCTGGTTACTAACAGATTTTCCAGAAACACACAACACTGAAAAACCACAGTCCACACAGCTTATATTATCATTAGTTCTACAGAGCAAGAAATGACTTTATATAATAGTTCAATACACTATGGTTAAAGCCTAAATACTTCAGCCGAGTAGGTATGTGATGTCAAAAACATTAAACACCCTAATGAATCAGTAACATCTCCCATCCATCAGATAGTCAGATCTAAGCGATGAGGCAGCACTTGTATTAATTGCCGGTATATACTGAATGCCCGCCGTCAATCAATACATCTGACGTTGAAGACTTATTAGCGGAATTATAAGTAAAGTGTAATTAACTCTTCACGTTTTAAGATGGATCCGGCACTTTAGGAGCAATGCCAGTGGTGGTAAAATGATGTCGGGAATCGGGATGCATCTTTAATGATTTAATATGAATAAATTTCATATTATTCATATTAAATCTTTAATGATTTAAATAATTAACATGAATGTTTAATGATTTAATATGATTGAGTGGAAGAATACGAATGGGATCAAAATTTGTAGAAGTTTAAATTCTTTTTAAATTGGACTAGTTTTGCCTAGTATGCCTTTGCCACAGCGGCATAGACCAAAACGTGACAATTTTCACTGGTAGTAGAAGTTTTCTTGATTGGAGTTCATCCGCGGGTACGTAGTTACTAGGTACCACCGCAGTGTCTGTTAAAAGTACCGTGAAACAGAAAAACGTATTACTCTTCCTTATTATCAGATTGGAGCTGTACTGACGTCCTTATATGTACTAAAATGATGTCTTCATACAACAGGAATAACAGGTATTGGTAAATCTCTTCTAAAATAATAAAAGACAAAAAGAAAAGGACAAATGAAATTTTGCTTTAATCATTAACAAGTTAGTGCATAAGTGAAAGTGCTAGTTGACTGCAATCTCAGCTGACGGTAAGTGATTTAGTAATAGGTGATTGATTTACAATAGGCACCTATCAAAATATCAAGCATCGCGCTGTGTTATAAACGTCAAAGAACATTTCCTCGGACATGACGGAGAAACTTTTTTTCATTTTTTAACGTAACCAAATGAAGCTTCGCAGCGATATGCTAATAAGCATGCTGAAAGTTTATTATTAACAAAGTCAAAATATTTTTGCCTTCTCCACTCAACGGGTGCCCGCATACTTGCTGTCAGAGCAAACTAAAAGCAACACAAAGAGCTTACAAGGACAATCATGCCTAGCGGGAGTATTCGGGAATTTGGCTCGGTTCAGAATAAAGCGTTAGTAAGCGGAGCGTTAAGTACCTATGTGTAATTAATTAATTATATTTTCAGGTCACATGTACGTGCTCTAACCACACAAATGTATGTTATAGTCGCGATTCGCATAATAAAAGCATGCACACATTTTTAGGGTCGTGCACCATACATGACTTAAAATCAGTGAACAAACAAGTACCATTTAAAAAAATATGTTACCGTTTAATCCACCATATTCTTCTCAGCACCAGACCTTGCTTACTATCTAAGTAGCACCAAAGTGCTCGTCAAGACGAATCAAATGAGCCCAAACATGATGTTGTTATGTCGTTTAAATCCTGAGGTTCTTCGGCCATTTTCCAGCTTCATCATTTGACCCTGGTGTTGATGAGTACTTTGGTCCTAGATGGTTACTAAGACCAAAATACTCATCAAGACTTATGATGAGTACTTTGGTCCTGATTGTGTCGTTTAACTACTGAGTTCCTATGATTACCATCCGGTTCCATCGTCAGATCAGCTCCATGTCATAGTAATTTTGCATTGTTTCATTGAAATATGCATGCAAAATTTCAGCTTAATTGGTAACCGGGAAGTGGATCAAATTTAACTTGCAAGCACAGATTCATAAGCGGGCGCACCTCTATGCTTTCAAAATTTGATTAAGAAATAAACATCAGGACAGGTGAAACCAAATAAAAGCTTGTCAACAGTCATGGAAGTTATCTAATATTTATTCAGCAATTGTTCACAATTCTATTTGAAATTTTAATTAGTACTTATATCTTTTCGGAAAACTTAATTAACATTTAAACTAAAAAATAAATAATTTATAGACTATAAACTAGGTTATAAATTTAAAACCTCATCGAATCCATCGCAACGAGGCATGGTACCCAAGATACTGGCAGCATTGCCTCTTTGGATGGCCAAACTAATACGTTGGCCAAGGTAGCTGCCAGCTCTTGGATCCCCAGTAGACTCGATAACTCTCTTTGAAATTTCTTCAAAAAGAGCTCGAGCCCCCGGGCCCCACGGCCCCAGAGTCTCCACACCAAAAGGCGCAAATATGAAAATCTTGTCAAGAGATTCATATTTGCGTCCCTTGGCCCGTTCGGCACTAGTAGCCGCAGCCCCCGCCATAGAGGAGGTCGACTCAATGTGGGACGCAGCCAGGGTGTCAGCACAAGTTGCGTCCCAAACAAGCGACCTCCCTAAACGCCAGGGAACAAGCGTCATCCCATCGGGTCTCTTGCCATCACCACGCGCCAGACCAGTTGGTTCTAATACAGCTGGCACGTGGGCGGTAGCAAGAGACCTCCGGATGATGTCGTTAAGGGCACTATGGCGGTGGAAGCGACCGGCACTTTTGGGACAGGAGAGACCATGGTGACCGTAGGAATCAACGCTCTCGCCGCAATGGCATCGATGAGGTTGAATGATGCTTGCGCCTAGCCTTAGACCGATTAAAACTGTTAAAGTGGTATGATCTATTAATGTTCCCAGGTTGGCAGCAGGGAGAGCATGGAGCCAGTAGCCGGACTCTTTAGCAGAGACAGCGAGAAGGCGGGCTCTGTCTTTTTTTGAACTCGCTTGTGCTAGTAATGAGTCAAAAGTTTTTCTGCAGACGATGTCGTCCCACTGTCTCTGCGAAAGAGGAGAAATCGGCAGCAGATTTGGACTTATCACAGACCATTCGTTCCTTGCCTCTGCCAAGCACGACACCTCGATGGATCCCAAGCAGGGAGAAATAATTTTTCCAAAAAGAGAATGTGTGCTGTAGACAGAGGAAAGGAAAGAAGGTAGTGAAACCTCCATACCTAATAGGAAGAGAAGCCTGATTCCATGCCTGGGTACTTAAGGGACAATTAAGAATATTAGTTAGAACATCTTTAACAAGGATGTCTAAATTTTCTAATAATGTGTTAATTTTCCAAAGTGGAGAACATCTCATAAAATAAGTAAATTTAGGTACAAATAAACAGGATCGAATAATGGTTAGAGCCATGTGAGAATTAATTTCGAACAGACGATGGGAAGAACTATTGAATTTTGAAATTGTGTCGTCAATAAACTGAGGAATCGAAGCCTCTAATACGGGAGCACCTAGGAGGCGAAGCGACTCATCATTCAGAATTCTAATTCCAGGTGCCAAGTTATTAAATTTATCTATTATGCAAAGTTTATTTTCGATGGAGTACGAATCTGGTATAAATATTTCACATTTTTCGAAATTTAATTCCAAACCTACATTTTTAAATTTTGAGATAATATTTTTTAAATCTTCAAAGACTGTGTTTACTTCGCCACCAAAAGTCCCATCGTCTAAGTACCAAACGTTAAATTTTGAATTTAGTTCTGAAATAATAGGGTGGATGGCCAAACTAAAAATAGCTGGTCCGAGTGGGTCTCCCTGCTGGCAGCCGACAGCGGAGTCTAGAACATGGTTCTTGTATAATAATTTAGTTGAATGCCGGTAGCACTGTGCCAGATATGGGAATAGCTGTGGTAAAACACTTTTGACTTGTGAGAGGAGTACTCCACGATCCACAGAATTAAAAGCATTTTTAACATCTATTTTGAGGAGTACATCCTCACGGGAGTTAAGGAGGAATGTGCGGGTGGCATGAACTGCTGCCTCACAACCCCCCTTAACTCCGAATCCTAATTGAATGGGGTCGAAAATAGGTGAAATAGAAGGTATAATTTTTTTACAACAGATTTTGGAAGCGATGCGTCGGATCGTTGAGCCCACAGCTATGGGACGAATACCACCGTCCTTTTTCTTAAGGGCGCACAAGTTAGCTCCATATAAAGTCTGAGCTATATCTTGGGGTACTCGCCCACACAGCATCAGGTTCACTAAATCAGTGATAGACTTTAGGAGTGCTTCGCTTGCATCGTCGTTAGCACCACAAACCAAATCTTTAAAATGTTGTGGTGACAAACCATCGACCCCGGCAGCGGAACCATTCCTAAAGGCCATCAGAGCCCCCCGCACGTCGCTTGTAGAGGCATTAATAGATGAATTATCGGAGGTTGGAGCGTCAGGAAAAGTTGTATCAGTAGAAGGTGATGGATGCTTGGAACGCAGTGCTTCCAATGTCATGGAAGTATTTCACAAAAACCGCGTATAATTAAAAACTATCCCAAATGTGACACCAGACGTTTTAATTGGTTTTAACTGCGCGAGTTGGCTAATCACGTTTACTAGGCATTTATATTATGAGCACCTACGTGCGACATTGACCCGGAGATAAGAAAAGTAAGGTTTTTTCTTCGGAGATACCATTTCCAAAAGACACTCGTCACGGCAGTTTCTTTGCTTCATTCCGTGGACCGGTTGAAATATCTCCGCAACCCTGTTATTATTCTGTCACACCGAACGGGTTGGTGGTAAAAAGTAAGCCATTAACGACTGATACTTTGACGCGTTGCAGACGATAATTGCGGTGTGCTTTTATGGAGCCACAATCAACAGGCACGTGTGTCTACTGTTTAAATATTTTATAAGTAAAGAGAGGCTGTTTTAAATCCATGGCAATTTATCTCATGAATATTTTCACTCCAATACACAAACGCACACACACACACACATATAATATGCACATAAATGTTCATACAAACACTAGCTTCAATTGGTATTTTTGTAACATCCGTCTCAGTCTTTTCATTTTGCTTATTACTTATGGTTATTAATCAGTTGAACAATACTTAAATAAAAAAAAAACGTATGACACTCGGAGACTGCCGCGGTAAAGCTATTGCATAGCTGTTATTATCAACTTAAGCAATTATAATTATACAACCAATGCCACCTAGAGACGAGTTGCTGAACTAAAGAGAAAAACGTATTATTTCAAAAAGTCATTAAAAGTTCTGCTATTCCTCGATAGATGGCAAAACTAAAAAGTATCACCGCCGTGCCGGTCGGATTGGGGGGGGTGTTAGGTTATAGTCGTTACGGAATTTCTGGATTCGGCCTCCACGCTCAATGCACGCGATCGAAGCTATGTGCAATAACTCATTCAACTAAAATCTACATCATTCAAGTGCTAATCAAAGCACAGCACATATTAATATTATGAAATGGCTCATACCGCTAAGTTACGAGTAGTTTGTTAATTTCTTGATATACAATGACCTTTAGCTTCATAATTATTAATACGTCGCGCTGCATCATAGAAACTATATCTTAACACCGTAAAATACCCGCTTATTCCTTCTGCATCCCGGCATTTCTCTGAATGTATTAAGCAGTTGCACCGTCTGCAATTCATTGGCAATAAATTATACAATTTGTGGAAATTTCCACCGGATACATTACGAATTTGCGGGTGTTTAAATACGGTAACAATTGATCCAGTGTCTGCGAAGTTCGGAACTAAACACGTAAGTTGCGGCCTGCCGACGTACTAATATTGTGCCAAGACCACTTTGATAACTTTGGCTGTATTAACCTACGGGCTAAGTATCATAGACCATAGGTACACACTATCCGTATTGTTGAGCGAATAATGGGTATGATAAGTTCAGAGCGTGAGGTTTGAGTTTCGATTGAATTTCAGTTATCCCGAGTCGAGCTTTGTCTGACGCTGTTTGATTTTATTGATTGAAAGGGAGTTCCTCTACTGAATACCCTGATATAATATAGGGCACAACCAACCCGAATATAGCATTGGTACAGCTTTGTATCAAGAGTATTTGTAGAGTCTGGTGCCATACCGGAAGGAACCAACTCTGAAACAACCAGCAATCAGATCCGAATTCTAAGCAACGTTACGTACGTACGTACGTTTTTGGTAATAACAGAGTTCAACTGAGTGCAGAGGAAATCACTGGAGAGGCAGTGAAACCTGAACCTGGACAGTAAGCTGTGAAACATAATTTTAGACCACACTTATGCATTACCACTAGGGACACACCAAGATCAATTCTCCACACCAAGCGACACTGCCACATCTTCATTGTATGACACATACATTACCCTATACCAGAAACTTCCGTATGCCCGAAGAATTCTACACGGAAACGAAAGTTGCAATTTCAGGTCTGGAACTCATTGTACTGAGTGGTGTCTCGTTGACTAACTTATATATTGTATTATAATAACTTTAATGTCAACTTTAAGATAGAAGTTATAACGCAACTTATAACGCACGCACTTTGAGGACCGACGAGAAGATCATCGAGCTGGAAGAAGCTGTGAGCAAGCTGCGGTGGGATATCATAGGATTATCAGAGGTCTGAAGAGAGGGGGAGGACTCTGTTATTCTCCAATTCGGCCACTTGCTCTACTACCGGGAGGGCGACCAGCAATCCCAAGGTGGTGTTGGGTTTATCGTCCACAAATCTCTCGTAAACAACATTGGTAGGTTAATACAGTATTTGGCTGTATTAACCTACGGGCTAAGTATCGTAGACCATAAGCACACTACACGTAATTTTACACCAGTTAGTACTTTTTAGGGGAAAGCAGGGGCGGGACCTGTTCTGATGATTGTATTACCTGATAATAATTGGTCAAGTGCAAGTCAGGCTCGCGCGTGTCTAACTATCACGGTTTTAGCGATACAGTCTGGTGACAGACGGACAAACGGAAGGACAGCAAAATCTTAGTAGTAGGGTCCCGTTTTTTACCCCTTGGGTACCGAGCCCTTGATAGGAAAGTCTCACTCACTCATTCATTGTGTCTTTACCACCCAAGACGTGTGATATTGTCTTTACTTACTTTTATGCATTAAGGGGATCCAAATGAACTAATGACTTCACGGGTATCCCCTGGGGGATCGGACTTAGAGATCCTGGTGGAGGAACCCCAGCCTAAAATAGATAGATAGCTAAATTTTGCAAAGAGGTTGCTTTGAGACAATGCAAATGCATTGTTGATCAAGTGAGCAAAGCTATTTTGTAAGTACAAAACAACAAATACAAGAAATAGGTAAAGTATTAGATCGAGAAATAGGTAAAGGTAAGGTAAGGACCCAGGAAATCGAGAGATTATTATGTAGTTGAGCGTGGTAACCACTAGACGTAAGGTTCACGAGGTTAACGTGGCAAAGGACTACCCGCAAAATTCAAATTTTTAACTTGCAGACCCGTGTAGGTCTCCTTTATGGGCTAGAATACAAAACTACACCTAAACTACATAGCTTTTCGTACGCACAGAAGCTGTCGAGCGGTGTCATGCGAGCAGCGACCCACTTTTCTTTTTCAGCGGACCGGTATAGTATTTCCTGGAATCGTTCGCTTTGTTGGTTAGGTATATGCAAAGCCTTTTTAATAAGAATCCGAGCGTAGTTTATATCCCTCCTCGTCTCGCTCGGGGAAAATGTCAGCAATCTGTGGCAAAATCCTACTTTATTGTTATTTTACCGCATTTTTTCGTGGCTCCACCGAAAAGATATAAACCTAGGGATGTTGAAAGTAAATAAAGCCAGCGGTTGGTCGGCTGCCGTGACGCGCAGGGTCTTTGTGCGGGTGGATTGCGGAGATAACAATTATTGGTCTTTTAGTGAGGCCGAAAATCGTCCAATAAACTGGAGTCGACTGCTGGTAAATAAAACCCGGTACGTAAGTACTATCTTCTCGGTTGTTTCCCCAGACGCGGTAAATGATAAAACATTGCTTTCGCTAAATACACGATAAAGTTTCTCTTGGCTATTGTCAATTTTGCTTAATTACTTTAATAACTTTGTAGAGATTATCCTACTAATATTATAAACGCGAAAGTTTGTAAGTATGGAGATTGATTGGATCTTTGTGACTCTTTCACGCCGCAACTACTGAACCGATTTGGTTGAAATTTGGAACATAGATAGCTTATAACCCGGATTACCACAAAGGCTACTTTTTATCCCGGAAAAATCCATTCCACGGGATTAGCGAAAACTGACATTCATGCGGGCGGAATCGCAGACAATAGCTAGTTATAAGGTATAAATAATACATTTATTATTCCTCAGAGATATACCTGTAACATTGGTTTGTTTGAATAATAACTCCTATGTTATTTCAGCGAACACCCACGTGTTCGCCCACGTGACCTCCCACTTTCCTCCCTTGGAAGGTTACGTCATATACGTAACCTTTCAAGGGAGGAAAAGTTAGGAAGGATAATAAATAAGGAGAGGAGAAATATCCATCTGCGTAGCCTGATCCATGCATTGGTTTCACCTGTCCGTTCGATATCAGTGAGTCAGTATGTCAGTCACCTTTTTATTTCATATATTTAATAGAACTATATGTATAATTTTATATAACCTCTGCCCGCGGCTCCACTCACATGAAATTCTGGGTTTAAATAATTTCGCGGGAACCATATATTTTACTGGGTAAAAAATAGCCTAATGCCCTATTGTCAAGGGGGCATAATCTTCCATTCCAAATAGCGAATTTGGTTCGGTAGTTACGTGAAAGGAGTAATATTATAGACATTTCAATCCACGAAGACGCGCCCCACTCTGTCAACGCCATACGAATTGATTGAAACATAAGCAATTTGGACAAAGCGGGGCGCGTCTGCGTGGATTCAAATACCTATAAGTCTACACAGACGCACGCACACTGTAACAGAATGTTATCATTCAAGTTCGGAAATTAGTTTCCCTCGAATCTAAAGGTCTTGCTCAATCTGTTGATTGTTTTCACGGGTACTTACGGTGGTGGATGGTGGAGCCCTGCGGCAGATTCAGTTCAGGTTGTGTGTCCAATTCGAGTCCAGTGTTCCAAAAAAGGCAAACAGCGCGTGGCCCGTGTAACAGTGCCGATTTTCGATGACCAACTGACTGTCTTCTACGAAAAAATCTCCACCCAACCGTATGCGTTTTGAATGAGCCCCGTGATTGGTCGAACCAAAGACCGGGCAAGGATTTGAAAGATTCGTTTAGAAATTTTATATAGCGTTAAGCGCATACATACCGCCCACCAAAATACAGCTGGTATTTTCCGACTACAGGTAGTAACTAAAACTAGACTATATTTTACTAAAGCTAAATAAAATACAAACTAAATAAAATACAACTAAAACTAGACTATATTTTACTAGAGTTAAATAAAATACAAAATTATAATTAACTAAGCTAATTTTAGATAAATTAGTTAACCGAATCAATGGGAAGAGGACATAACCTTACAAGAGGTCGGGTTATAATACTATCTTTAGTCTTGATCGTTGCTACGCGTACGATGCCATCAGGGCCCGGATGCAACTTAATCACTCTACCCATTGACCATTGTAACGGAGAGCGACTGTCGTCTTTGATGATCACAATCGCGTTTAAGTCAAGTGGTTTCGATATCTTTGTCCATTTAGCACGCTGAATCAAAGAATGTAAATATTCGTTTTTCCAACGAATCCAGAAGTTTTGAACAAACGATTGGATGAGTTGCCATCGATTTAAACGGTATAGTTTTACTTGTGATAAGTCTTCATCTGCAACAGTCGTGAGCGGCTCTAGCGTCAAAAAATGACCGGGTGTTAAAACATTCAGATCATTCGGATCAGCGCTCAAGGGGCATAACGGCCGTGAATTCAGGACTGCTTCGATCTGCGTAAACAGAGTGGTAAGCTCCTCAAATGTTAACACTTGAGTGCCGACAATCCGGTAAAGATGGGACTTAGCTGCTTTGATCTGAATTTCCCAAACCCCACCGAAGTGTGGCGCCGAAGGGGGGTTAAAAGCAAACTTAATGTTTTCTGTTTGGGAAGCTTGTTCTAAAAATGTTAAATAATTGCTAGCCCCAACAAAGTTTGTGCCTCGATCCGCGTGAATCGCACTACAGCGCCCACGTCTTGCCACAAAACGGCGCAGTGCAGCTATAAAACCGTCAGCCGAAAGTGTCGATACCACTTCAAGATGGACGGCCTTAGTGGCCAAGCACACAAATAAACAGAGATACGCCTTATCCATTTTAGCACCGCGATGTTGACCGAGTTTAATACGAAAAGGTCCGCCAAAATCTACCCCGACTATGGAAAATGGCTTGACTTGATTCACTCGGTAGACAGGAAGATCACTCATATAAGGCTCTAGAGACTTTGGCTGAGTTTTAAAACATTTTATGCATTTAGATAGACATTTTCGTATGACACGTTTTGCTGATAAAATCCAAAAGCGTTGCAAGATTAAATAGTGAGTAGTATTATGTCCCGTATGGCAGTATTGAGAATGAATGTATTCGATCAACTTGTAGGTAAACGGGTGATCGCTAGGAATCAGCGCAGGATGGCGCTGTTCAAATTCGAGACCAGCACGGGATAAACGACCGCCCACCCTGAGGATACCATCCTTGTCCAAAAAAGGGTTGAGTTTCCGAAGAGGCTTCGCTAAGGCTTGTTTAAGTTTTAACCGTTGAATTTCATTACAAAACGCTGAACCTTGAATTAGTTTAACGATAGTTAAAAGAGAGTTTTGATTTTCAGCTTCTGTTAATGAACTCGTTTTACGTTCATGTGGAACTTTAGAATTATGAATAAATCGTCGCAAGTAAGAAACAATACGGATAATTTTTTTCAGTGAAGAAAATCGTTTTAAAAGAGAGTCGATAAAGGAATCTTGAAAATCAACTTTATTGGTAGTGACCATGGCTACTGGCTTCCGTTCTTCTTGATTTACTATACTTTCGTCATCACATGTTGGAAGGGAACACTTCGCAGGAATAGGCCATTGGTCAGAATGTAGCGATAACCAGGACGGACCGTGCCACCATAAGGAGTTATGAAGAAGGTCGTATGGGAGCTGTCCACGAGAGCACACATCCGCGGGGTTGTCTGGTGAATTGACATGATGCCATGATTCGGTTGGAAACAGATCTTGGATATGACTTACGCGATTAGCGACAAAAGTTGTCCAGCGGGAAGAATGGGAACGAAGCCATGACAACACGACAGTCGAATCGGACCACAAATTAACTGTTTGAAAAGATATTTTGTTGAGATATGTGTCCAAGACAAACTTCGCTAGATCGGCAAGAAGAACTGCTGAGCATAATTCCAATCGAGGTAATGAGATTTTCTTGATCGGGGTTACGCGAGCTTTAGCGCATAAGAATCTTGTTTGAATTGATCCATCATTACCTACAGACCTTAAGTATATAACGGCTCCGTACGCTTGCTCGGAACTGTCACAGTATCCGTGCAGTTCGTATATGGTCGCTTCGTCGATAGTGAGGCGACGAGGCAAATACAGCCGCTGAAGAGTAGAAAGTTGTTCATAAAAGGTTGACCAGGTGCTAATTATTTCCTCAGGAGGGGTTTCATCCCAATCAATTCCTAAGATCCAAAGCCTTTGCATCAAACACTTAGCCTTGATTGTAAGCGGCGAAAGGAATCCTAAGGGGTCAAATATTTTTGCAAGCTCACTGAGAATAACTCGCTTGGTACACAAACGAGCAGACGATTGAACATCGAACAAGAAAACATCAGTAGCTGGATCCCACTTGAGCCCTAGCACCTTTAGGGTCTGATGCTTATCATCCGAAAAAGTCTTTTGATCAAGAAGACGCTCCTCGGGAGTCAGATCTGAAAGCAAGGCAGGTTCGTTACTCGCCCATTTTCTCAGCTGGAAATGCCCTAACGAGAACAGTTGTATGAGTTGTGACTTGGCTTCTAAAGCATCTTCTAGAGAGTCACAACCAGTGACCACATCGTCGACGTATATGTTGGCAGATAATATAGTCTTTGCTAAAGGAAACTGAAATCCCTCATCATCTGCCAACTGTTTGATAGTTCTACAGGCAAGAAACGGAGCGGAGGAGACACCGTAGGTAACTGTATTAAGTCTATATTCTTTTAGTGCTTGATCGGGTTCAGATCTCCACAGGATTCGTTGGTAATCACGATGATCATTAGAGACCAAAATTTGCCTATACATCTGACGTATGTCAGCCATGAAGACGATAGTATGTAAACGAAAATGAAGAAGTACCTCCACAATGTTCGACTGCAGCTTGGGACCGATAAGCAACGACTTATTTAACGATTTATGGTTGAAGTCTTCCGCAGATGCATCAAAGACTACGCGTAACTTAGTAGTGGTGCTCTCTGGTTTTACTACGCAATGATGAGGTATGTAGTATTTGCCTTTATGGAGGTCCTTAGCTGAAACTAGAGACATATGCCCCGATTTGAGATAATCCTCCATAAATTCCGAATACTGCTTATGCAAAATAGGATCGCGTGACAGACGTCGTTCGATAGCTTTGAATCTTCTCACTGCAACCTCCCTTGAACCTATGAAGGTGGGTTCAACACTATCTTTGAACGGAAGTCGAACTCCATATCTTCCTGTTGAGTCACGATAATGATCGGCCACATAAGCATTTTCACAAGCGACTTCTTCTGGTGTGAGGACGGAAGCAGTTGGAACTGTGTCGAGTTCCCAAAATTTGTGTACTATAGAAGCCAGTTCATCCGAATTTGCCGATGTTTGAAGTAATGACGAAGACGTGAGTGACGTCCTTCCTAATAAGAGCCAACCAAATAACGAGTTTATGGCTAGTGGTCGATGTACACCCCCTTTTATGTGTTCGTTTAGAATCGAATCAGCAAACACATCAGCACCAAACAGAACATCGATAGGCCCAGGGATATCAAAACCAGGGTCCGCTAAAGGTAACGATGCAATGTGCGACCAGTCTTGAGTTTGAATTTTTGCGATGGGCTGATCCCCGCAAATGGTTCGCATGACATACATATCAACATTGAATAAAGGGCGATCTTTGGAGGCAACAGAACAATTAATTGTGCCTATGATTGTCGCCGAAGCACCACCTAAGCCATTAACATTAGTCTCACATGGGTTTGGATTCAATTTCAAAAACCTTGCCGCCCTTTGAGTGAGAAAATTATTTTGGCTGCCTGTGTCAAAAATTGCACGAAAAGAATGATATTTACCATGAGAGTCCTGTAATTGAATAATGGCAGTAGCTAAAAGAACTGTAGTGTTTTTCAAATCCCTATAAACTGAAATCGGTTCCGAACATTTTGCCACAAGGGAAACGGAATTTGCCTGTGTCGTGATAGGATCACGGGTTGCTTCATTGTCAGCCCCTCTATCACAAATTAAAGTGTGATGCTTAGCCTTGCATTTTAGGCATCGGAAAATACTGACACATGTTTTCAATAGGTGCGATCCTTTAAGGCAATTAAAACACCAACTCTTTTCCTTAGCGATGGCGCGGCGTTCATCTATTGATTTGGCGAGGAATGATTTACACTGAGTTATAGGATGTGGCTCAGTACAGAATGAGCACCGGGAGATTGGAATCTTATTACTTTGATCAATTAGTTCTGTAGATGCATTACCGGTTAATGTAGTATCAGTTAACAAAGTGTGTGTCACGTTAGATCGTTTTATGAAGGGGTTTGGAGGTTTAGAAGTGTCCTTCATCAAATTAGAATTTTTGGGCTGTTCACTAAAATGACTATCTCTCAGAAGAGCTTCACACTTCGAGTGTAAAAAGTCTTTTAGTTGTGAATATTTAGGAAATTCTGACTTAGTGCACTTTTCTTCAAATTCACGTCGCAACTTGGTATCCAGCTTTGATAGGACATGGTAAACGATAACAAAATCCCAGTGCTGGACGGGAAGGTTCAATTTCTTTAGAATACTTAAGTTCTCATCAACACTGTCCAAGGTGCGACGAAAATCAACCGGATTTTGTGTTTTAAAATTGACACTTAGCAGATCCTTCCAGCAGGTGAACGCTAACTCTCGCTTGTCTTGATAACGCGACACCAAAGCCGAGTACGCATCTGAATAGTATTCACCAGTAATAGGAAATACACGGATAAGAGCCAAAGGGTCTCCGCTTAGCGAAGAGTGTAAATAATGAAATTTTTCTATATCAGTGAGCGAGTCATTTTCATTTATGAGCGCGTTGAATGTATGGTAAAACTCAGGCCATTTTTTTATGTCACCTGAAAAGGAAGGAAGACGAATCTTAGGCAATTTTACATTTGATACCGATGACTGATTCCGAGAACTTTCAAGATTGGATGAATTTAATTCTAGTTTTGTGAAAGAACGGCGTAGGCCCATGACCTTGAAATAGATATCATCAAAACGTGCACGCAGTTGATCATGGCCCTCATCATCATCACTTTCATCCGTGGTGCCTAGCAGTTGCAGAATTGCAAAATGCGCCTGCTCAAAATCATTTGCAATTTTCTTTGCTTGATCACAATATGAAAGAAACAAATCGCTTTGAGTGTCATCATCTTTGGCCAATAAGCCAACTTCATACGCCTTAGACATCCGGTTTATAGCTACTGTACGTTTACGGCGCAACGATGGCAGATCATTAACTGTAAAGTTACTCAAACTTGCAGTCTTTGGTTTCGAAGAACTTAGTCGACGACTGGCACGTTTTGTGTTAAACGACATGTCGTTTCCCTTTTATTCCACTTGAATAGTCAAGTTTGTAATTGTTAAAATGGTATAGTTAGTATAATATATAATTTTTTATTCAATTCATTAACACAAAACCTGCTGAAACATAGATGCTAGTGTTTTATAATTCTCATACTTGAAATGTCTCAATACGTGAATACACAGCCTAGCAAGGCCGCAAAAAAACTGGCAACTACAAGATTAGTGCCAATGGTGAAGTGTTAAATCATTGACCATATAGCCAGCAATAAGTATGGGGGATCTCTCCTAACTATAACCACAACAAGAAGGTTTAACTATTTCAAGAGTAAGGAATAAATTGTTATTAAAAGTAAGTAACTGTTATAACACTTAAGCATAAAGAAATATTGCATCGAGCAACAATAGCTATGTTATTGTTTGTTGTTAACTTATAAACCAACTTGATTAGGTAAGATTTCAATAGGTATGAATAGTTGTTTACCTATACAGAAAAAAACAAGAAAAAACTTGTATTTAGTTATGAATTTGACTTAGTAAGTACAAGATAATTACAGGCGATTAATGAGTAAAACACCGCTTGGATAGATTGTTTGTTTTACACAAGATGTGTAATAAATCTTCACTTACCGGATGATTGAAGCTACCATGAATTTTATTGATGGGTATCAATGCATCGATAGTCGATAGATTGCAGAGATATACGTATTGTAGTCACAGTAACCCGTATTTTGAGTTGGCAAGAGGTTAGATAACACTTAAACACTGATTATTAGGTAATTTAGCAGGTTTCAAATTAACTGGGTACACGAACTGACCAAAAAGCACCTACTGGAATTGTAAACAATCACTACGTTTTGAACTGTCAAATAAACCACGGAAGTAAAACAGACCAAGATTATGCTAAGTAAAACTAGGTAGGTAGGTACCTATGTTCGTCTATGTGGTCAGAATCACGAACACAGACTTTAGTGATTACGACTGAGTTGCATGAGCACAGAACACATAGGTACTCTCTCTGCGTGAGTGATGAGAGTGGACCACAGACTACCTAATGATTTAAGATTGATAGTCGATTTTGCTCACAGACCTATAATATGCTACGTCTGTGATTTGCACAGGTGTAGCAAGTCTGTGGTGAATTGGCTATAGAGTGCACTCACGAATGAATGAGACAAAGACTGAACATAAACTGTCGAATGATTAAAGTGTGAACGAAAGACCGACCAATCGCAATACGTTAACAATGTGCAATGTGTGCAATTTAATTTGGTTAGGTTACATTAAAATATGGCGGAATAGATTACAACATGAAGTCTTGCTCACTAGTACAACATTAACAATAATCTATTTTGGAATCTTTCTAAAAAATCTGTTTTGAAAAATGTAATAATCTAAGATGACAATTTTAAAATACCAGCTATATTGTTTGAAATACAAATAAACAAACGTTCCCGGGTTTTTCGGCACCAACAAAATGTAACAGAATGTTATCATTCAAGTTCGGAAATTAGTTTCCCTCGAATCTAAAGGTCTTGCTCAATCTGTTGATTGTTTTCACGGGTACTTACGGTGGTGGATGGTGGAGCCCTGCGGCAGATTCAGTTCAGGTTGTGTGTCCAATTCGAGTCCAGTGTTCCAAAAAAGGCAAACAGCGCGTGGCCCGTGTAACAGTGCCGATTTTCGATGACCAACTGACTGTCTTCTACGAAAAAATCTCCACCCAACCGTATGCGTTTTGAATGAGCCCCGTGATTGGTCGAACCAAAGACCGGGCAAGGATTTGAAAGATTCGTTTAGAAATTTTATATAGCGTTAAGCGCATACACACACACATTACACATCAAAACTCGCTTTTTTATGAAGCGATAGACATTACTGTATAATATTTATAGGAAAATAATTTTTCACTTCCGAAATAAATCGTAGGAATTCGAAGTTCTTTGCAACTTAGCGTCTAATTAAATAAAGGATCAAAGCGAAAGCGCTCGAAAAATCTCCGGTTCGGCCTTCGGATCTTTCATGTTTTAATCCAATTTTGTTTTTTATTTTATTTTTGCTTCAAAACACGGGTAAGTAAAGTCGAAATTACTCAATAAGGGAAACTATAAAGCAATTTTCACATTACCTTCCCTGAAAAGCGAAAATCAAATTCAAACTCTGAATGGAAATTTTATGCTTTGACACATAATGAACTGTAATGAAAGTTTTTTAATAAAATTATACATAAATAAAGAACCAAAGTATTATTATCGCTTAGTATTTTTTTTATTTTTTATTAATATTTTTACAATAATATTTTACTATTTACATTTCAATATTTTTTTGAAATGTAAATATGTTACACTAAAAGTTAAAAAAATATTTATATAATTTTGCCATTGCGAAATGGTGATAACAGAAAAAAAAACCCGGCTGAGTATGTTGTGGGATTCTTCTCAGTGCAGGGCGCGTTCGAAGCCTCGAAAATTTAGCTTTAAATAGACCTTGTAGTTATTACATGTGAAATAAAGATATTTTGACTTTATACTAACTATAAAGTCAAAAATCAAACTAAGTAGGTACAAGTCCTATATAATTACAAGTCCTATATAATATTCCTGGAATAGTGCCAAGAATACTGACTACACTCGTCTACGTATGCATAGGTACCTACGTTGAGTTCAATAAAATACAGAGTGTGCCAAAATTGACTCCACTCGTCGAAAAGAGTTCCGCGAAAATCCAGCGCTGACGAATTATTAAAATTAAATTGTACTAGAAAGCACAGTCGTATTTTATTCACCGGTCGCCTCTCCAGACGTGAACGAGTGGCGATGCTCACTGCAAGATTTCCCCTAACATAAGAGGCCTGCGGATATACGAACTTGGCAGGTTGAACTAGAAGTGGCAGCGGGCCGGAAATTTTAATGATGTGAATGTGAATGCAATATAGGTAAACCTCCAGAATACGTGGTAATAGGTTGAATGCGTTTTTATTGCACCACTGCCCAAAAGAGGTGTTCAATGTTGATTGCGGAAAGTCAGCCAGTATTCTTGGCGTCCATTCTAAGTGCGCAAGTGGGCAAGACTTGTACTGTAATTAATGTAGGTAAGTACAATTAAGGTAATGCTATTCTAGCATTTTTTAATTTTATTAAATAATTGGTTAAGTGCGAGTCGGTCTCGCGCTTAACCAATTACTGAGGTTTCCGTACTATCTAGAACAATTCTCAATTCTCTAGTGAACTAAACACCCCTGCGCACCAAATTCAATAACAAGCAAAAAATCACGTTTATTGTATGGGAGCCCACTTAAATGTTTATTTTATTCTACATTATAGTAGTTGTTGTTATAGCGGCAACAGAAATACATCATCTGTGAAAATTTCAAGTCTAAAGCCTCGGTTCAAGAGATATAGCCTGGTGACAGACAGACAGACGTACAGCTTAGACTTCGCTGTATAGGGTCCTGTTTTTACCTTAAGGGTGCGGAACCCTTAAAAAAACAAAAGTTAAAACATCTAATATCATTTGTAATGAATTTTATTACCTACTAGAGTAAGTTTTGGAAATATTTGCAAGATGTGATTTAAAGTTTTATAACATTTATTTTTAGTAGGTACTTTCTAAAAAATAAAAGAGCTCTTCCATTAGATATATTGTGTCCAAGGATGATTTAAAGCCCTCGTGTAGCTTGAAAGATTTTCATATTCAATTACAAATAGACAAGTGCGTCTCGAGGGCCGCCTTTGACATCTCCACGCCTTGAGAGGATATTTTAGGCACTTACTTGTCACTGGATGACGGACGAATCAGCAAGTGGCTAATGAATAAATTGATTCCGTTTCAATCTTGAGAGCCGTTAGTTTGATTAAGTATTAAGGAAACTTGGGTATAAACTAAATTATGAGACATTCTGTGCTGTGAACCATTGGTTCTTGCCTTCCAAGCTTAATAAAAGTTCTTTGCATGAGTATATTATGGTCTTGAATATTAGTTTTGCTTACGATATATTATTAAGTTAAAAATCGTGTCGTTTAATTTCATGATAATTATGTAAAAAAAATCTATCATGAAATTTTGAAAAGTACCAAGTTTTATAAAAAGGTATTCAAACTCAAACTCAAAATATCTTTATTTCACATAGGCCTAACGTACAGGCTCTTGTAAGACGTCAATATGATATATTGTAGCATATTATGTAAGTTATTCTATGTGCGAACGAACTTGACAGTTGACAGTAGTCTTTTCAGAAGGGACTATATACCTATATACATACAGTAATTTATAGCCATTTGTGGAATGAATAAAGATTTTCAGTTACAATTTCGTTTTTATTAACCAATTAAATAAACCTATAAAAGCATTTTATTTTCATGTCAATAACATAGCAGAGCAGGACTAGGCTTCAGAGATCAAAGGAAATATATGCAAAGGGGAACATCTCGACAACAGCATCACCTACCCACGTGTGTGTCCAATATACATAATGTACTTGTAGAGGGGGCTTAAAGCAATATCCAAGCTTTGTGTACTACATCAATGTTTCACGTAATTAGCTTAAGCGTTTTAACTAGGGAGGGATGAAAAGAATTTTAAAATTTTCCTAATGAATGTTTAGATTGGGAATACAAATTTCATAGCTTTGTATTTGAATTTAGATTGAGTATGGGGTCCCTAAATAGGCCTTTCATACCTCCTTTTGTGACATGTGTCCAAATAAAGGAACTTTCTATCCCCCATTCGCCGACTGTAGGTACGGTATTACCCGCTCGTAATATTGCTTTCATAAGATCAAAAGGGATTAATATTAAATGGTGATAGTACTTCGCAAATATCTTAGCTTTAGTTTAATTTGATAGAAAGGCATTTTTTTACCTGTATATAGTAAAATCATTAAGTTGTTAGATAGCTTGATAGTAAGCTCAATATAATATGTATATTACTATACTTTTCCGTTATAATCGTCATTAATTCATAACAATCAATTGCCAAAAGATAATATTGTGTAAACGCATTCCTCCACGCTGCATTTATTTGGCTCATTCCTTTGCCAGGAAAACGTTATATTATTATTACTAGCAGACCGAGCAAACCTTGTTTTGCCATTTAAGGGGTTGGAAAAAAGCTTACGACCTACTTATTTGACAAAAAAAAACATATCAGTCAAGCCGTTTCGGAGGAGTTTTGTGACAAACAATATATGACACGAGAATTTTATATTATATTAGACAAGCTGACCGGGCAAACGTTGTTTTGCCATTTAAGGGTATAAAAATAATAGCTTATGAACTATTCTCAAACCTATGGAACCATACACAAAAAATTTCATAACAATCGGTCGAGCCGTTTCGGAGGAAATCGTAGAGTGCAACTAAAATTGGCACGAGAATTTTACATGAATTTTGAAAGTGTTTTTTTTTTGGAAAATCCACGGGAGAAGACTGTTCCTGCGAGACGTAGAATACAATCTCGAGGGCAACTAATTTACCTATATTTAATCGTCAACGTAGAGAAAAACTACTACTAAACCTTCAAATAGGTACCTTTATTTCCTAAAGAACCCAACTTAAATGAATTTATCGTCGTTGGGAGTCCTCCTTACCTGTCACAAATCCTTTAAAATCCATTTTTGTTCCCCATACAAAGGATTACGATAACAATTTCATAAATGCATTTTTTTTTCGACCTGTCAACTGACTGTCAAATTATCAAACGGATGCATCGGAAGAAAGGACAGCTGAATGTAAAATTGAGAAATCGCTTGTAAAGGGGGTAAAGGGTTCCGTTTGCGGCGTTGCTGCTTTTTTTTACAATCCCTTTGTAAATGTGTGAATTTTAAATTTAAAAGCGCCTTGTTCGGTACAAGTTAAAAGAATCACAATGCTGCCATTTATTGTATTTTTATTTGTTCTGCTTCGGAAGGGTTGACACATTTCTGTTACAATTCCAACGCAACGACATAGTGAACGCGAAACTTTATTTATTTTAAAGATAGGTATACCTACCTTTTATAATATCATTGCCTACCTATCTGCTTACAACGAGTAGATAATGTACTTAGCTACTAACATTAAATGGCGTTAACATAGCGTTCTAGTTACATCATACCTATATAAACATTGTCTATGCCCCTCTAGGATTTGAAAAGCAAACTTGAAGTTCTTTAAAAAAGTAAGTTAATTAGTTAGTAGTTAAACATGCATATTTTATTTTAAAGTCTCATTAAGTTTCGACCAATCAAATAAATCCTATATTTCTAGCCCAATCAAAAGTATAAGTAAACTACTAATAGTTTAGAACAATACTTTAGATTATTCCAAAATTAATCCAAAATAATAATATAACGCTTAAAACTAAGGTATGCGAATTAGCTTTACGACTTTATAACTCGAATGTTCCATCAAACCATTGAAACAAGAATTTGCTACAAATATCTTCACAGGCGCACTCGTATTTACGTCCCAATAATATGGTAGTTTCACTTTTAGGAATGCAATGAAAATGATCAAAGCATAAATTAACGGAATTGATTGTGAGAATTGATTGTGGTTGAATTTAATCTTGAAAAGAACGGATGTTACCTACTATACCAAAAAAGGCCGCTGAAGGTACGAATTTCGTATTATAAGTCTTATAATAATTGGTACTTTAAAACTAAAAGTATTGTACTTATACTAGTAAACGATTCAAAATTCATTAATTAAACAACGGGCTGATTATTTAGCAGCGGATGGCGGATTAAATTTGTTACCATTTACCAAGCTACGGGAGTTTGCTCTTCGATTTTACAATTCCCATATCCAATGTGATCTCTGAAATAAGATTTTGCTCTAAATATTTTAGCAGGAGCACTCTTGCGTACTCGGCTTTGTGGTGTTGCGTGCGCAGACTTGAGACTTATAATAGGAACTAATACCACGGAATACAATAATAGTTCAAACCTAAATAAATACTTGTAATTATTTCGTGATTGAATTATTGTAGCGGAGAACAATTTATCATGGATACTGATTAGATACTATTTGTTACCTACTGATACTGATACTATATACCTATAATGATACTCAATAGGATACTGGTATTAATTGTTGCTGATGCGGATGATTATTATTAAAAAGTAAATAAAACAAAACCCGGCTGAGTTTGTTGTGAGCTTCTTCTCAGTGCCGGGCGCGTTGGAACCCTCGTAAACTTAGTTTTAAGTCGTCTTGTAGTTATCACCATACATATACGACAAATATCATATTGACGTTTTACAAGAGCCTGTACGTTAGGCCTATGTGAAATAAAGATATTTTGACTTGGACTTTGACTTTGACGCACCACCCAGCGGTTAAGTGTTCCAGAGCGATGCTGTGTAGAAAACGTTAGAAGGAACTTACCTCACAAGTTAGTAGATATATGCACTTATTTAGTTTTTTCCAAGTTTGCGAATCATTTATACACAGGTTGCTCTAATTCATCCTAATTACTACTTTATTAAGAATCCCTATATTTTCGAGAGCAAACGCCTCGTGACCTGTTTTAAGTATGGAAATATTACTAAAATTTCGAGCGCTAAAGGCTCTCATCTGTGAATAGTTTATGCGGAGCGAAATCCGCGCCATCGTGTGATGCATTAACTGACGTCACTGGGATTAACGAGCTTGTGTAGGAATTCCGGGATTTTGATGTTATTTAATTCGGTTTTGGTGTTACAATATTATTTTATAAGATTCAAACTAATAGTTTATTGTAGATAGGTTTGCGCTTGACGACCTTTCTACCAGGCATGTTGGATGGTAGAACGCAATGACGAGGTTGGGAACGCACTTGCCTAGAAAATGCTTAAGCACTCTTCTCTTGAAGGCACCCAGATTTAACTTGGATGAGGATACGGAAGCCAGCTTTACAAGTAAAATCTGGTTTTTCACACCTCAGTGGTTTGTAACAGAAACATGGAAAACAAAAAAAAAGATTCCGAATAATTGAGAACCTCCTCCTTTTTTTGAGGTCGGTTAAACAATCAAGAACAATAAAATTTTATCGCAAAGTTAAACTCTAAACAGAGGGTATGAATGTAAATATAAATAAATATAATTTGTATATTTTTATAAAATAAATATATTTTATTTATTACGGGAAACATTAAGTAATTAAATATTATTTTATTATGACATTTTAGTAACTACCGACTCACTAAAATATCATAAACCAGTTAAACGACTTAAAATAGTAATTTTCGCGTTAATAATACATTTGGAGATGGTAGAAAATGATCTAAAAATTAAATGCCAAGGTTTAGTTATTTTAATACTGATAGAACTGGATATTGATAATAATATTTACGAGTAGGTATAATAATAATTAACTAGAAGGTTGCGTGGAGGCGCAGGCCCGCGTGCTGTAATTTTTTTTGTCCATCGAATAGACCTTTGGGCCCTGATCACTTCTTGTCAAGAAACCGTTCTTCCATCTTTTATACTCTTCGAGATATTCTCCAAATTCGTTTGGCGGCCATTTTGAATCCGCCATTTTGAAAATTTTTTCAGCTCAAGAGGCAGTGCCTGTCAGCTGAAGAGGCAGTGGACAGGCCATAAATATTTGTCGCAAAACCGACGGCCGTTTTGGGCCAGATGTATTCTGGAATGGGGACCGAGATCCAATAGATGTGCAGCATAGGACGTTCCTTTGCCAGCTGGGATCCCGAAGATTATTGTTGGGTTGATGAGGAAGGCGGAATATGTAGTGGGTGCGTTCGCAGAAAGACCTAGTACTATGTCCAGAAGTAAACATTTTATTTTATTCTATAGAATTAAATGTGCCGTAGTTAAAGATTTTTGTTCCATTAACGTCATTGAGTAGATTAACCAAATCGCTCATATTTCAATGAATAAACGTTCCATATTAATAAAACGAGATGGATTACTTACTGCGGGATCAGCCGGGCTCTTTACTCTCCGGACGATAATAATAGACATTTTAACTACAACGCCGCTTTAGGTGAATAGAAAAATATTTTTGCTGTAAAAGGTAGGAATTAACTGAAAATCACAGCTCGTGTGACCGATGAACTTTGGAGAACAAAGACATTAATGCAATGCCGAGAAACGAAGTATTGGCAGACTTAGACAGAAGTACGGAAATGTTTTGGTTACAGTTACTTTTCAGTAACCGAACTAGTAACTTTTTAACCGAATAGGTAACCTACATTGGAACATTCAAATAGGAAGTGCCTCCTTCATGAACCTTGTCGGTTAGTACGTACCTACCTCAGGTTAGTACCCAAATAGTGACTGAAAAGTTAATGAAAAAATTGCTGAGAATATTAACCTTCTTAATTATTTTACAATGAAAAAACGTATCTACATGAAAATGTAATCTACGTACACTAAAAACGTTAATAATTTTCGTCACCAAATGCGATCTCCTATAGCGAAAAATGACACGAAATTATGCTAAGTTTGTTTACAAAACCTTTCTCCTTGTCAATCATTAGCACACTCCGTAATAAAATCTGTCACATTGCATCCGGTGAAATGGGTCTTGATCAGCTAGGTCAAATGTCAAGGCAATAGAAAACCAGAGCCATAGAGTCAACTGCAGTTATTATCTTATTTAACGAACCTGAAATCAAAGGTATTATATATAATATGAAGTCAAGAATTCTCTAATTCACTTGAACTTCGCATTCCAAACTGGTTTCATGTTTATCAAAAGAAATAAACATTTAAAGCCATCAGTGACCTTCGCAATGTCACTTTTCTCGGTTGTTGTGTTCGTTATAATAATCTTGCTAAATTCCATCAAATCAGAGGTCCAAAACGAAAAACCAGTGAACGTTACTTCTTCAATGCAAAACATCAAAGAGTTTATGACAAAAATGGTGAAAGACCAGAGCACGAAAATTCAGACGCTGTTAAAGAAGATACAGTACAATGCTCAAACAGTGCTGACGAAAATAAGGAATATGAATCAAATTCCAAAACCTGTAATGAATGATAGAGTGAATGAATTAAAGAAACAGATTGATGATGCAGATGATCAAATAGAATCACCTGTTCCGGAAGATAATAGAATTAATGATGATTCGACGGAACTGGCAGCAAGAAGTTTTAGTAACCACTACGTTAGCACTGGATTCGGGGCTAGTGGCAATGCAAATTATGGTGTTTCTACATACCACCATCATTCTATTGGATTCGATCCCATTAATATTGTGCTTTCTATGTCTCTATTATCCCTTTTATTGCAAGCTCTACAAGGGTTCCTAGGTCGGCCGAGACTACCTACTCCTATCGTTGAAGCAAGGAAATTAGACTCCATAACCTCGACACCTACTATAAACTGGGATAAAAATAATTTCGAAGAAAAGAAGCCGGGCGTTTCAAAAAGGATTATTATTTGAAGAAAAAACTATTCAAAAAGGCACTGAACTAAAATAACTTCCTTTATTTTGCTGACTCTGAAGATTAACTGATTTTTTTCCGTACATTAATTGAGTTACGATGATGATTTACTTATATTTTTATAATATATGTACATTGTTCAATATATTTTTATTTAATTATTTTTGATATCAATGTAATAGTGTTCGATGTAAGTATGTACTTAATGACAACATTGTTTTGAATAAAAAAAATCTTAAACAAACTTGATAATCGCAGTTCCAAAGTTTTTTATTTTATAAGATTTTGTGTACCTACTTAGAAACAATGTTGTAAATCGAATAATCAGATTTTGTTGCATGGCTGTACCAAACTCAAATACGTCCTATATAAAAGGAGTATATAATTAGGTACAGCGTCATCACAGAAAAAATTAGTTATTATGTTGCTCTGTAACTTGTGAAGTTGTGAGCGTAAGGATAGATTTTCTGAAAGAATTAATCTTCAAGATGGGTCGGTTTCCTCTCACAATGAGAAAGTTTGGCTCATCATGCCAAGAGCGAGTTGACAAGCTCCACACACCATTATAAGAGCTTCAGATATATAAACATAACATGCAGGTTTTTAAAGATATTTTCCTTAACCGATACACAAAGAAAAGCCAGAGGTCCAAGCAGAATGTAGTCTATCATTGTTATGAAAATGCTTCATAAAAAAACCTCCTAAAGCCTAAAAAAGTAAATTTAGATAATACGCGTAGGTAGACTATCAGTCCTAGATACCTATTAGGTAGGCACTACATAACCTACGTGAGTCGGTAGTAAAACCGCAATAATACAGAGTAGTAATTCCATCCGCCCCAATTCCCATCTACTTTCTGTAATTGCAGTTCATGTCGCGTGACATAATTTTCATTTCGTTTATCGTTTTACGAGTCATAAAACGAAATTAATACACAACGTAAATTGCTCCTAAAATGGTTGTGGCTTTCTTGTCGCGTGGGCGGTTTGTCACTCTTACTTGTAAAAAAATGTTAAAATACCCGAACCGTGTTTTAATTTGCAATAGAAAACAAAACGTGAATTGCATCGAATCCGAATTTCTGAAAACGAAATTCGGCCAAACTTTGGTTCAGTAAAATGGCCCTACTAAACGTTTTTAGTGCTTGCTTAGGTACCTAGTTACCTACTAGTTGCTTACACCAACCATTTATCTTTGCCATTGATTTTTACATTTACACCTACTTTTGTTATTTAGTCTTTTGGTCTGTTTTGAAGAATGTATTTTTAAAGTTTCAATGCGCAGGAGTTGGGAGGTGTTCAAAAGTAGTGACATCTGTGTTGGACGTGGTGAACTTGTTAAAGAAAATCCCAAAACACTGTTCCCGCATGCGCGATTTCGTAAGTAAAACATAGTACACAGTGTTTAACACAGATGTTGTTAGTTTTCAGATCAAAGTTTCAGATGAAAATCGTTGTTCTTGTTTGAATTTTGAATTTTATTAAAATGAATGGTATCGGGAAATGCGTACTCAGGTACCTAGTAGGTACGTATAAAGGTTCACAGTATTTTAATTATTTACATGTAAACTTTGTAATGGCAATTCCTTGTCTATACTTACTTTGACCCTATACTAAGACTTCGCTGTCTGTCCGTCCGTCTGTCACCTCTGTATCTTTTGAACCTCGATAGCTACAGGCTTGAAATTTTCACAGATGATGTATTTCTGTAGCCGCTCTAACAACAAATACTACTAAACAATAGAATAAAATAAATATTCCCACACAACAAAAGTGAATTTTGCTTGTTTCTGCTCAAAATTAACAACAGTTAAAGGTAGAAGCGTCAAATGTTCAGAGAATATAAAATATAAAGTTATAATATATTCACTTTAAAAATAAATAGTTAAATTAAAATTAAATAGATATTTAAGGGTGCTCCCATACAACAAAAATATTTTTTTTATTGTTTTTGCTTGATATTGATAACGGGTAGACGCTTCAAATGTTCACAGAAAATTTAACTATATTATATTCACCTTAAAAATAAATACTTAGTTCTTTTAAAATCTCGGATTACGCACTTGGCCGATTTTTTAATTATATCATCTTTACCTACCTATCATCTGAAAGACGCACTTGCAGAACTTAATATTACCAGTATTCATTATAATTATTATAAAATTATAATAATAATTAATTGGATTATTTTTAATGGAACCACAGCGGGCAGCTCATTCTCCCGTTATTTTTAAATGTTAAACAAAACCGGCAATTAATTCAACATCCTTACCTCCACAAAATAACAATGGAAAAAATTTACATTCCAACTCGTACATAATTCAGTAGCCATCAGTATATTGTGTTTTAGCTGTTAAAAATACAGTACAATTATTCACCTAATTAGAGCAGTACATCTTTGAAAAGGTTGTATCTAACCACCAGCTAATTTGAACAAAGTCCTATGCAAACAAAGTTTTTATCTTGATGCATAATTACTGGAGGGCGGAAGGGCCGTTGTAGCACTAAATGGAAAGTGGGAACTTGATATAAATGGCCCGGGCTCCTAATATTAATTCCTCGTTTTTTTCGACAAACGCATACAGCATTTTCACACATGTATGAGATAGGTAGGTACCTACTACCTATTAGGTATTGGATAGGGAGAACTTTCATCTTAGGTATTCACTAGTTATTCATTCCGTATAGTAGGGTACGGTTCCGAAGGTAGATATTTAGGTACTTACCTCATAAAAATATTATTAATTATTTCAAGTAAAATAAATAACTTGAAAGAACCTGTATAAAAAGTATAATAAAAATGTTCTCATAGTTTGAGCTAACGGAACTGGACGAGTTCATACGCAGACCTCAGAATACAGTTTCTGTATTCTGAGACGCAGACAAAGCCGCGTCGTCAGCTAGACTTTGATAATAATCAAGGTAGATGCCTAGGTTAATAAATGGAAAGCAAGTCTTAATTAAGTAGGTCCTACTAAAGATTTTAGTTAAGCACTAAAATAAAATGAAAAAAAAAAATATTTTTCACAGTCTAACTGACAGGCTCTTACTATAAGTCAAACTCGTTCGGAAAGCAGGTACCTATACACCAAGAAGAACTGGCAAGAAAATCGGCACTTGTTTTTTTCAAAATATCACCTTATTATAAAATTCTAACACGATCTTGTGATATCTCGTAAACAGACAGAATCGTATCCATATCCTTAGACAATGGTAGGTACATACCTATCTATACCTAATTCCAATTGAATCTCTATCATTTAAGAATTCTTCAAAGGTATCTGGACATAGATATAGGTAATAAGGTATACCTACTACGACGCGTCAAGTGGAGTCCAAAAGGAGTTTGCTTTCCTGACAAGAGGTACATTTGGCACATTTCTTAACAATTTTAACATAAATATTTATAAAAATAGTTAAAAATGTTATAGCATTATTCCATTCAATTGGAACTCGTTAAAACGATCACGGTTGGTTAACAATGAGAAAAATACTTATAAAAATACTTCATTAAGCCAAGTTTTATCTATAGCGTTAATCAATGGGCGTGGACTAGTAAAATCTCTTTGAACACCAAATACAGTCCTATGTGATTATTGATCTTTAAGCGAACCCTATTTTCTTGGAGATAAAGTTTAATTTTGGTTAGGAAAATTTGTGTAAATGTTTTTAATGCGAACTATAGTAGGTACCTATAGGTATGTAAAGAAGATACTCCTAACGACCTTAGATTTATTGGTACATCCTATTACCACTTACAATTAAGTCGTTGGAATATAATTTCAAAGTTCAATTAATTCTCAAAAATAAAGTATAATAAGGATGAGAAATGAAAAGATGGGTACTTTTCACTTCTCATGGTCGTAAAGTTGTTGTTTATGCTATGAATAAAACTGCATCATATTGAACTAGTCTTGTAGATAGGTACTTAGGTATGCTATTTTTATAAGTAGAATCAAAGTCATAAAGGATGTAGATAATATTGAGACTTTTAGAAAAGTAGATAGGTATGTCCAATTAATAAATTAATATCTTACATCTAAAACATTTTATTATGTGATTAAGAACTAAACACGGAAGGGGTCAGAATTTACTGTCAATTATTTTGCGATGATATATTTTTCTAACCAATTGTCGGGCTAATCTGCAACAATAGCCAAAGTGGCCATGTTCGAAATTTGAAGGACGTATGGGAATGGCATAAAATACGATCGACCAATTGATCACATGAGTTATCGTACAGTCCATGAAGAAGGAATAGAGCTACATTAGGTAGGCAGAAACATTAGTTTCCTCTCACTTTTTCTCACACGCGGATGTACAATTTCGACAGAAGTTGGCCTTCAGGTCTGAAATTCAGACATAAGTTCACTATAAACATCATTCCCTACCAGTTTATATTATAATTATAATATTGGATATCATCATTCTGAATAGGCCAATAAAAGGAACACCGTCAAGCACAATCGACGTCATTAATGTGCGAAAATGATATTAAAAATCTTCGATAAAACCCCACGCCCGAATAAATGTCGCCGTAAACATTTTAAAATTGACACTTTATTGAACTACTTTCATCAGATAAGGTCGCAACAATTTACGTCGGTCGTATTCAATTTGCCGGCAGCGCAGTTGTTGAAAAATAATTATAAAATGCAATTAAAAAAGCCCACATAAATCCTTCAGCACCACGCCCATTGCGTAAACATTACTATGAATTTTAAAAACATAAATTGTTTTATTGTAATTGTATTTTGGTGCTTCTGAATTGTTACTTAATTATTTTTTAACGTTTCTTTTGAATTGTGTTATAATCATGTAGAGCAAGATAAGTATGTAGTAAGGTACCTATTGCTTGCGTTTTTGTTAATTGAAATATCAAACATACCACAGATTAATGTAATATCTAGGCCTATACTTACATGCTAATATCTTTTTATAATAAACTAGCTGATGCCCGCGACTTCGTCCACGTGGGATAAAAACTATTCTATCTTTTAAGTTGGACCAAATGACAGATATTCAAACTAAATCGGTTCAGTAGTTTAGGAGTCCATCGCGGACAAACATTGTGACACGAGATTTATATATATTATTATAAGAAGATATACATATCGCAATAACGTATCAACTGCTGGACTTGTTACCAAAAAAAATTATGTACCTACCTATACGTAGGTAGGTACATTCAACAACGCTTTAAAGCTATTTAATAGTTTAGGGTAGGAAACGCATTGTATAACGAAACAAAACCACTATCACAGATATAGAACCACTATGTAGCTGGATAGATGTGTGTGCAGTGTGAGTTACGACCAAAAACTCGAAAATGGCTTCAGCTAATTTGATGATATTTTTCGTGTTCGTTGTGTTGCTCCGGTAGCAACTTAGTCTTCTCTGATGGAAGTAATTTCCCTTAAGGTAAGTTATCTATATAGGTAAATCTAGAAGAAATTTCCCAACATGGGCAATGCGTCGCGATAGCGCTATACGCCATCCTCGGTTTTAAAGCACAAAAGCCTCACCATCCTCGCTTTTAGAAGGCAAAGACCACCCCATTCTCACTTTTAGAGCGCAAAGACCACGTCATCCTCGACATCAATAATAAAGACTACCTACGCAAAATTAAGAAGCCGAATAATTCATTTACGTAGACGCAAATTAAAAGTTAATTGAAAAAGCCTCCAAAATTACTCAAGATTACTTACCTAGTTGATGAAAATTAATAAGCTTTTTGAAAAGACAACTTTTACCCAAACAGCCCCGTACCTTTTCCACCATTTATTTTTATTTTATAACACAGTTGCCGGCAGGTGTGTTTGCTTTTCGTTTGATTGACCAATTTATAATTTCGTATGGAATTGAAACCCTAATTTTATAAGCGCCCGGCTTTATTTGAAATGACCGAGGGTAGCAATTTATTTTATGACTTAAAACCTATAATACTTTAGTTACCGAATTCAGTTTGTCAGTCAGTCACACTATGGTTTTATGGTTTCTAATTCGGCTTGTGTTTGGTCTGATGGAAGACCAAACACCCTACTTGATAAGACGCACAAACCAGCGATTTAGCGTTCCTAGGTGATGCTGTGTAGATTAAACTATTAGGGCTTATTGATAACTTCTTCCAGGTTATTATATCATATTCGGCTGCATCGTCACTTACCTGCATCAGGTGAGAACACAGTCACGTACTAACTTGCAGCGTGTAAAAAAAAGGTTTAAAAACTTTCAATCTAAATAGCATTATCACTTACCATCACCATCAAATACTATTGGAATTGGAAAAATGTGTACTTAAATAAAAATAAACATTTGTCTGCAATTAAATAAAAGACATTAATGAATCAATTTATTTCTTCTCAAGTTACTACAAAATCATCACTTACTCGCTAAACAATCAACAAAAAAATGTACTTACTTACTTATTCCAAAAAAAATCACACGTACCAAAATCAACTGAAAATTCATTTCTCACTTATCAATAAATTAAAATAACCAATCAACTTCTTAAATAATTAAAATTTACCTATTGTATGTAATTTAAGGCCTCTGTTACTTTATTTTATTACTGTATTTTACAATTCATATTATCATTGTCAGTATTGGTTATTTCATTATTCTAATATTATGCTGGACTTTATCGCACATTGATGCAATCCAAAAAAATCACAAGTAGTTAACAGGATAGTAATGGTTAAAACATAATAAGTAGTTGGCTAACTTGTAGGCATTACTAACAATATTAGTATCTACCTGGCTTTTACTACACAATTTCAATAGACAAATACTTAATGTATTTTATTTTCCTTAAAAGCTAAGTGAAATTAATAATTCTCAAATGTCTTTAAAATCGTCAAATCGTTGTAGCACAAACTTATCTTGCCCTTCTTACTTCTTATTTATGCTTCAGATTTATTTATTTTTTGAAACTGAGAAACGAAAATAATAACACAACACACTGACACACACAACAATAGATATAACAAACTGAGCAAATTAAAAACGCGACGTTAGTTCTAGTTTTGGTCACCGGACAAGAAAAGTTTGTGGCACTATAACAGGGTCAAGTTTTCATTCTCGTACGTGCGGCAATTTGCGACAAACATATTTGGTTTTGTTACAATTCAAAATCGAAACAATAATAATATGAGTAGAGTAGGTAAAAGCAGATTTTTTTATCGAATGGAAACAGGCGTTATTTTGCGGAAATCCATAATTAGTAGGATAGACTAATTTGTTTTGCTATAATCCACTACGTGAAAAGATTTGGTATGATACAATATGCAGGAGCACTACCCACATGAAACACCACACACAATTTTCCAACACTTATTTCGACGTAGGTAAGTTTCGTCCCGACACCGGGACATCCCCAGGAGCTGTCGACTTCACAATGCGAAATCGTAGAATACGATGTGTCGATAATCGCTGGCAGACGGCAGTGTCACTCACTTGGGCAATTATTTGTTTTTGTTGCCCGAGTGGGGGAATCTTCAGGCATCGTTTTAGTACGTAAGGTGCATTGTTTTGTTACATGTGGCATAATTTTCTTGCGAAATAAAGTTTTCTTTCTTTCTTTCATTTCTTTCAAAACAAATTAATCTGTCCTACTTTTTTAATTAAAATTCAAGTCTCAGTTAATTCTAAATAATTCAAGGATCACCCTACAAACACCCCTCGTCAAGTTAACTCTGTCTGGTGCACTAAAAGGCAAAAGTACAAAGTACAAACACTAAGCAAACATTAATTAAAGCGCCCGTTCGTAACTAGCGGAGAACTTAAAATTTTAAGGCCCTTAATTACTAGCTGCTTGCTTTAAACTTCGAATAAGTACCTATAATTGTTTACGCCTTGAGGTTGGAGAAAATTATAATTATTATTGTTTGCTTATAACATTCTCGTGTTACGCGTTCATTAAAAACTTATTTTCACGTTTCACATAGTCTAAAACAATATAAAGTTACTACTTACTACTAGATTGGTGTTATGTACTGGCGTTACAATGTTGTTGCGGTTTACATTGCCTACGTTTCATTACTGGTAAATGAATATTCATTTACCAATAAAGAAACGTATATTCTACTACATGATCGGGCAAACGTTGTTTTGCCATACAGATTTCGTCCAGCTCTTCACAGACTAACCGAATACACACAAAAAAAATCATAAAAATTCGTCAACTCTTTCAAAGGACACTGCTTACATAAGAACTTTATATACTAAGATTACTATTAAACCGAAATCCAAACAATGTGATCGATTGTGTTGTGCAAAATCTCTAAACTAAAGTAATTTTAAATGGTACCATCCTATTCCATTGGGAGCAGTTTGAAAAGGATAGCACTATTTTAAATTAGTTTAGTTTAGAGATTTTGCACAACAGAAACGACCACGTTGTCTTAGAATGACAGTAGTAACTCCCTACAATATTTCACTTCGTTCCACAACCAACCGTATAAAAAACCAACTTCAAATGCCACTACAAAGAGTGAAATAATTTTTAATGTACACCAATTCGAAGTCGGGCAATGTTTTGTTCAATCATTAATAGTCCTTCGTATTATAAAACTTTATGTGCAAAGAAACGACAAAATTATCGACAATACGGAGGACTATTAATGAATGAACGAAACATTGCCCGACTTCGAATTGGTGTACATTAAAAATTATTTCACTCTTTGTAGTGGCATTTGAAGTTGGTTTTTGGAAAGAATTTTCCATTTTATTTTTTACTTTTTAGTGGAAAACAAGTAATGCGCAAGGCATTGGAAAACATGCCCAAATCGCTGGAAGTACCTATGCTTCTAAAATCTGAAGAGTTCCCTCAATTTCTCCAAGATCCCATCATCAGATTCTGACTTGATGAATACAGTCATTGCTGGATGACTGCAAGGAAATGCAATAGTAATTATAAAAAATACCTAAATCGCTTCAAGTATACTAGCAAAATTTGAAGAGTTCCCTCGATTTTACCAAGATCCCAACATCAGATCCCGACCTGATGACCATAATACAACCTGAAAAAAATTACTCTTTTAAACAATACCCAAATCACTTCAAGTGTGCTTATAAAATTTGAAGAGTTCCCTCGATTTCTCCAGGATCCCATCATCAGATCCTGACTTGGTGACTATGGGACCATCTGTGAACTATACCCTTTCAAACAAAAAAAGAATTTTCTAAATCGGTCCACGCATCTTTGAGTAATCGGGGAACATACATAAAAAATAAAAAAAATAAAAAAAAAAAAAGATTCCGACGAATTGAGAACCTCCTCCTTTTTTTTGAAGTCGGTTAAAAATAGAATAGGTAGATAAGCTAAAAGGGCTACAGACAGAAGCATATCAGCTGTTTGTCATTGCTTGTGGTCAAGATCATGCGTGGTTGGCGTTAGCGGCGGCGGCGTTGGCGGCTGCTGCGGCAGCGGTTGCGGCGGCCACGGTCGCGCTGTTGATGGGCGGTTGCGGCAGCAGCAAGTCGGCGAGGCGCCCTGCTTCGCGCAGCCCGGAGAGGAACGCGCCGTGCACCGTGGCTGGGTAGTTGCGCATCGTATGCTCACCTGCCAGAAAGATTTTGTTTTGACGTGATAACGTTTAATAAATTGATGAACACCAGCAGCACTCATGAAAAAGTGTACCGTTCCGCGTTACGTTACGCGTAACGTTACGCGTAACGTTACGCGTAGAGAGGCACGATAAAAATTACATAAAATAATGAATATGATTACGATAATGATTATGATTACGATTATGATTACGATAACGATAATGATTATGATCATGATTATGACGTTATCACGTAAATCTATTGTCCGTAAACCGACTTTACAGACAACCAATTTTTTTAATACTATATAGGCTAGCGCTTGACTGTGATCACACCTGATGGAAAGTGATGATACAGTCTAAGGTGGAACGCGCTTGCCTAGAAGATGCCTATTCACTCTTGATTTGAAGGCACCCGGGTTGAAAGTGGCAGGAAAGACGCCTGGGAGAGTATCCCAGGCCTTTGCAGTATCAGGAACGAGGAATCAAACCGCTTCGTACGCGTCTTTGGTACGTCGACTATGTATGGGTGGAAGCCTTTACGATGCCTTGATCGTACTGTATCATCGATCTCATCGATACTCTATCTCAAACACTGACCTTTATCTGTAGCGTTACACAAGTACGCTGGACCTTAGACTGTCAACGTAAAAATGAAGAATGAGCGGCTAAAATGAAATGACATTGTAGCTATCACGGTTCAAGAGATACAGCCTGGTGACCGACGTACGGACGGACGGACGGCGAAGTCTTAGTAATAGGGTCTCGTTTTCACCCTTGGGTACGGAACCCTAAAAAGAACTAAGTACGCTGAAAACATCATAATTTTAAAAGGCTCCAAGCCCAGAATTCATTCACAAAGTATTATTATGGGATGAGTAAACGAACCGGCGAAGAACAATCGGTTTTCTCCAGAAGAGTCAGGGACGGGCGCTGCTAGAAGATCGTAGTCAGTTCCAGAAGACCCGACTGCTACGAAGCTGTACGAACCACGTGCGTACGGATCTGCTCGCCACCTTAGAAAAAGAAGAAATAATAACAGGATTAAAACTTATAAGAAAACAGGATTGATTGGCATCAAGAATAGTTTTTGTATAATAACGGCTTATTTTTTCCGTATATTATATTTCTTACAAGTTATGCATAGTATCGAATGATGGTTTTGTTTCTAGCACGTTTCAGAGGTCTGGTTGCTTAAGGTTTAATATGCTTAATAATTAAGGTTAATATGCATAGGTTTTCAAGTTTATCGTAATCGTAAGCATATTCTGTCCCCGGTTGGCTGACGTAAATCAGGGAACCAATCTGCGGGCATAATTTGTTTGCGATTACGATAACGATGAATACGTTTTTCTTACACAAACACCCGGCCGGCCCTTAAAGCCTCATCCCAAATATCCATCCTATTATGTGAAGTAGGGATGTATGATGAAATCTATGTAACCACACGAAAGGAAAAACATTCGTATAAAGAAAATATTACACACTCCCTATTTTCCCATAGCAAATATACTTAAGAACGTTTTATATATTTTCCTTGATACTTGAAACGGTCTGACGTATACAGGATATTTACTTAAATTGTACTTAAGACCCTGCGAACGAACGACCGCATTATACGAATCCCTTAGGAGCTATAACGAGAGATAAGATACATACAAGTTACGTCTTATGTAAGCCCTGAGGAGACGTAAGAAAACACATAGGTAGGTTCGAGTGCCTATACATGACGACTCGGCAACGTTGAGGCTTTTCAATAATGCAAAGGCAAAACAATACCGCAAACATTTTAATAACCCAAATAACGACCACAATGTCATATCCAACGACAAAACAATACAAATAGAGGGCATTGTATGCATAAATGAAACGTTTCGTGAGCAAATTCTCAATTTCGCGATCGTTACCTACGAGTATTGTCATTTTGGAATAGTCACTTACTATACGGGACATAAGCGGGCTGCCAATTTGTGCGCACGAAGCGCGTGGTTTAGAAAGTCAGATTCTTTTCAGACACTTAAGGCCAAAGGGCGATTAACACACAATTGTGGCAACGCAAATTTACATCGGTCTAGTTTATGTCGGGCGGACAACAAACCAGCTTTGCGGCCCGCATACAAAGTGCGTTGCATCGTAAATACAGCACTGCTCGCACGAGAGACGAGTCCAGTCTACGTCAGGCAGTAATGGAATTTGTTGACGCGACAAGTGTTCTGCTACCTGTGCGAGTGAGCACTGTGCACTTCAGAAACACGAGTGTTATTTTGGAATTAACTTTTTAGCATAAAATAACCCCTGCATGGGTGTTATGCCTGGTAGATAATGAATGTGAAGTCATCGGCTTATGCTTTATGTTCACAGGGTGAAATTGCCTTCCTGACAGTTGACAGTTTGATAACTAGATATTATTCGAACTTGTAAAATTAATTAATAAATCGTAACTTAAATGTTCTGTTTTAATAAATAATACCTACTATAGGGTTCGGGATATGAAATGAAATTTAGGCCGTGTTATTTGATACACTTGTTTTGTATTCGCGGTAATTGGTACATTATCGAACCGGGGCTGGACGCAGCGAGCACCCACGGCGCGTGCGCTTAACAGTATAGCTCGGTTCGATAATGTACCAATTACCGCGAATACAAAACAAGTGTATCAAATAACACGGCCTAAATTTCATTTCATATCCCGAACCCTATATGTGGCGCCCAACGTGGGGCCCCACATATAGGGTTCGGGATATGAAATGAAACCTAGGCCGTGTTATTTGTCACACTTGTTTTGTATTCGCGGTAATTGGTACATTATCGAACCGGGTGCTGGACGCAGCGAGCACCCACGGCGCGTGCGCTTAACAGTATAGCTCGGTTCTCACTGCTCGCGCAGACTTTCGTGCATCGCGCGAGTCGTTTATGCCTGACGCATGCGCGCAGGCAAACGTTTGAGGCGGGAGGGGCGTGACGTACGACTATTGTTGCAAGGAAAAGAGTTGCTAGGCGCTATACTACATAATTAATATTGATATTATAGAATAGAAGACAACATTTTAAAATCTCATAAAACCAGACAAAGTTTTTTTTCAAAGTAAGAAAAAGTTGTCTACTGAAAGGTATACTTACACAGTAAAACTAGTAGTTAAGAGTTGTTTACTGTAAAGTAGGTCGGGTCCCTCAACTTTCCTACATATACTTACACGGTAAAACTTACTTATGTACGGAAAAACTATCAAATACAAAGACTCTTTGTTAATAATAGGAATCGCTGATCGAGATAAAAAATATATCTCCATCATCGCTCTTGTCTAAGTAGATATTATGACTATGTAAGTTGTCCATAATTGGAAACTTTCAGTTAGCCTCACCTGGTGACCACACATTCCTTAGGCTGCGGCACGGCGGCGTGTCCGAAGATGCTCTTCAGCACCGCGATGCACCGGCCAACGATGACGTCATCCGTCACATTCTCCATCACCGCCGCCGCCTCGCCGGCCACCAGCGCGAGCAGCACTGGCGCGCTGTACAGGTTCCAGAAGAGGAACAGCTCACCTAAATAAAAAATAAAATAAAATTAATAAAAAATAAATAAATAAACTGAGACGTTCACCTGATGTTCACGTCATCATCGTCAACAGCATTACGTATTCACGCCTCAACTACTAATCTGATTTGGCTGAAATTTAGAGTGAAGGTATAGTGTGCCCTGGATTAAAACTTGGGCTACTTTTTATCTTGGAAAATTCCGCGGGATTAGTGAAAAACCGAAATTCACGCAGGCGAATCTCCGAAGAACATCCTAATTTGTTAGGTCATAAAAAAAGCTGTTGTGATGATGGGAAATACTGATATTATCTCATAATATAAGCAATTATACGGCACATAGAGCTTCTAAACAAACTTATCTTTCCTCTATTTGCATCTGTATGCACAAGTTATGCTCCGTATCGGGCAATTAAGTAGATATTTGTACACAATTAAGTAAGATTTGTGCGTCGCTGCTCCAGTAGGGCGTTTAATCTAGAGTAGATAACTTGACAACTTTATGGAAGCACGTCTTAACCTAATAAGGTCATAATGAGCACCACGACGCTATACTAAATGACTCTGAAGATCGACGGCAGATATATAAGAGGAGAACCCTTGTGGGTGTTCTCACGTAACTTTAAGACGATGTACATGATACAATATCAGATAACTCGCCGGCCGAAAATACTAAATTGGGCATGTAAAAAACGGGCACATTGTTCCGGCATTCCCATCGAAGACGTGGGGACTTAATGAAGTTAGCAGAGTACACAACAAAGAACTAAGGAGGTGTACCAAAGCATAACGTAAAAAATAGCTTGTCTCGACTCGTTGCCGTGATTTATTGCCCGAGGCTCCCCTTAGGGTTGCTCGGCGGCGTTAAATTATTCAGGTTTTAATTCGTTATCGCGTCGGCCACCGCTGTTTCTACATTTTACACTATTTACACCGGGAAATAATTTACGAGTATCGTCCTCGGGGAGCGCGCGGCGGTTAATTTGCGGGATTTTGAGAGCGCTAATATTGATAATACACTACGCGTGTTCACGCTTAAATAATGAGCCGAGATTGTCTGGCTCGAATGTGGGTCAAGGCTGTTCGCTAAGTAATCTAAGTAATATTGTAAATATTCATTCCTATCAAGCCAGTGAATAATTTACGAGTAATAGCAAAACAGAAACATTATTAAGCCGGTGTCTCAAAAAGACTTATAGTAGAACATGGTAATAATTCTGCTGCCGTTTGGCGTTGAGCCTGCTTAGGAGACCGTGGATACTAAATTTAATTTACTTACTCAGGTAGGTACTGCACTAGCACAAAATACCCTTACCGAGTCCATGCAGTATAATGTTTACAGATAAACAAAGTCTAGGATAAAATAAAATACATAAAATAAACTGTCAACACTGTTTGTTTCGGCCAATCGAAAAATTTAATTAAAACTACAACATGCAATATGCAAATCAAATCAAGGGTCGTGTATGTTTTTTGTGTAAAAAACGTGCATTTTAATTTCTGAAAGCTAACACACCTCGACTGGCCGTTGTCGTGCCGACATGGCCGAACAGATTGGCGCTGGGGTCCCAAAAGGTTCTCTCGAAACACAGCACCACCTTGTTTAAGTTTCCATATCCAAGACGTTTAATGGCCGCTACCTAAAACAGCAAAGATATAATAATTCATTAGATTCACTAGTATGTTACAACATAAGGAAGGATCAACGATAATAAAAATACACTGTAAACAAAATTTACTCGAAAAAAAATTAATGAAAATGTTTGCGTTCTAAAGCTTAATCAGGAGAAATACCTAAGTGCCAATGCCAAAAGACAAAAAACCGCATAAATACTTGACTGTAATCTCATCAAACTGCAAGTGATAATAACAATATGGAGCCGAATGTACATATAAATAAATAGTGGAATCGTATTAACTTTGTTACAACTGAATATCTTGAATGTATAGCAGTAACACAGTATCGCACGTGAAAAGCTTCATTGCTTGTTTGTATGATGATAACCAGGCGTTTACCAGAATAGACCGAGGCCGAATAAGAAATAAGAAACCTTTAAATTCCAAACTAGGCCATGCCACGAATCGAACCAGGGAAGGGGCTCAGGGGCCCTACCACCAAGGCTTATATCAGTATTATTGTAATATTGTTTTAAAATTTTCATACTGACATTGTATGAAAATGTCAAAACAATATTGAAATAATACTGCTATAAGCCTCGGTGGTACGGCCCCAGGTGGTTCTTTTAAGCTGTGGATTTGTTATAAACAGAGAGTTATGTATTTTATTGTTTATGATAATATTATCAATTTTCATTCCAATTCCTCGCATATACGTTCTTAATATTCAAAAAATATATATTTATTGGTCTCGGCAAAAATCTCAATCTCAATATTACAGATTCTGCACCACTTGATCATGTCTACAGAAACAATCTCAAATATCACGTAGCACGACGCTATTAAGTGTCTAGTGAAACATCGCGGAATGAGCGTTTGAGTCTAGACTGAGTCCATTATTGAGTGTTTATAGGTGTTCAGTAAGTACTTACTTTCCAATCAGGCAGCGGCGGGTCGAACTTAACGAAGTTCTGCTGATTCTGGCCGTTGTTCGCCACCGCCACCTTCAGCACTCCCAGGGGCAGCGTGCAAAGGATCACGTCGCCTGCAAACAAGCCTGCCGTGAGTCCAGCCTCGTTGCAGAGCAATGAAGCGGGTTTTATATCGATTTTGTAGGCGGTATCGCGCAGGGGGCTAGACGATAGAAAATGAATATTTTGAAAGAAAGAAAGAAAAAACGTTTATTTAGTCGGAAAAGACACACACACACATATAAGATACAATCAAACAACAAAATAATATAGAACAAAAATTAGAGATGCGCATGTATGTCAAAACACTAAAATGGCCCCGGCTCAGCATGATGCTACGGGTGTACAAGTGTACACCCGCAGCGCTGATTTTCAGCCGTAGCCCGGGGTAGTTGGAACGTCTTGAGAAAATGAGAGTCTATATAGTCTTGATATAATATAGGTGTGAGAGAAGAAATGGGTGAGAGAAAATGGCAAAATTACAGATGAAGGGACTCTATAGGGGATCTCTCTCTAGGAGAATGATTTTGGGTGACGAAAATCTCGTGGCGAAGAAAATCTCCAAAAATCTATAGTGAAAGCTTCTCTTACTAGTCAACAGTGTAAGCACGCATGCATTCACGTATATAGATTTGGTAGTAAACTCGTTAGCGCGAGCTAACTGGAGACAGAGCTATCTATCGAGCGATGGGTGAAATGACACATGAAAATATAAAATGGAGTTTAGTTGTAGGTGTTCCAAACTTTTTTCCATACTTTGTTAATACCGAGTGGCCCACGACAGTAGCGTCTTTTTATTTCAAATTAATTCAAAAGAACTACTGAAGCAGCACCAATGAACCCACTGCCCAATATTATTTCCAAATATCGCTCAAATACTTACCTACCTGATATAAAATTATTTTAGCTTTACCCCATATAGGAAGAAATAAACCAGCCCAGCTCTATCGAATAGTTTGATAGTCCGTGTAATACTATTAACAAACAGAGTTTAAATTCATTATTATGCATTATTATTACACCATTAAACGCGTGAAACCAGCAGTGAACAACACTCGGGGTGTTTTTATTATAAATACTGATTACCTATTCCGAGTAAGTGTTGAAACTTTTGTAATTCCATTTATTCGTAAACTTTCGCCCGAGACAATTGTACTTGTTAAGAAAAGCACTTCAACAATTTCCGCTTATGCTCGTAGAATTAGAAATTATAAGTTACGGGTCCGCTCCCTCTCTGTACAATTTGTGGCAATAATTGGAATTGCTTTTGAAACTATTAACGTAATGAAACTGCAGTCTTTTATGTACTGGGTACGATTTTATCTGCTAACAGTACACTATAGTACATAATTGATTATTGGGGCTCGCCGACACAAGTGCAGATATTTTTGTGAGGGAAGCTACAACGTTGCTACTGTAAAGATTTGCTCACACCCATGTTCCCCGTTTGCTTTGTTTCTTTATATTTTTAACAATAACGCAGAAAACGATGTATAGTCTCTTAACTTAAGTATTGACCGTATCTTCGTCTACCTACCTACTAAATGTAGCTTCAAAAATAATGGACCGAGTATATTATGCTGTTAATAAAAGTATCGAAATTGAATTCATACGTACTAGGCGTTTTGTAAATCTTTACAGTTTTATGAAATTTTAAGTTATTTCGACAAAATATGTGCTTTGAAAATCTTAACAATTTTACGTAATTAAATAATTCTTACTAAGGCTACTGCAAGTACCTATTATAACTATTAATTTTATTATTTATTCCCTGTAACTGATAACACTTAAAATCGCAAATCGCAGTAATTAATGAATCCCCTAAAGCAGGCTTTCTCAAACTTTTGATTCCACGTACCTACGCCTATTAGAGCGTCTAGGTAACAAGTGGAAAATTAAAAAATTTTAAAACACCCACGACTTTTGCAGACTTGTAATTGAGAAAGGATTAAATAATTTTTTTGAAACTCCCCGACTAAAGAAAAGTAAGAACTAAGAACCTATCAGTATAATTACAAATCCAAGAAAATCCGCCGGAGCTGCTGTGTTTTGCCCATGACGGTGTTGATGGTCCTGTTTACCAGTTGATGACTAATTCAATTTCTTGATACTTCTCATATACCGGCAGTTTATTAATACTTACTAATTACATTAATTGATATTGGAAACGAAAATAGCAATGGCAGCTCCGACGGATTTTCTTGGATTTGTTATTATACTGATAGGTTCTTAGTTCTTACTTTTCTTTAGTCGGGGAGTTTCAAAAAAATTATTTAATCCTTTCTCAATTACAAGTCTGCAAAAGTCGTGGGTGTTTTAAAATTTTTTAATTTTCCACTTGTTTTATAGTTTTTCGATTAATATATTAATGTAATTTATTATATATTATATTACTATTAAAAAATGAAAATTAATCTTCAAACTAGCCATTAGCTCCTCTAGCAGCGTTTGAAGGCATCATCCCTTCCAAGTCATAAAGAGACGTTTATTGTGGCGCCCCCTGCTGTTCAATCACAAGAAAAATTATCTACGAACCATTGTCAATGACTCACTAATATTTTATACAAAACTGTATCCAAATCGGTTCAGTCGTTTTTGTAATAATTGAGAACATTCGTTTGCACTGTAAATGTTTTTTATTGCGCCCCCTGGTGATCGATGTTCGTAACAACTATCTAAGAACCATCGCCAATGAATACCAGACATTATACAGAAAACTGCATCTAAATCGGTCAAGTAGTTTTTGAAATAAATGGGAACATTCGTTTGCAATATAAATGTATTTTATGGCGCCCCCTGGTGATCGATGTTCGTAACAACTATCTAAGAACCACTGCCGCTGAACACCAAACATTATATAGAAAACCGCATCTAAATCGGTCTAGCCGTTTTTGAAATAAATGGGAACATTGATGTGCACACACAAACAAACAAACAAACAAACAAAAATATTTTTGCATTATTGGTTTTTGTGAACAATTTAACATACAAACAAACATAAAATATTTTTAACAGAGTAATGTACAAACGGTCTCTCACCCTAAACGCATATACCCGTACTCCGTTCCGTCGTGGGTAAAAACAATCTCAATAAGTAACTCAAGAAATAAACTTGTCACGGCCAACTCGACCGATTTTATGGAATTTGTACGTATATTTGGTAGACCGTATGAAAATATTTTCCACCCTTTCTACCCACACATTATTCGACGAACGCGCCTGTCAGTCACCCAGCCATCAGGACGTAAACCTTGTCGCGAACTCCCTACTGTCAAACGGCGAACCCCTAGGGCTTCGCGAACCCCATTTTGAGTAGCCCTGCCCTAAAGTATCGGTAATCACATCCTAAAAATAATTCCGGTTTTCAATATTAATAATTTTATTTTTAGGAAGTTTGAATCTCATGTGTGTGAACAGTGCCTTATGGGTAACTAACGAATCTATAGGAACGGCCGTCAAATGAAAAGGCCGCGGGCTAAGAGCAATCACCGTAAAAGCCCTGACCTTAACTAATAAACCCGCAAAAAATTTTGATATTTTGAATTCAGCGGTCTTTGTAGCAATTGCCAACCCATGTGGATCCATATTCTGGAATAAAAAATTGCATACCTGCGTATCTGAATAGTAAGTATCCGTTTTTGTATGCAGAATGAAAGTTTTTTTGAAGCTTAATACAAAATTATTAACGTATACTTGTGGAATCATACGTGGTTACAGTTACGAAGCAGAAGCAATCATTTTAAAACAGCCAAAATAATAGCTATTAAATAACTTTGAGAGCACTAAACTGCCGGTAAAAGGTACCATCAGACAAAGACTTAATAGGTGCGACAGACGACTCCCTCGGGTCGTGGTTTCGATTCCCACCACGGGCCACTTTGGAATTTTATAATCTCTAAATTGGCTCTGGTCTAGTCTTGTGGGAGGCTTCGGCCGTGGCTAGTTACCACCCTACCAGCAAAGACGCACTGCCAAGCGATTTAGCGTTCCGGTGCGATGCTTGTAGAAACCGTTGGGGTAAATTTACTTGCCCTTCCAAGTTAGTACGATATCGTCTTAGGCTGCATCATCACTGACCATCAGGTGAAATCGCAGTCAAGTAGTCACTAATTGTATAGAGTAAAAAAATGAAGTTTCAATACGTACACTTTGAGGCCGACGATAAAAATACGTAAGTAGTGAATCACTAAAATGTAATTTTTTTTTGACATTACACATATTACAATCTAGTCGCAAAGTAAGCGGTAGCTTGTGTTATAGGTACCTACTATAGATAACTCATATATGTACATACATAAACATTTGACACTATGTTCATTACATAAACATTTACCAGTAGTGGGAATCGAACCCACGATCTCTACCGCTAGTCGCTACGCGGTACGCCATTCGTTCATCAATGAAAATTTTAATCATATCGGCTGGTCCAAAGAATTTCGCAAAAGAAACTGTTAGCTATTCGCCAAAAAATTGGCCGACCATTAGAGGTCATACAAGTTCGATGATAGGATAGCGTTTGAATTTTTTTCTCATAACGTGGTTGATGAGCGGCGCCGCCTCCTATCGCCTGACTGATGCCTCTCTCAATAGACCCCGCCTGTATGCTAATGCGGTGCTTCGGGCGAGGACCGCGGGGCGACCGCCGGGTCAACAGAGGCCGGGCGTATTTTTGCGTCCCGTCAAAGTAAAATTAACGCGTTAGAATTGCAAATCACCCGACGACAAGGAAATGGCAAGGAGCCGCCGTCGGCGTTGTGGATTTTTCTCATAACACCCGTTACAGCTGCCTTATGGTTTATCTGTTTTAGAAGCGTGCAAATCGGCTTTTATAGTATCTGAGAAATACCTTTTCGTCGGTTTATAGCTTCGGTTTTAAACAACGATGATTTCTTGCGTGTATTGTTAATCTTTTTTATGTATACTATGTATATGATGTATGATGCGTATGATGGTAAGTCATGATGCAGTCGTAGATGTTATCGTATTAACTTGAAAGGGGGTAAGCAACTCTTAACAGATTCTACACAGGATAGCACTGGAAAACTAAATCGCTTGGCGGTGCATCTTTGGTGGTAGGTTGGCGAGTCAATCTTCTTTCTAATATATAAAGTTCTCGAGCCAATTTTTACGGTTGAAACGGCTCGACCGATTGTTTTGTAATTTTCTGTGTATTTTCAGTTGGTTTCTGAATGGGTCGAAATGATTTTTTTTTATATCCCCCTATGCCCTAATGGCAAAACAACGTTTGCCGAGCCGGCTAGTTTAGAAATATATAAAGGTTAAAGTGGCCCGAGCCTGTGGTGGGAATCAAACCCGCGACCTCCCACTTAAACCCTAGGGCGCGCTATTGCGTCAGGGAGGAGGGATTCCATAAATACTTACCTTTAAAAGTTAACGGTTGATTAGGAGCACGTGGATTAATGGCCTTCACAGTGACTCCGGGCCCTTCGTACGATATATCGGTGACGGCCGTGCCGAGCCTGATGTCCAGACCTTCAGACAGCGCCACTGGCACGCAGGAGTACCCATTGCGCACTATAACAAATGAAAAATAACTGTTATTAAAAAAGCTCTCATATGCAAGGCATCATGCCGACAGTGTAGATACACATCTGTAGTTATCAATCCCAACTATAAGGGAATTGGGTATTTGACTCCAATTTTGTAATTAAGTACTTTAATATAAACTAGGATAAAATTAATAATGACGTACACTGTAAAAAACTAATTAAATTGATCAAATAGCAAAAAAGTTATAAGCATTTAAATATTTCTGATTAGACAGAGATAGTGACATTGAATTGTGACGTCACACCTTACTTATATTTCAGAAAACTATCTTTGTGCCTATTGAGTTGATTTCTTAAACACTGATAGACAGCAAGCATCATGTGAATTATTTAAGTCTAAAATTAATATCAAGAGTGTATTTTCAAAATGATTTGAAAACGCTGCTTGTGTGTTATACAAAGAAATAAAGAGCTTTAAACGGAACGCTTGGCGGTGCTGGTAGCGCTACAGCCAGCAGCGTACGACGACAATACAGTTTTCAATTACGCTGATAGCGTCGCGGCGCGGGCTCCCTATTGTGCTTTAATAACTTAAGTGGATTCCCCTTGCAGTGCACTGGAACAGTTCATGAGGCTTTGGAAAATAAGGTTATCGTTTTGTTGCTTAAAATTGTATGAAAACTTCATCATCATTATGTATGACAAATAATAACAGCAGTAGCACTTGTTTCGCTTTAGACAAGTATGACCTAGTATCATTGACTTACTATCTAAGGACCCCGGGTGTAATACAAAATTCTCGTAAAAAGTGTCCCGTGAAAACCTATATACAAACGATGGTATGTGTATTTTTATAAACAAACTAAAACATTGTTATTTATACCTTAAACCATTATTATACAGCCTAATTTCACTTGCAACTAGCTATAGTGCGATTGTCTCCCTTTTCGCGTTTCATCACTCCTTCGGTTCAAACACTTTTTAGCGCTGACCCGTCATCCTTAGTATTATATATAACCTAGTATGCTTGATTGCTTGATCATACACATCAGCAATTCCACGTGATGAAACAACCATAGATACATAAGGCTTACACATAATCGCATAGAAACGCTAAATTGCTAGGTGGTACTTCTTTGCTAGTCTGGGTCGAAGTCTGGAAGAGCTTATGGTACAACCCACCTCTCCGGTCGCGTTCAGATTTGCAGGCTACTTTGTACACATACTTTTGAAACTCTGAAGCTTGTAATTTTCCTCGCAAAGATTTCCTTCGCCTTTAAAGTAAGGCACATTTGTTATTGCACAAAGCGAACACAATTTTAGGTAGGTACCTCACACACAAAACAAGATGATTTGTTTACTTGTCTGTTCCAAAATTTGTAGAGTGGTAGTTGGAAAAGTTTTTTTAAAAATATTAAGAGCATGTTCTAAATGAGATGGCCAAAAAAGTACATTCCACGTACACAACATAGTAAATATTTATTAAATATTAAAAATAGAAAGATACATTAATACGTAGTTTTTATGCTCTCTGAACTTGTCAGTTTTTATTTCAAAATATTCAAGATTACAAGATAAATTCGTCAACTTCCGCCATACTGTACCATAATGGACGTTCCTCACCATGCGTATTACCTATGTAGGTACGTTATTTGGACGACAAATGCTTTTATTAGGAACATTTTATTCATATCGAAACTGTCTTTATTGATATTTTTGCATTTAACCCCGCTCACTCCCGCTCACTCGTACGACTCCCGCTCACTCGTACGACGTTGCGCGCACTTGAGGGTCACCGCTCGACTTACGTGCCGGGGGGTTATACTACTTATAATGTAACAAAATATTTTTATTTATTTTCTCTAATAAATAAGTAATTATTTTTACTCTTTTGTTTTATTTTGTGTTTGTAAACAACCTTTGCAATAAAAAGAATACGACCGGTGAGAAGGTGACCTTTACCACACGAGTAGATAGGTACAGAGCGGAAAGCTACTACTACCACTACTAAAACCATATCAGTTTACCGTAATAATTCGCAACTGTTCGCTATTTTAAAGCGCCTTAAGTTTTTTAATCGCAATCTGAATTCTTTGTCGTAATCTATACTCGTAGACGTTTACGTCTAGTCTGTTGTAATGACAAGTTCGGTGAGTTTTATATTTATAGCAATTAAATGTGCTTGTAATCACGAATTTATAACACCAAAAGTCATTGATGTACACTAAGTTCACACGCCCATACAGAAATTGGCCATGTCCTTTTTTTTTCGGTTCAAATAAAGTATCAAACGCAAGTAAAAATCTTTAGGGTTGCTGACAGAAGTAAGAACTTATTGCTTGTGGATAATTATATTTTTAATAGTGTATATGCCTAGGTTAAACTATATGACATAACCCGTTGGGTATGACATAACAACTTGCAACACTTCATTTTAGCATATCAAGCATGTTTTCAGTGACGGCAACCCTTAAGCCTCCCCCACACAGGCGCGTTATTATCGCGCGATAATATCGCAAGCGTTATTGCGATAATGCGTCCCGATCCCTTGCACACAGCTGCGTTTTTATCGCGCGATAATAACGCGCAGACGTACGCAGCGTCTCGCGTTATTATCGCGCGATAATATCGCAAGCGTTATTGCGATATCTGTTTTCAGTACATTTTGTATTAGGATGGTCATGGAAGTAGGACGCTGCGTCCGTCGTCCCACACAGGCGCGTTATTATCGCGCGTTATTATCGCAGCAGTGTGTAACTACTTGACCATCCTAATACAAAATGTACTGAAAACAGATATCGCAATAACGCTTGCGATATTATCGCGCGATAATAACGCGCCTGTGTGGGGGAGGCTTTAATGTTTTTGTCTATCAAAATAGTTCAACGTAGCTAAAGAAGTCAAAATGTGAGCCAAGTATCCTACTGACTAGATACCAGATTTCTTACAGAGCGATAACCATCTAACCTCTACAATCGCCGCGTCATCATCAAGCCCAGGTGAAGCGTAAAATAAAGTCTTAATCATTAGCCAATCACTGGTGCTAACTTGCGCATAAATAATCTAATAAAATATTTCTTTTCTCTGCTTAAAAAGAACGCTTTTCCTATGATTGTTTAGCGTGCAGAAAGTCATTCGTTTCTGCACTGGTACTTTTTGTTTTCCTTCTGAATAGCATCCAAATGCGTGAGTTCCTCCGTGGGAAAAGGTATGAAGTGGATATTTTTCAGTGTTACATTATTCGTTTTTTTTTGCAAATGTATTAAAAACGTCGTTCAATGCATGGTCATTTCTACTAGTCTCTATTGATGAGGTAGCAAAACTATTAGTTGAGTACTTAATCCGAACAAACAAAACATGCTGAGTTGAGATCACATTTTTATGTTTTGATATTTTTGAAAATAACATAAGATATTTATACAAACACTATTATACTTAATGAACTCTAGACAATATAAATAATACATGAAATACTTAAATGACATTGATAAAAAGTTCAACAGCATAACGAAATCGGCGTATCGTGTACACAATCGAGAAACATATTTATTTTCGAGATAAGTAAAAAAATGTATGAATAAAATAACAATAATTGACAATGGAATATAAAGCTACACCCACTTCGTACTCCATTCAAACACCCGAGAGGCATCGTGTTCGCATGGGTGTGTGGGTGAAAGAAATATAAGTCAGAATTATTATGATGCATATTATTTAGTTTTTAAGATAACAAAATTGCTATACAAAGAAAATTTTGGGGTTCATTAAGATAAGGAATTTTTATTAATTAAAAAGTAGTTAGATTTTAATTTTGTTATTCTTATTAATAACTAGCAAACGCTGACGGCTTTGTTCGCCTTAGGTACTCTTCAAACTCTTAGAGTCTTTTCAAATACTATTTCTTGTAAAGCGTAACAAAAAATAAATTATGAAAAAAATTACTATTTAGGTAACCTATATTGCCAGAAACAAAACAACAAAAAACTCCAAAACCTCGAACATCGTCATAAGGTTGCCTGTCTCTCGGTATTCTATAGAATAAATTTCGGAGTGTTTGCTCAGGTACTATTTAATTTGGTTCCCCCATCACCTATTTACAATAGAACTGCAAGGCATTGCAAAGGCTTACACCCCTACATAGTTGACGTACCAAAGACGCGTACGAAGCGGTTTGATTCCTCGTTCCTGATACGCATTGCAAAGGTCTGGAATACCTATCCACGCACTGTCTTACCCACCACCTACAACTTCGGTTCCTTCAAATCAAGAGTGTTAAGCATTTTCTAGGCAAGCGCGAAGGCAAACTTTTTATTAAAAAGTTTCCCATCAGGTGTGATCACAGTCAAGCGTTTGCCCACGTAGTTAATTTTTTTTAAATACAGGTAAATAATGATAAAGAAGTTAAGTGTGCTTTTAGTCCGGGAGCCGGGTACATTTTCGGTGAATTATTTCCTCTCGAGCGAAACTTCGTAAATTGCTTAAGGGACTTATGCTATGAATACTCGTGACCGTCAGCTGTGACTCCGTTGGTGGGATGGGCCGTGGCAGCCTCCACGCATGCAGAAAAAAATTTTTTTTCAGTCATTTCCTCTCATTTGAAAATTTATCACAGTATAGTTTATGTAGTATTTTGAAAGAAAAAAATAGTCAGCTGACCATAACATGGTGGATTATACGTCAGCTGGCTTCTTGAACATGAAAAAAAAATTTTTTTTTCAATGATTTCCTCTCAACTAAAAATTTACCTGGTGATCGTTTATAAGCTTCTATGAATGAAAATTAATGTCAGCTGGCTGTATCTCAGTGGAAAGTTTGTCAGCTGGTACCTTGAAAGGTGTAACGCAACAGCATCTATTACCTACTGAAACTTATCAGCAGACGGCTTTTCTCTTGGCTTACAGCTAGCTGATTTTTTTATTATTTACTAGAGTATTTTAACAATTCTCTGATAAATTTTCATCCGGGAGGAAATAATATTTCTTAATTTATTTGGCAGTATGTTTGATTTGAGAGTTGTGATAACAAATATGAAGTTTAATATTGGAGGAAATGTTGGTATAAGTAAATTAATTATTGAATAATTTATTGTAGCTTATTTTTTCAATTAATAAACTTTTATTTCAATTAATTGATCAAAAAAACAATGAAAATTAATCATATTCATTCTCGCTTTGGCTTGAGTCACTTTCATCTCTCACTGATTCACTGTCAGAGTCGCTGTCAGAGTTATATGCGATCATGTCTTCATCATCATCATCTGTGTAAAAAATGAAAAGAAAAAGTATGTGTCCGCATGTATAGTAAAACATGATCATATGAAAAAATAAAAATATAAAAAAAGAATTGATACATTTTTCAGGCTGAATGGTTATCTCCTCAATCAAAGTTGGTAACTGAACCCCAGAAAACCAATCAAATTCAAATCGGTTGTCTATTTCTACCCAACCATAGTCTGTGGGTTCTTCAATTGTTGGAATTTTAAGGTTAGCGTGAGACCAAATTTGCGCAATGTAACACGGCCTTAAAAATTGCTTTTTCAGTTCTGACTCGCATGATAGTAGAGAAGACGCGTCAATACCTTTTTTAGGCAACTGAAATTCATCATTGGTGTCCAAAAATTTGTAAGTTTTTTTGAACAATGCAACCCTAACGTCGTTAATTTTTTGTAACCGATTAAGACCATACATTTGACAAATAAACTCTTGCATTTTGCGAAATAACTCATCCCTGTTCATCGATGGCTCTGACATTTTTACGAAACACTACGTAAAAGCTTCAGATTTTGACATTATCGTGAATGGACGCTTCTTGCTTTTTCTAAAAAATTAAGGATTATAATCACATCCTGTAAATGCATGGAATGCTGAAAGTGCTGCGCTCAAATCCGATCCCAAAGTTTCATAAAGTTGAGTGACATTGATGAACCTCACATGTTTGTGATACACATTTCAAGGTACCAGTTGACAAACTTACCACTGAGATACAGCCAGCTGACATTAATTTTCATTCATAGAAGCATATAAACGATCACCAGGTAAATTTTTAGTTGAGAGGAAATCATTGAAAAAATTTTTTTCATGTTCAAGGAGCCAGCTGACGTATAATCCACCATGTTATGGTCAGCTGACTATTTTTTTCTTTCAAAATACTACATAAACTATACTCTGATAAATTTTCAAATGAGAGGAATGACTGAAAAAAAAATTTTTTTCTGCATGCGTGGGAGGCTGCCACGGCCCATCCCACCAACGGAGTCGCAGCTGACGGTCACGAGTATTCATAGCATAAGTCCCTTAAGCAATTTACGAAGTTTCGCTCGAGAGGAAATAATTGACCAAAAAATATGTACCTGGCTCCCGGACCATTTGTACAGTATCAGATCCACCAGGGTGCATTCCAAATGCAAGGTAGTAGAACACTAGTACACTTTAACTATATTACCTTGGCTTGTCGTCGCAACTGGCCATTCGGGCCAACTGACCGAAACTCGACTGCGATTAGTGTTTGGATATTTACCCGCTCTAAATTAGTTCGAGTTAGTAAAACTTTCTCGAATACGGAATAACCCTACTCTATTAAGTAGAAAATTACCTCAAATAGGTTTTTGTTTTACTTAAGTACATTGTACTTTTAGGTTAGTAATTAACCATATATATTAGCTAAATAAGTATTACTAAGGTAGTCAATATAATTAAAATAATATAATATTTTTCTATTAGGTATGGAATTCTACCTTTATTGCGACACTATTGTATCTACACAATTTAAGAAAACAATGTAATAAAAATACATGATTGTTTAAAGCACTGCGTTTTGGACAACAATATCACAGCCATAATAATTAACATTTTATTATTCATTAATTTCTGCACTCCTTCTTAATAGTAAAAATATTGTCGTAGAAATCATTGGTCTATCTATGATTTTTTCTGAGTAGACCTTTACATTTAGACTTTTACATCGTCAGTGTATACGTATTATGGAATACACCAACTATTTTAGACGCATCAAAACCTGTGCGACATTATTGCGGCCATATCTCACGACTACGCATAGAATCCTAATGAATGGCGACCCTAAGTGCCATAAAAGGTGACCGCGGATACGACGCAGACAAACTGTATGGGATATTGCACCATTTCACATGTGCTGTCGGCCTTATGAAAATTTGTTGCTTTGTTTTAATTTAAGGTGGTGTTCCATTGCTGCACAGGCTCTGTACGTAAACGCAACGTATTGCATCTGCGTGTGTTTATTCCAGTCCCGACCCCGCGACTGTACATTAAAGCCGTGTACAGTTTCAGTTCAAATTCCTGCTGCCATAATAACATAAAAAAATTGCGATTTTATACAGGTAACAAATTGTATTTCGTGTGTCACTATTGGAAGCGTTGAGCTGCACGATCAATCACAGTGACAAAATTTGCAATAGACACCTATGAGTATAGTGGCTCGTTCTACTTTATCGGAGAATTGATTAGTTCCTCTTTTTGCACAGTAAAAGTTAGTACTTGACTATAATCTCACTGGCTGGTAAGTGACGATGCAGCCGAAGATGATGATGAACTTGAAAGGAGTTTGTGACCCCTAACGATTTGTATACAGCATCAAGTCGGAACGCTAAATCGTTTGGTATCGGTAAATTAATAATAAATAGTGGCTAAAAATCCTATATTATAATTGTTCTGATATTCCATCATGTGATACTTACCAAGCGAGAGTTTGAGGCGAAATATTCTGAAAATGCTACAAGCCTGCTGCGAAATTGTTTCATAAATTTTAGCCTGGAAGTGGCCCACTAAAGGCCCACTAGCGTCAAACGTCAGGTTAAAATATTTACATTTTTAAACCAGAGTTAACGTCTTACATTGGATATTTTTGCCAATTTAAGTGACTGAAATAGAGACAAATGCAAATAAAACTAGCTTGTAACTACCCTATACCTATGTTCATGAAAAGAACCGCTGTTGACTCTTGATATGTAAGAACAATACAAATATATAGCTTGACAAACTGTCTGAGTAACGAGGGTGATGACCGAAGCAATACAAAGAGAAATAATCAAACTTAGACAAAGTCATAATTTGACTGCGTGTTCCTGTATAGGAGCAGAGCGTGTTCATGTAATGAAATTTCTAGTGACCTATGGAAATAAGCTTGATCAATGAGGTAAACGAAGTACTATCGCATGGCAATATACATTCCATGATGTAGTGATACAGGGTTTTCACCATATGCGCGCAGTCGATCTAGATCGCCGCGCGACAAATATAAGGGGATGCGAGGCGCGCGACGCTGAGGTCCGAAGTCAGAGTTGAGTTGAGGTATACGGACCGATGATGTTAAGTGCGTCACTAAGGTAATAAAGACGTACAATATTATTACATGGTTTAAGAAATGTATTGTGTTGGTCGCACTCAAAGGCCGTAAAGAGTGAGGCTCGAGTGGGCAGTGCACTGGAGTGGCCTGTGTGTATTGGCATCCCCATTATAAGATGATGCGAAGGTAGAAGGAGGTTGAGGAAGGAGATATTGTTCCGAGATAATATTTTATAATGTTCCTCTGGAACATTATATGAACTTGCACAGCGCCGACCGATGGGACTTTGATCTCATTAGTGTTCCTCAGGGAACCAAACGGTCGTACCAAAAACCTTGTATTTATTGGCAAAGCATCACATCACACTGGTGCGACGCCTGAGTCTGACTCTCTAGTACCAAAGACCTATGAAAAATATATAAGTTATACTGTGTGGGTCTCACACATAATATTTGAATATCAGTAATGATTCACGGAGCAAATACATTTAAAGGTAAAATGTGAGCGAAAGACAATATGAAAGTAAAAGTATAAAGAGTGGACACGGGTCGCCGAGAGCGCCTTAGTCCGAGATGGTATTGGAGCGAAAGACAAAGACTTCTGATGGCTAGTGCGTCATGTTGGTGGTCATGACGAATCTTATGAATAATAAATATGAATATTAGCAGAGTCTAGTAAGACCCTTCTGAGATGGCTAACACAGCGAATGCCCGTACTATGGTACTATGGGAAGACGTTCTAAGTGGCGCATCTTGTCTGTATGACGTCGAGTGTATTGATGTGTCGCAGCTGGCTGTTGCACTATAAGTTAATACGGTAGGCTGCGCCTTCAGGCCTCGATGTTTGCAGATTGTCTCTTGGTCTCTAGTATGCGTAACACCACGCTTAAGGTGCTGATCTCTTATCCTCACCGGGATAAGAATATAACACATATCTGGGGCGGTACAAGCGTTAGGGGCGCTCTTGTAAGAGAGTGCCTCACCTTATCACATAGGTGTAACCTCCACCTTAATGAGACTAGTTATCTCATATCCTTACGGGGATGTGAACATAGGTGAAAACCGCCACCTTAATGCGGCCGGACTTACATCTCTTATGAGAGATGAGGGGGAGAGCTCACCCTTCGGGGCGCCTTTGGATCCGGGCGGATGCGGGAGCTCACCATCCTGGGCGAGTGCGGGGCTCTGGATCATCTTTTTCATAAAGATGCCACTATCGAACGCTTACCGAACGCAGTGCTAGGAGTATGGAGGCTTATAATAGTCGAAGTACGCCGGGCTGTTAGTAGGGTCTCTTCGAACGCTTACCGAACGCAGTGCTTGGAGTATGGAGGCTTATAATAGTCGAAGTACGCCGGCCTGTTAGTAGGGCCATACATAGTAAACATATTATGAAGCAAGAACCTGTTATAAGGAGCAGACATTGCGTCTGATCCTATTTTTATCACTAAATAAATTATGATGGCTTTGGGACTAGTGGACTCATGACTTCTGACGCTCTAAAAGGATTTGGGATACTACTATGAACACAACGTATAAAAGGGTCCTACCGTTAGATAATCACGTGGCAACCTGAGAAAGATCAATATTTAGATGAATTAAGGAAGTATAGGGTATTTTATAAGTAGGACCTCGTTGAAACAGTTACAAGCTGACGCGTCGTTTTGCCATTAAGAGGTAGGAAAATTGTATTATCGAATTCGCAATAAAGAAAATTTGATTTGATTTGAAAAATAACTTACGAACTTTTCTCAGATCTACCGAATGTAGATAAAATTTTTCATAAAATCGGTCAAGCCGTTTCGGAGAAGTTTAGTTATAAGCATGCGATAATTTAATTATATATTAGGTTAATTTATAATTCAGGGTCTGATTAGAGAAATACCATTATTTATATTTTAATGATTTTTATTATCAATTATTCAAATTGGTAACATTTTTATTTTTTCGCGGCACCCTATAGTATATTTCGAGCTATAGTATCATGGTAAACGAGTATGTAGGAACTGTCTTTACTTAAGTTAATCATTAAGGCATTTTTTAAATGTTTTTTTTTAATTTGCCTTGATTATTATTAGATGTTATTTTTGATTGATTTGTTTTGTCTTATCTAGTAGCTCATAAGCCACGTGAGCTCACTGCGAACGTCCTCTGCGCGTTAGCATAGTTCATGCACCCACGGAACTTCACATTGTCGGGTAGTTTTAGAACCGCTTTAGCAATTTCGGCTTTGTGGCGTTGTATGGAATTTTTGCTTTATGATCTAACCCCGCGATATTGCCACGCTTTTGAATTTGCCAGAACAAACGTGGGAGCTCCGATCAGATACTTCGTTGTTCACTACCCTTTGAGCTTTCCCCTCCGCCTGAATATTTTGCGGATTAATCAGATTTTCGAATAACTTTGTCATGTCATAATTATGCTGTTACAAATCCTTTACTCATATCGTATGAAAGGATAATGACCATGGATGTATGGAATCCCGTATCAAGTTGGTTCAAATCCAAACTTTATTTTCTATAGACTATGCTATCTTCATAAACTCCTACAATTATTATTTTAATTAACATTCGGATTTCAATGTTATAGGCAAATAAACAAAAATGTGCATTGAAAAGAGAGTAGGTAACTTTTTGTACGCAAAATTAAATTCCGGATATGAAAAACAAATTCCCAATGCCGATAGTGCTTTATTTCTATAGAAACTCTATTTTATTTTCATAGAATATTTTGTTTTTGGTTCATGAGAAAACTTGATATCACCTTTGGGTATTCTTCTTTAATATACTTACGGGATAAAATTATTTCGTCCAATAGGATTATGCTTGATATAACATCCAGTTAAGAATATTATTTCTGTTACGAGAGAAAACGGCGCGAAAACAAATTTTTGTTTATCAATTTTTTTTGGGCCCACCATTCAATGTTGCACCGTTTCCGTTCAAAGCAACTATCAACGTCCAATCGCCGACAAAAATAAAACGAGCTAAGCCACAAGCGCGCGTTCACAAAAATATTTTATACAGTCAAAAATAAATTCAGCGGCAAAATTTAATCCAAGATAGGCCCGCTACCTGTGTAGATAAGTGTTGTTTATGCTACGAGTACGCGGTACACCGGAATTTACGATCGCCGAATTTAATTCAGGAATCGCCCATTAGCGGGACGCGCGGAAAAAAATACGCACAATTCGTTTGCTCGAACAACATTAAATTAAGCTTAATTTGAATAATTTTTCGTTGCGATGCGTAATCGGTGTAATTAAAGGTGCGTCTGTAAACGGAGTTAAACAAATTAAAACTTTAACTGGCGCAATTGGTGCGGATTAAAAATTAAAAGCACTCAAGTCAACCCTGTGAAACAGAATGCTTAACATTTTTATCCGAAAATTTTCAAGCGTAAATTAAAATATCCATACTTACCTTCATACATACCTACATGATCGAAACGACTGTCTTATGTTTTCTTAATTTCAATGCTATTTTAGAGCTTTCAACAAAAAATTGAGTTACTCGAGTTACCTATATAAATCTATAACTTTAGGCACAGTGTTGAAAGATTCTACTTTAGGATCTTTTAACAATGTGCTTTAGGTATGGATAGCGTTATACGGTTTCGTTACACTCGTTGACTTTTAGCAAGGTTATCAAAACTTTAATTATTCACGGTTCAAATAATTTTCATGTTGATGTTCTCTTGGACATTTTGGCACTTTTATTTTCTTTTGGAACGAGTAAACTATGGCAGTAAATCAAACGTTAACTTATATGCTAACCATAAACATATTAATATGCAACAATTCACCTAAGACCTACTTGCGTGAAACGGTGGTTTAAATAAATAATTAAATTGTACAACAATTAACAAGACCGGACAATTTAACAATTTAATCCAGAATTACATAGGTACTACGTAACTCAGAGTTAATTAGGCTAACTCAGATTTGCGCAAGTAGGCCTAAAAAATCGATTAAACTATACCGGATCGGGAGTGCTCAATAATTGCTCCAAGTATGTAGTTATTTGCTAATTTCCGGATAGTAAGCACCAATTAACATATCGGGAGTGTTAGCGCAAACACAACTCGGATGCTAATGACTAATGAGCCAAATGAACTGCATGCATTTACACACAAATTAATACAAATACATAAATTGATTAAACTCAAAGCAAATACAACTAAATACACTTAATCGTGCTGAATAAACTTACAAACTGAAACAACAAACTCAAATGACAAACCGAGATGTTACCGACGTGGTAGAGATGGACTACACTTTCAGTTATTACCTGCTCTAGTTAAATCGCCAAATTAGGATTAATTCTAATATTACAAATATTTTCATTTTCGTTGAATTTTTTTAGTATATTGCAAATTATCTTTTCTAATGAAAATTCTCTTACATAGGTACAGTCACGGAAAAATAATTCTAATGTCTTGTTTTTTTTTTTCTAAAACGATCGAAACGACGCTAAAACTGGTTTGCTCCCAAAATCAAAATTTGTATTAGTTTACATAGGCCTAATTTACAGGCACTTAAGTAATGTCTCTATATTGACACGTTCGGAAAGAAGGTTTGAAATAAGCACTTCCAAGCGCAATTTTAAGTCAATGATTCCCCAGAAACCTCCACAGTAAACGCCAGTGTGGCAGAACTTTAAATTAATAAGCGAAACAATTGAATTCCACTCAGCGTCCATTCGTCTGCTAATTATTCAAACAGCCAGTAATTTACAGTTTAAATATTACAAGTGTAAAATTAAAAAATTTTAAAACACCCACGACTTTTGCAGACTTGTAATTGAAAAAGGATTAAATAATTTTTTTGAAACTCCCCGACTAAAGGAAAGTAAGAACTAAGAACCTATCAGTATAATTACAAATCCAAGAAAATCCGTCGGAGCTGCTATTGCTATTTTCGTTTCCAATATCAATTAATGTAATTAGTAAGTATTAATAAACTGCCGGTATATGAGAAGTATCAAGAAATTGAATTAGTCATCAACTGGTAAACAGCAACATCAACACCGTCATAGGCAAAACACAGCAGCTCCGGCGGATTTTCTTGGATTTGTAATTATACTGATAGGTTCTTAGTTCTTACTTTCCTTTAGTCGGGGAGTTTCAAAAAAATTATTTAATCCTTTTTCAATTACAAGTCTGCAAAAGTCGTGGGTGTTTTAAAATTTTTTAATTTTACACTTGTTTTATAGTTTTTCGATTAATATATTAATGTAATTTAAATTATATTATTATTAAAAAATGAAAATTAATCTTCAAACTAGCCATTAGCTCCTCTAGCAGCGTTTGAAACATCATCCCTTCCAAGTCATAAAGAGACGTTTATTGTGGCGCCCCCTGCTGTTCAATCACAAGAACAATTATCTACGAACCATTGCCAATGACTCACTAATATTTTATACAAAACTGTATCCAAATCGGTTCAGTCGTTTTTGTAATAATTGAGAACATTCGTTTGCACTTGAGACAGTGGGCATAAATAAAATGCAAGACGGCCATATCACACGAATTATTTAATGCGAATTCACCTTACAAGTATAAACTCACGCGTATTTAAACACCGAATTAAACGTTAATACCGAATCAATTACACTTAGCAGCTATTAAACAGTGAATACACTACTGCATCTATTATAACACTAACTCTCATGATAACGCTAGCACTAACTGATTAAGACCCGTAAAATGAACACGCACTCATATTTATAGCCAACTTCCCACTAACTGAATAAATAGTGGAAGGGCGGCTAGTCATGGCTTTGGTTGGCTACGGTGGCTCGGTCACATTTGGCGGCTGAGGTGGCATGGGTGACCGTGGTTGGCTAGCAGGCTATGGCACAATGTAGGCTTGCTGTGATTGGCTGGCCGGTGGCGATGCGCAGTGCTATTGGCCCAGGCTGTGTGACGTAACATTCGGCCGTCCTGAAACAACAATTGCTCCCGCAATGGGGAGTAGCATGGTCAATTCTCTTAGCAGGTCAATAATGTCGTCATTTACAAATGGGTCATCGGAACTGCGGACAATTTCAAACTCGGGTACAATACCTACTGCGATGAGTCATGAGGTCTTGTTATCAGACCAGCAAAGAACTTGCAATCTAAAAGTCCCTTGATCCTTCATATTAACCAGAACTACATTACCTACTACCCTGGTTTCCAATACCGGTGATACCGGATATCATCAGTTTTAGTATTTAGGGGTTTGCAATATCTTGAGCTCGTAATTTAAAGTCGACTTAAACAATTAATTAAAAAAATAAAAGATTACTGAAGAAGCCTAACAAAAATAGTGTCCTCACTCCTCTTCCAAGATAAATAACCATGAAACTTCAAAATGGCAAACTGCAAAGTGCACGCTTATCTAATATAATCGCACTTCTGAATATACGCCAAAGAACTAAATCAATATTTTTAACGTATCCCTACTTGTCGCTAGTTTTCGACTCGAGAGTTCTTATCGGTTAGAATCGTACGTTTCCGTCGGTTATTTTGAGTATCAAAACTTTTTAAAAACATCTAACTTGATCAAAGATGATATAAACTGCTCTTGTTTAAACATCGAATGAAGGTATCAATAACAGACATAATTCGGTAAAAACCTTATGAAAACTAAAATATGACGTCTTAGGCATTTACATTGTACCTACAGTTATCTGGATTCCCCATTATTCTGTATAATACTGATTATTTTATCACACTTCTTAATCATTGCTGGCGTTTGATACACTACTACAAATCAGAAAAGTAAATACTTACTAGTAAATATTATGGTGACAAGGAATCTATGATCTCGTATATATAAAGGACCATCCCCATGAAAACAGATAACAGACTAGATAATCAAATGGAATGGAACAAGCGTATACATATTGCCCTTGTGGAGAATGTCTTGAATGACATTATGAATCTTATGGTAACTTTGTGCTTAATAGAGATTTATGAAGAACTTTATCTACCAGTTAATTGTTTGTGTCTTACTAACGATTTCGTAAATCGTTCGATAAATTCGAAACAAAGTTTGATAAATATGGCGTAGTTATTCCAATAATCATACAAATACTAAAACAACGTTATCAACATACTAACAGAATATCATGTCATTGAGAAATTTAGTCGTCTTGTTAGGAAATACAGCTAGCTTGTCTTAGGATATTAAGTGGACTGAGATCGATTGGAAACTGTAAGCCTCCAATTAAGAAAAATATAATATGCTACACCTGCACATGTACTTACTTCAAAGACTACGCTACTTACTAACTAACTTGCAACGGACTTAAAGCGTTTCCGGGACAGAACGGTCCAATTCATGATGCCTCCTGATGTACCACAGTTAACGAACTTAATGAGTCTCAACAGAATGGACCTATTTATGATGTCTCCAGCTAGCCGCTAAGCGATTCCTTTTTACCGACGGCAATACAAGAGTTTATTTTAAGTTACTAGATATAAACACAGTAATTTACATATTTTTATGATTTGCTAAGTAGATACTGAGACTAACATTTGCAATAATGCGTTTAGACGCCAGTTTTTGATTTTAATCGATGTACGTTTCTCATCTCATATCGTTATATTACGTCATCTACGTTTTTATGTACGAATCGAATTAAAATAACTTAGGCGTATGCAATAAAGACGTGATAATATTCTTTGGCTTTGGTATCAATGGAATATATTTGGAGTCAATGAAAAACGTAACTTCGTAAGTGAAACTGAATTACCAGTGGCTGGTTGAGCTAGCTTAGGGTTTCACAAAGACGTAGAATACAGAATCCAGTGGCTAAGTGGCTAGGTTAGGTGCTAGGAAGACGCGGTAAAATGGCTATAGTCCAATGGCTAATAACTAGGCTAGGTGCTTCAAAGACGCGATAGAATGGCTACAATCCAGTGGCTAATATTTAGCTAGGCTTGTGTGCAACAACGACGTGATATAATAGCTGTAATAAAGTAGCTAATACTAGGCTAGAGTGTAACAAAGATATTATGATACAATGGCTAAAATCCAGTGGCTAATATTTATAGCTAGGCTAGAGTGCAACAAAGACGTGACAGAATGGCTAAAATCCAGTGGCTAATGTATTTATAGTTAGAGGCTAGTGTGCAACAAAGACGTGACAGAATGGCTAAAATCCAGTGGCTAATATTTACAGCTAGGCTAGAGTGCAACAAAGACGTGATAGAATGGCTAAAATCTAGTGGCTAATGTTTAAAGCTATAGGCTAGTGTGCAACAAAGATGTGATAGCATGGCTATAATTAATTGGTCGTATGGCTTTGAATACGGAACTCTTTTGAGAACAGCAGAAATCAAAATATAGAAGAATTCGTTAAATTGGCTCATGGAATCCCTAGCGTCTAATTCGTAGCTTAATTTATTTTCCTTCTATTAGATTTTGCACACAATTGAACTTGGCGGAAAATGCCTCAATCGTCGCTAACCGCTGAGTTAGTATATTGACCACAGTTAAAGTAATTTTGCAGCTTTTCAGGTCGTCTAATTGATTACTAAATTGAGTTACCTGAGCGACATTTAGTTTTTAAGCGTTATTAGACGCGTTTTATGGTTAAAAATTCGTTTGTAGCCTACATAGATCGAGATCAACACGTAAAGGCAGGTAGAAAATAGGCAGCAAACTAGTATAGAAGAGTAAATACGATACGTTCCTCGCTTCAAGTCCAATGTTCTGCAAGACGCGCGCAGTTGCAGCAATGCGCGGAGCAGGGGTTGCAGGTGGCTGGAGTTACTGCCTGATCTGCCGAGGCTGCCGCTGACTGCCGCTGCTGCAGGCACGGCCTGACACTTGAGTATGCACCTGGAATTGATAGTTATACGGCTTTGTATAAAGAGTTATAATAGAAACGAGCTTATACTAGGTATGATCGTGCGCTTACGAGTAATCTTCAGTTATTACTCTTCAATAACTACAAGGATAAGACTGATTTGGCTAAATCAAATTGGTCAAAAAAAACATTGTAATTATAGGCGTTTCGATGATATGAAGCCTTGAATTTCGTTTACTTATTAGATTAGATATTATTAGATATTAGAGCATAGAATCCACAGTCAGTTTAGACAACTTGCCAACCTATAGTAAGAAAGGTTTAAAAAGTAAATGAGCATAGTCTAGCTTTGATTTCAACAAACGCAATTGAAAGAATTTAAAAAAAAATTGCTTTAAATACGCAAAATATACACTTGATGCAAATACGACGCATATAAATAAGCAATCACGCAAATGCATTCACCTAGAAACTATAGTTTGGGATCTCAAATAGAATTTAACTGCTTATTAGGAATTAAAAAGGAACGGGCCCACCTTTTGTCTGAATGTCTCCGTGGGGTAAATTTCCTTTGCTCTCACGCGGCGATGACGCGGCGGTTCCGAACTTCAACGCGTCAAATAGGCACATAATCTTCACTGGCGCCGAATCTACAGTGGCGGTGGCTCAGTTCGCTGCAGGTACTCCGTGCTTTTTCTTCAGGCATGTTTTGCGCGCTGATGTGCAAGTCGTTAGCACACGTCAGTCGTCACACGGTAACCGGAACTTGTTTAGGTAGCAGAAATTTAGTAGGGTACAGCACGCAGCTTGTAGTGTCGTATTCTTGCGATGACGTCTTTATCTTGCTCACTTTAATGAAAGAAATTCCAAGTAGTAACTATTTGATGACCAATTCTGCGGGTAGTTTCTTAATTTTCATGATCTTGAAAAGTATTAGCATCTACTTCCAATCTTCGCGAAAATAACTATTATATCACCAATTGACAATCTTCTTGTTTTGACCTCGTAGTAAGTTTGCGGGTAGGATGATTCGATAGTTCCGCGGTCGGTGAAACTCAGATTTTTCGCGAACGGACTACGCATTCTATACACGCATCAATGCGACTATTCCTCTTGAAAAGAAAGTTTTGAGCTTTGTTTTATTTATCCCACTTCTGAGATGAGACAGTGGGCATAAATAAAATGCAAGACGGCCATATCACACGAATTATTTAATGCGAATTCACCTTACAAGTATAAACTCACGCGTATTTAAACACCGAATTAAACGTTAATACCGAATCAATTACACTTAGCAGCTATTAAACAGTGAATACACTACTGCATCTATTATAACACTAACTCTCATGATAACGCTAGCACTAACTGATTAAGACCCGTAAAATGAACACGCACTCATATTTATAGCCAACTTCCCACTAACTGAATAAATAGTGGAAGGGCGGCTAGTCATGGCTTTGGTTGGCTACGGTGGCTCGGTCACATTTGGCGGCTGAGGTGGCATGGGTGACCGTGGTTGGCTAGCAGGCTATGGCACAATGTAGGCTTGCTGTGATTGGCTGGCCGGTGGCGATGCGCAGTGCTATTGGCCCAGGCTGTGTGACGTAACACACTGTAAATGTTTTTATGGCGCCCCCTGGTGATCGATGTTCGTAACAACTATCAAAGAACCATCGCCAATGAATACCAAACATTATACAGGAAACTGCATTTAAATCGGTCAAGCCGTTTTTGAAATAAATGGGAACATTCGTTTGCAATATAAATGTATTTTATGGCGCCCCCTGGTGATCGATTTTCGTAACAACTATCTAAGAACCATTGCCGCTGGACACCAAACATTATACAGAAAACTGCATCTAAATCGGTCAAGCCGTTTTTGAAATAAATGGGAGCATCGATGTGCACAAACGAACACACAAACAAACAAACAAACCAACAAACAAACAAACAAACAAACAAACAAACAAAAATATTTTTGCATTATTGGTTTTTGTGAACAATTTAACATAGAAACAAACATAAAATCTTTTTAATAGAGTAATGTACAAACGGTCTCTCACCCTAAACGCATATACCCGTACTCCGTTCCGTCGTGGGTAAAAACTTCAATCATCCAGTTTTCGCCCGGCCGATTTTTCATGTCATCTCATGGCGAGTGCCAATTGATCAATGACGCTTTGCAATGATCAGTAGCTCTCATAATTAAAGCGTTATGAATTTTTTTTTACCTTATTTTGTAACACATTTTATTCCTTTAATAAAATTCTACTTTTATTATACCTAAAATTGTTTTAAAAGGTGACGTTTTAAACGTCATTTGATTAGATAAGCAAAAATATTATTGTTTTTTGAAAGTCACTTCTTTTATTTTATAACATTTTTAAAGTTATTTTGGAGAAATATAGCATGAACAATGGAGTTTAGTAAACTATGAAACGTCATTTTACTGCATCGAATTAAAAGTGGGAGTGAAGACAAAACATTGAAGAAAATGGAGAACATCTAGAAAAAAACACTCGTAAAATACAATGCTGCCGTTGTCTCGTACTCGTATGTATCGTGAATTGAAGGATACCGATACCAGTGTTGTCTGATCTAATTAATGAAAGACTACATTGTCAAGAGATGTTCTTCAGTTACAATGAAGTTTTTAATAACTGAAACCTGTAGAAATATTTTAAAATAAATTGCGATAGTAATTCATGTACGCCTGATAACGATAAGAAAACTGTGACTTGCATTACGTATCCTGGATATATTATATCTGATAATGGGGCTACTTCCCATGTGGTAAACTTCCCACGATGTGTTGCAACAAAACATGTGTGAAATAAAATTCCACGATCTGTTTCTATTAATATTGCGATTGCAATTAAGAGAGAGTAGTGAAAAATAAACATAATGGGACAGGTTTTTTGATACGATACACGAGACACTAAAGTCTATCAACGCTACAATTGGGCTTTTAAAATACAATGTTGAGAAAACGATTCTTTTAACTGTATCGGCCATTACTTGGATGTTACGGCCCCTAGCAACGACTATACCCAACAATTTGTCAGTTAATAAGAGAAGGAGGTAAGTTTTTACGAGACACTCGACAGTAAATTTTTGTTTCACAAAACAAACGTAACGTTCCCTTAGGTCCAAGATTTTATTGTTTGAGTTTATTGTCAGCTCCATCGAATAACACAACATTGAAAAACCGGAAAAGTGACGCCGTTAACTTCTGCCTATACACATTCACGTTTTAATAGTTTCTTGCATTGTCCATCGGAATTTATAGCTACATGTTTAGAAAGGTTAATGATATATAAATAGTGTATCTAATACGACTGCGATAAACTGCTACATATAATAGATGTTGTTTGTATATTCCTATACTTACTTTGCTTTATAAGGTTGTATTTTCAATCATTTAAACGAAGTGTTAACTAGCCGTCAATAAATTATTGTTAAGCTTCATAACTTGCAAATGGCGGACAGAGCTCCCTGTCATAATAGATTATTGGTAAAGCTCGCTCTGGGACAGCAATAAAAATGCTATTAAATACGTGATTTTATTAGATTTTTATGGAATACCTACAACTATTCAATTAACTCTTTAAAATAGGCATGATGCTATTGGCCATTTTTATTTGTTAGGCTCTAAAATAGTGTTATCTTTTCCAAAATATTCCGGGTCGAAAAGGGCTACCTATTTTACGAACTACCTATTTTTAGAAAGTTATGAAAAGTCAAATGGGCCACATTTTAACAATTAAGGCTGGGTTGCTTAACTTGACTTTAACCGAAACAAAAGACATAAGAGACCGTCCGCCATATTTAACTGAAACGTTTCGGTTAAAGTCAAGTCAAGCAACCTATCCTTAAAGTGCCAGAAAACCTTAATAACAGTAATAACTCTGGAAAGAAGCGTGGGGTGCACGCCATCGCACGTACTACCATTGACACTAACTACGGATTATTGATTATATAGAAAACTAGCTGATGCCCGCGACTTCGTCCACGTTGGATAAAAACTATTCTATCTTTTAAGTTGGACCAAATGACAGATATTCACGAAGTTTGAACTAAATCGGTTCAGTAGTTTAGGAGTCCATCGCGGACAAACAACGTGACACGTGATTTATATACCATATTAAGATTGATTATTTTGCTAATTTTGAATTTTTACTTTGATCAATGTAGTTCAGATCCTAGGCTCAACCCACTTATAGATAAGAATAGAATAGATATCTGTGCACGACGAACGTAGTGAGCGTCCAAAGACTCTAATAGAAATAATAACTAGCTTATAAGATTCTAATTTGTAACTATCTTATAAGACTCTAATTTGTGACTAGCTTTCTTAAACTTTTATTTATTTATTATTTCTTAAACTTAGCTTAAGATTCTAAACATGTATGTAACATTGCCTATGTGTTTTGATAAAAGGATATTAGCTTATTTAATTAATTGTAAATGAACCTAAAATGATAAAAACTGTAAAAATGAGAAAAATACAAATAAAGCTTATGCATTGATTGTGGGAGGCCGCGCAAGTTGCTCGATAAGGTCTCACACTAACAAACCACCCGCGTAGGGTACAAGTATCGAGGCCTTAAGCCCATAGTTTCAGTTCATCTCTGCTCTCCGGCGTCTCTTGCTAATCTAAATCCTGAACCAGCTCTTTGCGGAGCTAGGAACAGGTCTTCCTTAAAGCAGAGACCTGCGGGACCTCCCGAGCATTTTAGTAATCAGTGTTTCATTGGCGCCTCCATTCAAGCCTCACAACCAGCGCAAAAGTTCGGGCGGCTGTCCCGAACATTGGTCCATCGAGCCGGGATACCGCAGAAGGCAGAATGGTGAAGACGCGAGCGCAGGCTGCGGACCAGCCGACAGAGGCATTGGTGAGTGATCCGGGGGCTCCAAGTGTGTCGGGCGGCGCGGTCGCCGCCCCGGGCTTCATGGCACATGCGGAGTCTGCACAGCAGCCGTCACAAGAACGGCCACCGTCGGGTGCGTTGGGCGGCACGATCGCCGTCCCGGGCTACACGCGCACCTCCGAGTCCTCATCGACGCACACGTGGGACACGTCGGCAAGTACACTGGTCAGCAGCCTGCATCCGTCGTCGGAGAGCAGAGATGACTCAAGCGGGATGACGTCATCCAGAGGCGTCACGCCCCGCGCTCAACACAACGCGTCGGGACGCAGCGACGCGTTGCCACTCCGCGCACCGCACGCAGCGTCAAGAAGCGAGGCGGTTGCGTCATTCCCCTCTCACCCCGACCCGGCGGCCGAGGCAGTGCGTCCGCGTGCATCGACCAGGGAACGCATGGGCAGTGAAGATGCCGCGTCTCGCTGCACACGAAGCACGCGCCGACAGCACTCCGCCAGGGTTCGCATTTTGGAGCTTGAGAGGGAACTATTACGAAAGGACCTCGAGCTGCAGAGGCTCCGACTCGATCATAAAGACAGCGACGATGAAGACGACCAGTCACGGTGCAGCAGCCGGACAGCGGAGCAACGTGTCGCCAGCTGGGTGCAAGAGAGCAGCCACGGCGCGGCGGGACAACAGCTCGCGCTAACAAACACACAGGTTAGTGAAATTCAAGTTAATTTTGGTGAAACTGTGTGTGATTTAAATAATACGCTGCCGCCGGTTCAGCCCGGTGCGCGGCCTCCGCGCCTCTATGTAGCGTCATATGGCGACGACGCACGCCCTGGGCCGTCCCTAGGGATTAAGGGCGCGGAGCAGGGACACCCCGTCGTAGACCCGGGTGTCTACTGGGATCCATTTGTGGATTCCGGAACGAGTAGGCAGGCCGTGACAGAGCAGTTGCGGCATAACGACGCGCGCCGGGGGGCTCCCCCGCCCTCGCGGGTGGGGGGAGCCGCGCCCCCGCCGCCGCACTCCCCGCTACCGTGCGCGCAATTCGAGTCGCCGGCAGCGCGGTCCCAGGTTCCGAGTGATCGTTTCGAACAGTACGATATGCCGGAGCGGACCGCTAGTAAATCTGACGAATTACTGGGCATGTTCGAACGTCAACAACAAATGTTTTTGCAAGGTTTAACTGAATTGTCACACTCTATTTCGGCGCCCACCGCGCGTGGCGTCTCTAAATCTTTGATTGAGTTGCAGCCTTACTCTGGTGCCTATGACGAATGGTACGCGTGGCGCGAAACCTACGACGCGACGGCGCGTCATTTCAACGATGCGGAAAACAAGGCGAGGCTCCGGCGCAGCTTGCGCGGGCCGGCCCGAGAGCTAGTGGACGGGTTACTGTAGACCACGGCGTCGGCGATTGAGATAGTCGCGGCGCTTGGTGACGTCTACGGCCGGCCGGAGTGCATCGTCTACTCCGAGCTCGAGAAGTTGAAGACGCTGCCTCGCCTGACCGACGGTAAGGAGTTACCAACATTTGCGTGCAAGGTCGATTCGGTGATATCCACTATTGTTGCCTTGCGGCAAGAGGCTTACTTAGTCAGTCCACAGACGCTCCACGCCATAGAAGAGAAGATGTCTATCCTCTACAAGACGAGATGGTTCGACTACGAGGCGAGACAACCGGACGACGAGCCGTGCCTGCTGAAGCTTCGCCGCTTCTTGAAGACCGAGATGAAGCTTCAGGCGCGGCACATACGACCCGAGGCTACAGCGCCGCCACGACCCGCAGCACCGGCGCCGTCGCGGCCCGCGGACCAACCGCGCCGCGCGCAGCGCGTGCACGCGGCCAGTCCGCCGCAGCGAGCCGAGGGCAAGACGTGCGGGTACTGCGCGCGAGGCGGCCATACCATCCACGAGTGCTACGGGTTCAAGAGGCTGCCCGTGGACAAGCGCTGGGAAGCGTGCCGGGAGAAGAAGCTGTGCTTCCGCTGCCTCGAACACCGAGGCCACCGTCACCGCTGCGGGGGCAAGAAGTGCGAGCTCGATGACTGTCCGCACTTCCACCACCACCTGCTCCATCGGGCGCCTGGCGAGACAACGGGCGCGGCCGACGAGAAGGCGATGCGGGCCATCTGCTCCGCGACCGGGACGCCTACGCTTCTCAACGTCGTTCCGGTCATAGTAACGGGACCTACAGGTACGGCCGAGGTTTACGCACTGTTAGACGGAGGGTCAACCATAACTCTTGTCAAAGAGGAGGTTGCGCGGAAGATTGGGGCACAGGGGCCGACACACACCCTGAACATCGAAGGGATCGCCGGCTCCAAGTTCCAGAGTGCCTCGCAGTTGGTAACCTTCTCCATTAGAGGTAAGCATCACAACGAAGAATATTTTATAGATGCCCGCACGATCCAGGACCTAGGTATCTCTGGTCAGTCGGTGGCGCGAACGGTCGTGCAGAAGCACGCCCACCTCCAGGACCTGGCGGAGCAGCTGCCTTACGACTACGCGGTCCCGTCCATCCTGATTGGCCAGGACAACTGGGAGCTGATGGTGTCAAGCGCCTGCCGCTCAGGTAAACACGAAGAACCAGTCGCCACCCTCACGGGTCTGGGCTGGGTTGTCCACGGGCCCTGCGGTAGCAACGACACAACGGCGACGTCGAACGAGGCGCTGGTAGAGGTGCACCGCGTGATGAAGATACGCCCGGTGAACGACGACAACCTGGACCAGCTCCTCAAGGAGCATTTCGCCCTCGAGTCACTAGGTGTCGAACCGCGTCGACCCCGCTCAGATCCGGAGCTGCGCGCCCTGAATATTCTCGATGCAACTACGCGTCGCAGGGCGGACGGCGGCTTCGAGGTGGGTCTTCTCTGGAAGAATGACGCGGCCGTGATTCCTGACAACTACCAAGCCGCCGTCCGTCGCCTGGAAGGCGTCGAGAAGAAGCTCGACAAGGACCCTCTTCTCAAGGCTCGCTACACGGAACAAATGAGCCGCATGTTAGAGGACGGGTATGCCGAGTTGGCTACAACCAAGCCAAAGCCTGGCCGGACCTGGTACTTGCCCCACTTTGCTGTGAGGAACCCAGCGAAGCCGGGGAAGACCAGAATTGTCCACGATGCGGCAGCTACCACGAAAGGGGTGAGTTTGAACAGCCTCCTGCTAACAGGTCCCGACTTGCTACAGTCTCTCCCCGGGGTACTCATGCGCTTCCGACAGCGAAGCGTGGCGGTCACGGCAGACATCAAAGACATGTTCCTCAGGATAGGCATACGGGAGGAGGACCGGGACGCGCTGCGCTTCCTGTGGCGGGACGATGAGCGCAATGAAAAGCCCCAGGAGTACCGTATGAAATCGGTCATTTTCGGCGCGACGTCATCGCCGGCTACCGCTATATACGTAAAAAATAAAAATGCCGAAGAGTATCGCCGCGAATACCCGGAAGCGGCCGATGCTATTGTAAAGAATCACTATATGGATGACTATTTGCAATCTTTCAGCACCATCGAAGATGCCAAGCGGGTCTCCAGCGAAGTAGACCTCGTGCACCGGAAGGGTCACTTCGTGCTGTGCAAGTGGGCGTCCAACGAGTCGGCGGCCATCGACCAGTTCGCCCCCGCCGCGCGCGAACCGAGCAAGGACTTGGACACCGGCGGGAGTGAGAAAACACTAGGTCTAGTCTGGCGGCCGCAAGCGGACACGCTAGGCTTCAACCTCAACATGGCGCGAGTCCCAGCTGAGGTACTCAACGGAGAAAAGGTACCCACTAAAAGAGAGACTTTGCGTACAGCAATGTCTCTCTTTGATCCGCTTGGTCTCGCTACGCCGATAACAATACAGGCGAAGCATGTCCTGCAAGACACCTGGCGCCTGGGCGTTGGTTGGGATGAGCAGCTGCCGTCAGACCTGGCCGCAAGATGGCGCCGCTGGCTCGACGACCTGCGCGGCCTGGGTGACGTCGCGCTTCCCCGCTGCTACCCCGGGTACGACGGAGCGGCGGAACGAGAGCTTCATACGTTCACCGATGCGAGCGAGACTACGTACGCCGCTGCCGTCTACTGGAGAGTCACACGGGCGAGCGGTGAAGTCGTCGTCACTCTGGCCGCCGCGAAAGCTCGGGTAACACCATTAAAGTCAATATCAATACCGCGGCTCGAACTACAAGCCGCTGTCCTGGGCAGCCGCCTAGCTACCACCGTGCAGGAGGAGCATGACGAGCGACCGACGCGTCGCTTCTTCTGGACGGACAGCAAGACGGTTCTGTCGTGGCTGCGTGCTGGGCCGCGAGTATTCAAACCTTTTGTCGCTCACCGGATCGCCGAGATCGAGGAGGCTTCACGGGTAAGCGAGTGGCGTTGGGTGCCCTCTAGGGACAACGTGGCGGACGACGCCACACGTGAAGCGCCCTTCGGTTTCGGAAACGATCACCGATGGTTTCATGGCCCAGCCTTCCTTTACGAAAATGAAAATTTATGGCCAACAGAGCCGCTTCTCCCCTCTACACTCACGGGGGAAGAAAAGGTGCAAATTAATAAAGTAAAACCAACAGTGGTTGATTCGCTACCCGACGCCAGTAGGTTCTCGTCGTGGTTGCGATTGATTAGGTCGACGGGTAGGATAATACAGTTCATTAGATTGATTCGCAGGTCCACTACAGCGCACGCGCGCACGCGGCGCAACCCCGAGGCAGACCCGGAGTGGACGCAGCGACCCAGGGCAGCGCGGCCGCTGCCCTCACCGAAGCGCTCGCCTACGGCGGCTAGCGCGGACCGTTTCGTCCCGCTCGATGCGGACGACATGCGGGAGGCAGAGCGCCTCTGGCTGCGCGCGATGCAGCAGCAGGCCTTCCCCGAGGAGCTCGCCTGCATTGCGAAGAACGCCGCTCTCCCGCCAGACAGTCGCATCCGAAACCTGGCTGTATTCGCCGACGACGATGGGGTCATGCGTGTCAAGTCACGCATCGACGCAGCCGACGTCTCGCCTGAGCTACGCACGCCGCCTATCGCCGACGGCAACCACGCCTACACACGGCTCTACATCAACTGGGTACACCGCGAGCTTCACCACGGAGGCACCGAAACCGTCGCGAACGAGGTCCAGCAGCGCCTGTGGGTCCTCCGCCTACGCCCCACAGTCAAGGGCGTACTCCGAGACTGCCAGCCTTGCCGCATTCGACGGGCAAAGCCACCTTCTCCCCAGACGGGGAATCTTCCTCCATGCCGCCTCGCCCATCATCAAAGGGCTTTTACTTACACCGGCCTCGATTTTTTCGGGCCTCTCTCAATCACTGTGGGCCGACAACACCAAAAACGCTACGTGGCTCTCTTCACATGCCTGACTACGAGGGCAGTCCATCTGGAGCTCACCACCCACCTGACCACCGACAGCTGCATCATGGCGCTGCGACGCATGATGGCCCGCCGGGGGCGGCCGACGGAGATCTGGAGCGACAACGGAACGAACCTACGTGGGGCCGACGCCGAGCTTCGCCGAGCCTTAGACGAGAAACTCCTGTCGTCATCCGCCGCCAATCTCTTCATCAAGTGGCACTTCCTGATTCCTGCAGCGCCCTTTTGGGGAGGAGCCTGGGAGCGTCTGGTGCGGAGCGTCAAGACCGCGCTTCGAGCTGTCCTGAACGAGCAACATCCTCATGAGGAGACCTTGATCACGCTGTTGGCAGAGGTAGAGGACACCGTGAACAGCCGACCACTTACGCATCTATCGACCGACGAGCCGCAGGGAGCACTGACACCAAACCACTTCCTGCTCGGCGGCCCGTCCCGAGTACCGCACCCCGGCCACTTTGATGACTCCGATCTTAAATCCAAGAAGATGTGGAGAACGAGCCAGCGTCTCGCCGACCTCTTTTGGGCGCGATGGCTGCGAGAGTACCTCCCTACGCTGCAACACCGGCGGGAGCCCCACGGAAGGGGAGAGGAGGTGCGAGTCGGCGACTTGGTGCTCATCGTCGACCCCTCGCTGCCACGCAACACCTGGGTCCGCGGCATCATAGAAGCGGTCTACCCGGGCTCAGACGGCGTCACCAGGGCGGCGGACGTGAGGACGGCGAACGGTGTGTTGCGGCGACCAGTTCAGAGACTCGTCGTGCTACCCACACAAAGATGAAGTAGGCAACTTCACGGCGGGAGAGTGTGCACGACGAACGTAGTGAGCGACTCTAATAGAAATAATAACTAAAGACTCTAATAGAAATAATAACTAGCTTATAAGATTCTAATTTGTAACTATCTTATAAGACTCTAATTTGTGACTAGCTTTCTTAAACTTTTATTTATTTATTATTTCTTAAACTTAGCTTAAGATTCTAAACATGTATGTAACATTGCCTATGTGTTTTGATAAAAGGATATTAGCTTATTTAATTAATTGTAAATGAACCTAAAATGATAAAAACTGTAAAAATGAGAAAAATACAAATAAAGCTTATGCATTGATTGTGGGAGGCCGCGCAAGTTGCTCGATAAGGTCTCACACTAACAAACCACCCGCGTAGGGTACAAGTATCGAGGCCTTAAGCCCATAGTTTCAGTTCATCTCTGCTCTCCGGCGTCTCTTGCTAATCTAAATCCTGAACCAGCTCTTTGCGGAGCTAGGAACAGGTCTTCCTTAAAGCAGAGACCTGCGGGACCTCCCGAGCATTTTAGTAATCAGTGTTTCATTGGCGCCTCCATTCAAGCCTCACAACCAGCGCAAAAGTTCGGGCGGCTGTCCCGAACAGATATCATCAGACAAATGACACATAATTTAGTATGAAACATACCAAATTACATAATTAATGACGGTTTAAAAAACTATTAATTAAATCTAAATAAATTAGGCACTCACGGTTTAAAATGCCACCATCAAATAACGATTTACCGCAACGATAACAACATACTCTGCATAGATCTAATTAGTGTGCGCGTTAAGCTAATCGAGTGGTACTTGACGAGGGTCGTGAGGGCGCTGCGCGGACCGGAGGAGGGCTCGACATGGCCCATTACTGGGATCACACTGGGGAAATTTAGTTTTGAAACTTTTTGTCCCCATGTCTTTAAATATCCAAGTGACCCAAATCCGGACGCCATAGTTAGATACAGTCTAAATATCCGGACGGCCCTGCCTAAGGACCTAATAGTACGAATCGAAATTTAATCGCAGAGGGATATGGCTCGTAAAGCTTAGTGGTAAGAGCACCCAGCCGTGAGAGCTGGGGGACGCGGGTTCAAATCCCGCTGCGAGTGAAAATTCTGATTCGAATTTAAATTAACCTATAGTAAATATCCGGAGCGATAAATACAGCGTCATAATTATCATTTTATTCATGACCACATTCTCTTTCAATCATTCACTACAAAAAAGATAAGTAGATCCGTAAAATTATTAATGTCACTCAATTACTTACCGAAAAAAAAAATTTAGTTACATTATACCTACAGATATACTCAAAATATATTGGTCGTCATGGTTTACACGCATGCTAGAAGATTATTCTAAAATGTTTTTATTCACCGCTAAGCAAGCGCACAAAAAGCACGTAAAAGCACGTAACTCCTAAAAAGTCCGATTGGACTACGTATGATCCCCCAACCCTCTGTGGTCTGAACCTCTACGTCTAGGCTATCAGTGCTGTAACTGAAGTTTTTTCCACTCCTGACTGGGTGTGAGTTAAAAAAGTTCAAAGCAAACCGATACTAACGAAATGAAATGCATAGATGGACAAGATGTCTCAATTGTGACATCATACATAGTCGTCCTGTCACCACAACTACAAAGGAAGATTTCAATGTTGATTAATAAATTCTTATTAGAACAGAGACATGTGTCATTCATTAATATACGATATCAATAATATTTTATTAGTCCGGTATGTTTGCAGCTGTTACACATCTTGTCCTATTAGATTGTTACAATGTTTTGCAACGAACAAACTGTTTGACTACATAGCTTTTTCGGGAAGTTTGCAACTTTTAGTAGAACGACATGACTACAGTATGGTCTTTGAGTTATACGGACAGATGCGGTTCGACGCCTTTTAGCCCTTTGCCGTCAAAACGCCCCATTAACGAGGATGGTTGATTTCGACAGTTAATTGCTGGGCTTCTAATAAAATGTGATTAGGAAATTGTTAATTTTTACTGAAATTAGTAGACCTCATTAAAAATAATATTTATAAAATACATAATTTTTGGGATAAGTTCACTATCTGCCTATCTGATGAAGTATCTAGCAATTAATAAGACCTGTTGTCAAAGTATAATATGCGACATGAAGTCATTGAATTAGTTTACGACAAACCCAAATCATATCCAAATACAAAAAATGCCATTTCTTACATAAATACGACTACATGATAATAATATTATAGAAACAACATTCCACAATACAAAGGTAAGAAAAAATGAAATTAGGCTCCGATATCCAGTCGCGTCGAATTTAATTACCATCAACCAAGATTCGGACTCGCGAAATATTCAAACGAAGAAAACGAACAACTAGTCGGGGAGCTAAGGGACAAAAACTGCTACAGTTTTAAAAATAATTATATTTTGACATTGAGTCCTGCAGTATTAGTACATCCATAGACTGCCGTCAGTCAGCCAGTTTCACAAACACCTGACTTTTTTCTCAGAAAGTTGAGAACTGTCTTCAAGGCCTCTTTTCCTGAAATACAGCGATAAGAATTCTTGACCGTCTCGATTTTACCCCTTATTTTCACAGCTGATGACTGCATTTGTTGCATTAAAGTAATGACCGAGTAAGTTTTTCAAATTTAATAGTCATTTGTTAATTGTGTACATATATTTTATTTACTGCTGACTGGAGGCAGGCTATGGACACTACCAACGCAGTCACACTAACTAAATCTCTCAAACTTTGAGCTGTTCTAAAACTGATTGAGTTTTGTCCCTGAACTCTCGAACTAATCGAGCGACGCACCGAATCAGTCAGAACTCAGAGTCAAGTCAGCAGAATCGCCGAATAAAACTGTTGATTACGTACCGCCCAAAGTTACGCTACGTCAATCGGAATTTTATTTACTCGGTCGTTCGAAAAACAAATATGATGGCTTTTAATTTATGAACGCGTCCGTTGAGCTCTGATCAACCGATGGTGCAGCGTATAATAAAATCGCAGCGAAGTGTCTGTTCGTTAAAAGTTTTTAAAACAAAGTGATTCATGATTTTATGGACGATTCGAAAATCAAGATTGTTAAAGCGAGATTTTAAAGCGAGATACCGGGTTTTATTTAAAAAAAAAAGTCTAACAAAGAACCGGATCGAGCATGGAAATGCTATAAAACATGGAAATATATCTTCTACTGAAATATAACCCCATTAAACGTCAAACTTGACGTACTTTAACCGTGGTCCGGTTAGTTCTTTGATCCGCGTGGTTGACCGAGTTTGACAGACGACCAATGACGGCGAGAATGGCACAAAGTACGAACCAATAGTGTCTTTTGGCGATTTAAATAACGTTCGAGGTTTACAATTTTTAGGAAACAACGGTTTAGTGTTTTGATGTAATTTATTGATGTTTGTATTTGAAACGATTTGCATACTAAGTAGTATTAAGACTTAATATGACACTCCTACTATATAGAAAATTAGTCTAATGACACCTCATTCTAAAGTGTCATACGTTTTGGGTAGGTTCCGCGAAATATACGCACATCGAAAAACTTACCGATGCAGTTGAGTAAAAATAGTAATCGAAAGTGACTACATTCCAGTCCTGTTAATAAGGTTTCAAAGAAATCATAAAGACGTCAACTCACGACATAAATCTGCGACTGAAATAGGCATATCCACAAGCAAATCAGCTAGTCCAGAGGGTTTAGTACAGGTTTTTGTAAATTTCGAATCAACTCGCATCGCACAAACGAATCGAATCCCTCCATACATTTACAGTCAGTACCATCTATGGACAGTCGCTGACATACAGTTGTCAATAGATGGCGCTGGCTGTAAATTTATGGGAAATTAGGTTCGTTTGTGCGATGCGAGTCAACTCGAAATTCGTACAAAAACCTGTACTAACCCTACAGCAACAGACAGACGGGTCGTTCGAATTCGTGATAGGTAGGTACGCGTTTTATTTGATCTTTTTACACGAGCTCGTTTGCGCCGTGACGACGGTGCTCGGGCTAATGGAGATATCGCATCTGTCATATCAGGAATATATCGTTTGACAGTTTTATTGCGATTGCGAGCGATGCCGAGATAAAAGACACGATTTAAGGGTGAGGATCAGCCCGTCTCGACGGCTGGGTGTCCGCGACTTATTTTCCCGTGTGCATTTTACACTCAATAAAGTTAAGCCAGCTATACAACATTGAGCGCTGCTTATTTTCACACTACAAGTTAGTACTTGACTGCGAACTTACGTGATTTTAAAATGATGATGCAGCCGAAGAGTGGGGCGCAATGTCGTGGATTGAAATATCTATACCCCTTAACGGTTTCTACACAGTATCGCGTCGAAACGCTAAATTGCTTGAGGGTGCGTCTTTGCAGGTAGGGTGATAATTAGCCACGGGAGAATCCTCCCACCAGATCAGTCCTGAGCCAAATCAGAAATTATAAAATTCTAAAGTGGCCCGTGGCGGGAATCGAACCAGCGTCCTCCCACTCGAATCCGATCACGCGCCACTGCGCCAAAATTTTTACTGTACACATTTCTATGAAAAATACGTCACAATAATGTTTGATAATAATGTGTGGTAATAGCTGTCACGTATTGTTAACTATCTAAAACCAATTATGCTGTCAAAATACGTATGTAACATTTGACCTATATTATTATTTATTTGTTTCTATAATCAATAAAGATTAGTTATTAATTCAGTCCGATTGTTAAAACTATAATATAATATCGACATCCGCAGATAAATTAAGAATAAAATTATCTGTCTACTGACACTTAAAATTTACGTATATTTAATATTAATAGGCCAATTAACGGTCTTCACTATGAACCCAGCCTTATATTACAGCACATGAGTAGGTATATTGTAGGCTTGATTATGGCTTTAGGCTCGAACTCCGTTACAATGTGAGTAAATTGGACACTGCGAGTTTTTAATCTGGCAATAAATAAACCGGTAACTGGATCACGGCAGATTAAAATCAAACCAGATAGCTGAGCGCTTTTAAAGGCGAATCATAATGAACTGTTGTGTTACGTCACAACTCACTAATGAGTTCACGCAAAATTTTAATTTTTATTTGAAATTGAAAAAAAAAATAGCGATTTATTTCACTAATTCAGGTCCAGTTGCACTCATCAAGTTACTTGATAATGTTACTTGTACCTAAGATACTATAATGAAAAAAAATAATTTTGAGAAGATAATTATTGAAACAAAGTTTCTTTTTGGAGGGTGTCGGGCAGGGGGCTAGGCGAAAAAAATTGAACTTGAGAGAAAATATAACTTTGTTTTTTTTTATTATAATAGTACATTTCTTTTATTAACTATCTAGTCTTCTTTCTAAATTTTTTTTCTTTGATTCAGACGAAGGAACGATTTTTGATGATATTTTAAAATGTCCAAGAGAGGCTTTGGCGGTCGCAGTAGTGCGAATAGTAATAAAACCTAGTCGTAACTCAAGATACCTTTAGGAGGGAGTCGTACACTTGCGACTAATAAATACGTCGCTTAACTTACTAACTTTGAATACCCTACGGTAAAGATAATAAATAATAATCATACCCTTATCGTCGTATAAACTATATTCTAATATAGTAAATTCTCGTATCACAGTGTTTGTATAAAATAATCCTCAGAAACGGCTTGACCAATTTTTAAGATTATTTTTTTTATTTAAAAGTTTACTAAAAAAATCAAGCAAATCGTAATATTCAGTTACGTTCAACTACTGTACCTAGTCTTGTGTGTAGTATGGCTACTACACACAAGCACACGCAAGACTATAGGTACAGTAGTACTAGCGTAGACGTTATTTGTTTAATTATAAGTTTACAATAAGAAAAGGACGGTCATTCTATTCGCTTTTTTCTCGAGCGGGGATGAAATAGAATAATAGTTCTATTTTTAAGCCTGATCAGATTTTACACGGACGGGTTAAGTGTAGACAAATAGACTATACTTAAACCTTTTTTAGACTTAGAATTTGTCGTTACAAGTATAGGCGCACCGTTGGCGTCGTTTGATGTCCTTTGAGAATACCGAAGCCGCAACCGGCCACGCAACAAACTGAAAGCGAACGTACTATACCTATTTAAATTATTACAGTCGCAAGTGTGTGGCAGCTCTTTAAGAGTCGAGCCGCATATAATCGCTACTAAGCAAAAACTCTGCAAGATTCCACACGAATACCCGCGTATAGCATTCTCCGATGTGCGCAAAATGTGAAACGATTCAAATCAAAGTTTTTTAAATTTGAAAATGGTTACTTTAGAGAGTGACACTAATAAATACGTCTTTAAATTCAGTTTTCTGTACTGCGAGGCATTTGAAAAAAACACAGTATGATATTGCAGGTAAGTACATAATTTTTAACTTAAGCCATCATAACATTATTGAGATATTCAATATTTAATGGCAGTTAGCAAGAGCTTGAGTTACTAAAAAATCTTTTTTTTTTTTTCACAAAACAATATTGTGATTGGAACTGTAGCTTCGCTTTAGAAAATCAAAAGGTTTGGTCTTAGAAAAACATTTCAGTTTAATAAAATCTCGTTTACTTTGATTTTCGGTAAAGAAATTGATATTACAAAGTTACATTGAATTCTAGGTAGATACTACAGAATAAACGCGTAAGTTTTAAAAGTTATTTATTCAGAATTGATGAATATATCTATCGTGAATCTATTGATTCCTGTTTAATTCATTCCGTTGATATAAAATGTTTAATTTTAACGCGAGAGTTTCAATTTTTATGATAAGCAAAAATAACGGTTAGACCTATTAATAGTTTTAAAAATCTGCCAAAATTACAACATCTTGCATCGACCTAAAGTGGGGCAAAACGATTTTTCTGGATTTAAAATTCAGATGTTATAGACACGGACAAGAGCAAGTTGGCTCAGAGACCTCGGTAGCATCGGTCAATTATTATTTATAATCGCTTTGTGCCAGCCCTACGAGTAGCACACGAGACCTACGAGCAATTCCCCATTCTGGTGGCACTCACTTATTCCCCCCTAGCGTAATTCGTTCGCATTCGCCACTAAGTAGCCATTTATAAGATCACTCATCTATCCCCGTGGCTACATCACACACCAATAAACTTATGAAGATCGTTTTTTTAATTCAGATGTCGGAGACACGGACAAGAGCGAGTTGACTCAGAGACCTCGCTCCGTTCGGTCAATTATTATTGATTTGACGACCGAATGGCGTAGTGGTAGCGATCCTGCCGTCTGCGTCGGAGGTTGTGGGTTCGATTCCCACTACTGGTAAACGTTTGTGTGATGAGCATGAATGTTTTCCAGTGTCTGGGTGTTTTTTAATATATTATATTTATGTATATTAGTATGTATGTATATTTATCAGTAGCACCCATAACACAAGCTATCGCTTACTTTGGGGCTAGATTGCGATGTGTAAAATGTCACGTATATTTATTTATTAGTCATAGGTAATCACTTTGTGCCAGCCCTACGAGTAGCACACGAGACCTAATTCCCCATTCTGGTGGCACTCACTTATTCCCCCCTAGCGTAATTCGTTCGTATTCGCCACTAAGTAGCCATTTATAAGATAAATCATCTATCCCCGTGGCTAAATCACACACCAATAACCTTATGAAGATCGTTTTTTTAATTCAGATGTCGGAGACACGGACAAGAGCGAGTTGACTCAGAGACCTCGCTCCGTTCGGTCAATTATTATTGATTTGACGACCGAATGGCATAGTGGTAGCGATCCTGCCGTCTGCGTCGGAGGTCGTGGGTTCGATACCCACTACTGGTAAACGTTTGTGTGATGAGCATGAATGTTTTCCGGTGTCTGGGTGTTTTTCAATATATTATATTTATGTATATTAGTATGTATGTATATTTATCAGTAGCACCCATAACACAAGCTATCGCTTACTTTGGGGCTAGATTGCGATGCGTAAAATGTCACGTATATTTATTTATTAGTCATAATCACTTTGTGCCAGCCCTACGAGTAGCACACGAGACCTAATTCCCCATTCTGGTGGCACTCACTTATTCCCCCCTAGCGTAATTCGTTCGCATTCGCCACTAAGTAGCCATTTATAAGATCACTCATCTCGCCCCGCGGCTACATCACACACCAATGAACTTATTCAACGTGACACAGCTTAAAAGATATCAGATAATATAAAGGCGCACATCCATTTCTGCTCATGCATGCGCCGAGATTTAGATGCGTGGGTAGGCGTTTCTGCTATTATGGCATAGGCAATTTCATCGCTATGTACAACTGTATGACTAATTCAAGCTTTTTCTATCAGTATAACTATCCCGTAAGGACGTTTTTGTAATTTCCAGTGTGTGTTTCAAATCTAAGGGCGTCTTTTTTGTTTTACTGTGGCGTTTTGTGATTGTTTCCTGTAAAATTGTCTCACTTAAGTAAAAGGCTTTAATATCGAAAAATAGTGAAAGTAGTCTTTAATCACGTATCCATGAATTGTTTCATTTATTTTCTGTTGTAAATATTGTTAGCTAAAACGACTTATGCAGGCTACGAGGTAATGGAATTGAGCCTTAAAAGATATCAGATAATATTACGAACACACATCTTGATGGCATTTATCGTATTGAGTGGCCGCCACTGCATTTAATTGGTTAGCTGACCGGCTGAGAAGAAAATATCATTTAGCATTGTATTATTAAAGTTAGAATACAGATGACCGGGCAAACGTTGTTTTGCCATACAGATTATTTCTCACTTAGTGGTATGAAAAGTAGTTAACGTCCCATTCTAGGACCTACCAAATTCACACGAATGAATCATACAAACCGGTTGAGCCATTTCGGAGCAGTTTTGTTACAAGCACTTATTTAGGTAGGTACTTTTGTGAAACGATAATTTTATATTTTAGGGATAGTTCGTACTCCATGTATTGCAACGTGCTCGTATTATTAAGAACAATTCCTGGATATATTAGTTTGATGTTAGTTATAATGTATTTTGTTTACGTTTAGAAGTTCTGGGCCATAATTCTAGCTTAGAAATACTTTGGAACAAGTCCCACATAGTCAATCGGAAAACTGCCAGTGGTACAAAAGGTATGTTTTTTATTATTCCAGAGTATGTTATTTATTTGCATCAAATTTTTTTTCCTTTCTTTGTGCCGTTTGTCGCTTTACTTTGAATTTAAATCAAAGCACCACCTTAATTTAAGCACTAAATAGCTACGAGTAACACCACAAGCATTTAAGACTGCTCGTAAAGAGCTAAAAAGCGATTTCGTCGCTAATGACATTTACGTACTTAACTGCGAAAAGAGCGTCATATCCTTTTAGGAGATGACTCGGTAATTTAATGTCAAACTCAAAGGCTTTGTGTTTAATCTACGAATATTGGTACATGCGTGTAATTTATTTTAAAATTATTAAATATACTAGTTTATACCCGCGGCTTCGCCCGCGTCATTTAAGGAAAAGATAAATATTAAAAAATTAAACTGCGCTGGAATAAAAGCGATAGATGTTAGAATTCTTTTAGACCCTGGCAATTTGTAAGTACATGCTATATGGCAAGCAAACTGAACGCATAATTAAAAGGAGTGGTTTTTTAAACATAGGTACATAATACTTGCAAATAATCTCTTACAAAATATGAGCATTCTATAACCCGTTTACAGTACTGGGTATAGTGTATACAAATGGTCTAAAAACATTCATTCAGGCGAAAAGAGTGTGAGTATTGGAACTTACAGTTTTTAGTGTCGATAGAGTGTAGAGTATTTATGACCTATTGACGGTTTTGAGAGCTATGTATGGAGTTTTGAGTATTTATGACCTGTTAACGGTTTTGAGAGCTATGTATGGAGTTTTGAGTATTTATAACCTATTACAGTTTTGACATTCCTTTGAGTCTAAAGTATTTGAGTATTTATAACCTATTTACCGTTTCGAGTGTACGGAGTCTAGGGTTCAACATACATTGTGGGTATATAAATAGTTACGTATATGTATGTTAAGAAACAGTGAAAAATTACACTTTTAATGCAATCCCACAGGAATGGGTTTGTTTTTCTGGGATAAAAAGTAGCCTATGTCACTCTCCGGGTCTTGATCTATATCTGTGCAAAAAAATCAGGTCGATCCGTTGCGTGGCTGAGGCGGGATTGACGGACAAACAAACCAACAAACTCACTTTCACATTTATATATTAGTAGGGATAGGGATTTACCGTTTCGAGTGTACGGAGTCTAGGGTTCAACATACATTGTGGGTATATAAATAGTTACGTATATGTATGTTAAGAAACAGTGAAAAATTACACTTTTAATGCAATCCCACAGGAATGGGTTTGTTTTTCTGGGATAAAAAGTAGCCTATGTCACTCTCCGGGTCTTGATCTATATCTGTGCAAAAAAATCAGGTCGATCCGTTGCGTGGCTGAGGCGGGATTGACGGACAAACAAACCAACAAACCAACAAACTCACTTTCACATTTATATATTAGTAGGGAGTAGGGATTTACCGTTTCGAGTGTACGGAGTCTAGGGTTCAACATACATTGTGGGTATATAAATAGTTACGTATATGTATGTTAAGAAACAGTGAAAAATTACACTTTTAATGCAATCCCACAGGAATGGGTTTGTTTTTCTGGGATAAAAAGTAGCCTATGTCACTCTCCGGGTCTTGATCTATATCTGTGCAAAAAAATCAGGTCGATCCGTTGCGTGGCTGAGGCGGGATTGACGGACAAACAAACCAACAAACCAACAAACTCACTTTCACATTTATATATTAGTAGGGAAGTAGGGAAGTAGGGATTTACCGTTTCGAGTGTACGGAGTCTAGGGTTCAACATACATTGTGGGTATATAAATAGTTACGTATATGTATGTTAAGAAACAGTGAAAAATTACACTTTTAATGCAATCCCACAGGAATGGGTTTGTTTTTCTGGGATAAAAAGTAGCCTATGTCACTCTCCGGGTCTTGATCTATATCTGTGCAAAAAAATCAGGTCGATCCGTTGCGTGGCTGAGGCGGGATTGACGGACAAACAAACCAACAAACCAACAAACTCACTTTCACATTTATATATTAGTAGGGATAGGGATAAAAAGTAGCCTATGTCACTCTCCGGGTCTTGATCTATATCTGTGCAAAAAAATCAGGTCGATCCGTTGCGTGGTTGAGGCGGGATTGACGGACAAACAAACCAACAAACCAACAAACTCACTTTCACATTTATATATTAGTAGGGATTTACCGTTTCGAGTGTACGGAGTCTAGGGTTCAACATACATTGTGGGTATATAAATAGTTACGTATATGTATGTTAAGAAACAGTGAAAAATTACACTTTTAATGCAATCCCACAGGAATGGGTTTGTTTTTCTGGGATAAAAAGTAGCATATGTCACTCTCCGGGTCTTGATCTATATCTGTGCAAAAAAATCAGGTCGATCCGTTGCGTGGCTGAGGCGGGATTGACGGACAAACAAACCAACAAACTCACTTTCACATTTATATATTAGTAGGGATTGACGGTTTTGAGAGCTATGTATGGAGTTTTGAGTATTTATGACCTGTTAACGGTTTTGAGAGCTATGTATGGAGTTTTGAGTATTTATAACCTATTACAGTTTTGACATTCCTTTGAGTCTAAAGTATTTGATTATTTATAACCTATTTACCGTTTCGAGTGTACGGAGTCTAGGGTTCAACATACATTGTGGGTATATAAATAGTTACGTATATGTATGTTAAGAAACAGTGAAGAATTACACTTTTAATGCAATCCCACAGGAATGGGTTTGTTTTTCTGGGATAAAAAGTAGCCTATGTCACTCTCCGGGTCTTGATCTATATCTGTGCAAAAAAATCAGGTCGATCCGTTGCGTGGCTGAGGCGGGATTGACGGACAAACAAACCAACAAACCAACAAACTCACTTTCACATTTATATATTAGTAGGGATAGGGATTTACCGTTTCGAGTGTACGGAGTCTAGGGTTCAACATACATTGTGGGTATATAAATAGTTACGTATATGTATGTTAAGAAACAGTGAAGAATTACACTTTTAATGCAATCCCACAGGAATGGGTTTGTTTTTCTGGGATAAAAAGTAGCCTATGTCACTCTCCGGGTCTTGATCTATATCTGTGCAAAAAAATCAGGTCGATCCGTTGCGTGGCTGAGGCGGGATTGACGGACAAACAAACCAACAAACCAACAAACTCACTTTCACATTTATATATTAGTAGGGATAGGGATTTACCGTTTCGAGTGTACGGAGTCTAGGGTTCAACATACATTGTGGGTATATAAATAGTTACGTATATGTATGTTGAGAAACAGTGAAGAATTACACTTTTAATGCAATCCCACAGGAATGGGTTTGTTTTTCTGGGATAAAAAGTAGCCTATGTCACTCTCCGGGTCTTGATCTATATCTGTGCAAAAAAATCAGGTCGATCCGTTGCGTGGCTGAGGCGGGATTGACGGACAAACAAACCAACAAACCAACAAACTCACTTTCACATTTATATATTAGTAGGGATTTACCGTTTCGAGTGTACGGAGTCTAGGGTTCAACATACATTGTGGGTATATAAATAGTTACGTATATGTATGTTAAGAAACAGTGAAGAATTACACTTTTAATGCAATCCCACAGGAATGGGTTTGTTTTTCTGGGATAAAAAGTAGCCTATGTCACTCTCCGGGTCTTGATCTATATCTGTGCAAAAAAATCAGGTCGATCCGTTGCGTGGCTGAGGCGGGATTGACGGACAAACAAACCAACAAACCAACAAACTCACTTTCACATTTATATATTAGTAGGGATAGGGATTTACCGTTTCGAGTGTACGGAGTCTAGGGTTCAACATACATTGTGGGTATATAAATAGTTACGTATATGTATGTTAAGAAACAGTGAAGAATTACACTTTTAATGCAATCCCACAGGAATGGGTTTGTTTTTCTGGGATAAAAAGTAGCCTATGTCACTCTCCGGGTCTTGATCTATATCTGTGCAAAAAAATCAGGTCGATCCGTTGCGTGGCTGAGGCGGGATTGACGGACAAACAAACCAACAAACCAACAAACTCACTTTCACATTTATATATTAGTAGGGATTTACCGTTTCGAGTGTACGGAGTCTAGGGTTCAACATACATTGTGGGTATATAAATAGTTACGTATATGTATGTTAAGAAACAGTGAAGAATTACACTTTTAATGCAATCCCACAGGAATGGGTTTGTTTTTCTGGGATAAAAAGTAGCCTATGTCACTCTCCGGGTCTTGATCTATATCTGTGCAAAAAAATCAGGTCGATCCGTTGCGTGGCTGAGGCGGGATTGACGGACAAACAAACCAACAAACCAACAAACTCACTTTCACATTTATATATTAGTAGGGATAGGGATTTACCGTTTCGAGTGTACGGAGTCTAGGGTTCAACATACATTGTGGGTATATAAATAGTTACGTATATGTATGTTAAGAAACAGTGAAGAATTACACTTTTAATGCAATCCCACAGGAATGGGTTTGTTTTTCTGGGATAAAAAGTAGCCTATGTCACTCTCCGGGTCTTGATCTATATCTGTGCAAAAAAATCAGGTCGATCCGTTGCGTGGCTGAGGCGGGATTGACGGACAAACAAACCAACAAACCAACAAACTCACTTTCACATTTATATATTAGTAGGGATAGGGATTTACCGTTTCGAGTGTACGGAGTCTAGGGTTCAACATACATTGTGGGTATATAAATAGTTACGTATATGTATGTTGAGAAACAGTGAAGAATTACACTTTTAATGCAATCCCACAGGAATGGGTTTGTTTTTCTGGGATAAAAAGTAGCCTATGTCACTCTCCGGGTCTTGATCTATATCTGTGCAAAAAAATCAGGTCGATCCGTTGCGTGGCTGAGGCGGGATTGACGGACAAACAAACCAACAAACCAACAAACTCACTTTCACATTTATATATTAGTAGGGATTTACCGTTTCGAGTGTACGGAGTCTAGGGTTCAACATACATTGTGGGTATATAAATAGTTACGTATATGTATGTTAAGAAACAGTGAAGAATTACACTTTTAATGCAATCCCACAGGAATGGGTTTGTTTTTCTGGGATAAAAAGTAGCCTATGTCACTCTCCGGGTCTTGATCTATATCTGTGCAAAAAAATCAGGTCGATCCGTTGCGTGGCTGAGGCGGGATTGACGGACAAACAAACCAACAAACCAACAAACTCACTTTCACATTTATATATTAGTAGGGATAGGGATTTACCGTTTCGAGTGTACGGAGTCTAGGGTTCAACATACATTGTGGGTATATAAATAGTTACGTATATGTATGTTAAGAAACAGTGAAGAATTACACTTTTAATGCAATCCCACAGGAATGGGTTTGTTTTTCTGGGATAAAAAGTAGCCTATGTCACTCTCCGGGTCTTGATCTATATCTGTGCAAAAAAATCAGGTCGATCCGTTGCGTGGCTGAGGCGGGATTGACGGACAAACAAACCAACAAACCAACAAACTCACTTTCACATTTATATATTAGTAGGGATTTACCGTTTCGAGTGTACGGAGTCTAGGGTTCAACATACATTGTGGGTATATAAATAGTTACGTATATGTATGTTAAGAAACAGTGAAGAATTACACTTTTAATGCAATCCCACAGGAATGGGTTTGTTTTTCTGGGATAAAAAGTAGCCTATGTCACTCTCCGGGTCTTGATCTATATCTGTGCAAAAAAATCAGGTCGATCCGTTGCGTGGCTGAGGCGGGATTGACGGACAAACAAACCAACAAACCAACAAACTCACTTTCACATTTATATATTAGTAGGGATTTACCGTTTCGAGTGTACGGAGTCTAGGGTTCAACATACATTGTGGGTATATAAATAGTTACGTATATGTATGTTAAGAAACAGTGAAGAATTACACTTTTAATGCAATCCCACAGGAATGGGTTTGTTTTTCTGGGATAAAAAGTAGCCTATGTCACTCTCCGGGTCTTGATCTATATCTGTGCAAAAAAATCAGGTCGATCCGTTGCGTGGCTGAGGCGGGATTGACGGACAAACAAACCAACAAACCAACAAACTCACTTTCACATTTATATATTAGTAGGGATAAAAAGTAGCCTATGTCACTCTCCGGGTCTTGATCTATATCTGTGCAAAAAAATCAGGTCGATCCGTTGCGTGGTTGAGGCGGGATTGACGGACAAACAAACCAACAAACCAACAAACTCACTTTCACATTTATATATTAGTAGGGATTTTTGGCACCGACGATCTAGGGCGCGTGATTTCAGTATTTTCCCAACGTTCAAAACCCATGTATTTCCTGGATAAAAGTAGCCTAAATTTTAAATTTATAATACGTGAAATACGTTAAACAGTATCATAAAATAAACAAACTTTCGTCTGTATAGGTACAAGTAAAAAAGTGTAAATAATTATTATCTACATATAATAGAAAGTAAAACAAAAATACGAGAGATATCTGAATACAACATTACCTACTCTCAGATCTGCTGAACATACACAAAAAATTCATAACAATCGGTCGAGCCGGAGCAGTTTGGTAACAAAAATTGGCACGAGAATTGTATATATTAGAGGTAGACGTATTATATACGTACTCCTATACGTATAAGTTATATTCAGTGTTGCACAAGTCAACAAACTATATCAAATAGTTCCGTAGGTACGCGCGACACGCCGTCTTCCTCACTTACCGCACCGTAATCAAGTTTCCTCACAACACTCCACGTGTATAGGAAACCTCTTAGCTCAGCGCTTTAGCTAATTAGTTTACCGCCGAGTGGGTAAACCGATTAAATATACAACATGTGTGATGCAGTGATATAATTGATATGTGATTACCGATTCCGACATGAACTGATGGCTGCTAATTACAAATATTGATATAATCCTGTTTGCTAAGTGCATTGATTAATAAGCAATCGTGTTTTGAGCCTGCTGTTTCCGATACCAACAAAGCATTATTTCTATTCACTAATTTGGTCTTTGCTACCTTGATGAGTAGCGTCGCTCTTTAAAGTATCCAAGTTAATTTATATAAATGATGTGTTAATTTCGCAAGCAGACTATCTATTCACCGTTTCGCTCTTTGCTGCTTATTTGAGTATCGTCGCTCTTTGTCAAGTCGATGAACTCAGGCTTTTGGCATTTTAAACGAATCTCCAAGATTTTTAAATGATCCACCGAACAGGGATCAATAAACTTTACGTTTTTCAGTGCGGCAACCCACTACTTTGAAACCCCCAAGTTCATCAATCAAGCTAAGGACCTAATAAAAACTTCGCAAATCACGTAAGAGGAACAAATCATAAATTAATATAATATACTAAGCTGCAAACAATCTTTACGTATAAAATTTTAAATTAAGAATTAGGCATCCTTAAATACAATCAAGTATTAGAATTTGAACTTAATGCAGAACATGATAGGTAGATACATCAGAATATAAATGATAGAATCAGAATAACCGTAGCTGTAATATAGGAAATTCCTTCAACTTCAAAGCCTATTAATGAATACAGGCGCTGACATTAAAATTGCCACCCATTTATCTAGATGAGTAAGTAGCGTCTATGGGATGGAAGTTCTCGTGGATTTACCGCTCCCGTGCCCCTGACTCGCAAGAGAAGAACGCGGGTTTATAAAGATGCCGAAATCAGATCTCGGCTTGGACGACTCCATCGAGTGACAGACGTCAGGACAAAAAGGGTTCGCCTTGTAAATCAGCACGTCAGTTGGACGTCGGGCCGGACTGCAGGCAAATCAGATATAGGTACCGGGCAATAAAGTCGTGGCGATTAAGGGTCGGTGCAAACGGAATGCCTCGAATTGAAAAGCTTCATCTTTTAAAGTCGATTTCGAATAAATAAAGGATGATCTGTTACTCTATGATGCACAGTAGCATCACCAAACACTAATCACACTTAATACTGTAGAGGCGAAACTTTGTATGTACTTCATGGTAAAATGACTGAATCAGTTTGACTGAAACTTGGAATAGATATAGAATGTACCTTGGATTAACACATAGGCATATTTTAATCCCGCAGCATTTGTGAGAAATTGAAAATCACGCGGATGGAGCCCTATAAGCAACAGCTAGTTTACAATATTTGTAAGTAGGTCTGATAGAAGCAATCTGTAACGTAAGTAAAAGCTAATAACAATTCGGATTAATTAACACGCACCAAGAGCTTCCCAATTATCATCCGATGTTAATGATTATTATCATGACCCACGAAATACAGCTCCGAATGAGGAGATATTATCGTTACCGTCGATTTACCCAAACAGATAACAACTCAGATCAAATAGCCGACGGTATTAATACGAGAATCCTTATTTGCTGAAGACAATATGGATGACTCACGTATATTTGAGTGATATGACAAGCCATGTGATAATGGAGTTGGAAAACCTACCTATACGTGTTTCCAACTCCATTACGACGCGATATTTTGAAGCAACGAGATACGACAAGTGCGATCGTCGTCTTAGTCGATTAAAATGCACAGTTTCACACAGGCCACTTGAAAGATAGATACAAGTTTCTTGATGGCATCAGGTGCCAAAATAAAATATGTAGTATATAAGATAATCAAAATCAGGATGGGTGCGTTAATTGGTATATTCAGATACAGAGTCGCCATTCTAACACGGTTGACGCTCTACGCTCCTCAAAAGCCGGTAGTAGAACAGCCATTTTATCGTACAATATACATAATGCTGCAGGCTTCATCAGTTAAAAGTAAAACTGTTCAATCGGCAGTGACGCGACAACAGAATCAATGGTTTATAGTTGGCGTAAGTCAACGTTAATAAACTTATTTAACCAAAATCTCACATTCCCACGGTACGTGTGAATTTCCCCTTAGATTTCAAAGATAAACTATATAATATTATAGCTACCAATATTGCCTAATCTAAATATTAAAATCTTCCCCTTTAAAATGAGTAAGCGAAACCTCCGCGTCGCTGCGTTTAATTTGTCTTTTGACGTGATACCTGTCAGCGGGTTTATGCTGGAGATACCAAGATGGGCTGGAAGTAATATATAATACTTTATCTATATTTCGTTTCTTGGTATTACTGAACGGATACCTCAAGAGAAGTTTTGTTTTTATGAGTGGATAACTTTAAGAGTTTTAATTAATGAATTTCAAACTATCCATGCCATTTCCGTTTTAAATATAATGACTTTCAACGAACATGGAAATTACAAACTGCAGAATAATTGAAATCAAAGCCGAAAGTATTATAATTATTCTTTGATTTTAGCTTTCTGCACTCCTTTTCCAAATTTACTGATTATTTTGTAACAGATTTTATATTGACATGAATCATGATATAATAATAGCCTTTTCCTTGTAGTGTCATTAGCTGTTTATATTAATAGAAGGCATAAGTTAACATTTTATTATCACATAAATACATTACATACCCTAATTGGATATTTTGTAACATTACGAGTCAGTTTAAATTACTCGTATTTTACGTTTTCCATGGCGCTTTTGCAAAAATAATTAATTTTATAATTTATTGAGATACTTACCAAGTGACAGGGTTTATTTGAAAGATCAAATTCGGCCAGCCCTCTGAGAGTAAATGAAGATTACGCGTTTTCCCCGAATAACTATAACCGACCAAGACAATCACCTCAGGCGGAAGGTTGCTATATAACATTTATTGGCCATAAATCCGGAATGATAAACGTATTTATACTGCTTTTCTCATTAAAGCCTCGATTTTGTATAAGAAATCTTTACGCCTCTCTGAATATTTACGGAGCGCTCTAAAATGCGTTCCCGCGTCCATAATTTGTTCTCTGTTTATGCAAGACGATGAGATCATTATCCACAATCGTTTATTAACCGTTTAAATTTATAACAATCTATGGATATCTGAACAAATGAGTGTTTTAATCAAAGTCATATTTCTTGTACAAATACATGTAAGTAATAAAAATTATACAACTAACGGATGCCGGCAGTTATATGAAATCATCTAAGCTAGTTTTATTACTCTTACCTAAATCAAGCTAAATTACTAATTAAATCAAAGACGCTTAGTTGTTGCGCTATCATCAGAGAATTGGGATATAGAATAAGGAATTAAAAAAGTCTATTTTTTAAATCAATTCATCAAAATAAACCATTTTTGGACGCTTTCATACCCTAGGAACACAAGATTACAAGAAAATAACAGAACGCCAGGGATGGCAGGTGGCCTATAAGGGGATATCTAACAGGTTAACTAAAGGGGAAATCTAAAGGTATAAGGTTAACTAACAGTAGCCAAGTACTTAACATTCATATCTTTCGCATACATCTTGTATGTAATAATAATAATTATTAATTAATCAATCGCCGCGTGTAGGTCTTGCTAAAACTTTAAGATGGCTTGTACAATTTTATTTAAAGAATTGTATTTGAATGCTTTCAGTAATGGTTTTTAAATTCACAATTGTCAGGGCACGACAACTGCTGCTGTCTGTCGGTGCTGGTAAAGTTTGTTGAAGCGATTGGGCCATTGACTTTAATTGCTCCGGAAAAAACATGGTTCCAGCAGTTTTTAAGAGCCGTAACCTATGTGTACAGCAGCTAGTATTGTATTTAAATAACTCAAACTTGTTGACTAGCCTGGATCCAAGTTTTCATTTCTGTGGTGTAACATAGCCCATGTCCTATATTTATATAGGATAGGCTTTGAACCATGATTGCCTCTCTAGCTTCTATACCCCATACAGGTACTTGTCCGTACCGACCAAGGCGTATTTCATGATCTTACAATAGATTGTCTGCGAACTCCGAATAGACGAGTAGCGACACAAAAGACCTCTGCTTGGGAGAAAATACACTGTCAAACCGCATGTATCACAACTGGGCCAAGAAGGAAATTGCCGTGTAAACCATTATTATTTGGTGCAGCGTGGAGTGCGGACCCGATGTGGGCTATTTTCGTGTAAATCTGCCAGCTAAGCCTGCGGAAGTGTCGCCTTTATAAGTCGTAAATCAAAGAGCTTATCGGTTTACGTGGCCGTCGCGCCTCGTCCGCGGAGTATGCAACCGGGCACCGTATTCGCAAGCCGAGGGACAATGCATGGCACATGCTTATCGCATATTTCGCATGCGGAACGCAATTGTATTGATGTAAACATCCCGATTTGCATCTCGTGCTCGTATCGCAGATTGTTTCTGTAGTTACTTCTTTATTTATGTGCGCCGGTGCCGAGTAGAAGAACGTTTCTGTTTATTAATTACTTCTGGTTTATTTCTGGTTTTGAACTACAAATACATTTCGCTATTTAATTACTTTTAAATTCATAATTGTTGTGTGACCATCGGTTCTGCTCTTTACCCAACTGCAAGCGAACGGTTATGTCCTTTATATTCAAATACAATACATAGTTGAATAGAATTCATGACGGAGCCGAAAATGTTATCGTACCAAATTAAAAATCGGTATAGGGGTCTATACGGTGCTTAATATCATTGCATTAAAGAAGCTGGATTTTTGTTTTCTAGACGTACGAGTATTTTTTTATATAAGTAAGGCAAACACTTTTAATACAAAAAAAAACAATTATCAAAACAAACAAAATATAAAATACATACAATAAGTAAATCATTGTAGAGAATCGAAACTAATAAAAGACCAATAAAGTTTTACACAAAGACGGATACTTATAAAAGTTTTACTCAAGGTTTATAGCGTGCATCGTTCGAATACGTATTTGTGAATATTTATAGCTTGCGTAATAACCGTCGAGAGTTATGCTCCCTCGGGTGGGACCGGCATCAGCGCGACAAATTGTTGCTCTGGACTGTTGTAAATCTGGTGCGTCACTGCTTCATAGTTCTTTTTGATTGTGGCTTTCTCGAATCTTTAATCCGCTGTGTATTTGAATATGTACGTAAAGATACAATATGGATTGTGGATAAAACTTTTTTCGACTTTCACTTTCGCTACTCTACATGATCTACAAAAATATCACAACGATAATTCGGTTGTTCTTTACTTGTCAGATTCATCAAAGCTCTGGCAGGTTATGCCACTTCAGGTAACATGTTCACTTTTTGACAATATCACGCGATATGATCTATAAGTTTACTTGTATGAAGAGAGTGAAGATCAACGGTGTCCGGAAGCAGAGGCAAATAGCTACACGCCATGGACTCTGCCTATTGCCAGTCCAGGACCGATTAACATTATTCGTTGGAGGACCCAGTGTCAATATCAAACGCACACCCATGCAGAAATGCACTTTATAGTTTTGGCAAATTCAGTCTGAGTGAACTGAAGACATCAAGAGTCGCAGGAAATAATTAGGGCAAGAGATCAACTTAGCGTCTTGTGTAGTTCTGGACATCCATGGACCAAAATGAACGAACGATGGTGAAAGTACCGTAAATAAAGCCTCACGCACTCACATTAGAACGAATTCATCTGCAAAATTGTAGAAACGCAATCAAAATGTGCCGGACAATATAGCGTGGCGAGGGTTCACTGGCGGCCATTAGTCAAACAATATCGCGCAGTTATCCGCACTGATCGAACACTCGATAGTCCCAAGAGTAGTGTAGCGAAATCTATCACGCTGCAAATATCTGAGCGGGAAGAGATTTCGAGAATTTATATTAGAACTTGTTTCATACAGAAACGGGAATGTATTTTAGCTTCGTAGCTACTAAACTTCAAACTGCCAATACTTATAGAAGCCGTATTCAGCTTTTTGAGAACGATTGAAGACTCTTGAGCCTTAAGAAAAACCATATACCTACAGCGATTCGCATTAAAACTCCATCGAGCTCTTAGTTCATAAATGAATTTAGTATACCTAGGGAGGCCGTAGATAATAGGAGGCTGATAAACAACTTGAGAACTTGCAATAATATGTTCACATACAAAACAATTGCTCAATTTAATCATACTCGTAAGTTTCACCAAACAAACCTGTTAAAGTCTAATAATGAAACTTTTAAGTACCACCATTCGAACTTTAGGATAGTTAATCGATAGTAAAATCAAGCAGCCAATGAAGCGAACTGTGTACCGTCAATCGCATGACAGACAGCCGTCGTACCTCCATTAGATATGCTATATCTTGGGGCCCGGTCATACGCTCTGTTTTGTATGCAAATGTATGTCACTGTTTTATATGCAATCGACATCGACACGTCATGGTCTTGGTATCTGACCCTCGGTCGAGTGCTTTGCTATTGATACTTCACGAAATAGTTAGGAAATCACGTCTTTGGCTCCATTTCAAATCGTAAAACACTTGATTTACGACAAAGTAAGGAGCCGACGTAGAGCAATTTGCTTGGTCTTAGAAAATATAAAATAATCTAGACCTACTCATAGAACGATTCTTAAAGTAAGGAATCTCTTATAAGATGTGGAAAAAGTTCAAAATGTTAAAATTACATCTAAAAGAGAGAGTAAGTATCTACCTACAAATTATAGAGAACTTTGTAAGTAATAAAACGAATCGACTCAATAACTTAGCCGCTATTGCACCAATGGGACTCATCAGCGCTCAAGAGACCACTAGAATTGTTAAAAGAATCCAAATTGATATCTTCACGGGCACAAAAGCGACGTTGAGTGAATAATAATGCTCTGATTGTTACCTAATAGCGTATCGTAAATGCAGCATGGGGAGTTATCGGCTTGGACTAAGAGGGTAGTTCTAGTAGAGTTCCAAAATTCAATAAGTACAAGGCATTTACTATACCAAATACTAGGTACCAATAGAAAGTTAACATTGGAAAACTATCTCCTTTACATAACCAATATTATAAACACTTTTCAAATAAAAATAAGTGAAGAGATTATGACTATGTAAATTTACAAAAGATGTTAAGATGCAAAAAATATATAGGTATAATATAAGTAAAATAAATAAACTATTGCGTGCAGAACATTTTTATTAACAATATAAACATCGAAAGAACAATATTTTATTTCAAACCCGCACGCAACTTGAATTCATAGCACTAGAAAACTCAAGTATATAATGCAGCTGTAAATCGCAATTACACTTTCGTAAATACCGTGAAGGCGATATTTCGTACTTTACTTTGCAATGGCCATATATTTTTAAGCTTACGAATGCTTTAATCCCAATCCAATACAAACTTTTTACAACTGGAAAACTATTATTTCATATTTACGCAATCGTTTTACACTAGTTCAGCGGAATAATTTTCTGTAATAGCACATAAACGTCGCACGGAACGGCGACGTATTGAGAGAAATATAATAAGCTTAGACGCAATTCAGTTTCATTTCTTGGCGAAGGTGATTATTGAGCTCGGCCCGGCAGCCATACAATTCCTGCACTTCAGTAAATAAACTGTTTAATCGCCTATACTTCACAATCTGCTCCTGACGTTACTGCAGCAATAAAAGGCCTTTTCAAAATTGGTGGACCCAATTTTCATGACTCTATAAATGTCCGAGCATGAAAATTTAAACAAGTGTCCTCGTGAAATATTGTAGGAAATTCGCTGAGTATGCTTGTTTCCATCACGTCATACTGAAATCTGACGTTTTGACCTTCCACTGTATACTACCTACATGTTGCGGCACCTCTGATGGTAGGTAGAAGCCACAACAGTGAGCACTCGCAAAGTGATGGAAATGAAACCACTATTACAAAGTTAACTTATGTATGTTTATTCCAACTTTGGCAAGCGTACGTATTAGCCAGTGGTTCGCCGAGTACTGACATTAATTACAAGCGATGCCCGCAGGCAACCAAAAGTGCATGCGTTGCACTAACCCCCACATACATAACTTAAACGAAACCACATACCAACTATAAAGAAAAAAAACAAGAAATAAATAAGGCCTATATATTTTTTGGGGAAACTCATTCTCAAAACCCAGAAATCCAAAGTAAAAAAAATATCTACAAGCGATAAATTTAACAGTGAATATCTTGAAATTTAATAAATTGACTATGGTGAATCGCTTATGATGTTCTGTTACCTGTTACTAAGTTTAAACTTACTTGACTAATAATGGAAGTTCCATTTTCTTATAAATTACATGTATTTTCAAGGAGAGATTTGTGCTGGAGCCAACAACAAACGAATATTATACTTACAGTTCCGATAATACAACACCCATACGCGTCGAATTAATCGCCCCTTTTTTGAATGGGAAATTCTAAGGACAAAAATCAAATTCCTGTCGAGTAAATCCAACAGAACCAATCAAACAAACAATCACTGTTTGTCGCGAGCTCATCGCTCATTTGGCTTCGCATTGCCAACGTATCGTAGACGCAAAACGAGTGCGAGTGGAAAAATCGCACAATTTTCCGGATGCCGTTAAAGCTAATACGGCCTTCGGAGGCGGCGGTCCATTAATCTCTGTCGACCGCGATGAGCCCGAACTGCTCGATATAAAGCACCAATCGCACTAGAGCCCCGGTATATCAAACAATGTTCTTATTAAATTCCTACGAGTATGGGAAGCGCAGACCTTTGTTGTTTGGTGTCGAGTTCTGACGAGCTCCTTTGAACATTCAACGACAAGTTGATCGAACTTGCTCTTTGGTGGATGATATTATGGAGGCACTCGCACGTGATAGAGATAAAACTGATGTACAGGAAAGTTCCTTTAGTACGATCGGCATAAGAAATGATATTATTTGCAAACATATATGCATACACGACAAAGTATAGAACGTTGACATCCCTCTGTGTGGAGCGAAAGAAAAGGAGGACTCCGGCACACGTACTGTTATTGCAGGTGCAGGTGTGCTTGTTGTACACCAACGCTAAGTTTACTTGAAATCTTCAGCAACATTAGAAAAAATGTTTGATAAATAAATGGAAGGAGGCATGCTATGAATCTAGCGTGAGTTATCGATTGACTGAATTATCGAGTAAAGAGTACTGTACTGACGACTCCAAACGCAATTATCGAAACAACCGATCAAATGCGAGAAAGGTCCTAGGAACTGAATAATCGGGACTAGTTTTTTGATATTATAATTTATTTTATTCCTTACAAACTAGTAAGAATACGCTATCATCTTCGCTTACATGATTGTAGTCAAGTAATAACTTGGAAGTGAAATATAAATAGATTCTTACATGAAACCGTAGTAGTTCTGAACAACCGCCATTTAATTTCGTAGTAAACTGTTCAAATTCCCAATCCAATAGAGCTCGCGAACGCAATGTTAGCGACTAGCGAGCACGTTTCGATGCAAATAAGCGCATTTTAGACGAATCGCCTACAATGGTCATTTACACGTTTCAATTCGCACTGAATTGCGTTGCTTTATACAGCTAAATGGTATAAAACGAAACACACACGATTACGTAGAATCGATGGAGAATCGATCTGGGTAGCTTGTTGGAACTTGGATAACGTATATGGAGTGCTTACGTCTGGGGAATGAAACTACGTAGCAATGAAACGCCGAGCTCACCACGTCAGCCAGTGCCCATAAAGTAATCACAGCTCAGCGCTGAAGCTGTACGTAGACAAGTAGGAACGTGGACCGGACGATGGGTGATTTTTAATGTATGAGCCGTAGAATGCAGCGCAGATGCCCACTCCCATAGGCATTAAGTTATTAGCTAGGCGCTTAGTTCCGATACAAGCTCCGGCGCGACTGGTACGTTTTAGTCTTCAATTTGAATTCAATGGACGGAATTAGAGACAGAACAAGCAGCGCCCAGAGCGAACTGCCTCGATAAAGTACCCACTTAATGTATTGAGGGATTTTCTTAATCGTTTACTTTGTATTCGTTCACTGCTGATTTTAAAGACAGAGTGAACTTAAGTATGTTAAGAAGCTTAATCTGGAATGCAAAAATTTCTAATCTATTTTTGTATACACATTCGAATTTTACCAAAATATGTGTGATAATGAACTTTGAGCAACAGGTTTTCAAAAATTTTAATAGCACTCCTTTACAGCAACACGTGAGAACATGAAATTTTGAGCAACGACAAAGAAGATATTACGAGAACAGATATGTTGTGAAAATACCATTATGCGCTAAGACAGTTTCATGCTTTACCAGCTAATAGAAATCATAGATCAATTGCAACGTAAATTATGCAGAAGTCGCCGAAACTACATCTACATAATATCAAAGAAGAGCCAGATGTCCAATATTTTCAACTTCCGATTTCCGATTAGATTTTTGTAAACCTTTTTCGTACAAGCAAACAGCAGCGTCATCCGTCAAAATTCTATAGGTGGCCGCTGAGCGAACTACTGTTGGTATTATTGGCACAGATAAACTGGCGACATTTTTTCGCGCGATCCGCCCTATCCAGGGTAGATGTCAATTATTAAAATATGAATAAATTTGAGCACTCGATAACTTAGCCCCTTCGCACACTATGACAATAACGCCTTCTACGATTCGCTGCAACACCGCTTCGTCTTCGGATATATTTGAACATGTTCGTGTTCGTACTGCTCTCGTCGTACGCGCGGATTAGGATACGCTTACGCTTACGAGTCGTGTGCGAATGGGCTTAATCAGACTATGACGTCAGTATCCCGCAGCAGTGGAACCTTAATAGGCTGGACAATCAGAGAGAGAGAAACAGATGAAAAGAAACACTTCGAACGTTATCTCAATTAGTATTTATTTAAGGGGTATGATGCAGTAAATAAACCTGACCGGTAGTGGGTCACGTCTCATGCATCGCGGCGGGGACGCACGTAAATCTGCGACTGATTAGGTTAATTGAAGTCGTTAATCGGGGGCGATCGACAAGCGTATCGTGTTTAATTAACTAACGAACGGACTTGCTATCTTATTTTATTTGTACGCATATCTGATAGTGTATTTTACCCTTATCGCTTGGCGGGGGTTTGTCACAGAGTCACATTAATTTTATTATCACTGTTTTATTTTTGAATTCAGAACGAGAGGCGCATACTTTACTACTTTGTGTTTTATTTTTTTAGCAAGCGTGAATACACTAGATTATACGAGCTTTTTAGTTTACATATTAAGATCTCGAAAAAATATACCTGTACTTCACACTTGGACTGTTTGGTCGTTGCTTAGTTGGCTATATTATAACAATAATCTTAATATATATAAATCTCGTGTCACGATGTTTGTCCGCGATGGACTCCTAAACTACTGAACCGATTTAGTTAAAACTTCGTGAATATCTGTCATTTGGTCCAACTTGAGAGATAGGATAGTTTAAATCTCAAATTATAGTCGCAATTTTAATTTATTAATATAACAAAAACTTTAGCCACAGCAACGCGTGGCCGGGTCAGCTAGTAACATTAGAAAAATTGTCCAAATTAATAGATATGTATCATGTACATGGACATGAACAGGGCGGACGGCGTGAAAAAATGTCGCCATTTTATCGCTGCCAAAAATGCTGTTTTGCCACCAGCAGTAAAGCAAATTTCGCTCAGCAGCCACCTATAGAATTTTGACAGATGGCGCTACTATTTGCTTGTATGTAAAAAGGTTACGTAAATCGTTCGGATGCCCATATCCTAACGTTTTTTATCGGGGTCCAAATTAAAATTTGTTAGCTAAGTGATGGTTTTTAAATGATTAGCAACGATCATCTAGCAGTTAGTAAATAAAATCGAGCTTTATACTTAAGGTCTATTTCCAATATAAACTAAGTTAGAAAAATAAAAAATAAAATCTTTATAATTCACATAGGTCTAACTTATTTAAAGCTCTTGTCAAAAGTTAAAATTCTGCTACCCATTCCGGAACAGCAGCGCACTATGCATGTTTGTACCGAGAAGAACGGAGCAAGTGCTCTGCTGCAAATAAAAATAGAATAAAATGTCACAGTAAGTATAAATTTTTCCTTACATAATATGAAGGTAAATAACAAGAGGTTTATGATATACCGTGAAAAGACGGAAGCATATTCCTATCATTCGAAGAATCCTTGTTGTTAAGAAATTCTTCAATTGTACTATGAACCTTCTAATGTGAGTTATTTGCCTTTGCTCCGATGCGAATCCAATGATACAACGAATACGAAGATTTATTTTTAAAATAATATTATGTCATATTATCTTAGTAAAGTTCTTTATTATTCCAAACTAGGAGTTTTGCGTAACCTTGCATTTACTCGATATACCTACACAATGTATCTGAAAGTAAACAAGAAAGTGTAAGTCGATAAAATGCGCCCTAGGGTCGCTCGAATACCACTTTGGTCCACATGTTACAATATTTACTGTACCTACACTTACCCTTTCGGGACTAAATGTATTATGAGGATAACTTATACTTTCCTTGTATGTGAACCGAATGACGTAATCATTCTGATGTATAAATAATGATCAGCGAAAAGCTCTTTGCTCTTCGAATGATAACGAACGCTCGAAGAATAATTTACACTTCGAATCGATTAATTGCTTCCTCATGTGATAAGAGAATTGGCTCACTTTTTGGATAAAGAATGAGTTTAAGAATTCTGAATATAAATGCATGTCTTCATTCCCAGAACGGGTCAGTCTAGCATTTTATATAATATCTAAATAGGCACAGCATGCCTAGGTTTATTATTGATTCTCTTTGTACACGGTCACTAACGCTCCAAAAACTAAAAAATGTATTTATACATATCCGTTGGGTACGTTGATACATGAATTATCAATAGCGAATGTCATTTTTACAAATTTTTTAGTTTTCAAATTAAGATCATAGATCATGGCAAGAGAATCGAATACATCTAAAGGTAGAGGGATCTTGCTAAGTTCTGATAGGATGCCCCGGCTTTGGCTACTATAATATCGATACTCAAAAAGAACTATCAATTCGAGACCGCATCGGAACTTATTATCAGGATGATTAGAGTACAAGTGGAAAATTAAAAAAATTTAAAACACCCACGACTTCAGCAGACTTGTAGTTGAAAAAGGATTAAATAATTTTTTTGAAACTCCCCGACAAAAGGAAAGTAAGAACTAAGAATCTATCAGTATAATTACAAATCCAAGAAAATCCGCCGGAGCTGCTGTGTTCTGCTTGTGACGGTGTTCATGGTGCTGTTTACCAGTTGATGACTAATTCAATTTCTTGATACTTCTCATATACCGGCAGTTTATCAATACTTACTAATTGCATTAATTTATATTGGAAACGAAAATAGCCACAGTGGAATAAACTCTTCCCTGTTAATACGGAAGAGTAGGTACATAATAATTAATGAAAACTATTAATTTACTGTCCACCATCCAGATACTTTTGCAAAGCCGGCAATTTTGCACCCGGTCGAGTCACCGGCGTTATCACGCGGGCACAATAGAGCAAATAGCATCGAGATTAGTACAGTACCCTTAGCACGAGTGTCCTACCTACCTACTTGAAATCGTTGACTCAGTATCGACTAGTACGAACACTACCAGATGTAACGTCGGAAGAAAATGGATACATAATAATATAAACTTGGAGCACTTGAGCTACTAAATTAAAAATATTTCTTAAGAAAACTTTATAAAACCTATCTTTTTGAATATGAGCCTATATTTGATTAAATCAATTTTAAACCACAACCTGTGCCAATTATCAACAATTAAAATCGCCCGGATATCGTGGTATAAAGGTCTTTGAGGAATAATGTAGTGTTTATTTTATGTGCTTACTGATTCTGTAGGGATCACATGGACGAAAATTTTACTACAGTGTTGTGTTTCGATACTTAAAATCGACTTATCGATTCCCACTTTCGAGTCGTAGAATCACAATAATGGTACTAGGCCCACAGTTTGCGGCAACGCGGCTCATGTTTATCGTCCAACTCGACGCGCAGAATCTCTTAATCCTAAACAAATATCGGCACAACCCGCGTCCCAAATAAATTTCCCAACGTGGCATAGGGCAGCGAAAATCCCTTAGATACGACTATAATGAAATATTATGGCAACGAGAGACATCTAAATAAAGGTTAATATTGGTGAACAAACAATGCTTTTAAAGGAATAAAGCTCGATGTTAGTACAATATTTGACTTTATGTTAGTGATTTAAGTTCAATACCAATTCTTTAATTGATATAAAAATTAAAGGCGAAAGTTCGTAGGTTCGATGCGCACCAGTTGTCTATTGCAGTCTAAAAAAAGATGTGGCACTAGGAGAGTACTGACAGATGAGAATATAAAAAAAATCTAATACAAAGGTATCGATAACGGTAACAGCGTCAAGTGTCGGTTACAATAACGAGTTCAATAGTTTTTACCCATCTCAAAAACGCCCAACGCGCTAGAAATTTTCACTTCAACCTTACATCATAGATTACAGTGGCATCCTTACGTGTTTGGTGTCCAGCGAACTCGAACGACACGTTTTTCTTCCACGTGTCTGATACGTACCGCTAAGGTTCTGTGTTCCCAGCCAAGTACAACCTGCCTTCAAGAGAAGAGTGAACAAGCATTTTCTAGACAAGCGCGCTCCATCCTAGGCCTCATTATTTCTGTCCATCAGACATGCTTGTAGTCAAGCGCAAGCCAAGTAAAAAAAATCACATGAGGCTGTAACCTCAAAGTCCTGCAAATAAAGTGTTACACAAATCCCGAAAAGCAAATCATTTTGTTTCACACAATAATAACTATGCGCTGATTAAAATCCACTCACCTCCACGCCTAGTAGGGAAAGCCTGGCTGCGTAACTAACCGATAATGGCAGGAAACGATAGCGTGAAACTGTGGCAATATGCCCGATCGGTCGGAATGAAAGCGGTGATTGCTTGTAGGTGCGCTTTTAGTCTATTGTTGCAGCTTATTAGTCACAGTGCATCCCCTTGTTACAGCGCTCTAAATGGATATTACGGATTTTACTATCTGTTAAACGCAGCTACCGAGGTATCTATCTGGGTTTCGCGTTCTATGTATTGTTATTACCGTGGATATCTTACGTATCAGTCCCTACTAAGAGTTTAAGTATTAATTTTAGTTTGTACATCCTACACCTACAAACTCTACCTCTAGAATCTACAACAGCTTTCTTTTGCAGCATTGGTTGCCTGGAAGAGATCGCTAGTTAGCGATAAGGCCGCCAAATTGTAATACCTATTATCTTTTTTTGTTGTAAATAAATACCTATTATCTTTTTTTGTTTTGTGATGTCCTTTTATTTCTTTGTGGTGTGCAATAAAAGAATATTCATTCATTCACCTACAAACCTAAAAAGGCTACACGAATGATTAAAGATATTTTATTATTCAATGGGCGATGTGAGGGCAAGTCTGTCTCCAACAGTATGAAATTATCAAATCATCGAATCATTTTTTTATTAAAGTATTATGTGCGCAAGTTCTGATTATTGCTCAAATCAATAATAATATCATAATAATAGACAATTAACTTCATAGATATTTAGAGAGATAAATCCAAAATTGACAAATTATTAAGTAATGCAATAACTAAAAAATCAGCAATAATCGCGAGTCAGGGGCTTTCAGAATGGGTGCTTATAATTAGGAAGAGAAATGCAAGTCCACGCTTCTTGAGCGATAATAAACCCTTGGTACAAGTAGTAAGCGGGTCGAGAAAGCAAAAATAATATCCCATCGGTGTATATTTTAAAAAGATAGAAATAAAAAAATCTACAAGAGGTGTATTTTTATCCAAAGTTGGATAAAGCCAACAAGAGCTACGAAAATTGATTTAAACTTTCAACCGGAAAGATAAGCCAGCATCTGGATTCATCATTGAATTAGCTTCATGGCACTAAAGTAATGCAATATAATCGAAATCACACAAGAATAATTAATTTTTGTCCAGCTCTATCAGACTTTGATTTGATCTTGTTAGATACCATCATATATGTATAGATAAATATATACAATTATAGTGATAAGTATATACTACAATGTTAATTTGTCTGTGTTTTGTGAGTAAAGGAATGAATTAGAGTGAAATGTATGAACCACAGATTTATACTTCAATCTGTGGTGTAAGCAGTGAACGTAAGTTGTTTTAGTCTATGTTCATAACGATAGACTTCGCAATCTATGTCTAGGATACGATACCTAATTGTAATCGATTCATTCCTTTACCGACCGTCGAAGTGTATACAAGTTTTATACTTAATAAAAATATTACAATCAACCAGACTGTAGCTTGGTTATATTATCAGAAGTGTGGGATCCAGTGCCCATGGACCACATGGATGATTCGTAAGGTTATAATTTAGTTTCTAACTTCGAATGAAACAAACTGTGAATGCGGGTATAGTTTGACAAGTGCTGGCAAGTGTTCAGTTTCCTGGGACGAATCGCAGTGAATTGAAGAAGCTTTTGGTAACGTACGATCGATTCAATTTTACTAGTGTTAAAAAACAGTGTATTTAAAGTCTGGTTTTATGTTTCATGTGCAACTGCTACGCGTTTCCTTGTTTGCGCGTTCTTGAGCGTCGAGCCTGTCGTCACGCTGTGCTGTGATAGTAACGTAACGGTGCGCTACCTTCGTGCCACCACAAGCGTCGCACGTGTATGCGCGTGTCCAACACATGTGCACAGCGTCAGGGCAGTACCTGATGCCACATGTTGGACGTATGACGGCATCAATCTGATGGATGGCGTCCCGGTGAGCTGTATTTGTTCTAATTAATTTTTGAATTCCAAAGAGTGTAGACTTTAGACGTAGTAACCCAAAGCGTACACCGTCAGGCAGTGTGTTCAGTTTAAAAGGTTGTTTCTAAGAGTTATTGACTTCACAAATTCCGAAATTGTGTGGTCAGATAAAATTTTCACATAGCCAGAACACGTTTCTTACTGAGGGTACTTGGATTTATTTTTCAAATTTGGTTTCACGTTTGACCCATGTTAGTAAAATTGTATCTGTTTTCCACTCGTGTTGTAGAAGTCATATCAGCGATTTAAATAGTGTCCACATAATAAATGGCGATGTATTTAACTAGCTTGAAGTTACAAGTTACATCCACTAGTTTTGTGATATTATTCGCTTGATAAGTTTTTTTTACTGAAAACATGTGGTGTCTTTGAAAGCTCCACTTTTTGTTTGCGTCGTATCCCTCATTACTGACTACTTTTCCGAAAGGATACTAAGAATGGTGGTAGCCTTTTCATTATTTTGAGAATATCTCAACATCGAAGCGTTGGATCTGTGCGCTGTCCGTAAATTCCATACCATCTTTCTCCAACATCACACCCCGAAAGCATTAATGCGGAGCCAAACTCGTAGTAGAAGCCGTAGTTCAACGGCTTTAGCTGTACTATTTTACAACGGTAGAAAGAACTATCGAAAAGTTGATTAGTGTTCACTTAGTGTTGCCCGTTTGTGTGTATCCCTCCAAGTATCTCTAAGTTCGATATACCGATGTGCCTTGGAATTTCAACCTCACACGACCCCAGTGTTGCTAAAGTTTGAACGCAAGTAAATGAATTGCCCTTAAAATGAAGATAAAGAATAATTTGTAAGGCCACGCTGTAGTTTGCTCTGCAGCCACCTATAAAATTTTGACAGAGGGCGCTAGTGTTTGCTTGTACGAAAAAGTGGGTACATCGTTCGGATGCCCATATCCTGAGTTTTCTTATCAGTGTTTGTAATCAAAACGTTGTCCGTACTAACGACCAGATATATTTTGTTAAATGGATTTACGATAAAGTAAATCAAACTTATACCGCGTAGTGTACTCCATTTAGTAGGTAAAGAAAAAAAAAAAGAAAACGTTTATTTAGTTGAAAAGAATTACGTAAGCTAGTTATCAAAATTGTAGTTGTTTCTCACAAATCATGTCATCGTGTTTTCGCGGGAATAAATCTTGCGCATCGATAGATTTTTGCAGGTAGTTGTTTGAAAGGTTAATCTGTTGTCAACACTCATCTCAATAGGTGTCGCTATTCGCGGTAATGGTTCATAAATATCTCCGACTATAAAAAGATACCTTACTAGGTGTATACGTAGGTAGTCTGATATTATCATTCACTCCTCAATGTGTCTGGTTTCTGAGTTTAAACTAGTAAGTTATTCGGTAACTGTTTCAAAATTTACTACGTACCTTGTGGCTACTAGTCGTAGTGAAAAGAGTACTGATATTTGGAATAAGGTATTCGATTCCGCAAAAATGGTTATGACAGTGATGAGCTTACATCGATGCAGCCAAGACTTAGCTAAGATGCCAATTGGCTGATGACGGTTGCGTTTCTATGGTTACTAGCGATGGTTGGCCGATGTACAGTTAAATTTTCAAGATTGACACCCTGGCTACAGTTGTTGTGAAAGTTTATTTTGTTACTCTTGGTTGTTTACTGTTTAAATTTAAATTTAAGAAAATTCTAGTCAACTGTTTAGTCTCTCATTTGTTAAGCTGTCTCTAAATTTCATAAGCTAGAAATAACAGGAGATTAAAAGCTTTCACCTTGATAAACTAGTAAACACGTAAAACTTTGGCTAAATAATTTTAGCTGTGTAAAACTTATTTGCAAATTGAGGGTTAACGTAGAATTATTCTCGGTTGACCTTCGATGTGAATTTTAATATTTACCACTGTTAACACATACAGTGTACAGTTCCCTTTAAGATATGCCTGAGCAGACTAATCATACTTTCAGACCTTTATGGCTGTGATGCCACGATTACATGTGCTTTAAATTTTCTTAACTTTGGCAGTTACTCTGAGGCGCGTGTGCATCTGCGTGCGAGTTCCTTTGCACCTGAGAGGTGTTATCAAGGAAGACTAGCGACTGAGGCGGTGATCCACCAGCAGCGACCGTGAGCAGTGGTCTACCACTGGGCCTGGTTTATGCATCTTTCGGTCGAGTGTCACCGGATCGGAGCGCTGGCGCGCGGCGGCTTAACTTGCGTTTCTAGTGTTTAATTTGTTAACTTGTCGAACGAAATTTATTTCATTGCTTATCATTTTGTGGTCATAACCAATTTCTTGTTACAAGTATTGTTATGACTTGGGTCATGGCGGTTGCTAAAGTAAGCTTCGCAATGCATTGATTTTAAAGTTTTGAAGTTTGTAAAGAAACCTTTAAGTGTCGTTCGATAGGTTAACCTGAGTTTCTTTAGTAATCTGACATTGAGTTTTTACTTTTTGTAATTATTGTAACAATTTTATTTTAAGTTTGGGCTAAATGTAAACAAATAATAATTGGGGAAATCTGCACTTCTCCAATAAAGGGAGTCAATGAGAGAAGGGGTGCAGAATGCGAAAATAAATGAATTAGGGTAGGATTTGCTGGACAGCAAGTCCAAACGGCCTTTTCATGTGAGTTCTAACCTTGAGTCCTTGAGTTGAGTTGATTGAGTTTGAAACTTAAATTTCAGTTTTGAGATAGTATCAGTTGGAAGACTACTTCCTCATTTTGTGATTTTAAAATTTAAAAGTTAGACACCACCCAGTTTTCTTGCTGGTTCTTTCTGGCTAGGTTTTGTGGCAATTATGAACCAGTGTAGATTTAGCTAAATCAAATTGATCATTTGACTAAATTGAAATCAAATAATGATGAACCAAGATAAAATCGTTTTGTAAATAGAGTTTTTTTTGGTATTGTCAGGTGGGCCGAGGCGTTTTATAAACTAAATCTAGATTTTTCTTACTGACCGATGACGAATAGCTTTAGCAAATTGATTACTTAGTAAATTCATTTGGATAGAAGTTAGGAAGATGCTTGAGTGCCAAGTACCTATTGAGATCTAAGATGAAGATGTTCTCTATGACGGTATTGAGTTTAGTTGGTGTTATGCACAGGGATCTCGATTCGTGAGATCGAAGGGCTGTACCGGAATATTGTAGCCGTAACCGTAAACCGGTTCTGCTCTTTGAGTAGTCCGTGGTGAGCGGTGTGCGATAGTTCCGGGTGGTACAGTTTGTGGTTAGTTAATTGTTGTGGAAGACTGTGAAGTTAGTTATGTGGGAGATTGTACCAGAATGTCGTAGCCGTAGCCCTTAAAAATCGGTGTCCTTTTTGTGTCCGTGGGTAGGCGGAGTGAGACTTCTGAGTGGTACAGTCGGTGGTATTTGAACCGTTGGGTCAGAGGCTGTACCAGAATACCGTAACCGTAGCCCGGTAGAAATCGGTGTCTGCTGTGTGAGTAGTCCGTGGGAGTTGGTAGGACGGTAGTTCTGGGTGGTACAGTAGGACCGAGGAGTCAATGGTTGACTCGGGCTTTCCTTGGGAAAGTATGAAGTGACTTAAATGTGATACCTGCAGGTGCTTGCTAAAATTTTATTTTTATGGGATTTTGTGAATGATGCTCAATGGTACATGGACTCAAAGATCTTCTGTGTTTTGAAATAATTTTAACTTGATGTATTACCATAGAAACAAAGAGTAGATTTTGTTTGTGTTGGAACTTGTACTGAAGGCGAAAGAAGACGAATAGTACGATTTAATTTGATTATTGTAATGTTAATTGGAAATGTTTTATTCGAAAAACAAAAAAAAAAAAAAAAAAAATATATATATATATATTTATATATAATCTGGAAGCCGTACACGATCGTTAAGTCTTGTAGTAAGATGAGTAGCTCTTGACTTGACGGTGAGGGGTGCGGTGCAGATGATTGGTTAGTATCTGGAAGTCGTACACGATCGTTAAGTCTTGTAGTAAGATGAGTAGCTCTTGACTTGACGGTGAGGGGTGCGGTGCAGATGATTGGTTAGTATCTGGAAGTCGTACACGGCCGTGAAGTCTTGTAGTAAGATGAGTGGCTCTTGACTTGACGGTGAGGGGTGCGGTGCAGATGATTGGTTAGTATCTGGAAGTCGTACACGATCGTTAAGTCTTGTAGTAAGATGAGTAGCTCTTGACTTGACGGTGAGGGGTGCGGTGCAGATGATTGGTTAGTATCTGGAAGTCGTACACGGCCGTGAAGTCTTGTAGTAAGATGAGTGGCTCTTGACTTGACGGTGAGGGGTGCGGTGCAGATGATTGGTCAGTATCTGGAAGTCGTACACGGCCGTGAAGTCTTGTAGTAAGATGAGTGGCTCTTGACTTGACGGTGAGGGGTGCGGTGCAGATGATTGGTTAGTATCTGGAAGTCGTACACGGCCGTGAAGTCTTGTAGTAAGATGAGTGGCTCTTGACTTGACGGTGAGGGGTGCGGTGCAGATGATTTGTTAGTATCTGGAAGTCGTACACGGCCGTAAAGTCTTGTAGTGGAATGAGCTGCTCTTGACTGTACGGTGAGGGGTGCGGTGCAGATGTGATTTCGAGATGAGTGAGTAAAAGTGAGTAATTGATTTGAGTTAGTATGTAAAGTATTTACAAGAGTTAATTTTTTGTTGTTTTGTTGTTATTATATATGGAAATAGAGGTAGATTGTATTTGAGATAACCTTTAATTAAATATTTATATGACAAAATGCACTATTGAAGTTAGGTATGTGATTTTAAGAAAATAAAATAGTGTTATGTTTAATAAGTTTGAGGACAAACTTCATTTGGTCAGGATGGCCGACTGTTAGATACCATCATATATGTATAGATAAATATATACAATTATAGTGATAAGTATATACTACAATGTTAATTTGTCTGTGTTTTGTGAGTAAAGGAATGAATTAGAGTGAAATGTATGAACCACAGATTTATACTTCAATCTGTGGTGTAAGCAGTGAACGTAAGTTGTTTTAGTCTATGTTCATAACGATAGACTTCGCAATCTATGTCTAGGATACGATACCTAATTGTAATCGATTCATTCCTTTACCGACCGTCGAAGTGTATACAAGTTTTATACTTAATAAAAATATTACAATCAACCAGACTGTAGCTTGGTTATATTAATCTGGAGCAAGTGCTCGAAAAATAGTTTGAGAATTGTAATTTGACGGAAACACATAACAAGTAAACAATGCAAACAACAAAGTAAACAAAAAAAAGTTGAAGACCGAATGGCATAGCGGTAGCGTTCCTGCTATCTGCGTCGGAGGTCGTGGGTTCATTCCCACAACTGGTAATTTGTGTGATGAGCATAAATGTTTTCCAGTGTCTGGGTGTTTTTCAATACATTATATTTGTGTATATTAATATTTATGTATATTTATCAGTTATCTAGTACCCATAACACAAGCTATAGCTTACTTTGGGGTTAGATTGCGATGTGTAAAATGTCCCGTATATACTGATTAAAAAAAGTTGTACAATATACAAACTCACAGTAAAAGTTATAGTCCTGATATATATATTTATTTATAAAAAAACAAAAAGCTTGTAAATTATACCATGAGACGACCGCGTATTAGCAAACCGCTTCTATCTTGTGCCGCGGCTAATTATACACAGCGCTATCACATCGCGCACTCGCTAATTTCCGAAGACCGCTCGCCTTCGTCCGACAACTTCTAGACTGGGGACGTGATCACGGCACAGATACGGGGTGATTTATTTATTATCCGCCCCTTTAAATTTCATGCGATTTACGAAAATTTTGTTTTGCGGAGGTTTTGCGTATCGCTCAATTCTATCAACCTGAGTGCGGGGTGGGTACGTAGCGGGAATTGATTTTCGGTTGATTAGTTTGAGGAGTATTACGAAGTTTCCTCAATAAATAACTTGTTATATTAACCTGCGTGTTAAAAAAAATTGTAAACCAAGCTTTTAAAACCTTAAAAACTCATTTCACGTTTTAAATTGGGTACATAGTACATAGTAAAATTCAGTCAAATGAAAATCAAAGTTAAATATTAATAAACGTCCAAAACGTAGATATATTATTTGTCAAGTCTCGCTTGTTAAAAGCCTTATAATTAAATTTAGGTAATAAAATAACAGCAAGAGAAATTTTAAGGTACTAAAGGTAAAGCTCAAGCGTCGTTAGTTAAACCAAAGGCATTAGAAAAATAAACTGACACGGCACTAGACGCTCTACTAAGTGTCAAAGAGACCGCACCGTGGCGTCGCGCCGCACGTAGAATGCCCGGCGTCATGGTACTTTGCAAACCAAACAGCTCGATCCACGGTTAAAGGTACGGGTTTGTTAACGAAGGAATCGGGGTGAATTGTTTTATGTTCACTTAATGGACCGTCTGCGTCGTCGGAATTAATATGAACCAATATGAATTCCAACGACGATGTAGGTAGGTGAAAAAAATCTGTGGCAAAAATAACTATAACTTTGTTGGTTTAATGTAGTTGATACTGTAGTGACCATGATAGAAAGACATTGTGTGAAAAAATAATAGAGTGAAATAAATAATAACGTAACTACCACGATTGTGTTTTTTATAGAAATAGGGACATACTGTATAACGACAAGTTATCAACAATGTTAAAATTGCTAAAATTGCAAAACTACATTTGCTGGGTTAGCTGCTTATGATATAATTAACAACAACGTAAAAAACCCACAAACTTATGCAAGTCGTGCCAAGAACTGTCTCTAAACATCAAAACTATGTGTCAAACGTATATTCCACAATCGAACCTCAGCAACCCGAAAAGTTTTTCAACACAATAAGATCCCTTCCATTTTCTTTTCCGAGCTAATAGCAAACAAGGAAAAATAGCGAAAGAGGGATACGAGTTGATAATCCTGGCAGACGTCGCAGGATATCCGGAGGCCGGCGCGACGTACCGGACCGGGTATCCCGGTCGATTGCGATTCAGCAATCAGTATCGGATTCACACCTTTGGCATCTATTATGGTAGGTAATAAACAGGTCAACCGCCTTTCAAACCGATTCATAAGATACCAAAATAGGGGTTGCTAAATTAGGGTTAGAGCTCAAATAGTGTCCAAAATGAGGCATTTAATTTTGTTACTACCACAGATTAGTAAAAGAGCTACTAATCTGTGGTTACTACCTACTTCTGAGCGCTATTACATCTAGGTACTGAGTCGCATCCAGTACCCAAGTGTAATTTAAGTGTAAGTTTGCAAGTTTTTAAGTTTGGATGTTTGTAATTCAATCACGCCACAACTACAGAACCGATTTAGCTGGGAAAGTAGATTCAATCTATGAAGGCGCGCCCCACTCTGTCAAAATCGCTTATGTTTCATTCGATTCCTATGGAGTTTGACAGTGGGGCGCATCATTATAGATTAAAATCCTCTTAAAATCTCTATAACCTAGATTGACACCAAGGTTGATCCATCTGTCTGAATTAAATAAAGACTAGATTTTGAAAAAAACTATATTTACACGGAACCTAAAAAAATGAGTTAACCATAATTTTATGTTCACATCTTATTCTAGTGTCAAAATCAGTAAGTAGTTTAATACTATACCGTCAGTTCTTAGCAAGTGCAATCTAGTCATCAGTCAGTCACATCGCCCATCGCGTTATTGTCATTGATAAAGCTCCAAGTTTGCTACCGATCCCGATTGTAGAGCCACAATCCCGCCCCGGGATAAGATCCCGATACTCCCGATCCCGGCGAGATTGTCCTGGCTGATTTGTTGGGACAATGAACGCCAGAGATCTCAGCGCTCATCCCGCACGCCGGCTGACATCTTTTGTATCGGAGCTGAAGTTATTTCTTTTAAAATTGAGGAAAACAAGTTTGCTCTACGGAGAATCTTTTATCTTTTCAGATATGGCTAGTCATTGTTGGGAATGAAAGAGATTATCTTTTAATACAGGAGGCGGGCGTATTTGTTGTCTTCATGTTCTATGATCTAGCGATTTTAGTTATCTCGCACGAGCAGAGTTTATCACTATTATTGCACACATTTTGACCTAGTTTTTTTTTTCATGACATTATTAGGCTAATATGCCTAATAATGTCATGAAAAAAAAATTATTGATAGATGAAATATAACATAAGTTGTTATATTTAGTGAGCTTTCTGAAATGGTATATTTTAATTTTGCGTAGAGAAAGGAAAAATCTTAGGATTTTTTTCATCTTATCAGGTGGCAGGGTAGACGCCATTAAAAAGAATTGTGCAATGTGCATCTTTCAAAACAATAGTATAATCTTTTAATAAAATAATTCTCGAGTCACAGTGTATGTAACGGAATTCCATCGTAAAGGCTGGACCGATTTTTTAGTGATGGTCTGAGAATAGGGCTCAAATTTTCTTTCATTCCCTAAATTTTACTACCAGCCTGTAATGTCTTAGTAGTTTATCAAATACCAATTACTGCGAAAAACCAACTTAAAAGCGAGCAAAACCGTGCAGTTCGCCTCAGGGGGATCCAAACACATTCTTAGTGACGGTCTCGCAGGCTAAGGCTGCCAGTCCACCGGAGCGGAGCAAAGCAGCGGAGCAAGGCAGCGGAGCCGAGAAACGGAGAAATATTAACCAATAGAATGGCACAAAATCTCCGCTCCTCTTAAGTGGACAGGGACTTGTGCGCTAGTTTAAAAATTCATATAAAACCGGTAAGCGTAGCGGGGAATCACTCGTCGCGTACTTGCTGCGTAGCTCCGCATATAGAAAAACACAGCAACTCCGCTCCGCATTACTTTCTCACTTCGCTCCGCAGCCTCGCTCCGCTCTGGTGGACAGACACACTACCCAACTCCGCTCCGCGTGAGGCCCGGTTTCCACCAAAGCGGAGCGGGGCTGTGTTTGAGTAACCAATCAGACGTCGTCATTTTAACATCTCCGAAACTGAGGGGAGAGGAGAAGTCGAAATGACGAAATCTGATTGGTTAGTCAAACACAGCTCCGCTCCGCTTTGGTGGAAACCAGGCGAAGTCCGTTTCTCGGCTCCGCTGCCTCGCTTCGCTCCGGTGGACTGGCAGCCTAAAGTCAAAATATAAAAGAAAAATAAGAGAAAGCCAAGAAGATCGCACGTCACACGCCCGCCGCTTCGCTGAGCTAGGCAAAAACTAATGCATCTCACGCATCTCCAGCTCGCGACGAATGGGTCCTTATTTATTATTCGAATTTTGGACGAGCGTTCTATACATATCAATGCAAACTCCGAAGCACCGAATATATTATAATATTACTAACGTACTGAAGTAAGAAGGTTTGTCTACAAGCGGTCCCCAGACATAACTCCAGCGTGGAGGGGAATTTCCCTATTGCCTCCAATTATGTTGGTAAAGTTGCAATCAAAATCCATCAGCCCTCAAAGCTAATTAAGCGCGGATATGGAGGCTGTGACGCTAACACAACCTTACTCGCAGTGATTTTGGTAGAGGCAGTTCAAACCACGAAGTCGCGCCACACTGCTTCACAATCGAGAAGTGGGGCGCGTCTTTGTGAATTAAACTACCTTTAGAAATAGACCCGAAGTATGCATATCCTGGGCGACTTGCAGTGGCTGATAGATTTTTTGATTAATCTCATTCTTACATCAGTAACAATTCTTCTGTATATCTAATATCATTAAACATAGGTATTAGGTACATATTGCAATACAATATATACCTACTAGTACAGTATACACTTTTACAGCACTGCGGTTCGACTAACAAAGTAATCATTATTTTTTCTTATAAGATCCGTACATCGTACAATCAAAAACATTATTCATATTTCGTGTATAGTTTCGGACGGGGTGAGTGTATAAAACGTGTTGCGATTTGCAAACAATGGCTTGTCGACCGCCGTGTTTCTGTCCCCCGCATACCCAAAATGCCGAATGTATTATGGCGTCAAATTAAACACGGATCCCATCTTATAATCCGACTGACTTTGGGTCTGTTTCGTCACCATAACCATTGTTCTATGTCTCGTATTCGACCATAGCCCTAGGAGCTTAAGTAACCACTAGAAAAATTTAATGTCCCAATCAAATTTTCAGGTCATTACATATCTCTCTAAGATATAAAATTCTCGAGTCACATTTTTTGTAACAAAACTCCCTTATAACGACTCGAACTATTTTTATGAAAATTTTTGTGTAGGTATATTAGATCTGAGTATAGGACGTAAACTAATTTTCGTACCCCTAAGTGAAAATAATTTAAATAATTTGCTAGTTTTCTAAATAAAAATAAAAAGAACCTACTACAATAATACCTACCTACCTACTAGAATAATAAATACCTACTCTTTCATTTATTCACAGATTGACTCATAGCCCAGCGCCCCAGCCACTTTACTCTAAGGAACTTATTGTACCTACATTACAACAGTGGCCAGCAAAAGAGGCATTGATGGACGAACGTATAAATGTAGGCCAATGTATTGGCCTAGATGTGGTCTTTACTATAACGAAGAGTTTTGAGAAATACTCACGGGATCACCCGAACAAATCAGCGGTGGCTCAGTATTTTTTATTAAAATAACTACTGTTACATTATACAGCGGATTCTAGGGATATTAAGAAAATAATATACACACCGGCTTCGTTGTTACTGCGCACATTTCTTAGATGTAAATATCAAAGTAACATTACATAAAACAATATCGTTAAACTTAACTGCACTTACTTCAAATTTCATCAATACTGTGAGAGGAAACGAAGCGCTGCGAAAAAGAGAAGCTTATCTGTGTAACTCTATCCTTGAGAAAGCTAACTTAAGCTATGAATGACAGTTTCTTGGCTTGAGAACTCTACATACTAGTAAGTGTAATGGAATCGGTTTATAACAGTTAGATTTGTCTCATAGAACTAGTTAATTGTTCAGGTCTCAATTTTTCACTAAGCCGAAATTAAGAAAAAACTCAAACATTCCCAATTATTCCAACCACTTTCATAGAGAGGCCTTCAATTGCAAAGCTTGTACTAGCCGGTATCAAACCGAAATATTTGAATAAACTTGAAAATTCGTTAGAACTGTTTGGATAACATGCCCACGCTCTAACGTGCTAACCAAACTCTAGCTATCGAAATGTTAAAAATATCACATCCAGGGTATCTCCGCAACGTATTTTAACACATTTCTAAAAGGAAGAAAACCTTTGTAGGTACATCTATATTTAAATACTTATGTAAGCAATTGTAGTATGAACAATAATTTGCAAACGAAGCCCCAAAGCATCTTAAGACGGCCTAAGGATCAAACACCGGTGCTTGAGCCGCATTATGCTTTCACGTGTAATCCTTTACCCTTCAGTTGGATTACTATCGTTGGCCCACCTTAAGCGCCTTCCGTTCATCTGACGCGGCGTTCGTAGGCTTTGAACGCGAAATGTTAGGTTAAATGCTATATTAATGCGGTAAATTAAGCCTCTGTTGTAATAAGGGAACGTTATTAATCAAACAATAGAAGTTCAACGACCTTCTTAGACCAGGCCGCAGGATCTGAAGGGAAGGTCCCGTATTTGATCCTATGTGCGGGTCAGTCTGGAATTTTCTAATTTCTTAAAATTGGGCTAGGTATGGTGGTCTGGTTGAAGGTTTTTGGCACGGTTGGTTTACACAAAACGGTGTAGTAACGTAGGCGGTGTGTAAACGGTTAGTAACCAAGTGGTTGAGCGTTCCGGTGCGATAATAGACATAGACGCAGGACACGGCAAACCATGCCAAAAAAGTCACAAGTTGACTGGTGTCAAAAATGTTTGTTTTCACCAACGGTGTCAAACGGCGTTAATTTGTACTACAAACTTTTTGATGTTTTCCTTCTGTGTGGAGGTTTTACTCCACGCAGAAGGAAAACAAAAAGTAAAGAAGAACTTTGTGCACGCTAAACATACATGGAAAAGTCCACTATTAGAGCAAATGTGTTAAAAAGAGTATTCTCCAAAAGAATACATACTTAAATAAAACCAGTAATAGGAGTAGGGAAGTAATCTAGGAGTAAGTATTCGCGCCGGTAGTTGAGTTCATTAAAAATGTATCGTTTTGTGATATAATGAGCGCGCCTGGCAGTTCATGTGCGCTAAAATAATGCATTTAATACGAGATCGCGTACTAGGAGCGCTCCCGCTGAATTTCAATATTTTAATTGAAGGCGCGTAAATGCTATAATTAATTGTAATTCCGGCCTGTAATTTCCCTTTGCATTTATTCCGCGATAGAAGTGGGACAGCGCTCTCTGTTTAATTAACCTAATTGTTGACAATTCGAATGCCCATACCACCACATACCTATATGTACATTCGAATTTTGTAGTTACAGGCTTGGGTACATTGTATATTCTGTCGAGGTCATTCAGCGGGTGAATTTTAGCAAATTGTCAGTGATTAATAGGTTACGGGTTTACGGCTTTTCTATTTAAATCAATGAAATATAGTGTGCGTCTCAAAAAAAAATGTACAACATTATAAATGTTTGTAAGCAAAAACCTAAATAGCAAACCAGTGTTTTTAAGTGGTTCATTGATTTTATCATGGACTGCAAAGTTTAACTTGCTATGATTTAATATTTAAAACTTAGCAGCTTATTTTTAAGGTTTCACTTCGGATTCACGTATGTAGCGGAGACTGACAAAAAGTGAAGTCTACTTTCTTTGGATCATCTTGTAGAGTGTATCTAAGTGGATCTGTTACACAGTAAGTCAGTACTGCTTCTACGCAATTACCTGCTAGCATCCTAAACATCGATTTTTATTGACTTTGTCTCCTACAAAAACACTAAGATAAGATTGTTGTTCCTTATTTCTCTCCTTTAGCGAAAGCATCTAACTTTTATATGTAATTTGTTGAACTGCACTGGGTCGCTATATCAGCGCCCCAGACTCCGATCTAATCTGGCCCACGATCAAGTGCTCATTAACGAGATTTATAGATCAAACACACACTGCAACGACGCTGTGCTAAGACATCTTATTTACGATGGTCAGATTTAGAAGATAGCCCGTGCCTTATGGGGAAAAAATGTCAATTTCTTTATTAGCGTCACAAATACTTTCCGCCATTCCAAATATTAGCGTTCAGTAGAGACTAGAGATAACTAGATGAGAAAGGCTGAACACAGTGTGGAGATGCATGCTTAGGAAGGCTATTGTTAGGCATCGGACGTATGTAGGATAATGTCATGATGATAAATAATAACTTACACCTACATACAAACACGAAGCCTCGAACAGTTTACCTATAATAAGAATAATTTCACACAATATAATATAGAATTGGATGATATACCATAACGATAATAAAATACTAAATACTAAAATACTATGCAAATTTTATACTCCACTGCAACGATAAGTACCAGTTAGTAATGATAACTAGAGATTCATTATAGCAGCGGCATGCGCGATAAGAGAAACAATGTATCGATATTGCGAATTCCCGAATGGTAAGGAACCATTATAAGTAACAAAAGCGAAGAAGAATAATCTGTACCGCACGTGAGATTTAGAAACGGGCCCCATATAGTAGGAGCATATCGGAAAGTTCGTGCGAGCCAAGCGAAGCGGGCGTATCGACTCCGACTCGCCTGTAATCCGATAATAATGAATAGAAAATAGCAAGACCATGCTCCAGTTGAGAGTTCCTAGAACAACTGGGGGCACGAGAGTTTTATCGCGAGGCATAATTTGGCCTTCGCGTCACGCGCTGTCCGCTCGAATTTATCGTAGGTAAGCTCGATAGTTCCCGCGGGTAAACTGTGAAGGAATTCACAATAACCCGGGACTCGCTGTAATCTGAAATCTATGAGCGTGCAATAAAAAAGCCGCGGCGAAATGATTCAAACGAGCTGCATGAGGTATACCGAGGGATGTGTCTAATTTATAGAGAATATTCTACGTTATTATATGATCTTGGAATGTTGAAAATCCGCTAAGAACATTTTCACAGCGTCGGCTGTGATAAAATTTACGAGACAATTTGATATTTATATCATTGTATTAAAATAAAGTATGCAATGATTAATGCGAAATTACTATTATTATGATAAAGTAGGAATCAAATCCATATTAATATTATCATCGCTTGACTGGGATCACACTTGATGGAAAGTTATGATACAATCTAAGGTAGAACGCGCTTGCCTATGAGATGCCTATTCACTCTTTATTTGAAGGCACCCAAGTTATAAGTGATGGGAAAGACAGTGTCTGGGAGGACATTCCAGGCCTTTGCAGTGCGTAACAAGAACGAGGAATGAAACCGCTTCGTACGCGTCTTTGGTACGACGGCGGCTATGTATGGGTGGAAGCCTTGCCCTTCTTGATAAAAAGGTGACAGGGGAACCAAATTAAATAGTTCCTGAGCACGCTCTTTGAAATACCGACAGAGACTGGCAACCTTACGACGATGTAATTTAATAGGTAATTTTAATTTTACGATTTGATAATGCAAAATTAGTAACAAAATCCTCTCTAGTCTCATTCTAAGAGAAGGCCTGTGCAAACCTGTAGGACATCAAAAGGGGTTGAAATGTAGAAGTTAAATATCTCAAAACGATTTCTTATTACCAAGGATCTTTAAAATAATCACTTACTCGGTAAGTGTTTATTTTAAACATTATATCCGTTAAGATTTTTATCCGTTCGATATTTTTTGGAAATTATTTTATTAAAAATCAGTTCTTGGAAAAAGAATAGTAGTAAGTAATACCAAATCATTCCTTGCGGTTAAATGTAACATGAAGTATTTCGAAGGATACAACTTCCACGCCCCGATCACGTATTTTAGTTTGAAATTCGAAAACGTAAATTCAGCGACTGAATATAAAAATTCAAGGGACGATGTGTGCAAGTGAAGGGGTGACTGCGGATACCGGATATAAGGGTTCGGTCAAAGTGAGAGCGGTTGAAGCGTTGCGAGTAACTTGGGTCAGGAGTGTGGAGGTCTGTCTCCACAAAAAAACCTTTCATCGAATGAGTCCCACAAAAAACATAATAATATTTTATATCCCTGATACGAGCTACCACTTGGAGTCAAAACGGCTACTAAAAATTATAATTCTTTCCTATTTAACATTATGAATGAGAGTTAATAATATGTTTCGATGTTACTAGAGTGCTACAGCTACTGAATAGATTTGGGTGTGCAGAATTAAATAATCCCGCGATATTTGTAAAAAACGAAATCCGCGAAGTCGCAAGCGTTACTTTGTTATATTGTTTTTCGTTCACAGGCATAGATATAGTAAGTAATTGCTACTAAGTTTGAGCTTACACAAATTTGCAATTTTTTTATTTTCTCATATTTTTTATTTAATTGAGATCGTTATTTAAAGTACGGTACAAAAGATTTAAGTATTGTGTGCAAAAAAAATTAAATATAATCGTTATCAAATGAACAAAAATTTGAGTGGTTCCGCTCTCAAAGCGCCACACCTTTACGCAACCACGTCGCCAGTCGCTGTCAGCTACCCGCCGATTTACTGAAAATTGACGTTTCACACTCCGACAAAGATCTCGACTCCATCGATATTACTCTATCTATTTTTATTCGACTTGGAGAATTCAGTTTCTTCAGTTATACTCGCTTCATTAGTGTCATGCAGCTTTTTACTTACAAGCAAAAATAATGTAATGTTAAACGACCTAAGTCTGTCTATGGCTTCACTCAGTATACTTATAATATGAATGCGTTAGAAGAGTAGGTAAGTATACCCGAGGGAAAAGTTAGTACTATGTTTAAACTAATCAGTTATACCACATAAATTACTTATTAATTTAATTATAATTAATTTCTCCTTTGACAACTAAACTTACCGAGCAAAAAATAATATCGAAGGTATTATAGTTCAAAGAAATATACTCCCTCTTTTATATGAAGCCGAATTTCATCATACCATTATACAAAGTTGCCTTCAAAACGATAAGCCGGGCTTAAAAATTCGTCTGCCCAGAAAAAATTTTGATGACCCGCCCGCCGCCGGGGACTTTTAATCGGACCATAAAACTCTTTACCGATACCAATTGATTTTTTATAATCCAACGGAAACAAGCGTACCCTCGACGGCCTTACGACCAATCGATTCCCTATATTGGGCTTCCGTTAGAAAACAAACCAGAGATGTTAGTACAGGTACTTACGAATTTTGAGTATTGAGTATGCATGCATCGTGTACGCTTCTGTACATTTACTGTTGCTGGGTTGGTTGGGTTTTCAAGGAAAACTCTTCTTCTTCTTTTCTTCTTTATTTTGTACCGCTACCGCTTGCCGCTTGGAACTGTGTCGGCTTACAATTCAACCCGATATTTATATAAATTTGGCCGAAAAAATGCAGGCCTTCTGATTGGTGGAATTTTCCTATTGATTCGTGCACCAATCAGAGCGCATTATTTTAGACCAATCACAATTCGGTAATAATAATAGGTATTATTACTTATTCAGGTATCTTTACTATTATGAGCTATACCGTAGAGAAAGCCGCGGTAGGTGTCTTTACTACTATGGGCTGTACCGTAAGGAAAGCCGCGGCCTATTTCCCTACAGCTAGTTTCCTATTTAATCTTTATTTACTTATGAGATAATACTTATGTTATTTAAAACTATAAACAATTGCTAAAATTGCTAAAACTATACATACATAAAACAAGAAATGAAATTAATTAAGCTATATCGTCCCGCACATCTCTCCCGCCGTGCGACTATGTCGCATCACTTGTCGGTGCGGGCGCATCGTCTGTAGACAGGGGCAGGATCACCAGCTTCCTCACCGGCCGTCGCAGCACTCCTCCCTTGGTCTGGATGTCCACTGTTCGCACGACGTCGTCTGGTCCCGGGTACGTGGCGATGACTTTTCCTCGGATCCACACGTTGCGCGGTAGGTTGGCGTCGACCACTTGCACGAGGTCGCCGGTCTGGATCGCTGGTCCTCGTCCGTGCGGCTCCCGCCGGTGTTGGAGCTCCGGTAAGTATTCCTTCACCCAGCGCGTCCAGAATATGTCAGCCAACCTCTGCGCGGCTCGCCACGTCGATCTGGAGGCAGCGTCCCGCTCGTCGAATGTACCTGGCAGTGGTACACGTCCCGGGCCACCCAACAGAAAGTGGTTCGGCGTCAGTGCTTCAGGATCCTCGGGGCTGACTGAGACGTGTGTCAGCGGCCTGCTGTTCACTGTATATTCCACCTCAGCCAGTAGGGTGGAGAGGACTTCTTCTGTAGGATGCCGTTCATGTAGCGTGGCTGCGAGTGCTGTCTTCACGGAGCGTACCATTCTTTCCCAAGCTCCGCCCATAAATGGAGCTCCTGGTGGTATGTATCGCCAGGAGATCGTCTTCTTCGCTGCTTCTTCTGCTGTTGCGCTGTCCATCGCCTGCCGAAGTTCCTTGTCTGCAGCTCTCAGGTTGCTGCCGTTATCTGACCAGATTTCCGTCGGGAAACCCCGGCGAGCCATCATTCTCCTCAGCGCCATCACCGCCGAATCAGCACTGAGTGAGCCAGCAATCTCCAGGTGTATGGCTCTCGTGGTGAGACATGTGAAGATGGCTACGTATCTTTTCTGTCGCGTTCGGCCGACGGTCACTGAAAGAGGTCCGAAGTAGTCGACGCCAGTGAAGGTGAAAGGTCGCTTGTGATGAGCTAAGCGACACTCCGGCAGGTCCCCGGTTCTGGGGTATGGTGGTTTCTGCGTCTTCATTCTGCAGAACAGGCATCTTCTTATGATCATTCTTGTGACTGGACGCACCCGTAGCACCCAGTACAGTTGTCTGCACTCGTTGACTGTAGCTTCGACTCCGGCGTGATGCAGCTGATGATGCATAGCCTTCACCCAGAGCTTGACTGTTGGATGATCACCGTCGAGTACCATGGGGCTCTTGAAGTTTTCTGTTACATCTTGTGTTGCTTGAATCCGGCTTCTTATCCTGATTGCATCGTTGACGTATTCGACACTCAGCTGGTACAAACGGCTCTCCTTGTTGAGTGTCTTGCTGTTTCTTAAGTCTTGTATTTCTTCTGTGAAGGAATCTTCTTGGGATGCACGCATCAGAAGCTCTTCCGCTCTTCTGAGCTGTTCAGCAGTGACTGGAAGAAACTTTCTAATAGACGACGTCGTTTTCCTGACTGTTTGTTGTTGCTTCGTCGCCGGCTTGTTTGTTTTCTTCCAGCTTGGATCCTTTTCTGTGTTCTTTCGCGTCCTTTTATAATTGACGCTTTCCTTCTTGGCTCTACAGAGTTGGATGAATTGTAGAACCCGAGCTGTGGCGTATCGGAGTCTGTCCCAATTCGAGAAACGAGATGCTTCAGGTAGGGCTTCTGCGAGTTTCTGTTTCCTGTCGTCGGCGATGTGATTCACTTTCTCTTCGCCTGAAGGTTCTTCTTTTTCTGTTGCAGTGACTTCGACGGGCCAATGTTCTTCTGCTTGGTAGAGGAAGTCCGGTCCCTTGTACCAGCGATGATCTTTGTTAAAGGACGTTGGGACGTCTCGTGTGGCGTCGTCCGCTACGTTCAGCTTCGTCGGAACCCAACGCCACTCGGTGACTGTGGAGGCCTCTTCAATTGCAGCCAGGCGATGGGCTACGTATGGCTTGTATGAGCGTGATCCGGTTCTTATCCAGGTCAGCACGGTCTTGCTGTCTGTCCAGAACACTTTGCTGTCCGGTTTTCTTTCGTGCTCTTCTACAACTGTATCGGCGAGCCTAGTTCCCATGACCGCCGCTTGTAGCTCTAGCCTTGGGATGGATGTCAGCTTCAACGGCGCAACCTTCGCTTTGGCCATGACGAGAGATAGGTTAACTTCGCCATTTGGTGCCACTGTCCTCCAGAAGACAACTGCTGAATAGGCTGCTTCGCTCGCGTCGGTGAACACGTGTACTTGTATCGAAGTGGCATCGCTGTATTGGAGATATCTTCTCGGGATTGTCACGTTGCTGAGATTCTTCAGGTGAACAATCCAATCTTGCCATTGTTCTGCCAGGTCTTCATCCAGCTCGTCGTCCCATGCTGTTCCTCTTCGCCATACCTCTTGCAGCAGCTGTTTCGCCCTTATTGTGACAGGCGATGCGAAACCGAGAGGGTCAAACAGTGACATGACCACTCTTAGCGCTTCTCTTTTCGTAGGCGTCTTCCCATTGATGAGCGTTGGTGCGACGCGTGCCAGGTTGAGGTTGAAGGTGAGCTCGTCCGTGTTGAGTTTCCAGATAACGCCCAGTACTCGTTCTGTCTTCTCTTCTGGCTTGTAGAGTTCCATATCTTCTGACTGTTGACTTTCACCCAATGCTTCTAATAAATGTGGTGAGTTCGACTTCCACTGTTTCAGTTCAAAGCTGGCCTTTGAGTGCACTTCACGCACTGACTTCGTAATGCGCACTGCGTCTTCGAGGCTTCTGAAGCTGTCCAAGTAGTCGTCAACGTAGTGCTTCTGTATGATTGCAGCTGCAGCCTCAGGGTGGGTATCTTCAAACTGTTTGGCGTTCAAGTTCTTGATGTAGATTGCTGTAGATGGAGAACTTGATGCACCGAATATCAACGAAGTCATCCTATATTCTTCAGGTGGTTGGTCGTCTCGTCGTTCTCCGCGCCACAGGTAGCGGAGTGCATCTCTGTCTTCGGCTCGCAGCTTGACTTGCATGAACATCTCCTTGATATCTGCTGTGACTGCTATCTTGTGTTGCCGGAACCGCATGACGACGCCAGGTAGTGACTGTAGAAGATCAGGTCCTTTGAGTAGCATATCGTTGAGAGCTACTCCCTTCGTCTTCGCTGCTGCATCATGTACCACACGGAGCTTCTCAGGCTTCATTGGGTTAACCACCGCGAAATGTGGCAAGTACCACGTCTTGCCTGCAGTCTTCTGTTTCGGAGCGGGTTCAGCGTATCCTTTCGAAACGAGAGCTTCCATTTGATCTGTGTACTTCTGTTTTAACTTGGGGTCTCGATCGATCTTCTTTTCAATGTTGAAGAGTCGCTTCAGTGAGTTGTCGTAGTTGTCAGGGAACGTGACATCTTCTTTGCGCCAGAGAAGTCCTGTTTCATATCTTCCTTCTTCTGTTCTTGTAGTGGTCTTCTCCAGGATACGAAGTGCCCGTTCTTCTGGATCTGTCTTCGGTTTCTTAGGTTGTATGCAGAGCGCGTCCATCTCGAAATATTGCTTGACGAGGCTGTCCAGGTTATCTTCTGTTCCTTCTGTGACGTGTGATACGAAGTCGATGCTGCGTCCGATGGCACGAGTCTGGCTGCCATGTAGCACCCACCCCAGCGGTGTGAGAGAGGCCACTGGTTGGTTGTTGTCTCCTCTCCTCACTTCTGTTGTCAGCAGAAGATGCCAATTGTCTTGACCAATCAGCACTCGTGGCTTTACATTTGCATATACGAGGTAGTCGCGGATGTCTGCCAGGTGTTTGCAGCCATCTACCAACTCTCTTGAAACCCGTTGTGACGCCACTTGAAGGTTCTTTACTGTACGTGCTTGTACACGCTCTTCATGATCGTTGAGACCTCTTAACTTGATGTTCACTCTTCTTGAAGCTGACTCCGATGTCTTAAGGTCGTTGATGGCTTCTATCTTCAAAGGATCGACGGGTCCTGTTGCTCCGATGCACTCGGCTACGCTGTTGTCGATCAATGTCACTGTTGACCCGTCGTCCATCAAGGCGAAAGTGTTGAACGTTCCCTTGGGCCCCTCAACTTGAACTGGAATAATCTTCAGATACGATTGTTTCTTCTTAATAGTCCATGCGTGGTTGATTACTTCTGTAGCTTTCGTGTCTTCTTTCTTCTCCGGAGCCTTGGTGTAGTGCAGCATCTTGTGGTGAAAGTATTTGCAGCTGTTGACACCGCACGCCTTAGCCCGGCAGCTATGGGCTCTGTTTCTGTATCGAAGACATCGGAAGCATAGGCGCTTGGACTTGGCTATGTCCCATCTTCCATTCGCATCCGAGTTCTTGAACTGTTCACACTCCGTAGAAATATGCTCTTCGTCGCATATGGGGCACTTGGGTGTGTACGTCTTCTCTGTAACGTTGTGTATCTTCTGTGGTCTCTTCTGTTGAGTGGCTGATGTAGGTGGCGCCACCTGTTCCGGCAGCGCGTATGGCCCGCATAGCTCCGCTTCTCTCTTGAGGAACTTTTCCATTTTCAGCAGGTCTGGATCCTCCTTTGGCTGTGCTGCGGCGAAGTCGTAGTATCTGTAGCGCAGCGTAGGCGTGAGCTTGTCCACCACCGTCTTCGAAACCTCCGGGTTATACATGTAGTTCACGCAGCTCAGAGTCTTCAGTGTTGCCACCACATTGGAGACCTTCGTCGAAAAAATGCAAATGTCGCGCGGTGACTCGGTGAGGCGTGGCAATCCGCGGAGCGCTTCCATTTCCATCATTGCTATTGACTCCGGTCTTCCAAATCTTGACTCCAGGGTTTTCATGACTTCTGTTGGGTGCGCGCTGGTGATGAGAAGCCCCTCCACAGCTTCTTTTGCTCTGCCCTTCAGGTTTCTTCGTAGACGGTTCGTATTTTCCACTGTGGTGAACATACTTTCTGTTTCGTAGTATGCGGCGCGGAACGGTAGCCACTCTTGATGTGACCCTCCAAATATTGGCAGCTCTATGGACTTGGGGCGCTGTGCTGCCTTGACGGCGCGCGTAATTGCCTCGGCTAACTCTGCTAAGCCGGGCTGTGCTCCCGCCGGTGACTGAAGTGTTGCTTCCTGTTGCTTCTGTTGTCCCGCCTTGTTGACCACCGGCTCTTCTATTGGGTAGTGCGGTGCGTCGGTGATCGCTAGCACGGGGCGTGGGTGTTGACTCTCCAACCAGTTGTCCACTCGTTCAGTCACTTCGGATTCGGGTTCGATGTAGGCACCATCGTCTTCTAATTCATCTTCTGTATCGTCTGCCTCCATCGCGGCGAGACGGGCGGCAGCTAATTCGATCTGCAGTCGTAGCATCTCTTCTCTGGCCTTAGCTATCTTGAGAGCCTTGGCCTTGCTGTGTGTCGATCCACCCCCCTTCTTGCTAGGGGGGCGGGGCACCTGTACTTGCTTCGACTCTTCTGTGTTGACTGTTTTCTTCCTCCTTACTGTAGACGTGTCTGCATCTCGAGTACGCCCCTGTACTGTAACGGGAGCCTCCCTGGCGGCGGGGGGTTCCATCTGTGTCGCGGCGGCTGGCAGCGTCGGCGCGACGGCGGGCGTAGTTGAGCGTGCGACGGTGGCGGCGACGGAAGAGGCGCCAGCAGTGGTGACGGAAGCGGCGCCGGCAGTGGCGGCCGCAGACCTCTTCACTGTCGCGGAGGATGGCGCTGTAGAGCGCACCGACGTCGCGGAGGTACCCGTGGTCGTCGTGCGTTCCGTGGTGTCGGTGGTGACAGTTCCCGTGGCTGTCGACGCGGACGCGGTAGCGGTTTCCGCGCTGGTTTCGGTCGCGGCGGTGGTAGCGGTACCTTCTGACGTGGACGGAGTTTCTTCCGACGATGCCTTACGGCTCTTGAGTTCCTGCCGTGTTACTGGCATACTTGCTGACTCGACGAATTTTCTTCAGAATTTTCCCGATTTTCCAACGGATCCGGCTCGAAGGACCATTCAATGTACGCTTCTGTACATTTACTGTTGCTGGGTTGGTTGGGTTTTCAAGGAAAACTCTTCTTCTTCTTTTCTTCTTTATTTTGTACCGCTACCGCTTGCCGCTTGGAACTGTGTCGGCTTACAATTCAACCCGATATTTATATAAATTTGGCCGAAAAAATGCAGGCCTTCTGATTGGTGGAATTTTCCTATTGATTCGTGCACCAATCAGAGCGCATTATTTTAGACCAATCACAATTCGGTAATAATAATAGGTATTATTACTTATTCAGGTATCTTTACTATTATGAGCTATACCGTAGAGAAAGCCGCGGTAGGTGTCTTTACTACTATGGGCTGTACCGTAAGGAAAGCCGCGGCCTATTTCCCTACAGCTAGTTTCCTATTTAATCTTTATTTACTTATGAGATAATACTTATGTTATTTAAAACTATAAACAATTGCTAAAATTGCTAAAACTATACATACATAAAACAAGAAATGAAATTAATTAAGCTATATCGTCCCGCACACATCGCACAAACGAATCGAATTCCTCCATATATTTACAGCCAGCGCCATCTATGGACAGTCGCTGACATGAGACTGTCAATAGGTGGCGCTTGGCTGGACTCACACTCACACCAAGGACCAAGCTCCGTATCTACGGGGCGTACGTCCGTACCAGGCAGGCGGCCTGGTACACATTGTGTTCAGCCATCCAGAGGCGCCAGCTGCAGGTCGTGCAGAACAGATGCCTGCGCCTGATCGTTGGAGCTCCAAGGTACGTCAGAAATGACGTCATTCATCGAGACACCAGGACGCCTACCGTGGAGGAGTTTCTCCGCGCCCTTGCACGGAGCCTGTGTTTGCCCGCCCGGACAACGGACCCCACGAACACCTCCACAGCATCGCACCACTAGAAGAATGACCACCAACAGGGCGTTCACTACCTCGCGAGCTCTTGCGGTCCCTGTCTCTTGCGCACATCCGCACGGCCGTTGGCGGATACGAGGAAACCCCGCGTGGGCGCAGGCGGCGACACGACAGGATCACGGCGCAACAGGCCTCAAGCCAGGTAGGCGAGGCCTTAGCCCCTTACCGGGGCTAAAAGAACAATACCCGGGGATCAAGGGTCCCTCGCGACACAACGCCCGGGTAAGGAGGCAAGCCTCGAGGCCTGTACCCCCGTGGGGACTCGCTCCCCATGGAGAAGACCATGTGATGCGCTTGGCTGTAAATGTATGGAGGAATTCGATTCGTTTGTGCGATGCGAATCGATTCGAAATTCGTACAAAAACCTGTACTAACTCCTCCGCCAAAGAATCTCTCGTTCCATTGTGGCCCGCCCTTTGTTCTACGGTCGCGGATAAATTATTTTCCTTCGATCGTTCTTAGCTCCAATCTCGTTCCATTTCGCCCGTATTAGTTCCACTGAATGCGTAACAATTACTGCTTTTATATTTTGGATGACGCGAAAATCATCTTGTCTGTCCTATAATTTTACGCCTCGATATTACTCTATTCGGATATTAAGGCTGTGGAAAATTACGGAACAACAGTGGCGTGGCCTGATTCATTATATTTACTAACAAGACTATTCTATGTAGAGAATAAACGACTTCAACAATAATAATGATAACATTAATCAACGGCTAAGTAAAATGACGGTGTGCCCTCATAATTGAGATGGTCTTACATTCAAAATCCATTTTTGTGTGTCTGCTCAAGCGAAAACCTAAGCCTTCATACATCGCGCAGTCGAGTCAATAGTACCAATATAAAATAAACTGCTGTCTTTTGATTGACAGAATTTGTCATTTTAAAATTGAAACAGCTTTTTACACGTGGTGCTAATTTTAAAACTACTCTTGAGTTTATCTTTACTCCTACTAGTTTTCTGGTTTCCAGTATCCTAACAAAATGCGTAATTATATTTCCTTTAAAGCTTAAGTAAAGTAATTTACTTTTAGCAATTTACGGCTTGATATGCGTTACAATAATAAAGTATAGAAGTAGATATAAGGATGTACTCTTAAGTACCTATAAAAACATACATTTTCAGAACTCCCGGTAAATTACGCATAAAATGTAGAAGTTAATTATATCGCCCGAACATAAACGAGATATTCCATTTAAGGGTTTATTACTTTTTTTTAACTCATGATATAATTCTTTATACGTGCTCGGAGGTCGGATAAAAAAATTTAAGGGATACTTTCATTAGCGTATATCATAAAAATATACATAAATATGCGTGATTAAGGTAGACATCGTAGCGGGGGGGCAGCGAGCAGCGTCAAAAGGAATTACATTTTTACGATGAGATGCAAACACTGCTGTGAGAGAGTTGCCAGGATGCGTATGGTATTTTAAAGTACCTACGTCACCTACCTATATGTACTTAAGGATAAGCCCATCTGAACATTTTTACGTAAAATTTCTTCATACAAAAAAAAGAAGCGCCATCTGTCTGTCCTGCTCATACGCCACATTATGTAGGAAATCGTCCCTGTGTGTGCAAACGTGGACTGGCCCGCGGTCTTACTATTGTTGCCGTTAGATTAATGGTGTCAAAACTAAAAATTTTGACACCATTAATCTAACGACATTTTTTTGCGCGTTTCGCCGGGTCCTGTGTATATTTATGTTTATTACCTACGTCGAATATTGTCCCTGTTAGGTAGGTATATGTAAAGAATACCAGTTTAAAAAAAAGTGTCGAATTAACTCCGTAATTTTCTTAGCGTTCCTGGGTAGAGTATGGGAGTCATTGCTTTACTCATAATATTGTTTAATGGCATACGGGTAAGTTTATATGCAACACTAAATTTCTTAGTAAAGTACTTCAAACGTTCATTATTTAAGTAATTAATAATAAACTTTATTAATTTTCATTATAAAAGTTCATTATTTTAAACTCGTGTTTCAAATTCATAATTTAAAACACGAGTTTAAAATAATGAACACAATAAAGTTTACCACTTTTAATTGATTTAAATTACGGTACATACCCACTCCTAATTATCTGTGTTCATAAATTGTTAAGTATCTTTAAATATTATGCACCTAGTTTTGAAGTTTATGTTTATTAATATTATAAAGATCATCATTCTGAATTAAGACGACTAAATGATTTTGTTATTAATTTCAGAGCAATGTAATGTGTGTGTTATTCGTGTAACACTGCTCTGAAGTTAAAGTCGTCTAAATTTAGGAAGGTGTAATACACCCTTAAAGACCGATATGTTAGGTACACAATAATGATAAAAATCAAAAAAACATTAACGTAAGTAAATAAGCCTAAATTTTATTTCAACATTAACGTAAGTAAATAAGCCTAAATTTTATTTCGATAAAGTTGAATGCTTTAAAGTAGGTAGGTTCAGAAATCAGAATACACTACAAAACTAGGGACCCACCATAACACATTAACTTTATGAATACGAAGAAACCGTAACAGCTCATTGACTTTAGTCAAAGACAATAAAGACATATATTTCAACCCATACGAAGAACTCAATCGCAGCATAATTACCACGATAAAAGGTGCTGCATACGACACGATCAATCGACGCCAGTCGGTGCGATAACGCGACCGCCGGCCGACCGCCGCCGCCGGTGCTGCCGCTGCGGTGATTGATGTCATCACCCGCTTAAGAGCTCGACTAGAAAAACGCTATGGGCCAAGAGCTGCGCTCCGCTGGGATGGACATGATATTAACCCACTAGGAACAAGTAGTGTCTCTGTAAAATATTGTATATTTCTACGATTTCGCATTGTGAAGTCAACATCTCCTGAGGATGTCCCGGTGTCGGGACGAAACGTGCGTCGAAGAAAGTATTGGAAAATTGCGTGTGGTGTTTCATGTGGGCAGTGTTCCTGCATAAAGTACTATACAGAATTTTTTCAAGTAGCGGATTATAGCAAAACAAATTAATCTGTCCTGCTTATTGTGTATTTGATATTTCTCAATATATTGAGTAAAAAAAGTCGTAGGACAAAATTTGTTAGTTTTAATGTAAATAAATACAGGCAGAAAGCGATTTGGTATTTTTTATATAACCCTGTATAAGTGAATTGAGAGCATTATGCTATACCGGCTATTGCATATGTTTACGTGTTACTTTCGACAAGTATATTTACAAATTACGTATAAAGTAAGATAAGTGATCTGTAAGACAAGAATCTAATCAATGGTCAATAGTCAGTATACCGACTAACTTACACATTCTAAATGTATGCTCTTAATTCGAGAAAAAAAAATTATTGATTGATTTTCGATTTATCGGCTCCTTGAAATATGTATAATTGAATTTAAAAAAAACATTTCTCAATTTTATTAAATATTGGGCAAATCTATACGTTTTGGACGTGTATGGACTTATACAAAAAAAACTGTGGAAGAAATAATGGTGCCTGGTATTTTTAATCAAATTTATTGTTTAACATTTAATTTTCTCACCAGCTCTCCGGCTCTTATAAGTTCAAGTAGAAAAGCATTAACAAAACTACCGCTAATGGAAAACGTTATCCATCAACCCGAAAATTAAGACGTAAAACTAAACTAACCACTAACTGGTCCGTAATCTTTATCTAAATTACGACACCATTTTTTATGGAAACAATTACCTACCTGAGGTAACATTAGTAAGGTTGTCAAGGTTTCGAATTATATTTATTCTTCTTCAAATAAGATGCTCAAGATCGCTTGACCAATTATGCCGAGCACAAGCAGGCAGCAGTCAATTCACGTAACGCGTCGTCTACATTTCGTGAAGTGAAATGTTTAAAAAGGTCATGGCATTCACGAATATTTGCAGATATTGAAATCAAAACATTTTTTTGCGAACAATGAAAAATTACGACTATTGATATTTTCTTTAAATAAGATCCTCAAGATCAGTTGAGCAATTATGCCGAGCACATGTAGCCGATTCACGTAACCCGTCATCCACATTTCGTGAAGTGAAATGTTTAAAAAAGTCATGGTATTTACGAATATTTGCAGATATTGAAATCAAATTTTTTTTTGCGAACAATGAAAAATTACGACTATTGATATTTTCTTTAAATAAGATCCTCAAGATCGGTTGAGCAATTATGCCGAACACATGTAGCCAATTCACGTAACGCGTCGTCTACACTTCGTGAAGTGAAATGTTTAAAAAGGATTTACGTAGGTAATAGGTATTTGCAAATATTGTAATCCAAAAATTTTTTTGCGAACAATGAAAAAATAATTTTACGACTATTGACATAATGCATAAAATTGAATGTAGTTCAAAACGCAACATGGTCGACAATCGTGAAATTAAAACTTTCTGCGATAAGGTTTAAAGATTGTATTTCCTATGTTGAAATACATTCAATTTTACACTCTAAACTAATAGATGTAAAGTTAGTTAAATCAGTCAGTGTTTGAAAACGTTACGTGAATAGCCCCTGTTCGGGACAGCCGCCCGAACTTGTTGCGCGGTTCTAAGGCTTGAATGGAGTCGCCAATGAAACACTGATTACTAAAATGCTCGGGAGGTCCCGCAGGTCTCTGCTTTAAGGAAGACCTGTTCCTAGCTCCGCAAAGAGCTGGTTCAGGATTTAGATTAGCAAGAGACGCCGGCGAGCAGAGATGAACTGATTCTATGGGCTTAAGGCCTCGATACTTGTACCCTACGCGGGTGGTTAGTTAGTGTGAGACCCTATCGAGCAACTTGCGCGGCCTCCCACAATCAATGCATAAACTTTATTTGTATTTTTCTCATTTTTACAGTTTTTATCATTTTAGGTTCATTTACAATTAATTAAATAAGCTAATATCCTTTTATCAAAACACATAGGCAATGTTACATACATGTTTAGAATCTTAAGCTAAGTTTAAGAAATAGTAAATAAATAAAAGTTTAAGAAAGCTAGTCACAAATTAGAGTCTTATAAGATAGTTACAAATTAGAATCTTATAAGCTAGTTATTATTTCTATTAGAGTCTTTGGACGCTCACTACGTTCGTCGTGCACACTCTCCCGCCGTGAAGTTGCCTACTTCATCTTTGTGTGGGTAGCACGACGAGTCTCTGAACTGGTCGCCGCAACACACCGTTCGCCGTCCTCACGTCCGCCGCCCTGGTGACGCCGTCTGAGCCCGGGTAGACCGCTTCTATGATGCCGCGGACCCAGGTGTTGCGTGGCAGCGAGGGGTCGACGATGAGCACCAAGTCGCCGACTCGCACCTCCTCTCCCCTTCCGTGGGGCTCCCGCCGGTGTTGCAGCGTAGGGAGGTACTCTCGCAGCCATCGCGCCCAAAAGAGGTCGGCGAGACGCTGGCTCGTTCTCCACATCTTCTTGGATTTAAGATCGGAGTCATCAAAGTGGCCGGGGTGCGGTACTCGGGACGGGCCGCCGAGCAGGAAGTGGTTTGGTGTCAGTGCTCCCTGCGGCTCGTCGGTCGATAGATGCGTAAGTGGTCGGCTGTTCACGGTGTCCTCTACCTCTGCCAACAGCGTGATCAAGGTCTCCTCATGAGGATGTTGCTCGTTCAGGACAGCTCGAAGCGCGGTCTTGACGCTCCGCACCAGACGCTCCCAGGCTCCTCCCCAAAAGGGCGCTGCAGGAATCAGGAAGTGCCACTTGATGAAGAGATTGGCGGCGGATGACGACAGGAGTTTCTCGTCTAAGGCTCGGCGAAGCTCGGCGTCGGCCCCACGTAGGTTCGTTCCGTTGTCGCTCCAGATCTCCGTCGGCCGCCCCCGGCGGGCCATCATGCGTCGCAGCGCCATGATGCAGCTGTCGGTGGTCAGGTGGGTGGTGAGCTCCAGATGGACTGCCCTCGTAGTCAGGCATGTGAAGAGAGCCACGTAGCGTTTTTGGTGTTGTCGGCCCACAGTGATTGAGAGAGGCCCGAAAAAATCGAGGCCGGTGTAAGTAAAAGCCCTTTGATGATGGGCGAGGCGGCATGGAGGAAGATTCCCCGTCTGGGGAGAAGGTGGCTTTGCCCGTCGAATGCGGCAAGGCTGGCAGTCTCGGAGTACGCCCTTGACTGTGGGGCGTAGGCGGAGGACCCACAGGCGCTGCTGGACCTCGTTCGCGACGGTTTCGGTGCCTCCGTGGTGAAGCTCGCGGTGTACCCAGTTGATGTAGAGCCGTGTGTAGGCGTGGTTGCCGTCGGCGATAGGCGGCGTGCGTAGCTCAGGCGAGACGTCGGCTGCGTCGATGCGTGACTTGACACGCATGACCCCATCGTCGTCGGCGAAGACAGCCAGGTTTCGGATGCGACTGTCTGGCGGGAGAGCGGCGTTCTTCGCAATGCAGGCGAGCTCCTCCGGGAAGGCCTGCTGCTGCATCGCGCGCAGACAGAGGCGCTCTGCCTCCCGCATGTCGTCGGCATCGAGCGGGACGAAACGGTCCTCGCTAGCCGCCGTAGGCGAGCGCTTCGGTGAGGGCAGCGGCCGCGCTGCCCTGGGTCGCTGCGTCCACTCCGGGTCTGCCTCGGGGTTGCGCCGCGTGCGCGCGTGCGCTGTAGTGGACCTGTGAATCAATCTAATGAACTGTATTATCCTACCCGTCGACCTAATCAATCGCAACCACGACGAGAACCTACTGGCGTCGGGTAGCGAATCAACCACTGTTGGTTTTACTTTATTAATTTGCACCTTTTCTTCCCCCGTGAGTGTAGAGGGGAGAAGCGGCTCTGTTGGCCATAAATTTTCATTTTCGTAAAGGAAGGCTGGGCCATGAAACCATCGGTGATCGTTTCCGAAACCGAAGGGCGCTTCACGTGTGGCGTCGTCCGCCACGTTGTCCCTGGAGGGCACCCAACGCCACTCGCTTACCCGTGAAGCCTCCTCGATCTCAGCGATCCGGTGAGCGACAAAAGGTTTAAATACTCGCGGCCCAGCACGCAGCCACGACAGAACCGTCTTGCTGTCCGTCCAGAAGAAGCGACGCGTCGGTCGCTCGTCATGCTCCTCCTGCACGGTGGTAGCTAGGCGGCTGCCCAGGACAGCGGCTTGTAGTTCGAGCCGCGGTATTGATATTGACTTTAATGGTGTTACCCGAGCTTTCGCGGCGGCCAGAGTGACGACGACTTCACCGCTCGCCCGTGTGACTCTCCAGTAGACGGCAGCGGCGTACGTAGTCTCGCTCGCATCGGTGAACGTATGAAGCTCTCGTTCCGCCGCTCCGTCGTACCCGGGGTAGCAGCGGGGAAGCGCGACGTCACCCAGGCCGCGCAGGTCGTCGAGCCAGCGGCGCCATCTTGCGGCCAGGTCTGACGGCAGCTGCTCATCCCAACCAACGCCCAGGCGCCAGGTGTCTTGCAGGACATGCCTCGCCTGTATTGTTATCGGCGTAGCGAGACCAAGCGGATCAAAGAGAGACATTGCTGTACGCAAAGTCTCTCTTTTAGTGGGTACCTTTTCTCCGTTGAGTACCTCAGCTGGGACTCGCGCCATGTTGAGGTTGAAGCCTAGCGTGTCCGCTTGCGGCCGCCAGACTAGACCTAGTGTTTTCTCACTCCCGCCGGTGTCCAAGTCCTTGCTCGGTTCGCGCGCGGCGGGGGCGAACTGGTCGATGGCCGCCGACTCGTTGGACGCCCACTTGCACAGCACGAAGTGACCCTTCCGGTGCACGAGGTCTACTTCGCTGGAGACCCGCTTGGCATCTTCGATGGTGCTGAAAGATTGCAAATAGTCATCCATATAGTGATTCTTTACAATAGCATCGGCCGCTTCCGGGTATTCGCGGCGATACTCTTCGGCATTTTTATTTTTTACGTATATAGCGGTAGCCGGCGATGACGTCGCGCCGAAAATGACCGATTTCATACGGTACTCCTGGGGCTTTTCATTGCGCTCATCGCCCCGCCACAGGAAGCGCAGCGCGTCCCGGTCCTCCTCCCGTATGCCTATCCTGAGGAACATGTCTTTGATGTCTGCCGTGACCGCCACGCTTCGCTGTCGGAAGCGCATGAGTACCCCGGGGAGAGACTGTAGCAAGTCGGGACCTGTTAGCAGGAGGCTGTTCAAACTCACCCCTTTCGTGGTAGCTGCCGCATCGTGGACAATTCTGGTCTTCCCCGGCTTCGCTGGGTTCCTCACAGCAAAGTGGGGCAAGTACCAGGTCCGGCCAGGCTTTGGCTTGGTTGTAGCCAACTCGGCATACCCGTCCTCTAACATGCGGCTCATTTGTTCCGTGTAGCGAGCCTTGAGAAGAGGGTCCTTGTCGAGCTTCTTCTCGACGCCTTCCAGGCGACGGACGGCGGCTTGGTAGTTGTCAGGAATCACGTCCGCGTCATTCTTCCAGAGAAGACCCACCTCGAAGCCGCCGTCCGCCCTGCGACGCGTAGTTGCATCGAGAATATTCAGGGCGCGCAGCTCCGGATCTGAGCGGGGTCGACGCGGTTCGACACCTAGTGACTCGAGGGCGAAATGCTCCTTGAGGAGCTGGTCCAGGTTGTCGTCGTTCACCGGGCGTATCTTCATCACGCGGTGCACCTCTACCAGCGCCTCGTTCGACGTCGCCGTTGTGTCGTTGCTACCGCAGGGCCCGTGGACAACCCAGCCCAGACCCGTGAGGGTGGCGACTGGTTCTTCGTGTTTACCTGAGCGGCAGGCGCTTGACACCATCAGCTCCCAGTTGTCCTGGCCAATCAGGATGGACGGGACCGCGTAGTCGTAAGGCAGCTGCTCCGCCAGGTCCTGGAGGTGGGCGTGCTTCTGCACGACCGTTCGCGCCACCGACTGACCAGAGATACCTAGGTCCTGGATCGTGCGGGCATCTATAAAATATTCTTCGTTGTGATGCTTACCTCTAATGGAGAAGGTTACCAACTGCGAGGCACTCTGGAACTTGGAGCCGGCGATCCCTTCGATGTTCAGGGTGTGTGTCGGCCCCTGTGCCCCAATCTTCCGCGCAACCTCCTCTTTGACAAGAGTTATGGTTGACCCTCCGTCTAACAGTGCGTAAACCTCGGCCGTACCTGTAGGTCCCGTTACTATGACCGGAACGACGTTGAGAAGCGTAGGCGTCCCGGTCGCGGAGCAGATGGCCCGCATCGCCTTCTCGTCGGCCGCGCCCGTTGTCTCGCCAGGCGCCCGATGGAGCAGGTGGTGGTGGAAGTGCGGACAGTCATCGAGCTCGCACTTCTTGCCCCCGCAGCGGTGACGGTGGCCTCGGTGTTCGAGGCAGCGGAAGCACAGCTTCTTCTCCCGGCACGCTTCCCAGCGCTTGTCCACGGGCAGCCTCTTGAACCCGTAGCACTCGTGGATGGTATGGCCGCCTCGCGCGCAGTACCCGCACGTCTTGCCCTCGGCTCGCTGCGGCGGACTGGCCGCGTGCACGCGCTGCGCGCGGCGCGGTTGGTCCGCGGGCCGCGACGGCGCCGGTGCTGCGGGTCGTGGCGGCGCTGTAGCCTCGGGTCGTATGTGCCGCGCCTGAAGCTTCATCTCGGTCTTCAAGAAGCGGCGAAGCTTCAGCAGGCACGGCTCGTCGTCCGGTTGTCTCGCCTCGTAGTCGAACCATCTCGTCTTGTAGAGGATAGACATCTTCTCTTCTATGGCGTGGAGCGTCTGTGGACTGACTAAGTAAGCCTCTTGCCGCAAGGCAACAATAGTGGATATCACCGAATCGACCTTGCACGCAAATGTCGGTAACTCCTTACCGTCGGTCAGGCGAGGCAGCGTCTTCAACTTCTCGAGCTCGGAGTAGACGATGCACTCCGGCCGGCCGTAGACGTCACCAAGCGCCGCGACTATCTCAATCGCCGACGCCGTGGTCTTGAGTAACCCGTCCACCAGCTCTCTGGCCGGCCCGCGCAAGCTGCGCCGGAGCCTCGCCTTGTTTTCCGCATCGTTGAAATGACGCGCCGTCGCGTCGTAGGTTTCGCGCCACGCGTACCATTCGTCATAGGCACCAGAGTAAGGCTGTAACTCAATCAAAGATTTAGAGACGCCACGCGCGGTGGGCGCCGAAATAGAGTGTGACAATTCAGTTAAACCTTGCAAAAACATTTGTTGTTGACGTTCGAACATGCCCAGTAATTCGTCAGATTTACTAGCGGTCCGCTCCGGCATATCGTACTGTTCGAAACGATCACTCGGAACATGGAACCGCGCTGCCGGCGACTCGAATTGCGCGCACGGCAGCGGGGAGTGCGGCAGCGGGGGCGCGGCTCCCCCCACCCGCGAGGGCGGGGGAGCCCCCCGGCGCGCGTCGTTGTTATGCCGCAACTGCTCTGTCACGGCCTGCCTGCTCGTTCCGGAATCCCCAAATGGATCCCAGTAGACACCCGGGTCTACGACGGGGTGTCCCTGCTCCGCGCCCTTAATCCCTAGGGACGGCCCAGGGCGTGCGTCGTCGCCATATGACGCTACATAGAGGCGCGGAGGCCGCGCACCGGGCTGAACCGGCGGCAGCGTATTATTTAAATCACACACAGTTTCACCAAAATTAACTTGAATTTCACTAACCTGTGTGTTTGTTAGCGCGAGCTGTTGTCCCGCCGCGCCGTGGCTGCTCTCTTGCACCCAGCTGGCGACACGTTGCTCCGCTGTCCGGCTGCTGCACCGTGACTGGTCGTCTTCATCGTCGCTGTCTTTATGATCGAGTCGGAGCCTCTGCAGCTCGAGGTCCTTTCGTAATAGTTCCCTCTCAAGCTCCAAAATGCGAACCCTGGCGGAGTGCTGTCGGCGCGTGCTTCGTGTGCAGCGAGACGCGGCATCTTCACTGCCCATGCGTTCCCTGGTCGATGCACGCGGACGCACTGCCTCGGCCGCCGGGTCGGGGTGAGAGGGGAATGACGCAACCGCCTCGCTTCTTGACGCTGCGTGCGGTGCGCGGAGTGGCAACGCGTCGCTGCGTCCCGACGCGTTGTGTTGAGCGCGGGGCGTGACGCCTCTGGATGACGTCATCCCGCTTGAGTCATCTCTGCTCTCCGACGACGGATGCAGGCTGCTGACCAGTGTACTTGCCGACGTGTCCCACGTGTGCGTCGATGAGGACTCGGAGGTGCGCGTGTAGCCCGGGACGGCGATCGTGCCGCCCAACGCACCCGACGGTGGCCGTTCTTGTGACGGCTGCTGTGCAGACTCCGCATGTGCCATGAAGCCCGGGGCGGCGACCGCGCCGCCCGACACACTTGGAGCCCCCGGATCACTCACCAATGCCTCTGTCGGCTGGTCCGCAGCCTGCGCTCGCGTCTTCACCATTCTGCCTTCTGCGGTATCCCGGCTCGATGGACCAATGTTCGGGACAGCCGCCCGAACTTGTTGCGCGGTTCTAAGGCTTGAATGGAGTCGCCAATGAAACACTGATTACTAAAATGCTCGGGAGGTCCCGCAGGTCTCTGCTTTAAGGAAGACCTGTTCCTAGCTCCGCAAAGAGCTGGTTCAGGATTTAGATTAGCAAGAGACGCCGGCGAGCAGAGATGAACTGATTCTATGGGCTTAAGGCCTCGATACTTGTACCCTACGCGGGTGGTTAGTTAGTGTGAGACCCTATCGAGCAACTTGCGCGGCCTCCCACAATCAATGCATAAACTTTATTTGTATTTTTCTCATTTTTACAGTTTTTATCATTTTAGGTTCATTTACAATTAATTAAATAAGCTAATATCCTTTTATCAAAACACATAGGCAATGTTACATACATGTTTAGAATCTTAAGCTAAGTTTAAGAAATAGTAAATAAATAAAAGTTTAAGAAAGCTAGTCACAAATTAGAGTCTTATAAGATAGTTACAAATTAGAATCTTATAAGCTAGTTATTATTTCTATTAGAGTCTTTGGACGCTCACTACGTTCGTCGTGCACAGCCCCCCAGGTATCAAATAACAAAACAAACGCACATTCGCATTTCATAGACTCGGCGGTATGGATTATGATTATGAATTTTGATGACCCTATAAATTTCAGGGAGGTGCCAACTGCCAACCCTATTCAACCGTGCACTGAGAGGGGAGTTCAAAGTAAAGCGAAAGCTCCAATCTAGAGAAGCGTTACTCGGAATAATTAGCGACACCCCGATACCAGAGCCCCTTGACGCTACAATGGCTATCGAGGTGGAGTGCTCAGCCGCGGGATCGGAAAGAACCTTAACTTGTTAACTGAACAAGCTTTAAATTGATACTTCTTCGATGCCTTTTTAAGTTATCGAAATGTTGGAACTGACTAGCTTATTCAACGAATACTGAGTAAGGAAGTTACATTTAATAGATTTTCATTAATCTCTGTTAGCCTAAAATATTTGCATTTAATGGAAACCCTTGAATCTTATACATCTGTAAGGGAGAAATAAAAAGGTAATAATATAAATAAAAGATAATATTTAAACTTATAAATAATATTATATTATATTTATTTTTACTGATTGAACTATAAACGCAGTTTAAACCACTGGATGGATTGGTTTAAATATTGAAATAGAGGTATATATTATGACGTAATCATTCGCTAAGAAAGGATTTTTGAAAATCCCTAAAAGAGTAATTCCCTCTGAATTCACGTTCAAATCACGTGAACCCCTGGGAAGTAGCTAGCGTAGGTTAGGAAGAAGTGAACCTAAAGGTATTGTGTTGGCGCAAGGGAGCTTCAGGAGCGTTGGTAAGTATGTGATGCCGGAGACATCCAAAATGGGCTAAGGATATCCACCGAGGGGGTTTAATTGGGTAAAAATAATCCAACCCACTCACAGGTTGGATATATCAATGGAGATTCCTTGCCATATCAAAAAAGGGGATTACTCCAGCGAAGCCGTGGGTAACCGCTAGTCCATATTGGCCGTGAAGATCGAGTTTTTGCTTGGTAACATGGAAGCCACGTATTGCCTTGAGGATTCAAATTTATTTTCCGGACGACAATAAAATAATGTATCAGTCCTTTGTCCAATAAATTGAATAGAGAAACAAGTTAGAAACAATACGGTCGGACTGGAAAGACCATCCCAAATCACGGAGGCGAGTGATTAGATATTTGTAGCTTCTTGCCGTGGCAGTGACAGGTATGTGACCAGAGATCATTTCACACCCGAACGGTTTTCAATTTTCTGCAATGCTTGTTGGGGCGTTTGACCACAGTACTTTCTAATCGCTTTGTTTTCCCTTTTCATCGCGATCGTTCGAGTAACTGTGACGAGGGTTTCAAGTTCAATCCGATCGATCAACTTCATTTAAAGGTCAGTTTAGAAAGAAAAAACGACAAATGTTTTTATATAATAACTGTATAACACACATTAAAATAATGTACACCTGGGCAACAAATATCAGATTATTGCCTATGCGACTGAAGCACCAGTCACCGCTTGTCATGTGTGGCACAACCCAGAAATGACGCTGAAATGAATGATGAACGAATGACATTTAGGATTCAATTGGTCTGGTGGGAGGATTCGTGCTACTGAAGTGTACCGTCAACTGGGTTATACGCAGTCCTTCCGAGCTAGTACAATAACGTATTCGACAGCATCGCCATTTCCCATGAGATATGGTCGCCGTCAAGTCATAAAAACGAATAAAAAAGCACCAAGTTTTTTAACCACGTACTTATTCCTCAATGAAAGTTTATCAAAATACTTCAAAGTTTTCTACATTTTTTAAATCCATAGAAAATGTTTGTCCAGAGACGCCAACCCTAAATTACCTATTGACGTTAATTTTAACCTTACATTAAGTTGCAATCAAGTGCAATTCAACGCTCCCATGGGAATGAAAATAAATTTAAAACCCTTCAAGCATTTTAAAAACAAATTGTCGTCCAATGTTAAGTAAAGTTAAAACATTTCGCCTTATGGCATTCTTGATGTTGAGGCAAATTGCGTTTGAACGGTGAGCCAATCCGAATGCTTTCCCAAGGAACCTCGTTACGACCCCGTGATTTAACTGTCTTGACACTTGCAATATTTTTTCCCTTTGCCCCGCATCTTTTGTGTGCAAATTCTGTTTAACGGAGTTAGTCGTTCGTCGGTTGGATATAATTTAATCGAAGTTGATTCAATCCTTGTTTCATTCTTCTCCAAAAATAAAACACACCGAAAACTTTACAGGGCGCAAAAGTTTAAACAATTTTAATTTATCCAACCGTACGAGAGCAGTTGGAATTATTTTATTTGTCGATTTTTATTTCATTCATATGAAAATAATATAATATTTGAATATAAATATTATTATTAAGAAAAACATTGTAAGTCTTCATGTCTGAAAGTTCGTCGCAAGGTTCTCAAAGGTGTGCGAAGTCTTTAAAGATTATGGCTTGGCTTGCTTTCTATAAGAGAGAGAGAGAGAGAGAGAGAGACAGACAGACAGAGAAACATGCGCACGCCGCACGGCTTACAATAGCTTACTATAGCAAAAAGTGTCGTTACAACTTTTCGTATGAATTTTTCCCGTCTAGCCCCCTTTCACAACGAGCGAGAAGGAACTCCAAAAACGATTAAAAGAGAAGCTAAACTTCAGGTTAAGGATATGCGATGATAGATCCAAGCACCATTTCAATTTGAAATGAAAAATAAATTCTTCACAATTCTATTAAGTGCGAAGGAAACAATTTGCGCCCGTTAGCATATAATAATTCCATTTAAGAGTCCTCACCACAGCGTCTCGCCGCACCGGGCCAAGGCGTAAAGTATACGCCGTATAAAGAAGTGCAGAGCAATTTTCACGTCAGTATGCACTTTGTCATTATGCATCAGCATCGTGACGCCTCGAGACAACTCGCAATTATTATGTATGTAAAAGAAATTCTTTCTGTTGCTGGAACAGTCGAACGCATGCAATAGTTTTACACCTACAAAAATTTCTACAGATAACAAGATTTTCATTAAAATTCTACCACTATTACGCGATAAATTGTTCCTAATGGTTCCATTATTGCATAGTTCTGAGTTAGTATCATAATGTATACGTGGTATTGATTCAGCTTGTCGCAATATTACTATGTACGTCTCACATGCCATAAATTAACGTAAGCGTCATTTTGGTTTCAGCTAAAAGACGTTCACACAGACCTCCCGAAAGGATCGACCAGTTAACCGGTTTCTTGGGCGTGAAAATGGCCATAACTAGTCATTTTCTTCATACCAGTAGCGGACAATAATAAAAGAACGAGAACAAATTGCGCGACAAAAATGTCATGAAGGAAATGGCCAAATGCCAAAGAAAAGCTTAATATAAGTTGCCTCATCACCAAAGGCTTTTTAAACTCTTATATATTAAAGAGGAAATTTCAAAAGTTATGTCCTCAAATCCGTGTCAGTAGTACTGCAAAGTTAAGTATTTTTTCACTTGTATTGAGATCAGTGATAAAATCTTTATTTTTCACATAGGCCTAAATAATAGGCTCTCATGAAAAGTCAAAACTCTACCGCCAGGTTAGGAAAGAATGTCTGCACCTAGAAGAACTGGCAAGAGACTCAGCACTTGCTCTTTTCAAAAATGTCATTATATACAATTTTTCTTACATACCTAATATGATATCTTGTGAGAAGGCATATATCCCTATCATTTCTAGAATCCTTGTTATTGAAACATTCAATTAAATGACAACAAGAATTCTTGGAATGCAATGCAATTATTATCTGATACTTTTTAAATTTCGAAATGTATACGTACATTGCATCCAAACAACTCCGTGTATTCTCAGACACAGCAGTCTCTTTCCATTACATTTTTCCCTCTTGCTGTATAAGTTTTGCTTAAAGGCGAATGCGGTTGTTATTTTGCATCGTTATTGTTATTTGCTATACTTACTTGTTTGAAAATAACCAGTATAGATGTAACGCTCTTTTATAGTGTGTTTTGTTTGTTAGTTAGGTACCTCCTTAATTTAGTTACTTGCATCATTAGAAACTGTAATTTATATTTAAATATTTTGAAAACTTTAAGACCACATTATGATATTAGTACCAGTGTAGAGTTTTGTGTGTTAAGTAGGTACTTAGGTATCAAAAACTTCAATTGCAAAACAAAAAAATTACATAAACGCTGAAAAATTATACAATATTCCAGCCTGAAATACGTTTTACAGATGTGTTATCAAAAATTGTACAAAAAATTTTATTTTTTAATTTTTAAAAGTCCCTACTCCACAGCCGGCCTAATTCACGAAGTTCACATTATTATAACGAGGCGCGCGGCGCGTCGGCACTGCAAAGCAAAGTGTGCCCACGGCCGCGCGAATAACCGATACTTTGCCGTAATGGCCGATCGAGGCGTACGATAACAAGCCTTCGATAGCTGAACCCGTATTTTATTTATATATCAACTCGACTCTTTTTCAATAACACTTTTCCCCTCTCCAGTAGAAATTTGCTCTTTTATGGTGCTTTGTGGGCTGCGGCTGCTCTTTTCACGTTACAGTTCGGCGATGTTATTATTAAGTTTCTGATTGCAAAGACAAAGTACGCTCCGATTGAAGTTTACAAACGAAATAAGAGTCCCAGACGGCAATCTGCGTATATCAATATGATAGGCGCGGTATTGAGTTTATGGTTTCCATTCTCACACTCCGTTAATTGCAATAAAAAATCCGGATATTTCAATTTAGAAGTTCCAAGCTTCTTTATTTATTTGTGCGTATGCAATCTCAGCGGCGCGGCAGTCTGCGGGCCCGGCGGCGTTCATTAAGGAGCCGCCGGTGCTGCCATTGTTAACGTTTTTAATTCATGTGTCCGATGCACGCGTCTCCCCCTCCGCGCGGCGACTGTTGGGAAATCTCGCTGGAAAATTAACGCCACCGTTTTTTTTCCCTCTTTATACTTTTTGTTACTCTTTACTCGTTTGCGCGGCGCTTCAATTTTATTTATTTCACGCTCCGATCGCCGCGCGGCGTTTAGTTGCCGCTTTTATTTTTGTTCCGGTTTAAATAATGCGCCCATTCGATGGTTTTGTTTCGTGTCGAAATGTTTAACGGTGAAATATTTTCGCGTTTCGTGGAATCTGATGGCTTCTTTATATTCATATTCATTTACCTAAAGTCGTTTCATGCAAGTACGTACATTACCCATTGCTCTTTATGATACGACTACCTATGTACCTTTCAATATCTTACAAATAGACATGTACCCTGGACACGGCGGACGGCCCGAAAAAATGACGCCAGTTTATTGGTTCTAAAAATGCTTGTGTTGGTAAGGCCACGCTATAGTTCGCTTATTTGTATTTTGACAGATGGCGCTACTGTTTGCTAGCATGAAAAAGGTTTATGTAAATCGTTTGAATGCTCATATGCTTGAGGTTTCTCATCGGTGATCTTACAATATTAACTACTACACTAGTTAGTAGTTACATTTGCTGAATCATATTCGCAAATAATAAAAATGATTGACAAAAACATCGTGAGAAGGCTATATACCAAAAAAAACAACATATCCGTTTATTTATAATGACGAACAGTAAACGGAATAAAAAGTTAATTGTTTTGATTGCTAACACACAGGCCGGCGCGACCGCCGTCCGTCTGTTGCGAGTTATCGCCGTAGAAAAGCGTCCGATCTTAATTAGTTTTCAGGTCTTTGAAGGCGCCTAGCGTGATATAATCTCCACTTGTTATACAATTTGTTTTCCTTTGGCACAAAAACCTGGCGTCCTTCTGTTTTACCGGTTTTTATTTGGACGCTTCCCGGTGATGTATGGTGATTGGCTCCCCTGTCCCGCCTCGTATCTTGTTTATCATCACAATAATTCTCCCCGGCGTTTGTTCGGAAACAATATTTGAATAGCCCAACTCGAAGTCGTCGTCGGCGTGAGTGTTTGATTTGTTTATTGATTATGTTTTGTTCGAAATAAATGAGAACAAGACGCCTCTGGCGAATTTAATTTAGTTTATTAGTTTATCGACTTGTAAGGTGGGATGATTATCTGTGTTATTTTTTGTCGGTCCACATCCGACGCGATGGGAGATATTCTATTGTTGGAATGTCCAGATAACACCTCGGCTTGTAACGCTAACAGCGTTATGATGAATCGTCATTATTCTTGACACAAGTCGGCAGGCGTCTTTTGGTTTGTTCAAGCATTTGTAGCGTCCAATTTAATATTTATTGCTTACTAATTGTTTCGAGCGTCCGAACGGTAATTCTCATCAGTTTTTCTTATTTGATTGTCGAGCTTTATTTTTTACGACTGCAATTCCAAAAGTGCAGGTTATTATTGTAATTACACACCGACCGCGCTTGGTGACTGTTCGGCTGTAATTTGCTTCGTGCTGTCGTAATGTCTTTTTGGGGAAAGAAAAAATAATGGCAAACGAAAACAACAGCGTCAATAATAATTAGCTGAACTAAAATACTTTAATGTAATAAATGCATCATCTCGCGGAACCATGGATTTTTCCCGCATAAGAATTACATACTTATGTATACTCCAGGTTAATCTTGGCGCACCATGTTGGTGACATAGCTCCCAGGAGTCGGTAGCGGCCACGGCAGCTGCGATGGGATAAAATCTATCGCCATTCTAAATGCCAGCCTAACCAGTACAGTAGGTAGTTGCGGCGAAGTGAGGAGTGACAAACATACACAAATAGATTGTTGCTTTTAAAAATAGTAGTATAGTACGCAAATCACTATCAATCATCAATCATATAATCACTTCAATTAATACACGAGAATAGTTATAGTGACAAAATACATAACTTGCAAGGCTTTGATTTGAAATAAATAATATAATAGTTGCATCTCAATTTTGCTTATTATTCACATAGCCAAATGTTCGTTGCCTGCAGTGTTAAATGTATTTTAATACAAAATAATATATTAAATTACAATTGCCACATCACTTATTTGTCGCTACGGTACAAAGCTGCCAATTATATAGGTACTCACACACAAAGGCCATTGTTGCTCGAAATGTGAAAATTGTAATTATGATTGAAAACGACACAAATACTTTGAAAACTGCACGTGTGTATAATGGAAAATCTAAATGATACCCAATGTTGCGTGGACTTTTGCAGAGAACTTTTTCTTGTGAAATAATGAACAAAGAAAAATTTCAATTTTAGAATTGAAAAGTTCTGAGCAGAAAACATCAAAGAATATCGAAAATGGAATTAAGAAGGCCATTGATGTGTGACTGAGTTATATTTTAAACTGTATAAGAAAATTAAAAACCTGTCAAGTGCGAGTCGGACTCGCGCACTGAGGGTTCCGTACTACAACCGGAGGAATAAAACCATAAAAACCACTTTTCTTATCGAACCGCAAAACTAACTTTGTTTTTAGAGGTTTAAAGTAAATATCAAAAAAACTACTTATTAGATCTCGTTCAAACCAATTATCGGTGGAAGTTTGCATGGTAATCTACATCATACATTTTTTTTTGTTTTATCATACTCTTATTTTAGAAGTTACAGGGGGGGACACACATTTTACCACTTTGGAAGTGTCTCTCGCGCAAGCTATTCATTTTAGAAAAAAATGATATTAGAAACCTTAGTATCATTTTTGAAGACCTATCCTTAAATACCCCACACATATGGGTTTGATGAAAAAAAAATTTTTGAGTTTCAGTTCTAAGTATGGGACACCCCCAAAATTTATTACTTTTTTTAAAATTTTGTATAAAAACCTTAATGCGGTTCACATAATACATCTACTTACCAAGTTTCAACAGTATAGCTCTTATAGTTTCGGAAAAAAGTGGCTGTGACATACGGACGGACAGACGGACAGACGGACAGACAGACATGACGAATTTATAAGGGTTCCGTTTTTTGCCATTCGGCTACGGAACCCTAAAAAGAAGCTTGAATTTTTTTTGATAAGAATTATATTGTGAAAACTAGAATACATAGATACTTAAACTAAAAATAAGAAGAAACTTTACTAAATTACTTTCACAAACTTGTTTTTAAGGTTCCGAATCTCAAAAGGAAAAATTAGATAAAAACCATTATATTGTGACCACTTAATTGCTCGTCTGTCCATCTGTCTGTCTACCACAGGTCTACCACGACCCTTTTTTCTACTAACTATTAAAGTTATCGACTTGAAATTTGGAATAGTTGTAAGTAATAGTGGTCCGATATTATTGCAATCATAAAAAAATGTTTATCCATTGGATTGACACGACACCAAAAAGCAAATCGATAAGACCAACAGATTGGGCGTGGCTCTGGTTTCTTCATGAACTATAATTGAGCTGATGATTATCAAATGGCGACACGGACTTCCTTGAATCACAGTTGAAAGGTCTCCCGATTTAGTAGAAATTAAACCAAAATCAGTTCAACCATACGCATAAAACTCTGTTCTTGGGATTAAATTAATAGGAATAACTGAAATAACTAATATTCTACATGGTTAAAATCACAGTTGAAAGGAAATTAAACCAAAATCAGTTCAACCATACGCATAGAACTCTGTTCTTTGGATCAAATTAATAGGAATAACTGGAATAACTACTATTCTACATGGTTAACATAAATGTGTTTAAACTTTATTAGTACGAAACTTAATCGAAAATAAACTTGCAACGTAGCGTTGCAAAGCGGGAACCACGTGACATCTGTTGCCAGGCACACCGAAGCCACTCGACCGTGACGCCGCAGCCAATCAGCGTGCAGCGATAAGGACCTCGACCCCCGCCGCTCTGGAACGCGCGATTGCGTCAGCTCGCACATAAATAGCCTTTAGCCGCCTTCGCCCGCCAGTCTTGCGGCAGGCACCACCAATACAGGTCGGCTTGGCAAAGCCGGGCAGATCTGGTGCTTGTCTCTTGGCTCAGGGGTGAACCGTCACCCCCCCGCGCGTCTCGACTCTCTCTCTCTCTCATCCCGTTTCCCGGCGATCCCGTCTGGACCGCTCGATCAAACCGCGTACAGCACCGTAGTTTGTAATGTACATACGTAGTCTAGAATAAGTGTCTACCTGTTTTGTAATTATTACGAATACTAAGAATAAAGACCAGTGGTCATCTACAAATTGTTATTCCTGTTTCAATTGTCAATACGGTTCCTCTCCCGTTAGTCCGAGTCTAGGAGTTCGAGGTTCGATTCCCCGATCCCGTATGTGCACAGTGAGGTGGCCTGCTTCCCAAGCCACCCGCTACGTTACATTGGCGCCCAACTGAAATACCCACATTCCCGCCCGCCCGCCCGCGTAAAAACAACAATAAACAGAAAAAAGAGGTTCCGCACCGTAAGTACACATAAGTACATAACACTAACACCCGCTAATTCCAATTGAAATACAGATATAAACTCTTACGCAAAGTCGGTTTTCGGCATAACCCGGGCACGACTGTAAGAGTGAATATCTGAACCGGGAACAAGACATATAGATTATAACAATTGATAGATCGCGAAGAGAATAGTGAGATTGGATCTGTCGGTTTTCGGCATATTCCGGGCAGATAGAATCCAAGCTCACATTCCACCGATACAAAACCACTATAAACACCGTTGCAAAAACTGTGAAAAGAATAGTAAGACTGGATCTGTCGGTTTTCGGCGTATTCCGGGCAGATAGAATTCAGCCTTACTTTCGCCGGTCACATTAACAGGGAACAAAGAGAAATTAATCGCGAATAGAATAGTGACATTGGATCTGTCGGTTTTCGGCGTACCCCGGGCAGATAGAATCCAAACTCACATTCCACCGTTACGAAACACGATAAACACCGTTGCTAAAACTGTAAAAAGAATAGTAAGACTGGATCTGTCGGTTTTCGGCATATCCCGGGCAGATAGAATCCAACCTTACGTTCACCGGTTACATAAACAGAGATTAAACAAGAATTAACCGCGAATAGGATAGTAAGAACGGATCTGTCGGTTTTCGGCGTGCCCCGGGCAGATAGAATCCGAACTTACACCTACACCGTAACAACACAAACACAAACAAAACCAGTCACAGATATCCGGCAAATAAAATAAAATAAAAGAATACAAACCCTTACGCAAAGTCGGTCCGGCATAACCCGGGTACGACTGTAAGAGCGTGTATTCTACCGCAGTAGTCAATTAAGTATAAATATCGGGAATTATTTAATTAAACAATAAAATAAAAGGATACAAACCCTAACGCAAAGTCGGTCCGGCATAACCCGGGTGCGACTGTAAGAGCGTGTATTCTACCGTAGCGTTCAGTTAAGTGCAAATATCGGGAATTATTTAATTCCGACCGTAAGAACACGTTCTAGAAAAAACACAGGATATACAAGTCACACACACGCAATAGGTATCTATACCACACACAACTCATAAAAAATGGGCAAACACCCAATTAGTTATATGTAGATTAGAATTTACGAGAGAGAGAGACAGAAATATAACCCGTCCGTACCGTACCGTCGGAGAGATAAGCAAATAAATAATAATATATAATAAGTAATCCCGCCATCCAGTTAAGCAAAATATAAAACCCGTGTCACACCAGTTGAAAATAAAATACATAAATAATAATATAAGAAGAAAATCAGCCGTGCAGTGAAACAAACTCCGTACCGCTAAAATATAAAACCCGTGTCACACCGTTTGCAAAAATAAAATACATAAATAATAATATTAAAATAAAATCCGCCGTTCAGTGAAAAATACTAAACCCCGTACCACGAAAATACCATAACCGTTAATAGCATATTTAAAACACCTCATTAAGTAAACTTAAATAAAAACAAATAATCCGCGGCATATCGTTTCAAAACAAAATCAAATATGCCAACAAGTTGAATATACTCCTTAAGTAAACAAAATTTAATCAAAGAATTAGAAAATAGAAACGCAGAAATTTCCCCCACAAGTACCGTAGAAGAACTACGCAAACAATTAGTACAAATCACCAGAGCTGAAGAGGACTCAGAACAAAACAACACAATGGAAAATGGAAACGAGATGAAAGAGTTTGACAAAGCGATATCACGATGGAAAATCCTGTACGATACAAGAGGAGATGCGGTAGAATTCCTAGAAAGAATCGAAGAACTAGCCGAGACATTAAACGTGAATAAAGGTAAAATACTTCATGTGATGCCAAGATGCTTGGGCGGAAAAGCCGCACTGTGGTACCGAAATAATAAACACGAATGGGAAACGTGGAAAGACTTCGCGGACGCCTTCAAGCTATATTACTACCCGAATAACTACGAGAAAAATCTTCTAAAAACCATAATAAGCCGGCAACAAAAACCGTGGGAAAAATTCATCGAATACCTAAACGACATACGGACACTAATGAGAAGATACGGCAAGCTGACACCAGGTGAACAACTCGAAAGAATTTATGACAACATGAGATACCAATACTACATAAAAAGGAAAGATTTCACAACAATAGAAGAACTAATTCAGCTCGCTAAAGACTATGAAGAGATCAACCAAGAACGTTACGACAAAACGACACGAAACACAACCACGGGCTTTCGACAAGACCAAAGGCAAAGAGGCACAGAAAATCAACAACGCTACACGGCGACACGTCACATAAATCACAATATAGGAGAGACGGAAACGAAAAAGGTCAACCCATATTACGATAACAGGACATGTTGCTGGAAATGTGGAAAGAAAAACCACTTAGCAAAGGAATGCAGAAGCAAGCCGGTAAGATTTTGCAGCCAATGCGGCCGCCTAGGTATATTAACAACAGAGTGCTGCAGAAAAACAAACCAGACAAATTTACAGGCACACACAACAAGATTAGATAAAAACGAGGACAAAAGAATACTCATACCAGTACGAATATATGGAAAAACTTTCGAAGCTTTGATTGACACAGGATCCACACATACATACGCCAACGAGGCTATTATGAACACAATCAAAGAAAACACAAGAAAAATAATAGAAAAACCGAAGAACATAAAATTAGCGGATGGGTCAACAGTAAATACCAATATTACAGTAAGCATAGAAATAGAAATAAATAATACCACCTTAAAACACCAAGTAACATACCTACCAGGAGCAACCAACATGATTTTAGGCATGGACATATTAACAAGACTAGGAATTAAACTAAAATGGGATAATTCAGAAAACACAGAAAAACAAAAAGAAAAAACACGAAAAACATTCCTGAAGCAAGAATGCAAAAAATCCAACAAAAACCCAAAAAGAAAACATAACGTAATAACGGATGAATTATCGAGAAACCCAGTGTGCACAACCAGTATGGAACAAAAAGACTGGTACGAAAAGAAACTGGAGAGCATAACAAACAAAGAAAATACGGACACCGACTATATGATACAGGAGGGAAAGTTATACAGAAAAATAATAAATCCCAAGTACGGGGGAAGACTAAATCCGGAAACCGAGTGGAAATTATGCGTAAAAGAGAAGGACAAAGAAAATATCTTAAGACAGAACCACGACAAACCAGAATCAGGACACATAGGCACGTCAAAAACGTTCAATAAAATAGCACAGCGCTATTATTGGCCAGGAATTATCAGAGACGTAGCCAAATATGTCAGCAGATGCCAAACATGTCAAAAACAGAAACCGGCACAACACCGCAGGGCAGGATTAATGCACTTCAAAAACGCATTCAACTTCAAACTGAAAGAATGCATACTAATGAGGGACGGAAAAATTAAAACGCTAAAAAGCGATAATGCAAAAGTGTTTAACAGCAAACAATTTAAGGACACACTAAAAAAGTATGGAGTAGAACACGAACTTACAGCCTCATACAGCCCTCAAGGAAACCCGACCGAAAGAGTGAATAAAACACTAGAAACCATGATAGCAGCGTCCATCGAGAAAAATCACAAAAAATAGGACCCCGAACCGCCAGAATACCTGGACGTCGATGGACACGTGACGTCCGGGGAGTACGCAGCTTTCACCAGCAACCCAGAACAAAAAAGAAAAAGGAAGAGAAGAGGAAGGAAGAGAAATGGAGGAAGAAAACTAGGAGTAATAAGGCTACCAAAATACATAAGGAAAAACCAGTAATAAAATAACAAAATTCGATAAGTTTCTTATGTTCCCGTGTAAGTTAAGTAAAAATTATAACAAAATACTCGTTTTTTTTTCCAATAATCATACCGGGCCGTAAAGGCCATCCGCAAATTAAATATCAAAGAAACATTGGGCAGCTTCTAATAATCATTGTCATAGGACTCATCCCTCATGCCGCATAAGGTTTTTAGGGAATTGAGTTGTTTGAATAACGAGATCTCACCAGGTGATTTTTACAGGTAAAAATCTTCAGAAGAGAGAGGGGAATGCAACGTAGCGTTGCAAAGCGGGAACCACGTGACATCTGTTGCCAGGCACACCGAAGCCACTCGACCGTGACGCCGCAGCCAATCAGCGTGCAGCGATAAGGACCTCGACCCCCGCCGCTCTGGAACGCGCGATTGCGTCAGCTCGCACATAAATAGCCTTTAGCCGCCTTCGCCCGCCAGTCTTGCGGCAGGCACCACCAATACAGGTCGGCTTGGCAAAGCCGGGCAGATCTGGTGCTTGTCTCTTGGCTCAGGGGTGAACCGTCACCCCCCCGCGCGTCTCGACTCTCTCTCTCTCTCATCCCGTTTCCCGGCGATCCCGTCTGGACCGCTCGATCAAACCGCGTACAGCACCGTAGTTTGTAATGTACATACGTAGTCTAGAATAAGTGTCTACCTGTTTTGTAATTATTACGAATACTAAGAATAAAGACCAGTGGTCATCTACAAATTGTTATTCCTGTTTCAATTGTCAATACGGTTCCTCTCCCGTTAGTCCGAGTCTAGGAGTTCGAGGTTCGATTCCCCGATCCCGTATGTGCACAGTGAGGTGGCCTGCTTCCCAAGCCACCCGCTACGTTACAAACTAACTATAACAGCCCCAACCGTAAGCTAAACTGTAAAACTAATTCCGAGGTATTTCGGGGGCGAGCGCTCAGCGACTAAAGTGTACTTTGCTGTACAATCAAATGGCATAATTATCATACCTCAGCTTTATACGATACTTACAGTGAAATGGGTTTCGTTGGTTTTACAAATAAATGTAGTTTATTTTACATGTAGTCTTGATTTAGGCGTCTCTCGGAATATAAACCAAACAAACAAAACAACACACACCTTTGGTTGTCTTTTACAACCAAATGTGTGTGTGTGTGTTTGGTTGTTTGTAAGATATTGCTTTAGCAATAAGGCCGCCTTTGCACTTTTTTATCTTACATTTTATTGTACCTCTCTATCTGTGATCATGATTATGTATGTGTGCGCAATAAAGTTATGTAAATAAACAAAACAAAACTTTTTTTTTAAATAAAGTTTTTGGATTGGTTGAAATTAAAAAATCACTTTATTAAAAGACTTTGTTCAACATACTCGTACATATTCGTATTATCTATGTAGTTTTCCTTCCTTCCTACTTTCCTAAATAATACCAAAATTGATATCATCTTAATTAGACTTGCGCGTGATATAGTACCTAAGATGTACTTACGGTAAAACTTGATAAAAGATAAAACCTACACATATCAATTTAAAATTATTCTTCGCAACATAAGTATATAAAATGTAGGTATAAAAAGAAATTGCAGTGTCGCTCAATTCGAGAGTTAATAACATTTATTTCGTCCGACATGCATGCTCAATAATCGCATAAACCGCGATAATGCTGAAGTTTAATCTGCGAGAACATTATTTATGTGTAAGAGACTCGGTTGCTGGCGCAGCATATCGGAACGAGACGTACACGCTGCAACCAAAGCGCGAACAGCCCTTGGGCGACTTGAGAAAAGTAAGGGTAAACGCTCACTCTCCATCTTGTTAGCAAATCAACTGCCAGCTGACACAGAACACAGAATATTCAAAATATGTATGTGTACATTTCCTAGTGAGTTTTTATAAATTTACGTATCCTTTGTAAACAACAACGCATTTGAAATGCGTTGTTGTTCACGGCGATCAAATCGTCACCACTTCGACACTCGACACGTATTATGGATGTGTTATTTTTCGATTTGACATTGTGACACCACATATACGTGAAAAATAAACAAAATTTCATTTGTATGTACTTTTGTGTATTTGTGTAGTCTGTACGTATGTATTGAGTACTTCACCGCCAAAATATTTTATATCCACCGATTACTAACCTCAGGATAAGGGCATTCGAACGATTTACGTAAACCTTTTTCATACACGCAAATAGTAGCGCCACCTGTCAAAATGGCCGCTGAGCGAACTACAGCGTGGCCTTACTGTTGGTATTATTGGCACCGATAAACTGGTGACATTTTTTCGCGCGGTCCGCCCTGTCCAGGGTAGATATCAATTCTTATATCGCATTTTCTAAAAACAAAAATTCATAGATAATTTACTGTGGCGCGGGCGTCACAATATGCTGACATATGAAAAAGTCAAATGGGCGAAGAGCTTTACGATTCCTGTGCCAGCAGATAATATAATTGGGTTACTGACATTTTATCAATTTACTGATTAAATTAATTGAACGTTCACAACCGATGTTCTTTTAAAAACAGCTTAAGATTTGGCGGCGAGTTGTTACGCCATTTTTGTTGACCAAGTCAGATGCAATCGGGAAAATGTCGCTCTGTTTTCGAATACCAACGGATTTAGATACAAATTTGTCAAGCGAGTATCTCAACGAAATCGTTGATTTCGTTTACCTTTTGATAACAGCTTTAAATTTATATTCACTGTGAAATATCTTTTACGTACTTCGTTGGCTTTCTTACATACTTACAGCCTTTTGCAATTTCCAATATCTTTTTCGAAAATTCGATGTTTGCTTCATTTTTGCCCATGGAACACATACAGTCATGTTAACATAAAACGAAACGACTATCGAGGTCATATTATACCCATGGTGCTTTGCAATCTTAATTTTAGGATCATTAAAAAAAGTAGTGAGAAAAACTAGCATTAAAATAGCAATTTAAGATTTGTATGTACTATGTTAATATCTAGGCCTTATAGCACAGTTTCAGTTGGTTTTTTCAAAGCTCAATCTTTACCTATAGTTTCCAAAAGCCTCAATCAGCCTAATCTTGCCCAGTTAAATTTACACTGAGATTTACCAACAGGCTAACTAGTTCCATCTACTCACGAGATATCTTAAAAATATATTTAAATAATTTTTCATACTTCATAAGAAATCTTGTATTATAAAAATGACATTTTTGAAAACGCAAGTGCCGAGCTTCTTGCCAGTTGTTCTCGGTGTAAACCTGTTTTCCGAACCTGGCGGTAGAGTTTTGACTTTTCATAAGAGCCTATGCGAAAAATAAACATTTTCATTTTGATTTCATTTTTTTCATTTTTAGTTCATCTAGCTGTAGATTCTTACTCAGGAAGTTAATTTCACCAGCATACAAATCTTAATGCATTTAAATTTCAATTTAGTATCCCATTGTAGTATTTTGTAGTATTTTGTATATTTATTGTAATCTCCTCCGTCACGCGAGAGCTACTTATATTATCCTCGGTCTCGGTACTTAGGGCGACTACAAATGTAGAGAAAGTCACTACATATTTCAAATTTTCCAATCGTTGTATTGAAAGTAAAAATTTGGTTCAGAGGTAAAACAGTGACGCTTAACTCCATGACGTATCGACTCCATAAATGATCGATATGGTCAAACAAGGTTAGTTAATTAAATTATCCCTCCTAAGGGGTAGCTCTGAAAGAGTCGTTGGGTTTTGGAATTTTTTTCCAGAAGTAACTTAAAATAAAACTCATTAAACTAGATACACGCTTGAAGCCACCTTACGTTAATATACTGTTAACAAGCTGACGCATTTCTTTGGATAATGTGGATAATGAGAAAAGATAGACAAAACACACTTAATACATACAATTAAATCCGTTTATATCAATACTCGTAGAAAGTATTTCAAATTAATTGTTAAGATTCCTAACGAATTGATTAAAAGTAATCCGGGTCATGAAGAAGAAAAAGGAATCAATGGACCCAAAACGAAAAAAGAGAAAATAATAATTGTCACTAGTCAATATTCACTATGATTATGTTATTAATGTTATTTATACAGAATACGCAGCTGTAATTTGACCGCCATCTATGTGTAATGATCTCCGCCAGTTCAAATTGGCCAACCGCAAAAAAATATATGAAGTATGAACGACGCGAGATGCCGATATTGAATCACTTTCTAAACGTATTAGTGATTTAGTTTTCTGGCACAAACAAGCGCTCGGTGTTTGATATTATAAAACAATTTCACCACAAGTAAGTATGAAACAGACTAAATTTCCCCATGGTGCGGTTTGGAAACTTGTACTTTTATCTTTGTTTTAGAAAGTTTATATTATCGAACAATAAACGCGAACGGAATTCGCAATTACGTCCTCGACTACTAGCGATATAAAGAAAATATTATTATGATAGTATTCGACTTTGTTCGATTCTGCAATGAACCATAACTCCGAGAGAAAGTGATAATTACAAAGATGTTTTTTGCGACTATATAAAAACCAATAGGAATAATTATACTCAATCAAAGAAATGAACATTATTAACAGAATATAATCAACATTTCAACTTGAATACAAACGTGCATTTGCTTCCATAGAGGAAGATCTATTACCATGTACATCTATAATTAATTGAATGACTACTTATTTATTAATCGAGACTCGAGAGCCTTTTTCACAACCTTCTGATAACTGATAAGTGACACGTGTAAACGTAAGTTTTGTTAATTTCTTACACTAATGTCAGAAAATAAAGACAACTTTTGTGAAGGTGGTGTAACAGGTCCAAAAAGAGCAAAGAATTCATTACACGTATACAACTTTGATATCTACAATACAGCCACACCCCAAATTGTATTTTCATTATCTGACGCTCTTGAAGCATGTATTTTAATATTTATACAAACCATGCTTGTCATTTGAAAGCAAAGATTTACCGATCCTTGAGAAAGTTAAGACACAGCTCGTAAATAATGTCGCGTTTGGAACAAAATATAAGTTGGCGCAAAAAGTGATACAAAGGCGAAGCATTCGATACCTTTTCGTAGAAGAGGAGGAAAGAATTCAAATTTAAAAGGCCGCGAAAAATTCTAAAATCCAAAAAAGAAGGACGAAGGACACGGATTGTGGACGATCCGGCCATGTTAACAACGAAATTGAGACTAACACGAGGTGGAGCAAGGAAATCCTTTTATCGGCTCTGTATGCAACACGATATTATTTATTTTCTGGACATGTACTTATATTTTATGTGTGCTTTTATTGACACTCGATGTAAGTACGGTTAAATATAACGCAATATTTTGACAACCCTTGCACTTTATAAGTTATCGAATTTATAATGTAACTTGGCCAAGTTCTAAAAATTAATTATTATCATGACTGTTACCATGAATCTGTTCGCAGATTTAAGCTTATTTCGGAGTTTCGCAAAGTCAGTCTTGCATCTATCCAATATTTATCATGACCCCTTCTACCTTTTAGAAGAAATTGTTAAAGTTATTGCAATTTTTTGTTAAACAAATCAAGAAGGATAAGAATTAGAAGACGAACAAGACATAAAGTCTGAAAAACAAAGGCATAATATTTAATAGCAATGAACTGGAGCATGGAGTTTTAATTAATGACTACAAACAGTCCAGCGGCCTTAATAGGAATGAATGCCAAACTTTGTGGAACTCCATTAAAGCTATGTCTAAACTTCCCTTTCGGAAGCGATCGAGCGAGCGTGGTGAAGGCAAAATTTTATATTTTATTCATCCTTATACACGCTGAGCCGCGATTGCCGTCCGATAAAACTGCTCTAAGCAAAAATAAGCAGAACGAATAAGTGTACCTGTCGCTGAAGCCCTTGTTTTTGTTTCCGAAATTTGTATAATATATTCTGAACGGTGTCGCGCCAGAAACAGATTCGGTTGTGTAAAAAATATGGAACACAAAACAATGGCGATGATCAAAATTGAAAGACTTATCACAGGGGAAAATATATTATGTGTGTGAGGAGCTCACTTTTATATTCATCCTCACAACGTGTTGAGTGATTGGTTGTAATCAACCAAATTTTCTAAGAATCGTCTTTTACAAAAATACTCCAAATTTAAAGACACACTTCGATTCTTCGAACGTGAATCGGTGGATACGTGTCAGTCATTCCATTTATGTTCAGATTTCTTGAAACACCGCGACTATCCTTTGAAGAAATATTTGACACCGCCGCTTCGGAGTTGTTTTCTCACATGTTTTGGTTTATTTACTTAGCCTGGGAACTTCACTAAATTTATGGCCAAACACCGATGGTTTTTTACAAGCATTAGTGGAATTACGTTGCTTGCTTTCAATCTCTTAGGAAAAATAAATTAAATCAATGTAGCGGTTGGCTGGTATAACACTAATGGCTTAAATGGTTTCGTCTAAATGCTATCAGATAAACGTATAACAGCAGAGAGATTCGTACAGCGATTACTTGATAGTCCGCTAATCCATTAAGAGTACTGCGGTAGGAAATAAAAAGTTCTCGTCTATGGAGCGCGGTGTCGTGTCGTGCGAGGAGCACTGGTGTGTTCGCCGTCACAACAGCACAATTAAAATGCCAACAAGTCCGCCTGCCAGCCAATCCAATTACAGCGAACAAGGATTCCAGCGAGTCATTGGGAGCGGGCGTTTTGCACAGTAGCGCAGATACGCGGGGGTAGACGTGCGAGGATATGGGAATAGAAACTCATTCGGCTGAGAGTATATGAAAAAAGGAGAGGAGAGAATTGCACCAATTGCTACAAATTGCAGATGACAGGAGATTATATTGCGACAACACCGAATTGTTTATTAGAACTTAAATTTACGCCCGATATTAATAACACCGGTATTTAGGTTAGTTCAGTTACAAATGTATATTGTATAGGCACATGAAAAGAGCAACATAATATTTGTTAAACCGTAAAAACAGTACAAATAAATGTAAATTGTTACTAAATAACAACTCTAAAATGTGGATTATGTTATTTTTTATTTATGTGAAAGAGCTGAAAAAGTAAAATTAAATCTAAGATTAGGTTCTGAATATTCAAATACCAAATTGAAAGTTCAAACGGCTTCCCCTTGTAATAGGAGTCTGGTCTAGCAGTGCTTACTTATGATTGTATCGTCAAAGTTTGAATTTGGCAGGTTTTTCTTTTGAACCCCCTACGCTTTATATAACTTCATTTCACGTGTCTAAGTCATTAAACGTACGGGTTTTTTTTTTATATTTGTGTGATTGAAGATCTACTATCCTAAATGATTACTACGGTATGTGCCCACTTAAAAATACTTAAAAGCTTAGTAAAAGTTTGAACGAAGTAAACATTCCTAGTTCTTGTAGACGGTACAATAAAGAAAGAGGCATCTCCCGGAATGCCAGACGACCCAAGGCAGACGTTTACTTGCAGGACTGATCGAAAAGAAACAATGTTAAACTGTAAAACAAACTGCCGGAAGCGCTTTGTGCGAAAAACGACCAACGAGACTCTTATAGAAAAGTCTTGTTACGAAACTACACTGCATAGCTCTGAATTTAAAACCCAATATCCAAACAATTTAGGAAGAGAATTAAATTCCATACGAAAATACTATATTAATACTGGCTCACGGAGCAAACGTTGTTTTGCCATTTAGAGATTTGGAAAAATATATTAAATCCTATCGAACGTAGACAAAAAAAGCCGTTTCGGAGGTGTTTGGTTACGAACACTGTGACATGAGAATTTTCTGAAGAATCTATTTATATTAATTATCCCACATAAAAAAAAAAGATTCCGAAGAATTGAGAACCTCCTCCTTTTTTTGAAGTCGATTAAAAACAGAGTTAAATAAAGCTAACTTTATCTCCATTTTAAAAATGAGTGTGTAAAGACTTTATTTATTTTTTGTTATCACATATTTATTATTGCTGCTAAAAACTCATGCACCTTTATGATTTTGGCGTAGCAAATCTCTTTGTGCATCAAAATGCGACAAGAAACATCTTGTATTTCTGTTTCAAATGTCAAATTTATATCATCAGATGTTTGTTGCCTGTCAATCAGACGGACAAAAACGCAGTCGTATTAAAAGGTTGTGAATTGTGATGCTTTTCTTAACTGAATTGCATCTAAAACAATGACACGTGTTTCCTGCGACATCATATCAGTTCATACGGACAAGCCGGCAGAAAAAACCAGCCAAATGCGAGTCGGACTCGCGCACCGAGGGTTCCGTTCCATATTTTTGATGGAATTTACCTTTATAGTTGACACTTTAACAAGTATGCTGTGAAAATATTAACTTTCGACTGAAAAAAGCGGCGATTCATTTTTACCACATACATGACGGAAATTTTGATAGTGTTAAAAATAAAATTGTTCTAATTAAATCAGATGAAAATAGACTTCTAAAAAAATATTAGAGAAACATTTTTAGGGTTCCGTACCAAAATGGTAAAATGGAACCCTTATGGTGCGACTTTCTCCGTCTGTCTGTCCGTCTGTCCGTCTGTCTGTCTGTCCGTCACACTCGATTATTTCAGTAACTACCGGAGCTATCGATATGAAATTTGGAATAGTTGTGTATATTAGTGGCCCAATGACACTGGAATGAAAAAAAAATGGAAATTATTTTTGTTCTTATTTAAAAAGGGGGGAAAATCGGAGGGTTGAAATTTAAAAGTGAGATAACTGTACTGTGTGGGGTATCATATGAAAGGGTTTACTTTGTACATTCTAAAACCGATTTTTAATTATTTTTAGTCATAATAGTTTTTGATTTATCGGGGAAAATGTCTAAAAAAATACCGTTCCCCCCTTATCTCCGGAGTTTACCAATCGAAAAATCTCAAATAATTATGGTCAATAGGAATTTACGTATATTTTACAGGAAAACTATAGCCAATGCTCTATTTTTTGATATTAACAATAAACCTCTACAAACAAAGTTAGTTTTGCGGTTCATTAACAAAGGTAATTACTACCGTTTTACATCTTTGGTCGTAACAGTTTTGGTCGTGTTACATCTACATTGAGTACGGAACCCTCGGTGGGCGAGTCCGACTCGCACTTGGCCGGTTTTTTTTTTTTGTTTGTCTGGTGTCTACTCTTAGAAAATTCTATTTATATATTATACCCAGTCCCTGACTCTTTTCTCAAGTTGTGATACCCTAGTACTTTTGGGAGATTTCAATATCAATTTACTTAGTCCATTTGACAGTAAAACTAAGCAGTTTAATGAATTTTTAAACTATATGAATCTCAAGCAGGTGGTCACGGAACCAACACACTTTACCGATCACAGTGAGACTTTGATAGATTTGGTATGTACGGACGGCTCGTCTCGAGACGTGGAGGTGCTGCACATAAAAGAGTTAGGTGGTCATGCCATTGTCACTGTCGCATTAAACCTGAAAAAGGCTAAAATAGCTCCTCGGTGGATAACTATGAGACCACTAAAAGATATTAATGCAGAGGACTTTAATGCGGACCTAAATAACATTCCATGGAGTGTCATCAAGTCTTTACCTGAAGTTGAAGATATGGTATCTCAACTATATGCTTATATTCTAACTTTATTTGACATCCATGCGCCTTTAAGAAAAACTAAGGTGGCTGAGCAATCATGTCCTTGGATAACTTACACCATTAAGAAAATGATAGCACTGCGGAATCAAAGTCATTCTAGATATAAAAAATCAAATAAAGAATCGCATAAGCAGTATTACAAAGATTTTAAAAAACTTGTATGGGAGGCTATGGAAGCTGAAAAAAGAGCTTATTTTAAGACTTACATAAATCAGTGCATTAATAAACCACTTCTGTTATGGAAACATTTAAAGAAAAATATAGGGATTAAGAAGCAAGAGTATGATATACCTTCAACGTTATGTGACCCGGAGAAGTTAAACAAACACTTTTTGGATATTCCGCATAGTGCGAGATCCTCACTATCTCATCTTACGTACTATGAATTCAACAGGTTTGGGCCAAGCATTTTTAACTTAAAAACTGTAACAGAAGCAGAGGTACTTAAAATTCTGAAAGGGTTAAAATCAAATGCTAAAGGCCATGATGAAATCACACTAGAAATGCTATACTGGACATTGCCACAGAGTTTAGGTACTCTAACAGCTATTATAAATAAGTCTATAACAACGGGAACCTTCCCTAGTGCATGGAAAACTGCAATAGTCAAGCCTCTTCCGAAAGTAAATAATCCAACCAGTATGAAGGAGCTTAGACCTATTAGTATATTACCATGCATATCCAAAGTTCTAGAAAAGGTTGTATGTGCACAAATGACATCTTATATAGAGGAGAACAACATTCTGCCCGTTCACCAGTCTGGCTTTAGGAAATTTCACAGTACATCAACGGCTATCATGGATGTAATCGATAACATCTTAACAGCTCGGGACCAAGGTATGGGAACCATTCTGGTACTGCTTGATTTTTCACGTGCCTTCGATTCAATTGATACTTCGTTGCTGCTGTCTAAGTTGTCGTTCTATGGATTTGGCTTCTCAACTATAAAATGGTTCAGTAGCTTTCTCAGTAACCGGGATCAATTCGTACAAATAGATCGAGGTGATGGTACCCATTTGAAATCCTCAACATCTTCAGTACTTCGAGGAGTACCTCAGGGGTCGGCGCTTAGTCCATTGCTTTTTGCAATTTACACAGCAGATATAGTCAATTGTTTCTCCAACTGCAAATACCATCTTTACGCAGACGATGTACAGTTATATTTCTCTTTTAAGCCTCAGGATGCTGCAGATGCTGTAACAAAAATTAACAATGACTTAAATAGAATAGCTAACTGGTCAGATAAAAATTCACTGTTATTGAATCCTCTTAAATCTAAATACATGATTTTAGGAACAGTTAAAATGACAAAAATGATCGAAAGTCTGGATCCGCAAGTCAGAATAGAGAGTAATCCAGTAGAAAGAGTTTCTGAGGCTAAGAATTTGGGGGTAATTTTCGACTCAAGCTTACATTTTGAATCACACATTACAAATATTGCCAGAAACTGCTTTTACAGGTTAAAAGTACTGTACAAGATAAGATCTTACCTGAGTGAAGAAATTCGAATACGGCTATGTGATTCACTGATTTTATCTAAGCTGAATTTTGCGGACACAGCTTATGGGCCTTGTTTGCTGGAAAGAACCAAGAAATTAACTCAGAGGGTCCAGAACGCTTGCGCTCGGTACTGTTTTCCTATTGCTCCTCGTTCACATATAAGTCCTTATCTTAATCAGGCAAACTTACTAAATATGTCATCCCGGAGAAACTTGCATCTGGCTACACTGTTATTTGGCGTTATCTCTACTGGTAAACCGGAATATCTCTTTACGAAAATTAAGTGGGCAAGACAGCACAGTAGATTTCCACCAAGAGGTTTGGCGTGTCAATTAGCTGTGCCAAGACACAGCACCGCCGCATTCCGAGGCAGTTTTAGGCTTGCTTTTTCCAGGATTTGGAATGTGATTCCGCCCCCAGTGCAAAACCTGAAATCAGTATTCGCCTTTAAAAGTAAACTCAAAAAGATTTTATTAGACAAGCAAAAACTGGGTTAAAAAAAAAAAAACAAAATTCACTCACTTCACTTAAGTTTAATTTACATCGCGATTCACTCAAATACCTGGAAGGGCAACACAAATAGGTCTTAAGGTGTTTCTGTTGTTTATAAAATCTACTTTATCCATTTATTCCAACGTTACCTGTTGAACTTAAAGGTAAAGACACTTTTAAAAACAAAACCATAGAGTAAAGTAATATTTGATAATAAAACACACAACACAGGTCACAGACTCCTAATCTAAAAAAAAAAAACCACAGCACAGATAGTAAGTAAATAGTAAGTGACACTGCCAAACTTCAAAGAAATGCCTCAGAAGTCAGGTGGAATGACAATAATTATGTAGCCATATTGTAGCCATAGCATTTAATTTTAACATGTTCCTTTTTATTGACCAGCGAAGTCAAATCGGCGGGCAGCCCGGGCCGGTCCGGGACGTCGAGGTTTTTTTAGGGGCCGGCTGAAAATCAGCGCTGCGATGGTGTATCTACACCATCTCGGCATTATGCTGAGTCGTTGCCCCTTTTTGGGTTTACTGGTCACAGGTTTCTTTAGTTTTAGTATTATCTTGGCTTTGTAAGTTTGTTTTTTCTGTATGTATCTGTGTCCATTTTCTAACCCAAATAAAGTTTTTTATTATTTATTATTATTATTATTATTATAATTATCCCACATAATAAAACAGAGTTACATAAAGCTAACTTTTACCTACATCAAAAAAATATGAGTGCGGGCACGTACTTTTATCTTGCAAACTGTAAAAATAAAATAAGGAGTAAAATAACTATCATTGATACTAAAAACTCATTCACCTTCATCTTGGCGTAGCAAATCTCTTAGTGCATCAAAATGCGACAAGAAACATCTTGTATTTCTGTTTCAAATGTCAAATTTATATCATCAGATGTTTGTTGCCTGTCAATCAGACGGACAAAAACGCAGTCGTATTAAAAGGTTGTGATGCTTTTCTTAACTGAATTGCATCTAAAACAATGACACGTGTTTCCTGGGACATCATATCAGTTCATACGGACAAGCCGGCAGAAAAAACCAGACAAATGCGAGTCGGACTCGCGCACCGAGGGTTCCGTTCCATCTTTTTGATGGAATTTACCTTTATAGTTGACACTTTAACAAGTATGCTGTGAAAATATTAACTTTCGACTGAAAAAAGCGGCAATTCATTTTTACCTCATACATGACGGAAATTTTGATAGTGTTAAAAATAAAATTGTTCTAATTAAATCAGATGAAAATAGACTTCTAAAAAAATATTAGAGAAACATTTTTTTTTGTTTGTCTGGTGTCTACTCTTAGAAAATTCTATTTATATATTAATTATCCCACATAATAAAACAGAGTTACATAAAGCTAACTTTTATCTACATCAAAAAAATATGAGTGCGGGCACGTACTTTTATCTTGCAAACTGTAAAAATAAAAGGAGTAAAATAACTATCATTGATACTAAAAACTCATTCACCTTTATCATCTTGGCGTAGCAAATCTCTTAGTGCATCAAAATGCGACAAGAAACATCTTGTATTTCTGTTTCAAATGTCAAATTTATATCATCAGATGTTTGTTGCCTGTCAATCAGACGGACAAAAACGCAGTCGTATTAAAAGGTTGTGAATTGTGATGCTTTTCTTAACTGAATTGCATCTAAAACAATGACACGTGTTTCCTGCGACATCATATCAGTTCATACGGACAAGCCGGCAGAAAAAACCAGACAAATGCGAGTCGGACTCGCGCACCGAGGGTTCCGTTCCATCTTTTTGATGGAATTTACCTTTATAGTTGACACTTTAACAAGTATGCTGTGAAAATATTAACTTTCGACTGAAAAAAGCGGCAATTCATTTTTACCTCATACATGACGGAAATTTTGATAGTGTTAAAAATAAAATTGTTCTAATTAAATGAGATGAAAATAGACTTCTAAAAAAATATTTTTTTTTTGTTTGTCAGGTGTCTACTCTTAGAAAATTAGCCTAACTTCTGTCTCTGGGGAAAGCCATAGAAATAAGCTCAGGTCAAACAAAGCAATCTTTTATAAACAAAGGGTTTAACTTTTTCTACTGAGGCACGGAATTCTAAAAAAATAACTCTCCGTTCTCTGTTCAACAAGCGGCCAACAAGCCGAACTAAACTTTAAATCAGAAACACTTCAAAAGGTCCAAACTTTGCTTTGTGAAAATAAAGAGTGCACTCTCTCATTGTAGAAGTTTTATATCCGATTTACGTGTGTCCCCCCCGGTCACCGACTTAAGTGATACATACGTCTTCCGATGCAATCCTGGCCAATTTTATTTTAAACTTTGAGCGCTTTAAAGGGGAATATTTTCTATTTATTGCTTCGTCCCGAGAGAGTTCTAAACAAAACTATTTAAGCCGCTTTGAGCTCGTATTTTTTGTTTAAACTTTAAAGTTAGTATATTGTTCTGTCGAGAATAGCATAGTAGTAGAGAGGATGTGATATGCAAAACATTAAGTCCTTATTGCGCAAGGCTCAAATGTGTAGGTACGTCCTTTAAAATAAATGTCAAATGTTAAAATCAAACAGCGACGTTTTGCTATCGTAATGACATTATACATAATCGAGTGTCGTTCTTATAGACAACAAGTTGTTCTTATAAACATGTACCTATCTAAAGTACACTTATCGACGCAATTAAGTGGAAAGATCTAAGTGAATATATTGTTAATACCACGGGTAAAGGATTACCGACATTAACCAGCCGGAGAGCATATTAGAGCTTACAAATGCACGCATTATCGGGGTGAAGTATTTTCTTTCGAGATATTTAAATAGGGAACCATTTGGACCCTATTTATTACACCGTATCTTATCAGTTTTATGGCTCGACAGAAGGTGCCAAGCTTTGACAGACTGTTAATGCCCCTAATACTGGATCAGATATAAAACTGCTACCGATTTTTAGTAAACACATTATTAAAGAGAACTTTATCTGGGAATCGTTATTTCGAATGCGAGTAAATGAATAGCAACATGAATAAACTTTTACGAAACTGGAATAAATTTCCAAGTTAAACTTTTCATATAATAGAACTTACATAAACTTAGTTCAACTGAAATTCCATTTAGGTAAGTACATATTGAAAGATGAATGGTTCTTTAGTACATATAGAAGCTATAATGATTACATCTAAAAATTTCGGCCTTCTTATTGTTTGTCCTCAGTTTGAACCCAATGGCATGTATTACTGACTCTTGGAGTCTTATTACTGACTGATTATTACTGATTCTTAGTAATACTGTGTTTTAAGTTGCCTAATATGACTTGCCTTACCTTTGAATGAAAGTCATGATCTGAGGAATGAAACATTATGAGGACACAGGCATATAGGGTAGGTAATATGTATTTGTGTCACGATACAAACTTTCTGAATAGCTATTGGTTCACATGAATGATGACGCCTAATTTATGCCTATTTTCAATTCAGTTTCAAATTCAAAATCTCTTAAGCCGTTTTTTAATGGTACTATATTATTTTTGAGATTTTCTAGCTCAGAGTTATTGCTAAGCACAATGCAGTCTTAGGTATACGTTGTCGAGATAGTACGTAGTTTCATCAACGTTGTTGAGCCTAAAAAAGTGTTTCCGAAAAGGATCAAATAAAAAAGCCGAGGCGCAGAACGTCGCGTCCAGCCTCCAAACGCCGCTTATAAATCTCATGCACACAATATATCAGTCAGATTAAAATGGAATTTCGCGAAAAATACGAGACAAGCACGGCTTCGGAGGCGTTACTTAAAATGTATTTGCGCATTGTTAGTTCTTCGCGAGGCAGCGCGGGCTGAGGCACTATAACATAAATACTGAGCCCAGTGGGCATGCTTTCGAACTCAGTTGCCAATAGTGTTGTGAAGTTGTGAACCCATATCATATGCGTGCCATGTCATATGGGGACTAAGAAGTCTCATATCTCCACTCCGTTATATCATTCTCTATAGTGTACTCAAATAGAAAATCGAAAAAAAATCGGAATTATTTTTCTTTAGTGCGACTCACGTACCTTCGTCTTTATAAGTTGAAAATAAATTTATTGCAAACCCTACTATTTCAAGTTTACAATACCGATACTTATTGCCAAATGAGTGATCATTTGAAAATTTAAATCCTTTTCATAAAAATATGCATAGAACCCTTGTCCAAATAAACTTATTCTTCGGTCTGTGGTTGAACTTGTGGTCAAAATTTACTTGTAAGATATTTACGTTTTCTCGGAAACGACGTGACATAATAAATCAAGTTTCAGATAATTTTTTAAGATTAGACAAACAAAAGAACGCTTGTATAAATATATTTTTCTTTTTTATAAGTCTTTTTTCATCTAATCAAAATTAGTACAGTTTAATTTGTAACACTATCAAAACTTCTGTCATGTATGTAGCAAAAATGAATCGCCACCTTTTTCAGTACTTAGCAACCCTCGGTCCATCGATGAATAAATCTGGATGTAGGTATATCTCTTCAGGCGGACGCTGGTGGTAGGCCCCCGGCGGCGACGCGCTGTAAATTGCACCGAAAAAGAGCGGACCAGTACGGCGTATCGAGGACCTAAGTTACGATCGGCTGCGACACGGCCCGCTAAGTGGTCTATCGTGTTTTGAAAAATCAAAAACGAGGTCTGTCGCACGAAAAACAGACGAACTCGATACGTGAGAGTAACCCATTAATCAGGATTAAAAGAGGTGAGATTGAGTGAGGCACTGAATGTTAGAAAGCTTAAATCGATAGAACTTAAAACTATGAGCTTTTTTACAGTAAAGTAAGTATAAGTAGGTATCCATTCCTTCATAGACGTACCCTGACTTTTCCCTCATTTTTTTATGTAAACAATCTTATAATACTTACTTAGTTGTGACACTTTATCACAGGAATATATCCGCTAAATGGGTGCATTTACAACGTACCTGAAACAACACAAAATCTCATCAAAGTTTGCACAATAATTATACCCAAACAAAACGTGGTGCCAAAGGTTGAGCGCATGTGATTATTGCTCATCAGCGCCCGCACAGATTTCGTTTTAACTAAACTGAAGTTCGTTAATCCGGCGAGGTTACGTACAAAGGAGGCTGCGGTGAGCCTGAAAATTAAGTTGGTTCGCTCTATTGCCTCGGAATTAAGCCACAGTCTGCATATATACGCATAGAGTACTTATTATTCTCGGTGTTTCAAGCCTTTTGAACTTTACTAACGATATTTCGTCATATATGAAAGTTGACGCTCTCTATGTGAAAGGCAATTAAAAACATTTTTATTAAAATAGTTTTAAATTAAGCTCGCCGCGACTAGACTCGCATAGACTTTATTTACAACTGAGGGATTTTAGAAATAAGTACAGATGAAAAACATGAATTTCATATTGGAATAATTCTTTATGTTGGATCTATGTATTGTAAATCTGTACTCAGTAACGGAACAGTGAAAGGTTGATTAAAATTGGTTAAGTTATTCGTCAATTACAGTATATTAAAGTCGCTGTAACTGTGCTGTAACTTATATAACTTTAAATTAATTAATTGATTGACTCGTCAAAAGGCCTACCCACATATCCATTAACTAACCAATTCTGCACCAGGAGTATCTCGTACGAAATGCCCTTGGCAATTATTGAAAATTTGTCAATGTTTAGTAAAAACAGAACAAAACGATAACTGAAATAGTACAAGTATACTCGTATAATTTGCTGTTGTACAAGTATACTCGTATAATTTGCTGTTTTATGTAATAAAAGATTTTAAATTTCTTTTTTTACAAAAACTGATCTATTTCAGTCCCTAATGCTAATGCAGCACAACAAATATTTTTTTAGTTTGTTTTTGTATGTTTTTATGGTTGGTGTCTTATCTATCAGTGATTATTATAAGTACTTTCATCTATCTTTGTTTTCGGAAGCGGTCTTCTTACAACCTGCATGTGCGATATAAACGAATGAGGAGCTGATCGTATTCACATCAACGCTCCTTGGTTCCCCGGAACGCGGGTCAATCGTAAATTCACAAATCGTCGGCGCAGGCCCGCGGGCGTATCGTGACCCGACAGCGTCTCACTCGGTGTTATTTACGATTTTTATTATGGGGCAAAAATGCTCGAGTCCTTATTGGAAGATCACACTAGAGTTACAACACACGTGACGTAACGATTTACGTGTTGGTTGATGTTCAGTGACGGTTTGCACAACGAGTGAATTTTACGCGTTGACAAGAGAAGGTGACGAAGACAAACGAATTCAAACAAACTTTGAGCTTATCCAGGCATGTTATGCAGCTAAAGATAACCGCTGTTTCTTGTATCTTCTTCACGAAGAAAATCACAAGCTTCGCATCGACACCGGAACATCCTCATGAGAGGTTAAATTTACAATGCACAATTGTGCTTAGTGCAAATGCGGCAGTGGCATTAACTTCGCTGCTTCATTGGGATGGCATTTGGCAAGGCATTTGGCAAAGGTGCCTAGCTTATGACTAGGTAGGTACTGCATGTTGAAACATTTTTTCTGCTTAGAGGATTACCTATAGTTAATTTTATTCATTTCTTGCTAATATGGTTCTTTGCTATGGAAAAAGAAGTACAAACTTCCTGTAAACGAGGACGTGAAAAAAGTCACAAAAAGCCCCTCGTGTAATCTATCTCTTATTGCGGTGTAAAAATGCGTGAATTCTTACCGGTGGGGCACGCCCCGGTCGCGTGGATCCACGGCTCGATACAGCTAGTTCGTGAGCTCCGCGATGCAACGTATAAATCTGCCCACGAATACTGATACTGGCCGTTAACATATTTTTTAAAAGGAATATTGTGTTAAAAATCTTGTAAGCACTTGTTGTGCGCTTGCAAAAGGCTATCTTAATCCCTCGAAACCTGTATTATATTTTTTTACATGTTGAAATTATATGTCTCCTGAATTATTGTTTTTGATTCAATAATATTGAGTCTCAAAAGCAATGAAGGCCTAGTGGTTCAGTCGTTTTCTTTGTGATCTGACGTCAGAGGATCGAATCCTACGCACCTTTGTCTTTCAGGAGGTATAAGTACGGTTTTGGCACAATATCACTTGAAATGGTCACGTCAAATCACATATCAGATCGACAATAACACTTCAAATCGACAGATTTCGAGTGCAGGGAGGTCGCAGTTTTAATTCCTGCCACCACCTGCCACGGGTCACTTTAGAATTTTATAATTCCCAAATTGGCCCAGGTCTGGTCTGGTAGGAGATTTCGGCTGAGGCTAAATACCACACTGCCAGCAATGAAACCGTCAAGATATTCATCATTCGGGCGCGATGCCGGGTAGAAACTGTTAGGGGTGAGTCTACTTAAGCCTTCCAAGTATGTTAAGTACTATATCTTCTTCGGCTTCATCATATTATAATCATTCAGTCAAGTACTGGCTTGTAGAGTGTAAAATGAATTACGAGTAAAACATCCCGAGAAAATCTGTATGCTAGAGAGCTGTTTTGGCACTTGTGTAAAGCCTTCGCTATTTTTCCCACTTCTGATACCCTCGTACCTAATGGACCAATCGGTTTGACTCTAATAATTCATTTAGCAGATGTCCAAACACGGAGCAGCACTAGTGCGCAATGGACCTCTATTCGTTTTCAGCAGTAAAAGCGTTCGTTTAAAATTTAATTTAGCAAACGAACAACGCTTTTACCTTGTCACAATTCATAGCGGCAAACATTCGTGCGCCGCCGCGTTGCATTTTCATTTATTAACGGGGTTGCTGTCCGGTTGCCGCAAGAAAATAGCTTTAAAAGATTTCAATTTTGTGTTTCAAGACAAGGACAGTGTCGGAAAAATAGCGCTCAATGTCACTTATTACCTACCGGACCCGGCAACGTTGTTTTGCCATTAATCTTATGAAAAATAGCTGACGATCTATTCTCAAACCCGAATATGCACTAAAAATTTCATAAAAGAAATAGAGTCGTTTCTAACGAGTTTGGTTACAAGAGAATTGGCAAGTGTGACAAGGAAATTTTGTATTGTAGAAAACTAGCTGACCGGGCAAACGTTGTTTTGCCATTTAGGGGTATGAAAAACAGATTAGCTATTCTCAGACCAAATGTCGACATAAGTTTCATAAAAATCGTTCGAGTCGTTTCCGAGGAGTTTGTTATACGTTGACACGTAGATTTTATTAAATAGATTTTATGAATAGTCACCTACTTCACTTGTTAAGAGCTCGGAATATTTTGAAGGAAAAGCGTTACTATTGTCTGGATAGTAAACGCACCATTGTTTACAATAGCTGTGAGTGGATCGCGAGCCACTCTGTATTTAGATGGGAAACGTGTTGATACCGCGTTCGGCCGTGGTCTTTCACTTCACCAATATTCAAAGGCCCGCCGTTCCCTTCATCCTGTATGAAAATTGAAAAATAGCGGGCGATATGCAGAAAAACAATGTTTCTTCTTACGTTGGTCTCTTAGCCGCTGAAGTTTTGTTATGGTGCTATAAAACAAAGTGCGTTTTATACGGCCTTTGATGTTTGGCTTCGAGCTTTTAGCTGCGATTGACTCCCGCAGGATTCTGACCCATCGACGTATCCGTAGTGCTTCCATTTCATAGGCTTTCACTCTTGAGCTTTAAATGAATACTAACCAGACCCAAATTTTTTGCAAACGCTGATAGATTTTTGCTTTGTAAGTCAACGCAATCAAGGTGATTATCTTTGGTTACTTCATCTCAAAAAAAGCTATGTTAAACCTGCCAGTGATAAAAGAACATTTCCATAGCAGTGTGAAAAGTACGTCATTCCTACAGGAATCCTCGTTTGTTGATCCAAAGCCGAAGGCGATACGGCGGGTGGAAATTAAAATTTCACACATGCATTGAAAAATTGACTATATTTACGAAGAAAATGACGAAAAATATTTTAAATTTTTATAATTAGTATTGACCCTGCTATTTTTTCATATATCAAGACATTACACACATCGCAATCTAGTCCCAAAGTAAGCGATAGCTTGTGTTATGGGTACTAGATAACTGATAAATATACATACATAGATATAATATATTGAAAAACACCCAGACACTGGAAAACATACATGCCCATCACACAAACATTTACCAGTAGTGGGAATCGACCTCCGGCGCAGATGGCAGGCTCGCTACCGCTACGCCAATCGGGTCGTCTACTACATAGTAATTTCATACACTTTTGGCAGTAAACTTTAATAAACCAAGTAGTATGGGTACAAAAATTATAGAGTAAGTATAGTACCCTGCTTATTTGTAGTGCTAATTCTATTAGGCTTGCACCTGCATAAAATAATTTATTAGCGATTCCAGTAAACACGGCGCACAGCGGCCGGCGGAGGTGTTAAGTGATTCGTAAACAATAATGTTAGGCGGTCGCGCGGCGCCGCGGTGCAGTTTACACGGTTTAGCGATACGCAATATGGACCGGTAATTGGATAACAGTGTGCTGGATCAACTGCGACCATTTATACATGACTATTATATTTGACGACCTCCCTGGCCACTTTGGGATTTTATAATTTCTAAATTGGCTCAGGTCTGGTCTGGTGGGCTTTGGCCGTGGCTAGTTACCACCCTACTAGCGAAGACGCACCGCCAAGCGATTTAGCGTTCCGGTGCGATGCTGTGTAGAAACCTTTGGGGGGTAAATACACTTACCCTTCCAAGTTAGTACGATAACATCTTAGACTGCATCATCACTTACCATCAGGTGAGATCGCAGTCAACTACTAACTTATATAGAATAAAAAAAAACGTTATTTGAAACAGTTTCTTTTTGGAGTATATCGCGCCGGGAGCTAGATGAAAGAAATGAAAGAAATTGGATTTTTTCAATTATACGAAAATCTTGGAACATCTAGAATCGAAGTTTCTGTTACAGAATGGGAACGCATGCAATCAAGTACAGAGGTTTGGTATTGAACTTGTTAGCCCGAGCTACCTGAAGACAGTGCCATCTATCGAGCGATGGGTGAACTCACACATTCTTTCTTATAATTTCTAATTTTACTCTTAGGTGGGAGGCTTCAGAAGTGGCTATAGTTACGACCAAACCAGCAAAGACGCACCGGAAAGCGATTTAGCGTTCAGGCGCGATGCTGTGTAGAAACCTTTAGGGGGTTACTTACTCCTTTTAAGTTACGTACGAATACATCTTCGGCCGTATCACCACTTACCATCGGGTGATATTGCAGAAGGTACTAAGTTGTAGTGTGTAAAAAATACGAAAAACGATAACACGAGCGAGACGTTCACCATATGGCAAGTGATACTCTTGCCTGTGTCAGATGCAGTGTACGTCCAACTAATCTCCATTGCAAAATAATATGAGGCGCTCATCACCCTCAAACATCAGTGCTTAGGTCTCATTTAGCCTGTAATCTAATCGTCAGATAACTGATAAGTAAGGGGGTAAAGCACGGGGGTAAGGCTGAAGGATGTGGGTAAAGCGCAGGGGTAAGGCTGAAGCAGATGAAAATGGTCCGCTCTTTAATTTATATCATCAGCCCGTCACTAAATAAACACTATTTTACTTTCAAACGCAAAAGAATACAACAAGAGTCTCTTTTGTCGCTATACTTAAGCCGCGTTCAAGCAATCTTTTACGTGGGATTACAGATTATTATCACCTAGATGACTGCAGCTTACAAACCGGGAACAACGAGCTCATGTAAATACTTACTCTATCCGAGGCACTCGGTACTAAAGGGTCTATATAATAAAATAACAATATATTACGTTGAGTTATTAGCCTGTTCACATTTGCAATTGGTATTTCGATAGCGATCGAAAGGACAAGAGGACGTGAGCAAATTTGAGGGGGTGTTAAACTTTAAACTTTGTAACGTGGTCAGTATTATCAAACATGATAAGTATAACGTGGTAAGATCTGCTTGCGATGGGGTTTTTTATAACTTTATGCCGTCTGAAGATATTCTGATATTGTTGAAAGTAAAAAAAAATACTTTAAATTTGCCTCTTAGCATGAATTTAAACTACAATCTTATTGCTATTGAAAGCGATCACCAAGCCGAAGTACCTACTTACCACCTTGTATCCTATATTAAACCTTTTAACTTATCCTTGTAGCTTCATCAATGGCATGTGTATTCATCGTTCTAGCTTAAAAAAATCCAAAATTAGCCCAAACCTATCTAAAACGGGAACCTTAAAGAATTGCAAATCACCAAAATCTAATGGTCTTCCTGTGTTGTCTTTAGTGGCTAGTGCAGTAAGTCCAATTAAGTAAAGCAGAAGACCGAGCGTACAGTTTTCAAACACCCCTCTAAGCTTTTCCACATGCTCACAGAACATTATACAAGATCGTGACATTCGCGGACACGCGTAATATATTGATCCATAATACCGTCGGACGCACGTCCCGGAGTCATTAAAAGGTACAATCGCGAAAATTATCCGTCGCCCGGGGAGTGCCCGCTCGTAAATCCCTACGTTTTACTGGGCAAAGTCTTAAATCTGGACATAAAATTGTCGCGGGCGAGATGAGAATGTTCCCTTTAATTAGATTCGACCGCTTTGTCATTTTGCTCACTCCTCGTAAGATAACCGTACCTGATCTATAAAGTTTGAGTACCTATATATTATTAGCACTTTGAATCGAGGGTTTTAAAGGATAATGATCATGGATGTATAGTATAGTGTGTAAGAATCCCGTAGTAACCTGATTCGAATCCAAACTTTATTTTTTTAAACTACGGTATATTATAATTATTGTCTTAAATTAACGTGTGAATTCCAAAGTTATAGGCAGATAAACAAGTTGTACTTCACAATAAAATCTGTACGACAGGAAATGTGCATTCAAAAGAAAGTAACTTTTTCTATGCAACAGTAAATTCCGGATATGAAAAAACGAATTCCTAGTGCCGATGGTTCTTAAAAAAAAGCCTTATTCTATTTTTCTAGAATATTTTGGTTTTGGATCATAAAAACACTTGATACCTGCTTTGATAATTTTTCCTTCGTAGAATAATTGTGTTGTATCTTCCAATACCTAAGGTATTGTGATACACTTAATGGTAACTGTATGATAATACAAATATCCTTAACTTCAACAAATATCCAAGTACATACATAAAACGATCCCGTTATCGCGGTCCAAACTAAATTACGAAGCCCGTCAAGTTATATTTATCAATAAGAAGGAATCGCATTATCTTTGAGGTGCGATGGAAACAATGAGATCCGCTCGAAGCGTCCATAAACTAACCTTGGGCCGTTACAATGAAGGGGCTGAAATATTGTGCTGAACTTCGTGCAGGGGTTGCACTTTTATAACTATAGTTTACTTTATTATAAAACGTACTGTGGACTGTGGTAACAGGCTTCTTATTTGGCTTTTAGTACACTTAGGGTATCAGCACACTCGTCATGCTTAGGGTGTTAAACACCATACATAAACAGTTAGGTCATAGATTTATAATAGGAGAAGTGGCATCCATAAGTGGTTGATGTTCAGCGTACTCGAACGAAACGTTTTCCTTCTACGTTTCTGATATGAACCGCTAAGGTGTGGGACACCCTTCCAGCTTCCGTGTTCCCAGCCAAATACAATCTGAGTGCCTTCAAGAGGAGAGTGAATAGGCATTTTCTAGGCAAGCACGCTCCATCCTAGACCTCATCATTTCTGTTCTTCAGACTTGATTGTAGTCAAGCGCAAGCCTATCAATTATAAAAAAAAAGGTCGTTGCTCGCGCTCCAACTAGATAGAGCCCCACCTAACAACGACAGCTCCGTGAGTGCGGCAACTTTTTCTTATGGTGTGAGTGTGTCAAATTGGTATGGTGTGCGGATGCCTGTGAGCGTGAAAAATTGTGTAGCGACGGCTCGGGTATGCGAACTTTGACAGAGTATTTATTGCCGCACTTTTAAAGTCGCGGGCGGCCTCTTGTACCTCTATGGGTTAGGTCATGTCTTCATTTTCCTTTCAAATTTAAAGTGTGCGTAAGTTGATTTCAATAACACTGCCAAAAAATCTTTAAAGTCGTGCGCCGTAACTAAATTCAAAAGTAGAGATAACGAAATTAATCGAAGTAAATGCAGCTGTTAAAACAATAGTGCATATAAATAGGTAATATCGAGCTTATTACAATCCTTGGAATTAAAGATCTTTTGTAGGTATTATCAGGAAATTATAAGATTCTACAGAGACAATTAACTCTGCAGACCTCTATTATATGGCTCATACTTTGGCATGTTTTTTAAATAAGAAATCTTAATCCGCAACGTCAAATTGGGCCCACAATAAATTATGAAAACAAAGATCGGAAGATTCAGACTTTGTATTATTTTCTTTTAAACGAAAACAGTACCTATCGTAAGCGAAAGATCAAGTCTAATTTTAAACCTGCTGATTCACATAAAAATAAATCTGGAACAAAGTAGGTATTGTGTTCAGTCCCCGAGATTTACCTTATTTTATCTTGAAAGTCGATCGGTAACAGGTAGGAGGCATGTGATTGCCGCCTCGTAAATCTAGCCAGCCCGGGGCTTGAACCTGCCTCGGCTCACTTAGGTGCCAAGTTACTCGCCGATTGAACACAAGCTTCGGCTAAATGATCACTTTAGGTGGCAACTTTTGAGTATCAACTCTATTAATTTAATTTGAACTTGACAAAAAGGTCAGAATATAGTCTCACTTCCACTCTTTTACTCAGTTACAACCAGAGAACGAGTCTTCTATTAAAATTTGAAAGGTTTGGCGGACATAACTTTAGTACCTACTTTAGCGTCATAATTCTTGTATTAAGATTCAACTAGTATTACAGCATAGTGAGGGAGAACTAACGACCAAAATTAATACTCTGTCCTATCTAGAATTGCCCTCTCCAAAATAAAAAATTGTCATGAGTTCCATGCTATATCAATAGCATTACGTATTCAGTGAATCTTTCTATGAGCCTACAAAACATATATTTTAGCAGCAATTCAATGAAAATTAGAATACTGAGACAGAACCTAACGGAAGGCGCAACATTGTATCCCAGATTGCATCTTATGCGTTTATGGCTAATAAAATTCCGTACACAATAAGGTATTATTTACTCGGAACAACACTTTCTTCGGGGATAATGGTGAAGTAATAGCAAATTATTGAGTTCTCGGCCGTTTAGATCAAACGATCGTTGCCCCGCCTGTGTTTACGACGGGGGCTATGCGGGGCAGATTTATAGAGGCTCGTGTCACCTGCCAGTTGCAACACTAGCTGCTTCGTGAGCTAACGAGACGACGACAGGGAAATTTCGGATCTATCAGGGTGGAATAGAAGCTATAATTGAGCTGGAGCGTTAAGTGCGAAGTGGACGACCGGAGACAACCGATACGACGGCCACCGTGACAGCGGTATTGTTTCAGCGATACAACACCACGTACTAATTTATTTCGATAGTCACAGTCTTGTTCATGACCTGTGTTGAAGCTGAAGACTTCAGTTTCAATCCTGCATAGCGTTAGTTATTAGTCATGGCCTCTGCGCGCCGAAGTTACGACGTGTCATATACAAAACAGAGTTCTGGCGTAGATGGATTTAGTATCTTCATCAACGCTGTACGCCGCTGTGAAGATATCGGTTACGACAAAACTTGAAGATACGAACTGCAATTATTTTATACTTTACATTTCAACACTTACAACTCAAAAGACAGTCAAACCTGGTTATGGAAGAGCTTGAGATCTCTTTTTCTCTAATAAATGTTTCTCACTCAACCAATTATCAGATAGAAGGACAAAATGACGGGATCTGACAACTGACTGTCACTAAGTAATAGAGTTTCTCGCTTATCCAGTTTTCACGTACTCAGGTTTGACCGTTAATAGTTACGTTACTTATAGACCACAATTCCTGGATGTTTTTAACTCGCTAATAATGTAACTCAAACTTTTATTCTCGTGACTGTAAGTTTTTGCTGTTACCAATCCACTCATGGCCTTTAAAATACTCGGTACAGTTTGTTTTGTTTTTCCCGCAACTTTGCCCACGTTTAATTTGGGTTTCTTAAATTTTCTAATACATAAGTCTTGCACCAGCTTGAAGAACAAACATTGAACTTTAACATTTGTACTTAATAAAATATAGAAGATTTCACAACTAAAATACTTATAGTATCACAAGTATGTTCCCAATTTGTTGAATTGTGTTTCATAATCCATAGTGTACCGCTACACGATCTATAAAAGCTTCCTACGTCAGCATAGTTACATGGGTATACGAACATGGCCGTCGGAATTTGGTAATTTAACGCTTATATTCCCGTAAGCCCATTCTATACGGCGCATGGTCACAAAATTACGTTGCGAATCTCCTCGCTACAATCCCAATGCATGTAAAATAAATTAAGTCCGCGTACACAGAATAACTGAGGACAGGATTAGATTTGCGGGTGCGAGATACCGCTCAAATCAAATTTTGTTTACACGAAAAACATGTCCGCGTAAAGCGAGGATCATTCTATCAGTGCGGGAGTCGCACGGAGAGACATCAAAAGATGTATAATATGACGTATATAATATGGAGTGCTCTTTACGTGTTGTGAATACTCCGCGTCATGTGTGTAAACAAATTTACCAACTTTTGATTAGATCAAGAGAATATACGCGACCGAAATAAAAGGCTTCTCGCGTGGCGCAACGGCTGGCTCAGTTTTGTCACATCCGACCATTGTCGGTTCTGCTAGTGTGATTTAGTGGTGATCTCTCGAAGATTGGAGTGGAGATCTGAGATGATTTGCGCCGCTTTACAAAATAAATCTCGGTGTAAACATTGTTTGCTTTAGTGACTTTTTTGCACGACTGCCCAGAATAGAACTGAAATATTTTGATCCTATCTGTGTAGTGTATAAAATATTTAAGTAAGGGGTGGTTTTACTACCTACATTAAGTAACTCGAAAAAAGTACGAAGGTCGATAGTGGTGCATTTATTTATTTCTCAGGTCAGGCAATTGACTCAGGTCTGGTCTATTACCTTTCCTAGTCCACGTCTAGTCTGGCATTATTAGCTTGTTAGGTATACCAACAGCTAAGTAACTTAGGTTAGCTCATTTTTTGCACAGCAAATCTGCCTAGCTGTTTAGAGCGGAAATGCAGCCAGCAACAATTCCTTCCAGGATTTAAACGGTAATTAGAATAAGTTAGCGATAACTTTGAATGTTACATTTTCACAAAAAATACTTACTAGGCCTATATTTAACTTTTATTTATTAAGTGGAACGAACAAAACTCGAAATAAACCAACATACTCGTACTCTCGTATTATACGGATATAAACTAAATAAAAAGTTTATTAAAAAAGTTTCTAAATGTCACAGTACGGAGTGTGTAAAATTTACTTAGTTAAAATGCGAATACGCGGTTACATTTCAGATTGGGTACATTAAACTTTATACGAATGTTGGTAAATTGGACCGTCGTTGGTTAGTTTGTTCTTTGCCAAGTTTTTTCCTGTACCAGGCTTCGAGGACCGGAGGAAATGGCCGCGGACTAGGTAATTGTGTTAAAACTTTCATCGCAAAGTGTGAAATTCTCTGAAAGCGGCCAGGCCAATGTTACCACCGTATCTACAAGTTTAATTTGTTTCTGGTTTGCTGAGAAAATAGGATGGGCTAATTTATGTATAACCCATTAGGTTTATGTTACTGAATATTGAATGATCAGCGAAAACTTTATAGAGATATTTCTAGTAGCAAGCGGTAAGCAACTTCTCAATCCTTTATTTATACCTAGACTTTTTTTGTTACTAAAGCTTTAATTTCTATTGTATATTTACATCCAGCAGTGGATGTCTATAATTGATGATTCTACCACACGCAATCCCTTGCTTATGCCCAACACAGCCTGTACCTATACGATCTACGATTTCGCATTGCGAATTCGACATGTCCTGAGGATGTTCTGGTGCCGGGACGAAACGTGCGTCGAAGAAAGTGTTAGAAGAATTCTATGTGGTGTTTCATGTGGTGTTCCTGCATATTGGATCATACAGAATTTTCTCAAATAGCGGATTATAGCAAAACAAAATTCATCTGTCTTGCAGCTGTTTACTTTTCGGCCAAAACTTAAAATCGAGTATAGGGTAACTGAACTGCATACAAATGAAATGTACGCGACTGTAGACAAGACACGAGACTGCATGGCGCCTGTCTTTAACAATGTAATTTTTTTACGTCTAAGCGGTTTGGTCCAATGTCAACCAACAGTATCGGGTATCCTTTTCCACTGTATTGCGTATTTTCTTAGAATATTTTCTTTTGTTATGTATGTCAAAAAACATGAAATACCAAGGGACAATAGGATATAAACTGTATGAGTAGTGTTGCTTGTTTTTATTTTTAATATTTTTGGATTAACTCTTTTAACTTGTGCTTCTACCGTGCTTTATTAATTACTAGCTAATGCCCGCGACTTCGTCCACGTGGGATAAAAACTATTCTATCTTTTAAGTTGGACCAAATGACAGATATTCACGAAGTTTGAACTAAATCGGTTCAGTAGTTTAGGAGTCCATCGCGGACAAACAACGTGACACGTGATTTATATATATTAAGATTAAAAAAAGTATTTCAATGTGTACAGTTCACTTTCTTTTTAATTTCAGTATGTAACTGCTATAAATAATAATGTAAAATGAAATCGCCACATAAAACTATTGCATTATTTTACTAGCATATTTATTCACAATAGGTAATACTAGATATGAGCCATGACGATTAGAATTCCTATAAGTATTTCGTGTTGTTAAGTAACAAACAGACGATTTATCTAAACAGTAAATGCATGCATGATATGCAGATTAGAATCCGGTAAAATTTGAAAATATATAAACCTTAAATTATTATTCGTTATGTTTCATCTACACGATCCGAGAGACTAGACGGTTGAGACTTTAGAGTCGATTAAACTTTCCATTTTTTATATTACGAATAAATATGTTTTTTAATATGAAATGTGCCTGTAGCAATGGTAAGTATACTAATAGTACAAGACCAATACATTTTCCGAGCAATTCGTGCTGTTCTTTGTTTAAGGAAATACGAACAAAAACAAATACATCTTTTATTAAAAGAAGGTATTGATTTTTATGTTAAAAGTATATCTCATACAATGCTCCGTTTTGGCTACTACAATTTAATGTAAATGAGTATTAAAAAAAGGACTAACAGTAAAGCCTACTAGTAGTAACCAGTCATTAATTTACTTCAGCCGAAAATACGTTAGGTATGCAAGAGTTACACACAGGAAGTGTACCTACGCGTCAATATTGACGACTCATAAGTTGGTTCACTCGTATGTTGGCCCGTGTAAATAAATCATAAGCAAAACCCGGGCCGTACGACAGGCGGCTCTGTCGATTTAAAACCTTACTAATAACACTTACACATGAATTATTGATGAAGTATTAACCGCGGCGGCTTATTACGAGGCGTTATGAAAACGGCCGAACATACATTATCGCTGCATATTTACGACGAGGTAAGATGATTTGATAGCGTAAGATTATCTGTTGATATCGATACGCGGAGCGTTAATATCATAAGCAATAATGATTATACATTACGTGATTAGGAATAGGGATTTATAGGCATAAACAGAACCTAATTCACTTTTTCGTAACGATATATTTCATTTATATTGGGTAACAGGTTTGGTATACTCTTAAAGGCAAGAAATGTAAATGAAGAAATGCTATTGAGGTCTACTGTATCTCTGACTTCTATTGCCTTTGCTATAAGCAGTATTTGATAAATACCGAATCTTTCAACCAAAAGAAAGTTAAACCGACAATAAGCAACACCAATGTCTTGCCAATATGCACAAGTTGACAAGTTCGTTAAGTGTTCAAAATTACGAAACTCGAACATTCGCTACCGAGTTCGAAAGCTTGGCGTGACACGTCCGCCGGCGCTAACGGAAGTTCTTATTACCAAAATATATGCAAATTACTCTCTCAGGATGCATATCTTCATGTTACCTTCTCACTGTACTAGAAAGCACGAGCCACGAACCCCTAATTGCAGTAAAAGTGAAAAGAGTACGATACGAGACTACGGGTTAGTGTGTGTATATACTCAGTCAATTCTGTCAAATAAATAATTTATTTACTTAACTGCAGCGATAGTGAATATCTACGTGTTGAACTGTTTATACAAAACATGCAGGTCACTTTTTGTTTGGAGACGTCATGGTCAAAAATCGCTAGGAAGAACATTCTTGATCTAATACTGTAAGGCCCACTTGCGCGAAACGAAGGTTATATACTTGAGACAACGTCTCTCTTTGGCCAATTTTGACAACTTACTCTGGGTTAACGTGTTAACTCTGAGTAAACACACTAACCCGGGTTGGCGCAAGTGAGCCTTACAGAGCTTAGTAGCTTAAGATCACGTTATTTTGAAAGCAATAATATGTTAGTGGAATCGAACGTAACATGAGAATTGACAGACGAACCTCTCATATTATTCTCATCGGATAAAGTGACCAATACTGCCTATACCAGAAAATTTTCATGGCGCGCTCTACAATGCAATCTGTCAGTTCAAGTTATCTTGCACCGTGAGAATATACCTTTACCCTCAGTATTACGTTTTTGTTTCACTGGACACATTTGCATCTTATTATCGGTGTGTTTCAGTGGATACAGGATAACATGTCGAATTTCAATCGCGTTCACCACCACCTCGAGGCGTTGCGGGTTGAATATGAATCGATTTCACACGACATCAGCTCAACAAATTATAATTTGTTATGCGTTTACGATTTTAAACTTAAAATATAACTCTACTTTGTTTTAATACACTGCGCTTACAATGTTTAGACTGTTTAAGATGCATACAAAACGATTCCGTTAAAGCGGTGTGGTATGACAATATTTTACTAATTTTATTATAACCTTGGCTAAGTAGCTATTTAAGCTACTTACTAAGCTAAGGTCTTCTAAGGTCAATACTGTTAAATCCCGATAAGGGAAAATCTTCTCGATATTACTTTCATAAAATAGATTAAATTAGAAGACTGGGGCTTCTACTTGTATTTGTAAGATCTTTGTATACTTATATTTACATGACACAATAACATCAGTACAATAAGCATAAATTTTCTGAAAATCTAAAACTGAAGATTTACGAAAAAATATCCAAATAAAAACGTATATTCGACACCAATCTGAGATTCAACGAATTTCGTACAACGAGCCTCTTCGAAAACCGGTTCAAATGTAAATCATTATTCCATAAACACTTATGATGTCAACTTTAAAGACCACATTCGTATGGCAGTTTTGCTTCTATTTTTGAAGCCAATGATAAAGTTATTGAACGTGGTAATAAGATAAACGGTGTGTTAGTAGAACGTAAATCACGGTGCATTACGCGCCCGACGACGGGCCGGAGGCGAGTATCGCATTTCACTCGATTAATTGCAGGGGCATCACTACTAGCGAGCGTCTAGTGAGTTGCGTGTACGCATATCTACAGAGATATAGGCACTGAGACGTTATAAGATCTTTATCGATATAGACGACGTAATTATGAATTGAGATATAGACTTTACTTGATCTTCAAATTGAGACTGTTAAGTTAGGTAGCGTATGACATTTTGTAGCGACACAGGTAACTTATATGCATCAATATACACTGATAATTACAAAAACAAAGAATTTGAGCTATGTAAATGAATTTTATTCGTCGCATTCGCAGTTCTTGAATATGAATTAACTAGCGAATCCCCGCCACTTTCGGTTTTTCACAAATCCAGCGCGAGCCACGGACTTTTCTGCGATACTAAGTAGCCTGTGTTTTAATCCAGGTTATAATCTATTTCTATTTCAAATTTCAGCCAAATCGATCGATTCTCCATACAACATTTAAACTTTCGTTTCTTTTTTTTCAAATCCTTTCTTAGTGCACCCCTACACCTCATGAGGACCCTGCGGTTTGGGCTATGCGTTGATATGTCGGTCAGTAAGTTTCTTCTTTTATATATATTTATAGATTTGTTGATGATGAATTGAAAGTGGGTCATTCAATTAGCTTTCAGATAAATTAAAGAGGCAAAACAGATAATCCGTTTAAAAACTTTTTTCCCTCCATATATAATTTAGTATTTTTTGGGTTTATGGCCATCCCACCCAGGTGAAGGTTTATGAGTGGACTTTATTACGTAAATTCAAATAAACATTAACCTTTTTACGATTTATGTACAGTACATCGCATTTTATTTGCGAGTCGGGTTTAATTTGGTTAAAACTGTTCAAAGCATTAATGGTCTTGGAGAGCACTCTCAGGCATTGGTCCCAGTTATTTTTAACATTTATGTATAACGGCATTAATGGCCCAGCGGTTAAAACGTCTGCTATCTAGGGGGTCTGAGGGTTTGAAAATGGAAATGAAAATTTTTCACATAGGTCTAAACAAAAAGGCTCTGAAAAGTCAATACTACCACCAGGTTCGGAAGGCAGGTTTTCACCGAAAAGCGAGTTCGGCGATTTCGTACAAGTAGATAAAGGAGATGGGAGATCTAAATAAGAGAAGAAACAGTCATCGCAAACGCAAGTAGAAGAAAGTGCACCTTTTATATTAAAGTACTTTACTATTTTTGGGCAAATTTCGCAAGTCATAAGGTAGGCATACTTGTATGTAGGGAGCACGGTCGCTGCGCAACAAATCATCGCGCTGTCGCTCACTGCCAAAATTAATTTTCCGTAAAATCGCTTAAGCGATCTATCTCATATCGGGAAAAATAAAAATTGGCAGACCCAACTCGATAATATTTTTGCAAGGCTTTAAGCAACTTGATACCGTGAAATTTTAATTTGATTTTTTTAAGTGGGTACTAATAATAATAAAATTATAACATGTTTTCGAGTACCAGAGCCAATCTCGGTGACTATTTTGAAGATTCCTTAGTAAGTCAGGTACAGTCACGGAATGAAAAGGTTCGTCAATTTTCAAATTGATTCGTTTGCACTGGTCGATTGCACTGGTATGGTGACATAATGGACTCTTGCAGTAATAGTGTAAGCAAAAACCGACACTAAGGTGACGAACCTTTTCATTCCGTGACTATACATCTAATGGAATTAGTTACTTTTTTGCGTTGGTAGAACTGTGCATGTTTACAGAGTTACGTAGATATAATTATGTATCTTTTTTTTTTTTTTTTTTTTTTTTTTTTTTTTTTTTTTTGAGGTATATTATATTAATCTCTTTATTTGCAAAAATTACATACTTGATTACAAAAAATTATTATGGCCTCTAACTCCCAAAAAAGTATAAACTGTGGTATGGGAGTTAGTGACTTCCCAATTACATATAGTTGTTTTATTTATTTTGCATCTAAAGGCATTGTTTGCATACAATAATGTGCCAACTTATAATTATAAAAAACATAGTTGTGTCATGTGTATATTATGTGCATTCATGAATGTCTGTGCGTATGTAAGTACATTTATAGATATGTGTGTGCATGTGTGTTTGTGATGTGTGTGTGTGTGTGTGTGTGTGTGTGTGTGTGTGTGTGTGTGTATGTAAGCTAGTGTTATGCGCAGATATTTTGGTCCATTTGTATGTGCTAACATAATATTAGATAAATAATATTAGATAAATAAATAGAGGATTTTAAACATCTGTATAAAAAGTTCGAAGCCTTCTACCTCACAAGCCAATAAACCATAATCCTTAACAGAAATACCTAATAAATAAATAATAAACAAAACCATATTCCTTACATAAAATTAATTATTATCAAAATACTTTACATCTAGGTGTCACAATAAGTTATCATTGTTTTTACTCTATTGCAAGTACGGTCTTATAACATCAGTACAAATAACCAAATTAACCTCTCAAGTCTCAAGGCGATTGTGTAAAACAACAGTAGTTTGTGAAGCAAAAACTAGTAAAGCCATTTATTTCAGAATAACTATGTCCGGTGTTATTAGTGAAACTGCGCTTGACAAAAACCTTCTGCACATAAGGCCATAACCACACGACATCAGACATACTGTGTTCCATATACGGGGAATCAATAATAAATTTACGCACGAAACTATTTTAACTAACTTTAAACATGTAGCTATGCGTTCTTTATTATTTCGCTACAGTTTTTTAGGGTAAACTACTAGAGTTTACCCTAAAAAACTGTAGCGAAATTGTTGACAAAACATAATTTAGCATCCTCTTAGTTAAAACTTCAGAATTGACTGCTTTACTGCCAGTACCTACTTCATAATGTTCTTAATATGCTTTCGTGAGACATCTGGTTTGATGTTATGACTATTGAGATTTTACCTACAAAGATAACGTCAATTGTTTGTTTGCGATTAAATTGAACTCTTACTTTATTAAGGTGCCTCATAAAAAACATATCAAACGCTTATATGAGTTTTACTTTATTTTGAAACAAAGTTTCTTCTCGGAGGGTATCGCGCAAGGGGCTAGGCGAAAGAAAATTGATGTTTTGCGTGACGGAAATCCCGTCACGAAGCAAATCTACGAAAATCTTCGAAAGTCTAGGATAAAATTTTCTCTTACTACCTTCCTAGTCAACAGACCTGGCATGCAATCACACATATTATTATATTTTACATTTTGTATTGAACTTGACTTGTTAGTTGTTAGCGCGAGCTAACTGAAGGTAGCGCCATCTATCGAGCGATGGGTGAAACTTTGTTTCTACCGAGTGTCCCACGACACTCGCGCCTTTTTGTATTTCAAGCACGTCACAATTGTTACTGCAAAGTGCAATTTATATGAACCGATGATTGATTCATTTACACCACTAATGAGAGCGTTACATTTTTCATTCATAGAACTGAGTATGCATTATGCAAATGTTCTCACGACATTCATTGTTACGAGCAGATGTAGTAAAGTTGAATAAACAAAACGGCAGAGCCGCCACTAAATTACGGATCTACTAGATCAAGAGGTATTGGCAAATAATGAAGACGTGCTTGATAAAATATCTAGATGTAGAGTAGGTAAATTAACTAAATATTTTTAATTAAATTAAAGGAACAGATTTTAAGTAGCAGCCGAGAAATCTCAAAATGTCGCGAAGCTGGAAAAGTAATGGATATAGGTAATAAACTCTAAATTGCTTAAATGGAACCCGATGGACAAACAAAATCAACAGTTGCGAGGAATATTCGGGCCTAGAATCTTAATAGTTATTAGTTAGCAATCCTTACGGACTTCAGTGGGCTGTAGCCGCCCACTGGTTGAAACTGGTTGAGGGAGCAGAGTAGGTACTACTTAGGGAGTAGAGTAGGTACTACTTAGGGAGCAGAGTAGGTACTACTTAGGGAGCAGAGTAGGTACTACTTAGGGAGTAGAGTAGGTACTACTAAGGGAGCAGAGTAGGTACTACGTAGGGAGCAGAGTAGGTACTACTTAGGGAGTAGAGTAGGTACTACGTAGGGAGCAGAGTAGGTACTACTTAGGGAGTAGAGTAGGTACTACTTAGGGAGCAGGGTAGGTACAAGTTAGGGAGTACTTAATTAAATACAGCTATGTTCGAAATAAAGAATACATTCCCTAGTGATACAGAACTAGAACACATCCTGCCTATCCGGTAAGATTATGACACCAAGTCCGTAAAGTGCATTCCGACTGAACTAACTAATATATTATAAGGGTAAAAGGTCGTAACAGTTTTTTTCACTCCAAAAAAATGTAGGTACTCCAAGAATACTCTGGTTTTTCTTTTTAATTTTATCAAGTAAATAATCTAAATATCCCACCAACTCTACGTCACTAATGTCAGAGTCAAGACGCACAAAAACAGCGGGATCGCAGTCTCACACGCCCGTTGTGATCTATAATTATTCTTCAGCAGTAAAAGTTGTTAGCAGCACCGGTTAATAGCACAACCAATATGGAAAACATCCTTGTCAACTTTATGGGTGTCGGTTAGAGCAATAATAACACAGACAGCGGAGCGGGACCGATCCGGGACAAAAATTAATTTCACTTTTGCAAATTATGTAATGAAAAATATTGTCGTGTGATCATATTATTGTTGTTTGTACTGAAAATATAAACCGAAAAAAATGAAAAAATGAAAATCTTTATTAATAGGCCTAAGTAATTGGTTCTAAAGTCAAACCACCACTGGACCCACTCAAACAGATTAAAAAATATCAAAATCGGTGTTACAAATATAGACTCGGTCGGAGTTACACGGTCTTACGCGGTATAATGTGATCATATTATATATGTGTGTACCTATCGAGTTTTCCGCCCCGAAACACTCCCGCTTGTCCGTCGTGTGTTCGTACGATTAATAAAGGGACGCAAAAACTATGCGATCGGCTATTCTTAGCCGGTTTAACACACCTATTATGTCCAAGCCACAACAATTACAGGCTAAGGTGAATAAACAGATAAATTCAAGGATTAAATGAAAGTATCTAAAAGGCATACTATACCTAATAGCAATCATTTAGGACGCCTGTAACAAAGGAAAATGAAATAAAACAAGTACTGTTTGATAAAAGTTTTCCTTTTCAAAACAAGAACAGCAATTAGACCTAAATGACTTTAATCAGAAATGTTTTTGTTTGCTGGGTAAGTTTACCTATAAAATATTAGTTTTTTCTAAGAGAGACGAGACCAAGACCCACAAAATGCTGCAAAATAAAGCTATGTTTTAGCAACGTAACGTTACATGTATTATGTACATGCTTGTTAAAATTCATTACATCGCCTCTGTTGTATTGAGCTTCCTAAAGAAATCGCGTAAACAAAAAACAAGAAAGGGTTTCTTTGGTGAGAAAATAAAATTCCACGTTGGATGATACGTCTTGTGTGTCGGCTTTTATTAAAGGGAAAGAATTTCGCCAGTGACGAATTGTTATTGAAACATTATTCCCAACTGAAGTAGCGCTTCCCATAAAGAAAGTCAAAAACAAACCGATAGAGTAAGGCTTCGTTCTAAGATAATGTATTTTTTTTAGAAAAAACAGCACCTTGATCGTGTAAAAATAATAATAATTATCATCACTATTGTAGTCGCCAGAATATTCTGATGCCTGATTTGCCAAAAATATGTTAACAGCGAATCCAGCCAATCGGTTAACGTTATAATGGTTTATATTATAACGGTTAGGTTATCTTTTATTGTCAAATGTGATACTTAGATCATATAAAAAAGGAAGACACTGGCTCCTGTAACACAGTTATTAACTACTACAGGAAGCAGGGTTTAAATCAATTGTTTTTAAACCTACTATCTGTTTGATGAATAAAGATTATTAATCGAGAGGCATAATTTATGATTAGTCGGTAATTTTTTTAGGAGTCCCCTTATCATCTGTACCCACTCGTTTCAGTGAAACCTAGCAGCTCTTCGCAAAGTTGTCCGTGCATTATGTACAACTTTTTAGTCTGTATTTACATTGTGGCTATTTTCTCTGGTAAAATAACTGAGAGTTGCTTACATCGCTGTAAAAGTTTCATTATTCAATTTCCTTATTTGTTAATCAAATCCCATCAAGATTGGTTTTACTGTTCCAAGTTCCAAAAATTGAGGGTTTAGGCTATAAATTCCTCAATCTTATGAGAAACGGTATTAAACGGCCTACAAGCCGTATTTAGGTGATTTTGAATGAAGTTTTATGCAAAAACTATAAAGACAATTACTTTCAAATTTACACGTCATGTATTTTGGGGTTTTAATCTAAAATCGCTTAGAAGCAGAAACACGATTGGATAAAATTTTCTCGATAGAAAGTTCTCCCAAAAGTTGCTCCAAAATCTCAGTTTTTCTATATTTTATCGGAAACTACAATGGATGTAATTGTAATTTTTGTTTTAATGTATTGGTAATAATAATATCCTAAAACGCTTAGAACAGATTTTTGATAACTGGCTTAGTTTTTGAGTAATTAGGTAAAACGTCGTTTTTCTGCTATATTCTTCCGCGACGCTGCATGTCGCACCTACCAAATCTCCGCGAGAGTGAGAAAGACAAAAATAAATTCAACAAATCCCAACTATGGAACGTAAATGACGATTACTAAAATGTCTGTTTTATAATATACATTTGTGAACCATTCGTATTAAATATCATAGGCTACAATATGTCATAGCAATGTAACACACATTCCCTTCATGTCAAACCACCATTGCCATAACGGCAAAGGACATTTTAGCGGTACAAGATATCACTAGTAATGGCGGCCTTTCCGGTACAGGACGTGTCTCAAGATCATTGTCTAAAGCTTGTATTTCAAGGACATTTCGACGAGATAATAAATTAGCGAAGTGCAAATGTGAAGAAGGCAAATGTTGCTCCAAAACTGGAGGATAGATACAGATCTTCAACACTAGGGCTGTGAATACTTATAATGCAAAATGTTCTGTTTAATAGATTTCAAATGTGGGTTTATTTCTTTAATTTGTAAATCTTTAGAGCTTTTATATTATCAATACGTTTTGTTTGAAATGAGGACAGTGCTGAGGGTAATTTTATTGCTAAGAGCAGCTCAAAGAGCTGTGGTGGTAAACATGATTTTGTGACACGTTTAGAACTCTAGAATATACAAATACTATGCAGTGTGCTCTAATTACTTAAATTTTTAGTCAAAGTATTTTTACATAAACGTAACAGATAAAACAATTTTAAAATGTAAGTGTGAACCTAGAATTGCAGAGTTTGCAGAACTTAACCGAGCTAACTTCAAAACTTTTGATATTAAACCTAACTGTTATGAAAACAGTCTGCTTCCACCGATGCACACTGCACACTGCACAGTGCTCTGGGCGAAGTGTAGCTTTTGCATGGAATATCAAAATGAATAAACAGTCATAGATTTCCGCTTAAGAGGCTCGTCTAGCTGTAAGTTTTCATACAAAACGCGATAACGTTGTCATAATTTTTAGAAATGTTACAGGTACAATGAATAATTAATTTTAATTTTTAAGAAATATCGGTTAGGTATGTTAAAAGCTAATAGTGTCTAAAAATTCATATTTTTGACCTAAAAACTTCCTCGAGTATTTTTTATGTTTTTTATTCAAACTAAACTTGAATACTAAAAAAATTAAATGTACGAGACTAAATTTGTTGAATTTGGTAAATGTTTAAAAACGTTATCACCCATACCAATATTTCAAGAATAAAATGAAGGGTTAGGTCCGGACTAGCAACTCACTCTCTATACGGACATAGATAGCATTTTTGAAAATACCAATTGGTGTCGTGCTTCGTCACTAGACGATAGTCTTAAGCGTCGTACACACCCGCCAAGCATCAGTGCGACATACAGCGAGCGATCGCGATGTCATGTTCTTACTGGGCTCTACTTATAATATACCCTATTCTTCCTCTTGTAAGGCGCGTGATTCATCCAATGGTCAAAACCCTTAGTAAGTTATGCCATAATAACTCAAATCCTTTTAGAGGCTGAGGTAAACAAACCTACACACAATTTTCATACCCTAGCTTAATAGTAAACCCTAATTATTTTCCTGATAAAAAAATGGGACCTGGAGAAATGCCAGATCCAAACATTATAGTCCTTAGACTCTATGATCATGTTATATACTCTGAATGAGAGATCTATTTGGCACCTTTCCCTTGTGGAAGGAAAAGATGATCCAGGGCCCCTCACTCGCCCAGGATGGTGAGCTCCCGCATCCGCCCAGAACCCGAAGGCGCCCCGAAGGGTGAGCTCTCCCCCTCATCTCTCATAAGAGATGTAAGTCCGGCCGCATTAAGGTGGCGGTTTTCACCTATGTTCACATCCCCGTAAGGATATGAGATAAAGAGCCTCATTAAGGTGGAGGTTACACCTATGTGATAAGGTGGGGCACTCTCTTACAAGAGCGCCCCTAACGGTTGTACCGCCCCAGATATGTGTTATATTCTTATCCCGGTGAGGATAAGAGATCAGCACCTTAAGCGTGGTGTTACGCATACTAGAGACCAAGAGACAGTCTGCAAACATCGAGGCCTGAAGGCGCAGCCTACCGTATTAACTTATAGTGCAACAGCCAGCTGCGACACATCAATACACTCGACGTCATACAGACAATATGCGCCACTTAGGACGCCTTCCCGTAATACCATAGTACGGGCATTCACTGTGTTAGCCATCTCAGAAGGGTCTCACTAGACTCTGTTAATATTCATATTTATTATTCATTAGATACGTCATGACCACCAAAATGACGCATTAGCCATCAGAAGTCTTTATGTCTTTCGCTCACATTTTACCTTTTAATGTATTTGCTCCGTGAGTCATTACTGATATTCAAATATTATGTGTGAGACCCACACAATATAACTTATATATTTTCATAGGTCTTTGGTACTAGAGAGTCAGACTCAGGCGTCGCACCAGTGTGATGTGATGCTTTGCCAATAAATACAAGGTTTTTGGTACGACCGTTTGGTTCCCTGAGGAACACTAATGAGATCAAAGTCCCATCGGTCGGCGCTGTGCAAGTTCATATAATGTTCCAGAGGAACATTATAAAATATTATCTCGGAACAATATCTCCTTCCTCAACCTCCTTCTACCTTCGCATCATCTTATAATGGGGATGCCAATACACACAGGCCACTCTAGTGCACTGCCCACTCGAGCATCACTTTTAACGGCCTTTGCGTGCGACCAACACAATACACTTCACAAGCCACGTAATAATATTATACGTCTTTATCACCTTAGTGACGCACTTAACATCATCGGTCCGTATACCTCAACTCAACTCTGACTTTGGACCTCAGCGTCGCACGCTTCGCATCCCTATAGTTGTCGCGCGGCGATCTTGATCGACTGCGCTCTTGGTGAAACCCCGCATCGCTATATTACGAAGTACTATTGCACGGTCCGCTTCCATAGGTCATGAATTTTTCAATGCACGAACACGCTCTAGTCATATACACGATCGAGTAATCAAATTAAGACATTTCTTATGTTTGATTATTTCTCTTTGTATTGCTTCGAGTTATCACCCTCGTTACTCAGACAGTTTGCCAAGCTATACATTTAAGCCGAAGACTCTTTTATCATAAAAATGAAAGTTAGGGGATCTAGGTAGTTACATCCAACCCCCTAAATTCTATGAAGCCTGCGTAATAGAATTTACGCTAGGCCACATAAGGATTCTTGTATTAAAACTTGTTATATTTTTTTTTTTTTTTTTTTTTTTTTAATAATTTATTTACATATTATTATTACAATGTTTCCATTTACATACTTACAAAATAAACCAATTTTGTAAGCATTATAGTTAACACATTTCTTACAATTTTGGATATGCAATCACAAAGCATCCCAAGTTTTATTCATCCCTACTTTAACACCATTATAGATCAATTTTTGGGATGCATCATTTTTCATATTACAATAATTAAGTTAATGCACTTTTGGAATCAACCTAACATGATACATTTCAGTAAACAACTCTCAAATTAAATGAATTACTTCGAAATCCACATAACCTCTGCAAAACCTTAAAAGAACATTATATTTATCAAATTATACAAGTATTAGAATCATTGTGTGCAATCAATAATTTATTGATAATATTTTGATAAATGAATAGCATTATATTTTCCTCGAATCTTATTTGTTTTCGGGTCCATTAATACATAAACATTTTTGAATGGTACTGCAGCGACCACATAAGGTCCTTCATACAATAAATCAAATTTACTTATTTCTTTCTTTTGTAAATTGGATCGATTACAACGTCGTAATTTCACTAAGTCCCCAATATGAAATTCAATTAATTTATGACTTTTGTCATATTTCCCGTTCCTTATTCGGCTGGAACTTATTAAATTCTCTCGTACACGTTGACGTATACTTCCTATATTTAATTCCCCTTGAGAATTATTCAATACTTTATCTACAGATAACTTAGTCCTTTGACCAAATAACACCTCATTTGGTGTAAACCCTATACTATCATGATAAGTATTGTTATACATTTCCTCAATATTTGGCAATAATCCTACCCATGTTTTATGATCATGTGAGCAATAAGCTCTGAATAATCTACCAAGTTCTTTATTGACTCTTTCAGTGGTATTCGGTCTAGGATTTCTGATTGTTGTATAAATTGTTTTGATCCCAATCTCTCTTAATCCATCCTTATATCTTTTACTGATAAATTGGGATCCATTATCAGTCATCAAGGTTTGAATCTTAATGATCTTATTAAAGTGTTTGATTTTGGTCAGACAAGTTTGACTTGTCGCTTTCCGTAATGGAAACAATTTCACATACTTGCTAAAAGCATCCTGCATTACTAGGATATAAGTAAATCCAAATGACCCAGATGGTAATGGTCCATACAAGTCAGCCATTACAATCTCACCAATGTCATTCGATATTATGGACTGGCAGGGTCCAACATACTTTGCCTTATCACTTTTCGCTAGTTGGCAAGTGTGACAACGTTTTACTATTGACTTAACATCATTTGTTAAGTTCTTCCAAAACAATCGATCTTTCAAATATTTAATAATTTTATAAGCACCTTGATGTCCCATCTCCAAGTGTACTTGTTTGACCATTTCCTCTCGCAAGGAAGAGGGTAGATATATCCTGTTTCCTTGATTTGTTTTAAAACACACCACTTTGTCGTTATTCACGTTTATTCTATCTCTATAACGTGAATTTTTTCCATTCAATATTTCTTGTATTTCTGGATCTTCTGCCTGTAATTCGGGCAACCTTTTAAGTTTGTACAATAGCTGTCCATTCTCTTTAGCCATATAATAGATGCCCGGCAATCTAATTTTATTCTCTTGTACTCTACTCCCATCTGGCGGATACCTCGACAAAGTATCTGCGACTAAATTTTTCTTTCCAGATATATGTTCTATCTCATAATCAAATTGTTCTAAATACAATAGCCATCTTGTAACTCTACTATTAAACAATTTCCAGTTCTTCACAAATAATAAAGCTTTGTGATCAGTTCGTATTACCACTTTGGATCCTCTTAAATAGGTTTCAAACTTCTGCAAACAACTTATAACTGCATAAAATTCTTGTTCTGTAACAGTCCAATTCAATTCCGGTCCTTTGAAGGACCTACTGTGATAACTTAATGGCTTCATTTCTCCATCATCTCCTATTTGGTATAAAACTCCGGCGAAAGCTATACCAGATGAATCAGTCTGTAAATAGTAAGTTTTGCCAAAATCTGGGTGTTGCAATTCAACAGTATTTACAAACTGTTGCTTTATAAATTCAAAAGCCTTTTGTTCTTTTTCTGTCCATTTCCATGCCTTTTGTTTCTTTAATAATTCACACAATGGGTGAATACTTTCGGCATAATTTGGTATAAACCTTCGATAAAAATTACACAAGCCTAGGAAAGCTCGCAAATGTTTTACCTTTTGCGGTTGAGGAAACTTTTGAATAGCTTCCACCTTCTCAGGATCCGTACGGATTCCTTGGGTTGAGATAATAAATCCCAACATTTTTACTTCCTTACACAAAAATTCACACTTCTCAATATTACAAGTCATTCCAGCTTGTTTCAATTTGTTTAACACAACCTCTATGTGGTTCAAATGCTCATCCAAATCACCCGTTGTTATAATTGCCAAATCATCTAGGTAATTAACACAGAATTGTCGTACTTCAGGTCCCAAAATTTTATCCATTGCCCGACTAAAACTTCCAACTGAAGTTTTTAGTCCTTGTGGTAATACATTATACACATAAGATTTTCCATTAAATGAAAATCCGGTATATTTCTTACTTCCTTCACTGATGGGTATTTGGAAGTATGCATTGTTTAAATCAATTGTCGTAATAAATTTGCATCCATGGAAAGAATTCAATACATCAAGCTGCATAGGAGGCTTCTCGGTCTCTGCAACCATATGTTTATTTATTTCTCTTGCGTCCAACAAGACTCTAATGGTTCCATCTCGCTTTAATGTAAAAGTCAACGGACTACTATAAGGCGTGGAAGCCCTCGATATTATATTCAACTTTTCCAATTCAGCAAGCTTCTCTTCCATCTTTTGCCTATAAGCATATGGTATAGGATATGACTTCTTTACTATTGGCTTCTCATGTAGCATTTTTATTTCATGCTCATAGCATGTACATCTGCCTAAGTCTTCTGTAAACATGCTGTTATATTTATTCAAAATTTCACCGAGCTTCTTTTTATCTTTTTCAGGAACGTCAGTTCCTATTTTAATTTTCGCTAGAATGTCATCAACTTTTGCACTCATCTCAGACATGGTCAATTCACTGATATTTGGATAAACATTTATTAAGGGTATAGTATAACAACACCCATCTTTGTACAATGTAATGTTCATCTGATCTTTCTTCAGATTAAATACAACCTCATTCTTTTTAATCCAATCAAAACCTAATATCACTGAATGAGTCAACCCAGGGACTATCAAATAACCAATTTCTAAAGTCAACCTCCCTATAACAGTTGGAACAATAACCATTTGTTGAATTTTAATACTTTTGTGTCCTATTGCCCCTTTTAGTCGTATCGTCCTTGTAGGCATTAATGGCAACTTGTCAGAACACTTTTTTAACTGTAAATACATCAATTCAGAAATGCAAGTAATATCACTGCCTGTGTCCAATAGCCCATCTACCTCAAAACTCAGCAATTTCATCCGAATTTCAGATTTCACAGTACAAGACAACTCAGTTGTCTCATGCTCTTCGTATACATTTAAAATTTCACCTTCTATAATTTTCCTACTCTTTTCATGGCTGTCAGACACTAGCAGGTCAACCACTTGTTTACAATTCATTTCTTTTTCATATCCCAACCCCAATCTTCCCTTTTGTCCATTGCATTTAATTGGTCTTAATAGTCCCTTCCTCCTTCCTAGTCCTTGTCCTGGCTGCCATCCATATTGAAGCATAATCTTTAATGCTTTGTTCCCTTTATTAGCAGCTGAGTTGGGAACAACTTCCTCAGCCGCTGTTAGTTTGAATAATTATTTCCATCTTGCCAGACGCTGTAAGCTCCTTCATTCTCTTTTCCATCATTTTGATCATTATAGCCTTCATTCCCTTTATCCAAAACTTCGTTGGACACAACATTGCAGTATTCCTGCGGATAATATTGTACTTGTGGGTACACTGGTTTCCTCCAACTTCTATAACTTCGACGAACATCGCTATTTTGTGATTTCCTTTCTTTATAGTTGGATTTATTTGCACTCGTTGTAGGTTCCTCCTGTTTATTTATATCATCTTGCTTCCGCAGAAACTCTGTGGCATCATGTATAGTTTCACCTTTAGTGATTGCCCACATCTGTTGCACAGAAATGGGATAGTGCCTCATCATATCGTCAACTAACTGTTTTTCTGGTATTGTAAATGAGAGCATTCTTACTTGTGCAGTTAGATTCAAAAAATGACCCAACATGGTAGGTTGCTTAGTTCGGTCCCAAGTGGAACATACAATTTCTCTTCTTATTTTGTTTTGCTCTGTTTCTCCCCAGTATGTTGACAAAAAGTCATTTTTAAAATCTTCAAGATTCTGCCATCTTGATTTGTATAATCGTACCCAATCTCGGGCTTCACCTTGCAAGCATTCATATGCCAATTCCAATTCCTTTTCCTTATTTGGCAGCTTCCTTAAGTAGGAAGCCAAATCTTCCAAAAATGTTACAGGATGAATTTTGTCTTTTGAGAACTTTGGTTTTTCTGTTGCAACATTCATGATGTTACATGGAACATATTCCTTCTGTTTATTGTTTGTTCCCACAGTTGTGGTTAATTCAGGCACTATATTATTTGAATTATCTTTTGCATTCAAATCGCCTGAAACTTGATTTTGAATCTGCTTTATTCCTAACTCCAACTCCTTTATCTTTCCTTCCATCTGTTTTGTGTGCTTTTGTAAATATTCGTAAAGCATTTTATAACCATCATCAGTTTTATTTCTCGATTTAGGATTGTTATTCCTACGTCTCTTTTCTGGTGGCTCTATTTCTTCAGATTGTAACTCTACAACTTCATCCACTTTATCTGCACATTCTCGATTTATTTCTTCTTGAACTACCTCATTATCATCCTTCTCCTGTGCTAATCTCCGTTTCCTGACCATTTTCACTAATTAAATGTTCACAAGTAGCTCATTAATGAAAATGTAGTCTTAAACCTATTCACACTTCTCTCTCAGTATCTCTTTATTTGTGGTCCCTTTTCCACTTTATAACAATTAAATACTAGTGGTCCCTTTTCCACTTTGAAAATATACACTATCAGTGGTCTTTTCCACAACACATATGCATAATCACAATGGTTCACTTAGCATAACCACAATGGTTCACTTAACAACCCCCACACCTTTGGAATAAAAGTTATTTCTTCGATTCGTAAAATTTTCCACAACCCCCAGACCTCTGAGAGTTCTAAATATAGTGTTGTATTTTATAAATCACAACTTACTCGACCACCTGCAACAAGAAATAAATCTCGTTAATTACACATTTCATTTACCTCTGACACCTCTTTCCATTTTCACGGACAACAAATTGTAGGCTTTCGCCTACTTTCCTAACTCCTATCTTGCCGTTAGACCAGGATCCTGGTCACGGCACCAAATTGTAACTGTTCTTACTGGGCTCTACTTATAATATACCCTATTCTTCCTCTTGTAAGGCGCGTGATTCATCCAATGGTCAAAACCCTTAGTAAGTTATGCCATAATAACTCAAATCCTTTTAGAGGCTGAGGTAAACAAACCTACACACAATTTTCATACCCTAGCTTAATAGTAAACCCTAATTATTTTCCTGATAAAAAAATGGGACCTGGAGAAATGCCAGATCCAAACATTATAGTCCTTAGACTCTATGATCATGTTATCTACTCTGAATGAGAGATCTATTTGGCACCTTTCCCTTGTGGAAGGAAAAGATGATCCAGGGCCCCTCACTCGCCCAGGATGGTGAGCTCCCGCATCCGCCCAGAACCCGAAGGCGCCCCGAAGGGTGAGCTCTCCCCCTCATCTCTCATAAGAGATGTAAGTCCGGCCGCATTAAGGTGGCGGTTTTCACCTATGTTCACATCCCCGTAAGGATATGAGATAAAGAGCCTCATTAAGGTGGAGGTTACACCTATGTGATAAGGTGGGGCACTCTCTTACAAGAGCGCCCCTAACGGTTGTACCGCCCCAGATATGTGTTATATTCTTATCCCGGTGAGGATAAGAGATCAGCACCTTAAGCGTGGTGTTACGCATACTAGAGACCAAGAGACAGTCTGCAAACATCGAGGCCTGAAGGCGCAGCCTACCGTATTAACTTATAGTGCAACAGCCAGCTGCGACACATCAATACACTCGACGTCATACAGACAATATGCGCCACTTAGGACGCCTTCCCGTAATACCATAGTACGGGCATTCACTGTGTTAGCCATCTCAGAAGGGTCTCACTAGACTCTGTTAATATTCATATTTATTATTCATTAGATACGTCATGACCACCAACATGACGCATTAGCCATCAGAAGTCTTTATGTCTTTCGCTCACATTTTACCTTTTAATGTATTTGCTCCGTGAGTCATTACTGATATTCAAATATTATGTGTGAGACCCACACAATATAACTTATATATTTTCATAGGTCTTTGGTACTAGAGAGTCAGACTCAGGCGTCGCACCAGTGTGATGTGATGCTTTGCCAATAAATACAAGGTTTTTGGTACGACCGTTTGGTTCCCTGAGGAACACTAATGAGATCAAAGTCCCATCGGTCGGCGCTGTGCAAGTTCATATAATGTTCCAGAGGAACATTATAAAATATTATCTCGGAACAATATCTCCTTCCTCAACCTCCTTCTACCTTCGCATCATCTTATAATGGGGATGCCAATACACACAGGCCACTCTAGTGCACTGCCCACTCGAGCATCACTTTTAACGGCCTTTGCGTGCGACCAACACAATACACTTCACAAGCCACGTAATAATATTATACGTCTTTATCACCTTAGTGACGCACTTAACATCATCGGTCCGTATACCTCAACTCAACTCTGACTTTGGACCTCAGCGTCGCACGCTTCGCATCCCTATAGTTGTCGCGCGGCGATCTTGATCGACTGCGCTCTTGGTGAAACCCCGCATCGCTATATTACGAAGTACTATTGCACGGTCCGCTTCCATAGGTCATGAATTTTTCAATGCACGAACACGCTCTAGTCATATACACGATCGAGTAATCAAATTAAGACATTTCTTATGTTTGATTATTTCTCTTTGTATTGCTTCGAGTTATCACCCTCGTTACTCAGACAGTTTGCCAAGCTATACATTTAAGCCGAAGACTCTTTTATCATAAAAATGAAAGTTAGGGGATCTAGGTAGTTACAATACCTACTATCGAACTAATTGCCTAATCTAAATTAACAACAAAAGTACATAAATAAACTCATTATCTTCGACATAAATATGATAAATTATTTTCAAAGAAAGTGTAGTTACAAAGTTCAATTGTATTTTAAGCCCCGCTATAAACTTGAAATAGCAGTGCAAAATACCTACTCTGTTTTGTGAAAATTACACTGCGTATACAATTACACAAACAAAAATATTTTTGTATATTACCCAAGACGAATGTCAACGATGTGAAAATCTGTTAGAGAAATTTGTAATCGCATCTGAAGTCTGAAATTTATTACCTCGACGAAAAACTTATCACTATGTGCCAAGGCTAATAATATAGTAGGGTGTAAATAAAAATTAAGTTTTTTAACATTCCTGGCGGCCGATACAGCACGCTACAAATCGGTGACCGTTAAAAATAAATTATAAAATAACGAGCGGGCTATAACGAGCTGTTCGCGGGTCGCGATGCAGGCAGATAAATCACGGCCGACTGTCCGCCTTTGTAATAGTGTGAGTAATAGGAATGGGAGATCTGATGGCCTGTCCGTACTCCATAGCAGGACCATTGACCCGGTCAGAGAATGCAAAAGTTTAGGGTGTACTGCAGTATACAAGACATTGTGATGCCCAATGATGGTTACTAAACATAACTGAAACTTATTTTTATTATACGACGCGTACGAAGCTGTTTGATTCCTCGTTATTGATATGCACTGCACAGGCCTGGAATACCCTCCCAGGCAGTGTCTTTCCTGCCACTTTACAATCCGGGCGCCTTCAAATCAAGAGTGAATAGGCATCTTCTAGGCAAGCGCGCTCCACCTTAGACTGTATCATCACTTTCCATCAGGTGTGATCACAGTCAAGCGCTAGCCTATAAAGTATATAAAAAAACAAATTGCAAGCAAACGATATAATGATAAGTGATTACCGTTAGCCATAAACATCTGCGGTATAAATGCAATACAACTGCATCGCTGGCAATGAGATGATTGCTAATCCAAATTTAGAATAACCCCATTCAAGAACACCGATTAAAATAAGGGTTCGCTAAAATAAGAAAGGCACAAAATAACAATAACTTATAAGTTCAGTTACTCGGTAAGAGCGTTAAAAACAGACAATCATAGTGACATCTGAAAATGGAAAAGAACTGTGAAAAAGTTAACTATTATACACCGAGAATACAATACTGTAATTCTTTTAGAGCTATAAAGAGGATAGATAAACATAAGCTAGGTTAAATGGAGGTCTAAAATGTTTGTAAGAAACTTTAGGCTTATCAAATTTTCTACACAAGATTGATATTACACGATAATATTATCACAAAACAAAGAACCCAGCATCTGTCTTGGTTCAGTAAACATGAGTGTTTGCATCAGCATAACCTCGTTATTGCAAACAGGATAAGCAAATTAAACAGTCAAACATACTGCCGAAGGTGTTAACAACGCCGAGTGGCTTTCGACACCTAGCAATTATCACCAGCCCGATATCTACATTTAACTTTAAATAAACGATTACTTCCGCAAGAGATTCAATAATCGCTACAACGACTACCTATTGAAAAGCTTAATAAGTTTTTTTTTTATCCTAAATAGTCCAAACCTAACTTAAAAAAAACGTAAATAAAAAAATTATGAAATTTTTCAGTTCAAAAATTTAAATGTAAGGCATATAAATTATCGTTTGACAAAATCTTCGAAACCAATAAACTGTCGAGGCAGAACCCACCAAGTACGGAGCCCGAAGTGGAAATTTAAAATCACACGGCTCACTTGCAGCCTGCGATAATGATCCGAAATATCAGGGGCCAAGCAAATTTCACCTCGAATTAAGCCTTAAGGCCCAGGAACTACGACCGAACACTAAAAAGGCTTTCAAAGGAAATTGGCTGTTATTTTTCCGTGGGGAGTAAATTTTTTTCCTCGCCCGATCTTAAATTGGTAGGCGGGTCTACGTAACGGCACAAAAAATTGGGTCGTAAGCAGCGCGTTTAATATGCGATTTTGTTACACTAAAGATTAATAATAATTGAATCTTACTAGGTCAATAGAAAATCTTAACGTAAAATAAACAACTGGTACTCACAATATTATTATGTGTTAGTAATTTTGTTATACCTACTAAAGAATAATGAGACGAGCGAGACATTCGCTAATCATCAAGTGCAGTGCGTTTTTTGCATTACAGTATCGTAATAGAACACACGTAATGCACAGTTTTATAGTGGAGAGTGCTGTAGCGTCCAGACGCTCTTGTACACTCCTATTTTATTCTGGAACAAGATAGCACAGTGTCATAATATGACACCCTGCACTACTCTCACCACACCGAGACATCTGTTCTTTAGTCTCATTTGCCCAGTAATCACATCTAATCGGCTCCTACAAAGCAAAACACACATTATGCATTATGCACTTCTTTCATAAAATTATTATAATGATTTGGATTAGTTACAATTTATTTTCACATTACTTTTATACAACTTTATAAAAGGAAAATCCATCGCCCGTCTAGAAGACAGCAATAATAAACAAGTTCCAAACCGTTCAATTATAAAGAACGGCCAATGTATTTACGCGGGCGTGCGATCCCCGACATTTTATTTCCACAGCAGGTGCCGACATAGACTAAGACAGTTCCAATCATCGAGTTAACCTCATCGGGAACTTGATACTTTAATGGCCGGTTTCGCGCTTACCGCGAACGTAAAAAAAATAATAGCAGCTATATTTAATTATTCCGCTGAACGCAGAACGACTATTTAAGCTTATCCGTAAACGCACCGGTTGCTTTCGATCCGTCGTGGTGCATTGGTTGCACATTATTGCACAAACCAAATTTAAAATATAGTTCTAAAGTGAGGAGCATTACACTTACGTAACAAATTTACAGAATAAGTAACCATTCAAAAACATTTTCAAAACAAGATTTTATTTACCAATTTATACGTAATCTTATCAGCGTTTGCTGAGAGGACGAGTGCATTAAAAATGAAGAGTCTATGTTGGTTTTATAAAATAAAAAAATCTTATTTCAAAATATGTATACAAATTTTCAGCTCAATATGGATTGAAGATGAAATCGGTCAAAGTATCGAACCTCGCACCGCACCGAATGTAGCTTATCCGAACTAATAGCTAGTAATGGAAGTGGGGTTTTTACAGAAACAAAGATTTTAACAAATATGAATGGGTTTGTGCATATATAAATAAATACCCAATTTTTGCGGACTAGACTTACAAATCGCCATGTTTGCGGCCAGCTTTACAAGCAAAACGGACCGGTCACTGGTGCGAAAATACTTGTGCTTGATTCAAAATATTGCCTACTGGTATATAATTCTACGACACATAATTGCTACTGACAGGTTATCTTGCAAAAAACACGCACACTGTAATTTATTATTAAAACGTTCCAATATTTAATCCATTGCAAATTATGTTGATTAAAGCTGGACTGTTAAAACGAATTTATTTATTGACAGTTTAGTGGCATTTTTAATAGGTAGGCTTTTTTTAATACCCGTAATTCATTATTTATTAAGCCTATGAATATTAAACATTACGTGATTATTATGAAAATCCTGGTACACTAAATTTTCTATCAGAATTTATAACGCTATGTATTTAGCATTAATATCAAAATTCCTGTTAAATCATCCAATTCGATTTTATACTAAATACTTGCCTACTTTAAGCATTACGTAATCGGTGCGATTAGGTATCACTTACGAAATAAGAAAACTCCCATTTATTACAAAATCGGTTCATTCGTTTTTGAAATAAGTACATACTATATAGTGGTCACAAACAAACTGTCTATCACCCTAAACGCATATACCGTCGTCGGTTCCGTCGTGGGTAAAAATACGATTAAGTTTACAGCATATAGAACGCTAGAACATTTTCGTAGTTGACAGTTTTGCACAAACCTTTGACTCTGAAAGATGTTAAATTACAAACCTTAAACACCTTTCAAATACACTGCAGCTACTTAATCATTTACCGATATATCATATTTAAATTTCCTTTTGATCTATCAGAGTCACTATACATTTGCGATGTCTTAATCAATAATACCATAACATAACATATTTACACCAATGTTTGCATGTAGTTATTAATTCTCGTGAGAAATGTGGTCGAGTTCGTAGAGTTTCATCAAAGGGCCAATTTCGAAACTTCCAAAAGTTAGCGATTTCAAAGACGTTTCAGTAGAGGAAAATTTGGGTCCCCTAATACTTATGCAAACGACGGACATCGCCGCGGTTTGTATAATGCGCCTCATTAGTAAAACCAAGAAAGACTTCCGAAGGTAAATAATTGGCGCAACAGGTGTGGAATAAATCTTGTACGAGCGCGAGGGCATGATTAAGAACCTCGTATATCAATTTTTGAAGAGCGTTCGTACCACCTCACGTGATTTTATATTATAACAAATTTGTTAAACTTAGCGATAGAATAGTTTGTGGTTTGTACATTGATAATTTTCTATAGCACGGTCGCGAACCACGAAGAATTTTGTACATTGACCTCTTGCCTACTGACAGTGGTCACAAACATTTTTCTGTTAATGCGGTTTAGATGAAATATTTGAAGAGAAAAAAAAGTTTTGCATGGAATTTGAAAAATCAATATTAATAACAAGGAATCATAGACAATAAAAAGAACTCAAAGCACAGATTAAATATAACAGCCGCAGCCATACATTTCCAAAAAAAATAGAAAACGAAAGGAAATCATTGTAATAAATTTATATTAAATTTAATTTACGTATTTATAGTAGTTAGAAAGTAAAATTATTACATTACTGTTGCTTTTACAATAATTTTGTAGCGAAAACTTTTTACTTGAAAACCTCCTTCATAGATTTGGATCCATCATACAAGGGGAAATCAAAAACCTCTGGTGCGGAAAAGAATAACTTTGCGCACGCTAAAAATACCCGGAAATATCATATTTTTGAGCAAATGTATTAAAAACTAACAAACGAAACAATATAACAAAAACAAAAACAAACTTTACGTTCGCAGGTAAAAGGTTTAAAATCTCTGAGGACGGCGATCATTGCATCTGTGCGAGCGTGACGCATTATTTTGACGCGGGAGTGACAGAGACAGGTAGTAACAGGTCGATGTACGAAATTCTTCGTGGTTAGCGACCGTGCTATACCCATTACCAGATGCTGATGTCTAGAACTCAGAACATTAGGTACATTGAAAGAAAATTTAAAATATAACGAAGAAGCGAAGAAGAAAGATTGTAACGACTTCCAATCCTAGCCTACAAAACTAACTAAAAGTAACAGGTGCAAACGCGGAAAAATCGGTCAAGTGCGAGCCGGCTCGCGCACTGAGGGTTCCGTACCATCGTACCAAATCCAATCAAAACACCTCTACCCACCAAATCAAAAACGCCCCTTAAATATTTTTTTTTTTAATTTAATTGAAATATTTATTTTCTATGTGAACGTATAACTAAATATTCTGTGAATATTTCAAGCATCTACCTGTCACCATTAGCAATATCGAGCAAAAAAATCACGGTTGTTATATGGGAGCTCCTTAAATATTTACTTTATTCTATTTTTTAGTATTTCTTGTTATAGCGGCAACACAAATACATCATCAGAGAACTTCAAGTGTTTAGCTATCTCGGTTCAAAAGATACAGCCTGGTGACGGACGGACAGCGAAGTCTTTGTATTAGGGTCCCGTTTTTACCCTTTGGGTACGGAACCCTAAAAATGCCAGTTATTCATGTTGTTATTAAATCATGGACCTCAAGTGCTATAAGAACCCCACGCCGAAGAGGCTCACACGCTAGCTTTTGCGTGATCGTCTAAATATTTCATTACACTGTTGTGAAGTGTTCAATAAATCAGATGCATGTTATAAAACCATATTTGAACTCGTTTTTTAAGGTGAAATATCATTAAGAAAATGTTTGACACTTCAGAATTAAAGCTTTAAGCTGCTGTGGTAGCAATCAAAGTAGCCTTTAAAATTCATCCATTACTTGATCGATATTTTTAAAAAACCTCCTATCCTAAGCCGGTTTTCTGATGACAAAGCTTCGTTAGAATCGTTCCTTTGCGTTAAAAAGATTCTCAAAAAAATAACTTTTTTCGTTTTCGTAGAATTCCAGTCACCATAATAATATTTCCTAATTCTCATCCAAAAAAATACATAAATGTGTCGCAAATTTCGACACAAAATTAGAAATAGCGTCGCCCATAAAATTTACATTATTTTTCGCATAACAAACAACAAAAACAAAAGGGAAAAGGCGAAATCATCTCGAAAGAATCAACATAATTTCCATTCTCAACATCGGGGCGACCAGCGCTCCTCTGACGCGCCAATTAAATAGCAATTGGTTGCCAGTTACAAATAAATTTATTTCACGCCTTTGCTTTTATCTTGTATCGCCTGAATTGTTCTCTCTTTAACAATCGCGACTCGACGTACGTTTGCACTTCAGACTGGCTTGAGTGATTCGAGAATGTGAAGAATTCTCAGAGTTCATACTCGAAGTGGCTAGTGCGTGTTTTTATTAAACAAATCTCTCGAGACTGTAGATGTGTACCTACCTATTCATCGACAAGTTATGCTTGCACTTATAACTTACTCTTCTGACTCGAAGTAACAATTTATATGCAGTAGTGTAAACCGCCTTCGCAGTTGAATTCTCACGAATGTCTCCATTATAGATATGACTCATAGTCGTAACACAGATCTTTTGTGCCTTGATAAATATTTTCGTAAGCCTTAGACGGATTTAAGTAAACCTATGATAAAAAGAAAATCATGATGACTCCGCCAGAAATGAGTCTTTATTACCTACGTGTTAGAGATAAGATTTTTGACACGCGCGATTACAAAGTCTATTCGCAAGAATTATTTTCTTCCAGTAATTCTGCGGTCTAGCTACAGTCATACAGACACTATCAAACAGCCAACATTATTTGCGAAAAACGAATTTAAAATAGCGCATAATTATCCTCGATTTCGCAAAATGGCCGGTGGATTCAAAATATTAATAAGAGACTGCAGAAAATAGATTTCTGGCTAATTGTACGCACGTTGCAGCAAGGATGCTCTGTCACAACCATCAACCTCTCATTACAGATTACTACTAGGCCTCACTCCTCTTAGCATACGAAAAACCATAACCTAAGTATAACGTGCCGACATGTGCAAGATGGCATGCACAAACTTTAATAAACCTTATGGCGAACTCTAATGCATGTAAACTTCTTAGCTGCCGACACTCAATTAAGAGCAAAATGATGCGAAATGGAATGGATTTCAAAATACCTGCGCGCTCGTTGATCCGTTTCCAGCACCCACCACATATTTTAAGCCCGCGGATATCTGCGTAGATCTCGCAAAAAGCCGACCCGATGCACATGCTTCGCCCCTGTAATGATTGCCCGCCATATCGAACCGAGGAATCCATTGCAAAAATTACCGCCTTATAATATGTACCCGCGTATTTTCGGCAAGATTTCTGATTCGTTACTTATCACTTCATTTCAATCTTTCGCATGTTATGATGCTTACATAAGCAGGTCTCTTCGAGTGAAGACCCAAAGCTCAATTCCAATAAGATTCCTTTCTTCATTTCTTTTAAATCGGTTTTAAATATACGGTTTGATAACCGACTTAATAGAAGATCGTATTACAAACCACATATTAAAATAATCTAGGTACTGAAATGCAATTAGATACGCGTGTTTGATTACAGATAAAGATTCACAGAAAGCGTTATTTACTTTCCAACATCAACAATAAAGCAATATCGCAATCTAATAGTTAATAAGCTCGAAGGAAACCTGGTTTAACCGCCACTTGTAATTGAAAACCGCTGGGTATTTTATTCGAATCACCATGAGCTTATCTCGGCTATTTATACAGCAGCCTACACAAATTTCTATGAGGATGCTGAAAGAGCCAGTTTTTATGAGCCAGTGTTGATAGATGTTAAAAAAAATTGTAGGTGAAGATACTCGCAGGTCAAAAAGATACTTCATTATTAAAATGATTTTAAAATAAGTAGGTACACTGCACAGAAATTTTTAAATCATATTTATATTTTATCAATAAAACCGGCCAAATGCGTGTCAAATTGGTGCAACGATGATTCCATACATCGAAAAAAGTAACACGTTAGACATAACATATTTTGGTTAAAATGTAGAGTTTGTGAAGTTAGGGCTTGTACTTTATTGGATTTAATAATTTTCAACTAAGGAAAAATTTGGACTTTGGATTTTAAGTTAGTATGATCCCGTAATTTTATCATACATTATCTTTCTCTTAACAAAACTTCTGTGCGTGTCTTCAGCGTTTTTGGAAGAACAGTTTTAGCTGGAAGATACTGTAGTACCCATTTTAACGCTAACGCTCAGTCAGTATGACGATGCTCTTACGCGATCGGGATAATTCGAGAGATAGGAGTACTAAGTACATTCGAGTAATGCAAACGGTTCTGCGAACTACCGTCTTAACGGTTATGCGGCTATCGTTCCGGATGGCCTGGAGATTAAAATAAAGTTTTACGGGAATACTAGTTATTTTTTTGCTAGCTTTTTATTACTATTCGCGTATTTAGTAAACTTTCATGTATTCAAATACAATTTTATTTAACTTCCTAATTGTATACTTTGATATCTATTTAAATCCTTCTTAAATTAAAAAGTCCCTAAGTACGTTCCATATTGGAAAAATTTTATGGCTTATTTTTTATGCAAGCAAAAGACTGCCTGGTGACAGACAGACGGACGGACGGACGGACGAACAGCGAAGTCTCAAGTATGTACTTGAGAGGTCCCGTTTTTTATCCTTTGGGTACGAAGCCCTAAAAATGAAAGTAAGTAATTAACTAGTAATAAGGTTAGAGTCAGTAAGTATAAGTATTGAAAGATGATTAGTGTCAAGTATATCCTGAGGTGATCCTGAGCTACTCAACTACAATTTTTTAGTACAAATAATAACCTCAAATAGAATACCACAGAAGGTCTGTAATCAGGCAAAACCATTCCGCAAAGCTATTACAGCAGTGTTGCGGAGTGCGGTATAAGGTGACGAGTAAAGAACGGATATGGGACGGATATTCGGTAAGCTTGTTGTAATCTAAGTTAGACATCAGCAGCGATAAAGCTTATGTGTCCCGTAACAACTACCGAACCGTGATCTTTTAGCTAGCCTATGAGTAATTCACTGCCCACGTGAAAAATTCAAACAAATCAAGATTTAAAAAATTACATATTAAAATTCAAAAACAGTTTACACCATTTTATTACATCGATAAAGCGAAATATCACACGTAAAACTACACTGTTTGTACACAGAGTGCGTGTCAGATAAGGCGAAAAATTTCTAAAACCTCACTATTTTTGATACTAATCTCATAGTTACGAGAAGTTTGAAGCACCGCGAGAGCTATTCAGTGGCAGCTTGCCGCTCGAATCGTACGACACATGAGCGAGTGCCCATTGTCCTAGACCGTCATTTTCCCGTGTCGTCTCAACTAAAAAACCGCAATAATAATTTCTTTACAAAACAGACAGTTTTGTCACGAACGTTCTTCATTAACAAAAAAATTCGAGAATCGTTTAAATTATGTGAGTTAACCTATAATAGTTCTTCAAATGATTTTAAATTGTGCCTGCCAACGTAAGGAAGACTAGTCGTACCTATATCGTGAAACCTGTCTCATTGGGAGAAAAGATCCATATCCATATAAATGAGCCGTGAAAAAAAGTTGAGACAATAAAATATAGTAAATATATAAAAATAGTAATAGTATAAAATATAGTAGCGGTCAATACGACCACGTTACTGAGACGGTACCTACCATAGAGTAGACACCATTACAAGCTATTTTAAGCTGTGTTTAAAAAGTAGAGCCTTTTGATCACAATAATCAGGATGCATGGGAGAGATCGGTACTTTACGATAAGGCTTTACTTGCTTACTTTGCGATATACCTTTTGTACTACTTACTTTCTATTCCTTGAGTATACTTTTGTTTTGTGGTGTACAAATAAAGAAATAAATCGATAAAATTAATACGCAAATGAAGAATTGAGAAGAATATTTTCACGATCTATTTTTTCAATGAACAGACTCAGACTCTCACCGCGAGTGACACTTTGATTCGTATTTAAAATAAGACTCAGTCTGTTTTACAATTTTGTTTCAGTGACAAGAGACGAGAAACAGCAGTTCTAGCGAAGGATCCCGGAGCACAGTGGGAACTCGCCCTGAGCGTCAGTAACGTCTGACTCAAGTATGTGACTACGAGTCGTGGGAACTGCTCGTGTGTGTACGAACGTCTCGTGACCCCTCAACGGTACAGGCGATTGCGCAAACTGCTTGATTGGTTATTGCTCCTAAACAAGCCGATAAGACGTCCCGATTGGAAACAACGGGTGATAGACTGACAGTCCAGTCACTGAACACAATATTAAAGAGGTTTTCACAGCAAAAGATTACGAAGTTTCGTTTGGCACGCTTATTTATTAGTTTCATTTCAGTGGTATAGATCAGATACGGTTGGGAGTCCCTAGATTAGAATAGTTCTATGACAACGATATCTCTAGAAAGGGATAGTACCTGCTAATCGTAGGTAGCGTTGAAAAAAGTATAGTAGGTACAATTTCAGTTGCGCTAAGTTTTGGCACTCTAAAACCGAATCGTTACCATAATACCCACTGCAAGTTTCGATCGCTGCTTCTCTGCTCGTACCACTATAAAAATTATAAACCTATGTAAATTTCCATAATAAATGTCACTAAAACTCTACTATTATATGAGCGACAATACTAATATAGTATTTTGTAAGCGGTTATCTTTTATTTAGTAAATAAAATTCAAAAAAATTATCTCGCCCAACGTGGGGCTCGAACCCACGACCCTGAGATTAAGAGTCTCATGCTCTACCGACTGAGCTAGCCGGGCTTGCTGACGTGAGCCAAATAGACTGTAGGGTTTTAATATACTGGGATTGAGTTTATTAATATTCTGTACTATAATCTACTTTCAACAATAAGAAGAACTTACAAAGTGGAAAGAAAATAGACAAACTAAACACAAGCTATTTTTGCCGAGACTTCATTCGCGTCCTCAGGGAAACATTCTTTTCATGAGATAGAAAGCAGTCTGTGTTAGGGATGGAATAGAAATAACTTTTGTTGGTTCCATAGACCTAAAGATATCTTCCACATAAAAATGTATCTGAGGTATAATGTTATCTCTATAATATTAGTGTACCTACTTTATTTCGTTGTATTGAAAAATATAGCCGAAGTAAGTATGTAGGTAATAGGTATCTAACTCGTGGCTTTGCCAATAACCAACGAACATTTTCGTCATAACTCCATGAGAAGTCGAACGAGGGGGCGTCCGCGAACACTGGCGGGCAGTGCAATTTGCTTGTTAGGTCACATCAGCGCTGTTTCGTGATACGCTACCCCGGGCAAGTTTGTATTCTATGTTTTCTCTTGGTAGTAACACTGCGCTACAGTAGTGTTATTATCTCGCTGCAGACTAGGTCATAAATCACCCGAGTGTTTCGCTTTTGTATTTCACAGCTGAACTTCACTGATGCTTTTGTATTTTAGTGAACAACAAAAGCGAAACACTCGAATGATTTATGGCCGAGTCTGCAGCGAGATAATAACACAACTATAGTACCACAGCCTACTCATCTTGAATTGATACATAAGGACTGGGAAAATGCATTGAAATGTTGCGAGGTGCGTCCAAATTCGGATGTGCCTGATGAAAATGTTTGATTCACCTATGCTAGGGCGAACGCGAAACGTTTCAATTTCTGCTTCTTAATTCTGTCTTAAATCAACAGTGATATGTGCATATGCAGCATGCCTCTACAGAAATGCATTTTAATGTATCAACTAATACATTCAAAATATTTCATGAGAGGTTGCTTTCAAAGAGAAGTTATTGATATTTTAGTATAGTAGTTGTCGATTTCCAATTAGATTTTCATTTTTTTTAAGAATGCTGTTTACACGTGAACTAGGTTTAGGTATTAAAAAATTCCAGAACGAAATGGTCACGCCGATCGGTACGAATTTCAAATACGACAAGTCATTAATCTATCGAAAGCGTTTTCCTCATCTAATAACTTGGGGCAAGTTCCTAAATAAAGGAATAGTCAAGTAAATAAATTAACGTATTTCAGTATTCAAATATAAGCCTTTACCTAGGGCTAGCTGGTTGCTTCCTCGCAGGTGGTGGAACAAGTGTCTAATCATATTTCAGTATTCGACACATCAAGAACTATTACTCAAGCAAACTTGGTCCCCAGTGCATAAATTGGTTGGCAAAGTCCGTTATATCCCGATAATTGCGCTTGCCTCACGGGCATGGACAGAAACTGGGTGAAAACCTAGCTGTTACTGCAGCTGCTATTATTGTTTCAGCAACTTGCCAGCGCCGGCAGCGCTCCACAAATGGACTTGCATCTAGATATCCTAATTTCGATCCTAAACTTTAGCGTATGACAGCATATGAGTTTGCTTTAGACTTGGTGTATTCCATCTTCTAGCCCTTGTTTATGTCATGGGACATAATTTTAAAGAAACTATTACCAAATTTTATTGTAGGTACATAGTATATTTGCTCAGGCCTAAATTACAATTAGAATTTGTACATACGGACAAACCTAGGTACAATTTAGTATCGGTCAAATAAACAAGATTTAGTATATTTCTTGAGAATACCTACCTGTAGTAACTAGCAATCGAATCTCAGGTTAAAACAATATTGTTCGTACGGTCACTTAGCTCATACACGTAGCAAGTAATAACACAGATAACTAATTGCCAAACTTAGATAGTCTGCAGTTACCACAGAGGAAATAAATTCATACTAAGCTTATTAGAATGGGATAATACAATAGCACGTAGAACCAACTAATCCAACATAATCCTCCTATAACACCAGCCACATCTACGAGTATTTGAGGTTATTTAGCGAAGGTATTGCCTCCAACCGATTTATGATGTTATCTATTTTATAGCTCTCGTTAAGCTATATTCAGATGATACACAATATACCCTCGACCGGGCGGACGACGCGAAAATATGTCGCCAGTTTATCGGTGCCAAAAATGTTTGTTTTGTCACCAACAATAAGGCCACGCTGCAGTTCGCTTAGCTTATAGAATTTTGACAGATAGCGCTACTGTTTGCTTGAACGAAAAAGGTTTACGTAAATCGTTCGGATGCCTATATCCTGAGATTTCTTATCGACATACAATTCAAAATAGTAAAATAGATTAGGTACTTGTAACATTTATTGCGTATTCTTTAAGAATTCCATTTCTCAAAACACATTGTCCCCAGACGATGCAATACCAACAGGACTTTGTTTTCCTTAGATAGATTCTCCGTGCAGTTCCTTTGAAACGTTCTGTACGTATACATCACACAATGTCTTTGAAAGTTCAGCGTAGTTTCTTTAGGACACGGAGAGTTATTGCTATATCCGATTTGAATGCAGGGAGCCAAGAACGAACGAGTCTATCTTATTGGACTTTAAGTTGACAACTTAAGCCGTTGAGTTGTAATGGATCGCGCCACAATTCACTTGTTGCTTGTATTTTTCACGTTGGGATATTATTTAATGTAAGAGAATACATAAAATAGTATTTAGAGTTTGAATTACTTAATATGCAGAATTTAAATACAAAACCATTTATAATAAGAACGCAAGTATTGCGTTCTTATTATATATGGTAAGAAAACACATTCAAAGAAAAAATATTTTCGTAATATGTGCAGGTCCTTAGTAGACTTAGTAAATAAACCTTAACGTTTAAAAGAAATGATTTGTAATCTCGAGTGATATCTACGAATACTTATTTTATTTGTACATAATAAGAAGAGTATAGAACTGCGCAAAAAATCTTTCAAAATCTTTCGTTTTCACGGAGATTTAGTCCGTGAAAACGAAAATAAATACAAAATGAAAAGAACCTCTGCTATCGCTGTGCCAAATATTGACAAAATCGGTTCAATAATTTTACCGTACGTAATGAATAAGAAATAAACAAATTTATCGACGTATGGGTGGATCCTTCAAAATTACAACTTCTTTGATAAAATACCTTTCTCTTACCACATACCAACAAATTAAAAAAAATGTCGGCACATCCCAAGCAACCGACTACTGGCCGAGACATTCCACAGATGATAATCACTATCAACGAACGATTCATCAAGATGTGTGCAAAAGTTTAAAATACTTAAATGGTCTCGGAGCAGAAACAATGGCGGCCGATTGAGAGATCTTTTGATATACTACGACTACTGAAGAACGCTTGGCTCTCTTCGTTTATGCAGACGATAACGAAGATGACTGCACCGCAGTCCTATTATTAAACTGTCCCGTCCCTCGCTTTGATCTAAATAATAGGAGTAAGCTATTTAAAACGTAAATCAAGGCTGAATAGAGTCACCAGGCGTACCCTTAAAGTAAGTTGGCTTTTTGCGAACTACTCGTACAATTTGGGATTTTAGAAAATGATCTTAAATGAAAAAAATCGTAAATGCAGATAGTCAATGTAATATCACCTTCAGACTGTCATTCAAATATGCAATAGGCCTGGTTTTAAAGGTATAGTATTTCCCACCGTAGCTACATTACTATGAACAGGCAGTCGTGTCAGTCAACTTTCTGCGGAGAATTTATAGTTCACACAATTCTTATAAACATTTTCAAAATTCTAAATAGATTTCCATTAGTTTATTTACCTATTTACCCTTAAGTTTTGCTTATTGGAATTCGGGTACTTCAAATGTTAATTAAGTTAATGAGTCCTGTCTTTCATAAAGATTAAATCATGAAACGTTATCTATTATAAACAATGTTTAAGTTATTGTACCTACCTACTTACATTCATGATTTGTCCACGGCAACAAAATGTTGTTTAACTAAAACTATTCTGTATATCAAACTCACTCTACCTAAATAGATATTTGACTAGGTACTACTCAAAAACTTTATCTTCTAGGTGTATGTCCAACGTCCACTTGGACAGTTTCTATAATGATATCACAAAGGCCCTATCACTCGATCGCATGTCATGATGCACAGCGGTCAGATTCGCGGATACTATGCATCTTCATGGCAGGCATTTCATATTAAATCGCAACTTACAATATGTCATACGTCGACGACGACGATAAAAAGATGACTTGTAATTTATTAAGTGTAATTTGGTTATCATCGTATTAATATGAAAAAAATAAGTAAAAAATTCGAAGGCGAAAAGATAAAAAATAAGTACATGTGATTAACGACATGAGAATTTATTCAAACATAAATATAAAAGTTGAGATTAAAATGTAACTATTTTCCGATTATAATTAAACAACTTATTAATGCAAATTATAATCTTTATAAAAATTTCTAACAAGATGACAAGTCTTAACATCTTTATAAATTACCTTATCTCTGCTTACAGTATTAATAATAGTTACTTGGCACGAAGGCGTCGAGCAAAAAAATAAGTAGATATAAAGAGACACGCAAGATCGGCCGACGCAATAAGTAATGGGCTTGGCGCGGCGCGGCCATCGATTGCTTGCGTTATCTCAATAAAGAGCAACAGGCTGAGCTCATTAACACTTTGACACGGTGCAATCATAAATTGTGGAGCCCCGCCGCGACCCGCACTCCTACCCTGCGCTGCACCCCTGGTATATACGAGCACCTACCTGGCCCTTCGCCCGCATTCTACTTTTTGCCATTGCCATTGTTTTTGGGAGTCGCCCCATAAACCGTGACGGTGCGATCTTCCGATATGAAAGCAGGTGTCGTTTTTCACACATTTCTAACTTAATTAAAACGTTTTTGTTGAAAATGAGCATTTGAATCGAGGGTATTCTCGTATTTGTGCGAGCGATAAAAATCACAGCTGCGCGAAATTACCTTTCAAACGCGTCAATTTGTTATCTAATATGATTTTTTATCCCCGGGACCACCATCCGTCGTATCCATTTCAATGGACTCATGACATTGAGAATGTTGAGAGCTGATAATAAAATTTTTGTGGGGTGTACCTACAAGGAAATTAAATTACGCCGAATGATAAAAGCCGGGATCGTTCATCATTAACGACAATTCATTCGTTACTAACAGGTAAAAGCATAAAATGGATGTGTGTAATTCCAAGCGACGAAATCAACAGCAGTAACTGTCCAAAACTATCGCCGAGCGCATAAAATATCGTATCCAAACTTACAAACATGGGAAGTCATTAAACCAACTGGCATGGCACTTAGGAAACTCCTATAGCCGTCTGGCCAAGCATAAAGATCAATATCTCGATGGCTCGCTGCCAAATCTTTTTAATATCGTCCCAGACGCAACTGAAGAGTGGTTACGAGCGATAACAACAAAACTATTACGTGAGCAGTCCGCTCGCGAATCGGTCAGAAGCTGGCGATATCTATCGGCCGCTAGTTAAATCTTATTGTCAGGGATACTGGCGCATAATGGTCCGTGCAGGCTTCCCTTTGGAGCACTTTCCACTCGGCAGACGGTTGATCCATAGAATAGTATCCCTGTACGACCTCTCGCAGCTCGAGTAACTTTTAATGAGTGCAGTTTTCGTCCTCTTTTAAAGGACTTCCGGCAATAGTTCGTTTGGGAAAATTATGTAGGTAGGCGACGAAACGAAATTAAGGCAAAGACTGAGTCAATGACCCAAGGGAACCTTATGTAAGTTCCTTTGGGACTATTTAAATTCAGCTTACAAAATTAATCTGATAACGCCCTCTTAAAATTAAATCTGTGATGTAGTAAAAGTAGGTACCTACCTATATAAATTTAACGCCTGTTAAAACATAAAACATACTTTTTTATCGCATTCTATTAAAAACGTCATAGATTCGCTAAACTGAATGGCTCAATAAAAAGGTGCGTAAATGAAGGCGTTAAGTTTCACACCGCGTCGCTCCCGCTTCGGGCGATGAAACAAACACCCATTAATTATCATAAAGTAAACAATAATGTAAAAAATCAACAAACGGACGAATGCTAACAAACGGAGGGAGGAAATGACAATAAAAATGGGTTTTATTGGGCGCTATCAAGAAACGAAATAAAGCCCTCAATGGACCACCAAAATGAATACTGATTTTATAGGACCTTTAGTCTATGCATTAGGAATTTGAATTTATCAACTACATAAGTAAGTGTTCCCAATAATTCAAAAATCTCGTAAACCTAAACAAAAACTGTGATATTTTGCACTGAGTAAACATTCGTGTTGTTGTTAAAAATTTCATATTCTGCGAAAAATATTAACCACGTGTTGAGAATTGGCTTGAACGAAATAATTCTGGGAAACTTATGTATACTTATATAACAACGTGGGAATATTCAATTTTTATATTTTGCAAGAGCATTGTTTTATTATTCCGTTTATTAGGTATGAGAATAATTAATTTTCTATTGTAAAGATCTACTTAGAGTAGATCATTCTTACAAGCCCATAATTAATGTATAAAAAAATAAGTAGATCTTGTTAGGTACATATACCTGCTTTTAATGGATCAATAACCCCATTTAAGTGAAAATTCACAGCTATTAGGAAAATGAAAACTAGTGTTTATTGAGGATAACAACAAAATCTCCAGTCTCAGATGTCAGCAACATCATGACATCATGCTACATACAGATCTTCTTTGACAATGAGAACGGTCTGGTCTAAGCACAAACTTTCAAAAAGGTTCTTGAGTACCCTTAGGTACGCAGGCTTCCTCACACAGCCTGAGGAAACATTTTTATGGAAAGCACCTACTCATTAGGTATTAAGTCGCTTCTACACAATGGCTTGTGATGGGCCATGCTTTGCAACGCACAACTGTAGGCCACGATCACTTGGGGTTCACACAATGGCGCATGGCTCATTGCTGCCCGGTGAGGCACTTGCGATGGACGTGGAAGTAGTTACGGCCGCAGCTATTTACTTATTTACTACTTATAAGTATTATATTATCAGTGTGTATCAGCCTGGTATAATAAGTCTCTTCATTGCTCCACGATATTGACATTTTCGGCGATCACTAATTGAAGTGTGTACAAGTACGTATACTGGAAGTGGTCGCAACAAAAGAATGCACTGTTCAGCGGTCGGTGGCAAACTGAGCAATGGGCCATTGTGTGAACACCACAGACCACGCAACGCCACGATTCCTTTGAAGTGTGCGCCAAAAACCGACAACTTCCCGATCGCGCGCCATCGTTGACCATTGTCCGCCATTGCATACCATTTCCCCCTGTACACAATGGCGATGGCCTGCAGTGGGCCAGCATACGCCATTGTGTAGAGGCTACTTTTATGCAGACCCTGGTTAGTACAATTACGCTGTCGTTGCGGGGGAGACTGCGCAAGACATAACCGCCTTGTACAATGTACATCAAGTCTGACCAGAAACCTCCACACTTGCTCCACCGCAAATGTCATTAGGAGCCTATACATACGCTTTACTCTTGGATGCAAGGGAAGTACGAGGGCATTATATTGGCACAGTGTTACGACAGAATGTTAGCGACTAACGCTACATAAATAACATAAAACTCGCTATCAGTACACTCAATACCTGACTGTTTGTTCGCTTGGTTCTTTTAAATTTTGCAACGGATTGTGATGCGATTTTCTCATTAAAACAAAAAATCGAAGTGAAGGAGTAACAAACACATACATTAGGTTACGATAAGATTTTCGGGTGCTTACATGGTTAACATTGACTACGAAATTAGATTTATTTTAAGGAATAATAACGTAAGTTTTAAACTAGTCCATAGTAAAATACACAACTCAGTTTAACAGTTCAAGTAACTTACCTATCGTTGATAATTATTTATGATTCTTTAAACATATTTGGAAAAATAAACAACCATTGAATTTCCAAAAATATTCAGGCACGTATTTCGTAGGATGTGAATGTGAGTAATTCTCACATAATTACAAGTTTTTTAAGAGCTCTTAGTAACCACCGCGCAGCGTAACGTAGTTTTAAGCGATCGTGTATTTGTTTATTTTGTGACAGGAAAGAAGTTTTAAAACGATATTAATGCCATGGGGTTATTCAAGGCGCATTTGACGTCGTGGCATCAGCATAGAAATGGGTGGTGATGCCACGCTCCACGGCTACCGTGCGACGAGAGATATTCATAAAAACATCACGGATCTAGCCTTCTGTGAGGTAACATGTGTTTTTGATGGCCTTTGAATTTATTATTAGACGAAAAATATTGTAATAATTTATGTGGTGAACAGATTATTATGAGTTGTTAGTGATACAGTCACGGAATGAATAGGTTCGTCACCTTAGTGTCGGTTTTCGCTTGCACTAGTACTGCAAGAGTCCATTATGTCAACATACCAATGCAATCGACCAGTGCAAACGAATCAGTTTGAAAATCGACGAACCTCTTCATTCCGTGACTGTATTTCACTACCTCACACATACTAAAATACATTTTTATAGATCCCACGTAATATGACCATATTATTATCTTTTCGTATCAACTCTCTACCCATATTTACCTATAGTGGGCACAGCTTTCCTTTCAGAATACATAACAGTGAGGTGAGGTTGACTGGGTCATATTGGAGATCGAAGGTTATTTGCGCTGCAATATTCAGTTATCACAAACATACGTAGTGCCAAAAAGTCGGGATACGAACCTCAAACGGCAGATCCGAGGCAGAAGTCATAACCACTACACTATCGTTGCATAAAATAACATAATTGAGTCCAATTAAAAGTCTTGAGATTTAACTTCTTTTGTTCTCAAATTTTTTGTCGGTTTTTTTGTACATGGCTTGGTTAATTAAGGTACCACGATTTGTCTTTCATAAACAAACTTCGACACAATGCTTGTGTCGATCAACGCTTCGAAGATTAGCTTTAGGTACAGCTCGACCCGTCTCAAACGTGGCTCTGGTCTCACTAAGTCTTAATTTACATCAATATGATTAAAATCCGTTAGTGACATTCACATAGTACAATATTTTGATGACAACAAAGATTGGATTTCTAATTTATTCGAATTGAGATAAGTATAAAATATATCGTCGCCTATACCTAATCCGAAATTTACGGCCCAACTTTAAAAAACACGATAGAACTGTTAAAAAGTTTGGAAGGCAGGAAGCCAACAAAAACTAACAAACATTTCCGCTACCCAATAGAGACGTTACTGCTTCTCGCAAGTAATGTTGGGAAAAAATACAAAAATTTATCTATGCTAGAGAATGCAGGGAATAAAGGACGAATATTTCATTGTGACTTTTATAGTAGTGCCGAAATGTTATTAAACAAACAATTCGCCCATTTGACGCTTCTTCGGACAGCAGGGCGAATAATTGATTCTTTCCGGGGGCGTGGTGTCGACGATGGCCATTGTGAAGACTAGAGACGTCTGTTGACAAATAATATTCGTATTCGAAAAGGCTCCCTGGGAAATTCCTTCTCATTTCCGCCGCTAAACGAAACCTCGCACGCCGACAATGCCCGCGACGTGGCTCCAAATTAAAAAGAAATTGGATGTCGTGAAGTTATGACAATATGTCAACGACGTTATGTCCGGTTATATATATTCATGCAAAATATATTAATGCAAGACGATTTTCTCACAAAGAGAAAACTCCACTTTAATCTAGAGATCAAAGACGTTATACAAGCACTTTTGTTATTTTATACCTACATCAAACAGGAAAATTATACTTCAAATGACTTTTAGTGACGGTCTACTAACTTAAAAAAACCGGCCAAGTGCGAGTCGGACTCGCGCACCGAGGGTTCCGTACTCAAGAAGTACTGAAGCAAAATAAGCTTAGGTAGTTATAGCTAGGTACTTTTAAGATTCGTTCGTACAGATGTAGATGTAACACGACCAAAACTGTAACGACCAAAGATGTAAAACGGTAATAATTACCTTTGTTAATGAACCGCAAAACTAACTTTGTTTGTAGAGGTTTATTGTTAATATCAAAAAAACTATGCTAGTTAGAGCATTGGCTATAGTTTTCCTGTAAAATATACGTAAATTCCTATTGACCATAATTATTTGAGATTTTTCGATTGGTAAACTCCGGAGATAAGGGGGGGGAACGGTATTTTTTTTTGACATTTTCCCCGATAAATCAAAAACTATCATGACTAAAAATAATTAAAAATCGGTTTTAGAATGTACAAAGTAAACCCTTTCATATGATACCCCACACAGTACAGTTATCTCACTTTTAAATTTCAACCCTCCGATTTTCCCCCCTTTTTAAATAAGAACAAAAATAATTTCCATTTTTTTTTATTCCATTGTCAATGGGCCACTAATATACACAACTATTCCAAATTTCATATCGATAGCTCCGGTAGTTACTGAAATAATCGAGTGTGACGGACAGACAGACGGACAGACAGACGGAGAAAGTCGCACCATAAGGGTTCCATTTTACCATTTTGGTACGGAACCCTAAAAATGAACTGGGCGTGACACATTATAGCGATGACGATAGTGAATAAGAAGAGTGAAAACCTTTCCGTTCATTGAGTAAACATAATGTGTAACATTAAAGGGCTATTTCGAAATCGTTGCGGATCGCTCGCTTAACTAATAGCATTCCACATTCACTGAACGAATTTCCTATCCCATCATTATAAAATATTTAGCGATACATCTAATTTTGTAAATAACACACGATAATTTTAATAGAACGTCCGTAATAGCCAGGCACCCGGTCGCAGTACGCCCCTAAGTTTGAGGTAATCACCGGTTCCCGGAGCCTCGCACGAGATTAATATTTAATACATCCGAGGGATTCAAATAATAACAAAAGCGACGACAAAAAACTAAAACGGCTGATAAATGTTCTAGCCTACCTGATCCCTTCGCCTAATGCGGTTAAGAACGGTCCGTCGTATCGAACTGTAGAGTAGATAACAACCTCCCCAAATATAATAAATCTAACCGATAAACTTTAACTTAAACAAAGGCGCCCGACTAATTGTTTTTCGAACCCCATCATTAGAGCAAACTTCGCTAGCGAGTTGCACGTACGTAATGTATGCTCAAGTTAAACAAAGTTGCCAGTTGAGAAAATTAATTAACTATGAAAAGCTGAAGTGTACGAGTAATCTAGACTTTACGGTACGGGTGAAATACATTGCATCTATTATATCGACGTGTTTTATTTTGGTCAATATGTTTACTTAATTACTTCACCTCAGGTAACGCTATAGTAATTTTAACCTTCTACTGGTTTTTACACAAACATGCAATTTTATAACGTTACTGTCCAGTATGGACAATTTTAAAATGTTCATAATTTTTTTTTTTGCTGAAGTTAAAAACCGAAACATACCCTTAGATCTTTTTATTGCACAGATTGCTAAAAGACAAACACACAACGACAATGTTTATATCCTGCAGAGTAGCTTGCAATTCGGTTTACGCATCAAAGCATATAACCGCTCCAACCAGCCATTTTACTGGAGGCATATTATGTACCCACCCATATATACTTTGTCGGTAGCTTTATGCAAAGTTTATTGTGGACGCAAGGGTCGGCATGACACAACCGTAGTCCGTAATAGATGGACACCCAGAACGAATAGATTGACGGTCGAAAAAAATTAAACAAACGAAACAGGGAACAATTACTGTGTAGTAATAAAATAAGTGAAACGGCTCTATTGCCACAATAGGTCCTGTTTAATGTCGCGTGGAAGCTTAAATGTCGGCGGCACTTTCATTTCTGTACAAAGGAAGGATTAGGCATTGAAACAGAAGTTATCTTTTCACTTCTGTTTTCTCGAAAGTAAAAGTAAGTGCCTACGTTTTAAAAAAGACAATTGTACATAATTGTGACTATTATTTTGTCTTTTGACGTTGTATAATAAAAGTGAAACTTGCAATTTTCTCTGTCTCTAGAAAATTGACAAATAATTACCTAATATGCTTCAATGGGACGATGTCCTACTCAAAAAACTGGGTGGTTAGGTATTTTAATTTTGTTTTATTTACATCTATTGTCGCTATACCTACTTGGTTACCATATTACAGTAGGTTTCTTTGTAGGCAATAGATTGATAAACACTATTTTCTATTATATGCCGAGTTTTTTATCACTTCTTCTAGGTCCAAATCTGCTATCCCAACTTGGCGTTAGAGTTTTGACTTTTCATACGAGCGTTGTAACTATAATTTAGCCCTGTTTTTTTTTTATTTTCCTTTACTTATATTAACTTTCTGCGTGTATATTATGAACGTATTTTTGAGCATATACCTACTATCACAGTGTATGTCATTGTACGCGTGGTTTTGAAAAAAAAATTAAGTAAGTATGATTTATATTCATCAAAAAGAATAAAAATTTTAGACTGTATGCAATCCGGTCGTAAATTGATATTCTCCATTTCACTGTCTAAGTTTCTTTACTCGCCGTACATTTCGCTCTCATTGTTAAACAAGTATCTTCATGATAAGCTGTTATAAATTTATCACAGTTTAAGTATGAAAAGGAACGCAGTGGTTGCTTGGGCTCCACCATGAATCATTGCAGACAAGTTACAAGATATAATCAGTAATAGTATGTAAAAGGAAACCTATACGAGATCCTATAAGGCAGAACAAATTGCAATATTTTTAACCATACTCACACCATGTATGGTATGTATGATGAACTGATACAAATGGAATTCTTTCATTCTTATTACAAACAGTCTACAATATGATTCAAAGTTTTGTAACCAAATTATAATAATAGTCCTTCCTTAATCTGGTAGGTACAATTTTATCAATATTGGCTTCTTTACTTTTTAGACAGAAAATGCCTAACGATAGGGGAAACGAAGGCGTTATGTGGCTTGCACCCACTAAAAACTCTCTGTTCCTTCAATGAACCTGTTGGCGCGAGTACGGGATACACTATCGTATTCACCGCGCAACGCGCTCCATTCACGTCTCGACCAGCCTGCACCTCAGCAGCAGGTCCTATCATTGTCGGCAGCCTGGCCGCTGCCGCAACCGTCTGATAGGCGTGCCTGTATTTTGCACGCCACCTCCTGGCCTCTATTCTGTACCTACTGTATATAGCTTAAGTAAATAGTACTACTCATCAGTGTAGGTAAGTTTAGAAGGTCCGACCTATCTTGGTCCGAGCGATTAATAGATATGGATTTTATTAACATAATCGAAACTTAAGTTTTTTTCAATTTCCTGTTTTTATAGTTGCTAATGTTTTGAGAATTTTAACTACATAGAACATACGTATGGAGATCATAAACAATAATTTAATACAGTGCGAAGTGTCGGTCAACTAGCTTACCTAAGACAATACAAAGCTTGTTCAAACAGCACAAAAGCCTTTTGTGAACCAGCAAATGTTTGCACACCTCTAAACAAAAGGCATTTGCACGTGCGGATGGGCTATTTGCTGATTTACGACCGTAATTCAAGTCACTGTACATCTTCCTCCATTTTCCTGGTATTTTACTAAAATATTGCAAAGATTCGTCCTGGACTCGAGCCGTGATCAAAGGTTGACTGACACTTGTTTTATCTGTTAGGTCGAATATATAAATAAATAAATAATCGTTTATTCAGCTTGACACATATTGCAAAGAGGTTTAAATACAAATTTAACCAGTAACTTAACCTATACCAACTCTCCAGAGCAACGACTGCCTGACAGAGAAGTACTGCCCGGCCGTCGCGTTTCCACACATCACACACACATATATATCACAGTTCGATTAATAGAAAAATATTATACAGTCGAACCTGAGTAATTAATGAGAGTATTTTCCAGGTCCCGTCATTTTGCTCTCCTAACGCTGGAGCTTGGGTTAGTGGAAACGATAACTTGTCCCTTGAGCTCTCACTTAACCAGGGTCTAATTGCGAAAGAAAAACGTATTCATCGTTATCGTAATCGTTTATGAATTCTGCCCCCGATTGTATATCAAAAAACCGATCAGCGGGCAGAATTCATAAACGATTACGATAACGATGAATACGTTTTTCTTACACAATCCAGGGGCAGGTTTGACTGTAATTGCTTGCCTATTTTGTTTGTTTGAGAAAACGTGTAAATGACTTTTGGTGGGAAATAGTTGGTCGAAACCTGACGTGAGCACTGTGAATACGAGAGTGAATCCCGTAGTCCCGCCAGCAGGTCCGTTATGGAAACAGACAGTTTTTAGTGGGTGCGAGCCCAATACAAACCTTTTCCCCTGATGGAGGATATCCGTTAGGGATTTTCTGTCTATAAAAAATCAGGATCAGTTCAGCTCTTTTTAGCACATAATTAAGAATCATTTTATCAAAATAAATACCCTTATATTAAATTTCATATAGATATTTCTTCAATTTTTATACGTATTCTTTAACGAGATATGATCCATAAATCTATTTTATACCCTATATTACTAATCCCTATATTATTTTTATCCTAAAATGTTTGTAGCTACTACAAGCTATTAGAGTTGCTTTTTTATCAAAATTATGGCCGCCTATAAAGTTGTAAGAAAATTAAGATGGATGACACATTAGCTCCGGGTGGAGTCGACAAAAAATGCCACACGTGACAAAAGCAATATGACACTAATGCCTTTGCCAAGTTTTGGGACAACCCTAGGATCTTATGGCTATAGAGATATGGATATTAACCTAATATTTTGGGATTTCAAAACAACTAAATATTTCATTAAAAAGTGGACGAAACAGAGCGGTACGATTTTTTTTTGGCAAAGAATATTCAATACATTTTCATTGCCATAAAAATGTATTCAATAGTTGGAAGTCTTTTTGTCCACATTATAATTTAGTGTAATTTACAAGGCTGTATCTTGGTGCATAAGTTAAATAATTATACAGTTACGTCATATATTTTTTGTCGGTTACTTTTGTTTCACCCAATTCGTAAAGAATCCACATTATTCTAACGAAATATTAGAGCAAAGTTAACAAAACAAACAAAGGCGGCAGAGAGTGAAAGCACCCTATGGTTTTTGTAAAGACAATAGTAAAACGATACCTTTCTGTTAAACAAATGTCTCAGTATCACAGTTTCGTCCAAGTAATGAATCCCCAATACTGTATTTGACAAATACTAAAAGAATGTCTGTGCATTTTACGTATAAGTCGAGTATGAATCATATCGTTTATACTTAAATGATATCGTACAACGCAAGACCGATTGGAACTAATGCGAAACAATTTTTTAACAAACACCAATATCATCCGATTGACCGCAACGCATTTGTTATCTTAGGAACTTCAAATAAGCGCCAAAACGTTATAGTCGAACCGCAAAACTATTTTAATGGTGCCATTAAAAAGTGATAGTTACAAATCGCTTTGCATCCGTCAACAATTTGTTGGTAACAAGTGTTCAACGATCAAATATTTTTTGGAACAGGAAATGTCTCATGCCATTTCAAGCAAAGGAAATTACTCAATAATTACTTAATCTTTTCTAGTCTGAGCAAATAATGATAGCAGTTCTATACGTATGTACACAAATTAAAATAATATTAATGAACTTTTGAGACTCGTGTATACCCCTATCCGACTCTTAAGCGTTAATATAGGGATTCGCAAAAGTATATTAAGTATATGTAAAACTTAAAAGCAAAAGATGACTGTCAAACTTCAACCACGAGACGAATTGGTCTAAAAGAAAAAAGGAAAATTTAAATTATAACTCCCAAGTGGGAAAATAGGAGGTCACATGACTGATCTTGGTGGTTGTGTGCAAAATAAATATAAGAAGTTTTCTATTAGGTATACATATACTGCATGATACTTTTGATATTATACACCGGTACATTGTAACAACATGTTTGCATTTTGTATAAGAGTAAAATTACCTCTTGAATTTACGCAGCATAATGTTTTCGACATCAAAATCGTGCGGTCATAAAACGGAGCACCGTTGATGACGTAATCAAGTTGACAGACAAAGTGTGAGGTCCAGGGGAGCGATTCATTACAATTTGTTACCAAAACAGTGTGACGTGAAGCGACGTGAAACAACCACCTAGCGTCGTGCGATCCGTCATTAATTATTACGGGAGCCACTTCAAAATCACCCCCCACGTTCTGGGAGAAAAAAATGGACGCCGCATTGCAATGCGTCATGCGTAAGTTTGGCTTCGTTGCCACTTCAAATAATCTATTCTTAAAATTCTTGCACTTATTTTAACCGTCTTATTTTAGCTCTCTTTAGCTTTTTTACTTCATCAATTTTACACTATCAAACTTGCCCCTGCTACGTCTGAGTGATCACGTGAGTATTTTGCTAATCGTATCTTATCCCTTGTCACCATTTTAAAAACAGTGCAATAATTCACCTTCGTATATCTGCGGTTTGGACTAAGCTAATACTAAGTTAGTGATGAAAGAGTCAGAATTGTAAATAGGAGTTTTGTGTAATGCAACGATACAGCCAAATGCTGAAGGGCATAATGCGGAAAAGATAAAAGAAAGGAAAAAAATTGGTTGTCTGTAAAGTCGGTTTACTGACGATAGTTGAACGTGACAACGCCTTCTTTGTCGCTCGTTCCGCGCTCGCGAGGTAACGCCGGTAACGCCGCATGAGCGAGGTAACGCCGGGTGAGTCATGTTTTTTTCGTGCGTGCAACCGGCTCTATCGAATTATAAGACGTTGTCACGGCAAAAAAGAAGAAAAGAACAGGAGGGCCAGCATGTTAAACCTACTCAGCGTTTCCGTGCTGACTCAGAAGACGAGGAGGTTGTTTATCAGACATACATGCCCAAGAGATATTCTTCATCCCCGGAAAAAAGAGTATTTTTGGAAACTGTTGTTTATGGTTCAATACTTATGCGAACTTGCACGTATCATACAGAGATCTTGTAATCATAATTGTTATTTAAATAATAAAAACGGTGACGGTGTATCTAACCGAAAACTATTTAGTCAAGCAAGATAACAAAACAAAAACGACTCAAATCGGTAACGCCGTTTTTTGGTCGCACAAGTTTGCATCGGCCAATGTCGGTCCTAACAAAACAATGTCGGCATACAGAACTAGCTTTGTTGGCCGCGACTATTAGAACGAATTGGCGTACGTGCCCGGGAATGATTCTCTTTGGCTCCTCTTTATTACCTTTAGTTTCGCACATTCTTTTATTGCTTTCACACAACACGCTCGCGCCGACTACCGATGGAATGGAATCCCGAATTTCTCTGCGATAACATAAACAAACCATAACGACGGAACGCTTTTGACGTGACTAAGTCTTCCACTATCACGACTTTGCAAAGTAGTGCGAGTACTCGTATATACGAGTAGTTTATTTGTTTATATATCATCATCTTTCTGCGCTTTTCCCACGTTACGAGGGGTCAGCAAAATCGTTTTCTACAATCTCTCCTATCAGCTCTTAACTCCGAATTCACTCCTATCACACGCATATCTTCTTTCAAGCAATCCATTTATATCTTCTTCGGTCTTTCTCTACTTTTTCGTCCCTGCATATGAGTATCATCGTTCTTTTAGTAAATGATTTTCATCCCTTCTCATAACATACCACGCTAATCTTTTACTTCTTATCTTCTCTGGTACTGGTGCAACTTTCAAACTTCCCCTTATGTACTCGTTCCTTATCCTTTACATTCTCGTCACACCACACATCAGCGTTGACAGACAATTTTGACGTCCAAGCAACAACTAAATGTGATAAAAACACAGATTAAAAAGTAGAGTTTCAGCGATGCAAATTGCTCCTGGGTTTATTTAAATACTTTATTTATGAAACACTTCGTAAACAAATTACCTTTGTTGTAATCTCAGTATATTTTTTTAAACACCTATATATTCTTTCATCGTAATAATTAAATCACACTGAGCTCGTATCAATGAAATGTAAAATGGTAAAAACACGTTGTTTCTCAATATAACATGCTTTTACCAAAAATGGACGCGATCAGTTTCTAAAATGGCGTGAAATAAAACCGGTCACGTTTGATCCCATAGAATGGCGCCCCAAAACTTTGGAAACGATTCACCTGTTATTAAAGCATCACACACGCCTTTGTTCTCATACAATAGACTCCAAATTGCAACTTGAATTTCTCACATAGGTATAATAGGGCCCAAATGTCAGTGGTCATTAATTTCAACCAGGTAAAAATTCTGAATCTTACTTAATAATTTTAAACATAGGCGTCACAAAAGTTTTGTGAAAACCATCCCTAACTACATTTTATCAAAAAAGAAAATATTGGATTACATAGTTCATATTTAATACAGTGTACAGTGTATAGTCACATGTGTAGTCTATTAGGTAGGTATAAAAAGTGTTTGTGGTATTTTGGCAATTGATACATAATATAAAAATACCTACCTAAAAACAGAAAAATTATGTAAGTGTAAAATGATATCGGAACATAAAATTATTTACGTTCAAATAATTTGATACTCGGCACGTAGTAGGTCGCAAATGTGTTAAAATTAACAGCCAATAAAACCAAAACATATCTGATCGTAAAATTGTATTACAATAGTATTTAATGGCAGTAGTCAACTCTCAGATTCACAATAAAACCGCGCGATACGTGACATTTCGCTAAAGCTGTATTTTCTATAGTTCGATATAAAATAAATGTGATTCATATTCATAAAAGTAATTCGATTCATTTTCATGTGAATAAATCACTTTAGATCTACATTTCCATATATTATTTAAGTTAAAAGTATAAGTATATAATATATAATTGCATTTTCTCATAATATGAAATAAGCCCCTCTATTACACGGTATTTGAATAAAACATGCACCCATTTATCCTTAATGTGTCTACATATCTCCCGTCGATTTATTATATTTGAATCGGAGTGCACGAGCCTAGCGGGATGTAATATGAGATTGAGGAAATCGTATAAACTAAGCAGAACGTATCCAACTGTCGTCAAACAACGACCGCCCGGCCGCAGCGCAGTGGAGTCGTCAATATGCATCAGATAAACCATAGCAGTACTTAAGTCGATAGCATCCATCATAAGAAGATGGATGAAGTGACGTTTGCACCAACAAAAACCATTTACGGCCCGTTACACTGAATCTGTACCATTACCTCCGCAAAAACGTATGTGTAACGTGAGGCGAGGTCCCGGAAAAAATGAAGCAAGCTTCTCCAGGATTGTTCTATGTTCCGCTTTTATAAATTATACATTTTACGGGCACAACAATCGCTGATCTGTAATTATAATAAGGCCCGCGAGTCACGTTCGACGGACAGCGCTACGTTTGCTTGAGGAATAAACAGTGGGGATCGTGATAAGGACATTTACACACCTTGGAACTTTTAAAATCACATTATCACTTTTAACTTTCGTTCTTTAGACGCGCTCTATTTTTAGAAACTAAGAATAAAGTAAAAAGAAGTTTCGAAATCTTTTACACGTGTGGGTAATTCGTTACTTACTTTCTTTTATGGTTATTGATTTTGTAAATAGTTAATTTGCAGATTTACAGTAACTAAACTCCACAACACCCACACGTGACACGACCACATAACTAGTATATCTCATGAGAATATAGAAGCGTAAAATAAGGTAGCAGCAGAAATAAACAATTGCCATCAGAATATAAAATACGAATATTTATGATACTTAATATCTATAAATAATTACGAGTAGGTACATATAAAATGATAAATAGTCGACTTCCGAGTAACTAGATGAGCTTTCACGAAAGCCCTTATGTTCGCTACCGATCTTAAATGCAGAATCAACCGACAGTAAATAAATAACCTTTAAAGTTCTGAGAAAGTTACAGCATTTATTAGATCTTAAAATATCTGAACTTTCTAAAATTTAAATATAACAAAAGCTATACAAGAAACTTAAACGTAAGTAACTTTGGTAGTTTTAAAGTTATTATTGGAACAAATAATGTACTTTATTGAATTATTCAGATCGGCATGAATCAGGTCATGCGTATCTCAATATCAAAAAATAATAGAATTCATTTCAAAGTATATTTAGCAACGGTTACGAAATGGTAATCAACCGAAATAACTATCTCAATTTTTTTTGTAATAAACTTTCGTTAGTTATTTGACGGTCGTTCCAATTTCATACTATGGGTTTGTTATTTAAAAAGGCTTATTTGCTAACGTGACCTAACCCAACGCCGGTTATCATGTTATGTTAGCATGCGCCGGCGCACAAAAGACGCGTCGAATCGACCACAATACAGACGACAGCGACGGCCGCACTGTATGGCCGGACCTTAATGTACTTCAAACAATAAAATTGTTTATATTACACTCGTAATATCTGACCCTTGTCTTTAAACGATAATAAAGCGGTACTTACTACTAATATAAATACCACAGGTTTATAGACTTCACACATAGGTAATTTATGTGAATAAATAGTCTACTGATCATTAAAAGATCTTTCATCAGCGTTTCTGCTGCTAATATACCTTTTACGTTATACTGCGAATAGATCATACTTATTTCCTGTTTTCTTAGGTGCACATAAAATGAAGAAACTACATTTGTAATAGAAAAAACGGGAAATTTTATTTTACCTCAACATATTATACGAAAAATTTTAACACTTAAAATACTGCGCGTTAAACTAGTTTATAGTTGAGAATACACGTAACAAAGGTTCAATAAACCTCGTAAACCGTATATCACCGTTTCGTAACCACTTTTGTGATCTCGCCTTTGATGACAATCAGTAACGAACTATGACTTGACATGTGATCAAAACTCGGAAGGCACCTATTTAACTTTAAATATTTACGATCTATGATGTAGCTAATAACGAGCGAAGCATATTAGAGATAATGACAACAGATTTTCAATTAAAACTTAAATTTAGTTTCGACTTATCGAAAACTTTGATTACGTATCATTAGTGACACAAAATTCAATTTAAGTTCTCGCATTGCGTGTTGAAGTTTATGTCAGCTATAAAATATAATCCATTAAAGTCGATGCCGATGATCGGGTCGTAATCACAAGCGCCACGAGTCGATTGAAAACCCTTTTATTTGTGTTCATAATCACAATTTCACGCGTACTTGTCGAGAGAACAAACACGTTAAACTGTTAGTCACGGTGGCCGTTTTTGTCTGCACTGCGCGTTCACACGTGCATTTAAAAAACTCGCACGAAAACGAAGAGATCGTACACCATTCTAATTAAAACGTTTTAGGAAAATTGTTTACTACGTGGATCGTGACGCTAGCAAAGTGACTACAGCGTTTCTTACTATTTCTAGTTATTTTCACACTATTATTTTAGAGACATCTTCGATAATAATCTTTCTCTTACAGGTAGGTATATTTTCTTAACACGTTGCCAATCTTAATTTTTAATTTTCTCTCATCAAATAGACATATAACAATAAATGCCTCTATACTTCATAAATAAGAATCATCAATAAGTTTATTATGAACCACAAGGCCATAATTTCTAATATATAAAATCTCGTGTCAAAGTGTTTGTGACCAAATTCCTTTAGCCAAATCCAGTTCGGCAGGTTGTAAAGTTTTTCATATCCATAAATGGCAAAACAACGTTTTCTCGGTCAGCTAGTTATGTTTATGAATTCGTTCAAAAAGGAGTTCCGAGGAACACTACCCTAGCCGACTAGCCCATATTATAATCAAGGAACCTATATCTGTAGCAAAATCTCGTTGCTCGCGATACAATAAATTGCGAAAAGCCCTTCTGCCGTAAAGCCCTTAAAGTGCCACAGAGATCGCAACAAGGGCTTTAGTTCCCTCTTTCATTGCCTCACGAGCTGCAACTGTATATTACAGGTGTAGGAGGCGTAATGTTCTCCATGCGAATAACTGAAATTATATCCCTTTGACGAACGTGGCGTTATCAGGAATGCGTACCCAGCACGCAGCCCTGACAAACGCCCCGTGAACTCATAAAACCGAGCCACGGTAACTAAGACGCCTATAAATTCTACATTTTATGATCAAAAGCATAACATTTAATTCTATGAGCGACCGTTGTTTCCTTGTGATCATAACACAGACACCGTTTATTAATAAAATGTAAAAAAAGTCCAAGTCGATATAATTTATTAAATATTATTAAATTTGAAGCGCTAATGAACGTCAATAAAACGCGGCGTTGCCGTGAATAAAGTTCGACTCCAATATTAAATTATGAATTATTGCAGCATAACGTGGTTAATTAACAGGAAAAAACATTAATGAGCAAGTATGGCCAATGAATGGTGAATTCCTCAAGTAAAATAAATCACAAGTGGAAAATTAAAAAATTTTAAAACACCCACGACTTTTGCAGACTTGTAATTAAAAAAGGATTAAATAATTTTTTTGAAACTCCCCGACTAAAGGAAAGTAAGAACTAAGAACCTATCAGTATAATTACAAATCCAAGAAAATCCGCCGGAGCGGCTGTGTTTTGCCTATGACGGTGTTGATGGTCCTGTTTACCAGTTGATGACTAATTCAATTTCTTGGTACTTCTTATATACCGGCAGTTTATTAATACTTACTAATTACATTAATTGATATTGGAAACGAAAATGGCAATGGCAGCTCCGACGGATTTTCTTGGATTTGTAATTATACTGATAGGTTCTTAGTTCTTACTTTCCTTTAGTCGGGGAGTTTCAAAAAAATTATTTAATCCTTTTTTAATTACAAGTCTGCAAAAGTCGTGGGTGTTTTAAAATTTTTTAATTTTCCACTTGTTTAAACGCGTTCTATTTTAGCATCGAAAAACTATAAGTTTTTCGATTAATATATTAATGTAATTTAAATTATATTATTATTAAAAAATGAAAATTAATCTTCAAACTAGCCATTAGCTCCTCTAGCAGCGTTTGAAGGCATCATCCCTTCGAAGTCATAAAGAGACGTTTAGTTTGGCGCCCCCTGCTGTTCAATCACAAGAACAATTATCTACGAACCATTGCCAATGACTCACTAATATTTTATACGAAACTGTATCCAAATCGGTTCAGTCGTTTTTGTAATAATTGAGAACATTCGTTTGCACTGTAAATGTTTTTTATGGTGCCCCCTGGTGATCGATGTTCGTAACAACTATCTAAGAACCATCGCCAATGAATACCAAACATTATACAGAAAACTGTATCTAAATCGGTCAAGTCGTTTTTGAAATAAATGGGAACATTCGTTTGCAATATAAATGTATTTTATGGCGCCCCCTGGTGATCGCTGTTCGTAACAACTATCTAAGAACCATTGCCGCTGAACACCAAACATTATACAGAAAACCGCAGCTAAATCGGTCAAGCCGTTTTTGAAATAAATGGGAACATTGATGTGCACAAACAAACAAACAAACAAACAAACAAACAAACAAACACACAAACAAACAAACAAAAATATTTTTGCATTATTGGTTTTTGTGAACAATTTAACATACAAACAAACATAAAAGCTTTTTAACAGAGTAATGTACAAACGGTCTCTCACCCTAAACGCATATACCCGTACTCCGTTCCGTCGTGGGTAAAAATTAAATTACGACACGAGCATTTCCTTGCGCGAATATTATGAGAGAATAAACTTTAACTTCTACTTTAAAAAATGCGAAACTGCACTCTGCATTAAACCGTTCCGATTGGGGTCAAAGCACGTCGGATTATATAAAACCGTTTTTTTATTTTACAAGTTACTCCGTCGACTATCAGTCCAATTAAACAGAATAGAAATCAACGGCGAGCTGATTATGCGAGGCGACATGACCCGGCTTCTCAAGCTCGTGGTTTTATGCTTTTTATATTATAAAGGGTCGACAGTAACAGTAAAACTGTAAGCGTGAATAAATGAAAGGCACAGGACATAAATCGGTCACACTGTAACCTCAATGCTAAAAAAAATATAACGTGGAACAACATTTTTATGCGTTTATTTTCCGTGAATTGTCTGCGGAAGCTTTATTACTAAGCTCGACCTGCACTTGGCGTGAATATTCTTGATAGTTGAGTATATGGAATCTTGCTTTCCGAATCGGATTTTGATATTTAATGTAATCTAAATAATGAAGTAGTGAAGTAGTAGAATGTAATATAAGGAATAATGAGTATGGTACAATACTAAAACCAATATAAAATACTCGTAACAACCGGGAGTCGTGGCGTATGTCCAATGTCCATTCTGTACAAGGCCAGAAGTCCAGAGCGCAAGCTGTGAGACTATTCTGGTATAGATCGGAAAACACTTTTTAAACAAGGTTTTCCAATCTATACAACAGCACGCAGCAGTAACAAATACTCGAGTATACTTATTAGCAGTCTAAGTAACTAGGTTTCATATACATAACATACAGAGCTAGTACCTCTACCTACTCATAAAAACTCTGAATTTCAAACCATACGCTAGAAGTTGCGTGCTCGACCATCCATTTTGATTTTTTGATGTCTCTTTCTATGCTAATCATATCTGCGTATTTATTGTAAACAACATTAACAAATTAATACAATTAAACATTACTAATTAATGTTCATATTCCCGGTTCCCGTTCCAGTCTTAATATTGATCATTTCATGCCGGCCATAATAAATAAAATGGAGTTCAAATAAGAAAGTATCAAGAGTGATTACGCGTATGCAACGGTAGGAGATATGTATACGCCACAATAGTAGATGTTAACAATGCACACAAAGGCAATCTACGGACTACGGAGGCATTAGGGCACACAGCACACAACACACAGGCCACCGGCCCGATTTCACACACAATTGCTCTACCTACACGCCATCAGGCTGCATATCGGGCAGAAAGGCAAACATTTAAAAAATCATCACCAATAACACTCCGTACGAAAAAAACCATGTCCGACTACAATAAATCGTATAGAGCACAATGGTAAGTTTCACAAAAGTAAACATCAGCGGGCCGAGTTTTGAGAATAAGCATTCGACGGCACTATGAAAACACTTTTTGTTCCATCGATATGTATTTAGATACGTTGGTACTCGGCCGATCATAATCTGAATTTCTCAGATTTGTAAGGATGATGACGCAGGTTTTTCAAATTGGACGCCACTAAAGACCACACGTGACGTAAAGTTATGACTTACAAATAACTCGAGATCGTTGTTTGACGTGATAGAATCGCTTGCCGATCAATTATTATATATTGAAAAGAAATTTAGGATTCTCTTTAGACCCCTAACTCAGATTCCAGATTCCCAACCGTTTGTAGTTCTGGGCACCTTCAAGAGAAGAGTGAATAGGCATTCATACTATAGGCAACAACGGTGCCACCTAGACCTCATCGTTGCTTGCCATCTTACGAGATTGTTGTCAAGAGTAAGTCTGACTCTACAAACTAACAGCGTCATCATTTCCTCCAATCTTCCAGAAAAAATAAATCATAATAAAAATGCATTCTTATAAAAAGGATCTTAAATCATAACGTAAAATGATCTCTGTTAGCTCAGGTGGTGTGAGATTCAAAGTTAACATTTATAAAGATTCATGTCACGTATCATATTTCTATAGGTGTGCTGCGTTATGCAACTTGAAGTTTACTTAGGATGTGCAGAAATGTGTGCCGGTGATAAATCTTTTGTAAACAGCGATATTATCCTTTTTCGTTCGCCTCGCGAGTCGCAACCCAGAGTCTACCTCTCTAACTACTCCTACCTCTCTACCTAGGTCTAACTACCGAACATTAGCGGAGACCAATATTCAGTGGGATTAGTACAGGTTTTTGTACAAATTTGGAGTCGATTCGCATCGCACGAACGAATCGAATGGCTTCATAAATTTACAGCCAGCAACATCTATTGCAAGTCGCATGTCAATAACTGTGTACTAACCCCTCAGTAGTTAGACCAATGTTAGTAGTCACAGAATGAAGATATGTAGCCATGGGTATATTTCAGACACATGTTTAAAAACATTATGCAGAAAAGAAATGCAGATTTTCTAACGATGTTTATCTTCATTGTTAATAGAGGAATATACCTGGCTGAGATTTTTGTGGTCTCTTTCACTGCAAGGCACGTGGAAACATGTAATAGAAATTAAGTCGACTAATATCTTTTATCACTCAAGAAAATTAATTAAAAAAATGCAGAATCAAATCCAGTCCTAGGGTGTTTATATTATGTATTTGTATGTATTGTATTACTTGTAGATGTATAACGTATTATTTAGTAACTGGAATCGCCCACACTTCTACCAGTTGCGTGACACCGCAAAAATGTGATATACTTTCAATACAAGACGTTTCTAGTAGATATATACAAAGAACTGGTTATATAACATTTTCATAAACCTGATTCTGATTGGAGTTTCGACTCATGCAAAGCAGAATAAACGTATCGCATAGACTAACAAACTTGCAACTGTTGAAATAATAATAAATAAATGACACAACACATCTATTCCATATTTAAACCATGTTTCTTTCAATTTCTCAGTTATACTCGGCTCGGCGAACCTTGATCCCTATGACAGTTCGTGTTAGTGATGGGTCGGGTCTTTGGTCGTGTCGATAATTTTTTTTTTTAGACAAAGGCGTGGCATGCATTCAGCCACGTTGGTAAACATGTTTTAAAAAATATTATAATGTGCCTTTTTAATGTCCATTATGTTGTTGTTGTATTAATTTAAGATTTTTGGCATAGATTAATTAGGTAAGTAAAACGAAAGTTTCCAACCTTGTTGTTTTCTAATAATGTTTAACCCGATAAACACGTTTTTGCTTTATAAGTATATATTTTATCATGAAAATGAATGTTCTCCATTTATTTATTTTGTCTGAAAAATTGTGCACTCATTTCCATTACCGACATTTTTTTATCGATACTTGCCGCCCTAGTCGATAAACGTCACACGACGTAAGTTTTGCAGGACGTAAACATAAATTCAGATTGAGATAACTTCTTGTAAATGTTAAGAATTGTTAAAAATATCAACGGAATATCATTACTAATGGTATAAAGCTACGTAAAATTTATAAATGACATTTTTAGACGCCCCCAATATGATCCCAATTTAATGGTGACGCCAATACAATGTTATATGGTGACATTAGCTGTCAGTGTCATAGGGATCAAGGTTCGCCGCGCCGAGTATAGTTAGTTCTTCCTTTAAGCAATCGAGTAACCCGTTCTAAAAAGTGGATGCGAGTGAGATGTCGGAAAGTGTATCATAAATATAAAAGAATTCTGTTATATTGTTTTGACATTAACAAGATTTAAGGCGCGTAACTGTCTATTTTAAGTACATCATTTTAATATTAACTCCGTAGAAGGTTTTCTTTATAACGGGCAATACTATATCAGTTAAGCTTTAATCGTTCTTGATATTGGAGTTTATTTACATAATGTCTAAAGCTTTTTATTATTTGGGTAATAATATAAAATCTTAGTGAGCAACTTAAATAAATATAAAGGCGATGAAATTAAATTAACTATTTTCATACTGATGTAATATTTGATAATATCTATCGCGCGTTATGTTATCTTTTGTCGCGCATTAAGTTACATTAGGTTAGTATTTTGACGTGACAACGTCTTATAATTCGATAGAGCCGGTTGCACGCACGAAAAAACATGACTCATCCGGCGTTACCGGCGTTACCTCGCTCATGCGGCGTTACTGGCGTTACCTCGCGAGCGCGGAACGAACGACAAAGACGTTGTCATGTTCAACTATCGTCAGTAAACCGACTTTACAGACAACCAATTTTTTCTCGATAAGTATGCATCAAGAAAAGAAAACATATTCTAATAAAAATGCGAATAAAATAATACAATACAAAGATCCTACCTCAGCTGAGAAGTTATGCTGTAAAACATACTCGTAAGTTAATATACTAGAATATTAATGTACATTAAAAATTAAAATCAACAGTGTTTTGACATGATTTAAAATAACTGTGACTAGTTTAAGTATGTGATTACACAAAAACATTGATAAATTAAATACTCTTATCAATATTTGCGAATCATTAGACTGTGACAGCAAGTTCAGGCACAGGTCGAGAGTCTGACTTAACGAGCTTTTTGTTGCAATAAATGCAAAAACGTTTAAGCGGCCACCTCATTTCAAACCCGAATAGAGCTTAGACGAAATAATCACACAATCACAAAAACAACAATAAAATCTTCAGTCATGATGTTCTAGACGCCTGCAGTCACAATGAATAGATGTGCGAAAAAACTTTATACTTTTTCAATTTTGCAATCAAACGCTTTAGATGGAATCGTCACGCGGGCCCAGATAAACCATTCCTAGATGTTGAACGCTAACTACGTATTGCCTGCAACTTTGCATGTGTCCCGTGCAAACTGTATATTTTGTTTTCCGGGGCCAACAACAGCTGATTATAAATTAAACAGAGATAGTGAAGTGTAATTATTGTAAAGAAAAAAGTATGTTAGAGCCAGAGCTATAGGCTTACATATACATAAGAAGAATTAACATTTATTTTTAATCAGAGTTACAAATTTAAAAAGCAGGACTTAAAAATGTGGGAATACAAAACTTATATACTTAGGTATACATCAGTTTTAAGAAACAAATAAGCTTCTTAACTTTAAGACGCTTAGTTACCCCTTCTACATCGTTAAAACCTTCGAACTCTGATTTTAAAAAGATCTTAATTAAAAAAAACACAACAAAACAACTAAAAAGGCTCATTTTGAGAAAAAAACATTTTCTACAGTTGCATTAACTTAAATATGTCGTCGTTATCGCTGTCGTCTCATCTCAGGTAATCTTTTCTTTGCAAATATTAAATCCTTTGAAACGTATAGTGTTTGTCCATACAAACAATAGCAAACAATAGTTACCAATGATATCGGTACTATGGTAAGTTGTTAATTGTGATTCTGTGTAAGTCTCAAACTAAAGATTGCTCAGTAAATGTAATCCACAAGGGACAGGTAGCAGTGCAAAATACAAACCTCATTACAAGTTAAACCAGCTAACAGCTAACGTTAAATCTGTTATTAAAATAGGAAATGGTATTAACATTCGTACCTATGCATCTTATGCATATTTACAACGATCATTCGTAACCCCCAACTCATTGGACCCACGATATAAAACGGGCGGTTATAGCGTCTGGATAAGAAGTGCTGAAGATGTTCGATGGCTGCTAACCAAGCTCAAGGATAGAACAAAACTTGAATAATAATTAATTAGACAAAACTAATGAAACTTAATACTTATTTGTTATGCAGAAAAACATCATTTGTTCAACTGGACAAGTACTGGTTGAACCGTTAAAAGTGTAATTTATAACAACGGGCACAAGTTTTAACAGCACTACATCATGATCGCCGAGGTATGTTGGACCCGCAAGTGCGAGTACCTACTCTGCTGCAACTCATAGAGTTAGTACAAGATTTTGTACGAATTTCGATTCGACTCGCATCGCATGAACGAATCGAATTCCTCCATACATTTACAGTCAGCGCCATCTATTACATACAGCTGAATGTCAGCGAATGTCCATAGATGGCGCTGGCTGTAAATGTATGGAGGAATTCGATTCGTTTGTGCGACGCGAGTCGACTCGAAATTCGTACTAAAACCTGTACTAACCCCTGTCCGGTGAGAGATTCGATCGAATCCATCACAGTCACATGCCTAAAATAATACTCCATCAACACTGTCTGTGAGATCGCGTCCCGTCAAGTGGCCTCATGGAAACGGGTGGACCCTATTGGATACTACTACAAAATTTAATAAATAATAATAAACAGATCTAAATACTCAAGTACCGAATAAGATTTTGTGAGCTTTTTCTGAATTGTTATAATAGAAAATATTTGTATTATGAGTAGCAAGACAAAACGGGCATCATATTTCTAATAATAAGAATTAAATAATAATAAAGAACTTTTACACCTACAGAGTCTTCAAGAGGCAGAGATCCTTCCTTTGAGCTGTCAGGTATATTAAAACAAATCTTGTCTAGAATTTGGATAAGTTGAAAAACAAACATGAATAATTATGAGAAAATTCTTGATCTATATCATATGTCAATGTCAATAATTTTAATGTTTTGATTAATTGCGTTTGGTTAAAAACCAAGCGCTATTAATTTTATTTAGTAAAAAGGTAAAAATGCAAAATTTTAAAATTTTTTTTGCTATTTGCGTTTATATAATTTATACATGTCGCTTAGTATTTGCATACGAATAATTTAATCTTTGTCATAATCTCTAACTGTTAAAAGTTGTTATTATACCTATAAGTTAGTAAGAAGACTAGTTTGTAACTTAAAAGCTGTTAGACAAATTATGACAGAGATTTAAAGAGTTTTATAAAACGTAAACCAACTTTATGAAACTGTATTTGAATTTTGAACATTTGAGGCCTCGTTTAAAACTCAATACAAAGTAGGTATTCAAACCTAAGATGCAAACGGAACGACTGTAAAAATTGAAATTCAATCATATTTATATTTTCTGCATTCTTTTATTTGCTTAAAGGATTCAATATTGTAATTTACAGCCTCCCCTTATTTAGAATTACACAGCCGAGCAGACAATTAAGTTTAGTTATTCACCAATAAATAGCTAAGTTGCAAAACCGCTTTACGGCCTGTTATAATTAACAGTCTGATGCAGTAGCAAGTGTAGCACTGCAGTCCGCAGCTAAGCTAAGAGTATCCAAGCAATTAGCTTTTGCACTTGGAAGATCATTAATAAACCTAATGATGCATGTAAATTGAATCTATTTTACAATGTTGATACAATTTAACCGAGTGTAGATTTATTGAGTTCTCTTAACCCGATGGCGCCATATTGAACAAGAATTTTTTGAAGCAGGATTCACTTTTATTAATTTTACGGATTTTCAAATTATGGCATTTAGGTAAAAATTAATTCTTCATTAGCAATTACTCGATACGAATCCATGAAATGGCAATAATGAAGGCCGAACACTAATTTGACTGTTTGCAAAAATACAAGTAATATAGATTTAGAATTCACCGGAAGAAAGAGTGAGACTTAGATCCGGACGCGAGAATTCAAATGTTAGCTTTTCGCAAGTAGTGGCTAATACGTCGTGGGCTTATGTATCTTTCAACAACCAATATGGCCAATGTTTTTATGAAAAAAATGTAGATGCATAAATGTGTGCTCGCAAAAACTCATTGCGATAAGTCTAAGATGTGTAGTTAGTCTAATATTTGCGAAAAACTAACCTGAATTTCAATTGTTTCAATCTGAGTTTAGCTAAACCACCTTAAATTAAACCGCCATACTCCTTACACCTTAAATTAAGCTCCAGTCTACAACGTTGCCGCATCTTACACTCGTGATGTTTATGAATAGCCCCACCATATTACTCGTCTTTTATTTGTCAAAACAATCGTTCATACCGTTGTCAATGTAATTGATGATACGCCTCAAGACTCTGTTGATGGATATGGAACTATACTTGCAGCCATTGATATTGTATAAAAGAGATAAGCTCGCATGGTCCAAATCAAAAATTGCCTACGAAGATTATTTTAATATTTTATCACATTTTTGTAGTACTATAGGCGATGCATTTTTGAATTAATCCATAATCCAAACATCGATACTGAATCGGTATTGTTTACACATTAAAATCAAATAATGAATTAGGTGATACGGATAAGGTAAACTAAATGTAACAATGCAAGGGAAACTTTCTGTTCAAATCATTGTTTTACTTCCAGTTTCCACACTGTAGGTACGTTCCAGTCGTACTTTCTTACTTTTAATTGAAGACGTTAATATTTGCTTGTAATAAAAATATATATATATAAGTACAAAAAATGCACTTTATTTTAAAGGAATATTCTATAGAGTTCCAAAGAAAGCCCTGGTCTAGCGATCATAACGCAAACCGCTGCGGAACGCGGCATGCGGAGTCAGACACAAATCGTATTAAAAACATCATGCACACTGCGAAAGACAACGAGAGACCATTCTCGACGTTTTTCATACGATTGATTATATTGTGTCCGACGCCGCATGCCGCCTACCGGAGCGTTCTGCGTTATAATCGCGAACCAAGGCGACTGTAATTTCTTTCGAATAGTGAATCAATGAAGAGAACCTCGTATCAGCACGAGAGATCAACGACTTGATCATTTCTTATGTTTCGATTGTAAGACAAATTATTCTCTGTAATCGCTAGGCCATTGTGCTGTGGCGTCGATTTAATAATTCCTCACGAATTAATAAGCCGAGGCCCCGCCCCATAGGCGTCAACTCAGTGATTAATAGACACAGTTTTGCCGACTACCGGAACGATTAACTCTCCATATTCTGTGATATACCTTACTTAGTTGGTTCTTGTACAGTCAGCGACGAATGCGATTGGAATATCTGTTTTAACTGGTGATAGGTACTACAAAATATTGCTTTTCATAAGAAATGTAAGGGATACACGGCAAAAAACTATTTTCTATCTCTTTAAAGAGTGCGAGTTAGGAGTAAAATCTTAATGTTTTTACTTCGTATACATAAAACTTTGCATACTGAAATTCTGTCTTTTCGTCCCGAAATTTACTTATGTGCTCCGTTGCTGCTCCTTTTGGAATCACCCAAATCTTTTGACAAAAGTAGACGAGTTAATTAAAATTAGTTTAGAATCGATTTTTAATATGCAGCTCAACGAGCAATCTTGGACTCAAGCATCCCTACCCATCCGTTATGGTGGTTTAGGGATTCGCAAAATTTCCAGTGTCGCTTTACCAGCCTTCCTATCTTCTGTCCATAGTTCAGCAAATCTCTTAAGTAAAATTTTAAGGGCATCCCCTTCAAACTTTGAGATTGCTGGCTTGGAAGAAGCTAGAAACGCTTTCTTAATTGCATGCCCAGGTCAAAATTTTCCAGTTTCTCCAAATTCACAGAGGAGCTGGGACGACATATACTGCAAATTGAGTTATGAAAATCTTTTGAACTGTAGTACAGGTTCGGCGCGTGCCAGGCTTTTGGCTGTGGGTGCGCAAGAGGCCGGCTACTGGCTTCACGCGTACCCTTCGGCAAATACTGGAACATTTCTTGAGCCTGACACACTCCGAATTGCAACCTGTCTACGGCTTGGGGTTCCGGTCTGCGTTCCTCATAAATGTCCCTGTGGCAGTGATGTCGACAAGCTAGGACATCACGGACTGTCATGCCAAAAAAGTGCAGGCCGCTTCTCGAGACATGCCGCACTGAACGATATCATTCGCCGGTCCCTTGCCACCGTCAACGTGCCTAGTCTTCTTGAGCCAACTGGTATTGCAAGGGACGATGGCAGGAGACCGGATGGTATGAGTTTGGTTCCATGGAAGATGGGTCGTGTGCTGGTATGGGATGCCACATGTTCAGACACGCTGGCCCCTTCCCATCTACATGGAACCATCAACAAAGCTGGTGCGGCTTGTGAAGCGGCTGAAAAGGCTAAGTCCCTCAAATACAGGGGCCTAGGCTCCGAATATGATTTTGTTCCGTTCGGAGTCGAGACCCTTGGTCCGTGGGGTCCTAGCGCTACTAGCCTTTTTAAAGAAATCACAAAAAGGTTAGTCGACATCACGGGAGACCGAAGAGCTGGCAGCTACCTCGGGCATAGAATTAGCCTAGCCATTCAAAGAGGGAACACTGCCAGTATCTTCGGAACCTTGCCATCAGGGACTCCCTTTAATAATATTTTTTAGTTCTTAATTCATATATATATATATTTAGTTTTATACGTAGATTTTAATTTAGATATAGTTTAATTTTATAACTAGTTTTAATTTTTAATTTAAGTTAATATTATCTGTGCCATAATGGTCATTATTTTAAATGATAATAATTAAAAAATGTCAATAAATTTTCAAATTGTTCCGAGTTTTAAAAAGAAGCTTTCCGTTAGTAGCAGTAGAGCCAATTTTATAATGTACGAAACTACGTTGGAAATAGTAAATTTGGACTATTATCTAATCTGTGTCTTAATGAATCAAGTAATCCTAAAACCAATATCTTCACAGATTCCGATATCGTTAATGTAGATAGGTAATGATTTGCATAAACGTAGTTTGCACGTTTTCACAAAAGTTTGCACAAAAGAAGAAAAACAGCGAAATTTTCTAGAGTAAATTGTCGATATAGAGACGACAAAGTCACTCACGAGATACGGAATTTTAAAACATAATGAAGTAATAGGATTTTTTAGTTATTGACTGTACAAAAATCATGCCTGTGAATAAAAATATCTCTGACGTTTAACAAGTGAGATATAAATCAATACAAGTGTTAACTGTTAATATTCAAATAAGTAAAAATATTCGCTTATAAGTATTTACTAGATATTTCAACGCTTCTTTAATTAATGACTAGCGTTCGCCCGTAGACCAGTCTGTTCATGATTTTTAATTTTTTTTCAAGGAATTAAGATGATAAAATATCATAATGTACAAGTGTAATTTTTCAGGTGTTTGCATTTATAACACAAGTGTAGAAAATGCTCAAGAGGATTGGCAATCGTAGAAAACCTTTTGGTAACAGATTTAAGATTTGAAATGAAATCACCAAATCATTGAAAATTATTTAAAGTAAGGCTAATTTAAGTAAATCTGCAAAGTTTTGATGGCTTCAGTCTAGACGTTTCAAGTCAGATTTATTTTATTGCTTTGGGTGCGAGTAATCCGTGAAATAAATTAAAAATGTAAATTGATTTCTTAGAACTCACTTCAGCTGAAGTATTTTTCGATGTTGCCGGTAATCTTAAAATAGATTGTCATTTGTGCTGTAAGTTACGCTAGTGCCTATAATATTATCTGTGCTCTTTTTAAGTATCATTTTAATGGCTGAACCGATTTTGATCCGATTTTCAGGAAAGTATTTGTTACATTCTGGACAGATTTAAGTATATTAACTGTTACGGCCCCTTGCCTGTCCAGATGAGGGCTCAGTTCCCGGGCCCATAGAGGAACTGAGCCCTCATCTGGACAGGCAAGGGGCCGTAACATTTGGTAGCAGAGCGTGGTTTCGCGCCCTTTGGTTAAGCGGCTTTTACACGTTCGGCGCGTCGATATCGATATTTGTTGCGCGTATTTAATTCGTCGCGTATCTCTGTCGGTCACACGTTTGTAGGCGCGGTACGCCACGTGTCGGACCGATACGCCGCGTTAACGGCCACAGATTATTGTACCGCTACACCACGCGTTTTTGTAGCAACGCCGCGTTATTTACCGCGTGCCGCGCGTTTGTTAACCGCGACCTTGATTAGCGTTCTGCACGTGTTGGTGTTTGCATCTGTGCTTGTTCTCCGTCCTTGTTGTTTTATTTTTCGGTTTCGTGCTTCCTTGTAATTATCTTCGCGCAGTCTCGCCATGCCTTCGCATAAGCCTCCGGTGCGCCGTATGCAGGATGAGCTGCGGTGGGCAGCTAGCGCGCATGCGCTTATTACTCGTCCAGACAGGACGGCTAGCTTGCTCCACCGCCTTGAGCAGCTCCCAGCCAGACGAGCCCATTTTGAAGAGGCCTATTCGGAATTCCTTGCTACAGTGGAGGACGACGAGGCGCGAGAATCGGCCCAGAAGGACTACGAGCAGTTCTTCGAGTTCACAGACGATGTGCTCGAGGCTGGGGCCAAAATGAATCGTGAGGCTCGAAAGAGCATTCTGTGCGAGTCGCCTCGCCCGCAGCAGCAGCCCGCCCTATTGGGTCGGCTGCCTACTTTGGACCTTCCACACTTTGGTGGGCGGCTTCAAGACTGGATGGGGTTCATCTCCATCTTCGACAGTCTAGTCCATACCCGCCGCGACCTATCCCCAGGCCAAAAAATGGCCTATTTGCGGACCTCCCTTCAAGGGGAGGCACTTGGGGTAGTCTGCCATTTGAAGTTGTCTGACGCCAGCTACTCCACGGCCAGAGAACTCCTCGAGAGGCGCTACGCCAATGTGCGCCGCCTTGCTGACGCGCACATGATGGAGTTAATATCCCTCCCGGTTTTGAAAGACCTAGCGCGTCTCCGGGAGGTGATCATTGACCCAGTCGTGGTTGCTTGCAACGCCCTTCGACAACTTGACTTACCGGTGGATCAGTGGTCCTTCTGGCTTCTTCACCTGGTTCTGTCCCGCCTGCCTCTCGATCTGCGGATCCGATTTGAAGAGAGGTACGGCGGGGACGGGGCTAATTATATACCCCCGTTCAGTGACCTCTTAAAGTTCCTTGAGGAACAGAGCCGCCAGGTGGAGAATGCCGTGGCCTCGGGAACACCGGCAAAGGAGCCGGCGCGACCGACGCCCGCTTCTAAACCCACGACTTCCACCAGGGGTTTCAAGCAGCCAGTAGTGGCGCAGCAGACTGGTCGCCGCACAATCCCCAACTTTAGTGGCCTTGCTGCGACCGAGGCAACCCCCTGCAACTATTGCCGTGCTTCCACGCACACAACGGCCGATTGCCCTAAAATTTTGGAGAGACCGCCCAAGTACCGTAGGGCCATCGCGAGGGAGCGCCGTTGGTGCTACTCTTGCTTAGGTCGGCACTTGCAACGCAATTGCCAGCACCAACGGCCTTGCACACACTGTCAGGGCAACCACCTTCCTATTCTTTGTCTCGACCGCAATGGTGCCGGCAGGCAGGAGGTGGTTGAACAGACACCCGGCAGGAGTGGAGGCTCCTCCTCGGTCACGTGCCCAGCCGATGGACGGCGTGGGGCGAACACTGTTCGTCCGGCCCCTGGTTTTGATAGGGCTTCACCCCCCCCTCGGGCGGGGGTGCAGCCCTCCAGGGGCGGGGGCGTTCCGCCCTCTGTCAACCCTGAGGGAGGTTTTGCCGTCGCTCAGTCTGAACCAAGGAGGTACTCCCCTCCTCTGGCTGAATACCCCAGGCTGGAGCGATACCCCCCTCGATGGTCTGGACACCCCCCTCCGCACTACGTCGTCCCGCGGCTGTCGTACGTGACCAGACCCCCTCAGCCCATGAGGGACGCTTGGGTGTACCCTGGGGGAACCCCACCTATTGGTGTGGTAGAAGTTCCGCAAGCTGGCCCCTACGAGCGCCCGAGGCTGGAGGAGTCGCCCGAAAGGGGCAACTCCCGTTGACTAGTTGCTGCCCTGGCTCCCACCACCGCCACCTCACCCGACAATTTGAGCGCGCATAAGACGGTCTGCCAGACCGTACTTTTGCCCACGGCTTTGGTCAGGGTGTTTAACCCGAACGGTGAGTGGCTAATGGTACGCGCGCTGCTAGATCTCGGTTCACAGCGCTGCATTGCATCGTCGTGGTTGGTGAGGACGCTGGGGCTCCCCTGGAGTCCGGACAATCGTCCAATGTTAGGAATAGGAGGATCGGTTCCTCCGACTCCCAGGGGTCGGGCAGAACTTATGTTTGGTCCAGCCGAAGGTCCCCTTCGTATCCTAGTCGATGTGAACGTTCTTGACGATATTGTGGGACACCTCCCGAACGTTCCTATCCATAACTCGGCGGTTCATTGCGCGTCGGGTTTAACCCCGGCGGACCCTTCATGGTCTGAACCTGGCCCCACTGATTTGCTCTTGGGCGCCGATGTGCTGGGCTTGATCATGTCAGGAGAGATTAGGACATTGCAGAAAAATGGTTTGTCGGCCATGCCCACTATCTTTGGGTTTAGTTTTTTCGGTCCGGTTTTATGGACCAACCTGCCTCCTGACGTGGACCATCTCCAAACTATTGGAGTGGCACTTTCCGATGTAGTCCAAAAATTTTGGGAAATTGAAGAGCCCCCTCAAGCGGCTCGGGTAGACCCCCTCCATCAGGAATGCGAGTTATTCTACCAGAATAACACAGGTCGTCGCGTCGATGGCAGGTTTGTAACTCGGCTACCCTTCCTTGCCTCACGCCCCCCCCTTGGTCATTCAAGGGCGTTAGCTGAAAAAAGACTTCTGTCCATGGAACGCCGCATGAAGCGAGACCCTGCATTTCGAGAGAAATATATTGAGTTCATGAGGGAGTACGAGGCGTTGGGGCACATGTCCCCTTCCTCATCTGACTGGCGCTCTCACGAGCACTATTTTCTCCCTCACCACGCGGTCTTGAAGTCTCCAGGCGGTAAAATTCGTGTGGTCTTCGACGGGTCAGCGGCCACGTCTAATGGGGTTTCCTTGAACCAGTGTCTCCACACTGGCCCCAAACTTCTTAAGGATCTATCTGACATCCTCACCAACTTCCGTAGGCACCAGGTGGTTTTTGTGGCCGACATACGAATGATGTTCAGGCAATCGGTAGTGCATCGCGATGATCGTCGTTACCAGCTGATTTTGTGGCGCGAGAATCCCAGTGATCCTGTGCGCGTGTTCGAGCTGAACACTACAACTTATGGCCTTAGGTCTAGTCCTTATATTGCAATGAGGACGCTCTTGGAGCTGGCCAACCGGGAACGACTGAATTATTCGCGAGCAGCGGATGTCCTAGAAACTTCTGTCTATATGGACGACATCTGCGCCGGAGCATCCAGTGTTGAGGAAGCTCGCATCCTGAGGGACGAGTTGATCGCCATCTTGAAATCCGGAGGGTACGAGTTACGTAAATGGCTATCCAACTCACCTCAGGTTTTGCAGGACTTACCTGGAGAGGATCAACAGGATCCTCACCTGTTTGAACACCCGGAGAATCCCAATTTGCTGACGGTGCTTGGTATCCAGTATCAGCCCGTTCAGGATTCTTTTACGTACCGGGTCAAGTTAGATGATCCTCCGAAGTCTTGGACCAAACGACTGGTCCTGTCCACTGTGGCGCGCACCTTTGATCCAAACGGTTGGATAACTCCGGTTGTTTTTCTGGCCAAGTGCTTTCTTCAAAAGCTTTGGGTGTCTGGGTTAGGCTGGGATGAGCCTCTTCTTGGTGCTCTCTTAAGAGAGTGGCTCTCTTTGGTGTCCTCCCTTCCCGACATCAACCAAATCTCTTTACCCAGATGCTTCTTGCCTCCGGGCAAATGTCGTGCAAGCTTACACGGGTTCTGCGATGCCTCTGAGAAGGGATATGCAGCTGTGGTATATCTGCGAACCGTGAGTGCTTCTGGGCAAGTCTCGTTGCACCTTGTCCTAGCTAAGAGCAAGGTTGCACCTATTAGGTCTCGTCTAACAATTCCTAAGTTAGAACTTTCGGGAGCCGCACTATTGAACCGGTTATTAAACCACGTCCACGCTTCTTTGAAGCCCTTCGTAAACATTTTGGACGTTTTTGCATGGTCGGACAGCGAGATTGTCCTGTGTTGGCTTCGGGCTTCGGTCCATAATCTTGAAGTTTTCGTGGCGAATAGAGTGTCACAAATACAAAGTTCTGTCGCACCCTTGAAATGGAGACATGTACCCGGGGAACTAAACCCAGCTGACTGCGCTTCTCGCGGTTGCGAGGCTTCTTTGCTAGTCTACCACCCACTCTGGTGGGGACCGGGCTGGCTATCTGGCCCAGAATCCTCCTGGCCCCCGGACAAATTTGAGGCTCCAGCCGAATTACCCGGCTTGCGATTGAGGGTTGGCGTGGTCAACGATAGGCCCATTTATGACCGCGCCCTCTTGGAGCGGTATAGCTCGTTTGACAAGCTGATCGGCGTAACCGCTTGGCTGCGTCGATTCATGCATAATGTCAGGGATCCCCTCAATAAAAACTTAGACTCGGCGCTCTCGCCCTTGGAACGGCGAGAGGCGTTGATGTACTGGATACGTGTGATCCAAGTGGAACACTTTGAGTCAGCGATTGAGTCTTTGAAACGAGGCTCGCCACTGAAGGGCCACCTTGCTCGCCTGAGTCTATTCTTGGACAGTTCCGGATTACTACGTGTTGGGGGACGCCTTAAAAACTCCAACCTCCCTTATGGAGCGCGACATCCTTTGCTGCTCCCAAAGGATGGCACCTTTGTCAATCTGTTGATAACTCATTATCATATTAAAAATGCTCATGCGGGTTGCAATACCCTCTCAGCCATTTTGCAGCGTGAGTTTTGGATTTTGGCAGGCCGACGAACCATTCGAAGCGTGATCTTCAAATGTATTCCTTGCTATCGTTTGAAGGCATCCATTGCACAGCCTGTGATGGGTGACCTGCCTGCGGACCGCGTAAGGGCTGCTCGACCTTTCGCCGGTGTTGGAACCGATTTTGCCGGTCCTTTTCTAGTTAAGAGCTCTAACCTTAAGAATGCTCGGTCTTTTAAGGCCTACTTGTGCGTCTTTGTTTGCCTCGCAACCAAGGCAGTTCACTTGGAGCTTGTCAGTGCCCTCAGCACGGAGGCGTTCGTGGCCACTCTGGGCCGCTTCGTGAGCCGTCGCGGCCTACCCGACTTGGTTCGGACAGACTGCGGGACCAATTATAAGGGAACCGATCGTTATTTGAAGGAGGTCGTTGACTTCCTTGTTAAGAACAGGCACTGTGTAGGCACCGCCATGTCTAGAATGGGAGTTACTTGGAAATTTGACCCTCCGGCGTGTCCTCACTGGGGCGGAATCTTCGAAGCTGTTGTTAAGGTCGCTAAAACGCATTTGCGTCGCGTTATTGGGGAAACCATCTTAACCTTCGAGGAACTGTCCACGGTATTTTGCAAGATTGAGGCGGTTCTTAACTCTCGGCCTCTCGGTCCCGTCTCCTCCGATCCAAATGATTTGGAGGCTTTAACGCCGGGTCACTTCTTGATTGGTCAGCCTCTTAACGCGCTGCCCGAGTATCCCTATCGGGAGGTCAAGACCTCACGGTTGTCTCGGTTTGAAATGTTGCAGCAAATGACTCAAAATTTTTGGCACCGTTGGTCTCTTGAGTATTTGCACTTGCTGCAGCAGCGCGTCAAGTGGACTGACAAAACTAACCCTCCCCAGGTGGGAGATCTTGTTCTGCTTAAAGAACCTAATCTACTCCCACTATTTTGGCGTCGTGGACGCATTGTTAAACTGCTATTTGGATCGGATGGCGTTCCCCGGGTGGCCGAGGTATTTGTGGGGGACTCAGTATTGCAACGTGCCGTGGCCACGTTGTCCCGACTGCCTATTGATTAGCGAATCTACATTCTTAGATTCGGAGCGGGGGATTGTTTACGCGAGAGTAGCTGGCGCGAGCGCCGAGCCTATTGTATTGTGTTGAATCGTGTTCTCTCTCTCTAACCCGCGGAAGCCCTCATCGGCGCGTCTCGCTCACGCTTTGGTTACGGCGAGTTTTTTGCTGCATGCGTTTTGTATCGAATCGTGCGCTCCCGCTCCAACTCGCGGAAACGCCAATCTTCCTATCCCGCTCGCGCATCGGTCGCCGAGATTTTTTTTATGCCTGCAATGACGCGGCGACTTCGGTGCGCGCCAGTGTTAAGCACCATTCAGTCTGCTGTCGACCGACGAACTTAGCGGTTCCCCGCGCGTGGCTGACGTAATTTTGATCACGTGTCGTCCTTGAAACGCGTAGTCGCGAGACGCAAATTACTACGTTTGAGTAGCCACGTTTCTATTTGCGCGGGTGTTTAGTCATCGAATAACATCGCAACGGGACGTCCGTTTTTTGATGCGCCTGACTTGTTTTTCGCACTGCGTTTTTGTCTGTTGCCGCGCCCCCTCTCTCGCGCGCTGGGGCGCTGGTGCGGTCCCTTTCGCACTTCGAACCGGTAGCCGACGGAAAGTGGGTTCCTGCGCGTGTGGTCTTCGTGTTTGGAGGCTGATTTGAAGCGGAGGTCAGACGGCTCTGCCAGTCCCATACACACACGCACCCTTGTACATACCCTTAACACTTTCACGTCACACACTGTCACACATCTACTACAGAGGACTCCGTATCAAGGCCGACGCTTCGGGATCAAGGTCAGTCAATAAGCACCTACTAATTTTAAACTATTTTTATAGTTGGCCGCGTCCGGTGGCGTATTGTATCAGCCGTAGTGGCCGACCTGTTGTCTAGTAAAAGTCGCTGATTACTATTTCCACTGATCGACTAGTGAGACTCGATTGCTATCCGACTCGGATTGGATGCCGTCATCTGACCCGAGACTGATCGTACACTAGTGATCCCGAGTAGTCTCACTAGTCGGTCCCCCCTCGACCTGTCCGGGCTCGTTCCTCTATGGGCCCGGGAACTGAGCCCTCATCTGGACAGGCAAGGGGCCGTAACATTAACCGTCTTCAAAAAACAAGAGATTCGCCGGTGGATCCCTATAGGGACATGTTTGTGATTTTGGTATGGCAGCGATTTGTAAAACTAATATCTGGGTAAGATATTAAGTATTAAAAAATCTTTTGTGCTTTTCAGTGGGATTTTTAAAGGCGTTCCATTTTTTTAAACAAATTTAATCATCATTGTGTTTTGCTTGTGACATTTTATACGTTTTTTTATGAACCAAGCTAAAACGTAAACGCGTAACTCACCGGTAAGGCAAGCAATTTGAAATATTTGAATTTGAAGGCGGTAATTTGAAAGACTTATTTTCATAATCGGCAGTAACAAATCTATCCTTGTTTATCCTCTAAATTACGGGTTTAACTGTTTCGCTCTAATAATAATCGTTTATAAGAAATTTAGTTTTTTATTGCCATGGGCAACTATACAATATAAGATGTCGACAAGACGTCTTCCAATCCGACATACTAATTATTACGTTGGCTGCGATCAACAACTCTTCTCTATTGACTTTGAGCTTGCTCTACGAGCGGAATGGAGTGAGCGACAGTCTTTAGGTGTCAAAGGTCGATGAACCGTTGAATTTAGTACAGCCGTGAATTTTTATTGTTATAGCAATAATTACTGTTACTAACATAAATCCCGTTGTCGCAGATATTTCGCGTAATATGAGAAGATATTCAACTGATACGTATTTCGTTCATGTTCGTACATAAATGTTTACGGTAGTTGGCTTCTCCTGGATTTTCACTTTTACCACGCTTTTATTGTTTGTTCATCGTGAGTTCCGTACTAAGCAACTTTATACGAACCTACAAAAACCTAGTTTTTTAAGTCTTTTTCATCTGATTTGGAATTACCTCCTTCCTAAGATGATTATCTTTTTATGTTTTCTGTTTATACCTAGTGCTAAATCAACGGCCAAATCGAACAAACTAAATTTCAAAATGCAACAACGTTATTTCTTTATGTTTATTAAGCTCTTTCAAGTTGGTGCGACTTCATCTTCAGCTGCGATCGATTATTATGATCAGGTGAGATCGCAGGCAAGCACTAGTAGATTACATCTTAATGAATAAAAAGAACTCCAGGAAATAAAAAAAAATGATTTGGATAAACAGTATAAAGACGAGATGCTTACAGAAGAAACAACGTTCTATACGGATCAAAAGCAACGGAGCCCGCACCGTCCTCTCGGGTATAAATTATTTATGTAAATTTTTTCGACCGCTCAAAATTGTATTTCAGTATCGACGTGATTAATGTAGACGGATTTTTCACTTGGCTTCTTCGTAACGAAACGATCAAACAAATGACGCTGCGATCGGTAAGCACTCAGACGAGTGTCTGCTGGGAATTCATTAGAATCTCTTCGGAAAAAGAATGGCCGTGATTTCACAATATTGTCTGCCTGACAAATAGGATGTCATCGCAAAAGGAGGAAATTTTTCTTTTCGCTTAATAAAGGAGCTCGAAGCGATTGAACGCAATCACAATTATCACAAATCCTATAAAAGACTTTTTGGTCACGTAATAAGGAATCATGAATATCCCAGGCTTAAACGAAAAAGAACAATGTGTTCAAATTCCTAAGGCTGAGGGTCTTTGTAAATTAAGTGTATTATAATGAATTTGGTAGGATCGTGATTCGGGACCTGTACTCGAGTGATATTTCCGACAGGGGCCCAGGGGCGCATGCGTTTAATGAAATCAAAAGGATTAAGAGCATCTGCCCGCTTGTTATTCAAATCGATTGGGAGCTCGTTTATCATTTTAAATAAGCTACTGCTAGATAAATGCGGGGTGTGGTTTGTGTGCAACAAAGGAAGCGGTATTCGGTAGCTCAATTAAAAAACCAGTTATATTATTCTGAAATGAACAAATGGGAACCGAGTCTGAGGTATGCGGCTTTGAGAAGGCTGACAAATTAGCTTTATTGACGACGCACTGACAACAGCATTCTGTGTAAAAGAGAAAGTTTTATTAAAAATAGAGCGTAACTACTTATGGATTACCGTACCTTTGTAGCGAAAATTAAGCTTTTAATAAATAATACAAAATACCTACTAAAGTAGATACGGCAAAGCTCGCTTCATTGTAAAATGTACTGGAGCTTATTTTGCTACGATACTCCGATGCGGTTTGGCAACGGAACTACATTAGAGGCAGCCAATTAAGCACTAAAGCAACGAAAATATACTATGACGTTATTAATTTACCCAAATAACTGAAAATTAAAATTATGGTAGCAAAATGTTTTAGCAAAGACATTTTAGTCAGACAAGAACTTAACTTTGGAGTTATAAATTTGCCACAAAACAAAAAAGGACGGCTTTAGAAAATTATCAACTAATAACAGCTATCTCTTTCATATGAACCGTCAACTTCATTTCACAATACAAGTTCATTGAAGCAAAAATAAAAAAATAAAACCTAGACATAAATAAACAACTAGAGCTTTGGAGACTGTCACGATAATACAAACCAAAAATGAATTAACTGGAGACTGTTGTATACGGGAATACAAAATCTAATTTGCTTTTCTAAGAGGTGTTCAGAGAAATAAATTAATATTGAATACGAACAAATACATCACGAGGCGCGGGAAAACGCGACGTGTTTTCCTAAAGCAAACAATTAGGAAGCCGTAGTAAATTACTCAGGAGATGTTTACAAATTTAAGGACGATTGTCCCGTTGTGATGAGTCTGAGGGGGGAGTCTATGGAGTTGCATAGCGAAACGAATAATTTGCACGTATTTTCGAAGACAGCAACAATGTATTGTGTTTTGTACAAAGTATATTAGTGTATAGATAGTATATAACGGTTTATTTTAGATATAAGAATACGTGAGCATTAATATATATATAGCTACTCGTGCTGATTCACTCACTCATTGATCACCTCTCCTGAACAATTTTGTATGAAAATTTTTTTTTTGACGTATACTGTCATATAGACGGGAAAAAATCATTAAGAACAAAAATATGGAGAGAGCTGATGAGTGAGGATACGGAGACGGGTGAAGAGCACAGCCAAGGATATCAAAGATAGGTGGGGGATGCTCGACCAAATGTCATTTGAAACGTCATCCAATTGGCAGTGAGCTGAAAAAAAATTTAAAATGGCGGATTCAAAATGGCGGCCATTTGAATTTCCTCGATATCTCGGAAAGTATAAAAGATGGAAGAACGGTGTCTTGACAAGAGTTGATCAGGGTTCGAAGGTCTACTGGACGGATAGAAAAAAAATTCAAAATGGCGGAATTTATTTTTTCCATAGAAAAATTATGGCAAATTTTGAAGAGACGAAAAGTTGAAAACTTTGCAAGTGTTTTATGTGGTTCTACAGAGAACTTCCAGAGAATAATATGGAATGTGATATGTGAATGAATGTATTATAGTTAGGTGGGGACTGCTCAAACAAAAAATACTCGGAACCTCATGCAATTGGCAGTGAGCTGAAAAAAAACCAAAATGGCGGATTCAAGATGGCCGCCATACAAATGTCGTGTTGTTCTATCTCGGAAAGTATAAAAGATAAGAGAGTGGTTTCTTAGCAAAAGGTAATCAGGACCCAAAGGTGTTTTTGATGGGTAGAAATAAAACCAAAATGGCGGAATTTATTTTTTCATAGAAAATTTATATATCGAATATTAAAGAGACAACAATAATTATGCAAATCATTGATGTAGTTTTTCGGTGAATTGCCAGAGAAAAATGTGAAAAGAGATGATGATCTAGGAATCGGTTGATGATTGAGGAGCACGGTCATGGTTTTAAAGATAGTTAAGGACTGTTTGAACAAAAAATACGCTGAACCTCATCCGATGAGGTTCAGCGTATTTTTTTGTTCGAACAGTAGTTAACTATCTTTAAAACCATGACCGTGCTACTAGGTAATTTTTCAGCCCACTGCCAAACGAATTCCAATTGGTGATGGAGATGACGGCGATACTTTTATGGGCGGGAAGACTGCACGCGGGCCACATGTGGCCCGCGCACTCACGCGCCCTACTAGTTACTATATATATAGCTACTCGTGCTGATTCACTGACTCATTGATCACCTCTCCTGAACAATTTTGTATGAAAAATTTTTTTTTTACTATGCGTTTCGTATACAAGAGCAAAATTCATTCGGAGGAAAAATACGGAGAGAGCTGATGATTGAGGATTTCGAAGACGGGTGAAGAGCACAGCCAGGGTATTGAAGATAAGTGGGAGGTGCTCGACCAAATGTCATTTGAAACGTCATCCAATTGGCAGTGAGCTGAAAAAAATTTCAAAATGGCGGATTCAAAATGGCCGCCAAACGAATTTCGCCAATATCTCGAAGAGTATAAAAGATGGAAGAACGGTTTCTTGACAAGAAGTAGTCAGGACCCGAAGGTCTATTTGACGGATAGAAAAAAAATTCAAAATGGCGGAATTTATTTTTTTGCCATAGAAAATGTATGGCGATTATTGAAGAGGCTAAAAGTTGGACGGCAAATAGGGGGGATGACAGCACGCGGGCCACATGTGGCCCGCGCCCCCACGCGCCCTACTAGTTATTAGTAGAAGCTACTTGTTAAAAGCATTGTTTTATAATAATAAGATGAAATATAAGATTTTTCTTATTTTAGAAACTAGTTAGTATGTTGTTTTTAGCTTTTTACTAATCCTAGGAAAAACGTGGACAATTATGTGTAAAATTATGTAATCACTATGTTAGTTGGATCTGCTGGCAAGTTACTATACAAATTCTTCCACTTTCCCGTTCAAACTTTTAATCAAGGGAAATAAAAAAGATATAAACACGTCATATTTTTTTAATCGAATCCCTACCTAATCCACAGGACAAAACATATTATTCCAGCACTGTGAAGCTGTTTAGAAAATTGGGGACAATTGTCCTGCCAAGTTAAACCTTTGATAATGTATTTGGGAGAAAGGAAAAAATAAATCTAACTTAATTGGGACGCGGTCGCCTGCGCAGTCTCGTACTCGACAGGATAATGTGTTTGCTGTTTTGTTGGGGTCACATTCTTCTCCGTCGAGATGAATGTCACAAATTAACTGAGCTAATATAACGATGAGAACTTTGCTCGACGAAGAATTCAATCGGAACGTAACAGTGTGATGTATTCTTGTCTACTGTGCGTATATTTTTGTGTTATAATAAATAGGTATAATGAAAACAAAAATTATATGAGGGTGATTTTTTCGAGTATTTGAATTTTCTTTTTTTATGTTATGTTCGCAACTTTTAAGTCTGACTTTAACTTTCATAATCATCTCTGATAACTTTTAGATGAATAAATAATAATATATTCTAGTTTGTTTGTCCGTCTGCTTGAACTTTAGAATTGGGCTACGTTTTACGCTATGTATTCACTTCGAATTTCAACAAAATTACTGCCATAGTCATGGCATGGTAGAGAAATTGAAGGTACAAACATGAAAAAACCTAACATTTTGTAACAATAATTAATAGGGTAAGGTACATTGTAACATCGAACATTATAAAGTTTTAAGTAGAAAATATACCTAACTGAAAATATACTTAGCAAGAATTTTATGTACAAATAAGTAGGAAATATCAGACAAACCAAGAGGGCGGCTGTAAGCCTACATACTTTATTGCCTGAATCTTCTGTTGAATATAAAAATATCGCTGAACTTACTCTGAACATGTGTTCGACTTCTAGAGTCAGGTTTTATGGTTGAATTATAATTTTATTACTCTACTTTACATTTAGCTGACGACAGAGAAGCAAAAGCTGAAGAACTATTGTTATTTTATCGTAACTTTAAAGTAGGACTCGTGGTTGTCTTCCGGCAAGACACAAACTCGTCCATCTGGAAGATCTTCTGGCAGGACACATCACCGGGCTATCTATCATTAACAAAACAGTGATTGTATGTTTCATGCGATTCGTATGGAGTTAGAAGGAGTGAAGCGCGTCTAAGTGGATTGAACCACCGTGGAACCACCTATACTAGAAGTTATTTTTCTTTAATTTATCTACTGACTTTAAAAAGGAAATTACAAAATTGCGAACTGGCCAAACCTTTCACTTGAAACCAGCAAACTCGCCAGTAAGGTCGGCAAAAATATCGTTATGCAATGTAATCGAAAACGGATACCCATATGGCCTGCTAGCATAATGAACGTATTAAACAGACTGTTTACTGGTAACGGTCCCAAAATTTGACTAGTAGATACATAGAAGGGTTGAGAATTCGATCGACTGATAAGATCCTAAAGCTGCGCTGTACAAATAGTTCTTGCGCTCGTCGAACCAAAAAAAAAAAAGAGATCGTTGTAACTTGTAACACACAGACGGTCTGGGGCATTGTTAAATGTTTTATTGTTAGTGAAAGCTGGTATCGTTTGATTAATCTATTTTTCATTTAAATTAGACATCAAATAGGTTACAGGTGTAATTATTGTTACGCTCGTTTCATAATGTAAACAATGGAAAAGTGCTGCAGCATACTGACATAAGACAATTACATGGAACTCGATAACCGTCGTTATCTCGGATCTTTGAACCATATTTCAAGTTTGAACAAATAAAATCATCAATCTGTCTACAAAATAGTCGGTGTAGTTCCCACTCTTTCAGTTCTCTTTCTGACGATGTAAGTTAATTAAGGAACGGTTTGAATACTGAAAATTATCCCTTATAACTCGATTTTTCTACACATTTCTTCCTATAGACCATTCAGCTAACAGCCATCAAAAGCTTTGCAATACTATACTGGCGCAATGTCGCACAAGAATCTCTCTTATATCCCACTATACGCTAACCAATTACGGATTGGTAAACTCTCACTCTCAGGCATCCATATTTTCCAAAATAATGCTAATTTGCAAGCTAATGTTAAGTGATACGCCTGCACATTTCAGATGCAGTGCGTCTCACAGCTTTGCGTTGCAACATCATACGACACACTCTGCGCTCATCGTGCTGCATCGACACCAAGGGCCTCACTGCGTAAGAAAAACGTATTCATCGTTATCGTTATCGTTTGCAAATTCTGCCTCGCGATTGTCTGACGTAAATCAGGGGCAGAATTTCTATGCGATTACGATTACGATAAATACGTTTTTCTTAGACAATCTAGGGGCTGTTTTTAATTCTCATTCTACTAGTGTTTTATTATTGTAATATCCATATTTCCTTCCCGTTCTAGAAGACCGGCTATCACTATTCAATATTAAAGACCTTTCCTACTTCTTACCATAATAACACAGTATTTAAAATTTATAAAATTAGAAGTTAAGTGTGTTTCTAAGAATTCTGGTATGCGAAAGGCCTGCTGGCGGAAAAAATGGCTTCTAGCAGTTACCTATGGCTGGCGGCAAATCGCTCGGCAAACATTAGGTAAGCACGCGTGAAATTGTCTATGCGAGCCCCTACCTATAATGCCTATACTGCAGTGCATACATTATATTAAAATATTTTATAACTGTACTTCTCCATTATGGACTGCCTATAAAGTGACGTAGTTATTACTTTTACACACAATTTTGTAACCTACAATTTTATGCAATATTGTCCAAACAAGGGGTCTGATTGCGTAAAAAACGTATTCATCGTTATCGTAATCGTTAGCGAATTCTGCAGCCCGATTGGCTGACGTAAATCAGGGAACAAAACAGCGGGCAGAATTTGTAAACGATTACGATAACGATGAAATACGTTTTTCTTACACAATCTAGGGGCTGGTCTTCAATTTGCATAATATATTTTCATATTTTTCTCTTTTGTATTTATTTTTATTTAATTTCAATTCAATAAAAGAAAATTCTATTGATTTTACTACTACCTATTTCATTTGTAGATTTACGTCAATTGGCGGTTAAATTTAATTTACTATTAAAGCGACAGGTGGTAAGTTTAAAACTTCTTTTATCGACATAATTTTAAAATAACGCTCAAACGAGATCCACCAAAAAACTAACAATAACATAAGTGTATAATTTCTATACCTGCGTTTCACGGCTTATAAAAAGCTCTAGCCGGCAAGGGTGGCTGTAGAGTGGGAATCATTCTGTTTTTATTCAATAACCGTGCCGCTGCGAAGAACGATTCGTATTACTTGAACGCTTTGTTATTTTTAAATTGACTGGAACCGTATGCGACTGATCGCGGTGAAAAACCTTTAAGAGATTTTAAAGGGTATGTTATTTTTGGATTGAATATTCAAATCACATCATAGGCTCCAGAATGTCATCAATTTTGACGATAATAGTATACTTCTACTATAAAGTATAGCTCGTTTGGGTAGCTAGAGAGTTGACGGCAAGGTTCAATATTGCAGTTTATATAGAGTTATCTAATGTACATATTACTTAATCGTAATAGCTGATAAAAGACCACAGACAATCTCTAACCCCAGCTCGTGTTCAACCTAAGGAAGCAGAACATCTACATCTGAAATCATTGGAATGGATTCAAGATGATGACGATGATTATGGGTAAAGATCTCAAACCAGCTTTGCAATGCCCCCTTGTGACAAAGCAAATAAATGTGTGCGTGCTGTGTGAGTACCTTTGCCTATAATTCCCATACTAGGCACCTTGATCCCGAAAAAATCCATGGTTCCCGAGGGATTGGTAAAAACCCAAAATTCACACGGACGGAGATGTGGGCAAAGGTTAGTAGTATATGATTAGTAGAGACTTATTAAGAACACATACATTATACATACACACTTAATTATTCATAGAGATTCAATGCTATTTCAATTATATGATACAAATCGTTCATTAATTGAGATTAAAAGCTTAGCGCGCTCCTTGGGCCAGAGAAAATTACCAAATAGCCCGGGAAACTCAGAAACTCTTAAATAAATAATTTGTTACATTCTTAATGGCCAGACTAAGAGGGCAAATCAATCTTATTTACAAACAAACAGTGAATAAGAAGACAATGAAAAATGAAAATGTAACAGAATCTCAATTATGTAATCAAAAATCACTCTAGCGAGATGGTTCTAATACAAACGGCTCTTAAAATGCCATTTCAATTGATGCTACGTATATGAGAAGATGATTTAAATTAGTGTTGCCCAAATGCAAGAACAAGACGAGACTCAGCCAGTCTTGGTCTTGGTCTTGCGCCAGTACATCTGGTCTTGGTCTTGGTCTTGTTCTTGCACTCCCAGTCTTGGTCTTGGTCTTGGTCTTGCAGCAAGAGTCTCGCAAGTCTCGCATTTACCTATTAGCCTATTGCTATTTATTAAACGGTAATTTAGATGTGAGAACAATGTAACATTTTGAGTAAGTATACATTTTGAGTTTGAAGGAATATAGCTTTTTTTTACTCACTTTATAGCCACAACGACCTCCTAGCGCAGTGGCCCACGCTCGGATTGAAGCCAAGCGATTTAGCGTTCCGGTGTGAAGCTGTGTAGAAACCGTTAGAGGTTGCTTACCTCTTCCAAGGTAGTACGATAGCATCTTCGGCTGCATCGTCACTTATCATCAGGTGAAATCACAGTCAACTACTTACTTGTGGTGTGTAAAAAAAAAAGGAGGTCGGCCCGTGAAATTCAAATTTCATTTAGTTTTTCGCAAATATTAAACTAGTACAATGAATTAGGCTCATGGCATTCATTTTGCGAAAATAGCAATATCATCTTTAGAGGTTTATATAAAAATCTTTACTTGAAAGCGTCCAGTTTAGGAATGTATTTAGTTCGTATGCCAAGTTTGATAATAGAACTACATTCCTAAACTGGACACTTTCAAGTAAACATTTTTATATAAAACTGTGAAGATGATACTCTTATTTTCGCAAAATGAATTCCATAAGCTTACTTGGTTGAATTAGTTAAATAATTGCGACAAACAAAATAAAATTTGAATTTCGCGGGCAGAGCTGGTGCGATTTCACGTTAACTGCAAGACGCAAGAGTCTCGCAGGCTTAGTCTTGTTCTTGCTCAAATCTTGCACTGCCAGTCTTGTTCTTGGTCTTGCTTAAATTAGGTAGTCTTGGTCTTGGTCTTGGTCTTGGTCTTGCAAAAATGCAAGAACAAGACCAAGACTGCAAGACCAAGACTGCTTGTGGGCAACACTAATTTAAATAAACAACACAGCAATTACTAACCTGCAGATGCATCGAAAAGCTTACTTAATTAAATTAAAATACATTATAATTTGTGGTCATGCACTATAAATAAATGATATCGGAAAATAAATTGACTATATAAGTGACATCAATTAAAAAATAAGCGTGGGCAAAGCCAAATTTCATCATCAAAATTAGCTAATTAATGTAGTATTTATTGAGTCTCTAAAAATCAGAAAACGTCGGGATACATTTGTCATTTGTCGCAAGTTTTTATCAAACGAATACCATGCCAATAATAAAATTGATTTCATCAAAAAGAACAAAGAAAACAAAGTGCCCATTGGGGCGTACTAGAGTACTCATAAAAACTGTACCCATTTCAAGGCGTGTTTGCTAAAAAACGGCGGCACATCACAAAAGGCGAATACGGCGAGGCAAATACCGATCACTTGTGCAAAATCGAGATTTCTATACAACCCTTTGTCGCTGGGATTCGATTATAGTAAAAGGCATGATCACACACGAGCGCCGGCGGAAGTATCGCGTGAACAAGACGCACCGCCCGCTCTGTGCACTGAAAGACCTTAAATTCGAGTACGATCGGCCGCGATCGCGTACCAACTGGTGACAATGTACTGGTGAAAGACAATCCCTCAACGCATGAAGAACTCCAGATAACAGGAGTCGAAATGAGCCTTCATACGAACCAAAACGTCTTGATTACTGTATTGATAATACTACTACTAAGAACTAATCATTGAAGAATTGAACACATCGATCATGTTTTATAAGTGGTTCCAATATCCACCTTCTAGATAAATTTATTATAAAAAATAAAAAAATTCTAAATTGGTCCACGCATTTTCGATTAATCGGGGAAAATACTTAAAATTTAAAAAAATAAAAAAAAGATTCCGACGAATTGAGAACCTCCTCCTTTTTTTTGAAGTCGGTTAAAAATAGCTGACGAGGCAAACATTTTTGTTTCATTTAGGGGTAGGAAAAATAGCTTACGAGTTACGACCTATTCTCAGAAGACTCAGACCCACCGAACGTAGGCTAAAAATTTCATAAAATTCGATCAAGCCGTTTCGGAGGAGATTGGTTAGAAACAGTGACGTGAGAATTTTATATAATAGAGATAATGAATTACTGTATTAATTACTATTGAAAACTTTCTTACTTTCTAGAACTTTTCTTTCAGAATTTCTAAAAAGCAGACTTTTTTACAAAAATTAATACGAGTCAATTTTTCTTTGTTGACTAAGTACTTAATGTTGTTAAGTGTTAAAATTGTGGGCGTGTTGCACCCATTTCACAAATTGTGGGTTTAGGAAGTAGGTTTAACGTATGACAGGGTTTCATGATAAAGTAAGTATATCAAATTTAAAAGAGCACCGCGTATAAGATTGGAGGAACCACCCTTTCTGCTAACAATCGATGATTGTTACAAAAAAATAACGACAACTGTGATTGAATACAAGTCAGCATTCAAGTAAGAAATAATTTTAAGCTATTTTAATTATCTATCTTTTATAATATAAATAAGTACAAAATAAAGTTTGAGCTGTCATTCACTCACTGACTTCAACATCCTCGTAACCCCAAGTCCTTTGACTAATAATAACAAGGATTTTGCGTATTTCCCACAAAACGAAGCAGTGTCCGTTTGGGTGGAAAATACTAAAGTCAGCTAGCGACCTTATAATACATATAAAAAATAACTAACTGTGTACTTGGAAACTATTTCTAAACATAAACTAAAATGGAGCATCCTGAAAATATGCATAATCATTTTAAAATTGCATTATTCTTACCTTCACATAAAGTATTTAACTAACCACATTTTATTTCCTTATTTTCCCCTTGGACGCAATCATTAACATATACTCATTGGGGATATAAAGTCGAGCTTATTAACAAAGCGAATTTACGACCACATGACAGGCGCGAGCCAATTTAGATACAAGTAATTAAATCTCTAAATGAGTGTATAACGAGACTGTGTTTCTGAACATTGACGCTGCATGCAACAGGGAGTAAGGTCATATCTTATAAGCAAGACAAACAACTAAATCTTTTAATAGAGCCCCGTACCAAACTGTTTATGGTAAAAACCAAAATCCTTATGGTGAATTTTTGTCTGTCATCACAGCTGATTTTCGGATTCAGTATCCAAAATGGACCCTTATATTAGTATAGCAGGCTTAGGCCTGTGCTATCAGTCCTTGAGCGGGATTTATTTATGTATCTCTTATGTAAATAGGTAGAGTTATAGTTGAAATTTTTAATTTTGAAAAATCGACAAGCAGCGTAAATCCTGCTTAGCCTAACTACAAACTGCTGTACTTTATCTATACACTATCCTAACAAAGAAATCACATTGTTGTTGCTTTTTGAAAGTGCCTCTTTTATCCTGCGGTCCGCGGAGTGTAAACTCCACCTTAAGCCACAACATCCGAAAGCAACCTGAAAGTCTTATTTACGAGGAGTTTTCGCGGCGGGAGATTGTTCGCCTAATTTCTTGGCGCGACGCAGTCTTGCGCGATTTATTTTAAATGAGACCCTTTCTCGCTCCCCCGCTGGGCTATCATCGATAATTTTGCTGGGGCCTAGAATAAAAATGATAAAGTCACAAAACAATCATTCTCAGCCGGAATTATAATCACATAATATTGATAAACTACCCACACATCAAATTAGAATTTTTATTTTATAGCTGAAGTGTAAATTTTAATGTCCCCGCGGACTAATAAAATGAACACTTTAGATAAAACAACGGACTATGTAGATACAGGTAATAGATTCTTTATTTAAATTTCAGATTACGTTGAAAATTATAATATTTGATTAAGATTTAAACGGCCGTTTGGAAACACAAATCATTTTCGAAACTCGGCTGATAATTCTCCGTCCGCAGTAATTAAAATTTAAAGCACTAATTTTTCCCGCGGTGCCGGACCGTTCGCGTCACGTCAAGTCGGACAGAATTCATTATTGGAATGTCACGCGGAATAGCCCGCTCAGTTCAATATCCGCGTTCAGTAATTACCGGGCGAGGATCTCTCGGCACAATCGGAGGGAACACTGTCAAACTTAATCGATTCCCGTCAAATCCCGCGTCCCGAGGTACAGTTTTAACGGCCTAAGCTGATCCATCACCGCTAACGACCCACAACTTCCTCGAACGAAACTCTTCACTCGCACACGTGACAACAACAATATTGGAATGTGGGAGGTAGTAATTTTGCTCGATGCGCGTAGGTGGACCGATTTGTTGCCGCTAAATCCTATGGCGTATTAATTTCCGTGGTTGTTCCTCTTTCTAGTGCGTTATATGGCTACAGTAATAGGCGGGTATTAGCAGATGGCGCAGATAGTGATGTATTGGATTACAATTATCATATCGACGCTTAGATCGGGACGGCTTTATGGAGTCGATAAAACGGGCAGCTGACCCTCTTGAAAATAAAACGACACCTTTTAATGAGACGAGTCAGGTCAGAATGTGAGGATCGAATAGACGGGTAGCCCGATATCGCGATTGGAGATCTTAGGTTATTTTACATTTAAGTTTTATTTTGTAACATCGAATATAACAGTAGAATCTAATTATGTATAAGATCTTCTAACAAGAAGTAGAGATTTTTATTGTCTTAATGACAATAATAAGCATACAAAAGAAAATAAAATAAACATAAGACTACTAATAAACAAAGTCATTTACTATTCGTAGCAACTATGTACAAGAATTTGAATTTTTAAGCACAGCGGTGACACCTAAGTGACGAAGTAAAAAACATGCATAGTGCATTTACTAACGTATTGATGGACAAATATAATAAAACTGGATTCTTCATGTACACAGTATGCATCTACTATACCACAATAAACAGTCGCAAGACGACAAATTTCAATTGAATATGAAAGCATTCCTTGTGTCTCAAATACTAAGGTAAGCTGTAAAAATCGAAAAAGAGGTTCTAAATCATACATCAATCTGCATTTTAGACATTACTCGTACCGTACGTCATCAGCATAATCTTTTTCAGCGGATGCTTACGTTAAGACAGCTATCTGTGCCTAATTTGAGCTCGATCCTTCCAAAGGCTCGAGTTGTGCGTTGGTTCTTTGGTGAGTATGTACATCAATCAGTCAGTCAGTTATTCGTATTTTAGTATTCATCGTTCAAGGGGTACGCAGTAGGTGTTTATCTACTGCGTCTAGTCTGTCTCTCGGGTGTACGGAGGCATAAAATCGGAGGTCTGACCCCAACTTCGAGACGCTGAGATGTCAAAACTGTTGGCGAGCAATTGACACGCGGTCGGCCACGCGTGAGAATGTTTGAACAAATACCCCTCACAGTTTATTCTAGCACCGGCTATGAATCATTTCGTTAACGGTCAACTTAACACTTAGAAAATATCCAATACCGTTCAATGTCCATTAACCTGCAAGATGATTTCCATGATAAACCTAACAAGATCCAAGAAGTAACACAATCACAGAACGGAATAGAAAAATAATACAGCTCATGCAGTTCACCTAATATATTTAGTTGTCATTCGATATCTATCAATTTGTAATGCAACAATTTAACTTTTGTTTCGTTTTTAACTTTGAACCAAACATTTGTCATTATTATTTTTGTGAACATTAGCTTTACACTTTACTGCACTGAAATAAATATTTTCTTTACTTAAAGAGTTTATGCATTCTGTACTTAAAGAGTTTATGTTTATGCGTTTTAATCTCGCTAACCATAAAAATGACGGTAGTACAAAAATAATTAGGTGTTAATCCGGAACCATAAAGGATCAAATATCCAGTGTCCACGGTTTTTGATGACTCATAAACTGATGGCACCTCACACGGAGCCGGTCGCATGCTTCCATAAATAATACATGCCATCTACTACATTTACACCTAGTTACTTCTCTAATGTTTACATTTGACACACGACGCCGTTATTTGGAAAAGTAAAGGTGTATGTTCGTAGAGCGGTATCGATTGTAGTGATCCTTACAAAGCCAGCTTTTCATTGGGATATACCATTTTTTTTATTCCCGTTTGACAGAGTTTGTAATAAAACCCTCCGAAACGTCTTGAACGCATTTTATTAAAACTTTTGTGTATATTCAGTAGGCCTCAGAATAGTTAACGTTAACTATTTTTTATGCCCCTGATTAGGAAATATCTTTAAAGGCAAAACCACGTTTGCTTGGTCAGGAAGTAGATGTAAAAAGCATGCGAAATTCTAAAAATAATAAAGTGTCTAGTTTTGTTAGCACTTCTATCTTTCCGGAGTTAGAACGATTATACGTTTGCGGCAAATGTCTATATTACTTACTTAGCGGTAAAGGATTGTATCATGAGAAAACCTATATTCCTGAAAATGCTCCATATAATGCCCCACGTGGTATGTCTTCTTCTTAAGAGGCGACCCCTACTCAACAGTAAGTCGTAAAATAGAGTAATAGAAAAGAAAAGACAGTCAGCGTTGGTAACAGTAAAGTAACTTACACTTTACTGCTAAGCACCTACAGTTGTATATATAACACATTGTAAGAGCTTTCAGTTCCAATACAACATGAATGGCTGCAATATGGCGCGTCAAACTTGCATTGTAGTCACGTGCATCATACTCGGATTTCTTGTCAGAGACAACGCTAAAGTCTGTATTGATCTAAGACTTGGACTTGGTACCAGACTAAAGCGTACCCTGAACATTTGTCTCTAGATTCTAGAACAGTTTCTCGACATTCGTCAATTTTAAAACGCACTGATCCTAGACTTGGACTTGGTACCAAACCAAATCGGACCATGAAGATTTGTCTCTAGATTCTAGAACAGTTTCTCGTCATTTGTCAATGTTAAAACGCACTGATCCTAGACTTGGACTTGGTGCCAGACTAAATCGTACCCTGAGGATTTGTCTCCAGATTCTAGAACTAGAACAGTTTCTCGACATTTTTCAATGTTAACGCATGGCCAAAGCGTACTCTAAAGTTTGTCTCTCCTCGGCTGTCTGGCGTCGTTAAAATTACGTAATTATTCAAAATAACGAGCGGGAGGATTTATGATGGTGGTAAATACCGGATCGAGAGTGAGACGTACCTACTAAATACTAATATTCTCATCCGGGCTTCACGCGGAGTCATTATCACGGCCAAGATCAAGGAATTTGATAAAACGATTTCATCACCCCTGGTTATGACCCAACCGAGTGCGCAAATTTTGACTTCAAAAAGCTTACAAGTACGAAAATTTTGACAACAAAAAACTTAGTATATAAAATTAACGTGTATATATTTTCTCATCTACGGCCTTCCTCACCGTTACCCGGCTGAGTTTGTTATGGGCTGAGGCAGGATGCGTTTGGGAAACCTCGTAAACTTAGTTTTGAGTTGTGGAATAGTTATCATCATTATAGCATATGAATTTTAACATTTTTTAATCCAAATGCGATGTAACTCAACATTATTAAACAACATTAACCTACACAGTTACAGATAATTTTTACTGTGCCCGAAGCTACTACCTACCTGCAATGATGATATTTTTCGCAAAACCCCTTTATAAATTATTACTGAAAACAGGTCTCATCTTAAAATGATAGGAATAAAATAGACCACTAAATGTGGAGCGGTAGGTATTATAAATAATACAATGTAACAACTTACGATATAATAAACAGTTTACACTTAAAAGTAAGGAAAATAAAGTCACTAGTAGTCTCTGGACACAGTATCTGAAGATCAGAATGTTGTTGTAGAAGTCCCTAATATTTAGGTGCTTGCAACAATTTTATGATCCATCCGTTAGGTAGATAGATAAGACAGATAAACTTTTGCTTGCACACCACAGAATAAAAAAAAATAATAATCAAAACACAAACTAAAAATGAACTTAGGAGTAAAATTTGGCATTGTCTGTAATGATGTATATGAGTATCATAAATACGTAGATAGATGAATGCTGATGTTCCGATAATCCGTCTGTCAATAAAATTAAAATAGTCACGCGTCACACGTTACCAGTTTGCCTCCACCACACGGATTCACTAAACAGGCAATTAAGATGTCATCGACGTATTGAGATTTATAAGTAGTAATTATACGCGCCTAATCTGAACATGAATATTGAACATCTCGAACTGAGCAGCGCCACGATTTCACGCCGGTCTGGCAATAACGGTCCGGGGTCAATAAAAAAAGTTCCACCGAAAAAAGTCTCACCGGAGTTCTAAAACTGCTAATGATGAATTTACAACACAGACGCTTGTTAAATATACAATTTTCAAGTTCAACTTCAAAGTTTAGAGATTAAAAAAAATTATATTAACTTTATTTATTCAATTTACTACTATAATAATTGCTTAGTGATCGAAGGTTAAGAATGCAAATAAGTATCGCGCACTTTCCAGTGTAACTATAAGTTTTAATTTAATTTTCTTTTCATTTTTCATTTCAAAATTCAAATTTCAAACATGAAAACTTCCACATTTCGTACAACTATAATACTGCGACTTTTAAACATCCATGCACTTACAATTTACCTTAGTTTTTTAAATTAACACATTCACTGTAGAGTTAGACGAAAAATAATAAGCAGGAAGAAAATATAACTGTAAAATTGTTACAACAATAAAATAAACAGGAACAAATTGTAGCTGACACAAAACCGTGTCAACATGCCACCTAAATGGGGACATGATATTACTGGACACTGGAGAAGAGACAGCCAAGCTAGCGAGCAAGCTTGAAAATTTTAACACTCTCTGAACATAACAATGACATATCGCTAAGTGCCCTCTTGTGTTTGGACGACAAATATTTGTAGAAATGTCAGGCAAACACCACTTTAGGTATGTCAAAATAAATACAATCAGTGGGAAAGAATAACTACATAATGTGTCAGTTAGTGTTGCATACCTTGTCATAAATCATCACACTTAATGTTGTAATTTTTTACATCATCACTAGCTGACGCGGCAAACATTGTTTTGCCATATAAGGGTATGAAAAAAAGGGTGTGTGATAATATTAGCTTTTTTGGTGAGCTCTGATCACTCATGCGCTGAAAGCTGACATTATTATGATGTTATTTAGTGGCCTGCAACTCTAATCGCGACTCAACAACAGACCTAAACTGAATGGCATCGCTAATTCGTGACGTAAATTCTTTGAATTTGACAAAAAGATGACATGAAAAACTGAATCGTAACCGGAACTGCGTCGCTATAAAAGTTCATAGTATAGGCCCTGATCTGCAACAATTAATCTAATGACAATAATCGAATTATCTATTACGTGCTTATTATTATCATTGATTAAGGGCCGATTTTTCAATCGCCAGATACGTGTAGACTATCTGAGGAATAAACATATGCCATGCAAAATCTGTCAAAACGTCATATTTATTCCTTAGTTAACCTTTAGCTAGAAATTGAAAAATCGGCCCTAAGATGTACAAATGATACGTCTACAGGTACCTATGTTATCCCTATACCTATGTTATTGGTCTTAACTTAAATGTAAAGTCACATTTAAGTTAAGACCAAAATAAAAGTAAACACAGATAAACAGCGCAAGTTATATCCGTCAGCGCCTCTTGATGTCCCGTTTGTAACAGGAACGTATTCACCGATATCTTTCACCGAGCTCGCTCCGCAGGGATGCCAGCAGTAACGCTAGATTTTAGAGAAAACAACTATAACTCAAAGCTCTGCACTCTGTCGTTTGTGTTCCTTTCTTCCGGGCAATTTCTATTACCATATAGACGCGCTACTTTTCAATTCTTTTCCATTAAACTTGTGCATCGTCGTGCGTTCCGCTGCCGACTTCGTGTTCGCTATTCTGAAAATCTATTTAAATAAAAGAATGAGGTATTTTGGTTGTTCCACGGATTCCGCCAAAACTATAGGTCGTAGAGATCTGAAATTTGGTACTTAGGTAGATATTAGGTCATGAATTCGTACTAAGACGGGGATTCCAGAAATTCCATGTTTAAGGGGTAAAAATCATACATTTAAGGGTATTTCCCATACAAAAGTAAAATTTTTTCGTTGTTCCAGGAATTCCCGAAAAACTAAAAGTCGTAGAGATCTCAAATTTGGTACCTAGGAAGATATTAGGTCATGAATTCGTACTAAGACGGGGATTCCAGAAATTCCATGTTTAAGGGGTTGAAATAGTACATTAAAGGGATTTCTCCATACAAAATTGTAATTTTTTTCGTTGTTCCAGGCATTCCAGAAAAACTAAAAGTCGTAGAGATCTGAAATTTGGTATCTAGGTAGATATTAGGTCATGAATTTGTACTAAGACGGGGATTCCAGAAATTCCATGTTTAAGGGGTAAAAATCATACATTTAAGGGTATTTCCCATACAAAAGTAAAATTTTTTCGTTGTTCCAGGAATTCCCGAAAAACTAAAAGTCGTAGAGATCTCAAATTTGGTACCTAGGAAGATATTAGGTCATGAATTCGTACTAAGACGGGGATTCCAGAAATTCCATGTTTAAGGGGTAGAAATAGTACATTAAAGGGATTTCTCCATACAAAATTGTAATTTTTTTCGTTGTTCCAGGCATTCCAGAAAAACTAAAAGTCGTAGAGATCTGAAATTTGGTATCTAGGTAGATATTAGGTCATGAATTCGTACTAAGACGGGGATTCCAGAAATTCCATGTTTAAGGGGTAGAAATAGTACATTAAAGGGATTTCTCCATACAAAATTGTAATTTTTTTTGTTGTTCCAGGAATTCCCGAAAAACTACAAGTCGTAGAGATCTGAAAATTGGTACCTACATTGACATTAGGTCATGAATTCGTACTAAGACAGGGATTCCAGAAATTCAAATTGGAAGGGATAAAAATCCTACTTTTAAGGGATTTTCCCATACAAAAGTGTAATTTTTGCGTTGTTCCAGGGATTCCAGCGAAATTAAAAGTCGTAGAGATCTGAAATTTGGTACCTAGGTTGGTATTAGGTATATCATGAATTCGTATTCACAAAAGGGATTTTCGAGATTCAAATTTTGAGGAGGAAAAATTTTGAATTTTTTGGCCGCCATTTTGAACTTTTTTGTTACTGGGCCGATTGCTTTGAAAATCGATATTTGACTATGGCAGCAAGCATAGAGACGGAATTTGTGGTCAAAATTTAAAAAATAGGCCGCCATTTTGAACTTTTTTGTTACTGGGCCGATTGCTTTGAAAATCGATATTTGACTATGGCAGCAAGCATAGAGAAGGAATTTGTGGTCAATATTTAAAAAAGTGGCCGCCATTTTGAACTTTTTAGTTACTGGGCCGATTGCTTTGAAAATCAATATTTGACTATGGCAGCAAGCATAGAGAAGGAATTTGTGGTCAAAATTTAAAAAAGTGGCCGCCATTTTGAACTTTTTTGTTACTGGGCCGATTGTTTTGAAAATCGATATTTGACTATGGCAGCAAGCATAGAGACGGAATTTGTGGTCAAAATTTAAAAAAGTGGCCGCCATTTTGAACTTTTTAGTTACTGGGCCGATTGCTTTGAAAATCAATATTTGACTATGGCAGCAAGCATAGAGAAGGAATTTGTGGTCAAAATTTAAAAAAGTGGCCGCCATTTTGAACTTTTTTGTTACTGGGCCGATTGTTTTGAAAATCGATATTTGACTATGGCAGCAAGCATAGAGACGGAATTTGTGGTCAAAATTTAAAAAAGTGGCCGCCATTTTGAACTTTTTTGTTACTGGGCCGATTGCTTTGAAAATCGATATTTGACTATGGCAGCAAGCATAGAGAAGGAATTTGTGATCAAAATCTAAAAAAGTGGCCGCCATTTTGAACTTTTTTGTTACTGGGCCGATTGCTTTGAAAATCGATATTTGACTCTGGCAGCAAGCATAGAGAAGGAATTTGTGGTCAAAATTTAAAAAAGTGGCCGCCATTTTGAACTTTTTTGTTACCGGGCCGATTGCTTTGAAAATCGATATTTGACTATGGCAGCAAGCATAGAGAAGGAATTTGTGGTCAAAATTTAAAAAAAGTGGCCGTCATTTTGAACTTTTTTGTTACTGGGCCGATTGCTTCGAAATTCGATATTTGACTATGTGGCAGCAAGCATAGAGAAGGAATTTGTGGTCAAAATTTAAAAAAAGTGTCCGCCATTTTTAAATATTTTGTTACTGAGTCGATTGCTTTGAAAATCGACATCTGATTATTTCACCAAGCATCGAGAAGGAATTTGTAGTCAAAATTTAAAAAATTGGCCGCCATTTTGAACTTTTTTGTTACTGGGCCGATTGCTTTAAAAATCGATATTTGACTATGGCAGCAAGCATAGAGAAGGAATTTGTGGTCAAAATTTAAAAAAGTGGCCGCCATTTTGAACTTTTGTTACTGGGCCGATTGCTTTAAAAACCGATATCTGACTATCGCAGCAAGCATAGAGAAGGAATTTGTGCTCAAAATAAAAAAATGGCCGCCATTTTGAACTTTTTTATTACTGGGCCGATTGCATTGAAAATGGACGTCTGACTATGGCAGCAAGCATGGAGAAGGAATTTGTAGTTGAAATTAAAAAATGATGAACTTTTGGCCGCCATTTTGAACTTTTTTGTTACTGGGCCGATTGCTTTGAAAATCGACGTCTGACTATCGCAGCAAGCATAAAGAAGGAATTTGTGGTCAAAATAAAAAAATGGCCGCCATTTTGAACTCTTTATTACTTGGCCGATTGCTTGGGTACCTTTTTACACTTTGGGTATGGAACCCTAAAAATGGCCACAATATTGAGCTTTTATGTGACGATCGATTTTTTCAAAATCATGTTTAATTATAACCAGCAAGCATAAGGAAATATTAAGTGATCAAAATTAAATTAAATGGCATAACAATGGTTAATACAAGAATTTTGAAAACGCCTGAGGGAGTAAAGCAGAAGTTCAACGTGAGCGAAGCCGCGGGCGTTTGCTAGTACATTTATAAAACGCTCTTTGCCCGACCGCGGCGCTCCCCTGCGACTGACATTCTATTGCAATTTCATAGTAAGAAAGTGCCCCCGGTCAATGAAGCTTCCGTACGCCGCACGGGGCGCGGAAGTTGCGATCAGCTTTTGATAGTGTTTTGATTCAAAATAACCATTTTATTCAATTATCTAGGGAAATTCAATTGCTCTTGTGGCAATATTTACTCTATGTTCTAGTTATTCGTTGAATAAGTTAGACATCCTCTATTGTAAACTTCCTGAACATAATTTGAAAGTAAAATGTTAACTCAACAACCGTATTCAAAAATGCCATCGCCTAAGCTCAAGCCCCAGGACCTCCCAATTTGTCATAACACCAAAAATTCATAACCAAAACATCAACGAACAATAATCGCTTGTATTGTAGTTCACAAAACCCAGCATTCTCCCGGACAAAGACATCTCTATCGGTAGCCCAAAGAATTATTTCTCGTGTTTAACAAATAAGACGGACTTTATATCACAATAGAGCGAGCCGTCTCCCAAACTCAATTCAATGTAGAACTGAGAAAAATCTATTTATCAAACAAGAGATGGGTTCCCGAGATATAGAATACTATTATTAACCCTTTGAGAACAACCCCGCGAGTGATCTTTTAAAGGATAACGTGCGTATGCATTTTTGTGAATAACATCAAACAGCATATGTTTATTCAGAAAAAACTCTAAGAAAAAGCTTTTATTTTCTTATCTCACAAATTTTATCGGGAAGATGAATAAATGGGTCATTTTACAGACAATACTAGGCTATGAACATCTGCAGCTGAAAATATATTCAGAAATCTCTGAACACAAGTAATTTAAGAAGCAGTGCAACGATACCCTAGGTATAAAAACTTTTTTTTTAAATCCAGTAAAGTTCTTACTTTTCACTATCCCGTGAGAACGATTAATTTATTCGGGTTTAAAAAATGTGATAAGGCAGGATATAATGTTCTATCGCCATCCTCAAGTTAAGGAAAATCGATTCAATACTTTTGGTCAGAAAAAGTAGTACACGCACAAACACGCAAACATACACACATTACAAAGTGTCAGCGTTATTATATTAGTGAGACATAATATTATACTTACTTGTGAAATGTTTAATAAAAATAATAATCATATCTGCATTTTTTTATCAAGAATAAACTACTATCCTTTTGAGTAATTATAGGATGCTGTCGCAATTAACAAATTGAAACCATGTCAGTTATAAATTCATATCATATATTATGATACCTTATTTAGGGTAGAAAATGGGCGCTTATTGAAAGACAATTTTAATTAAAACAACTGCTCCCGGTAAAGTAGTACGTGCAATGTCTAGGCACGCCTTATATGGTCGCAACGCGACATATAAAAATCATACTCTTGCGCAGTAATGTTAATACACTTTGCAATTTCAAATTGAATTATCTCTAGGGCCTGAAGGTCAAAAATTACTCAAAATACAACAGTGACAATTGGGTATTTGACTCCCATTTTTTTATCACTTTATTATAAACTAGGATAAAAATTACGACGAACAGTGAAAATACTAATTAAATTGATCAAATAACAAAAAGTTACAAGCATTTGAATATTTCTGATTAGACAGAGTTAGCGATATTAAGGCGAGTCATAAAGCGGGGAAAACAGTTTTTTTGAACGAATAATTTAGGTGTTTAATCGTCATTCCCGATCTTACAAAAAATACACAATACACATGAAGATATCATCTAAAGAATGTGCTAATTTGTAACACGATAGGATTTACTTTACTCGATCATATAAAATCTTGAAATTGACTTAAATAAAATTTTTAAACGAATTGTGACGTCACACCTCACGAATGCCATTAGTAGCTTCGTGCGGCTTCATATAAATTTTCGTTTTGGGAGTAAGGGCTAGAAGACCTCCCACTCCAAAATTAAAATGCCTGTAACTTTGTAAATCTTTGTTGGATTTTAATTTTTTTTCAGCGTACGTCATTACTTTTATCCTAGTTTATAACAAAGTAATAAAGTAATAATATTTAGCAAATTCAAAAGTAGGAAAATACCCAATTAGAGCGCTTACACTTTCCATTTTACCTATTTATTTTTTTATTACAGATAAACTTTGCATACTTCTATCTTAACTTTTCAATCGCAGACCGACTCGTATCAAAGATGTATATATAAAAAAATATATCCTGTTCCCCAGAACATAGTCCGAGCACGAATCAAGGATCACGATCGTATCCCGTGATCAAACTCACTGAACAATAATGTATTACCATAAAAGATTTACCGTATGAAGACTCTTTTACTCCAAGTGGAATATGAATTCGTACACGCCACACGGAATTGCATACATTGTCATAACATTTGTATTTGTGTTGCTCGACATGTGAACGAATACGCTTTGTTTCGAAAAATATTACGGCGCTACCCGTTTTTTATCTGTGAATATATTTCAATATCTGGCAACAACCGTTTACGTGTAAACAATGAGGAATACATGGGCTTATACAATATCTTTTGACTCCAGTGTTTTTTTTATCCATATCCTCACGATTTATCTTAAAATATGTAATAATTTTTCATACTTTATAAGAAAACTTGTATATTAATTATTTATTAACATTGTTAAAAAGAGCAAGTGCCAAGTTTCTTGCCAGTTCTTCTCGGTGCAAACCTGCTTTCCGAATCTGGCGGTAGAATTTTGACTTTTCATAACAGTCTATTATTTAGGACCATGTGAAAATAAAGATTTTCATTTTCATTATTATTTAAAAAAATGCGGCTACCTACTTCAAATTAAACCAAAAATTTTCAAGCGAAATCACTGAAACATTTGCATTTCATTTATCACTTTTAATTTACTGATTACATTTACGACGAATTAAAAATAACGTTATTAATGTCTTCAAATCATCTGCTGTTAATCAAGCGTACGGAAAAGAGGAGGGAGAGTTTAAAAAACGAAGATTACTGTATTGGCTTAAATAAATTATACACGATTAAAAATGGCTACCGTATGATTAATGAGCGATTAATTTCACAAAGTCGCGCAATGATCGTGCAGGACATAAGCCCGGAGCAGAGGCACGCATCGTTTGCCGACTGTCCGCAGACATTATCCCTCGCGCGCTGACATGGGTATCGGGGACCGCATGTGACTGAAAACTAGCAGGTTCTGAACAACGACCTACTTATAATGAAGTTCTCTTCATCTTTTAAAAAGGTTTTGCGTAAATAAATTAAGTACAAATTATACTTTTCCTAACATATGTAGATTTTCCAATTTATTTTTAATATGGAAATACCTGTAATTAATTATGACGAATGAGTGAATATTGAATTCTATAAAATTGTAATTCTTTCAAAGTGACCTTGTGTTCCTAATAATATGATTTATTTACCTATGATATTATTAGATATTATGTATGATAATAGGTATGTAATTAAAAGTTATCTGTAAATTGTCTATACCTGTCCAATTGACTGGCATAGACAATATGGTGGGGGGGGTAGATTTTAAAATATTTAGCTGTCAACTTCTTCTTGTTATAAAGCGAGCTTCAAAGTCAATACGTGTTTTATTATGAGCTACAGGTATCACAAAAACAAATATTATTAATTTCGAATCAAATCGAGAAAAGTTAATCTAAACCTCATCCTTATTTTCTGTACCCATGTCCAAAAAAGCGAATTGATGCAAAAGGACGGTTGGCAAATGATGCGTAATCTAACTTACAAGCCCACTTGTGTCGCTTCTAATTATCATCCACTCTTACAAAACAATCACTAATTAATCAAGATAAATATCTTACAAAAGCATCTGCACTATTCGCACCTGTTATAAATCTATCCAACTGTATAATATTATCAAAATTAAAATACCTACCTAATGATACATAACTAACCTTGTGATAAATTTTATCCGGAATTTCGTTCTTATCGGTGAGTAACTAAGGTTTATCACAAAATAAACTTGCCGTAAAACTGATTCATGTTAAAATAACCTGGCGTCACGGACTCCCGGGGCGCATAAATATCTTGGAAATATGTCGAACGTTTAATTTTCTTTTTATATTCAAGGACACATAGTATTAGATAAAGGATGGGCTGTAATAGTGTCGCGTCATCCACGCTAGTAATGCATCTCCTGGCGGGGCGTCACCCTTTAGCGTGAAAGCGACGCATTTTATTGTGAACCGGTGTCCTGAGGAAAAAAAATACAGATAAATAAATTTAAAAGACGCCCGTAGTCGGTCGCTCTCTGAAATATTTATTCAAATAAGTCGCCATCAACCCGACCGTAAAAGTGCGCGGAGGGTTGAGGGGCCAGCACTTTTATTAATATTAAACGAACGCTTCAGTTGACACAAATTGGCGATAAGCAAACGGAGTAAGTCATAATTTTTTTGTTTTTCTCAGAATTTATTATTCGCAAGTTGAAATGAGACGGCTAGACACTGTCAGCTTTCATAGATCATTGACCTCCGCATAAATTATATCATAGGAATAGATAAGGTAGCTTTTGAATGTATTTGTCATTAGGTTTTAGATTTCATATTATAAAGGCTATGTTATTTAAATACGGATTTTAAAAGTATTTTTGATTAAGAAATTTAATAATATTGATATAGCTCTACCATTATTTAGCATGCATTGGATAGGCAATATTTATTTATAGATGAATTTAATGTACCCCGCTTTATTAGAAATCAGCGAAAATCGTGTATTCAAAGAGCAGGCTAACAAAGATTTGCAGTAACTGTAAATCGATCTGTGTGAGAAACAATCGCCCGCGCGTCTCAATGTCGGCTGCGTGCGTTTCGCCAATATTTTATTATCATGCCGCGGAACAATAGGCAATGGCTGCTATTTATACGCTGCGCCGGTCAAAATCAGGTCGTCGTGGTAAAGCCGTAAAAATGATTAAGGAAAAACTAAGTATGACCGCTGACCTGAAAAGTAAGCCTAATTCTTTAAGATTAAAAATGTGCTTATTTTCAGTATTTTTTTCACTCATTTTACATACGTAAGTGTTGTTTTCTTGATGCAAATACAATCAGGTTGAAAAGTAGTGACAGCTTCGTAGTCAAAATTTTTGACTTATAAGCTAGTTCAGTCCACGAACTAACCTAACCTAAATTCTTACGAATTTCACGATACATAAGAGAGTATGAAGAAGAGGGGCGCATCTTCGTGGATTGAAGTCCCTATACCTGTATCTGAGAGGGAAACTTGATAGTTTGTCATACTATTCAGATGGAAGTGCGAATCAGTTAATGTGTATCAAACAAAATAAAATATTAACCTCATCGTCTAAATGAAGACAGTAAAAAAACATTGCTGAGATATGCAAAGCAGACAGACACTTCTCAGCTCGTTCAATGAAAACAAAAGTAACATGTATCTTAATTAATAAACAAATTGGCCACCCCGCAAAACGTTTGCAATTTGTAATAGAACCAAGTAAGGTAAATGAGTCAAATGACTACAGAAGCAAATGGTGCAAGTGAGGCTAATTACGCTAGCTACCCAATGAGTCAGCTTGCTAGGAATGTCTCCAAATGTCTTTTGTATTGACTGCTTCATAAAAGGACTGGAACAATAGGAACTCCAATTAAAACGTCAACCGACACAACGCTCGTGCAGTCTACAGAAATGTACAATTTCGTGCCATTACTTTTGTATTTAGTAGCTCAAGTAACTATAGCTTTAGACATAGAGCACACGAGAAGTCGCCATTATAAGAACATCATTACGAACTCCACAACAATAATGTGTACAGTATTTTATGTGTTATCAAAAGCAATTTTCCCTTTAGAAGATTTTCGGATTTCCTTTAACATGAAGTTTTAATAAAATTACTTTTACTTACTCATAAATTGATAATACAATCGTGTTTTACGCGTCCTCCTAATTACGGCTTACTTACTGAGCACCAGTAACCTTTTAAAATGAGGTCAATATGAGGTTGACCATAGCCTATCAGGGTAGCGATTACACATTAACACAGTTAAGAACATTATGAGGGCCTTACGCTCATTTTCACCGTCCACCTAATAATTGTTTAAAGGACACCTAAGCCCTTAGATGACAGTTGTTGTAAGTGAAAACTGTCACCTGTGGGCTTAGGTGTTCATTAAAATTTAGCGCTTGTCGGTGAAAATCGAGCATAACTCCTACGGACTCTGCGACTACAAAGATGTGAAAAATTACATAGCAAATCAAAAGTTTGTAAAACTCTCATAAATTATGCCATTTAACCCGTTGGTTATCTTCAGAAGTGTGAGGTGTTTCACCTCACTCATCTCCATGATGATGTCACAGTACAGCTATTATACAGTTCAATAGAGCATGGATTTTCAAAAGCCACTGATACCTAAAAACTTTATCTTTACAACCTAGCTATACTTACAAAAGGAAAAACTGAAGGTTTTACAAAAAGTTTGCCTGACTTTTGCAACACACAAAAGCTTCACTTTGTGCGGAAAGTTTTCATTCGGTTACACACACTATGAACCAGTTCTATCTCACAAACATGGTTGATTAGTTTGGACAAAATGTATAGTTGAGCAAAATTCGAGAACACTTTGCACATCAAAACTACAGGAAGCGTTAGCGATCACAGAGACATCACTTCTTCCTTCTTTTTAACCGACTTCAGAAAAAGGAGGAGGTTCTCAATCCGTCGGAATCTTTTTTTTAATTATAGACTGGCTCGCATTTCAAATGTTGGTACAACATTTTCATTTCGAAAATTTTCTTTTTCTTTGTGTACCAACGTGTTATTTGAACTTATTGTAAAATATTTGTTTTATTTAGAGCAAGTTGCGGATTCTTTGTCAGTTATTCTCGATGCAAAACTGCTTTCTGAACGTGGCAGTAGAGTCTGATATTTCATAAGTGCCTGTAAGTTAAACCTATGTGAAAGAATAAACATTTTTTTTATTACTCAAAACACAAAACTCTACTTATTTAATTTATTTAATTTCTTAACTGTATACTATAAGGCCTGTGTACATTCACAGAGTGCGCGGGCGTCGCGGCGTCCCGCTGCGCTCAGTGTGTCCCGAGTTCTGCAGTTTAATTTATCGCAAACAATCGCATTACCATATCACTAACGTAATGCGGTCGAATCCGCGTATCCTCCTTAAATGGTTTTTCAACTCCTTTGTTGTCCGAAATTTATGAATGCTTTATTATACTCTTCGGTGTCATCTCCGCTGTGAAGGATTTTATTATTTGTTATTCATTGTAAACATGATTTGTGAACATGGAAGAACACCTACTCATTACGTTAAAATCCGTTGTATCATATCTCAACTCTTTTACGGCTATTACTGGACACGCGTCTACTCTCAGTGTGTAAAGAGTTTGACCTTGGTCTATCCATTTGACCAAGTGGAGTTTGGCATTTGGCAGGCTTTATCTAACTGTCTGATTTTCTCTCTTTGTTCTTTACAAACGTATGTACTCCGTAACCCCAAAACGTAAGAGCAGCATATATCCAGTTCGCGTTGAAGTCCCGGGTACTAATTTCTTTTAATAAAATAATTAAGATCCACATTTATACATATACAACATTATATTTATAATAGTTACTCCGTCATTTGGATCTGAGGGTTATATCTCTTACCAGCTACCAAAAACTAAGAGAAAACCTTTAGAGTAATAATGAAAAGATATCTTGTGAAAAAATGCACTGTAAATGTTATTATACTTTTATTGCCATCAAGGGCGAACTATCTTGAAAAAAAGTAATACTCCGATAAAGCTAATACAAACAAATCCATTTTAAAGTTACGTAATGGGGTTAAGGCTGCATAGTCACGAACATTTTGAAACAATATAACACAAAAACACTATGCAGGCACTATAGAATCACCGCTAACGTGACGAAAGATGAAAAGTTGCTTAGTTTTTCTTTTATCCAAGTTGAACAAAAAGTTGGCGAATAAGCGAAGACTTTATTTTTTACTTCTATCTTTCAAAACAGATTGTTCTTCTATCGAAACGGTGTTTAGCATTAAGAAAAATGAAATCATATTTAAAGTAGCTGTGTCCTTATGTTTTGCCTTAATTAACTTTTCTGGATCAAAGTTGAGTAAGAAATGAGTAAGAAACACCGACGCAGTGTTGCTTATTTAGCAGTTTTTTACAGGATATATTTTGGAGAGTGTGCTCAAGAACTCCACAACCTTGTACCTCCTTCAGCTTTCTACGATAGAACCGAGAGACGACGAGAGAAGTGGCATTCTTATGTGGTGGATGTCCAGCGTACTCGAACGAAACGTTTTACTTCTACGTTTCTGATACGAACCGCTAAGGTATGGAACACCCTTCCAGCTTCCGCGTTCCTAACCAAGTATAATCTGGGTGCCTTCAAGAGAAGAGTGAATAGGCATTTTCTAGGCAAGCGAGCTCCATCCTAGACCTCATCATTTCTGTCCATCAGACATGATTGTAGTCAAGCGCAAGCCTATCAATTATAAAAAAAGAAATATTTTTAACTATTGGTATAATAGATACCGACTCTTAAAATATAATAGGTACTTACACCAATAAATAATATAACCTAACTGCATGATAAATTAATAACCTATCTCATGTTACCTCTAACGACCCACTTTTCATAAATACAAAACTGCCTTACCCATCACTTTAATGTATTATTCAAACGATGCACCAACAAAAGAATCCAACACCCAGGTCGAGTTTCGAGGCATATTCTAAAGTAACAATGCCGGGCTTGCACTATGGGAGTAATCGGACCACATGAATATGGCCAATTGATGATATTGAACTAGTTTTTAACCCTTTCCTCGTATTTGTGCACGTATAAGGGTTGTAAATGTGCTCACCCCTTTCCAATTACCATTCATACTTTCGTATGCATATAAAACGCTTAACTAAAACGGTGTTGTGCACCGAAGGTTTAGAATAAACCACTATTAAATCGGATGGTTTTTCGTGACAATTGCACTAACTAAATATTGGCAAACTTACAGATACACTACGTTTTATAAAATTCTATTAACGAAATGGGTTCTACAATTTTTGGAAGCATGCGAAATATTAAAGGGGTAAAAAACTTTCAGCGCAACACAAGCTCGGCTTGGTTCATTCAAGTTATTGTAATGGCAATTTTTGACACCGCATACATTCGTGCAAACCAAACGCTCATACGGTAGGGATTATGCATTTTTGTTTGCAAGCTATTGTTATTTCCGAAACTGGGTACAAACGACATGAATAACATAACGTTGAATGGAATAATGGTGGAAGCTGACTCACCATTCGGGGCGTGTATACAAAAATATAAACGCAGTGGCTCACACCAAAAAAGAGTGGTAAAAAGAATTCTGAATTCCTCATGGTACTGCTGCATTAGGAAAAGGTTACCAAGGTTATTTTCTGGGGATATCGTAAACGTAATGGGATATTGAATCAGATCTGGACTCAGATCACTTCCTCTCCTATACCTAAGATAGCTAAATGATCTTCAGATGACTTGAATATTACCTCTAACCTAACCTAAACCTTCATAAACTAACGCTTCATTTGTTTACACGTAAAACTTACATTTTGGTAGAAAAGGTATTTTGAAATGGCGCAAAGTAAATTCAGATGTAAGTAATACAACAGGTTACCAAAGTAATACAGGTTACGTCATATACCAAAAGAAGCACTCAAATTCCTAGTGAAACGCCCGAATTGTGCGTTCTTACAGAATATCGATATCAAAAGTATAAAAGTAAAATTACAAATTTTAAAAACCCCCGACACAAAAAATAAAATATAAAAACTAACAAATAATATTTTAAACCTATTATAATAATTTTTATCGTCACAATATAATATTAAGTACGTTCAATTTTTTTTAATTCAAGCGTCGTCGCATCGTCGGGGGACTCATTTTCCGGAGTAGGCATCTCTCTAAAGGTCCCCCGACGATGCGACGACGCTTGAATTAAAAAATATTTGAACGTACTTAATATTATATTGTGACGATAAAAATTATTATAATAGGTTTAAAATATTATTTGTTAGTTTTTATATTTTATTTTTTGTGTCGGGGGTTTTTAAAATTTGTAATTTTACTTTTATTTTGTCCTTTTTAAAGTAGGTAATAAGGTATTAATAATAGGGAAGGTATTAATAGTGATAAGTAAGTAACTTAGTTAGTTACTAGGTATAATATTAGTTTTCTTTTACTAGATTAAGTTTTACCTTCCGACTCGTATGTTTAGGTTATTTTCATGTCATCCTTTTGTCAAATTAAAAGAATTTATGTCACGAATTAGCGATGCAATTCAGTTTAGGTCTATTGTTGAGTCGCGATTAGAGTTGATGGTAGGCCCTCAGGTCATGATTACCTTACCATACGCATATCATTCAAATAACACGGTACCAAATTTCGAAACGATAGGACACATACAAGGTAGTCAGATCCCCTCATCAACTATTAAAGAGCTGATGATCTTCAAACGGCAAATCAGGACATGGTTACCTTAACATATACTTTCAATACCATTGAAGTAACACGATACCAAATTTCGAATCGATAGGATATATGGAAGGTATTCAGATCCCCTCATCAACTATTAAAGAGCTGATCTTCTTCAAACGGCTGATCAGGTCATGATTATCTTACCATACGCTTTAAATATCATTGAAATAACACGGTACCAAGTTTCGAAACGATAGGACATATGGAAGGTAGTCAGATCCCCTCATCAACTATTAAAGAGCTGATGATCGTCAAACGGCAAATCAGGACATGTTTACCTTACCATATACTTTCAATATCATTGAAGTAACACGGTACCAAATTTCGAATCGATAGGATATATGGAAGGTAGTCAGATCCCCTCATCAACTATAAAAGAGCTGATGATCTTCAAACGGCAAATCAGGTCATGGTTACCTTACCATATACTTTCAATGTCATTAAAGCTACACGGTACCAAATTTCGAATCGATCGGACATAAAGAAGTTAGTCAGATCCCCTCATCAACTAGAAAATACCTGATAATCTTCAAACGGCTGAACAGATTTTCATGAAACATGGCTAAGAACACTTGGAATAAAATTATCTATGACACAAAATAAATTTCATGAAAATTGGTCCATCCGTTTGGGAGCTACGCTACCACAGACAGATACACAGATACACAGATACACAGATACACAGACACGTTAAACTTATAACACCCCTTTTGCGTCGGGGGTTAAAAACGTTTTATTTTATAGTAGCTATACCTAAGTAAATTTTTACATTTGTACCGTACTTACTCGTACCTAAGTAATATTGTTTCCGTATGTATTAGTCCAAAAAAAAATTGTATTTGAATGTATACCGAAAATGCGCGTTTTGTAAACACATTCAGCATCCATCCTAAAACGTTTTGTAGCACAGTAAGGCTGATTGACACGTGATCCTCGGTGAATTTTGTCCACCTTTCAACGTGCTTGCACACTTTTTGCACGGTTACTTTTATTGCTCTATTATTAACTTCACAATAGACCGCAGCGACGCAGAAAATATTTAATAAAGTCCTATTATAATTTTGGTTCTGCTTGTCATGTAATTTCACGTTCTAAACTGTTATGCTTACTACTCGTTTTCGCCGAGTGAACCTCTTTCATAGATTTTGTATCTAGTATCTACCATTTATGCATCCAACCAAAACTAGAATTATTACTAATGCTGATAAAGTGGATGCCAAGTATTTTGCAAACGTTCTAAAACAAAATACATAACTAACTTGTCAGTGAAGATTTGATTTAAACAGTTAGTTAAATATGGCGGCCTGACTCTTATGTCATTCAAAATAAGGATAAGACCGCCATATTTAATTATAAAGTCAACTCAAGCAACCGAGCCTAAGTTCCAAATTTGTCTCTACCTATTGTTTATTTATTTGTACTTTTAGTAAAGACATCATAACATATGACGCATTTTGCTTTAATGCTTCTAGACTTACTCGATGAACCCATAAACCCAATGACTTCTATGTATACATATGTTACATAGAAGTCATTGCATAAACCTGCAAAGTTTTATAGCTTTTCACATAATTGTGAGCGAAGTAAAACAAACTGCAAAGCAGCAATATACTCTTGACACTGTATTTGTGATATATGAAGACAAGCGTTCTACGCAACGAACGAATTGTAAAAATGCGGTAGCCGGCCTAAAATCGTAAAGGTACCATGTAAATAATTCCACTGGCCGACTCGAATTATCTGGCCCGGTTCGCAATAAAACACCGAAGCTGGAAATTTTATCAGGGAAAGAACACGTTGCCATAATTCATTAGGCCAACGGTCTGTTTGTACGGGTACAGCGTAAAAGTATTATATTAATCTTTCGCGGGGTGCACATTATTGTCTCTTGTAAGACTGATATGTATACTGGAAGGATATCCAGTCGAGCTTGCTGGTGAATTTGCTTTCTGGAGTATAAAGTGGTACATTTAGCTGAGACAGTATGGAAAAGCCCCAAAATAATAAGAGATACAGGACAATTGTCAGGAACCATGTTACCTTTTATTGTCCCTGGAAATTACAAATCTGGCTTTTAAATAAAAAAAAAAAAAAAAATAGAGCCTTTATTACTGAAGAAAAGAAAATACATGAACAAAATAATTACTTATTCTAAGATTACTAATTTTTACAATAAATATTAAATAAGTTTTATTTTTAGAGCCTTTTTGTTCCTCAGTACGCCCTTTGGACGAAGGCCTCCTCCAGTATTTTCCACATTTCTCTGTCACGTGCCATTCTTTGCCAGGTTGTGCCTAGCATTTTGACAAATTCATCACTCCATCTCATTCTTTGTCTTCCTCGTGACCTCTTTCCATCTCTTGGGTACCATTCGTTAACAATTTTAGCCCATCTGTCTTGCCTGTGTCTGCATATGTGCCCTGCCCATTTCCACTTCAGTTTCCTAACTTTTACGGTGACATCTAATAGCTTTGTTTCTTTTCTCAGTGTTTCCTTTCTTATTTTATGTGATCTTTTAACATGTAACATACTACGTTCCATTGAGCGTTGGCAAATTGCTAGTTTTTCCTCTTGTTTTTGCGTCAAAGACCATGTCTGACATCCATATGTTAATATAGGTAATATGCAGGTATCGAAAAGTATTTGTTTACTCTTAATGGGCATCGTTTTCGATTTCATCACTTCTTTAAACATCCAGTATCTTTTCCATGCGTTTGTAGTTCGACGTTCTATCTTTTTGTTTGTTGCGTCTTCTGTTGATACAATTTCCCCAAGGTAAACATAATCCTTAACATATTCTATCTCTATATTGTTTGCTTTAATGCTTTTCTGAACACCATTGGTCATCGCCTTTGTTTTTTGTATATTCATATTAAGGCCAACTTTTCTGCTCTCGTGCAATAGCTCATTTAGCATTGATTGAAGTATGATAGGATCCTCGGAGAACAGTACTAGATCATCTGCAAACCTTAAATTACTTAAATATTTACCATTTATTTTTATTCCTTTCTCTTCCCAATTTAACGAGCGAAACACGTTTTCAAGCACTGCATTAAATATTTTTGGTGATAAAGGATCACCTTGTTTTACTCCTTTTGATAGCTGAAACCATTTTCCTTCCTGTTCCATTTTTATTTTTGCTGTACTATTTATATATATATTCTTTACAAATCTGGCTTTTGCTCATCAGTAAATCGAAAGTTTTATCGGCAAATTTCATTTCATACGTCATGATTTAGCACTTGCAGTTGCATTGTAAATACACTGTACATTATGTAGGTACTTTTCACGTAGTATTATTTGCAAAATTTTCTCTCGTAAATGGCGACCGTCAGCAAGACAGGATTCTTTCGCTACAGTATTTTAATAATCACACAGAAACAAAGAATTTAATCACGACAGTAAATCAGCTGGTATGCCAATAACATCCAGAAACACTCATTGACGGCAGACCAAACAAATTGGAAGAATTCTGCGCGAACACAACAAAGGTTGCAATTGAAATTTCTAAGATGCCTGTTACATTTTTCTTGCGGAGAGCACGTACCGGCACCGCCCGGCGGGGGATGGCTCGAACCGTACGAAATTCTACACAATAACGTTCTTCCGTTTATAATTGTGCCGCAAACGTTGTACGAGCCCCTACGTGACGCACAAACGGAATGCCCGATATCGCGGGTCGGCGGTTGTGCAGGGAATTCCTATTTTATAGCGTACGCAAAGTTCAACTCATCTTAACGCACAGCACTACGTTTGCATGAGGTCTATTACAGTTGCGTTAACGTGCAGGCAATCCAGATCCTCGACACTATGGACTTTGAAGACTCAAAAGGATTAAGCCTTTTTAGTTAATGTAAGTGTGCGTGAAAGTGAAGTACTGCATGTGCTTAGTTCTGGTGCTAGTGCATCTTCAAGGTCACAAGAACAAAATGCCTACAATATTACAATAGAGAATAAGATAAGTCACTGGACAGATTCCTAGATATGGGTTTTAATATTAGTTTGAATAAAAATTAAGTTACTATTTAGCTGTTATGCTAGATCGTAGCTATACTAAAGTACCTTTAAGGTACTTTCGTGGAAAAAAAAAACTTGCGCACACATACGTTTTCTTCAGCGCAAAGACCCACATCACACACACACAAATAAAAAGCTACGTATGAACGAGCTCATGCACACATATAGCTACGAGCTAAGATGAGTTCTGTTATCGGTAATCATATGTATCTATCTGTGCGAGCCCAAGCCTTGTTTGAAACCTGCAAGTATAAGGGCCGATAAATGCGAGTGAATTCATTCGATACGCAAATCGAGCATGATTTTTATTATCTGTATTTTATCAAGAATTAGTAATGCAATGCAGTAATTAACTGCGGTTCTGTGTACAGGCCTTTATCATGTGAAGTTTAAGGCAAGTTATATCAGGGAATTAAGTGGATAACATTTTCGTTTTATCTGTGTTTACCTATATGAAATACGGTTTACTTCACTCTGTTGCAGAGTCACAATATAAAAGCGTATAATTAATTTAACCGCAATAAGTACTTTTAAGGTTGGACCACCGAAAGGTGTTGCGGTAGCGATTCCGCTGTCTGCGTCGGAGGTCGTGGGTTCAATTTCTATAACTGGAAAATGTTTGTGTAATGAGCACAAATTTTTCCAAGTGTCTGGGTGTAGTTAAATACATTGCATTTTGTGAAATATGTATCTTATATATTTATCAGTTTATTTAGTACCTACTACCTACTCCTACCCTTGATATATTTATTTATTAAAAAAAAAGGCAATTTTATGTAAGTAATGTGGTTTTATGTAAGTAAAGCAAATGGTAAGGATGCTTCTAACAAGGATGCGCAAGCATTACTTAGTGTGTCCTACTTTTGTAAAACCAAATACGATGACTAAAGTATATTGTGTTCTCATTACAGAGGCGGAAATAGTCGCAAGAGGTCGTAAAAAAATTAATCAAAAATGTTGATCGCATGTAACCATTCGATGTCTCTCCGTCAATGAGTCGCTCAATCAATCATGTACCATTAGTCAGCATGCACTCGCGCGATCGGCTCTACAACCTCTACAATAGACAATACGAATAATACTTACTGACAACTTCTCCAGCGAAATTGCTAGACTCCGTTACGAAGTCCAATTTTGACATGTTTTTTGTTGAGAAATATAAAGATTAAGACCATTAAGAAGGTAATTAATTTGTTTTAATGCTAATTAGTACTTGGGGTCACAGCTCTAGAAGTGATAGATGTTGCGTATTCCAGTTTGTGGCCTCCATTCCAAAATCTCGTACCTACTTATTTCCATTTTGTAGCCTCCATTCCAAAATCTCGTATCCCCAACGTCCCCAACATATAAAAAAATATATATCCAACGTCCTACGAGCTACGAGGGAGCGTTTTTGTTCGGGGAATGAGAGGGTTGGAGGGGGGTGATTAGGCTCATTAGGATCGTAACGTGTTTAGTGACTCATAATTAGTATAAATACGAGATTTCATTGTTATTAGACTATTAGTCTTTGAGCTATCGCCGCTGTGCTGATTTGCGCTTCACCTATGATCGAAGTATCTTCACGCGATCGAACCAGAAATGAGTGGTCGGCACCGATATGAATATGAGGATGAGCCCATCTGAACATTTTACGTAAACTTTCTTCATACAAGAAAAAAGTAGCGCCATCTGTTTAAACTCCCACTAATACCTGTTCCTGTAAAAACGAGCGTGCGGACTGATAATAAGTGTAGTGACCTGTGGCGTGGACCGCGGTCCATAGACGATACTGCGGAAGGCTTTCTACTGCCGCCGTTGGCGTGAAAAAACACATTATGACACCAATAGGTAATCTGGCGACATTGTTTCGCGCGTTTCGCCGGGTCCTGTGTATGTATGTCTATTGTGGTCCGCAAAAGAATCAGAGTGATCAACATAGCTTAACGTGTCGCTAAGCTGAAGTAGCGATAGGCGATGACTTTCACAGTCGAGTAATTAAAACGATTAAGTACAAACGTACCTTCGGCCACATGTTTTATAGGTTCGCAGAGGCGCAGATGTGCTCAATTGTTCGCGGGTAACAAAGTGAGCGAGCGCGCCCGCGACAGTTTCTAATTGTGCCGCGGCAGTGCGTAATCTAACCGGTCCCATTGCGAGCCACGTCGCATTTCACAGCAGAACAGTAGAAAGCAAGGAGTCGATTCTGTAGTTATTTACTGATGTAGAATGTAGTTTAGCCTCAGCTCAAGGGTTAAGGAGTGTAGTATAACTGAGAAGGTTTAAGTTTGATTCCCAAGTTGACATCTAGGTACCCCTTACAAGTTACCATGCTTATTAGGAGAGAAAAGGCAAATATAGAGCAAAGCTCCATAGTCCATGACATCCTCTCAGAATAGAAGGTACCTATTTTGGCTTGCTATTTTGGCCCACTATGCTGACCACTGTCATGTGGATTCATATATTTTAACCGGAACTTTCAAACATGCTGGATTTTCACACCGGATAGAGGTAAACTGATACAGGAGAGTGGATCAGACCTATCGTACAAAATTTTTTTGTTGAATTTTCCACTTGTGTATATATTTTTTTGATCCGAAAAAAAGTATTTTTACAGGCAAATGTAAGTTAGCGATATTTACTGCAATATTTCAAAAGTCAAAATTGTTAATAAATGAGTTAAATAAATATATCTAAATAGAGTAACACAGTCGACTCCGTTTATCACTGGCATACAGGCGGCACCCCATAGCTCGCCAGGTGCCACGACGACGCTCCACTAAGTCCGTGCGCCAAATTGCCCGTGTTACGATCACCGGCACTATTGCCATTCGGTAATCGAGATCGCTAATAAATCTTAACATGACGGCTTAGCGAATAAAAATAAGATACGACTTCATTGTTCAACAAGAGGCTAAAATCAACTAAGTACATATTTCATATAAGATTTTTCATGAATCGTCAATTAATGAATTAACGCGTTTTAATCCCGTACACATTTGATTTCAATTTGATTGCGAGAAATAGCTTTTGTAGGTATATTTAAGTACTTATAGCGAATATTTTTTTCTTGTTAACAAATTCAATTACTGTAAATATTTTCAAAATCCACAGACTACCAAGGAAATATAAACGAGAAGCTGGACAAAGCTTCCATTTCTATTTTTCGAAAAAGAAATTCAAGTAATAAAGTGATATAAAGCATTGCCACATTACAAATAACCATGGAATAGTTACTTACTCTGTTTTGTCTTTTTTCTTCGAATGTCAAATTCATGATGAATTTGACATTCGAAGAAAGAGAGAGTCAAAATAGAGTATAACTATTCCACCGTTATTGTTAATTTACTAGGCGGTTACGATAAAAACCACCGCAAGGAAACTGGCTTTCAAATGAAAAAAAAAACCCATCGAAATCTGACTATCCATTGGAGAGGTACGACGCCACAGACAGACACATACAGATAGGCAGATGTCAAACTTATACCACCCGCCTTTTTGCGTCGAGGGTTAAAAACGTACTTCATAGTCACGTTACCGATCCCGATAGTTACAAGCCTATTCACAATTCCCCCCGCGATGCACTACTAAGGTCTCTGCTCACGTGTAAAATCTCTCCAATTTGCACGCTACACAACAGCCCCGATGGAGTTTGTGAATCGCTAACAAAACATCTCTATTTGTTAAATTACGCATTAAAGCTGCAATGAATATGGCTTTAATATTATGTTGTTGAGCAAATCCGTTTAGTGTTATGGGAGACTGCTGCAAGAGCCGCAGTAGTTCATCTAATAAAACATAATTGAATAAGAAAGGGGATTGGTATACAAACATCGTATACTTAGGCATCGCTTCAACTTCATACCCGTCTAAGTATAACGAGAAACAACAATTATTACGGATATACTCGTACCTATAACTAATTGATTTTGTCTGATGGGAGGCTACGGCCTTGGCTAGTTAACACCCTACTAGCAACCGTATAGAGCAAGACGGTGCGCCAAGCGATTTAGCGTTCCGGTGCGATGCTTGTGGAAACCGTGGGTGTAAATTTACTTACCCTTCCAAGTTAGTACGATAACTTCTTAGGCTGCATCATCACTTACCATCAGGTGAGATCGCAGTCAAGTACTAACTTGTAAAAGAGTAAAAAAAAAAGTTCATGCAGTTCTAATGGCATTGTACGAATACCTATCATATTATTGCTGGAGTTACGCAATAACTCATTAAAGCTATATATTTGTTTTTGTTTCTACATCACCAAGAAGAAGGTTTCTCCATTGCAAATGCATTACAACATTATAAGTACCTGAAACAACATAAAAACACAAATTAGTTAAAGTAGGAAAGTACCGTCAAAATAGTAGAACAGTAATTTTAATTGTTACTTCTACATAAGCTTTCTAGCAGGATGTTAATTAGAAAATTACGTGGGAAATTATTAATAGGTCGACAGTGTACCCGATTAGATAACAAACTAGTTCATTAGCCGTTTGGCTCGGAAATCCCATCGCAAGTAAAGATCAGCGCTCTGGCTTTTAATTTAGAGTTTAGATTACATTCTTACGCTTTTACAAACGTAGATCAACAGTTAAAACTGAGATGTTATGTTCGTAGAAATCTTAATGAAAATAAAACACTTAAAAGATTACCGTTGTGATGTCAAATAATAACGTTTTTCTGGATTTTCTTCGTGATTGAAGTATGAATGAAACGATTTACAATTCTCGGCCTCACTCTTTGGCCTCATCGTCAAAAAGAGATATCAACCATACGATCTTGCGTCATTGATGAAAATTATTATACACTACATTTTCATCTTAATATTAGTAAGTAAATTTGGTAAATATTGTTCGTGTTTTAGAAGAATTACATGAAGATGGTATTTTTTTACAAACGCATTTTATTTCATAATATCTTTCAAATTATTCGACTCAAACATAAATTACTAAACGTAGGTGCAATCGAAATTTTACCGTAATCAATCCATCAATATTAACTTTATTACACTCCTCTATAAACTTAGTCAGATCTCATTACTACACCGTGTTGCAAGGATACAAAGATTTCCCTTTTAGATATACACGATATTTGGAGATTAAACGAACTTATCTTAAGTGAAGTTCTATCCCAACGAGTCATTAACGGTACCATAACTGTAGGATATCATTTTGGATGTTTCGAAGTGCGAAGGTCACACTACGGGAAATTTTGTAAAAAATTGTATACATTTACTAGAAGTAAATGCGTACCTACTTAGAAAATGGTATAGTTTAGTAAATAGACGTCTCCGGGAATTGGGAGTAGGAACGAAGAGTAGTTATCGGCGGGGTGATGAAGCAGTTACTGTAGCGAACAATACTCCGAGGCTCGTCGGGGGCGGGATTGACGCGTGGTTGAGGAATGATCAGCGGCGTGGAAATGACGACTTAATGGATTATACGTGTCCGTCGCGTCGAGATAAGTGTCGCCCGGGTATCGGCGCTGTCGCCGGAGATTACGTACCGAAATTACAAAAATTAATAACATAATGGAAATCAACCAGGGAATCGTTTTACGCGCGATGAACCATCGTGATAACGCAAATATAGATGATAAATTATCACGCGCCAGTTGTTTGGATAATATTGAAGTAGGTACCTTCAAGTTTTTTTGGTCTGGTGAGAGGCTTGGGCTGTTCCTATAGTTACCACCCTATAAGCAAAGACGCATCGCCAAGTGCTAAGCTCGACGCTGTGTAGAAACCGTTAGAGGTGAGTTTACTTATCCCATCCAAGTTAGTACAATCACATCTTCGGCTGTATCATCACTTATCATCAGGTGATATCACAGTCAAGTACTAACTTTTAAAGTGTGAAAGAAATTCATGAATGCTACCGTAAATGTACTCGTGGGTCCATTTTTAAAGTTCAAGTGCAAGAGATTTATTAACTTAATATATAATATCATTCGCTGCGACGTAGTTTAATTTGATTTCTACTGCATTAATGATGAAGCCTCCATAAATCAAAGATCGGTGTAATAACTAAGAAGTTGACATTTATCCAAGCCGCGTATTAGTAGGCACTAGCCGCTACGGAAGTCATTTGTCAATGAGGACACGACCAGAGGATTTACTTGGAGGAAGTCTTATACAAATTATAACGTAAATTGAAAATGATAGATAACATCAATGTAACTGCGCACGCATCTATACAAATTAAGACAAAAACTGTTAGTGTAGGTACACTCAAACGAACTCAAAATTAAATAATATAATGTTTTCAATTGAGACGGTATTTCAAGATGCCCCGGCTCTAACAATCAATTTAGAAGTACGTAACGCAGATGGGTATATAATTTTCTGCATTCAACAAAACAATAAGTTATTACACCGTTGAGGTAGAGGTCTTCCATGAATCATGAAGGCAAGCGGGTGACCCACATCAGAGCCTACGCACTATCACCTCGGGTAGGATTGCCAGATCGCTAAGCACCATTTCCGGGACAGCATTATATCCGGTATTAACTATTACATTTACTTGAAATAAAATACAGAAACTAAACAATAGTTGCTTCAGTTCGAAACTTTTTTGAACAAATTGTCGTCAGTGTAAAGTTGTAAACTGAAGCAATTAAGTAATATTTATTTTCTACAACTTTCCCATTCATTAGTTCACAGTGATATTACGCGATTGCACCTGAATAGTGACTTAATACTTTACAATTTTTAGGAAAAAATTACAAATAATAATGCGCATTAAAATTGTCCCCCAGCTATCGGGGCTGGGTGCTGTACCATATACGGGGTTCAAATCCCCTCGCCAAATTTCTATACGTACTTATTTTAAAATATGAATCCCAAGTGTGTGTAGCACTATAATAAAAAGATAATTAGCATAACTTGGTCAGTTACGTCAAGTCAGTATGTTATTGGCGTATAGACTAAAACACTACTTCACAACTGGGACCATCCTCAACATCTGGACAATCTGGCAACCATAGTCCCGGCAGTTGCGTGACGAGTTGGAGCATCGTAAATTGAATACGGACACTTCGTTATAACGACCAATGGATAACAACCGTCTAACATACGTTAAACAGCCAACAATAACCCACGATTTACCGGCAATCTTTTCTTTTATAAAATACACGGTACGCCTCTCCACTTACGACAAAAAGTCAAAGGATCACCCGCTGATCTTTTGTGGTATCGAGGCGCGGGACAAACGACCCGTAGGACCCCGCGTGATATATTGATTCGATATTATAGCGAAGGACGAGATTCCCATTACAAAACCATTTGCGCTCGCGGTGTAAAGGAAAGGTGCAAATAGTACGGTCAAGATCGCACCTAACAATACAATAGGCGCTTTCGCTTATGATACTCGTATGTCATAGGACTATTTATCCCTACTTGATCACTAACATAGTATAATTCCACAATATAAAGTCGTTATCTCAAGGAAAGTTAATTCATTTTATTTTTATGAAATATCTACTAAATATTATATTAATTTTCATTTACAGCATAGCATTCAAACCAAAATCGTGAAACTTAACTATTAAAAATGGAAATGATAACCTTTTTTACCATAGTCCCAATTTACAGGTAGGTCAAAACTCTACTGCCAAGTTCGGAAAGCAGGTTTGCACCGAGAAGAACTGGCGAGTAAGTCGGCACTTGTTCTCTTCAAAAATAACATTGCTTACAAATTTCTTACATAGTACGAAAGTTTATCACATCATTTTGTCCCTATCATTCCAAAAATCCTTAAAAATAAATAAATTCTTCAATGGTATATAATACCCACCTACCTCCTACCTACCTAGTTCCGCTGATTTATTAGGTGTTATAATCAGTCACTTTAAACCTGTGCAAAGAAGGCCAAAAGAAACTTCGGGATCAATACTGACGTAAAAATAAGTAACCTACGGGATTTCTGATAACATTAATTAACGTATCATATGTCCATCAATTTTAAGTATCCACTCGGTTACACATGTTTCGGACTTCAGTACAGGTAATTTTGGTTATTTGGAAGAAGCATACATGTCAGCTGTCAGTGAGCTTGTTTTCTGTCATATTATACCATCAGCTGCAAGCGACCGCAAACAATTGCGTCTCGCATTATTGTCCAAAACCAGGTAAAGCAATTTATGCCCGAGAAGGCAAAGGCACGCCGTTTGGTCAGCTACTTGATTTTTTACAAAGTCCTAATGTAATACGAGTATTATCTACAGCATGATAACAAAGGATACAAATGGAGGAAGAATCGAGACTAGACAAGTAAGAATTCTTACCGATTGTAAGTAGTGTCTTCAAAATTTGAAACAAATATTTAGGAAGTTTTTGCTTTACCAAGATAAGATACTGAACTTTACTGTCTGATTTTCATTTCTTTGTTGTTTATGGTACAAACTAGCTGTTACTTACGACCTTACCTGCATCCCGCGGGGACTATCTTTTCCCATCGTTTTTTTCCTTCAAAAACTATCTTTTACACAATGGCTGTTCTTACAAACACAATTATATACTACCGAAATTAATTAGATATTTATTCTAAATACTTAGCATTAACGGCCTACAAGCCGTATTTAGGTGATTTTGAATGAAGTTTTATGCAAAAACTATGAAGACAATTACTTTCAAATTTGCACGTCATGTATTTTGGGTATTTAAAATCTAAAATCGCTAAGAAGCAGAAACACGATTGGATAAAATTTTCTCGATAGAAAGTTCTCCTAAAAGTTGCTCCAAAATCTCAGTTTTTCTATATTTTATCGGAAACTACAATGGATGTAATTGTAATTTTTGTTTTAATGTATCGGTAATAATAATATCCTAAAACGCTTAGAACAGATTTTCGATAACTGGCTTAGTTTTTGAGTAATTAGGTAAAACATCGTTTTGCTGCTATATTCTTCCGCGACGCTGCATGTCGCACCTACCAAATCTCCGTGAGAGTGAGAAAGACAAAAATAAATTCAATAAATCCCCTTAATTGCGTCATGTGGCACTGTTGCTATCTGTTCGTTTTTTGAGTGTTTTTATTTTTAAATTCTTATAACTAGTAATTTACGAAAAACCTTATTCCAATTTCTGATGAATATCTTATACTGAGTCTCACAATACTAATAGCTATCTATAAGTCCAAGCACCCTCATTTAATAAAACGGTTTCTGCCAAATGAATGCCTTCCCAAAACACATAATGTTTAGATGTTTAATTTGATTAGGGGTTACATGTGGACTGGCGAGAAATTATATCAAAATCGTTTAACTAAATAAAGGGTCTGCATTCTCAGAAACTGCAATTTTGTTAATGCAATTTGGAGTAGCACGCAGAAACTACAGCAGAAAAACTGTTCTAAGTTATCGAGACTGCTTTATTACGTAAAATAATAATTATTTTATTTTAGGTAGGTATCTACATAAGATTACTGAGAAATGCAGCCTGATCAATTTAAAATGAAAATTCAAGAAACTATTTTGGCTTTATGTGGCTCTACATTTTTGTGTTATTTAGGCAGGTGCGTATTGGGGAAGTTTAATTTATTTATTTAAATCAGCTTTACTGGTCCCAACAGTGGTACCTATAACCGAATGTAGATGTAGATAATAAAATTTAATCAGCACTTCAAACATCTCAAAACATGCGCGGTCATTGCTATTAGTTTATTGCTGAAATTAAAATAATGAGGCAAAATAACATTTCGTTTCATTAAATATGATGAGTATACATTATGGCAGCTCGCAGCATTCTTCATGAGTTCGCAATACAATTCCATCACCGCAGCGCACATAAGCGACGGGCGGCCTCTGCAATGCGCCAGCGCAGAGCCTGTGGTTGAGCGCTCTACCTGGGCAGCTGTCGACTCCCCACCAAGCTCTGCGAGCTTACCCCGCAGGCCGCAACTGCTCCTTTGTCCCTCTCGCACTCGTTCGACTAAAAGCACGCCCGAGCCGTACAAAAAGCGGTTTTCATACCTAGTGTTGGTGTAGCGCTTCGATGTGTGCGTCCGTGTATTTTTCTGACAAGCTCCTTCGTGAAATGAGTAGAGCGAAAGGCAAAGCATTACACGAGGCGGATAGAACGTTTTAGCCCGGGGCGTCGGTTTACCTGTTGGAACGCGTGAACCGGCACGGCCTTGTGCGCGAGCGCAGCGCAGGTTTGACTCCGACTCAGTTCCACCCCAGACTTCGGCGCGGACGTGCGCGTCACGTTCCCCGTTATCGAGCGGAAAGCACGATCCTGTCCAATTAGTGCTTACGCGGAATAAAAGTTGAGTGGCCGGTTAAACGTGTGCGCTTCTTCGGCTCGTTGATATAGTAAACGCAATAGGATTATGTGCAGTTCCAGTGCTAAACGTTACAAATAAAACTATGCATAAGTTAAAGTGAAGTTCAGTGAAAGGAAAACAATGTGTCTGATGTGGCTCACGAGCGCTATATTGGCGCTTAGCGCAGTGTTGCCCGTGTGGAGCGCTTCTTTGTCGGCAACGACGGGAGCGCGCTATCAGGCTCCCGACGAGTGCCGCTGGACTACTGACGACGAGGACTCCGGAGTCGCATTGCAATGCCGACTGAGGACGATCAATAGCGAATTAGAAAATACTAACTTCAGTGCCATCCAACCGCATCTCACTGTGCGCTTGCGTCTCGAGTGCAGCGATGCGCTTTTCTTCCAAAGCTCTCTCTCGCCCGGGAGCTTTCGACAACTGATAGAGCTGCGGGAACTTACGATCGAATATTGCAAAATCGGAAATCTTTCCGATGGGGCTTTCACAGGTCTCCGTGAACTTAGGAATTTGACCATCAGAACTCACAACACCGATTGGTCCACAATGTCGCTTGAAATCACACCCACCGCGTTCTCAAGAGATGTACAGAACTTGGAACGATTAGACCTCAGTGAAAATAATATGTTGACGTTTCCTGAAGGAGCGCTTTGCTCGTTACGGAACCTGGAATATTTAAACGTGACCGGTAACAGAATGAGAGACATCAGTCATTTTCAATTTTCAACTGCACATCGCCACCCGACTGAAAAATGTGGAGATAACTTACTAGTTTTGGACTTGTCACGAAACGTTATAGATACACTGCCACCAGGTCTACTGTCAGGCTTAAGAAGATTACAGAAATTGTACTTGCAAGGAAACGGATTGAACTCTGTAGCAGACAGAGCTCTGGAAGGGCTTATATCGTTAACTACAATAAGATTCTCTGATAATCAGCTTACCAGCTTGCCGCCTGAACTATTTAGTGACACGAAGGAGCTGAAAGAAATATACTTGAATAATAATACAATAACCGTACTAGCTCCTGGTTTATTTAGCGATCTCTTTCAACTACTAGTTTTAGATTTATCGTACAACGAATTAACCTCAGATTGGATAAATACATCCACATTCTCTGGATTAAAACGTCTAGTGTTTTTAGACTTCTCGCATAACAGAGTTTCCAAAATGGAAATAGCACTATTTAGAGATTTGCACAATCTACAAATACTCAAAATGCAGGATAATTTTATAGAGCACATTTCTGAAAACGTATTCAGCTCATTGGCAAATCTACATACTTTGATTTTATCCAACAATAGACTCACAAACATTGAAAGCTTTTCATTCATCGGACTGCCGGTTTTATCTGTCTTATCCATCGACAGTAACCGCATTTCAAAAATACACCCGCATGCTTTGCGCAACTGCACTTCTTTACAAGATTTACATATCAATGGAAATCGCTTGGATGAAGTTCCTATAGCTTTAAAAGAAATACCTCAATTAAAAACACTAGACCTCGGAGAAAATTTGATTGTTAGCATCGAAAACGCTTCATTTATGACAATGCAGCAGATGTATGGCTTGAGATTAACTGAAAATAATATTGGAAACATCAGCAAGGGAGTGTTCGATAAAATGACGTCACTAAAGATTTTAAATCTATCTAGAAATAAAATCCACAAAATCGAAGCTGGCGCTTTTGATGGAAATATAAACTTACAAGCAATAAGATTGGATGGAAACTACTTGACCGACATTGGCGGACTTTTCGCCAAGTTACCTAATTTGGTATGGTTGAACATTTCCGATAATCGCCTAGAATGGTTCGATTACGCTATGATTCCAACTGGACTGCAGTGGCTGGACATTCACGCTAACAGAATCGCTGAACTTGGGAATTACTTTGAAATTGAATCGCAGCTATCGCTTAGCACTTTCGACGCGAGTTCTAATAGGTTAACTGAGATTACAGGAAGTGCGATACCAAACTCAGTGGAGATGTTGTATTTGAACGACAATTTGATATCTAAAGTTCAATCGTACACGTTCTTCAAGAAACCTAATTTAACAAGGGTGGATTTGTACGGAAATAAAATAACTAGTTTAGATCCGAACTCGCTTAGGATATCTGCAGTTCCACAAGATAAATCAGTTCCGGAATTCTTCATAGGTGGAAACCCATTAGAGTGTGATTGTACAATGGAGTGGTTACAAAAGATAAATACCGGTAATAGAGCCCGAACTCAACCTAAGTTAATGGACTTGGACAGCATTTACTGTAAATTACTCTACAACCGTGGCAATGCATACGTACCGTTAGTAGAGGCTGCTCCACACCAGTTTTTATGTAAATATGATTTCCACTGCTTCGCACTGTGTCACTGTTGTGATTTCGACGCATGCGACTGTGAGATGACATGTCCAAATAATTGCACCTGTTACCATGATCAATCGTGGTCTGCCAATGTTGTGGAATGCTCCAATGCCGGATACATTAACTCCTTACCTGATAGAATACCGATGGAAGCTACGCAGCTTTACTTGGATGGAAATGAAATTAAAGTTTTACCAAGCCACGCGTTCATAGGAAGAAAAAGATTAAAAATACTTTACCTGAATTCATCGCATATAGAAACCATTCACAACAGAACCTTCAATGGACTTAAGGAATTGGAAGTTTTACACCTAGATTACAATAGTTTAACGGCAGTTGAAGGACAGGAATTTGACGGCCTTGATAATTTACGTGAACTGTACATAAACAATAATAAAATCAAAACTATCGGTAAAGAAATGTTCAATCACATGTCGCGACTGAAAATACTGCATCTTCATCATAACAGATTAGTAACACTGGCAGTGTGGCAGATCAATCCCGCAGTTACTTCGATCACTTTATCCGATAACCCTTGGTCATGTGATTGTGAATACACAGAGATGTTCCGGGAATGGACGAAGCGTGTCAGCTCAATAACCGATTTATCAAGCATACGATGTGTGTACTCAAAAACTAACAGCACGGAGATCGCGATATACAATTCGAGTGTGTTAGATGACGCGAGCGCTGGTTTCCGAATTATTGATGAAAACGGGACAATATGTACTGGTTTACCGAGCATCAATAACAGCATCAATGGTAATCTGACAGCTACGAAAACCATCATGACCAATGAAGAAGTGCAAGATTACATTCCACTGCTTTGTGCAGCTCTAGGAGCAGTGCTACTAGTGTTAATAGTGATAACGGTTGTTTTTAAATACAGACAACAAATGAGAGTGTGGGTTCATTCCAAATTCGGTGTCCGCGTGTTCTATAAAGCAAATGACATGGACCGCGATGACCGAGAGAAACTGTACGATGCGTTTGTGAGTTATAGTTCCAAAGATGAAGCATGGGTGACAGAGAAACTGGCGCCAGTGTTAGAACGCGGGGACCCTCCATATAAACTGTACTTACACTATCGTGACTTCCCAGTGGGGGGTTATGTGGCCGATAATATTATACAAGCAGTCGAGTCGTCGCGTCGTACTATAATGGTGCTTAGTGAGAACTTTATAAAATCCGAATGGTGTCGTTTCGAGTTTAAATCGGCTCATCATCAGGTGTTAAGAGACAGACGAAAAAGACTGATAGTGGTGATACTGGGTGAAGTGCCTCAAAAGGATCTCGATCCGGATATAAGACTGTACTTAAAAACTAATACGCATATCTACTGGGGAGATAAATCGTTTTGGGAGAAGCTGAGGTTCGCGTTGCCCGATGTTCCTGATAAGCAGAGGTGCCGAGGCATGCCGAGTCCAGGTCCCGGAGCTGTGGCCATGCATCGGCACCATCACCCGAGAAACCACTTGGGTGCGTTACCACCGCCGCCCGTGCATGGAGCTCATCCCGTGCTGCCTCCACATCCATCCCACGCTCAACATCAAATCCCCACTCGAGGCTCGCCTCGGAACCTTTCCGTCCATGTGTAATGTGATCACGAACTGAGACTGGAGTGAAGTGAAAACGCGCAGTGACTTTATAAGTGTTAACGTGATGCCTAGTCGGTTATCGTATGTATTTGTAAATATACCTTTTATTTTAGTCATAGAATAAGATTGTAAATAGCTTGATTACCGATCACAAAAAGCATTTGTCGTTTTATGTTAGCGGCAATCAATTCTTAACGGTGGTAAATGTATGATTAATGATTTATGCGTATTGTGTTTGTATAAAACGTTTATTAGGCCTAATAAGGCTGTGCTTGCCGGACAAACCCGGCTGACTAATATGATACTTAAATAGTAGTTAGAATGGCGCTGTTGCCAAAATCTGTGATAAATTAGTTGTAGATAGTTGTTCTTATCATTATTGTATATTTTGTAATTTAGTCATGACAAAAGAGCATATTTATTGTAAAAATTCAAAAATGGACTGTGTCAAAAAGTGATAAAGAAAATAAAATATGATTTCAAATTGAAACTTAGTTTTCTTTACAATTGAATAATAATAATTTCACAAAATTACATAAAAAATAAAAGGCTCGCAATACTGTTTTCAATGTTGTATTTCAATAAAATTCCATTTAAAATGTGGAAATTTAGATTAATAAACGAAAACAAGCTTTGACGTTATTAAAAGGGAGAGAAAAGTACAGATACAAATGTATGTAGGTATGTAAATGTAACAACATAAACATTTACTGATACCTAAGAAACATTCATATTGTTTCTCACTAAATTAGGGTAAATTTAGAAATATTTATGTACAATTCTCATTTTATGTTAATGAAATTTAATTAACTGAAACAAAATTACAAAACAAATAAAGAACTAAATTATTTGTACATTATTTAATGAAATAATATTAGAATCTTACAATTGATTAGCTAAAATAATTAAGATTTTACAAAATTAAAACAATAATGGTAGAAAATTAAATCAAAATAAACATTACGTTAAAACAATGCATTCCGATGTTTAAGAAAATAAATGACTCATTTTAAATATTTCAAACCCTATTCAGGAATATGTCCTTATATCAATGTTACATAATGTGAAATATATTATAGGTAGGTATAGAGATAGCACTAGGATTCATATACTAACAACACATTTATGTTATTAAAGACTAATGATCCATGAAAAACAAAACAAATGATGTAATTAATAGTATGTATTACTTAGCGCAAAACGTCTTAATTCACTAAGGCATTAGCCACTACACTGAGCACATAATATCTGGCAACAATTTAAAGGAAATATTGAATAACAAGTAGGTACAACAATGGAATCTAAAACAATGCGATATTAAAACTAGTAAAGGCTACATTCTTACAGTACTTGAATAAATAACTACAAAATTCTACATAAAACTCAATTTCTATACTAAATTTACATCCGGTAATAAAACTTCTAGTAAAATAATAGTGGAGCCAAGCTATTGAAGTAGGGCCGAGTTATTTAGCCGAGCTCCCATAGGCGAGCATATTGCATATCAGGTTTTTATGTGAGGAGCCGGCCGTCGACCGCGAGCCTTCAATCTCAGCTAACGAGACTGCGCCCGCAGCCCTAAGTAGGTGTGAAACAACTGGAGACGGGAACAAAAGCGTTTGGCTGCAGTGCGTCGGGATCACGTTTATGGGATTCGCGCAACACTGTTGGGGATACGGTGAGTGCAAGGTTAGTATTGCGAGACGTGGTAGGTAACAATGGTGCCAATATGGTATTTTACTCCAATTTTTTTGTTGCTTTATTGAAAACTAGGTTATAAATAATGACATCTATTGCAAATAAAATTCTTATCCGGCAAGGAAAACAAGACGGTAGAAAATATTTGAATTTTTCTTCTGTTCCTTTCTCGCTAAACGAAAATTTGTTTATTACGTGCAGGAGTGTCTATGGCATGAGTGATCGTGACGTCAATATCCGATATAGCTATCTCAGTCTAATCAAAGCCTGTAGACAAAGTGACTACAGGTTTTGATTAGACAGTCTACTAGCAATGTCGCGAATAGAAAAGTCCAAAATGTATGGGATTGAAGATAGTTAGTGCTATAACATAGCGTTATGTCAATCTCATACATTTTTGGCATTCTATTCGAGATATCTATACTTATAATAAATCTGTAACAGGTCAAATTCTGTACAATAAAGATATTTTGAAAATTTTTTTTTGAGGGCACTCTAAAATCGGTTCTGAACCCAAAACTGTATTTTTTTTCATTTTTGTCTGTCTGTCTGTCTGTCTGTCTTTCTGTATCACGGCCGCGCATCACGCCGAAACTACTGAATGAATTCCAATGAAACTTGGTATGACTTGAGTTCATACTACGAGGAAGGACATAGGATACTTTTTATCCCGAAATTCAGCATGGTTCCCTTAGGAGAGGGGATAAAAGTTCAAATGTATACTGAGTTGTAAATCATTAACGCGTGGTCCGATTTCATTCATTCTTTTTTTGTTAGAAAGGGGATACATTAAAGATTGTTCTGTAAATATTTCAAAGTCATCGGTTTTGTAGTTCAGAAAATATAGACATAATAACCCTCAGTATTTGTCCAAATAGCTTGAAACACGGAATATGCAGAAAACTTTGATTTAAACAAAATAAACAGAATCAAACGAATCGCACATAAAATGAAAGAGCGTAAAAAAATACTCGATCCGAGTCGACGACTTATATGTGGAGAATTATGATTATCGAGTATTTTCAAAATAAAAATAAAATTAATAAATTGATTTAATGGCGTTGCTAAGTAAACATTTCATTGCTGTCAAATTTTTTCACGTTTTTTTTCATAATTATTATACGTCAGGTTTTTCCATAGATTTACTGTAGTGTAAGGTCCGACCTCTTTGGTCTATTTAATTTATTAGCCCAAAGTTTATTTGATATGCAAATAACATAAAATGCGATCAGTCCGATTGTAGGTTTCGGAGAAAATCGAACATTACGTCGATGTATTTGTTCAAGAAAGGGTTGACGCTGAAACAGATTAATAAAGTAGAATCTCTCCATAGTATACAATCGTTAAAAAATGATCAGAAGAATTGACGCACTGAAGATCAGAGAAGCTAAACATATGCCATTTGAAGCAATGCCATATGTTTAGCTTCTCTGATCTTCAATGCGTCAATTCTTCTGACCATTTTTTAACGATTGTAGACGATGGAGAGATTCTACTTTATTAATTTGTTTCATTGATACTGGGGGCCGTTGAGATAGCTGAAATCATAGGTATATCATATCAAAAAACTCGAAATATTATTATATATAATTGTCACAATGAATTGGTTCTTCGCAGAAAGCTTAATAAGTGAGACATAATTAATAAGGCAAAACAACGTTTGCCGGGTCAGCTAGTCGCTAATAAAATGCCACTTTGTTTAGGCCCTCTGGATTATTATCTTAATATATATCTTCTTATTAATATATATAAATCTCGTGTCACGATGTTTGTCCGCGATGGACTCCTAAACTACTGAACCGATTTAGTTCAAACTTCGTGAATATCTGTCATTTGGTCCAACTTAAAAGATAGAATAGTTTTTATCCCACGTGGACGAAGTCGCGGGCATCAGCTAGTATTGTTTATAACTTTTTCGTTACTAAACAGATTTCATTTGTTTTTTCAAAATTATATTACTATTGAATATTGTTTTAAAAATGAGTCGAATAAATCAACATTTTGAATTGAGTAAAATACCATATTCTGTTGCGCAAAAAACTCTAAGCTAAACTAATTTGACGCGTCTAAAAATAGTGCTATCCTTTTCAAAATACTCTCTCTGGAAAAGAATAGCACTATTTTTAGATGCGCGTCAACAAAATTGGTACCAATAATTATATTTTATTCAAAAAACAAATTACATTATTCAAAACGGTCAAACTGCAGAGAAAAAAATTAACACGAGAGTTTTAATTTCAAGGACGTTAATATGCATGGAAAGCGGTACGCCTAAGCTCTATCTCTTCCAAATCAAAATGTAAATAAATGGAGGACGAAATTCCCCCCAAAAAAATGGATTAAAATTGAAATGTGCGCCAAGTTTCATGGAAGTGAATACAAGTTCGTAAGTATGTATCCTTTATATGATAACTTTTTCTGTTTATTTTTTAAATGGGAAACCTATCGTTATATATTACATATCGTTTTTCCCATTACAGAGGAGGTCTTTTTCCATCAGTATGTCTGTATCAATCCTTTTTACGGCCTTCTACTGGGCATGCGTCACCTTTCAGAATGGCCATAGCTCAACTTGCCAAGTGCACACACCATTGAAAACGTTATAGTGAACATTTTCTCACACTAATAATAATCTATTAAAGATCGTGGTGTACCTCATAAGCCATCGCTTTTAAATACATGTTTGTCGGCAAAAAAAATATGTTTTAAGGAGAATACGATTCTAGGTAAATAATAAAAAAAATTAGGAAAACTAAATATTTTATACTTAGGTACTCATGTATTTTATACTTAAATTGCTATTACGAAAGGTTCCAATATAACTTGCTGATAGAGAGGCTAGTGAATATAATATCCGCGCTTTTTTGACCAACTATATACCTATGCCTGTCAATTAAACTATTTGATTAGTGTGCTTTAAATAAGTAAGGAAAACTTTGAATCATACTTGCCTTTTTGAACACATTTTACATTTTTTGAAGTTGTTTAATCATAAGTTTCTCACGCAGCATTACTCTAACGATAATAATGCATACCTGAGTGTGACATTATTTAAATTTTCTGTAGAGAAATAACATATTACACTAGGTGCTCAAAACATAAGCCATCAATAGTGTAATCTCACTGATCTATCATGAATACCTGTTAACACAGAACCGATAACTCATACATTTTCACAAGATAGCGCCTACAGGAAATTAATTATTATCTAGACATTTTATAAATTTCTCAAAGTAGCCATGGTTTAACATTAAATAATTGTAATATAATATTTTCTTCGAAGTTTTAAATATCTATAGCCTAATGTGGTCAGTCTTACCATTTGTCACCATATTATAAGGTTTCTTGAAGATTATGTAAAACTGCGACGTTTTTACCCACGACGGAACGGAGTACGGGTATATGCGTTTAGGGTGAGAGACCGTTTGTACATTACTCTATTAATGAGATGTTATGTTTGTTTGTATGTTAAATTGTTCACAAAAACCAATAATGCAAAAATATTTTTGTTTGTTTGTTTGTTTGTTTGTTTGTTGGTTTGTTTGTTTGTGTGTGCACATCAATGTTCCCATTTATTTCAAAAACGGCTCGACCGATTTAGATGCGGTTTTCTGTATAATGTTTGGTGTTCAGCGGCAATGGTTCTTAGATAGTTGTTACGAACATCGATCACCAGGGGGCGCCATAAAATACATTTATATTGCAAACGAATGTTCCCATTTATTTCAAAAACGGCTTGACCGATTTAGATGCAGTTTTCTGTATAATGTTTGGTATTCATTGGCGATGGTTCTTAGATAGTTGTTACGAACATCGATCACCAGGGGGCGCCATAAAAAACATTTACAAACGAATGTTCTCAATTATTACAAAAACTACTGAACCGATTTGGATACAGTTTTGTATAAAATATTAGTGAGTCATTGGCTTGTGATTGAACAGCAAGGGGCGCCACAATAAACGTCTCTTTATGACTTGGAAGGGATGATGCCTTCAAACGCTGCTAGAGGAGTTAATGGCTAGTTTGAAGATTAATTTTAATTTTTTAATAATAATATCTTTTAAATTACGTTAATATATTAATCGAAAAACTATAAAACAAGTGGAAAATTAAAAAATTTTAAAACACCCACGACTTTTGCAGACTTGTAATTGAAAAAGGATTAAATAATTTTTTTTTAAACTCCCCGACTAAAGGAAAGTAAGAACTAAGAACCTATCAGTATAATTACAAATCCAAAAAAATCCGTCGGAGCTGCCATTGCTATTTTCGTTTCCAATATCAATTAATGAAATTAGTAAGCATTGATAAACTGCCGGTAGGCATATGAGAAGTATCAAGAAATTGAATTAGTCATCAACTGGTAAACAGCACCATCAACCGTCACATGCAGGACACAGCAGCTCCGGCGGATTTTCTTGGACTTGTAATTATACTGATAGGTTCTTAGTTCTTACTTTCCTTTAGTCGGGGAGTTTAAAAAAAAATTATTTAATCCTTTTTCAATTACAAGTCTGCAAAAGTCGTGGGTGTTTTAAAATTTTTTAATTTTCCACTTGTTACATTTCAGATTTCTTAAATAGTACAGTACTTATGTACTATCATTGATATTGAAGAAGACAGTTATTGATTTAAAATCATTTTGTAAGACGCTAAATTTTCCTTTTCTTATGTAACAACCTTCTTTTCTTCTAAATCTAAAGGATAATATAGTAATGAGTAAGTATTTTAATGACTAATTTACAACTTATCGCTAATTTATTTTAATTACTGTCCTAAGTTTTATTTAAATGAGATTCGACTTATATTTATTATTTAGCTATGGCAAATAGCTTAACAGATTGAAAACACGACCTTTTCAGGCTTTGACGTATCTAGTATGATGTACAGACAGTTTTCACTTGGTTATTTCACCTATACCGGTATAAGTCGCGGCCTGCCTTGGTCATAATTTGTTAATTAAACTCCATCTGTGGTTTCTACTTTCTTTTGTATTAAAATTAAGAACTTTACTTTTTTTCTTTTGTGTGTAAAATAAAGACTCTTATTACATTACTAGATAAGTCTTACTCTTTTTTGTTGAAATTAATTATTGTATTAATAGAGCTCCTCTAATTAATTATTTTTGGTAAGAAATCAGTGTTCATTTTATGCTAAACTAATAATATATAATGATTGCTATACATATAATATAGTCTAACAACGTGTAGGTGTTCCAACATAGATCATACAACGCGATCTCAAATACACAAGTAGTAACGCACTCTAAGCGCCCGGGTCGCGACTCATAAATCCAGCTAGAGAACACGGAGGTGAAAAAATAAACGCGACGCGGCGCTGTGTACAACATTAATCAGAGCTCTGAGAAGGCGTAGAGAATTTATTTTACGATTGTTACAGCACCGATGAAACGTTAAAAATGCTGTCGGGTTTATATTGAAACATTCGAGGTATTGTTCGAGCGATCGCGCCGATAACGCACCGCGGTTCCGACCCCGACGACCGACTCCTCTGCCAGCGTCTTGTTGATTTTCCGACCGGAGCCGACGAATGCGCGCAACTAGTTTCATTTTATTAGTACTGGTTTAGTGTGGAACGGAACGCGACTCCGTATCGATCCTACGATTAAACTCCCGAGATATCATAATCACCGGTCTGCGCGTTTATCGAACATATAATCGGAGTGCGGCAATAAATTTGTCTCATTTTAATATCCTAGAGCGTTTAATGTACGGGCAGAGCGGCCCCGATGTTTGGACTCGAGATCTCGTTAGAAGCGGAGCAAAAAACCGTGTTGGGCAGTTCCCGCGCCGCTCGCGCTCGCCGCGCCATACCGAAGAGTTCAACGCTGCCGCGTCCCGCGCGCACGCCTACGAATATGCAATGCTCGTTATAACTTATACTGCTGCTTATTGGAAAATTCTTCCTTATCCCTTGTCTTTACTGTAAATGGAACCTCTAGGACTTTTTATTTTGTATCAAGCATTTGGGATGATGAGCCAGTGAGTGGATGAATTAATGAGTAAGGAATTTTCTTTATATAGATTTAGTATCTAATAAATCAGAGCAATTATAATACCACCATGTTGACCTTCAATAATAGATCGGGTAGGTATTATTTATCACTGTTTAAGATATCTTAAATAGTTTATCATAGTCTGTTTTAGTTTTTGAATTCATTTTTTTGTTTCGTTAGCTGGATTTTGTTTTTTTTTTATTTTTCACTTCCACTACGTATCTACAATTCAATGGTGGAAACTTTATTGGCCAATGTGTCAATGATATGTTACTATTTAAATGGGCGATATAAGAGACTGTTTGTTTTACCTTATATATATATATATATATATTATATATATAAGGTAAAACAGTTTAATAGTTCGGTATAATAGTTTCTTTCAATCGCATAAGAACGAAAACAATTAATTGCTTTTGAAATAAATTAAAAATGAAATCGCAATTTCATCCGTGTAAACTAGGCACAAACCTAATTAAAATCTTAACATTCACGTGTAAGCTCCTTCATCAAAACAACACAATTGTGTTACGTAGATAGTAATTAAGAAAAGCGTGCGTAAATACCCGTAGTGGCGGCAACTTTAATAAGATGTTGAGTTATTGAGTAAGTACTCTTGTGAACTGGAGTCTAATTAACACCGCGCCTGATGAGAAAGATGCCACGAGATAACAGCAAAAGTGATTATTACACTCTTCAAAGATCGTTATGTAAAATAAGACCTAACAATGGTGATAACTAATTAAAGCGTCACTTCTTACCTATTATATAAAACAGGTTCCTAAATAGGAAGATAAAAATATGTTCTTAATTAATTTTTATTGGCTCATCCAACTCATGTTTATACCTAGGTATATTAAATTATTTCTAAATCTTTTCGTTTACGTGGAATTCGATTTTAATGATTTTTTTATGTTTCAAAATATTTTTACTGCATGGTGGGTTATACTGAGGTTTTCTGTAGCCTCAGGTCTGGTGGATAAAATAACGAACGTGATTTTTTTTGTATTAGTATAAATATATCTATACATATTCGGGTAATCGAGTGTAAATATAACGGGCCAATTTTCTATAGTGACGCATAGTGAGAAATTTATAGCCAAATAATAAATTATAGTTAAAATTAAATCATAACATTCATTATTATATCAGGGCTTTACGATTTTAGCATTTCTGTGCATAAACTCTTAACTACGAATATTCTAAATCTCACACTACGTTTCCGGAAAATAATCTTAGAAAAATGTACGTAATAATAATACTCGTAGAAGGTAATAATAATTATTTATCGAGACTTCTCTATCAAAGCAATTTCTTTGTTATTTAATGGAAGCAGGCTTTACTTGTCTTGTGGATTTTTTTAAATTCAATATAAGTTTACGCTTGAACACAATCTCACCTGATGGAAAATGACCGTGCTTACCTGGAAGATCCATAATTAGCAGGACTGATTAATTTAATTTGTTTGTCCCGACACCGGGACATCTTCAGGAGATGTTGACTTCACAATGCGAAATCGTAGAGTTCGCATTCGTAGAGTGTAGAGTAAAACCGTAGAGTCTACGATGTTAATTTCTTTGTCGCTTGCAAGTTGCAGTATATGCGCCTGGCTCATAGTTCGTTATGTGTGCGGTCAGCATTAATAGACCACGTTGTTTATTTTAGCTCGATATGGTTACTTTATTAAGACTGTATGCGTAAAACAAATATTTATTCCGGTGCTACCGTCGTGTGGTCCCGTGTTCCCGGACCTCATACATGGAATTCAAATGACACCTCAGGCATCGTCGTCTCACTGTAATATTTGGCTAAATATTCTACTTCCGTTCGGTTGCAGAGCTTTCTTGTAAGATTTTACCACACCTTTGTTAGGGTTCCGTAGCCAAATGGCAAAAAACGGAAACCTTATAAATTCGTCATGTCTGTCTGTCCGTCTGTCCGTCTGTCCGTCTGTCCGTCCGTATGTCACAGCCACTTTTTTCCGAAACTATAAGAGCTATACTGTTGAAACTTGGTAAGTAGATGTATTCTGTGAACCGTATTAAGGTTTTCACGCAAAATTTTAAAAAAAGTAATAAATTTTGGGGGTGCCCCATACTTAGAACTGAAACTCAAAAATTTTTTTTCATTAAACCCATATGTGTGGGGTATCTATGGATAGGTCTTCAAAAATGATACTAAGGTTTCTAATATCATTTTTTTCTTAAATGAATAGCTTGCGCGAGAGACACTTCCAAAGTGGTAAAATGTGTGTCCCCCCCCCCCCCCCCTGTAACTTCTAAAATAAGAGTATGATAAAACTAAAAAAAATATATGATGTACATTACCATGCAAACTTCCACCGAAAATTGGTTTGAACGAGATCTAATAAATAGTTTTTTTGATATTTACAATAAACCTCTAAAAACAAAGTTAGTTTTGCGGTTCGATAAGAAAAGTGGTTTTTATGGTTTTATTTCTCCGGTTGTAGTACGGAACCCTCAGTGCGCGAGTCCGACTCGCACTTGACAGGTTTTTTTATTGACATTGGCGCAATGATATGCACAAGAAATTTGGTAAGAATTAAAAATTTCTTTATTAAGTAAGTTGTACATATTTGTATAACTTACTTACATGTAGTTATATACTAAGAAAGTAAGATTTTTAATAGCGGAGTTTAGCTTTAAAAAATGTGAAATGCCATTAAAAAATATAAATATTTAATAAAAATGCAAAAAATAAAATAAAAACCAGACTTGTATATTTATTAAAAAAAAGAATAAATGAGCTACGTTTTTTCATTAATAAAGTTTTACACATTTTGGTTCGAAATGCTAACATTTTATACGAACCAATCGAATAGATTAATTTGTTGAGCGATTTTATGTAAGGCATTAAATATACAATAACACTGTTTAAACCTATACAATATACATAAATACTGTAAATATAATAACAGTGCCTCATAACGTAACTCACAAGTATAAATGTATTGTACCTCACTAAGCATAGTAATAGTTTGAATAATGTTTGTCGATTTTAAACTCTAGCAACCTTGTTGATGCGTATCGGAATAGTAGAAAGATGATTATTCTGTACAGTTACAAGTAACGATTACGTTCAAATTATAGTGTGGCCATTATGAAACCAAACAATATCACGTGGGTGACTCATCACGCTAACGATCCGATTGGACGAAACAATTTCGAGGCAAATTATACGCTGTTACAACGACTACCTTAATTAAGTTGCCTGCGAGAGATTAATTCGATTATATCAGATTCTTATTTCAATTATATTAACAGGGCGTTATTATTTCGACGGAGCTAGTTGTTGCCGCGTTGTTTGAGCGATATCGATCTCCGTCGCTCTATGTGGGAATACAAATGCTATCAATATTTACCGTTCAAAGTTATCGCGTTAAGTATATCAACTGTGTTGGAATTAGAAAATTTTCTTACAACTGACCATACTATATTCGATTGTTTAGCATTTTAATAAACAATAAGTATTTTTTTATTATACAATTTCTGTATTCAGCTATGGATCGAGTCGAGTAAACTCAAGTGCCTCATGGCCAAAAACGGCCAACAAAATATACAAAAATAATTTCCCGCTTCCTTTTAAACATATACCACCCTTCTCAAATATTACCCACAATATTAATACTACATAATCTGAAAACTATTTTCTGATGGTTAATTAAAAAAGATTTATACAGTTTTCAGGGCTACAAAACTTCAAACAACTTTGAGAATAGCGGGACGTTTTCCTTCACAGATACAAACCTAATTGATATTTAAGAGTAGGCACTTAGTTGCCACAAATCTTTGTTTTACATGTGTACGTAACCCCAAAAATTAAATCAATGCTTATTAAACGAAAATAACAAAGCCACGCTCTATTATTGAATGGGGACTGCATTATTAAAATAATTGTAACCATAAACAATCGCTATCAGTAATAACACACTTATTACGAGCTCGAGTAAGTATCGCTATGAGTCTTGACGAAAGAACAAATTAATTCACCCTAAATATGTAGTAACAAGCCAACTAGGACCGTTACTTGAGTTGTGGGAGAGGCTTTCAATATTTTGTGATGATGTTTAGAAGTACCTACTTAAGAGGGGGTATAAACTGAAAATGTCAGTTCAAGATTTGACTTTTACAGTAGTAAATCAAGTCTCAACTACCTGAAGTAAAACACACGAATATTACATTATTATTTCGAGAAACTGTATTAGTGAAAACATAAAAGGACAATTTTTGGTCGATAAAAAAAATCCCGAAGTTGCGTCCTTTTTTTCAATTTTCAATTTATTATCAATGTTATACGTACTAGAGAGCCCAGGTTTAGGATTATAATTCCAATAAATATAACGAAGTACGTACATTATCGTTTTCTTTCTAAGTTATGTATTTTTAAAGTTATTACAGTAAAACTATAAATGGCGTTCATAACATTCTTATTTCGCGTAATACGCCATGCTCTTTTGTACCAGAACGATGTTTTGCGCATGACAAGTTTTCAACCCCCTCTTAATGTAGGAACTTTTATGTAGATATAGAATCTCAACAAAGACAGTGAAATTTAACAAGTTCGCTGCGGCGTAAAAATAGTTTACTTTTGTGTAGTGCTATGAAAGGTCGAAAAGCCTTCGTGGTAGCTGTTGGTGGTGGTGGTGCGTTGAAGGGTCTATAGGCCTCCTACATATTGAGTTACTTCAAATGCAATTTTTGACGCAAAAATCGCGAAAACAGAACAGTCAAAATTATGCCCGACACGTGCGGAAACAGCAATTCAATATGAACACGTTTTTATTTCAAGAATTAATTACTGAATGTTTCTGAATTATGTGAACGTATCAGTTTATTGTTTTTAGCTGCATTTCAATTCACGTCTGCTGCATAAAATCGACAAAAAGAATCACATCTCGTCTTAAATTTCACGTTAAACATTTCAGCGCTTCTTAGAACACAGGTTTTAAGTTAAGCTGGTGGCTCAGTCTATAGTATTACTCGTTTTATCCAGAAAAAACAAGAGATTTGAAATGCAATCAAATGGTCTCGCGTCGACACGGCCGCGCGCCGCCTCGCGTCTCACCCAGCGAAAGCGAGCGAGCCCGCTTTGTTTGACACACGAATTATCCGCCAGCTTTTGCTCATTAATGGTGGGTTTTATTTGCTCTTATTTAATTTAGCATTTATTCAATCTGCCCCCGGCGCGATATTGTGCGCCATTGTGCGCTCGGCGTTCCCTCGCGCTTTGTGCGGCGCGCATTCAGCGAGGTGTCGGGATGTGTTCGCGACTCGCGGCTCAGTTTACGCGTTTAACTCCGGTACCTTTCATCGTGCACAAAACGTAATTGAATCCCACAGAATCCTACGCACTCCGTAAGATTTAATAGGGCATTTAAACACTCGCATTGGCCATTGTGCATCGGTTTCGAGCGCAATTATTCATCGCGAACCGCAGCGCTAGCTCCGCGAGGCACCGCGTGCTAGACAAAGTGCGCACTGCACCGCGGCCCGTGACCGCGGCGTGCGGTTCCACATTTATTAACATCAACTAAATGCTGTACAAATATGCGGATATGAGAATTCTAAACGCGAAATATTAATTTTGTAACCATTGGTTAAACTATGTTTTACAGGAGCGGGTAAATTATTATGATGGGTGGGTATGGGTAAGATCCGGGCGCAAAAATTCCAATTTAATTTATTTTTTCACAAATAGTGGGCTAATAATACATTGTAGGCAATGAGTTTTGCCAACATAAATCTTTGCTCAAAAATACTTGTGTCACTTCATATTGATTCCCGATAGCTCAAAATCTGGGAAACTGCAGAAAATAATCTTTCAGGAACCAATATGATGTGAATGGGAATTTTTGAGCAATGTTTTTAGGAAAAAAATGTAGATAGATACATATATAAATTTAATGCTCGCAAAACTCATCGCCATAAGCCTAAAATGTGAAGTTAGTCTAATATTTGCGAAACATTCAATACAATTTGAATTTCACGGGCAAGTTTGCCGAAACACCTTAAATCTTAATTTTATAAATTTTCAATTATATTTGGTTCATTGTTTCCACTTACTCTCAAACGTACCTACATACTCTCATTCTCTTTGATGCTATATGAAGTTTAAGAATAGAACAAGTTTGTCCATATATAGGTCCATCATACTTAAAACTAAAATACTCTATAAAACTAGCTCTGTCTTGAATATGCGTATACATAGTAATTACACTAACTATACCAGTATATTGTAGAGGCTCGGCTTGAAGCCGAGTACAAATTCCTAACGAGCGTCATACCCTGGAGGCGTAATCCTTTACGTTACCACTTTACCGAGGTATTAAATTTAACTAGAAGTCCGTAACTGATGTTAGAACAAATTAGACTCAATATGCAAGTTGGAACCTATCAAGGCCTACCATCTTGGCGCTCCCTGGACACTCACGATGTACGACGCAGATGAGATTCTGTAAGCAGCGAACACACTATTGTTATGGATTCTTTTTACTAAAATGTGCACTTGGGAAAATTAATAAAAGAGTACACTCTCTGTTCGACTAATATTCAACACAAATATCATTATTTTTACTGTGATAAGAGTTGCAGGACTATTGATTATGGCAAAACATACAAAATTAAAAAAAAATTGGTTGCCTGTAAAGTCGGTTTACTGACGATAGTTGAACGTGACAACGTCTTCTTTGTCACTCGTTCCGCGCTCGCGATGAAACGCCGGTAACGCCGCATGAGCGAGGTAACGCCGGATGAGTCATGTTTTTTCGTGCGTGCAACCGGCTCTATCGATTTATAAGACGTTGTCACGTCAAAAAAACACTTATAGATGGAATCGACATAACTGGGTATATGTATTAGGAACAATCATCGCCTTTGAGGTACGGCTTACGGGCTGTCAGAGATACCAGCAGGCAGCGGCCCAGCTTTGCGTTTAAGGTGGCTATAAACCGAGCACAAAAATTCAAATTTTATTCAGTTCTTCGCTAATAGTGGGTAATTATACATCGTAGTTTAGTTAAGTTAAAATACGCATTAAGTTCATATTGGTTCCCCATAGCTCCAAACCTGGGAAACTGCTAAAAATAATCATTCGGGAACCAATATGAGATGAATGGGAATTTTCAAGCAAAGTTTTTATTAAAAACATGTAGGTGCATAAACTTTATGCTCGCAAAACTCATAAACTTATAACTTTTTGTATAGAATATCTTTGCTTACAATGTGTAGTTAGTCTAATATATGCGAAAAACTAAATAAAATTTGAATTTCGCGGACTGATAGGGCCAAAACACTCTAAAAACTTTCATCATACAGTTTCTCACAACGACGAAAGATCTTTTCTCATTGTTGTGCTAAACTAATAGTTAAGCTTTAGGACATTTTGCGATGTAGGTTATTTGGGATGACTAATAGGAATTTCCTAAACCACTCCTACTAGTGCAGTTATTTTTAAAGGGAAACAGTTTGAGGTAATACGGTACATATATGTGTATACTCTGTTTTTACGCTGCCATCTCGGCATCGTTACTTTGTGCCCGCTCGAGGAGTGGAGTCATGTCAGGGAATCATAGCGCTATATAAGTGGGCACGTCAGGTGGTCGTAAAATTGAAAATGGCTCGTAAATCCGGGGTATTGAGAGGAATGGCAAATTGCAGTTGGAACGCGGCCGCGCATTCGTTCTCTTGATCATCGCTCTTACACTGGGCTAGCGCTTTTAAACTAATACATTCTTATTCTTAAATTAAATTAAAGGAAATGTTTAAACTGTGTACCTATAGGCATTTCAACTTTCAAATAGGTTTCTCATAACCAGATCCAATTGATTTTTAGTTATTTTGAGACTAAATTATTCATTTTCCATAATAATGTATACGAAAATATATGCACGACGGCACGGCAAGGGCCGAGGACAATTCTTCCAAAGGGAAAGAATAAAACATTTATATTCTCCTACAGTTTTATCCTCTCTCTAAGCATAAGCGCACGGCATACCCTGTGGATATAAACGGTAGAAAGACTTAACTTTTCCCGTTTTGCCGTGCTTTAGACGGCGGAGTAAATAAAATTTCAACCCTTTCGAGGGATTAATTCTGTGGGGGGTGTAGGACGACCGATTGGCGCAGACGGCAAGTGGTCCTGCAATCTGTGTCGGAGGTCAGGGGTTCGATTCCTACAACTAGAAAATGTTTGGGTGATAAACATGTCCATAACACATGCTATCGTTTCCTTAGGAGCTAATTTACGATATGTATAATGTCCTAATATGCTTATTTATTTATATAATCGGGGGCTAAATTTATCCCATGCACATTCGAGGGAGGCAGTTCGAAAAGTGTAGAAAACATACTGTACAATATAATTATCCAACATTCGTATCATATTCTGTAGATTTCTCATTCACGTGAAACGTAACACCGTCAACAAACCAGTAGGGCGAATAGTGGGCGGTGGATATATAAATGAAGCCGTAGGACATTAATACGCGGCAATGGAACACTCATAACCTACTGTTTCTGCCGCTTCGCTCGTAAATCAAAAGGTGAAAGACGAACTGTGCGTCAACCATAAAAACGCAATATCGTGCGCGTCGATCGGTTCATACAAGCGGCCAACAATAGAGCACCATTGTGGCGTGGTATCTAATCGTAATGAAAATAAATTTTCAGATGACATTTACGATCAAGCCTTCATACGAACCCTGTATAAACAGTAAACCCGTTCGAATTTTAGATAGATTTTTTTCGTTCCCGCATACTCACTGCAACAATAAAATACATGGATATACGCGCACATCAAATGGTAACAGTAAATACTCCGTGTTTGTTTGATATTGATAGAATCAGTTAAGAGATGTAGGTAACGAAACTTTATTTAGGTATATGAAATTTTTATTCTTATCAAAAATGCAAACAATTAGGCATCAGAAAAGAGTCGATGAAGTTATGACAGATTTGTAGACTTAAAATCAATATCAAGCTCTAGACGACACGTAAATCGTCACCAAAACTCGAAGATTCTGTATAAAACTTTTGAACCAATTATAAATTGGTTTATAGATTTTTAGTCAGTTAGTTCAGAAGTAACAGAGCCCTCTACTAACAAAAAAATATTTTAAAATGAAAAAAGCAAGTAGGTACCAGTTGTTATAGCGCAGCCCAAAATATTGCCAAAAACAATTTATTAACACTCAAATTTTTTTTTTGTATTTGTACACCGAAATCTAAAAGTAAAATCATTTTTGTTCTTGAAATTAATCCAACGATCGATAAGGATCCCGTTTGTGATGTGAACAATTTTTTTTCATCGCTCAGTTACACGTGCATTTTTTTACATTCATAAAATATTCACTTGGAAAAATTATAACAGTTCCATTTCTGAAACTTAGTTACAATAACAAACTCAAAACGTGAAACCAAACAAAAGAAACGTATAACCGGTTATTCATCAAAAAACATAAAAATTAACATAAAGAGATGAACATATGAATATATTTAATAGTTAATACACCCATGTTTCTTTCAAGTTTTAGTATCATAAAACGTACAAAAAAAATGTAAAATAAAGTAAAAACACGCCACGGCCGGACCGAAGTGCATATTTTACCGATCAGAATTCTTTACACGAATTTATGGATTTCTAATTAATAAAGCGCTTATCTAAAGTGAAGATCAATGTAAATATCTCATCTCGAAAGACAATTACATTACAAATCACGTGGCCGGTAAATAACCCGCGCATCAGAGCGAACAGGTTTCGGAAATAATTCTTATCTACACTATTAAAACTAATGTCTCCGTTTTGGGCACCTAGTCTTAATGAATCTCGGCAATACGCAACAGATAAAACTCTGACCAGCTGCCGATTATAAATTACAATTTTAAGGCAACAGCTACAACGCCCCAAGATCCAACTGAAATTTAACAGCGTTTCTGAAACATCACAAACTAAGCACGAAACGTATTTTTGTATGTGAACTCGCTTATTTGGTTTGGATGCTACTAAATACTCGATAAATTGTTGATTTTATATACATCTGTAAACTTTTAAATTCCAACAAAGCTGCCATAACTTACAATCAAACTATTTCAAAAAATAAAATCAAAATTAAAATAAAATACAAATAAAGCCATTAAATGTGTACTTTACAATCGACATAATAAAACAAGTAATTTTCGTCGTGTTATGAATACTTAATTTTGATTTATGTCAATTTTAGAATATTTTAAAAACAACAAGATCTGAAACTTGTCTGATTCTATTAGATCTTCAAAGATAACTTTGGCGCAGATTTATTTGTATTTGGAATACCAATATGACTTACTAATTTGTTAGCGTCAGTGTTTTAAAAAACACAAAACGTCAGTCGCTAACATAAATCAGCCTATACGTCTGCCTACTTTAGCGTCCATTGATGGACATAAGCAGAAGTACTAGAGAGTGCCACCACACGTTTTACAAGCTTTCTCATTTAACTGCTATCAACTGCCATATCTGGTTGTCAGTCCAGCGAACAGCAGTGGCTTATGCTACCCTTACCCAACCTGAAGCTAGAATACGTCTGCTGCCGTCAGGTCTGCGACACACAAGGGTAATTTCAGCTTACGCCCGGGCTTTGTCAGGCATTTTAGTTCTTCTAAGGATATCCTCTTAGAGAAACACCGTGGAAACGCCCATCATAAGCCGCTACAAAGGGTGTAAGCGCACGCTGTCGCTCTTTATAAATCACTAACATCTGATAGTTGTTTAATCTACCGTTATGTGTTACCCACTAGCTTTCTTGACGGGTAACAAAGGTCAGATTGCAATCGCCGTCCGTAAAAAAACTGGTAAGTGGTTTAATATGGGTTAGGCTGATTAATAGAGTCTAATGCATTAATACGTCGGGGCTCAAGATAAAAGTAATTTTAAGAACAATTAAAATTAAGTGAGCCTATAATTTAGCGATTAATCTTTTATGTTCTCATTAATTAATACGTCTATTTAAGTAAATATAATATGTAAAAGAGTCACATGTTTGTTTCCACATAAATTTTGAACTTGTGCAGACATTTAAGATGATTTAATGAGATCGCCAGACTTGAAAATAGTAGTGCGATGATGAAAATATGACAAACACTAAAAAATTGTAGTATTTCTAGTCATGAAAAATATTTTCAACAAGATAATTTAAATTATTATTATATGAAAGCAATTCATTATTACCAATTCGACGTATCAACCGCATATTCGGATTCAAACCAACATGCAGCAATACTGAGTAATGTAGTCAGGACTCGGAATTATCATAATTTGCGGGACCACTTTGTGTATTAAAAATAATTTTATTTAAATAACAAATAACTGCTTTCTCGCTATTTACGGGCGTCGGGCGAGCGGGAATTATTTATTACAATGACATCGTCCGGTATATAATTTGCCATGTAAGCAGGACCGGCGCCATTACGCGGTTCGGCGATTCATTCGAAATAATGAGCGCCTCGGCTACCGGCCATTCTTTCACAATAGAACTTTACCACGAATCCACACTTCTGGTCTGAGAGCCCAGAGGTAGATGGGTATGCCAGACCGTATTTTATTTAATTACCTACATGTAAGTAATTAACTGCAACCTCACCTGCAATGCAATAGAGATGTACTTGAAGATGTCTAGTTTTAAACTGGAACAGGTATAATCCTAATCAGTTACTGTAGATTAATCGAATAGCGGTACGTCTTCGTCAGTAAGGTACCTACTAGTCAATGGCATTGGCAACGCCTTTTACTAGGTCTGGTACCCTAGTAATAAAATAATGCAGTAGAATTACTATAAGCTTACCTGGGGCCGTACCACCACCTCAAAAATTAGAAATGCTGCAGTACTGTTTTAATAAGTTCATACAAACATAGTTTTCAAAATAATACTGCAATATTACTGCAGAGATGACGGTACGACACCTGTTCTGGGAATCGAACTTAAAACTTTTTGTTTAAATATCGTACCAATCGCGCCAAATATTAGGCAGAGAGGTTTTAATATCACCTACTCTTTTACCCTGAAGTTTGAACCTATTTTTGTAATAAATTATGTTTAAAATGGTCCAGCAGGCTTAATAGCAGGTGCGATTTTACGTATTACATAAATTCAACGACATAATATGACAGCCTCAACTTTACTTTTAACAAACTGTCATTAGTCTGGCATTCATTGAGAGCTCTGGGATCTCAATCTATTATGATAGAATAATTTGAGTAGCCGCATTTGAGTAGAGATCAATATAAAGTCAAGCTGTCTTTACCAAAGCGGGCCCTACGCCTGTGCCATACGCCATTGAGACAGCAAATAGAACAATGTGCTATCATTCAATGGAAATGCTTTGTGCCTATTTATCTGTACACATATGTCTTCTTCTGGTTTAAGATATTTAACACCAATTAATACGTTTTAATTAATTGATCAGACTTTAGAAAATGTTTATTTTCTCTTCTACAAACCTCCTTAAAATTCAGTCCAGTTTAGTTTGAAACAAGTAAAGTAATTAAAATTAAAAAATACATGTTCTTTTAACGTCGCAAATGATATATTTATTTGTTTAAATAATATATATAATTTTACATTTTTACAAACTGTATAAATTATAATAAACTAAATAAAACAGGACAAACATAAAGCAAAGGGTCATCGAAGCCAATGCAGCAAGGCATGGTACCCAAGATGCTGGAAACGTTTCCTCTTTGGATAGCCAAACTTATCTTTTAGCCAATGTAGTTGCCCGATCTTGGATCTCCGGTAAACTCAATTACCCTTTTGGAAATGCCATCGAAAAGGGAACAAGTCCCAGGGCCCCACGGCCCCAGGTTCTCAACTCCAAAATCACAAAGATGAAGCTTCCCTCAGGAGAAACTAAAGAGATGAAAAAATCATTAACTTCTAAGGAAATGTAAACTAAATGCAAATATTACATCATATTTTGTATTTATATAACAAAAACAGTTGGTTGATATAGTTTTTTACTCGTCTTCAAAGATCAATAAACTCATGGGTTCACTCAATCACGTTTAGATAAATAATCGTTTCTTAGATTAATAATTAATGGATACAATAAAACTTATGTTTTATTTAAGATCGTTCATACATAATGGCTCATTAAAGCTATTAATGCAAATCCAAATCGACGCTAGCGCATGACGTCACAATGAATGGAACTAAATTAAATTCGACACAAAGCAACACATCTAAATTGATGAAATCTTGTAGCTAACAAAATATTTCAATTAATTAATTGGTATTAATGGTCAAATACGCGCAAAATAACTAATGCTAGATATTAATTTGGACACAAATTCTGCATTAACTAGATAACCACAACCAAGCTGTCATAAATTAGTAACGTAAAATCTTAACGAGAAGGTAGTAGAATATACAGTAACCTAAATAAGCTCGTTCTTGAGATAACTAGTTAAAATATTTGACCCTGACGGGAGCAAAGGAGCTATAAATTAACGCTAAGTAATATTATTTGCATGCGAATGGCCTTACACAGTAGATAAGAAAATGATTTGGACTGAGTTATTTGGTTCTATCTTTTAATTTAATTGAAAACGCTTTCTCAGGTGGTTTATTCATTATATTTTATCAGTAAATTGATAAAACTGAGAAAGTGAAAGTCAAATTACAAACCTTCAAAATGGTATACGGCGAAACCTGGAACTGATAAATTAGTTAGTAAAAATTAATACTTGCAGAGAAAAAAATACTAAAATGGAAATTTTGGGAAAAAAATTAAACATGATTTAAAGAACTTCGGTTTAAAATTGAAAGATTTAAATATAAATGGCTTATATCTAAACTTAAAAATTTTGTATGGGCGAGGCATCTTGTGACACTAATTCTCTTTCCCGTTCTGAGTCAACACATTTGCTATGTGTCGTACAACATTTGCTAGCGATTCTGCATAAAGGAGTCTAAATTTAGCGCGTCTAAAAACTCTCTTTCACAAATACTTGTGGGGAACCTCTTTTCACAGAGACCATTGTGAAAGAAATGGTACAATTTTTAGAAGTGCTAAAAGAATCTCCCTCTATAAAACTTATCGCTTCAATTATATCAGCGGAGTACCTACTCTCAAACTCAATCCGTCCAATTTTTTAGTCGAGTGAATCATGCAGCGTTTTACTGTAGAATGTTTGGGCCAATCTTGGGACCAATAAAGTGATCACTTGACGCATGTCTTTCCATTACGTCAGCATGGCGTAAATACATCACGGTGGGACTTAATCAAGGCGCGGCGAACGAGATGGATGCGGGAAGAGGACGCGACGTGGACAGAATGATGGCGTGGGCAAACTTCGAGCGGGAACGGGAGCATTTGTAATGTTATGTTACCACAGAGGTAACAATTTGTATGGAAAACGCTGCGACTATAGCGTCGGCATTTTGCATCACGCGGAGTCAGACTAGACCTTTAGGAACTAAGAACTACATTTTGCTTATTACACCCAAAGCCCATGTGACAACATTTTATCCATCATTACATTTAATCTCATTTCTTTTCGTTATGTTAAAGTGGGCAATTTTTTAACTCGAGTACTAAAAATTAGTACTCAGTGTGAACAATGTTTTTGAATACATTTGTGACAAGGAAAAAAAATGAGATAATAATCTCCACAAGCCATATACCAAGCCATGAATAAACCATCCATACGAGCCGATCGACGTACTAGTACATTGTATACCTACTTAGGCACTTTAAACATCAGCAGGGCTAGACAAAGTCACAAGCGTTTGCTGGTCGACAAAAATGTATGGACAAAACAAATGACTGTAGAAAAACCACGATAATAATTGTAAACACGCTGTGTTTGATACTGTCGGCTGTCAATTGTCAAGCGAAGTACGCTAAAGCAGGTCCGCAATCACCAAATTAAGGTGAAATAAATCTTTACTTTGTTAAAAGTATCATAATTGAATTATAGCGGTTCTCCCGCTTCACAAAAATTGAAACTTTTCTAATAGAGGTCCAGATGAGACCCGTAGCGGGCGGAAGGGTTAATTAAAACGAATGGACGGTCATCCGCGTACAGAGTGTCGAAGTTTAGCGGATCACCAATTCCAATGCTTTAATATCATTACAAACTCTGAGCTACGTTTCTTTAATTAAAATTAACGACGCGAAACTCTGACAGTCAAACGAATTATTAGTACAGAAGGGAACTTTTAATTAGTTACCAGCCTTCTTGCGTTACTTTCGTGAGTTGCGTTTGTTAGAACATTCTTCACATTTTATACTATCATCGAGCACAATAATCGTAAATGCCTACATATAATAAACCGCCAATAACAATTTGCTTTCGTTCCACACGTGGAATTATCTCAATCTAAACTTAATACTGTTCAAATTCCTTATTATCAATGCCTATCAAAACTTAGATACAGAATGTCAAATTACTCGAGATTTACTCTCTTTTGATGAACCGACAATTTGTAAATTGGTTTTCTTTTATAGTAACGGTAATGAGTGTCCAAATTAAAAATTTCACGCAGCAGCCCAAGGCAAATCTAATAACTAATGTATATTATTTGACCAAATTATTTATTTATAGTATACTAAGTAAAATTACATGTTTTACAGCAGGTAAATTACACATAATCAAACAAATACGTCTAAGTGAAACTCAAATGGTAAATTTCGAACAATCAAAGTTAATCTTTTGAACACGCTTTTTTTAGTTGTAGGTACACAATATTATGTTGGAACTCGATTGCTATCTCACCTTATGGTAAGTAACAATGCAGACAAAGATGTTATCGTACTTACTTAGAAGGAGTAAATAACCCGTCAGTTGCTACACAGCATTGCACCGGAACGCTAAATCGCCAGGTGTTGTGTCTATGCCTGTAGATTAGTAACCAGCCTTTGCCGAAGCCATCACATGTGCCTACATACGAGTGATATTATAAAATTAAATAAGACTACCACTACCATACTAAACCAATTTTTATGGGTAAGTAGATAGATAGACTAGAGCTTGGAAAATGATTGATATGATACGTTTTGTCCATAGTTCCCGTGGAATATTTAAAGAACCCGAATTTTCTACAGTAATCTATAGCGACAGCTATAGGAAGATTGCTTTAGCAAACTTCTCGAAACTAGGTATGGAGGTAGGGATCGGGAGCGAGAATGGGAACGGAAAATTCACATTTCCATTGGGATTTGTGAAAAACCGAATTTCACTCTAGCGGAGCCGCGGGCAAAAGCTAGTATAGCTTTTTTTATTATATTAAATATTTGTTGTTCACGAATAATAAAATACCTCGATATATAAAGATGGCACATCATGTCAGTAATCGTCGGAGAGAACATTTGTAAAGCGCCTAATTAAAATTGTCAAACGTACAAGCAACGGTACAAATGGCAGGCAGTAGGCGCCGCATTCACACCTTGTGAAGCCCCGGGGTGCTGCGACCGGTCCGCTCGACCACTGCCAGCAGAGGCGTTGGAAACATGCCCACGCTCACCGGCGTAAACAAATCGTGAGACGAGATCAATGAATATTAAAAAAGACGTATACACATGAACCCGACGGACCGCGCGAAAAAATGTCGCCAGTTTACTGGTGTCAAAAATGTTTGTTTTGACACCAACAGCGTCAGTTATAAGCCGACTGCAGTATTATCTATGGACCGCGGTTCATACACTTGTTATTAGTTCGCACGCGAGTTTCCGCAGGGACAATTTCCGCCATGTTGCGGTGTATTAGCGGCAACTTTGACAAATGGCGCTACTTTTTTGTTGTATGAAAAATGTTCACCTTTCGATTGGCTCATCTTCAAATTCCACAGTTCATATCGGTGAATATTAAGCAACCTCCAAAACAATTTCGAGCAACATCGTCGAGATACAAATAAATAATTTCCCAAATAAATACGAGAAAAGAAACGCTGATTGCTTCATAAATTGTCAAAAGGTTACCCCGGCACCGGTGAGTTTTGCAGGTCGTTTTAACTCGGAAATATATTTATATGAATAACGCTCGGCAAATTGGTCGATAAATAAAGGAGTATCTTAAATTATGTCCGCCAAATATAAATTACGTTTTCGAAACTAATTGAGATAAATGCATCAATGCGCGGGAATTAAATGAAGCAAGATTCATTTCGGACGTAGTGTTCGAAAATATACAGCTTTTAAATGTATTTATTTTGAGAATAATACCAACATTATTCATAAGCAGGTCTACTTTAATTTTAAACTACACCACAGTTTGTAAATCTCAATTACTTTTTAACATTTATAAGAAAATATTACCTTAAATATCAATAGCCTATGCTTATATTTGTGCCAACCTTCAAGCAAAAGTTTCGCAGTTTTTCTAACCCGCTATATTGAGTAATATTGCCTATCATAATACTTTTTCAATAACTATAACAACTTATTACGAGAGGAAAGTTTTTACTATTATTATAGGGATAAGACTAAACTGAAAAGACAAGACGCGGTTAGAGTTAGACGTAGCCCAGGAAATCTTTGTGGTACTACTTATAAAATTCTTCCCATTACCCTTTACACAACTTCAGGTTTTGATGAAATGTAACATCAAGCAAAAAAAAAATACGTAAAAATTTATAACAAGATCGGCAAAACAGTTTGTTTTTGTGGCTACATAGGTAAGTATTAACTACTTTAATTACAGCACTGCATATAGCTAAAAAATCCAATAATTTATGCAAAACACACAGAAGGCTGATATCGTCAGCTGGTAGTATTAAATAAAGTCCAAAATGTTGCCGTTTGAGTTAGATTACATTCAATTTTCCCGAAAACTATTTGTTGGTAATTATGCTGATATCATGAAACAAAACAATAATAAAAAGGTCGACATCATGAAAATTGCTCAATTGATTATAAGATCAGGCCACGATACATAATGTCTAAGTGTATAATCAAGCACCGCTACATCCTAAAATTAGTAACTGCAGCAGGGTAGATATGTAATACATATTCGAACAGAACTGGTGACGCAAGAGAACATCGTGTGGTGCGTAGTTCGTACTGCGTAGATTGAACCCCGGCCGCTGTACACATATGAGTGAGCACCGGAGCAGGGTACCGTTAACAAAACGAACATCGAACTTGACAAATTGCTTACGCTCCTAATGTCCAGACGCCTCGACATCGGATGACGATATCTCTAACATCTCCTGCCCAGATGCGGAGATAAACGCGATCGGCTCAAGAGACACGGTGCGTGGTGTTGGAACAAATTAACTGTGAAACTTTCTAAATTGTTTTTTTAAGGACGCCGGTTTTTTCTATTAAGTTTTTTTACTGTCTTTTGTTCTGATGATATTTAATCTGTAATGAGTATACTACACTCACATAATATACTTTGTAGAGCTTTTTTTAATAGCGAAGCAGGGAATTGGTGGAGTCGTTTAAAACCAGATCTTTCCGACATTTTGAATGACGGTAAAACTGAATAAATTAAATACTTATTTGCACGAATATGGGGACAAAAAAGACTATGATTGATGAACACTCACAGTAAGTCTTATTTTACATATGTAATTTACACACTTAAAACAGTGACAGGATATTTTTTATTACAAAAAAATTATATGAAAGTCATTTATTATGACATTAATCCACTGATCTGGGAATGGGTAGTTGATCCCTATGGTATGCCATAAAATATCAATTTCATAACAATGTAGGTAAGCCACTACAGGAAGTGATATCAAATCAATGTCACCAGACGTCAAGTGAACCTTTGCTCGTACATGGCATGTATCAGGGACCATTTAAACCGTCTTGTCTATCGCACATCAATACGGGAAGCATAATCAATATGTTAATATCTGAGATAAGGAATTCAGATTTCTAAACATAAACCATGCAGACGCCGACGTGGGACAAGAGTAGCTTGCATTCTTGCCCGATAATATCGTAAATAAGGTCGGGCTTCGTTCAAAATGGTGAATGTGTGATGAGTTTTTATCAATTTTAACTTTTTATTATGCAAATAATACTATTTACAATCCAAGTTTAAATATAATTATGCCCAATTGTGAGAACCGCTATTGATTAAACGAAACGGTTTTAACTCTGTTCAAAAAATATCAATTAAATGCGACCGCTTTTATAGCACAAGTTTCATCAGAAATATTGATCCACAGTAATAGACATAAACCCTGGACAGGACGGACGGCGCGAAAAAATGTCGCCAGTTTATCGGTGCCAAAAGTGCTTGTTTTGCCACCAACAGTAAGCTCACGCTAATTTTGACAGATGGCGCTACTGTTTGCTTGTACGAAAAAGGTTTACGTAAAGCGTTCGGATGTCCATATCCTGAGTTTCTTTATCAGTGTCTACAGTGAAGTTTATGGTTTTGAAATAACCCGAATATTTTAAAAGTTTACACATCCGCCTCCCAACCCTTTCTAAACACTTAGCTGTAATATTATTAAACTAAAAATAGCTAATGAAGCTATTGCAAATAGTGCAATGAAAATTGAACGGTTCGATAGAGAACTGCATTAATAGCTCTTACGCCGCCGTCGATTATTTGCGGTGGGGACTATTTTCGTAAAGGAAACAATAATTAAAAACTCAACAACAGCGCCGTAAAATCGTGATTGGCTCCAAGTGAAATCTCGTTACGGCGATCGTTAAAGTCGACAATAATTAGGCGGGCACAACCGCGAGCACCGATATGAGCTGATTACGAAAGAAATACAGTCGTACCGCGTTGATTTATTGCGCGCTGCCATCGGTTTCATCGCCTCGCTTCGCCTCGCCTCGCCTCGGCTTCACAAAACAAAAAAGTTACGTAGGTACGTAGTTAACGCACATTGTAAAGAAATCGTCTAAGCATTATTAATCCCTGTACTTAATACTCTGTGATTAAGAGACAAGTCGGTTTTTTTGTCCTCCTCGCTCTTAAGAAGAAGTTGGTGGGTGCGACACGCAGCGTTGCGGGAAAATATCACATAAAACGAAGTTTTTCCTAAATTACAAAAATAAGACAGTTATCAAATTCATTGTCTCAGCCAGTTTGGGGCTCCAATACTTAAATTTTAATTAGGAAGTAGCAAGTTGTCTTAGATGTACTCTATCTAAAAGTAATAAGTTTATTTGTTTAAAAATAACAAGCGTTCATTGTATAAGACGATGAAGATAACGACAGTAAACTTTCAAACGGTTGATATTTGCGACACCTTTTATTTTAAAATACATATTGAATTCATGTCTGATACGAACCTTTACAGATACACTTTAATGTTTTAAATTCAACGTTATTATAATGTTTTTGCATTACAATAATGGTTGTGATCCGATCTGAGATAATTCAATGTAATCCATAGGCGACAAGTAATTAACTCTGACCACAGCATACACGAAACTGGGCCACAAATTATCGTTAATTGCGTGCACAATGTATTAACACACATTAATATTATCAGAACATACATAATTATTTCATCGAACAAAGTTTTGATATGAGTCTGTATTGTTTTATCAGAGTTTAAAAGCTAACGACTCCACTGGACCTCTTTGGGAAGAAGTCCTAAAAAGTTGTGTAAGTACCTACCTCTAAATTCTTCGTCTAAATTTCTCTAATTAAATTTAGGTTTTATTTAAAAACGCATGAAACGTAAGTGTAAAACATGGTTTAAGAATATGAACCTGTTAACATTACTCATAGAGATAAGGTATTCGTTCAAGACTACAATTACTATTTCTTTATCAGTTTTCAGGGAAATTCTATTAGCCAATCGCATTATTAGTAAATAAATAGAGCAAAAACACTTAATTATAAATTACCCTTGCTACAGTAGGAGGATCTGGTGGAAACTTTGAAAAATACTTCCTCATTGCTTACGACATTATTAGAGGAATCTTTGTCCAACAAACTTGACTTACTCGGTCCAAGAAGTTGGATTAAATGTAGATGAATCAATTAATCAAGAGTCGTCCTAGTATGTATATTTAGAGGCATCAAAGTTCATAGAGTTATATCACTCACATACTCCTTAACAATCTGTTCCAATTCGGATAGGTGGGATTAGAAACGCCAAAACAAACATTACAAGAGACTCCTGAATAAACTTTTAGATGGTCGCATGTTCATGGGTGTTCTACTCAATCATCGCTGCTCCATCATACGTGAACGTTGACGCTTAATAACTAAACGTTTATGAAACATGAGTGTACACGCGTAGTAGACCTAGCATCGTTAAGGTCCCGTACTTTAATTTATGTAAGCCAGAACTTGTCTGAGGGATTAGTACAGGTTTCTGTACGAATTTCGTGTCGAATCACATCGCATAAACGAATCGAATCCCTCCATATTATATTTACAGCCTGCGCCATCTATGGGCAGTCGCTGACATGTGGCTACCAATAAATGGCGCTGGCTGTATATGTACGGAGAAATTCGATTCGTTTGTGCGATGCGTGTTGACTCGAAATTCGTACAAAAACTTTCACTAACCCTACTAGACGGACCTACTTGCCACTTTTCTAACCACCTACGGTGAAAATAATATTTTTAAAATATCGCCACTACTTGTAGAAAATAGGCGGTCATTTTGTTATACGCAAAAAAAGGAAGCGAACAAAACCACGATACAGCACTCGTTACTTAAGAAAATATGATGCCACTAGTCAACTCGGATGGACGAAAAATGCAAATGCGCAAATATAGTTTGAACTAAATTGGCTGTTACAAACAATAAATGCTGCTCCAGGAATAAAATGTTGAAATTATGACCGGCGTATACATGTCCCAGGCTTTTAATTTGACACATATTATTACTTTTATGGCTACTGAAGGAGGAAACGACGGTAACTTTAAGTGGGGTCATATATCAAACACCACTTACCAACCCACGATGACATTCTTTAGGAGCATAGTTGTATTCCATTAGATGTATCAATTTAAATTAATAATACAATATTGTTAGGCGCAGGAAAGTTATTTACGTACATTAAACACCGCCGTACACTATACATAGCTTAACAAAATTGTTTATGTGTCAAGAATGAAGATTGTGTTAATGTATTATTTGAGTCACGACTGACTGCAATAAAAAATTCAATAACTTCATCTTACGGTTGTTTGAACTCATGTATATCAATACAAGTAAAGTGTGAAGTTGTTAACTATACATTCAAATCACTGTCAGAAGCACAGACGTTATACTTCGCGGTGGTGAATATAATTCCCAGAGTCCTAAAAATTAATTAAATCAAACAATAATAGACAAGAAGTCCGGTAGAAAAAGGAACTAGGTACATTCAGAATCTGAATTGTTTTCCTGAATTGAAAATACAATAAAATATTATACTTATAATTATAGGCCAAGATAAATTGTATAGGACGATTAACTCTTGCCTTGTAGAAATTTGTACTAAGGATGTTGATCTAAAGTGATACATCCATCCATACTTAGAGAAAAGAAAATTTAACGTAATATAAATCGCGCTTCGCTTGACTCGTCTGGCGGGGACACTACCGTGTCCCCAGATTGTCATATTCATGTGACATATATCATAATGTGACTATGGTTATATCCACAAAAAGGTTATGCAGTATTATAGATCTGGGTCAAACGTTAACCATTATGCAAGAAAATAAATGTACCTACATTACTGTATGCGTTTAGAACATAAACCACAAGCAAAAAAGATACTAGGAGACATAACAAACGATAAGTTAATAAGTGTTTAAACATTCAGCAGTAAAAATAATACTTATATAAATAGACATGTACTCTGGACAGGGCGGACGCCGCGAAACAATGTTGCCAGTTTATCGGTGCCAAAAACGCTTGTTTTGCTGCCAACAGTAACGCTGTGGCTCGCTTAGCAGCCACCTATAGAAATTTGACAGATGGCGCTACATGTTTGCTTACAGTACGAAAAAGGTAAGTCAATCGTTTGAAAATGAAAATGAAAATCTTTATTTTTCACATAGGCCCAAATAATAGGCTCTTATGAAAAGTCAAAACTCTACCGCCAGGTTCGGAAAGCAGGTTTGCACCGAGAAGAACTGGCAAGAAACTCGGCACTTGCTCTTTTAAAAAATGTCATTATATAGGTACAATTTCTTAATTACATAATTTTAAGATATCTCGTGAGATATATGCCTATATGCCTATCATTCCAAGAATTCGTTTGGATGCCCATATCCTGAGGTTTCTTATTGATGGTTATTTACTACAAACTCGGAAACTATACCTCGACACGTGGGGATAGATGTGCCGGTAGCCAGGTTAATCGAGTGAGCGGTATCTGGACGATGTCATTAAAACTTCATCACACGCTCATCCGCTGCGCTAACTGGACTTCAAGTCGACATCTACTATAAAATTACCCTCTTCAGGTTCAGATTCTGCGTAATTGCTAAAGGCTTATTATATTTAATACGTGTATCTCGTCTCCGTAGAGAGCCGTCAGGTGTAACCGCTTCTACTGATAACCTCTTACTCTGTATAATAAGTTCAATATAGTACCTACGGTGTCGACAAAACAAGAGATCGAAAGTTCTGAAGAAAATCTTGATTTTTTTTTAAAATGACCGCATTCGTCACATAACGGAAGAGCGCGGGTCGCGGTAGTACGAAGTGAGAAGGGATGTCATCGGCATAGCTTCTGCGAACAGGTAGTACAATATTCAAAATAAAAAGCAATATCACTGCATAGTATAAAACAGAGTATCTTCCCGCTGTCTGTCCGATGTATGATTAGATCTTTAAAACTACGGTTTTTTCTGTATTCTGAGTACGCAGCGGATTTTGATGCGGTTGCTTTTAAGGCGGTTCATGCGTTAGTATTATGCTTGAGTCAAAATTTACGATTTCCGAAGGAACATAAAATAGTTATGTGTTCAATTATAGATAAGATAATTGAATTCATATTATTTGGCATTTCATAATCTAGAACTTGTCTCAAAAATATTTTAAAATATGTGTATAACTTTCTCACTAGAACAGTTTTTGTATAAGCTGTTTGCTAAAATAGCGGTCGACGCGCTACGCAGATGCAAGATATTTGCCATGTTTCTTAACACAAACTTATAACAATGACGTATTTAGAAAATTAATAACATTTACTAAAACGTAGCTAAAAAAAACACGATTTTCCTAGATTTTCATTCAAAAACCATAAACCGAAAAGTGCCATTTTTAGCATTTTTCGATAAATTAAACGTATTATTTTAGGATAAAATCCAAGATATTTTGGTATTTCTGAATTATAGTAATATAATTCAATTAATATTCAATGTCACTGGTTATTTACTATTTTAATAAGTTGTATATTTATTTTACTATAAATTTTTTTTGTAATACCATTTTCTTCGCAAAATTGCGTCAGCGGGAACGAATTCCTTTTTTGTATGGAGCGAAACGCGATTCACACCGTGCCGCACGAACGCTCTTAATAGATATAATGATTTACAAGGAAGGTTTATATGTATAGATATTTCAATCCACGACGACGCGCCCCACTCTGTCAAACTTGACTCGAATAAAATATCAGCGATTTTGACAGAGTGGGGCGCGTCTTCATAGATTGAAATACATTACACGCGGGTGAAGCTGCGGGGGTCTGCTAGTATCAGATATTTTTATAGGGGTCATTTGTAGCAGAACGTGGTTAGTGAAGATAAACACCAGATTTTATATGGAGAAAATACAAGTTTATTGTTGCTATTTTAGGATCTCAAAACAGAATGTCACAGTCAATAATAAAACGTATTCCAAACAAACTACCTTTTTTTAAATTCAAATTTAGCCATATACAAAATAAATAAGTTTGTATATCCGACACGCCCCTATAAATTTAAATTTAAAGGTATCCAAAAGAAAACTCAGCTGGCCTTAACACCTAAACCATCTAAACACTTATTGTGTTTAATACTAGATAACGGCTTAGTTAGCACATCAGCTAACATGGATGCAGTGGGTACATGTCTCAACTCAATGTCGTTCTTGTCCCTCAAAACCTCCCTCACGTAATGATACCTAATATCAATGTGTTTGCTACGTGCATGAAACATTGGGTCCTGAGCTAAAAATATAGCCCCTTGGTTATCGACTTGAACAATCACTCGAGCGTACCTCATGATTCCAAGTTCCTTCAATAAGCTATTAAGATATACAGCCTCCTTCATACTCTCCGACAGGCTAACATACTCTGCCTCGCACGTTGAAGTAGCTACGCTACGTTGTTTTCGAGACTGCCACGATATACAGCCACCACCTAAAATAAATGCATAACCAGAATATGATCGTCTGTCTAATAAACAATTCCCCCAATCAGCATCTGAATAACCCTGCACACATTCACCAGTTGTCTTGTACACGAGACTGTATTGGCTTGTTCCCTTCAGATAACGTAAAACACGTTTCGCTGATTTCCAATCGGAATTTTCAGGATTTTTCACTTTCTGGCTAAGTTTACTTACCGAATTAGCGATATCGGGTCTGGTTGCATTCGCTAAATAATTCAAACAACCTATTAGCTCTCGATAAGGCCATGCCTCGCTGCTCTCATCACTGCATTTCTCTTCTTCTTTCCGTTTGGAATTTATCTCCATAGGAGTTGCACATTTATTGCAATTTTCCATGCAAAAACGTTTTAATAAACTTTCGATGTAATTTTGTTGTGACAAAACAATGACATTGTCATTTCTTCGAATATCTATGCCTAACATATATTTTGCTAAACCATAGTCTTTCAAATCGAACTCTTTTGACAACTCATTCTTGAACTTCGTAATTAAATCTCTTTCTTGACTTGCGACCAAAATATCGTCGACATAGACTAATACGAATAAATAAATATTCCCATTTTGTTTAAAATATAGACACGGCTCATTCAGACTCTGCTTCATCCCCATATCAGTTAACTTCTTGTTAAGTTTGAGATTCCATTGACGTCCAGCTTGCTTCAAACCATATAAGGACTTTCGCAATAAGCATGAATCGCAACCACTATCCAATTTTACAAGCATGGTCTGCGCGCGCTCTTTGACCATTGGATCTTCTCCCTCTCGATTCATAAGCTTAACTAAACTTTCTCTCAAAAGTTCTGGTATCTCCATGTATATCTCCTCATCCAGGGATCCATTTAAATAAGCAGTATTAATGTCCAATTGATGTATCTCCAAATTTAATTCCACTGCGAGAGCCATCAACAATCTAACAGTATCCAGTCTAGCAACAGGTGCAAAGGTTTTCTCGTAGTCGACTCCATACCGCTGGCTAAAACCTTGAGCTACAAGCCTCGCCTTCTTCTTCCAAGACTTGTCGACATTTTGCTTCGACGTCAAAACATAACGGCAGCCAACGACATTCCTATTTTGTGGTCTTTTGACTATCTCCCATGTACCTTTCTGAACTAGGCTTCTGATTTCAGATAAAATGGCTTCCTCCCATTCAGGTTTATCACTACTCTTTAAAGCATTCTTCAAAGTAATTTCAGCTGAACCTGCAAAATCTTCAATTTCATTTTCATCAGCAGAATTGATCGGTTGTGTAACTTCAGTCATTTGATAAATTTTCTTTGGACGGCCTACACTACCTGTGCGTAAAATCCTAGGTCTACCAGGAGCTCGATTATCACGATTTATTTCTTCAGACCCTTGTTCAAGTTCTGCAGGTCTTGACGAAGAATCATCTTGATCATCTGCAGGATATTCTTGACATTCACTCCATATTTCTTCATTAGTCTCTACTCGGTCTGTCTCATTCTCGTCCCTATGTTCTTCAGATTTCTCAGCGCAAGGCCCATCGGATTTAGAAAAAGGTAACGCGGTTATCTTTCCTTTAGCACAAATATCGCAATCACGTAAGTTTCGTACTTTGGCAACGTCAAATTTAGCACCTAATTTACCCAAAAGCTTGGCAACATCTCTACCGTTCAAATGTCCTAATCTCTCGTGCCAACAACGTACATCAGCATTTGAATCACTTAAATTACAATACTCAGACCTATTTACACAATATAAATTACCCCTACGATATGCTATCAATTTGATTTCACCTTTCCTGCCAAAAACATGAGCTACATCGTGTCTAAATGTAACATCATAACCATCGTTGGTTAACTTGGCTACTGAAATCAAATTCGTCCTTAAATCCGGGACATACAGCGTATCACGTAATTCAAATGAGGTCTCAGAGTGATCGTTACATGCCGATAACCTTACAGTACCCTTACCTTTTATAACAGTACTTACATGCGTAGCTAAAGTTATTTCTCCGCTAGTCATTGCCAAAGTGCCCCCGAACTTACTTGCATCATTACAAAGGTGAGACGTGCACCCACTGTCCAAAATCCATTCATACTTTTGAACATTAACAGCATTAGAAACTTCTAAATCTGAAACATTAAAAGTAGTTAGAATTTGATCTACATAATGTGTCTCTTCAGCCTTCAGGGCATTTCCACCTACTTTCCTATTACAATCAGATGCTTTGTGTCCAGGTTCGTGACATTTAAAGCATTTGTACTTAAAACCTTCATTCTTTTCTGTTCCTTCAGCCTTAGTACTCTTTTTAGCGCCTCTCTTTCCTTTCTTGAAGTTTTTATTTACGTTTGTATACATAACGCCTTCATTCTGAATTTTATTCACTTCTCTCGACTCGTACTCTTCTAATATTTTAATTTTTAATGCATCTGGTTTCGGCAACTCGTCTCTCGACTCAATAGCACATCTAAAGCTTTCGAAATTTCCGGGTAAACTGTACAACAACATTATAGACAGTAAATCATCGTTGATCTGTATACCCATATCTCCTAGCTTATTAACAGCATCGAAAAAGGTATTCAAATGTTCATGAATATTTCCGCCATCCTGTGCAATATCAACCGTTTTAAAAGTGTTGCTTTCTTAGCAGGCCCTTTCGAAGCATAAATGGACTCCAGCTTCAGCCATACTTTTCTCGAGGTATTACAGCTCCTAATATGTCTTAATTCGCTTCCACTCATCGATAAAATAATATCCGCCTTAGCTTTTTCGTCCTCTACTTCCCATTTTTCAGCCTCTATAACTTCAGATGGTTTCAGTACTTTACCATTTACGTACTTCCAACCATCATTTTTGGTTAAAATAGCTTGTACCTGTATTTTCCAGCTATCGTAGTTGTCCTTATTCAAGGGCTCGATTCGCATCATGTTGCTCGTCATCGCACCTCGATACTCGATCAGCTACTCCGTCTCTTATCGACTTTAAAATCAGATTTTATCTTCTACATACGATTACTTCTCTCGTATCGCATCTGGGCACCATAACCAATGTAGCAGAACGTGGTTAGTGAAGATAAACACCAGATTTTATATGGAGAAAATACAAGTTTATTGTTGCTATTTTAGGATCTCAAAACAGAATGTCACAGTCAATAATAAAACGTATTCCAAACAAACTACCTTTTTTTAAATTTAAATTTAGCCATATACAAAATAAATAAGTTTGTATATCCGACATCATTAGCCATAAAAATATATAAAAATTTCCCCTCACATGTTACATTTAATTGAATTTATTTGAATATATTCGAAGACAGCGTGCGAATGTTTAAAGGTATTTCTTCCCATTGGTGCTCGGATTTCGAAAAATTGAGAGACAAATTGTGAATTAAAATTCCACCCTTGGAATGTCAGTAACCACTGAACTGTGAAAGCGGCGGGCGTTGAACGGAATTTTATTTGTCAATTTTGGATTAACCTTAACGCCCGCAGAGGCGTTTTAAATTAAATTAAATAATTATTCCTTCATGGAAAAAATAATAATTTAGATTCTAATTAAATAATAATCAAAACTATATTCTAAAAAAAAACTCGCCTCGGCACCCGCAAAAATAATATTATAGATAAGAACAATATGTTAAGTTATGAATAGTTATTAATAGCCCCGGTTATTTAACACTACAGTACCACCACAATTCCCGACAAAGAACCGCTAAATCAAATAAATAAGTCCAGAAAAATGCCATAATTAAGAATAAAATTCAGATTTACTCTAAATTGTCGCAAAAGAGTCGCGAAACAGTTCTGATTTATGGCCCTCGAGTAATATTTCCAGTTAAATTGTGAATTTGCCGCACCGGCAGCAGAATTATCGGCAAGAGATCGCGGCAAACTGTTTTTAAACCGACTTCAAAAAAGGACTTCCTCTCAACTCGACTTTATGTTTTTTTAATGTTTATTACCTCAAACTGGGTGAATCGATTTTGATGATTCCTTTTTTATTAGAAAGCTGACGCTTCCCGTGTCGTCACATTTCAATTTAGTCCATTTCTGATAACCATAAAGTCTTAAGTTTTTAATTGGAAAGGATGTATTCAACTGAAAGTTTGATGAGAGTTTAAGTCGGTTTTTTTGTCAATTAATGAACGTATATTGTTTAAATCAAGGTGTGCGTGTGACTTGATTAATAAGATGAAACATTGCCTCTATATCACTAAGCTCCTTATCGGCAGTTATTAGTTTTTAACCGACTTCAAAAAAAAGGAGGAGGTTCTCAATTCTTTTTTTATTTTTTTTATTTTTTTTTTATGTATGTTCCCCGATTACTCGAAGATGCGTGGACCAATTTCGTTAATTCTTTTTTTGTTTGATAGGGTATAGTTCACAGATGGTCCCATATTCATCAAGTCAGGATCTGATGATGGGATCCTGGAGAAATCGAGGGAACTCTTCAAATTTTATAAGCACACCTGAAGTGATTTGGGTAATGTTTGAAAGAGTAATTTTTTCGAGGTAGTCTTATGGTCATTAGTTCAGGATCTGATGATGGGATCTTGGTAAAATCGAGGGAACTCCTCAAATTTTGCTAGTATACTTGAAGCGATTGAGGTATTTTTTATAGTTACTATTGCATTTCCTTGCAGTCATCAAGTAATGACTGTATTCATCAAGTCAGGTCATCAAGTCTGATGATGGGATCTTGGAGAAATTGAGGGAACTCTTCAGATTTTAGAAGCATACTTCAAGCGATGTGGGCAATTTTTCCAATGCCTTGCGCACTAGTTGTTTTCCACTAAAAAGTATAAAATAAAATGGAAAACTCTTTCCAAAAAACCAACTTCAAATGCCACTACAAAGAATGAAATAATTTTTAATGTACACCAATTCGAAGTCGGGCAATGTTTCGTTCATTCAATAATAGTCCTTCGTATTGTCGATAATTTTGTCGTTTCTTTGCACATCAAGTTTTATAATAAGAAGGACTGTTAATGATTGAACAAAACATTGCCCGACTTCGAATTGGTGTACATTAAAAATTATTTCATTCTTTGTAGTGGCATTTGAAGTTGGTTTTTTGGAAAGAGTTTTCCATTTTATACTTCATTGACTTATAATAAGATTATTACAAAGGATTAAGTGGACACAGCGGAGAAATCGAGAGAAGTAAAGGCAAACAGGTTGCATCTTCCAAGAATGGAAGCCAAACGCGTGCAAAAGAAGACGCGTGCCTTTTAGTCGTGCATTATACTGTAATAAGTTGCAAACTGCAAAAATATGTACTAATAAATATGAAATGTTCGAATAAGTTATAACTATCTGAAAACCATTTGTTTTTTGATGGTGGTAATAACGCGACCAAATATAGAGCCCGACAATTCCCGCAATTCCTTTGCAGCAAAAAGGTTTACAGCTTATCCGGAACCTAATGCAGCAGCAGCAGTTAGGAAAGAAAAAGCTTTGCCCTATATCTTTATCAGACTTCACTGTTGCCCGTGACATCGCTCACCGGATTTCAATGTTTTATAAATCTTAATCCTAATCCAAACCAGTATGTAAATTTGAAAATGAGTTTGTTGGTTTGTTTGTCATTCAACCACGTCAGAATGGAGCAACGGATCAGCGCGATTTGTTGCACAGACATACTCAAATGAAAGTGCGATGAGTGACATAGACTACTTTTATCTCGGGAAAATCAATGATTTCTACGGGATTTATAAAGAACTGAAATTTACGCGGGCGGGACCGCGGGCACAGGCTACTTATTTCCCTATAATTTTCCTGAAATAATATTAAATTATAATAAACTAGCTTATACCCGCGGCTTCGCCCGCGTCATTAAAGAAAAAGATAAATATTAAAAAATTACACTGCGCTGGAATAAAAACGATAGACGTTAGAATTCTTTTAGACCCTGGCAATTTGTAAGAACATGCTATATGGCAAGCAAACTGAACGCATTATTAAAAAGAGTGGTTTTTTAAACAAACATAATACTTGCTAATAATCTCTTACAAAATATGAGCATTCTATGACCTGTTTACAGTAGTGAGTATATTGTGTCCAAATGGTCTAAAACTTTCCTTCCGGCGAAAAGAGTGTGAGTATTGGAACTTACAGTTTTTATAGTCGATAGAGTTTAGAGTATTTATGACCTATTGACGGTTTTGAGAGCTATGTATGGAGTTTTGAGTATTTATGACCTATTGACGGAGAGCTATGTATGGCGTCTAAAGTTTTTGAGTATTTATAACCTATTTACCGTTTCGAGTGGGAGTCTCGGGTTCAACATACATTGTGGGTATACATAGTGACGTATATGTATGTTAAGAAACAGTGAAAAATTACACTTTTAATGAAATCCCACAGGAATAGGTTTGTTTTTCTGGGATAAAAAGTAGCCTATGTCACTCTCCGGATCTTGAACTATATCTCTGCAAAAAAATCAGGTCGATCCGTTGCGTGGCTGAGGCGTGATTGACGGACAAACAAAACAACAAACTCACTTTCACATTTATATATTAGTAGGGATTGACGGAGAGCTATGTATGGCGTCTAAAGTTTTTGAGTATTTATAACCTATTTACCGTTTCGAGTGTATGGAGTCTCGGGTTCAACATACATTGTGGGTATACATAGTGACGTATATGTATGTTAAGAAACAGTGAAAAATTACACTTTTAATGAAATCCCACAGGAATAGGTTTGTTTTTCTGGGATAAAAAGTAGCCTATGTCACTCTCCGGATCTTGAACTATATCTCTGCAAAAAAATCAGGTCGATCCGTTGCGTGGCTGAGGCGTGATTGACGGACAAACAAACCAACAAACTCACTTTCACATTTATATATTAGTAGGGATTTACCGTTTCGAGTGGGAGTCTCGGGTTCAACATACATTGTGGGTATACATAGTGACGTATATGTATGTTAAGAAACAGTGAAAAATTACACTTTTAATGAAATCCCACAGGAATAGGTTTGTTTTTCTGGGATAAAAAGTAGCCTATGTCACTCTCCGGATCTTGAACTATATCTCTGCAAAAAAATCAGGTCGATCCGTTGCGTGGCTGAGGCGTGATTGACGGACAAACAAAACAACAAACTCACTTTCACATTTATATATTAGTAGGGATTGACGGAGAGCTATGTATGGCGTCTAAAGTTTTTGAGTATTTATAACCTATTTACCGTTTCGAGTGTATGGAGTCTCGGGTTCAACATACATTGTGGGTATACATAGTGACGTATATGTATGTTAAGAAACAGTGAAAAATTACACTTTTAATGAAATCCCACAGGAATAGGTTTGTTTTTCTGGGATAAAAAGTAGCCTATGTCACTCTCCGGATCTTGAACTATATCTCTGCAAAAAAATCAGGTCGATCCGTTGCGTGGCTGAGGCGTGATTGACGGACAAACAAACCAACAAACTCACTTTCACATTTATATATTAGTAGGGATTTACCGTTTCGAGTGTATGGAGTCTCGGGTTCAACATACATTGTGGGTATACATAGTGACGTATATGTATGTTAAGAAACAGTGAAAAATTACACTTTTAATGAAATCCCACAGGAATAGGTTTGTTTTTCTGGGATAAAAAGTAGCCTATGTCACTCTCCGGATCTTGAACTATATCTCTGCAAAAAAATCAGGTCGATCCGTTGCGTGGCTGAGGCGTGATTGACGGACAAACAAACCAACAAACTCACTTTCACATTTATATATTAGTAGGGATTACCGTTTCGAGTGTATGGAGTCTCGGGTTCAACATACATTGTGGGTATACATAGTGACGTATATGTATGTTAAGAAACAGTGAAAAATTACACTTTTAATGAAATCCCACAGGAATAGGTTTGTTTTTCTGGGATAAAAAGTAGCCTATGTCACTCTCCGGATCTTGAACTATATCTCTGCAAAAAAATCAGGTCGATCCGTTGCGTGGCTGAGGCGTGATTGACGGACAAACAAACCAACAAACTCACTTTCACATTTATATATTAGTAGGGATTTACCGTTTCGAGTGTATGGAGTCTCGGGTTCAACATACATTGTGGGTATACATAGTGACGTATATGTATGTTAAGAAACAGTGAAAAATTACACTTTTAATGAAATCCCACAGGAATAGGTTTGTTTTTCTGGGATAAAAAGTAGCCTATGTCACTCTCCGGATCTTGAACTATATCTCTGCAAAAAAATCAGGTCGATCCGTTGCGTGGCTGAGGCGTGATTGACGGACAAACAAACCAACAAACTCACTTTCACATTTATATATTAGTAGGGATAGGGATTGACGGAGAGCTATGTATGGCGTCTAAAGTTTTTGAGTATTTATAACCTATTTACCGTTTCGAGTGTATGGAGTCTCGGGTTCAACATACATTGTGGGTATACATAGTGACGTATATGTATGTTAAGAAACAGTGAAAAATTACACTTTTAATGAAATCCCACAGGAATAGGTTTGTTTTTCTGGGATAAAAAGTAGCCTATGTCACTCTCCGGATCTTGAACTATATCTCTGCAAAAAAATCAGGTCGATCCGTTGCGTGGCTGAGGCGTGATTGACGGACAAACAAACCAACAAACTCACTTTCACATTTATATATTAGTAGGGATTTACCGTTTCGAGTGTATGGAGTCTCGGGTTCAACATACATTGTGGGTATACATAGTGACGTATATGTATGTTAAGAAACAGTGAAAAATTACACTTTTAATGAAATCCCACAGGAATAGGTTTGTTTTTCTGGGATAAAAAGTAGCCTATGTCACTCTCCGGATCTTGAACTATATCTCTGCAAAAAAATCAGGTCGATCCGTTGCGTGGCTGAGGCGTGATTGACGGACAAACAAACCAACAAACTCACTTTCACATTTATATATTAGTAGGGATTGACGGTTTTGAGAGCTATGTATGGAGTTTTGAGTATTTATGACCTATTGACGGAGAGCTATGTATGGCGTCTAAAGTTTTTGAGTATTTATAACCTATTTACCGTTTCGAGTGGGAGTCTCGGGTTCAACATACATTGTGGGTATACATAGTGACGTATATGTATGTTAAGAAACAGTGAAAAATTACACTTTTAATGAAATCCCACAGGAATAGGTTTGTTTTTCTGGGATAAAAAGTAGCCTATGTCACTCTCCGGATCTTGAACTATATCTCTGCAAAAAAATCAGGTCGATCCGTTGCGTGGCTGAGGCGTGATTGACGGACAAACAAAACAACAAACTCACTTTCACATTTATATATTAGTAGGGATTGACGGAGAGCTATGTATGGCGTCTAAAGTTTTTGAGTATTTATAACCTATTTACCGTTTCGAGTGTATGGAGTCTCGGGTTCAACATACATTGTGGGTATACATAGTGACGTATATGTATGTTAAGAAACAGTGAAAAATTACACTTTTAATGAAATCCCACAGGAATAGGTTTGTTTTTCTGGGATAAAAAGTAGCCTATGTCACTCTCCGGATCTTGAACTATATCTCTGCAAAAAAATCAGGTCGATCCGTTGCGTGGCTGAGGCGTGATTGACGGACAAACAAACCAACAAACTCACTTTCACATTTATATATTAGTAGGGATTTACCGTTTCGAGTGGGAGTCTCGGGTTCAACATACATTGTGGGTATACATAGTGACGTATATGTATGTTAAGAAACAGTGAAAAATTACACTTTTAATGAAATCCCACAGGAATAGGTTTGTTTTTCTGGGATAAAAAGTAGCCTATGTCACTCTCCGGATCTTGAACTATATCTCTGCAAAAAAATCAGGTCGATCCGTTGCGTGGCTGAGGCGTGATTGACGGACAAACAAAACAACAAACTCACTTTCACATTTATATATTAGTAGGGATTGACGGAGAGCTATGTATGGCGTCTAAAGTTTTTGAGTATTTATAACCTATTTACCGTTTCGAGTGTATGGAGTCTCGGGTTCAACATACATTGTGGGTATACATAGTGACGTATATGTATGTTAAGAAACAGTGAAAAATTACACTTTTAATGAAATCCCACAGGAATAGGTTTGTTTTTCTGGGATAAAAAGTAGCCTATGTCACTCTCCGGATCTTGAACTATATCTCTGCAAAAAAATCAGGTCGATCCGTTGCGTGGCTGAGGCGTGATTGACGGACAAACAAACCAACAAACTCACTTTCACATTTATATATTAGTAGGGATTTACCGTTTCGAGTGTATGGAGTCTCGGGTTCAACATACATTGTGGGTATACATAGTGACGTATATGTATGTTAAGAAACAGTGAAAAATTACACTTTTAATGAAATCCCACAGGAATAGGTTTGTTTTTCTGGGATAAAAAGTAGCCTATGTCACTCTCCGGATCTTGAACTATATCTCTGCAAAAAAATCAGGTCGATCCGTTGCGTGGCTGAGGCGTGATTGACGGACAAACAAACCAACAAACTCACTTTCACATTTATATATTAGTAGGGATTACCGTTTCGAGTGTATGGAGTCTCGGGTTCAACATACATTGTGGGTATACATAGTGACGTATATGTATGTTAAGAAACAGTGAAAAATTACACTTTTAATGAAATCCCACAGGAATAGGTTTGTTTTTCTGGGATAAAAAGTAGCCTATGTCACTCTCCGGATCTTGAACTATATCTCTGCAAAAAAATCAGGTCGATCCGTTGCGTGGCTGAGGCGTGATTGACGGACAAACAAACCAACAAACTCACTTTCACATTTATATATTAGTAGGGATTTACCGTTTCGAGTGTATGGAGTCTCGGGTTCAACATACATTGTGGGTATACATAGTGACGTATATGTATGTTAAGAAACAGTGAAAAATTACACTTTTAATGAAATCCCACAGGAATAGGTTTGTTTTTCTGGGATAAAAAGTAGCCTATGTCACTCTCCGGATCTTGAACTATATCTCTGCAAAAAAATCAGGTCGATCCGTTGCGTGGCTGAGGCGTGATTGACGGACAAACAAACCAACAAACTCACTTTCACATTTATATATTAGTAGGGATAGGGATTGACGGAGAGCTATGTATGGCGTCTAAAGTTTTTGAGTATTTATAACCTATTTACCGTTTCGAGTGTATGGAGTCTCGGGTTCAACATACATTGTGGGTATACATAGTGACGTATATGTATGTTAAGAAACAGTGAAAAATTACACTTTTAATGAAATCCCACAGGAATAGGTTTGTTTTTCTGGGATAAAAAGTAGCCTATGTCACTCTCCGGATCTTGAACTATATCTCTGCAAAAAAATCAGGTCGATCCGTTGCGTGGCTGAGGCGTGATTGACGGACAAACAAACCAACAAACTCACTTTCACATTTATATATTAGTAGGGATTTACCGTTTCGAGTGTATGGAGTCTCGGGTTCAACATACATTGTGGGTATACATAGTGACGTATATGTATGTTAAGAAACAGTGAAAAATTACACTTTTAATGAAATCCCACAGGAATAGGTTTGTTTTTCTGGGATAAAAAGTAGCCTATGTCACTCTCCGGATCTTGAACTATATCTCTGCAAAAAAATCAGGTCGATCCGTTGCGTGGCTGAGGCGTGATTGACGGACAAACAAACCAACAAACTCACTTTCACATTTATATATTAGTAGGGATTCCTATAATTACTGTTTTAGTTTACATGAAGACCTATCTTCTTGTTTTTTATTTTAGTCAAATTACTCTTCTTATGCTGTTACTAGTACAGTTCCTGTATCAGATTCAATAACTGCTATCCTTTTTAGTGCTTGCGATATGTAAGAAACCTTCCTAGTATTCAATACTCGGTTGCTGTGTGCAACTAGCATAAGCGGTCTCATATCATACGTCAGACAGTCAGTCATACCCATCCTTTCATAAGATAAAGCTCTCATGTGCTACGAGGGGGTCGCAGTTAAAGTGAAGAGCTCGTCAAGTTTACGTCGCAAAAACCGCTGGCGCAGTGGCGGCAGGCGAAACGAGTTGCAGTTTTTGTTAGAAGCCCGTCAAAGCGCGGTGTCGCGCGGCGCGCCGGCTCGAACGCGGCCCTTTCTAATTGGAAGTCTACCTGTTGCGTCGCTTCGCTGTTTTTATTTTAGCTCCCAGACGAATACACTCGGTGATGAGCACTTTAGGTGAAGAGCATTGTAATATCCCTCTAGGCAATCTTACTTCACCTTTGCTCTGCCACTTTGACGAGCTTACTAGAACATCATGCGTTGAAAATATTACGTCGGTTTTCAACTTAACAACGTTAGACATGATTAGTGGGCAAAGTGAGACCTATGAACTGATGACCAACCTGAGATGATGAGCGCAGTGCAAAGTGTCGTATGATATTGTAAATATCATAACTTTTAGTTATGAAAAAAACACTGAGTAAACCAGAATATGCAGATAAATATTCATAGTATGCATTTTAATAGCTCCTACCAGAACTTCAAGAATTGTTTAAATATGCAAATGTACAGTGTACACTGACTGCCTTTTTGATTACGTCATTCAAAAAGAGCCGACTCCAATAAAGCCTACCGTAAGAGGCATTTATGTGGAGCAGCATTACCCGACACCTCGCAACGTCGAATTTGCACTTTATCATGACACGTTTTTTCCTGAATCTCATAAACTAGTCGTGTTAATGTTATGGAATTTCTGTTAAAATGATATTATTCATTCAACCAGCAAAGCACACCACCAAGCGATTTAGTGTTCCGGCGTGATGCTGTGTAGGATATAAACCGTTAGGGGATGAGTGTACACTCCCCCTTCCAAGTTAGTACGACAACATCTACGGCTTCATCATCACTGACCATCAGGTGAGATTGCAGTAAGTACAAATATGCAGGAACAGTGTAAAAAAAAAGATTTTTTTGTAAAATACGAGTGAATAATTCAGATTCCGCCTTTCTGTCATAAAATATTTGCTAAAGCAGTTGAAAAGTGTGATAATATTCCCAAGTCAACCTCATAGGTTTTTTACGTCTACTGATCAATCTCATTAGAAATTTGATACCGACTTTACGCACCAGTGTGCATTAAACTCGTTGGTTCTAACCGCAAATAACACCTACCATTTCTGATCTACTCTCCATTTTAAATACTGTTTTAAATCATTTAGGCAGCGGAAGCTTGTTTGCTCGCATGTGACAAAAAATTGCTACATTCATTGAAAAGAAATATAATGATTATAACGGACTAATCTTGAGAATATTTTTCTAGTCAACCTTATCTCAAAATCTTCATTAATATATTTGCAGAATTGCCAAGTTCCCAGTGATCTTTGATAGTGGGCACTGAAACATAAAAATGCCCTAGATTAACATACAAGCTACTTTAGTCCCGGAAAAATCTATACCACTCCGATCCCGGAAAGTCCAATCGTAATTTTTGTAAAACGTCATTCACGCAGGCGGAAACGCGAGCAAATAGCCAGATAATGAATACGAGGGAAAACTGAACCCCCTTCGCACACGGCTCGTAAGCGTAAGCGTAGCGTAATCCTCGCGTACGACAAAAGCAGTACGAGCAGCATTTTCAAAAATGTCCGCAGACGAAGCGTTGTTGCAACGAATCGTAGGAGGCGTAATTATTGTCATATTGTTATGCGTACTGTTAGGTGCAGGTTTGGCGGTGACAGCTTAAAACACGAGTTTTTCACATGGAGTTTTTAATGATGTTCGGCGACCAGGAAAAATACTTGGATCTACTCACTCAGATGATGTTTCTTTGAGCCGGAGAACAGCATCTCGAGGTGGAATCCTCTCGAAAATGCTATCTATTCTTAGATAGAAAAAGGTTGGTATATATATTAGAATACTGCTGAATCTTTGCTGACTGCTTACACAGCAAAATCTAAGACAGAATCGTACTTTTGAAAGCAGGTCCGTAACAGTACACTTAAGCTTACGAGCCGTGTGTGAAAGGCCGAAGTTTTCCCACTTCCCGGCTTAGCAGGTGCCACGCAGTTTAATGATGATCGTTCATTCCGGTATTCATCTAATCACGCAGGCGGTGACGCGAGACGGCCGGGTCGGATCAGGCGCAGTCACCGCGGCCGCGCTCCGTCGCGTACGGCGATTCTCCACGCGCTTCTGCCGTGTGACCAGCGACCAACGGCCAGCCCACAGACGGAAACGGAGTGGCAACACTACAAAAAGACACTCGCATTCATTCATGCTTTTTTTATCGACCGCCACCTGACTCTGTCGACAGGTTCCCGATATCGGGAACCTGTAAGTACTCACCAAACAGAAAGGGTGTTTAGGATAGAATACTTTTGCTACACGTTACAAATTTTTGTAGTTAGGTACTTTAAGGGGGTAGCCAGTAGAAGTACAATTAATATGACACTGGTAACTTAGGACGGATCCCAATAAAAGAAGTTTATCTTAAGACAGCCCGAGAAACCAGACGGACTATTTGGAAAAATGTAAGTCTACTTTCGCTCTTATTTCGTTACTACCAATTTTTAGGGGAATTTATAAAATCATTGATCCGTACTAATAATTTCCAAATACTTTTCCAATTTTCCATTAAACAGAGAGGTAGGCTCCATTTATCCTCTCTTGTTGGCGAAGTACTAGAGTAACTGGACGAGAGCAATTTCATAATGATAACGCTCGCGCTTATTAGCGGTACATGACCATAATGCTGAGGAAATGTTGCGCGGTTTAATAATGTCGACTTCTTTAGCAATAAGCGTCTAGGTACAACTGGATCACATTATGCTTAATAGTACATAAGAGGAAGGATTTACTCCACAATGGCATTTAAATAAATGGTGACTCTTTGCACGACGCGATTAAGGTCAATTTAGCTCGCGTAACCTAACCCTTATATACGGTATTGAATCCACAAATAGATCAAACAGACCCTGGCGTAGTTGGTAGGGCAATCGGATTCGAGTGGGAGGTCCCGGGTACAATTCCTGGCACAGGCCACTTTGGAATTTTATAATTTATAAATTAGTTCAGGTCTGGTCTGGTAGGACGCTTTGGCTGCGATTTGCTAGTTACCACTCTAACGCACCGTCAAACGATTTAGTGGTGCAACGCTTACCCCTTTCTCGTTAGAACGATAAAATCATCTGCTGCATCATTACATTCCATCAGGTGAGATTATACAGTCAAGTAGGTACTAACTCGTAGTATATAAAAATACACCGATTTACTTTCGGCATCTTGACTAGTGTGTGGTCGTGCATCAGACTTGAGTGAAATTACATGAAATAGTTCATCATCATCATCATCATCATTTCAGCCTGCGGACGTCCACTGTTGAACATAGGCCTTCCCAAGTGAGCGCCACCACACCCTGTCCTCAGCCCTCCTCATCCAGCCGCTTCCCGCCACCCGCTGAATGTCGTCGGTCCAACGAGCTGGAGGACGCCCCACGCTACGCTTACTTGTACGCGGTCTCCACTCCAGGACTTTTCGCCCCTGCGACACGCGTGACCTGCCCACTGCCACTTCAGCTTGCTAATGGTTTGGGCTATGTCAGTGACCTTGGTTCTCCTGCGGATCTCCTCATTTCGGATTCTATCCCTCAGGGAAACTAATCTAACTAAGAAAACACTTTATAACTTTATAAATCACGTTTATTAATTTTATATTTAAGAGAACAGATTTCACACGTTGCAGCCATTATAACATACACCGGAAGAGAGGATCAAGTACATAGACAATTACAGACTACATAGTACACAGATTATTTGATGTCACAGATCATTGTATTATTTTAACACCCCAACTACATCAAATAAACTAATATTATTTACAAACAATAATTTTATTATTTCATTTCCTGAACCCCCATTCCTTCTAAACAAGAATAATGCTTTACAGGATTCAAAGCTTTCGTAAGAACATCAGCAGGCATATCAGTTGTTGGCAAATATTTTAAATCAATAATTTTATCATTTACTGCATCCTTTATAAAATGGTATCGAATATCTATATGCTTACTCTTTCTATGACAGACATAGTTTGCCACCAACTTCTGTGCACTCTGACTATCATTATACAACAATACAGTGCTTGAACTGCCTACTAGTTCGGATAACAAAGATTTCAAGTATATAGCCTCTTTACAAGCTTCCGCTATAGACATGTATTCAGCTTCCATACTGGATAAAGCCACAGTTCGCTGCTTTCTACTCTCCCAAGAAATAGCAGAGCCTGACATTAGGAAACAAAAACCTGTGTAAGACTTACGGTCTATACAACTGCTTCCCCAATCTGAATCTACAAAACCTTCAAGCTCAGCTTTTCCTTTTACATATTTTAAACAATAATTTTTAGTTTTATTTAAATATCTAAGTATCCTTTTAGCATAATTCCAGTGTACATTGGTATAACATTTATTAAATTGACTAAGAAAACTCACACTAAATGAAATATCCGGTCTTGTAAGTACTGATAGATACATAAGACTCCCTATTAACTGTTGAAATGGAATTTCATTATTACAGGTATCAGACTTCTCAATATTTAGCTTACATTCCATTGGAGTACTAGCAAATTTACAACTTTGCATATTAAACTTAGCCAATAATTCCTCTACATATTGCTCCTGATCTATAGTAATAACATTACAATTTTTATCAATTTTAACTCTCATACCTAAGCAATGTTGAACTTGTCCTAAATTTTTTATCTTAAACTTAGAACTCAACACAGAAATTAAATTCTCTGTTTCTGATTTACTGTTAGAGAAAACAAAAAAATCATCAACATATAATGCGATAATAATCTTTACATTATCAGATCCTGTTTTTGAAAATAAACAAGGTTCAATTTTATTTTTCTGAAAACCTAATTCACATAAACATTGTTCCACTCTCTCATACCAACATCTAGAAGACTGTTTCAACCCATAAATTGCTTTCTTTAATTTTACAATTTTATTTTTACTACTAGGATCACAATTTATGTCTGGTTGAACCATATAAATATCCTCTTTTAAATAACCATTTAAAAATGCTGTTTTCACATCTAAATGTGTTACATCAAAGTTTAATTGTACAGACAGTGCAAATAACAACTTAAGTGTAGAATGTCTAACTACGGGTGAGAATGTCTCTTGATAATCAATACCGAGCTTCTGCGTGAAGCCTTTTGCCACTAAACGCGCTCTGTACCGCACACTATTATCACTATTAAGCTTTCTTTTATACACCCACTTACACTGCACTAAGGTTTTATCCGGAGGTAACTCACTGACCTGAACCCACGCCTCATTCTCCTGGAATGCCTGCAGCTCGTCCTTCATAGCCTCAATCCATTTGTCTCTATCCGAGCTATTGAGAGCTTCCTGGATAGTAATGGGGTCACCGCTGAATCCTGGACTTGATGTGGTACACATGTTTGTATACCCATATCTCTCTGGCTGCTTCCTGGTGCGTTTTACAACTGGTTCTGGTGATGTTAATTTCTCCTCCTGCTTTTGACATTCAGTTGACATGGTATCCAAATCAGCATTATGATATTGAGAGTCCGAAATACTCAAGTCTGGACTTTCTTCCATAATTTCCTCTTCCTTCATAATGTGACTGCTCGACTGCTGCTCTGTTTGGATAGCGTCCCCAACTGAAACTGATACACTTTCGTCCATTATACAGTTCCTGTCTAAATTTTCATGGATAATGACATCTCTACTAATGTTCACACATCTCTTAGTAGGATCATAGACTCTGTAGCCTTTAACATTCTCTGAAAAACCAACTAGAATGTGCTTCTTGGATTTCGTATCCCATTTGAGTCTTTTCTCTTTCGGAATATGGACCATGACTTCACTACCAAATATTCGGACATGACTTAAATCTGGTTTCCTCTTATGCCAGAGCTCATACGGCGTTTTATCATTTAATCCTGATGCAACTGACCTATTCCTAAGATAGACAGCGGTATTTGTGGCCTCTGCCCAAAACTTCTTATCAAGGCCTGCGTCAAATAATAAACAACGAGCTCTTTCAACAATGGTACGGTTAATTCGCTCGCTCATACCATTTTGTTCAGGAGTGTAAGGATTTGTCTTTTGATGGATAATACCAGCATCCTTCAAATAATCCTCAAACTCATTACTGCAAAACTCTAAGCCATTATCAGTCCTGAATATTTTAATCTTTTTATTTTGCTGGTTTTCTACCAAAGATTTAAATTCTTTAAAATACATAAAAACTTCGCTTTTTGCTTTAAGAAAATATACAAAGGCCATCCGAGTAAAATCATCAACAAAAACAAGGAAATACCTGGCCCCTCCTACTGAGGTGACTTCCATTGGTCCGCATATGTCTGCATGGACTGTGTCCAGGGGCTCGCTGCTCCTTGTTCCTTGACCAAACGGCAAGCGTGATTGTTTCCCCTCACAGCATACTGTGCAAGTACTCTTACTGATGACTGCTTTATCTGTGTATGATACGCCTGTGACGGCTCCATTTTTCATTTTATTTTGGTCACTCATGTTTATGTGACCTAACCTCCTGTGCCAAACTTCGCTGCTGGCCTCCACTGGAGATGTAAACAAACATGAATTTTGATGCTCCACTTCCAATTTATAAACGCCGTCACACAAACTGGCTATGGCCACAAGACTGTTCTTCTTATTATATATTTTACAGCAATCCTTTTCAAATTGAACTTTGTTACCATTTTTAATCAATTGACTTACTGATATTAAATTTGTCCTCAGGTCTGGTACACACAACACTTCTTTAAGCGTAACTTCGTACTTGAAATTCGGCGTGACGGTCACTATGTCAACTTCGCCTGAGCACAGCACAGACATCGTAGATTTATTAGCTGCACATATTTGCTTTACTGTGGGCGAATATGAAATATTACTCAGCATATTTACGTCTGAAACGACATGACCTGTACTTCCACTGTCGACGTAAAAGTCACTTTTACTGAAGTTTCCACTTAGAAATACTGCAGAAAATGCATTTGTCTTTTTACTTTCTTGTTTATTCGGCATTTTCGCTTTACATTCGCTACGGAAATGACCATTTAACCTGCACCGGTAACAAATAATCTTGGATTTATCTGCTTTGTTTACGTTGGACATGACATTTGAGTTTGACCTTGACACACTGCCGCCGGCGCCGCCGCCATGTTGATCAGAGGCGACATCTTTTCTGCGACTGTCAATGCTGCCAACTTTGGGATTTGAATAATGTTGGCGTGGACGTCCATTTTGTCCTTTACTAAAAAATGCACTTCCGGCCGAATCAGACTGACCACCTGCCAAGTCGATTAATTTGGTTTTCACGACATCGGCAGTGATGGCGATTCCGGAATGTTCTATCGCCATAATCATAGGGAAGTATTTTTCAGGTAAACCTGCCAACATCAAACAACCAATCCACTCATCGTTGACGGAAAATCCTGTTCCTTGTAATTTTTGCGCCGTCTCAATTATTTGCGTGACATAACTCGTCATCGAATCACAATTGTCGAGGCGAATAGATATCAAATTTCTCAGTAATGATATTCTTCTTGAAAAGCCTGAATCATCAAACATTGATTTCAGTTTGAGCCATAAACTTCTTGTCGTAGTTGCTCCTTTAATGTGAACATATAACGAAGGGTCTATTGTTAAAATTAATTTTGCTTTTGCCTTCGCGTCTTCTGCGGCTTCGGATAAGGCACTTTCGTGTTTTATGCACTTCGCCATACCTTCTAGTATTAGTAAATTCTCTGCCGCAAACGCCCACTCGTCGTAATTTTCGCGACCCTTTAACTTCGGCACGTTGGCGAGAAATGAGTTCGACGCCGCCATTGTTCCTGCCCGACTTTCCTGTGATATCCTAATCTAACTACGAAAATTACTTTTCGCAAACTCAAAATCTAACGGGCATAACTGGGCCCATAACCTAATCTAACTAAGAAAACACTTTATAACTTTATAAATCACGTTTATTAATTTTATATTTAAGAGAACAGATTTCACACGTTGCAGCCATTATAACATACACCGGAAGAGAGGATCAAGTACATAGACAATTACAGACTACATAGTACACAGATTATTTGATGTCACAGATCATTGTATTATTTTAACAGAAACTCCTAACATAGCCCTCTCCATGGCCCGCTGCGCGACTTTGAATTTGTGGATCAGGCCGTGTGTGAGTGTCCACGTTTCAGCGCCATACGTGAGGACGGGAAGAACGCACTGGTTGAAAACTTTAGTTTTCAGGCATTGAGGAATTGACGAGGAGAAGACTTGATTTAATTTACCGAATGCTGCCCAGCCCAGCCGTATTCGTCTGTTGGCTTCTTCATCGAAATTATTTCTGCCTAGCGCAATGGTCTGCCCAAGGTATGAAATAGTTACATTTACATTAAGACATGTTGATAGGAATATCGAAAAATGCATTATCTAATCGGCTGACGATGGAAAATGAATAGAAGTAACTTTCGCGGAAGTGGGGATCACGAACTTGTCACTTGACAACCATTAAGTCTTATCGGGAGATATCACAAGTTGTGAGAAAATTTAAAACTGTAGTCGTAAAGAAAAGAATAGCATGCACAATGACAAGGCCGAGTCCTACATGCTAATAAAAACAACGAGCACAACACACGGATGTATCGAAATAAAACATTTTTATTGTTATTAGATTCAGATACAGATAAAAATACCGAGAACGAGATAACATATTGAGATGTAGGCTGACTAAAACAAAACATCATAGCATGATGTATGCGCGGTGGAGATACGCCATCTCAGACTCGTGGAAGGAAAGTGGGACAACTTATCGCTTAGAACAATTTTGTAGCGCTCGTTTGAAACGTGCCGCTATTTGATAAGTTTTCTCAGTAAAGTACAAAACATCAGACAGAAAAATGCCGGAAACGCAAAAACATGTAAAAGTATGTCGATTGCAACTCAGTTTAAGGGTTCGGTAACATTGACAGTCTAGATTCAAAACCCGGATATATTTCAAAATTTTTTGGATTTACACATACGTAACAACACGTGCAGGAACATACGTATTATAGAAGCTGGAAACGTATTATACTATCCTTTTATTGCGAAATGTGGAGAAATGTCTTCTAAGCAGTTTTATATAATCGCTTAAACAACATCATTACTTTTCATCAGATGAAGTTGTGGTCACAACCATATCACTAATTAAAAAACCCGTAAGTCCGGGAGATGTTGCATGCCTGTAACTGACATGGCTATGGCTATGGCTATTCCTCTAATTTTAGGAATAGACTCGAGAAACAATAAATACTCCATTCTTCCATCCTGCAGTCAAAGCGGAGTAGACTTACTCAATAAGATTTTAAAATTTTGCATACATAATTCCGGTAGTTTTCGCAAGTTGCTGCGGCAAACGCCAGAGGGCCAGTTTTGTTCAACTAGATATACTTGACTGTTGAATAGGTCATGTTAATACTCGATGATAGACCAATCTGGCTACCATAATACTGTCATCAAGGCTTGTATTTCTGTGCCTCTTGAACAAACTGCAACGTGATACCAGTGGGGCGATAGCCGATAATCGACGGGTGGCTGCATCGCCTGCAGTTGTGGCAACCAAGCATCGCTAGATGTGTCATGATTTGTGCGCGAATGCCGCGGTCGATTCTCAGCACCAATTTATTGCCTTTTCTAGACTATAACAGGAATGCCAGTGAATTAGAAAGGTGAGCCGAATTGCCGCAAGATGCACTGACGGTGAGAGAGCAATTGAAGTTATCGATCTACTCCAAAGAAGAGAATTTCTCCATTCAGTAGACAGCGCATTTTGGTCCTTGAGCCACAAAAATGCCTACTGGGACATAATATGATACCTGCTCGGACGAATCATCACGTGAATATTCCAAAGACTTTTTTTACATGCGTTTACGCACGTAAGGAACTTAGGTACTCGAAAAAGAGTATGTGTACTTTGCAAAGATAGTATCGTAGTTAGTTAAATATAGACCACAAAGACCCACTGATGACGAACAAAAGTTGTTATAGCTACCATGCCGTCTATATGTTTGTCATGTTATGGTAACTGAATGCACAAAACACTCCTATAATTGTTTACCGAGTCCAAGTATGCCACTGTGGCAGTTATAGCTTTGCATTAAATGGACCCTTAGTACATTAATTACTTTTTAATGCCAGTTTTATGGTCGTACCTTTATCGGATCGTGTGATTGCCTGTTCAAGCTTATTACATTTCGTTTTCCTGTATCGATGACTTAATCACATTTCTTTGTGTTTCTTCACAGTGATTGTTTGATATTTTTCCTAATCATTGCTGTATTTTGTTTATTGCCTTTTGCTTACGAATTTGGCCGGATGGATTCATTTGTTTTTTTGCTTCCATATAAACCTGGGTTGAAATGAGTATGCTGCGAGTTATTAATGAACGGGATGTTTATATTCTTCACATAGAGCATAGATACTTGAAATTGCACTCTAGAAGATGCGCTATGTTAGGTTGAAGCAAGTGTTATTTAACGAAAGTATGCTAATAATATAGACAAGATCGAGATATAGAGGCTCGTTGATGACATTTTGCATCATGGGAGATAATCGGACAATTTTTTTACGTTCTATACATTCTTTAATCATGGCAGTTCCTTAATTTAGGGCAAATGTAGCTGTCTCCGCGACATCACTGAAAACGAGATTTTATCTGGCTGAGATTAATATGAAGTGGCCATAGTAAATGTATGACCACTTCTTCTGCTTTCTGCTCTTCTCTTATATGGACAACGGCCTTGCTCTCATCAAATTGTATATCAGTGTAAGTTATGCCAATCGCTCTGACAATTCTCTACCAATGGCTCGCTTGGAGGGCTATGGACAAAATCCTGTGATTTCAGTAATATTCATTTAGATTGAAATCATCATGACTAATAACACCTCTGCCTGCAGCCTAAAATCGTTACTTGGCAGGCGTGCTCAATTGTAGCTAAAACCGGGAAGTATCCTTGTAGTATCTCGTAATCAATAGTAACTAGAGATGAGGTTTGAGTCGACGATGAGGATGTACGGCCGTTAGAACAAAACGCATTCAATGGTAATATTTCAATCCGAATGTTGTTGTCGTACAATACATTTAACCAGAGCGATGCGCGCCGATCCACCCGGCGCACACTCAATACATGTAACAAACGCGATTGAAAATCGTAAATATGCGGCGCGCACGTGACACGGCGCGCTCGTATATAAACTACACCGCCCGGATCCAATTTCGGTGAAATTTAATGTAAATGCATGAATTTTCCCCGTGCCACTCGTACAATCAGTGTCGAGGGCTGACATTTGCATATGCGTCGCTGAAATTTCAGAATAGCTATTCCGTGAAGCTCAACCGAGTTCCAAACTTGGCGGGAGCACGGGTAAAGGAAACGTTGCGGCGGGATGCGCCCCGTCTGACGTGTAACGAGGTCAAGACATCAGCGTGTGCCGCGATATTAAACGCGCCGCGCATTCCTGTGCATGTAAGCCACCGCAAAAAGCCATCCACTGCGCCCTCAAGTACGAGCAGCTATTAGTCTTGTTACCTCGGCATATGTTAAGAGAAGCATTCAGTCATGAAACACACGAATAGCGGGGCGAGGGCCAACGCAAAACAATCATACTATACAAGATTTTCTGAAATAAATCATTGCAGGCTGGCAGTGCATGTGGTCGGACGTCATTACACAAGACGGTGAAAGAAACCATCGTGATAATATCTTGGGTGAATGCTTAAAGGTAAAGGTTCTCCATATAAATGTTCTCACTGTCAATACATACGTGTCCAGCTTGATAATGTTAGATAGTGTCCCTGACTTGTGCTCAGCGCATCATAAAGTGAGGCGTTGTTAATTACTACGTTAGACAGCTCAGAGGTCCGAGAAACTTGCGTCATTTGCATGTCATCTACCAATAACAGTAACGTACTGTTGTACTCAGAGTATTTAAATCCCATTTTTGCCCCGATACGCTCTCACCCCGGCGTGTTTCATGCTAGTCTTGTTATCTCGGCATATGTTAAGAGGCGCATTAAGGCGCACGCCGGGCTCCTGGTGCCACTCCAAACAGATTCGCCGCAAAAACATAACAGGTGGTGGACCGGAGCCAGTGGATGGAAAATCAGAATCGCGACGCGATGTCACAGTCGGGTGACCAGCACATGTCAACAACATCTGACCAGACGGGTAAAGCCATAGCAATACTGTGGAAGCGTTACTATAATAAACACATTAGATGTGCTGAATTAATTTTGTTTTTATCTCATCTCGTACCGTCGTTATAAAAAAAACGTAATAGGTACTTTCATTAAAGTTCTACAGAAGTTCTAAAGCAAGAATTATTTTTGACAAAAATGTAAGACAAAAATGTATTATATTGGAACCAAAAATAGTACAGAACTAACTTTTCACAATAAATACCTGTTCTGTAGTTTTAATTGCCGCCAGCTCAAATCCAATATTTGTTAGCTGCTACTTTACAAATTACTTTACGCCTACTGCACAGCCAATCAAAGATCAATTCCATTTGATCCGTCTGAGCAGCATACTATCGCTTGTTAACGACCTGCCTACTCAACCTAGGCCAGGGCTGGCAAACATTCTTAGAGATATTTCAATCCACGAACGCGCCCAACTCTGTCAAAATCGCTTGTTTCGATTCGCATACAGTTTGACAGTATGGGGGGCGCCATCGTGGATTGAAATTTGTATAGCTACAGGTAATAATTGGACGTATAAATTATTTACTATGACAAATAACTACCTATGAAATAGGTAGGCACACACACACACACGCACACACACACACACATACATAAACACGCAAACACACATCTAAATCTGTCCACATCTAAATCTGTCTGTTTACTGTTTTTTTGTACTGTTATTTTTTGTAACGGAAGAGCGGGACTTTCTAACACAGGGGCAATTTTAGTGCCCTTAAATGAAAGTCCCATCTCATTATATTTGTAAATTATACTGTTACTGAAATAAACAATTTTTGATTTTGATTTTTGAGGTACACGAGTTTTCTTAATTTGTTTTGAATTTTGATGTGTAAAATAAAATAAAAACGGAAACTAAAACAGAAAAAAAATCAGTTTTTACGAAAAGACCACGTAGGTATAATGCAAAAATAATTCGATCACATTTATATCTTCACCTTTTAAATTTCTTCAAGATACAGAAGTAAAAACTTGTACCTACACTACAGATATACATGGGTCATCACGAGTTCAATAGATTGTGCCATCTTAGAAATGCCCAAGTTTTCACTTCAAAAAAACTAAAAACCAAAAGAAAAACAAATAGTAAATAGCTTAAATAAACATTTGTGCAAAGGTTCCCTCAGGTGCAAAGGCTTAATTAAACATTAATAAATGGTAAGTGCAAAGGTTGCCTTTCCCTGAACTAGACAGTGTGCGAATAAAGACACGCCCGGCTGATTGGTGCGATCAAAAACCTGTTTCTAGAAAGCAATCACGTCTGTTTATGTCTTTTATAGGAAGGATAACGAGTCCGCATACGAACCACACGGCGATGCTTACCAACGAGTCCTCTAAACTAATGAAACCACTTTGAAATTTACATTAGTGTAACAACGTTTGAAGAGTACCTAATTGATACGGTGATATGTATCGGTTCCTAGAAATCGCAGAAGAGTGGCGGTGAATACGTTATTTGCACGATCGATCAGGAATATATTACGAAACAAATTAAATTAAGAAAAGATGTAACGGCATCTTCTAATAGGCAATACGTTTTAAACGCAAATACTAATAGAGTGGGTACCTTATACCTACTAGACATGTAGAGCTCTTACAAAGCGCAATTAGTAGACAAAAATCTTAACATTATTTTTGATATGCGAGCCGAGTTGATTTATTCTTTAAAATAAACTATTCAAGTATTCACCTTATGTAGAAAACCATTTTTAAACGCGCAAAATTCGTATAGATGGTTCATCGTAATTTCACGTATAGATGGTTCCTAATATAAATATGTATAACAAACGGAAAATAAATCAGTAAAAATAGGTACCTAGCTAGGTATGTAATCAAGAATCGCCAATAACTCAAAATTTATCTAAGCAATTAAAAACGCCCACGGTCTTACTAAGCGAGAAACAAAAACAACTAAAATTGGTACCGGAAATATTTTGAAATATAGATTTCGGATTACGTGTACACGTTCCAGATCTCAAGATATATAAGTTCGTACCAGTTAAACGAGTATTCTTTGCTTAGTACAATTACTCAAACACTACAATGTGAAAATAGACATTCTAGCGATTGCCCGCGGCTTCGTTGGCAAAAAATTTTTTTATTACAAATCCTGCAAGGATCGTTTATTTTCGAGTTTTTAAATGTTCCCTATGCGCTCCTTTTTTCAACCTTTATATACCTTATTTCAAATTTCTGGGGGTATAGTATCCTATATGGCAATCCAATCAAATGGAAATAAATCAAATAAGCAATCTACATTCCAAATTTCAATCAAATCGGTTCAGTAATTGTGTTTGAGCACAAACATTCAAACACGCCAACCTTTACATAGTAGGACATAAACATTATTATAACCTTAATTAAACAGTAATAAATCGTTCCGAATAAACATTGGCATCGACATTCCTATAGAACAGAAGCGAGGTCTAGAAGACGACTTCATATCGTAAAGCTATCAAACAATGACAGGACGATCGGACGAGATTAAATTCAAGCCCACGCTGTCTCACTGTACAAGAACGAAGACCGGCTGAATAATTTACTGGTTTATTCGTATTTTTTAGGGTTCCGACCCAAAGGGTAAAAACGGGACCCTGTTACTAAGACTTCGCCGTCTGTCCGTCCGTCTATCACCGGGCTGTATCTCTTGAACCGTGATAGTTAGACACTTAAAATTATTATGTTAGCTCCCATACAACAAACGTGATTTTTTTTTCTTATTTTTGCTCGATATTTATAACGGCAACAGTTAAGCGCTCAAAATATTCACAGAATATTTTGTTTTGTATTTTAAAAAGAAATAATCAAATCAAAATAAAAAAATGTCTATAGTATTAACCTGCAAGCCATAAAAACTAGCATAAATAACCGTTAATCCAGTAAAAAATTTTAGCCAAATAAGTTCTGTAGTTGTTGAAGGAGTAACAAAAATCCAACATGAAACGTTCGAAAAAATGTTAAAATATACAAGTGGTAGATAAATAATATTAGAACGATAATATCTTCAACAAGAATACTCAACCTTAATAATACAATAGATTAAGTATGACCAAGTGTTTCTAACCACTTTTGACAAGTACCCACTCGTATTTGTATTTAAACCATAATAAGTAACAATGAATTATTACACCGAAATAATATAATACGTAAATACTTCACAATACGTCTATGTAGATGTAGCCAAATTAATAAATTAGTCAATTTATTAAATGACTAGACCGGTCACTATAGTGGTCGTCAATTGAACTCCATTCACAGATATCCACGATTGCATTAGTAATCTGAAGTTAACATGTACTCGTGGCAGCCGCGGTCATAAAAAGTGGTATATTGCAGGCCTTACGAAAGATCTTATAGTACCAACATAGAGCGAAAGCAATACACTCATGTTTATAACCACAGATTCTACGATTATTCCAAGTGTTTGATCCAATTAAAATTTAAGGTAAATTAAATAATTAAATTTTAACTAAACGGCTAAACAACGTTCATTGTGTCAATGATTGCGTCAGCATCCAAGTCAAGTTTTTGTTGCTGTAGAAAGTTTGTCATTTATCAGATTAGGCGAATATTGTTGAATAACCTAGTTATCTCATAAATTGGCTTATTTAACCATTTGGTAACGACATCGACATGTCATAGCTTTAGCAAACACTGAATTTCACAAAAACGCTTTAAATGTATTTTGAGTTAGGTACATATAATTTTTTTTTAAATACGTATAAATAAGCTCTTGCCACTGGTTCAACCCTAGCATCGTAAAGAAAAATGAAGCCAGTAAAGTACTTTTTATAAATAAAAAAAACTCAATTTTCAGTTAATTTGCTGCTTGATCAGAGGAACTAATTAACTCTTTGTAATAATTAGCTCTTTTCTTGTCATGAAAAGAGATTAAGAAAGAAGTTCTAATCAAGCCGATTGGTTAAGTATAGATAGGCAAAACAAGTTTCTTTTTTTTATTGAAAGAATTTATTTAACTTGCAATGTAGTATATGTTTGTTGGGGTGGACGATTTTAACTATCCATATTTCAACGGTTAATCCACTTTATTAGCCTAGCACCAATAGTTGATTGAAAGTGATTTCATAGCCTTTATTATCTCCATAACTCCAATGACTCTTTTTTTTCTAAACAAGTTAGTACTTGACTGCGATCTTACCTGATGATAAGTGCAGCCTGTATGTGATGCAGCCTAATATGTTATCGTACTAACTTGGGAGGGTAAGTAAATTTACCCCAAAAGCGAACAATTTACAATCGCACCGGAACGCTAAATCGCTTGGTGGTGCGTCTTTGCTAAGAGGGTGGGAACAAGTCACGGCCGAAGCCTCTCACCAGACCAGACCTGAGCCAATTTAGAATTTATAAAATTCCAAAGTGGCCCGTGGCGGAATCGAACCCGCGACCTCGCACTTGACTTCGAGCGCGCGGCACTGTGCCAGGGAGGTCGTCAAATCGCTCGCTCTTCTTAAAATATCTTAGTTTCTCTATGACATTAGAGAAACGAAGATATACGAGTCCCCTTTTGCCAGAGCCCAGATGCACCCAGAAGTCGCGAGCAAACGTTAGTGCGCGAATTGAACGGAAATAAACGAAACAGACCTTAATGGAAGCAGTTACACAAAAATTACCGGTTATCAAAGAGCAATTAAAGAGGCGACGCGCGAACCCGCCCCGCCCAGTGCTCGATACACTTTTGACTTCGATTAATCGTTCTTTTTGTTCCGAACCAATCTCGCTCATTTGCATAAGAATGTTACAGTAAGAATATTAGTCGGGGCGGTGTGTTCCATTTTCTCCACTGTGGTATTTCTAATCACCATTAGGAGTCTGAATACCATCCTTGCTATAATGTATCCCAAGCACTAGCATAAAATTAGATTGCGCATTCGTTTTAGTTTTCGAGTTCCGTACACAAGGCTGCTAACTAATCCACCGATTATATTATTTGTCTTTTATAACATTGTCAATATTATAAAAGTTAGTAGTAATAGTTTGTGCAGGAACACCACACACAATTTTTCCAACAGTTTCTTCGACGCACGTTTCATCTCCACACTGGGACATCGTCAGGAGATGTTGATGTTCACAATGCGAAACCGTAGAGTTAACAAAATGACGCCTGCTTCCACTCAATATTCTAAAAGTTATTTAATCTAATGGTTAAAATCCTATGAAAGTGAAGTCCATTTTAAACTCTACATCAGGGATCACCAATTAGTTTCGCTAGGGGTCCGTTTTAAGAAATGAAATGACCATCGCGGTCCGCACAACATTTTATAGAAAAAATATTTATTACACAAATGTAATTACAGAAATAACAAAGGTAGTTTATTACACATCAATGAGAAAAATGTCATTTTTTGTTGCGGACTATCTGTCTGAATTTAGGAGTAAAATTGGTATTGGTAGAGTCTACATGATGCACTGTTCGTTGAGTAGTAAGTAGTACTTCAAACGATGTTACTAAACATATCCAAAGGGTTTTTAAGTGGTACAAAACAGTACCTACTCACAAAATCTGATAAGATTTTTTATTCACGTTTGTTAGTTAGTATTTGATTAAGACTAGACGTTCGCATGTAGTTGACGCGTGAGTGTCTAGCGCAGAAACCCTTAATCAATGAATAGGAGGATTTCAATAGACATTCTCACCTACTTCACCGCATGTTGAGCCTTTAAATAAACACTGCTCGAGATGCGTATTTATATTTTAACGATGCATTGACGTGCTGACAAGGTTGATGAGTCATGACGCCAGGTACTCAGATCGGCAATCATACAGAGCAATAACCTGGAATTTTGTAGTGAATTCCACAACACAGAAAGAAGTAAACAGCTCCGATCCCGTTTTTATCAGTCTGTGAAAAGGTGATTAGAACATTGACCACGTTTTCGATCTGCAAGTAGTATTGTTGATTGTAGAGCGATAACATCGTTTGTCTGTGACATATTTTTACCCACGACGGAACGGAGTACGGGTATATGAGTTTAGGGTGAGAGACCGTTTGTACATTACTCTATTAAAAATATTTTATGTTTGTTTGTATGTTAAATTGTTCACAAAAACCAATAATGCAAAAATATTTTTGTTTGTTTGTTTGTTTGTTTGTTTGTTTGTTTGTTTGTTTGTTTGTGCACATCAATGTTCCCATTTATTTCAAAAACGGCTTGACCGATTTAGATGCGGTTTTCTGTATAATGTTTGGTGTTCAGCGGCAATGGTTCTTAGATAGTTGTTACGAACATAGATCACCAGGGGGCGCCATAAAATACATTTATATTGCAAACGAATGTTCCCATTTATTTCAAAAATGGCTTGACCGATTTAGATGCAGTTTTCTGTATAAAGTTTGGTATTCATTGGCGATGGTTCTTAGATAGTTGTTACGAACATCGATCACCAGGGGGCGCCATAAAAAACATTTACAGTGCAAACGAATGTTCTCAATTATTACAAAAACGACTGAACCGATTTGGATACAGTTTTGTATAAAATATTAGTGAGTCATTGGCAATGGTTCGAAGATAATTGTTCTTGTGATTGAACAGCAGGGGGCGCCACAATAAACGTCTCTTTATGACTTGGAAGGGATGATGTGTTCAAACGCTGCTAGAGGAGCTAATGGCTAGTTTGAAGATTAATTTTCATTTTTTAATAATAATATAATGTAAATTACATTAATATATTAATCGAAAAACTATAAAACAAGTGGAAAATTAAAAAAATTTAAAACACCCACGACTTTTGCAGACTTGTAATTGAAAAAGGATTAAATAATTTTTTTGAAACTCCCCGACTAAAGGAAAGTAAGAACTAAGAACCTATCAGTATAATTACAAATCCAAGAAAATCCGTCGGAGCTGCCATTGCTATTTTCGTTTCCAATATCAATTAATGTAATTAGTAAGTATTGATAAACTGCCGGTATATGAGAAGTATAAAGAAATTGAATTAGACATCAACTGGGAAACAGCACCATCAACACTAGGCAAAACACAGCAGCTCCGACGGATTTTCTTGGATTTGTAATTATACTGATAGGTTCTTAGTTCTTACTTTCCTTTAGTCGGGGAGTTTCAAAAAAATTATTTAATCCTTTTTCAATTACAAGTCTGCAAAAGTCGTGGGTGTTTTAAATTTTTTTAATTTTCCACTTGTGTCATTTCACTTTACGATTCTACCACCTGATTCGAATTTTATAGGTAGTAAAAATCTTGACCAATTTTTCAACCATTTATTTTGTCAGCGATAACATAATATAAATAATAATTGTGAACGCACTGTACGTGACAGAATATTATGTTGGTTACTGTATTTCTTACAAAGTTCGTATAATTATAATCTCTTCATTACCCACCAGGTCGCGATATTAGTGCTGAGATTGAGGATTATGCCACTGCATTATATGAATTTTATCATGCAGTGATCAGGTATGCCCGACTATAGAATCGCGCGAAGGACTCTGGATGAGTCCGAAATCACTTAGGCATACCTGACTTTTAGCAACATTAAGCCGCTATCACCATTCCTATAATGTGTTCTACTTACCAAAGTAAAAAATCTAAAATGGCCACTGTATGCTTGTTAAACTGCGTAGCCTCCGCCCGGCTGCGTTTGCGCAAGCGAACAGCCACACTAGCGCGAATGTTATGTTGCATTTCTCGGACGTCAAACTTGAACTTTTGCGAACGGTCAAGCGCAAGCGCAATGATCCGCTGAATGTCGTTACGTAACACGGCACGCCGCGTTGTGTCGGCACGCTTTATTTATCTTTTTTCATTCAAGGTTGAGTTGGGACTTGGGAGGTCGTATTTATAAAATAAGCAGTAAATTAATTACTAAAATAATAGCTTTTTATCTGTTTTCTGAATCGGTTATGGAAGTTATAGTAGCGAAAAGTATATAAATATTCCTATCCTAATGGAGTATCCAAAAATTTTCCTAGGTACAAAATAGTTTTCCTTTACAGTCTTTATTTTTCATGAACGTTGTCCTCTTTTCACCAGGTACTTCCAGTACCAGTATACATATTCACTTTACCGCGATTTGACAAAAACATCGTTTCGCCACTATACAGTAGGTATACAGTCGTAATATGACAAAAAGTTAATAAGACCCGTCACTATATTACTGTGAGGACGCGTTGCCCACGCATCACATATCACAAATCTCGTTTTATGGCCGTGGAAGGACATATAATTGATCCGCCTGAGATGTGTCGGACTATGTTACTTTATCTTTAGTGCAAGCATTTTGTCTGTACTATATGAACTACCTAAGTCTACTTAACTAACTTTTGGTCGAGTAATGCATTTTCTGACAGAAAAAAAAAACCGTTGTAACCTATGGATCAGAGACTTGGTCGCTAACTATGGGCCTCATAAGAAGGCTCAGGGTCACTCAGCGAGCGATGGAGAGAGCTATGCTCGGAGTATCTTTGCGCGATCGAATCAGAAATGAGGAGATCCGCAAAAGAACCAAAGTAACCGACATAGCTCAACGTGTCGACATAGCTGAAGTGGCAATGGGCGGGGCACATAGCTCGCAGGACCGATGGACGTTGGGGACCCAAGGTGCTGGAATGGCGGCCACGCACCGGAAAGCGCAGTGTCGGTCGACCCCCCACCAGGTGGACGGACGACATTAAGAGGGTCGCGGGGAGTCGCTGGCGCCAGGCGGCGCAAGATCGTGGTGTTTGGCGGTCATTTCAGGAGGCCTAGGTCCTCCAGTGGACGTCCATCGGCTGAAACGACGATGCATTTTCTGAGTTATGGTCCATGTTAAACAAATAGTCAAATCTCTTTCACTCTCCTTCTATCTCTATCTCTTCTATGGTTTAATATACGCTCAAACGCCGTACTCTATTACTGCAAGTTTAATCTTAGTGATTAGGTATTCGTCTCAAATAAATAATCAACAAATTTGATATCGTAATTAATGATTAGTGATATCAATATCCGAACATTAACACAATCAAATACGAGCATAATTAGTAATAATCACACTTGAAAACCGAACAGCAGGCATTAATTAAGTATCATCGTCTAAATTAATATCATTGTGTGTATAGCTTAGCTGAGAATACGTCTGCATTATAGCACGTATACATACTCACTACTCAGTTACATAATACGATGCAATGATTTGACAGATCCTTCAAGAAAAAGTGGTAACGTTGTTTCTCCTTCTTTGTATTCGATTTTTTCTATACAGTAAGATATTATAGACAGTAAATTTTATAAATTTTAATATAATAACATGCAGTAGGAAAGCTTTCACTCAAAAACATAATTATTTTCGTTTTATTATTGAGATTTTAGCGTATGGGGCAAAAAGAGAAAAAGAAGAACTCTGATGTAATGGACTAACAGCTTTTGTAAAGTTATCCGAATCTCAGACCTGCAGAATGCTCAGGACCGAAATACCTTAAGAAAATAACATCATCACTTCAAATATCATTATTTCAGTAACTATCAAAATATCAAATGTGTAATCAAATCACGAACCGGTATAATATTATATTATTCATATAGTACAGCAGTCGGCAGGTGGCGTTGCAGGCTGCGATGGCCGACAAGTGGGCTATGGGAAGACCAGCCGTGCGCGACCGAGCCGCGCCGCGACTAATCGCCGCTAATTGTGACGATGGAGCGTCCTCATTGATGAATCCCGAACTAAATCGTGTGTAACCCGCTTTATGCTTCGATCACTTTCCATTATAACGCTACGAAAAAAATTAGACGAACTTACACTGTATACTGTGGGGTTAGTACAGGTTTTCTTACGAATTTTGAGTCGACTCTCATCGAACGAATCGAATCGAATTCCTCCATACATTTACATTCAGCGCCATCTATTGACAGCCACATGTTAGCGACTGTCCATAGGAGGCGCGGAGGAGTTCGTCCGTGGTCTTGCGCGGAACCTGTTCGCTCGCGCGGACAACGGGCCATACGAACACCTCCACGGGATCGCACCACAACAAGATCGATCACCAACGGGGCGTCTGCTACCTCGCGAGCTCTTGCGGTCTCCCTCCCCCGTGCGAGCGCGCGTGGACAGTGACGGAGACGAAGACGACGACGCGGGGTTCATGCTACCATACCCCAGCATCCCCGCGCAGGGCAGCGACATGATCGCTGACCGCGCGGGGCGACCAGACCTGTCAAACCAGCAGGCCTCAAGCCATGAAGGCGAGGCCTTAGCCCCTTACCGGGGCTAAAAGAACAACACCGAGGGAGCGCGGCTCCCCCACGACACATCGCCCGGGTAAGGAGGCAAGCCTCGAGGCCCGTACCTCCGTGGGGACTTGCTCCCCATGGAGAAGACCACGCAGCAGCTGGCGGTAAATGTATGGAGGAATTCGATTCGTTTGTGCGATGCGAGTCGACTCGAAATTCGTAAAAAAACCTGTACTAACCCCATGGTATTGACATGATACAAATAAAAGGTAAGTCTTGTTTTTAGGATTCCGTACACAAAGGATAAAAACGGGGCCCTATTAATACTAAGACTTCGCGGACCGTCCATCCGTCTGTCGGTCTGTCACCAGGCTGTATCTCTTGAACCGTGATACTAACTATCACACTTAAAATTTTCACAGATGATGTATTTCTGTTGCCGCTATAACAACAAGTACTAAAAAATAGAATGAAATAAACATTTAAGGGAGCTCCTATACAACAAACGTGATTTTTTGGTCTTTTTTGAATTTGGTGGACTGAGAGGTATTTTGGTTGGGATTGCTCTTGATAGTACGGAACCCTCAGTACACGAGCTCGACTCGCACTTGAGCATTTTTATTGATTAGAATTATTACCCACGACGGAACGGAGTACGGGTATATGCGTTTAGGGTGAGAGACCGTTTGTACATTACTCTGTTAAAAAGATTTTATGTTTGTTTGTATGTTAAATTGTTCACAAAAACCAAAAATGCAAAAATATTTTTGTTTGTTTGTTTGTTTGTTTGTTGGTTTGTTTGTGTGTGCACATCAATGTTCCCATTTATTTCAAAAACGGCTTGACCGATTTAGATGCGGTTTTCTGTATAATGTTTGGTGTTCAGCGGCAATGGTTCTAAGATAGTTGTTACGAACATCGATCACCAGGGGGCGCCATAAAATACATTTATATTGCAAACGAATGTTCCCATTTATTTAAAAAACGGCTTGACCGATTTAGATGCAGTTTTCTGTATAATGTTTGGTATTCATTGGCGATGGTTCTTAGATAGTTGTTACGAACATCGATCACCAGGGGGTGCCATAAAAAACATTTACAATGCAAACGAATGTTCTCAATTATTACAAAAACGACTGAACCGATTTGGATACAGTTTTGAATAAAATATTAGTGAGTCATTGGCAATGGTTCGTAGATAATTGTTCTTGTGATTGAACAGCAGGGGGCGCCACAATAAACGTCTCTTTATGACTTGGAAGGGATGATGCCTTCAAACGCTGCTAGAGGAGCTAATGGCTAGTTTGAAGATTAATTTTCATTTTTTAATAAGAATATAATTTAAATTACATTAATATAATAATCTAAAAACTATAAAACAAGTGGAAAATTAAAAAATTTTAAAACACCCACGACTTTTGCAGACTTGTAATTGAAAAAGGATTAAATAATTTTTTTGAAACTCCCCGACTAAAGGAAAGTAAGAACTAAGAACCTATCAGTATAATTACAAATCCAAGAAAATCCGTCGGAGCTGCCATTGCTATTTTCGTTTCCAATATCAATTAATGTAATTAGTAAGTATTGATAAACTGCCGGTATATGAGAAGTATCAAGAAATTGAATTAGTCATCAACTGGTAAACAGCACCATCAACACTGTCATAGGCAAAACACAGCAGCTCCGGCGGATTTTCTTGGATTTGTAATTATACTGATAGGTTCTTAGTTCTTACTTTCCTTTAGTCGGGGAGTTTCAAAAAAATTATTTAATCCTTTTTCAATTACAAGTCTGCAAAAGTCGTGGGTGTTTTAAAATTTTTTAATTTTCCACTTGTAGTTAAACATATAAGTTGTGTGCGTATTTCCTTCAAAATTCTGTCATGTCACAAATCTATGTTATAATAATATCAAATAGATAATTATAAATTATGCAGTTGATTCATATTAATATGCTGTGTTTTTACACTAGCTATGCAATATCATATTTCTAATAGTGCGTGAGTCTACACATAATTATATCCGATTTCAACTTAAGGTGGCAAACGTGTGACATTTTTTATCATTTTAGAATGATATAAGTAGTTATATGTAGTTCGATTGATATGTACTCAAAATATGTTTTTATCAAAAAATATTACTGATGAAAATGATTGATTAATCACTTTACTGAGATTTAAATGCAAAACTTCTAATCACCATCCGTAATACATACCTTATCCTAATATTTTATTACGAACACAACAAAAAATGGTCACATTAGTAAACTATAGTTCATACATGTGGCAAATAATTTTTATTTCAATAAAAGAAGATAACGCACAACGTTTTTAAACACCCTGTTTGGAAAATGTATTTTTTGAAATCTATATATTAACGAGCGACCTATTTGCTGCACTGCATGCAGTTATTATTATAACAAGTAACAAGTAGGTCATTCGTTGTGTAGATTGTGGAAAATAGAGAAATAAGAGCAATATATTATTAAACAAGAGCTTATTACCGGTCCGAGCGTTGTTTCGAAATTATTTTTTACTCCGGCCTTAGTTCGCAAACACGATAATTAGATTACTTAAACAAAATTGGTACCTACCTACTTATAATTCGTGCCTTTCATTCGTTAACGACTTAATTGGGTACAATAATACAAAGGCGGCTGGAGTTTTCTTAGCAAAGGGAACTTTAATTCAAACGAAATGGAAAATCTTTTATTAAAGTTTTCAAAAGCCTATATTACTTTGGGAGTAGTTTTAACGAGCCTTAATTTCTTTGTTGAATTCGTAAATATTTTACACTGTTTGAACGCGACTTTGTCCGCGTGCAAGTGTTTTTTTAATCCCACCCGAACCGTTGTTTTTTGGAAATAAAAAGAAGGCCCATCGGGAGGTTAAGGAGCATGCGACGGGTGTGCTCGTGAAATTCAATTTTTGTGGTTTTTCGCAATTTTTATTTCAATTTTTTAACTTTCGCGGGCAGACCCCATTGATTTAGCCTTAAATACTAACATTTTTAGGCCGGTTGTCCACCGTTACCATCACCGGAAACGAACAAACGGCACCGAAGTAGAGATCATACATTTACCATGGCCATGTCGGATATAACCACCGCAGTTTGACCAAGTGGGCATTAGTAAAATGAATGAGCATGATCCCAACCGTTTGGGAGGGATAGTAATCAATTTAAAATAAATTAATACAAACGTATACGCACTTTTCCAGCTAGAGATCAATAAATATTGATGGCACATAAAACTTTGTAATCAAGGATGATGGGCAGCCGCCAGCCGGGTACGGTGCGCAGGCGCCGCCCGTGCGGTACACACATCTTTCGGCGCGCCTATTAAATCCGAAGATCAATGGGCCCTCGTCCGTGGGCGGGACGCTTCATTAACTGTTATAACATAAAAGCCAACCGAACTGATTAGTTTAGTTGTAGTTCTCTAAAGGTCTAACCTGTACGGCTAACATCTACTATACCAGTTTATAACTATTACAATTTTTTTATCTAGCGAACGCCCGCGACCTAAACTGTCATAAATTTTAGAGTACTTATGTGTTAATCCAGGATATAATCTATCTCCATTCCAAATTTCAGGAAAATCAGTTCAGTAGTTGCGGCATAAAATAGTATCAAACATACGAGTCTGTACACATTACACTGCACTTACCTATACATGCAAACTTATGCGCTATTATATGTATAAGTGTGATAGAGGGCGTTCGTGACTCTCCTTACCTTCTCAGGCACAAAAAACAAAAATAGCGAATGCCTAGTGCCTACCTACCCTACTTCCTAACATTCCTTACTTCATAACATTTTCCCATACATGAGTACCAATTTTCAGCTCAAATCAGACAGAATGAGCTGTTTGGTATATTCATTGATAAACCAGTCAGTCAGTCAACTACTCAGTAAAGCAGTTAGTAGACCACCTTTTCCTTTCGTACATACAAAAGAGTTTACTACAATTTACAAACGGTATTTCTCCTGTCATTTTTATAGTGCGCTTATCTTCTTACCTTTCCATTGTTACGTATTTATTTTTATAGATCGTAACAAAACAAACAAAGAACACCTACGTACCGATTCCTAACATAGGAAATACAATACCGACACGATCTATAAAGTACGAAGTGTACGAGTTTGAATCGTTTATCAGCGGTCGCGAGATGAGTAATACACGGGCCGGCGGGCACCGAGAGTGTCGGGACTCGGGTACAATGGTCGGAACTCAGGCACACGAATTACCCAGTAGCGGCGGGCTATCTGATTATAAATATTATTGTCCATTCTTTTAGGTGCGACGGTCATTAATCGAATGGTCGATAACGGGTATCGTATCGCCTTACGGGCGTCGGACGACGGTCGGGCGCGGTGCATTGTTGTAGCGCCTGTTCCTATTTATCATGACGCGAGCGACTCGATTTTTGAATGTTGTGTTGCCAAGTTACAAAGAGCAGCGACAGCGACAGAGGGCGACGCAGACGGCTTTATCATGCAATGGTACACCAGTTTACAATCAAGATGTTAATTATACTATGGGGAAACAAGACAGTAGCTTTTGCAGTCTTGCCGTATAGTCTCCGTAAGTGCATCAGAGATCGCAACAGGTTGTTTGTATCCCCATTTCTCTATCCCGAGGGCAGCGATTTGTGTAATTTGTGTGATCAAGTCTAGTGAATTCAATTGATTTTCAGACCTCATCCCCGTAACGAGATTGCGATAAAGACACCAGAGTCCCACATGACAGACGAACGGACACAACAGGGGCCTGATTGCCTTAGAAAAACGTTTTCACCGTTCTGGTAATCGTTAGCAAAATCTGCCCCCCCCCCCCCCCCCCCCCCACCGGATAACGCAAATCATAGAACCAATTAGCGGGCAGAATTTGTAAACGATTACGATACCGTATGAATACGTTTGTCTTACACAATCCAGGTGCAGGGTTCCGTCACGCGGCACGCTTTTTTGGGACAGAAACTCAAAAAAGAATTCGGAATATGTAAAAATAAAGAGGGCGGGTGTCGGACCAAACGTGCTTTCACAAAATTAAATTAATTTAGAGGGTTGATCAAGAATTTTGGGAATTTGGAACGTATTATTATCTCATACGTACTCGTGCATTTTTTATGAAAGACGCTTTTTTTATCTCCTATAATAATACTCGAGAATGGTGCGACGACGAATCATATCGTACCTAATCACAATACTAATCACCTCCGTACGTCACACGTATTAAAGTCACGATTTCGTCAAGCAGGAACGATTTGCATATAAATTACTTTCGGCGATGCGTAAACTACGTGTTGCTGGCACCGAGAACACAGATTAATGCGGTGGGTGTCTCCGACGGGCAGCGACAGGCGAGCAAAGCTGACATCCGTCAACGCCGTCGGTAATCGCCGAATCGGAGATCGATGTTAAGCCCGGCTTATTGGTCTTCAACGGATTCGGATCCGGCAAACTCGTTCCGAGTTCATCGGTCGCCCGCTTGACTATTCACATGCTGTGGGGTTAATACAGGTTTTTGTACGAATTTCGAACCGACTCGCATCGCACAAACGAATTGAATGCCTGCATACCTTTACAGCCACCGGCATCTATAGACAGCCACTGAAAAGCAGCTGTCAATAAATGGCGCTGGCTGTAAATGTATAGAGGCATTCGATTCGTTTGTGCGATGCGAGTCGACTCGAAATTCGTACAAAAACCTGTACTAAACCCTCTTATCGTTTCTAAATCTGACAGCATTCCGTTCATTAGACTTTCATATAGATACCTACACGGGCCTACGCATAAGGTGGTGAAAGAATAACAAACGTAAAGACTCTTTAGTCCATTCCCCCGTCTCATGTATCATAAATACGATATTACAAAGTCAAACTAGGTGCAGTTCGGAAATATTCAGGGCTCGTTTCTAACGATGTGTCAAAACGGCAGTGCCTAGTTATGCCCAGCCTTCAACGTCCGATAAAACTGTTGTAACCATAAATAGTTCGCGGACGCTAACAATCAATAAGGAATTATTTATAATAGTATCCCTACGACAGTTGCAGTAGACTGGATTTTCCACATACGTAATTTCAGACATATTTTTCATTTCATAATTAATTTACATAATAATATACCTGCTCTTACGTACCTACATACCTACCTTTAACACCGGCCTTGATAACCTACTCCTTTTAGGTGTTTTTGCGTCTCAATATAATCCAGATACGACTATCTACAGTGTCTACTTCAATTGGCCAATTACCAGCAGCTCCTATAACTCTACGACCTACTGCCATTAAGAAACGAATCCAGCGACTTGCGAGCGGCTGACAAGGACTAGATTCCGAGGGCTATCATTTCGCCACTTACGGTGCGTTCAATCGCGCGAACCTGCGCATAATTAAAAAAAAAATAACGGCCAAGTGCGAGTCGGACTCGCGCACCGAGGGTTCCATACTATCAAAGAAGTAGAACGTTAAAAGAATCACTTTAGTTCATGAATTTAAGAGTATAATTTACACGTAGATACAAGTTAGAGAGTTGATTTTATTTTTCCTGTAAAATATACGTTTATTTCTATTGACCATAATTATTTCAGATTTTTCAATCGATTAAGTTCGGAAATTTAGGGGGATGACAGTACTTTTTTGGACAGTTTCCAATAAATCAAAACTATAAGTATAAAAATAAATAAAAATCTCTTTTAGAATATAGGTAGAAGTTACGCCCTTTCATATGACTCAATATGGTTAGCTAATTTTGAAATTTCAACACCCCAGTATTCCCCCTATTTTAAATAAAAATCAAAATGATTTTTTCTATGATTGCAATGATGTTGAGTGACTATTATTTATAACTATTCCAAATTTCATTCAGGTCGATAACTTTAGTAGTCACTGAAATAATCGAGTGTGACAGACGGACGGACGGCGAAAGTCTCACCATAAGGGTTCAATTTGTACCACTTTGGTATGGAACTCTAAAAACCAGCTCAAGTCGGTAGCACAATGTGGCGGAGGCTAATTTTGTTTGTAATAGGGCTGCGGGACGGCGGGATCGCAGAGGGGCGCGGAGGGCGGCAGGGCGACGTATTTATTCTATTTGCTGAACGTGCCCCGGCGCCGGCCGCAGCCGCTATTTGATGATGCAAATTTATCGCGGCGTTAAATAAAATGCGCACGGATCTCATTGATTCACAGATGCTCGTCATTACAAGGCGACGCGCGCCTCGCCTACGGTGCTGCGACCTTCGCCGGGGCGCCGCCGCTTGTTAATTCAGCAAATTATTATGAATTCCCGCGATCGCAGCTGTTTATTTGCACTCTGTTACGCGTGATATACAATTAAAGAGACGCAAAATTATGAAAATTGAGGTTATCCATTCAACCTGTATAATCGTGACCGTGGTGATCATATATAAGTCTTATCATAATATTTCACGGGGTTTTGACGTGATAACGTTTAATACATTGATGAACACCAGCAACGCACATGAAAAATAGTAACGTTCCGCGTAACGTTCCCTGAGCCTGTGCGTGCAAGCGAGAGCGCGCAACAAGCGATAGAGAGGCACCATATAACAAACGATAGAGAGGCCAATTATGACGTTATCACGTAAATCTATCGTCCGTAAACCGACTTTACAGACAACCATTATACATTTTATTTTTTCTCAGAAACTAGAAGCATAAATACACAGTAACTAAATAGGCTCAGGTCTGGTGTGGTTGGAGAAAATAGGTAGTCTTTCGGGAACCAATATGAGTTATTGAATAGGAATTTTTGAGCAAAGTTTTTGTTAAAAACATGTAGATACATATAAACGTTATGCTCGCAAAACTCATTGCCATAAGCCTGCAATGTATAATTAGCCTATTAATTATTTGCGAAAAACAAAATAAAATTTGAATTTACGCCAGCAAATCCTAGCTTTTACCTAAGTACTCGGACCTTCAAAGCTGCATGTAGAGTAAGTATGTATGCAAACGTATTAATCGGTAGAGTGCATCAGCTGAAGCCGGAGCATGTACATGGTCATGTAATGCAACACTGGTTTACATCGGCGCTGCGACCACGAAAGCGTACAAACGAGGAATGAATATATTGCCGCCTCCTGTGTAAGTATCATCTTCATAGCAAATTAGATTTTGCGGTTGTTTCGCAATTACGTTCACGTCAATATCGAGAATACTTTTTAAATCCCGCGGGAAACGAAAACTTTGGTGGAAACATGTAGTACTTAATTCAACGTTTAAAATCTATTTCTATTCCAAGTTACAGGCTTTGTTAAGTATTTGTGACTAGAAGGTGTAACAAACATCGTAGAGTAGGTACAAATGTTACAAACATCTAATCTTCACTAATTACAATCTAATATTATACTTAATCTAATGGTAAAGAATTTGCATCATTTGTACGACTAAAACCAAGTCGAATATATTATTAAAAATCTTACAGAGTTACTATTTTTACTTTTGCAGAACTACAGACCTCGTACGTAGACCCACTTTGTGTAGCTCAGAATTTGATTATGTTAAAGTGATCATTTGCTTTCAATCCAGCTGTGTTGAAACCCTACACGAGAATGATTGCTGAGAACATTTGGTAAGTGGTTCAGGTACTTGCGGCTCGATCAATGAATTGCAGCAAGTGTTCAAGTGTTAAAAGTTTAAATATAGCTTTCGTTCGGGCTGTGCAGCGTTCAAGGAGCGGTGTTATTTCCCGCGCAGCTCCGTACAAATTGATGGTTTCACCTCGTTCGATGCAAAACAATTTTAGCATCCAACTCGCCCATTGCATGCCAGACAACGCGGTAATCATTGTTTTCGAAACAAAAAGAAGAAGACGCGGCTCAAGTATGTTTATGGACGTGAGAGAACACCGAACACCGCCGCGTAGTTCCGATAAGTTTATGATAAATAGCTTTCGAGTTTCACTCACGCATTGTATACTCTTTTTAACATCGTACCATTTCTGTCCGCATAATCTATGCTCGATCGACTTTAAGAATAAATCATGAAGTATACAGATTTTATAAGGCAAGTTCTACGTTTCTGACAAGAAACGCAAACGATGCAATTATTTTTAACTGCGTACTTAAAGAAGGTTCTCGGATCGACTCGTGTAGGTCCCCTTGTGAGTTTTTATTTGTTCATCGATGTTAGCCGAATAATTTTTATGTCTGCATCGAAAACAACTTCGGAATGGCCACGGCAACGTACTAGTTTTTACTCCCGCACAAAGTTGATAGAAGCAATGCGTCCATTAAAGTTATTGCTTCGTATTGGTAAATATCGATTTCATTACACGGTTCGTAGTCGATTTTTGTTAAGCGTAGGCTTCATTAGATGGGTCATTTCCATTATTTACCACTGCCGTGTTAATGCAACGCAGACTTTTGACCCGTATTTTATGTGTACGCTAACAGCTGCCTCTCTTTATAAAGTCTCTATTAGAACAAGAGAGCCAACACAATGGGTATCTCATTTTCGGCAGCAAAGACAATAGCGGTAATTATAATTACACACTTAACGGTTGTGCTACGGGCGCCGTAATGCGTGGGATAGACAACCGTTGAAACTCCACATTACAAGAATCTGAATGACAAAAGATAGAAGCATCGCATTAAATGCCACTTTTGGACTACTAAAACGAAGACAATACGATTGTCATGAGGAAAGCTATGGTTAAATTGGTTATTACTCAATTAATGGTTTCCTAGCATCATATATCCTGTCAATGGTCAGAGATGTAAGATCTTACCTTACCGCCCCATTAAAAAAAACACTGTAGATATCGTTTTGCTATGAAATTTGCAAATATCGTATCTTATTTCTTTGTATATTTTATGGGAAAATAAAAATATGGTTAACTTGAAAAAGCCCCCAAAAAATACTTAACATTCCATAAGATTATATCATAATATCTCACGCATAGGAATATCGTTTTTTGTACCTACTGAAACCTTTTTGGGCACCTTCGCCGCAGAAGTCCGTTCTCAACGCGAAATCGACAATATATTGATGTATTGAATATCAGTGGTGTGCTGTTACACGCCTTACAAAAGAATTAGGATGTTAATAATTCTTTTTTCATCTCACCCGCTCCGAAAGGAGATTTTTAATGCCCAAAATGCGGGCGGGAAATGCTATTTTATTCCCTAGGGCGAGAAAGTAGTATGAAAATCCTTTCCCGCCCTAGGGCGAGAAAGTAGTATGAAAATCCTTTCCCGCCCTAGGGCCGCAAAGCATTTCTAAATTTGAGCATGACGTAATCTCGTATTGCGTCTTTAATAATGTCTAATGGTGGCACCACACATGGCTATTTGTATTTGTGATTGGATGATCGCGTATTTGCCAAAATTTTCGACCTCATGGAGCCAAATATGTTATTGGCTGTATTTGCCAAATAGGCAAATATGGCAATAATTTTGGCAGATATACTCTCCACACATGGAAGTTATTTGACAAATATAAAAAATAGGCAAATACAAATAGCCATGTGTGGTGCCACCATTAAACTGAAGACTTCTTTTTTTTTTTAAATAATGCCATACGGTCAGTAACGAAGTTCGACCTGTGAGTTTGTATAGGTGTACATTACTTTTTGTTTTTACATTTTCTTATAATATCAATAAAAATAATAACTCCTATTTAGTTTGATTAATTATTTCCTTAATAATTAAATCCATGATATTTACTTAACGTTTATCTAATTATTGTTATTTTTTTTAATCTTCTATTATCTTTGGTTCTTAGAAATTGATATTTCTGAACGCATAAAAAAAAATAGAATAAAAAGTTTCATAGATTTTTTTTTAATCGTGCTAAATAATAATAATAATATCTTGTTTTTATTTATTACTGTTTTGTAATATTAGATGAGTGATGCTTTAAGGTGGATTTCATTATGTGAGTGAAGTTATTGCAGAGTATTACTACAGACAACATCTAACACACTCGCAATGCCGATCAGTGTTCTTCTAGTAATTTTCCTCGCTGTGGTGAGATGAAAAATTTTGTGTTATGTACGGCCGCAAATATTTTTGGGTCTCGTGTCCTTTGAATGCCTCGCTATGCTCAGGATTCTATTCTTTGAACCCCTCGCTGCGCTCAGGGTTCAAACCTAGAATCCTTCGCCGCTCAGCATTCAAATTTGACACTCGGCCCAAAAATCCATTTTGCGGCCTTGCATAACAAATAACTATTTATGACGTATGACTTCATAAGTAATAATATCCTTCATAGAAAATTTGGTAATACACGTGTTACTTTAAAAAAAATACGTCAAAAAATAGGCTTCTTTCTTCTTCCCTTACTCTATTATTTATATTATGTGAAAGTATACGGCTTTTAGCTAGTTCTAGACTCACAAGAACTAGTCTAGTTGTCTTAAGTAGAAAAGCAAGCTGCTTAGGTTGCAGTAGTTTTCAGAACGTAGACTTTGTAATAGGCTTTGTGCTGTACATTAGGAATCGGTATAAAGTACGAAAATAATGAAAAGGTACTAGATATTAAAAAATCGTAATTAAGAAACAATAATTTGCAAACGGATGGAGCTGTAAAGGAAGTCTGGCTCTTCCGTAGATGCACAAAACATCTCCTCCGTGTTCCCAGCCAAGTACAATCTGGGTGCCTTCAAGAGAAGAGTGAACAGGCATTTTCAAAGGCAAGCGCGCTCCTAGACCTTATCATTGCTTTCCATCAGCCGTGATTATCGTCAAGCGCAAGCCTATCTACAATAAAAAAACAAGCTGATGATAATTTCGGAGTCAGCAGAAAAGGACATCGGATTCCTCCTCACTCATTTAGAGGATCAACTTACGCGACATTCCACGCGGTCGGTGCCGGAGTTTTTATTGACCTCCGCGGTCCGACCGAACGCGCATCGCTCCAACACGCTCTTGTTTGAGTATTTGCCATTTCTACACAAATAGTTTTCTCCAAAAGAAGGTTCGTTGTTACCTTAAAAAGCGCCATCAACAGGAAGTTTGGTAATATGTACTTGATGTTTCTTCTTTTCATCTTTATTACGTACCTGAAATGAAAAAAACGAATTATTTTTATGAATAGTTATGTCTTTACCCATTTACGGCCTAAGCAAGGGTACTATTACAATGCAAATAGACTCTCTTTAACCTGAACAGATAAGAATCTGTTCAGGTTAGCAGACTTCACACATCTTTATGAACATTATGGAGATCCTAAGGGCATGTAGATTGTAGGTATCGTCACGAGATATATCCTTCACCGTCACACAATTGGTATTTGTTTTCTACAAACGAACTCTAGTCTGAGATTCGAACCCTAAACCTCGTGCTATGAGTCACAGGTCCAAACCACTGGCTGTTGCGGTTTAATTAGTAGAAGTGATGATAAAATGCTATAACAGCATTTTAACTTTTAAAGAATGAAGCTGAAATAGAGGTCACAGGAAAGCTTCCATTGACCACAGAAAACGACAAAAATTTCATCATGTTTCTAAAACTAGTGTTTCCAACGAAGAAAATGTTTATTAAAATACACAATTAAGCAAATTGTAAAACAACTAGGTAAACAATTTCAGCCGCGCGCCTCAAAGAAAGTGTAATTAAGTAAGCACGAAGTAGCTACTACAGTAAACCTAGCTAGGCTAATTTAAAGTTAACCAGATGATAATTTGCTATCTCGCAAATAGGCATCTGGCTACAGAGTTACGCAAGACAAGCGAACCGGCGGCGTGTTGCAACTAACCGCTTCATAATTACGGCCGTAGATCATAATCCTGATACGCCTCTTAAAGGGACTAGGTGCCGCTACAGCTTATAGTTATGGGCAAGTCATTTTTCTATAGATCGATACCTTTGGCAAAGCTGATTCGCTCATCCTCAGTGTTTGCTTCTTTCTCTGTAGCAAACCAATATATCACTACGGTGACACCACCAAATACTTAAAAATATTACATAAAAGGGTTTGGACATTACCCACCATCCTAACCAAGATCGTTTTAAATTAGCGCGACGATACGTATCGCGAAACTGTAGTGGCAATGGGCGGGGCACATAGCTCGTAGACCCGACGGGCGTTGGGGGCCCAAGGTGCTGGAATAGCATCCCCGCACGGGGAAGCGCAGTGTTGGCAGACCTACGACCAGATGGACTGAGTCGCGGGGAGTCGTTGGATATACAATTAGCGGAAAACCGTGTGGGCTGGAAATCATTGTAGGAGGCCTTTGTCCAGCAGTGGACGTAAGTCGGCTAAAACGAACGATTATAATTCGAGCCAAACTCGGAATTCTATAAGCGAATCGAGTTTGAATTTTAAGTAAATAGTAACTACTGGTTTAGTTATTTATATGCTTGACCACAAACAAAAGCATATTATTATTATTCAAGAACACCTAATAAACTTTTGTTATCGCACATCTAGTAGCCCCTTAAGCTTTATGCATTCGTAGGCCGTGCGCCGCACGACCGCTGTCGAAAGTGAATTGTGACCGATATGCCACCCCAAAGAGCGAACGAGTATTATTAGTATACGAGTATCTAATGCATATCTTGTCCTGTAGTCGCGTTATGAAAGCGCACACGACCTTTATTGAAGCCAATAGGTACATGCAAACAGACGAAGTGCTCAACGTGCTATTAAGAGTTTAAACACATGAATAAAATTTATATTAACCTTTTGCAAATTCTAAATCGCGATGGAACCGTGAAAAGTCATGAAGATGCAATATGTAACAAATTGACATTTCATTGAATTCTCTAAGTCTACCATGTCTTCGTGGCACCAATGCATCTCTACTAAACAATTTTGAAGTTGTTTGATAGAGCTTTATAATGATCTGTGCAGTTCCCTGACAAAAGTAATGTCTTTATCTTGTGCAAATATCAAAATTATACGTTTACTTCAGCAATCAGCATACTAACAGACTGAATATCAAAATAGATCCATAAAATCCAAACAACATAATACAAAAGGTATTGTACTGAGTTCGTGATCACTCCAATATCCGTGAATATCTAGGTCCAGGTCAACTGCAATATTTACATTATCAATTACATGTCATCGCGATGTTTTCACTCGACTTGGTATGCCGGGTTGGTCGTTTCGTTACCTTTCGAAAGCGTTCACTCGTAAACAAATCCACCTCTGAACTTAATAACAATGTGAGCCGTGCGAAATAGAAGATGTGCTAAGAGTTGCAATAATTCTTTAGGGACGTATCGGACGCCCGTGGAAACTTGATGCACTACGCTTGTAAAGCTTCGCACATAAAGAGGCAAGCTTGTCAGATGTTTTGCGTACCAGTAAACGAGTAAATTTTATCTAAATATAAAAGAAAATGACTGACTGACTGACTGACATATCAACGCACAGCCCAAAACTCTTGGTTTAGAGACTTCGGCACACTACATCGGTTCCTTATGGGGTCTAGCGGTTAAGCCATGGAATGGAGATAGATTATATCCTGGTTAACACATTCTATTTCAGAAAAAATCATGGAAAAACTGAAATTTGCGTGGGCGACGCTACGGGCGTCCGTTAGTCTCTCATAGAGTTCCCTCTCATTTTATTTAAATAGGTTAATTTGGAATAGTTCCACCTGGGGCTATTCTCCGAATCTAAGTTATATACGAACAAGCTTTATATACGAAAATACAGTTAATGAACGGAAATGCATGGAAATATTTTTTGATAAAAGTAGTCGAGGAAACCTGGTAGATTAAAGCGGTGCAGGAGCCGTATAGTTAGAACCCTTTAGGAGGTCTTTATCGTATGAAACGACAGGCATAGTTTAAGAGCAAGAGTCGAAAAAATTATACACTCGTTTTTAATAATAATGGCCACGAAAACACGAATTCAAATAGTATAAAGTTATAAACGAAGCTTTCGATTCACACCTCAACGTTTGGCCAACTGAAGATCAGTCGTGGACAGACGCGATCGCGCGCTCTGATAATGCCTTTAGAGGTTTTATTGTAACAATTTTGACCCAAATCTCATTGTTTAACTTACATGGCAGTGAAATATTATGAGAAGAAATCCCGAGTAAAAAACCAGTCAAGAGTGAACGGGGTTTATGGCGTAATGGTTCCTTACAAATTTACGTTTTCAGAAAGAATTTGATTCAATGAAAGCAATAGCCCCATTACAAAACACTAACAAAATGAATAATTTACGGACTTTACGAGAAACAACAATAATTATGTGCCAGTATGGAAATAAACTACTCTATAGATAGAAGTTGGAAATTGGAATGTCCTGATATCTACAACCAACTATAAATTGGTGCCGTTTATATCGTACAAGTTTTTGCTCTGCATTTAAATTGCCAAGTCCTAAAATGTCTCATGAGGTGTTTTAATGTATGACATAAATTAATTGTTAGAGATAAAACTATTTTATTTGTCTCTCCTAATCCCAGAAATGAAAATTTTTGCTCCAGCCCGTAGTATCTTAATTCTTACTGTTCCGTCTATCCATACGAAGTGCGGAGCTCTGAAACGCTTTAGGTCTCTGAGGCTTTGCAAGTAAATACATAACGGTTGTTCTCAACTACGATTACATTTTTATTTCGCTATTGGACAAGGTCAACTAGTGTGGGTACAATGACAACGGACAAATTGCCGCCGTTATCTGATATGGAACTCGTGACTTAACAAGGATTTCCATTTAGGTTGTAGTTTCTATTACTGAGGTTTGTGACTGAGGTGTAGAACTAGGTCCTGCAAATGTTTCCAGGGGGCATTATTAACTCCAGTAATTTTAGTATTATTATATCTCTTTGGATTGATGAGACTTACTCAAAAAAAGTTTGTTCACTCTCATTTTTTCGTGCAGCCGGTTTTGGCGTTGGTCTTTTCAAAGGACATCAAACGACGCAGACCGCGTCCGCTTGTACTTGTAACGACAAAGTTTAAGTGAATGGACTATACACCGTTATGAACCTGAGGTTACAGTTATCCGAACATTTTACGTAAGCCTTTGTCATACAGCTAACAGTAGCGCCATCTATCAGGTGGCTGCTGAGCGCACTACATGGTGGTCAAAACAAACATTTTTGACGACATTTTTTCGCGCATGATTATATATCTATAGTCAAAAAGAACATAATTTTGTAAGGTAATAAAAAGACGAATAATAGATGCAATGACAATTCATAGTTAACAACAATGGAATCACAAAAACAGCTCTACAAAATAATTCCAAAAATTTAAAAAATCCGTCCAAAAGTCCTCTCAATTAAATACACGTGAATAACGTAGTTGTATTATAATTCGATAATTTACCAGCCAACATTCAGACTGACCAAAAAGGAAGAGACTCTTGAAATTCGGCAGCGGTGATCGTATCTCGACACGCCATTCATCAGCGGGCTAGTCACGCGATCGGCCTCACTAATTATTTCCCACTAACAGGGACAATTTGACGTTAATTGTGAACTTTTACAGACGATAGGGTATTTAGGAGAACCGGACAAACGCCACCCACGCGTTGCGATCAATCTCGCACGCACTATTCGCAAATGCTAAACAAGATATATCCTTACTACCTAATATCGTATGGCCTATACGTGATGGCTTTTCGTAAGACTCGTTATAGCTGAATGATAGACACTTGAGAAATATATTTAAGACACACTATCGTTTGAATGGATGGATGGATGCAAAAGGATTATGAAATCACTTTTAGACGTAATCCAAAAGACTTAAATTAACATATCCAACAACTACTAATTTTATTTCTATTTTTGATTATGAATTTTGTCTTTCTGGATTAACAATCTAAGTCCAAAAAGCTCAATTTCAAGCCAAGCAAGAAACATATTGCGTTTGTTAAGAGTAATATGGTTCCTATTTAGCTTGCCTGGACGTGGGGGATCCCAAGACGGTAGGATGACTAGTACTAGGTTACATAAATGCGTTAGAACCTCCACCAGGAAAACAGAAACCGAAAGAGTCTCGAGAAGTCAACGTCTTCACAGTTCGAGACTATTTTTTCTGGCGAGCTTGATAGGATGTATATCGCCTATGTCCAGAAGTGAACACCTAATTATTGAGCCAACGACCATGGGTGCCTTTTATAAATTACGTTGGGTTCTCAAACGTGGGCACCGAGTAAACAGTCTATTATTACGCTGTAGACTTGCCCAGCCTTTAAATACAGCAATGGAGTCATTAGTTACACTATTACAAGTGCATTAATACCCTTCAAGTGCTGGAACCATTTTATTGAAACTGACAAGCGATTACAGCAGAACAATAATTTCTGTGGATATTAATATTAATAAGTATACTAGATACATTAGACATGAGACTTTATCTTCCGATCGTATTTCATACATTAAACACATTAGCAATAAAATGCTATTACATACAATATTTATGTTCCACTGGTATGTAGGTCTACTAGGATTAATTACATATAAGCAGTGATACCTTAAAGAAAATTTCAACCATCAATATCTATGACAGTACCTACTTAATTCACAAAATATAAATAATGCCTACGAAAGCTACAAAATATCAGGTAAAAATGTATGATTAACAGCCTAGAACATAGAGCGGTAGTCGACATAGGACCTGTTCAAAAAAATACTTAACTAAGTACTTTAAAAATAAGCGTCTCATTTGTCAAAAACAATAACATAGCCCATATATCTAACGAACCATACGTAAATATCCAATTCTAAGTACCTACTTTAAAATAAAGCAGTCCGATCATTAACAACAGGTGCACAATCGCACTCAAGCGCACCTCATTATTGAAACTGACAAGTGGTCACAGCAGCATTAGCGATGGCTCCGCTCTCAACGAATAAATTAAGATAAAAGAAACGGAACAATTCTCCACTTCAATTACAGCCCACACGATAATGCTGATCGCACATATTCGTGAACCGCACCAAGTTCGTGCTCCACACGATTCACGAACCTCCGCAAAAATCTGCCTGATTCACCTACAACACGTCTTGTGCGCTAAGCGCGTTCACCTCAGTCATTATGTCCCTGTCAGTAAAAGGCAATGTTATAACTAAGATACATTGATAACTGTACACACATTAAAGTTAAAACGGTAACTAACTCAAATTTTTTTAACACTTCATAGTACACTAGGATATAAGAAGTAATTGACATTGAAAGTATCCGACAAGGAAAAACGCATTTGAATTTTTGGAGTAGGTGGAACATATCCCAAACACCTAAAACGAAAATGGGTTGGGAGTTACTGTGAGCGTTACAAACGCGATGACCCCAAATGTATTTAGGACTTGTTTAATCGGAAATATTAAAATACTTAGAACTAGTTTTTTACTTGGTCAATATTTGTTAGTTTTTGAAAAAAGTTTAGTCATTTATTCCACATTTTGATTTGACACAAATACCCTATTGCTACACGAGCGTTCGGAGTCGGACAGATAAGTATATGGTCAACTTTATATAACGTTTTACTAGATTGGCTGTATCATAGCTTTGGATAAAATGCAAGCTTTGTTGTAAGTGCGTTAAAAGTGAAGTAGATTAATACGAGGAGGCGTTTATACGCCACGATTTGTGAGCATGATTGTTTTCAACGCCTGTCAACATTTCGTGTGAACTCCTATTATAGTTGAGATATCTTTTTTATGTTTATGAACCGCACCGAATTAAAGCCGACCAAAACTTTGTTTGTATTTTTACAATAGTTGTCTATTTCATAATTAATTAAATACTCCTTTAAAAAATGTGTCCCCTTCCGTATTCATCGTAACGAGTCCCGTTTGTTCTCTTAAGGCGACCCTTCCCAGACCATCCAAGTACAACGAATACGTGGTCTACAGGCTTGCTGTTTCTAGAAAAAGACTCATTGCGAAAAACACGAGATAACGCCTGTGTCGTCAATCGCCTGTTCAGAAAAAAAATAGCGCGGCAATTTCATGAAACTTGTTCCAGGAAATACGTGATTTTGAAAGCCTTACAAGTATGTGTAAAATAATGTTTGTTATTTCGAATCTTTATTAGTTGTACGAAGTTTCTTTAGAGTTGTTTTTTTTTACTTTTACAATATATGAGCTGAGCGAAACGACCAAAGTTTACGTAAAATTTCAGCAAGAATGCAGATTTTTGGAGGCTGGTACTGAATTTGTTGCTAATACATTTTAATTTTGTTTCTATACAAATCTGGATATAGTGGGCAAGGTACCTAATTGTTAAAAATATTTCAAGAAAAGTTCGTTAAAACGTCATAATCGCGTATGAAAAAATCTACCGGAAAGGCTGCTCTTAAGGTAATGCTTTTGAAACCAAGCTTAATATTGTATCATAGGCCGTAGAAACGGATGAGGTAATAACGTGAATTTATAGTCGGTTACTCGTTATCTGGACTAGAAGGGTGACCTTCAACTCGACGCAGCCTGAATACAGAGCAATGTAATAACAGGAGACACTGGAGGTAAGCGTCGGACGTTTTCGTATGCAAAAAGCGTTAAGTAGCCGACGCGGTTGTACGGGCCGAACATTAACAGTAGACCAAGAGACGGCTGACATTTTTAGTAAAAAAGTGACAGACTTTTTCATATGATCTGACCTGGTACGTACAATAAGGTATGTAATTTTGCAAGAAACTACATTTCCATCCATTAAGGATATCTTTGTCCAATATGTAGTACATACATATTTCCAAGTAAAAGGAACCTGGGTATAGCAACACAAAGTTGGCCCTCAAAATTTAGTAAGTAACACATTATTTTAGGGAAATCACAGGGAAAATTATTATAAAAATAAACATAAGGAACTGCATATTATAATAGTTTTAATTTAAAAGATGGTTTAACCGTTTTTTTGACATCGCTAGGATGTGAACAAACGGTTTACTTAAACTAGCGGCACGCTATGATGGCCGGTGACGTTTGTCCGCTCATGAAGTTCCGTATTAATTGATAACGACTTTGAAGGAAATAATTGTATTACTTTATTGACGATAGTGATGTGCAGAGATTCATAAATTTTATCGAATGTAGTTTTAGGTTTAGGACTCAAAATTTATCGATTTTATTAGTGTCAAACCGGCCATCATAGCGTGCCGCTAGTTTAGTCTACAGCAATCTGGTGAACACTGGTGCTAATTCTATTGTACAAAATCTCTAAACTTAATCAAAATAGTGCTATCCTTTTCAAACTGTTTCGTATGGAAAAAGATAACACTATTTTAAATTAGTTTAGAGATTTTGCACAACAGATTCGACCACATTGTCTGCTCAAGTTTGCGTTAGTGGCTTTTATTATCCGCCTTTTGAAAAACCTATGTCGTCTTACAGAAACTATAGTCTTGTCAGTTGACAAGTTGAAGTTTAATGAAAATATGTATAGTATTGAATTCCCTTTAAATCTTACGACTGTCTCCGAGTGTACAGGCGTCGGAGGTTGAAATAGAAATGGGATATTTGAGTAGGGTTCTTTCGCGAACGCAATTGTACTCGGACGTGTCTTGTTAGCGAACGCGCTATGCAAATCTCGGTCGCGATGTTAGCTAAATCGCTATTGTCAGTGACAGGCCGATGGCGGGTTCACCTTTTCAGTGATTTACGTTCTTCGAATTTCAACTAGGTCATTAGCTAATGAGTTTCAGAGCGCCGAGGTGAAAAGTAGGGAAAGCGGTAAAAAATTGAAGATCAGCAATTCATATATTGACACAAGATTCATACTACATAAGCCATGTTACTTACTTACTTACTCGTAAATATCAAGCTTTTCAAGTCTATGGTAATACGAGAGGTTCAGACGGAATCAAACTCAGGACAAATCCAAATTCGTCAAAATTAATCGTCAAATGTTTAGATCACATTATTCTTAAGAGCTTTAAGACGGAACGTATAAAATTAGAACTCATAAAATAATATAGAGTAAGGTTTAAATGAAATATTTCAAACTTATTTTAGAAAACTTAAAAAGGAGATAAATAAATTTAGTATAGAAAAATCTGTAACAAGTGTGAACTACTTAAAACATAGATGGCGCAATTATTGTTATAGTGGAATATACCTTGTCGACATTTTATAAATGTGAAATACGCGAAAGGTTCAAACGTTCGAATGACTTGTAAAGCAATCGAGAGCAAGCTTTATTGGAATGAACAACATGCTTTGCAGTACATAGTATTTAAAATTCAAGCAAACAAAAAACTGAATGTGCATTTGCCCAAAGTATTGCAGTTATCTAAAGTAGTTAGGTACTCTCTCTTTTACGCACGTGTCTTCCCAGAATGCTTTGAAAGATTTGAGAACATTATGTCGAACTCGCAAGTATACAGGCTTATCACGATGTTTTCCTTGACTTTAAAGCAATTAGTGACATTTAGTAAACATAATTAAACGCACACAACGTTACGATCACGTTACCAGTATTCTTAATATTTTGAAATGATAGTGCCAAGAACTCCGCTGAATTTCCGCGCTAAACACTAGGCTGATATTTTTGGTGATTCTCGAAAATATAAAATTGTACATCGGCCAAACATCGATGGTAACAATAGCAACGCAGCCATCAGCAGCCAATTGTCACCTTGGCTGTATAACTGACGTAAGCATTAATCAATCTGCGCATAGACGTTAGCTCGTCGCTGCTATAAGTATTTTTGCAGAAACAAGGAGCAGATGAGGCTGTTGACAGCGAGAAAATGTCTCGAAGGAACGTTTTGGCACTCCGGTTCCATCGTCTCCGGGTCTCCACGAGAAACGGGAGAATTCAATGAATAACACAACGTACACATCAAGCTCATGGTATGCTAAAAATTCACAATGTTTAACAATTATAATTACAACAACACACTGTTGATAATGCGAGTCGCGTACGCCTATCAGTCGACGTCTGCGTCGCGACACAACACGACACGACGCGACGCCGTGTTCGCATTACGCTGGCGTCCTAAAAGGGACAGTCTTTCACGACCATAAAACGTCCACTGAATAAATACATCTTAAAACCTATTACCTTTAAAGAAGAATTAGTTGCGTCCGTATAAGATTAAGAAACGATTTGGCGACAGATCATCGTCACGTATTTGGGAAGCTGCCCTCTTGAGAGTTCTGTCTCATTTTAATTCAATTTTGGCGAGAAAATGTGGTATATTTTGTTCTTATTAATACGTCTTCGTCTTTTTCAGTGTATACCACACAAACAAACGTTGGTTAAAACGGCGCAGTGCTCGGAAAATCATTATTTCTCGCTTCCTGGAACTTAAAATTTTAATAATACACAAGTGGAAAATTAAAAAAATTTAAAACACCCACGACTTTTGCAGACTTGTACCTAATTGAAAAAGGATTAAATAATTTTTTTGAAACTCCCCGACTAAAGGAAAGTAAGAACTAAGAACCTATCAGTATAATTACAAATCCAAGAAAATCCGCCGGAGCTGCTTTGTTTTGCCTATGACGGTGTTGATGGTGCTGTTTACCAGTTGATGACTAATTCAATTTCTTGATACTTCTCATATACCGGCAGTTTATCAATACTTACTAATTACATTAATTGGAAATGAAAATAGCAATGGCAGCTCCGACGGATTTTCTTGGATTTGTAATTATACTGATAGGTTCTTAGTTCTTACTTTCCTTTAGTGGGGGAGTTTCAAAAAAATTATTTAATCCTTTTTCAATTAGGTACAAGTCTGCAAAAGTCGTGGGTGTTTTAAATTTTTTTAATTTTCCACTTGTTTTATAGTTTTTCGATTAATATACTAATGTAATTTAAATTATATTATTATTAAAAAATGAAAATTAATCTTCAAACTAGCCATTAGCTCATCTAGCAGCGTTTGAAGGCATCATCCCTTCCAAGTCATAAAGAGACGTTTATTGTGGCGCCCCCTGCTGTTCAATTACAAGAAAAATTATCTACGAACCATTGCCAATGACTCACTAATATTTTATACAAAACTGTATCCATATCGGTTCAGTCGTTTTTGTAATAATTGAGAACATTCGTTTGCACTATAATTAATGATCAAACGAACTTGCAAAGTGAAGTTCGATCATAATTGTATGAATTCGCTTCATTTGAAGATAATTTTTATTATTATCGACAAAGTAGTAACTTCTATTGTACAGGCACATTTCGCACGTTTAGAATTTAGTCACTCAATTGATTTTTGTTTTCCTGTGGGGTGTGGGGCAACCCCATATATACTACCGCCGCTGCAGCCGTCGTCATTATTTTAGAGAACACAAAATTTTCTAATGAGGGTTGGGAGGGAGGGTGTTTATATCTTCAAATGAAGCGAATTCATACAATTATGATCGAACTTCACTTTGCAAGTTCGTTTGATCATTAATTATATTTCATTTCGCTTCATTTTTCAGATAATTTTTATTATTATCGACAAAGTAGATGTTTAGAGACGAAAATTTTGTGAAGGTAAGTAGTAAAACACAATAATTATATTATTGTGTTTATCATGCCAAATCAACGTTTGTTTACAGAATAAACCTTACACAACTTCTCTAAGGTACATATGAATTTATTTTTTAATCTTAATCAATCCTCAGTTCAATAAATTGCATTACCTCCTAATATTTTATCAATCGTACTTGGTTAATTGGCTATTAAATTAGTGCACGAGTATATGATATATATCACATATTATGTTTGCGAGCGGTTAGTCTAGCCAGCTGTATTTCTTATAATATCTAACGATATGGCGCGTGCTGTGCGCGCCGACCGTCGGCACATCCACGCCGTTTTCGCTCAACCTTTAACCATCTGCTGATGGTTTGAGGAGATGCCGGGTTGTGTGGCTATTATATGCATTGAAATTAGCGGATTGACGATAGACAGCCTAATTTTCTTCGTGACGATGAAAATCTTGTATGGCGGTAGCACGGCAAATTGATCTATTTTCTTCAAAATAGGGTTAAAATAGACTGTTCGTTCGCGCCCTGCGGCCGATGTCTGATATCTCTATTATAACACCCGAGGGGCCGATAAGTTTGCACTCGATGTGCTTTAAAGAGTGCAAGTAAAATAACTAATTATTTGGTCATTTTTTTTTTTTTTTTTTTTTAACTTAAGGTCTCAATTGGGTGTTCGATTGGCAAATAAATTTAATACGACCTCTGGATCCCCAGTAAATAAATATTTTGGTTTTGATGGTCTTAACTTATAGGCACTTTTAAGTAAGCGTTATATTTGATCGATACTAGATAATTCACTACCGAAAATAAGCGATAACGTGGAGCGGTGACTATTTAAAGATCCATACACAGCTCCATTATTAAATTGTTCCGTGAGAAAAAATTACAATGGATGAAGCTGAGAATTCGCAAGGTCTATGGTTATTGATACGACAGAACGGCCACCATAATTTCTATGTATCGCAGTGTATTTTTGGATAAGGATGCCATAATTAACCTTTATGCCATTCCTGGGTCTTATTGTAAACTTCTTCAAAACTTGTTGTGAACTTTAGGATAAGTTTCTTCTCGGGACGGTGATAAGTCCAGGAATTCCTATTCCAGTATTGAAATTACGGGTAGCAAATATAATTTTGGATTGAACCATGTTCATTAACAAGGGCAACCAAGGCTGTGTTGGCCAATAGGAAAAAACTAAGATATCCTCGGCTTCATCATTTAAAATTTTTTGTAAACATTTTAAAACCAGTGAAAAAGGTGGAAATGTATAAAAAAAAACTATTGATATCTAGCATAATGAAGATGCATCTACTGTAAGACAATCAGGATCTTGTCTCAAAGATACGTAAGTTTTACATTTGGCGGTAGTGCGAGAAGCGAAAAGGTCAATTGTTGCTTCTCCGAATGCTGACGTCACTAGCTGGTACTTAACAACTTTTATGATAGTTCCCATTATAATAAATCAGAATTTTCTCCATGAGATTCGCGGTCGGCTTCTACATTGTCTTTTCTGTTTATAAATATATTACGATACAAAGATACCAAATATTTTTCGTTCCTCGCACCATTGGCAAATGGATCTTGTTAATTCACTTAGGTGAGGAAACTGAATTCCTCCCATCCGATCTATATTGCTGATTGCGGTTGTGTTATCAACGCGTTCTAGGATGTTAATTTTAGACCTCTTGCGAGCAATGGTTTAAGACAGAGGAAAACCCGTCAACAGCTCTAAATAGTTTATATGAAAATTACTTTCATATGCGGTCCACCCGGCGTTGGCACGCTTGTTCTGCTCAGTCCTATTTGGGTTCTCTAGGTCAAAATAAACTGTAAGATGGTAGAATATCATTCATAGGTTTTAATGTTTCGTAGCAACTTTGGTGTATGAGCCAAATTTTTTGGTTCCCACGTCTTTTGGTACAAAATTCACCATATCTTACATCAGGACAGGCCGATGTAAGAGTACCTATTAAATAGGCAAAGTTTCTAATAGTGCAAACTGGCAGGCGAGAAAACTTTTCTATTAAAAAAAATTTGTTAAATTTTTCTCATGGAAGTGAAATCCTCATATCCACAGAGTTGTAAATGAAACCCAAAAACTTACGCCTCTGCCAGGAATGTAAACAACTTTTATCATAATTAATTATGGAACCTAAACGTATTGTTTACATTTCTAAGACGTTCTTCGAAGGTGATCCCAATACATAAAAAGTCATAATAGATTAAAAACCACAATATCTTAAATAGCAAAGCTACTTTTTCATTACTTTTGTTTTTAAATGTGAATCGTAAATATTTACGATGAGAGGTTGATATAGGGACGAGTAAGTAGGCTTTTACGTTTAAAGTTGTCACAAAGCCGATCCTTGGTATCATTTTGGGTTGGATTGGATTTCTATGGTCTTCAATCCTAAATTTATTTAACTGTTTGTAGTTTAGAGTAAAATCTATAATCGCCATTTCGTTTTCGAGCTACGAAAATGTTCGGTATAAAATGAGCTTTACGGTGTTTACATTTTCTAATAGTAGCCGACTTTCAAAATTTTGCAATAGCTTTCGACTTGGCGAATGAACTGTATGCGGTAACCTTTACGAATCCCATCTAAAACAACGGGGATTTTCGGCCTACTAGGCCGACAGGAATAATAGTGTTGTAGCCTGCCGCTGGTGTCCATCGTCTTTGAAGACGACTTGTGAGTCGGCGGCGTTCGCGCCGCTGTTCGTTGGTAATGTGTATACTGCATCCGATACGATCCACCTCGCGCCCCCCCCCTGTTTGATGACTGGTAACAAGAAGGGCCAGATCATTTTCCTCGATATCGAGGGCGAGAGGTCTTATCGAGACCGAATTTTTCTGTCCCTATTTAATTTGGCTTCCTTGCCTCTCAATCTCTTTAGAAGCTTTGATTTTTCGGCAATGTATTCCTAAATAATGTTTTTTCTTTCTTCTATATAGTGGGAATTTGTGAGTAAGTTGCAGCCATGCGACAATATTTTTATTGCTTGTACTTTGTCATACATAGCTCTGTTTATAGCTGTGATTCCTAAACCAAGCTGCCTTGCCTGGAGCTTTATATCACGAGTCCTTGGGGTATCCCCGATAGCAACAGATATTTTTGGATTAAGCCTTTAATATCTTTTAATAGGTTACAATAATCCGGGACAGCGAATTCCTTCAATAGCTTTTTTATTCTGGGTTTGAGTTCGGTAAATGCGTCTTGTGCCGTATCTACGGGAACAAGAGTCGATGGCAATGGCGCCTGTGGCGGCGATATGCGTGACATCGAACGCTGTTTGTAATTGAATTATTGCGACTCATTTTCTGATAAAAGAAAGCAATCGGGTTATCACCCAAAGGTTTTTGATACCATCAAGAGGTAAAGTGTGTAACGTCATGCTAAACCATCGTGTTAACCCGCAGTTAACCACCAGGAAAGCATAAAAAAGCTAGGCCCGTGACCATATTGACAAGTGTAAAGTAATAACTATGCATCACGCAACTCCATCGTGTTAACCCGCAGTTAACCACCAGGACAGCATAAAGACGCTAGGCCCGTGACAATATTCACAAGTGTTTGTTCATTCATTACTTTGATCACTAATTACTATGCATCACGCAAATCCATCGTGTTAACCCGCAGTTAACCGCCAGGAAAGCATAAGGATGCTAGGCCCGTGACAATATTCACACGTGATCGTTCCTGCTTTGATCACTGATTACTATGCATCACGCAAATCCATCGTGTTAACCCGCAGTTAACCACCAGGACATCATAAAGACGCTAGGCCCGTGACAATATTCACAAGTGTTTGTTCACTACTTTGATCACTAAATACTGTGCATCACGCAAATCCATTGTGTTAACCCGCAGTTAACCACCAGGACAGCATAAAGACGCTAGGACCGTGACAATATTCACAAGTGTTTGTTCACTACTTTGATCACTAATTACTATGCATCACGCAAATCCGTCGTGTTAACCCGCAGTTAACCGCCAGGAAAGCATAAAGATGCTAGGCCCGTGACAATATTCACACGTGATCGTTCCTGCTTTGATCACTGATTACTATGCATTACGCAAATCCATCGTGTTAACCCGCAGTTAACCACCAGGACGTCATAAAGATGCTAGGCCCGTGACAATGTTCACAAGTGTTTGTTCACTACTTTGATCACTAATTACTATGCATCAAGTAAATCCATCGTGTTAACCCGCGGTTAACCACCAGGAAAGCATAAAGACGCTAGGTCTGTGAGTATGTACTGTGCAATCTTTTCATTGGTTCAATCATAAATAAATTGAAAATTGAAATTGTATGTAGACTGGATGTACTTTGGCGTCACATTTACAAAAAAAAAGTCATGTAAATCCATCGTGGTAACCCGCAATTACCCGCTAGGTTAATTACAATATCACACTCACAAGAATTATCACTATTACGTGGTAAAAATACACAGTAACACTTACCCGTATTCTTATCCGATGAACACTTCACTATTTTTATTTTCTTTTTAATAATTTATTTTAATGGCAGCGCCAGCGTGCGCGCGGTGCCTCGCACAATAAAAGAATGACGACGGCTGCAGCGGCGGTAGTATATATGGGGTTGCCCCACACCCCACAGGAAAACAAAAATCAATTGAGTGACTAAATTCTAAACGTGCGAAATGTGCCTGTACAATAGAAGTTACTACTTTGTCGATAATAATAAAAATTATCTGAAAAATGAAGCGAAATGAAATATAAATGTTTTTTATGGCGCCCCCTGGTGATCGATGTTTGTAACAACTATCTAAGAACCATCGCCAATGAATACCAAACATTATACAGAAAACTGCATCTAAATCGGTCAAGCCATTTTTGAAATAAATGGGAACATTCGTTTACAATATAAATGTATTTTATGGCGCCCCCTGGTGATCGATGTTCGTAACAAGGATCTAAGAACCATTGCCGCTGAACACCAAACATTATACAGAAAACCGCATCTAAATCGGTCAAGCCGTTTTTGAAATAAATGGGAACATTGATGTGCACACACAAACAAACAAACCAACAAACAAACAAACAAACAAACAAAAATATTTTTGCATTATTGGTTTTTGTGAACAATTTAACATACAAACAAACATAACATCTCATTAATAAAGTAATGTACAAACGGTCTCTCACCCTAAACGCATATACCCGTACTCCGTTCCGTCGTGGGTAAAAATTAGATTTGTGCCTTCTAATTTGAGTCTCAGGAATTCTGAAATACACGTTTGAGTGATTCCTGAAACAATGGTCAAGAGATTTCCTTCTCATGAAATTCGCAATTAATTTTAATTTTATTTCTTTCACGTCGCGAGCCGGCCGCCATCTGCCTTTATCATGAACCGTCCACAAGCTCTCACCCGCGTCCCGCAATGCGCTATAATTGTTTGCGAAGAAAAGAACCCGGCTAAAAGGGTCGCTCCAGTATACAGAACAGAGGACACCCCCCAGTCAAAAGCCGTCACTGTAATAGTTCTTGACGCTCAGCGCGGTATAGTTAAAAGGTAACCTATTTAATCCAACGTAATGAGGAGGCAGCTCTGCGGGAAGCGGATGGCCAGGCAAATGGGGTAAAGAAACTAAGCCGAGCAAAGAAAATATTATTTGAAAACTCACCAAAAAAAATAGAACGTTCCAGGGGAGCTCGCACAAAAGATTTCAGGCGCAACGTCGTCGCCTTACACTTTAATCAAACTTAACGCGAAATAGCAATGAGTTTAATGCAACTTTATACCAACTAGGGTTACGTAGTCCAAAGAAAATTATGCGCAGCGTTGAATTAACATAATTTAAATGTATGTACAAAGGAGAGAAAAACCAGTGGACGCTAGTTATATTTAATAGTGCGTTATTTTTCTTCTCATTGAAGCAGTAAAGCATTGAGATGAAAAGTAACATATAATAATGTGTTATGTTGATATACCTCTGGTTAGACTGAATTAAAATTTCGAATCTCACCTAAGAGCCTACATCCCGAACTTCAGCCGAATCGCTTTACACGCTGTGATAAAGTTTCAAACATCTTTCAAAATAATTAACTTATTTTTTTACTGAAATGTAAACTAAGTTTATAAAGGTAAATATTCAATTTACTAAACAAACTTTGAGGTCACAGGCACAGAGACCTTTGGCTTTACTACAATCGTTGACAGCATTGCCTGCAAATGGCATTTTCAAACGTGACTTTCTTCGTGCCATTAACTCAACTCACTGTTGAATACCACCTCCATATATTATTACCTACTTACCATCGCCCGTGACTTTGTCTGCGTGAAAATTCTATTTACGTTTACGCGTATATTACGCGTCGAAGCGTAAACGTATCGTAATCCGCACGACCCGTGTGCGAACGGGCTTAAAACGCTTCAAACAGAATGACGATCATTAAAAGTAGACCCGTCTTTTTAGCACAAGCATTGGGGCACTAGCCTATTTTATCAAAATTCCATTGAGGAATATTTTAATGTACTGCACATACTGAATTAATCATGAATTCAGTTGCGTCTTAAATTGCAAAAACTTGGGCAAAACTGCACGGGCAACGTAGAAGTGCATATATTGAGTGCATCCGAACAAAAAGGTCGGATCTTGCGGAGATAGGATAACAAGTTAACAAGCGTGGAGCGGCAGGCTTAGACAGATAAAAACATGGGGAGCCTACGCGCGGACGTGCACCTTATTTACTTAAACGGAGCCCGCATTAAGTGCCTCCGACGACTTCACATAGTTCTCTGCCGCACGCCATAAATGCATTCCATTTTAATTGCTTTCCTTGGAATATATTAAAAGTGAATTCAAATTTATTCCAACACAAACGCTCCTCGGCATCTCTATAGAGTTGAACAAATATCTGTTGGAAAACTGTTCCTCCGCGGAAACGTGAGTGACTCAAGACAAACATGTCGAAATATGAGAATGCGAGCATTGTACCAAATTAGAGAATAACATTGTTCTCCGGACGGTTCCTTGCTTTATGTAAATATCGATACCTAGTCTTGGTTACCTTTCATTGCCTATGTGGTTGTCCGAACGCGCCCCCACACCACTTCCATCCGCTGAATAGCAACGGCGTCCAAGAATAAGCCCCTTCGCACACGGCTCGTTAAGCGGATCGTTATGACGCTACGCATAACAGTATGGCAATTACGCCTCCTATGATTCGCTGCAACATCGCTTTTTCTGCGGACATGTTTGATCATTTTCGTGCTCATACTGCTTACATTTACGAGCCGTGTGCGAAGGGGCTTATTATACTCTCGTCAAAGCTTAAAAAAGTTGAAATTTGAGATTGCAAAAATTGTACCAAATTAGAGAATAACATTGTTTTCCGGACGATTCCTTGCTTTATGTAAATATCGATAGTTTTGGTTATCTTTTCCAGTGTCCACGTGGTTGTCCGAACGCCCACCACCACCTCCGTCCGCTGAGTATACCAACCGCGTCCGAGAGTTATTATACTCTCGATCAAAGCTTGCCTGTCTCTACCCACTCTCTGTGCAGTTCAAGCTGCAAAGAGTAACAGATTATTTATTTATTTAGGAAATACTGATGTTGCACTTCTGAATCATAATTAAAATACGGTGTTTGTGATTGATAATTCTGTTGGTCATCATGTGTATTAAATCTACAATATATCGACAAAGAATACATCTTTTGTATATCATTTCTTAAGGAAAAGGAGTTTTGAATGGAAGCAGACGTTATTTTACGGAAATCGTAGAGCACTACGATTTCGTATTGTGGACATCTCTTGAGGATGTCCCGGTGTCGGGAATATACGTCGAAGAAATTGTTGGTGTTTCATATGGGCGGTGCTCCTGCATATTGGATTCAACAGATTATTTTCGAGTAGCGGATTATAGCAAAAAAAATTCTGTCCTGCTGAAAAGGAGTTCAGTAAGTTAAAAACATACAATTAATTGGTCTCTGATACGAGTACGTATATTCATGTCATGCTCTGTTACCATTAAAGGTACCTATTACATAATAATCTTACTTATCGGCTTTGGAACTGGTAATCACTTCATCGCGTTTGTTTTAGTCATATTAAACGCTAAAATAATATTTTAACTGTATCTTATCAATAGGCAAATAACCATAATATAAATTTTGTAATGATCGCTTCCCTTTTATAACTTAAACCAAAAACCCAGCATCATCGCTAAGCCACAAGATATGTAATCAGATGTACCGTGAGAACTTATGCATAAAATAGGCAAACAAGCGATGGCTCATATAGTGTTAAAGAGTACTCAAGCTTAAGAATATAATACAAACTAAGTTAAATAAACTAGAGTCAAAATTACTTTCCGATTGCAAAGATAAATATTGACCGAGCTATAAAGTAAATAGAAAACACTTGAGTATGTTATATCACGCTTAAAAACACACGAACAAACGCGTATCAAACATAAGAGACTTAGAATAATAGAATCATCAGAGTGTAGTAATCAAATCGTAATACGTAGATGAGAACGGGTATCTATGTTACGTTAAAAAATATTACGCAGGTATTTGTTGCAAACGCCCGGACAACGGATGAAGCAAAGAAGAATTAGATCGTTACGGAAATTGTTTTTTTAGCCCTAGAGATAAAATTTATATGTGGGTATAAATGGCAGTTTTTAAATATTTAATCATTGACATCCCTATACAATTCTGGTCGACGAATTCATCAAGTGACTTATCGACGAGAAATGACATTTTCACATTTTTTTTAAATAGAATATTCCACAAAAAATTTGAATAATTATAAACTAACTCAATCGATTTGATTATTGATCGATTCGACAGCAAAGCTGGGGACTGAAATTCATCCATATCCAGCAGTAGATTGTTAACGGATGTTGACGATGATGCAGTTCATAAACTTTTCACGTAACATAGAGCTCTCCTCTTATGATATTAATGGAATATAAGCAATTAGGGCCGCCGGTGGGACCAGTGGCGCTGACAAGGTGCAAACGAGAGCGTATACCGGATACGTCAGCAGAATAAAACAATAACGATGAATTACCATAGAGCAGCAGCGGAACAGCCGCTGAGCAGAGACCGTATTGAGCGGGGATTGAGTAAAATACGATCGAACCAGACGCGCTGAATTTTAAACTGGCTTCTCAACGTTGATCGTCAAGTCGCCGAAATTCAGACACTGTGATTTTTACATCCGACAGACACTTACGAATGTTATTTGAATACTCTTATTCTTACATACGTATATTATATTGAAGTTTTTTGTTTCTGTTTAATATAAAAAACATTTAAATATCCTGCCTGGGTCAGTTGAATAGGATTTGAGTGGGAGGTCGCGGGTTTGATTCCCACAACGGACTGCTTTGAAATTTTATAATTTCTAAACACAATTGAAGGTCCGTCACAAAATCTTACTTTTTTTTCACTAAATAAAGCAGCGACGTATAACAAACCATAGAAAACAGTAATCATCATTGCAAGTGTCAATTTTACAGAATATGGGCCCAAGTCTGGTGGATGGCTTCAACCGCAACTAGTTACATGCCTAACGGTAAAGACGCACAACCAAGCGATTTTGCATTCCGGAGGATTGCTGGGTAGAGACTATTTAGGATTGTTTAATTCTTACAAGATAGTAGAATAAAGTCTTCGGATACATCGTCCCTAACCATAAGGTGAGACGCAGTCAAGTAATATGTAGTGAATAATAATGTCACAAACTAAAATACTAAAAGCTTTAAATATGTATCCATCTTTAAATACAGCATACTCAATTATTCCAAGCTAACAACACGTTTTTCCATGATCGATAGCTAAAGTAAAACGTAATTTAAATATATTTTTTTTATTTAATTATGAAACGTAAGTTATCCAAAATAAAAAAGATAATCCGATTTATTAAGTGTCATCACTCGTATGGCTTACAGATTATATTTTAATCAAATTACAAATATATGTATAGATTGTAGATACTACAAGTTTAGTACGATACAGATTATCTGGTATGATCTTTATCTAGCCATCACCAAAAGTCAGGGTCTCAAAGAAGTAACAAAAAAGGTGTCTGTGTGAAACGACACATATAAAAACAATTCCCTTTCCGAAGTTATTGAACGATAACGATACGTTGAGGTGTTGGAATTAATGTGATCGAATAAAAAGCATCCGACAGGGACCGTGAAGGCGCCAAATGCATTCAACTCCGCTGACTCAGCAGCGATGCACTCCTGCGCAACGGCATTACGGAAACTTATCATTATGTATCCTCAGTCGTTGCCTCGTTGATTCAATGGTCAGCATATTGAAGAGAATATTACAAGGACCTAGGTTTGATTAAAAAATACTTAACGTATGTTTAATATTAAAATTAAAAGGACTAGAACCATAAGTTATATGTTAATGTATACTTGTCTATGGTAACATTCTAAAGTCTATGTCCGATTGCTAGTCTCTGCCATTTTTCTTTTTTCACTTTGTCAGCTATGGAAGGCAGGTTGTGCATTGTAATTTATTTATCATTAAATCAATTTAAAACAAGTACACAGTGTTCACATTTACACCGCAACTTAACAATTTAAATATTAGTACTGAAAACAGTACAACGTATTATAGTTTTTTGTCACGAAATTCACAACTCCGCGATGCCTTGGAAAACACTAACAAGGAATATCGTTTTAAGACTTCATAATTACTAACAAAAACACTCGCAGTATGTTTAAAAAATATCATAAATTTTTTGTGTGAACTATAGAAACCTAAAACCAACAAGTCATCTGCACTTCGATTAATTAACGCCAGCAATTTGCCCCAACAAAAAGCAACCGTGACTAGATGTCGATACGTCCTTGTTAACTACTGACTTTCAACAAAGGTGGCCAATAATAATACAGAGAAAAAAAAACCTTTTTAATAGCAGCCGTGTGCGTGGAAATGTTTTAAGCTCCCTTTTTTCTTTCGGAAAGAATATAATTATAGTTTTTAGAGTTTCACACCAAAAGGGTTTTGAAATAAATTGTATCCTAAGGTGGAATACGTTCGTGTGAAGAAACGAATGACTCATTCGGTACATTTTTCATGAATATTGCTTCAAAAAGATGGCTTGAGGCAAATTGGCGATTAACTGAACTTTGGTTATTCGGACACCGGTCTGAGTGACGTCACTTTGCTTACATGCACTATTATCTATACTAAACAATCATGCAAAATTTCACAGTAATCGGTTGAAGAAAAGTGACTTTTGACAACTAACCCCGAATTGCACGACATAAATTTAAAAATTCAAGTGCTACTTAAACTTATTTAATCGCGAGTAATGTCAAAATTTCGTACATTTTTTGACATTTATTGCGATTAAATTAGTTTCCGCACCACATAAATTAAATACGTTTCGTGCAACTCTGCAATAGATACAAACATTGCAATAAAAATACTGAAAATATACGAGTTCGAACAAGTGCTGGAAAATACAATTTCTCCGATAATTTATTATTTATCTTTTCGACGCGTGCACACATTCGCCATGCCACATTATGACATTCAATTTAACTTGAATCGCTGGCAGTTTCGACTCTACAGTCGACAGTTGACAGCGTCAATACAGAATTAGTCACAGTTACCGCACTTTGCGACCATAATCGGTCTGTAGCAAAAAGATTTACAAAAAACAAGCTTAGATGATACAATAAAACAAGGCACTCCTTGAGATTTTAGAATTAATTTGCCTAATTTTTTCAAAAAAAAAAAAACCACTTGGAAATGAGCCACAATAAATAATCGGAGGAAATGATAATATTAAGAATATACAAAAACCATGGGATTTATTGAGGGTTGAATTTAAGCAAAATATTTTGAAGTTAATTTCGGTAATTAATACAACATTACTTTTAGTTACGAAATTGTGTCCGAAGAAAATACTCTTCTATTAAAAATAAAAGCTTAAAAAGCACTATTAGCTTTTTCTCACAGTAACTGTCATTAATTGCACATTGAATAGACGAAGCAATAATGATAGACGTCAACACACTATGCAAGCATTGTGCTGTCACAGAATTAACGGACGGTACCGAAATAATCCGCTATCTATTGTTGAAGTGAAGTGATCCAACACATATTATTTCAATTACCCGACTGCGCAAGGAGAGTAATATTTTAGGCCTGTCTGTGTATGATTTTCAAGTTTTAAGGCCTAATCGACCAGGATTTTATTTCGTGTCAATAGTAGGGTGGTAGGGCGCCTATTTGTGAAAAATGCATGTAGTACCTACATGTTTAAATAGGTTTTTGTCGTCATCTTTTTGTAGAGCCCACTCAACAATTTCGAAAAATATGTAACACTGACGTTTCGTATTTCTATAACTCCTTTTCTTCAATATTTTACTTAAATATAACTCAAATGATTGTAAAATAAGATAAATGTCTTCCTTAAAAAAAATATATTTATGTGAAATACTTGGATTGTATTTTTTATTTCGTTTATTTAATTTACTAAATGACATTTAGAAACGTAATTTTACTGCGTCGAATTAAAAGTCGGAGTACAATATCAACCTTGCAAGCTTTTTGGGAAAACTAAAATATCTATCATACCGTACGTACACCATAATCTTATACAGTACGTACACTAAATGTAATTTTGAATAAATCAAACCGAAATGTCGCCTTGTGACTGGGACGCGTAATCGTATCGTATCGCAAATGGAACTGCGATTCGATACCCGGATTGGCCCGCGGGTAACATCTCATTTGTCGCCGCGCACCGTTCCTGATTGTCTCGACACCAACTTGGTCTATTGTCTGAGGTATCGCCGCATATTAATGTTGAACCAACGCCCGATGCAGCTCAATAATACGGAAGGAACAATCTTATTAAGACTGTCTCTCACCGTGTTCTGAATGCAACGTTATTTACGTGAAATGCGTCAAATACGAGTACATATGCAATAACTTTGCTTGTATAGGAAACCAGCTTCAAATAACTTTCATAATCACAGTGGATTCATCTGAGGTAAACGTAGTTTATTAATCTAGGCTAAAGTTTAATCTACCCAATTCTACAATTCATTTGAGTTGCTGAGGCTGTGGTAAAGGCGAACAAACACATATAGGTTTAGGATTTAGGGCCATTTTTCAATGGCCAGATATAATCATTAACTAACGAATAACGATTTTGTTTGTATGTTTCAAATTTATTCTCATTTATGATTATTCGATTGTGAATGTTTTAATTTAGGTCATAGTGTAAGTTTCATCAAAATAGGACCAATAATTTTCAAGATACTATGATATTAAGAATGTGGTGAGGTCGGTTTTATTTGTTAACTTTTTTTACAGTTGATGTATAAAAATATCTCATACTTTCAAAGATGAAATCAAACACTGCTAAATAAAGTAGCATAGGATAAGAGCGACCCATAAATGCCACTAGATTGTGTGGGCACAGACGCAAATTATAATGCAGAACCGCTATGCTATCGGATAACAAGCGTATTATTTTGATGTGCATTGAACGACAGACAAGTGAAATTCATAAGGCCCTGAATGGGCACGCATGAATATAAAATAACAATTGGAAAGCGAACGGTATGAATAACCTGAATAGTAATAAAGCATAATGCCTTCGCGGAGGCGGCAAGAATTAAGCCTCGTTACAAGTCGAGTGTTGCTTTTGCGCGGCTTCGAGTTTCTTGCCCGAGTTAGTTATTTGCCCAGTTTTTACTCCTTCTTCTCGGCGCAGGCGTGCTCTCCGAATGTGGTGATGAGTATCCTCACATTAAATATTAACTTTTATGCCGACCCCGGAATTGACATTGAGTCAAATATATACAGGGTTGTATAAAAAATACCAAATGGCTTTCCGTCTGTTTTTTTTTTTCACATTATAACTAACAAATTTGGTTCTACGACTTCTTTTTACTCGATATTTTGAGAAATATTAAATATTCAATATTTTACAGAGATACACTCTACTTGTTCCTACTCTGTAATAACGGAGCGGCGCGCGAGCTCGCGGCACGAAACCGTGACAGGGAAATGTAACTTTACAGATATAACGCTTTTTGTAAGAAATAAATTAATACTGAATTTGGAAAAATGGTACTACAAGCCGAGAGCAATTTGGTATTGACGTGACAACGTCTTATGAATCGATAGAGCCGGCTGCATGCACAAAAACATGACTCATCCGGCGTTACCTCGCTCATGCGGCGTTACCTCGCTCGCCTTACCTCGCTCTGAGGCGTTCCATGTAAGGCTTGAAGTACAAGCGAGAGTTGCCACGTTCAACTATCGTCAGTAAACCGACTTTACAGACAACCAATTTTTTTATATAACCCTGTATATTACCACGGTAACCGAAGTGAAAAGCACTGTGTATACTGTATAACTTGTAAATAAAATGACTCGTTTTATGCTCTGGTTGCACAATCTGCTAGTAAGCCAGCGACGCGATGCGACAACCGTATCGTCTGAGAAAGAAAACCTTTTTAACTACACACCTCATAACTAAAAATAGACATTCCATTTTTGTTAGGAATACCAGACTTAATTACAAAAAAGTTCACGTTTTGTTAGTTTTATTTGACCTACTTTCATCGCATATTAGATAAGCGCTTATGAGAATCACCTAATGGTAAAAGCTTTATAGTCTCCGAGAAAAAGCAATGAGACATCATTCCCGAGTCGAAATAAAACCGTTTAGGTATCCACATTGCAGAGGAATGGATGAAAAGTACAAAAGGATTGAAAATAAAACAGATGTACAGCGCCTGCATTACTGGAGGGGAAGGCGTATAGTGGGGTAATATTTAATTATCCTGTGGCGGAAGCGCGAGGCGGGGTCGCTTTGACCCCACCCGCGGTCAAAATGGCCGCCGATGTTACAATTATACTCCTTTATCAATCTGCGGAAGTCAGCACTTTAAATATTTAAAGAACGAAATTACCATAATTGCCCCTTGGACCCCATTGTGTATTTACCGTGTAAATGCAACGGAGCAATCAGAAGTGCTTCATTTCGGTGAAACTCCTTTATATCCCGAAGAATATACTTGCGATTTGCATTGTACCTCTTCCAGTCAAGCCTCCGCAAGACATCATTACAGTACATCTATATAGAACCCGTTTGATAATTTATATAAAAAAATAAGAGCTATTGTTGCAGTATGATAAACATGAAATAAAGGAGGTCACATGTTTGGTAGGTACTCACATGAAACCAATAGTGAATTAACTCTTGTCTTGTAATAATGACAAAAAAATTGGACCCGATCTAGAGCTAGAGTAAGAACACTAAAAACTATTCTCTAGACACATTAGAAAATAATACAAAATAATATCAAAAAAAAAAACTTCAACTTTCATCAAAATAACCTTGACGAACATTTTTTTCTAAAAAAAGGATCATCGAAATCCTTTGGCGTGATATTGAGTTATTCGTCCATTTGTCACGCACATACTTAACCTTTAAGACTTATTACATGATTTCTCATGCTATTGTCAATTGGACATAATTGAAATGGAACCACAGGGGAAACATTCGCTTTCAATTCAAAAAGAATCATCAAAATCGGTTCACCCTGACGAAAGATTTGAGGTAAAGATTTGAGCATAAAAATAAATAGTCAAATTGAGAACCTTTTCCTTATATTTGAAGTCGGTTGAAAATGGCGGTGATAGCAGCACTCGAATATCGTGTACACTAAGTTACTAACTTACCATGAACAGCAGCTTATTTATAATCTTAATAAGAATGTCGCATGATTCACACCGATATAATATTATTTATTCAACGTTATTTATAAGCGATCTCAGACGCTCTGACGCTAAGTAACTCAGCGTGGATAATCGCGAGCTAACGTGATACCGGCTCTACTCTACTAGTACTCTAATAGAGTAAGACATCAAATTACTCTCCTGCGATTATATCTCCATGCTGCATCATTAATTTAATGATTACACAGGTTTCTATTTTAAAATTATAAAGGTAATCAATTCACACATAAACAAATACCCAGGACAGGGCGGACGGCGAAAAAAAATAACACAAGTTCATCGGTGCCAAAAAAGCTTGTTTTGGCACCAACAGTAAGGCCATGCTGCAGTTCGCTCAGCGGCCACCTATAGAATTTTGACAGATGGCGCTACTGTTTGCTTGTACGAAAAAGGTTTACGTAAATCGTTCGGATGCTCATAACCTGAGTTTTCTTATCAGTGATTTACACACAATAACTACACGAGGCTTTTTTTAATTCAAAAGGTTACAGCTCCAACTTCCATCAAAATCAATTATGTGGACGAAGCATTATCGGAGTCCATGCAAAAACAAATCAAAAAGTGACATTCAATAACTAAGGTAAAGATAATAATGTTAGTTAAAACATTATTGGGATTGAAATTAATTTATAATTAAAGTAGCTCCGACTAAACTATTAATCTAAATAGCGCAGCAGGAAGCAAATCAGTACCTACTTAATCGAAATAGCACAAGTGGCAAATCGTCGTTATTTAATTGATTTCTATACATACTTGATTTGCGCAAAAAATCTCGCTTCAAACCGAGGCTCGTTGATATCTTTTGTATAGTGCTGTCAATCAAACACGAATAAGCACATACTTACTTATACTTACTTACTTTGGCTATGACCAATATAAACTTACTTCAGTGCTCTATGGTTAATACTTCATTAGACTATTGTATGTCATTAGACTCTATGCATTTTTTTCCCCCAAGTGTTTCTCTAACTGAAACAGCAACACAGGCCACAGCCACTAAGAAAGTACCTGAATTTGAAGTGACAGATTGTAATGACTTCTCGCGGGCGTCTATCCTGAAGCGTTTTTATCGTGTTTTATTACATACAAAATTCGTATAGTGACGTTTTTGGCGTAAGCAAAGCAAACTGAACATTTCGTGATAATTTTGTAATAAACAGCTATAGATATTAGGTATACTTGTGTGCTTTAAAAATACTGTTAAATCGAACGCTTCGTATCAATCTTAATTAATTTAAGAAGTGGGGACAGGGAATAAATAAATTGCTACCTATATAAAACTGTGCATAAGATATTTAATTATGCTTGAGTCTGATTAATGTAGGTACGCAGTTGCGTGACACAGACTAAGGAGTTTATCTTAAAAACGTCCATTTGAGTGTACGTTCGTATTCAAAAGATATTTGTGTTATTTGTTTTAAAACAATGCTTTAATTCGTCAAATAACTAGAGTGCTAACTGAAATATTAATCAGCTTATATTTATTCGTAGTATTTATTCTTATATAAATTGGAAATGTTGAAAGATATACATATTATAACGACCAATTTTATCACTAGGAGCAACTACGCAGAATTGAGCTATGGCCGCTCACATTGCCGTTTCACTTGCTCCGCTCAAGTGATCACATAGGAATTTCATAAAATTCATAAAATGAGTTGTCCCTATTATTAAAATAAACCACTGTGCAAAATTTCAGCTTTCAAGATGCAAAGCTTTCGTTTATTCGATCCGCTCACTTTGCCGTTTCACTTGCTCCGCTCAAGTGATCACATAGGAATTTCATAAAATTCATAAAATGAGTTGTCCCTATTATTAAAATAAACCACTGTGCAAAATTTCAGCTTTCAAGATGCAAAGCTTTCGTTTATTCGATGATGAGTGACTGAAGGCAGGACTTTTCCTTTTATACTTACACAAAGATCAGTCCTGTTTTTATAAGTAAATCATATTTACCGGAAAACCGATGAATATGGTTTAGGTACACTGGAAAAGTAATTCAGCATAAAAACAAAATGAAATAAATAAAGAAAATAAAAACCTTTTCGATACCTTGCGGAACGGGTTGGCAATCACAAAATAAGGAATACTATGCGCGGGCGACGACGGGCCAGTGATTAAAGCGAACGCATGGTGTAATGAAGCGAGATAAATCAACGGAGTCGCACGCATCCATCCGTGGCTGCGCCCGCGCCGTCACCGGCGGCGTCCGACCAACCGCCCGTCAGTGCAGATCTGATGACTGGACATTCATTGCCTACTACTGCAGTTATTGATTTATCAAACGGGTTACAGTTAACGCGAACAATTAGGTAGACAGACACTTAAATAGGCCGACTAAGGTAACGAGGCGAAGCTGAAAATTTGATTTATAAGTTCATTTATCATACTAGCTGACCCGGCAAACGTTGTTTTGCCATATATGTACATTGTTTCTCACCTATGGGTATGAAAAATAGTTTACGACCTATTCTCGGACGTACCGAACAATACACAAAAAAACGTAAATATCGCTCAACAAACAATTAATAAAATTAAAGTAGAAATAAAAACAACATACAGGTAACAATGAGGCGGACTTATCGCTAACTAACGATAGGTCATGCCATTTCGGAGGAATTTGGGTAGGTAGGTACTTCACTCAACACGTTTCTAGTGTCACAACTAGAATTTTATACATATACGAGTATTGAGATGGATTCAAAGTTCTCTTAAGTTACTTTAACATAACTGCACCTAGATTTAGCGGTAGGTACCAAATAGTGATCTCAGTGTTCTAGCTAAATCTTCATACGAGTATAACTTTGCTTCGTATGTCGAATGTCATAATATGTATAACACGGAGCCAAAGTCAAATTGGAAACCGAACTAATTTGGTAACAGACATGTTTGCCGCTTTGAGACAATGGCCTAATTCATATGGGTGAATGTCCGGGTTCCATTATGTCCCCAGACTAACTAGTTGGGCATTGGAAGGCGGACGCTTGTGAACTATTGTCTCGAAACACATTTGAGCGACTCGGCTAAACCAGATTTACATACATCACGAAGTACGGTCGATACGAAACTTTGCATCGTTGTTCTTAGATATGGATAACTATGCATTATAGGTACACTGAAAACTTGTTTCTATTGCAGGCATACACGATGTGTTAAGATACACTTTATATTGTCTAATTCTCCAACCGTCGATGAATTACTATTACTTGAGAAGGATTTTAGAAGCCTATCAGACACCATGTTCACCAGGGGTCAATTGACTTTTGCATTAAGAGCAAGGTCAATTCTCAGGAATGCACCTGCATTCCTGAGAATTGACAGCGCAAGAAACCTTTCTTGCGCTGTGTTATTCATAAAAAATATGTATCTTAATTGTTGACGTAATTTCGTGTAACTACTACCATCTAAATGTCGATTAAAATCTGACGGGCAACAAATTCAAAAACGCAATTCGAGATTAAAGCCCAACACGGCCCTCCTACGTTTTTAAGTAGAAACAATAAATTCATCGACACTAATTGGTGGTTTTCTCCCATTTATCAGCTCATTACATCACAGTAGCGCGAATAAAATAAAATATGTGTGCAGAGCAGTCCGTGCGCCTTGGGCAGATCATTCGCATGCGATAAGCGTCGGTCAGGCACATCGTAAATTCAAAGAGCAGGCTCTGCCAAACTGCGGGCCTGATTATGCGCCTTAATCACTTGTGTGTATTGTGCCCACTCGTGCCTTGCTCCTTCGGCTCGCCTCCTCGCCTCCTCAAAACGGACGCAGCTCCACTCCACTTCTGTGATCCTAGTTGCACTATTCAAAACTAAATAGTGTACCTACTCCGTAAACACAGACCACGGACCGTAAAGAACTTGTTGATTAATTTCCACTAAAGGTTCGCGTAGTGCGTAGGGCGTAGTGTTGTAAACATCGTTGTCATAAGCTCCGTAAACTTTTTTCAATTAAAATTCGAAATTAAAGGAGAAACAGTATTTTTTTAGTGTAAATTCACAGCAAAAGTCATATCCTTAGTGTTTTTAAATCGTTGGTGCTCGAAAACAGTGAAAAAGTGCTAATTATAACTAAACAAAAAAACCGTTAATCTGCGACTTTAACTTAAATTTGATCAAAGTGATGATGAATTCGTGTATATCAAAGACCTTTTTAGCATAGAACAAACCGAAAAACAGAAACGAGTGAAATTCAAACCACCTAGGGAGACCTAATTTTAACTAAAATAAACATAACCTCAAAAGCCGTTCATAATATTTAAACGCGATTAGTTACAAGTGTCAAAGCTAATTAAACATTAAAGTGTAACAAAAAGATCAAATAATAGTTGACTAACACCCGGTGTGTGTATTTGGACTTTGGTGCTGGAAAATAAAATAAAAAGTGCGACTTTTCAACAAAACAAAGACCTGATAGAATCACAGTTAAAACTTCATTGTTGTCAAGAGTGAAGAGGAATACAAGTGCATCAAAACCATTCTTGTATAAAACTGTTGTAAAAACACGTGAATAGTGACTTTTAAAGCATCTAAGTGTTTTTCTCAATAAAAATAGATATCAATGATAGTTTACTAAATCGTTACAATAGAACAGCGCCATCTGTTATCCAGTGCTGAAACTATCTACAGCACCGCATCATTAGCTGATACACAACCGATAGTATACGTTCGGGCACCTAGTAGCAGTAGTCCATAGAATCTTGTAAAGAGGGCACCACAATCATGTCTGAGGAACTTCTATCTTTCATGAAGGAACTTAGGTCAGAAATAAGGAAAGACTTTCAAGAATCACTGGATGGTTTGGAATCTAGAATAACGGAAAATATTAATTCCAATATAGACGAGAAATTCTCAAACATGCAGTTACAAATTCAAGACTTACAACAAACGAACCAAGATCATGAAAAACGTTTGGCAATACTTGAAAAACAAATCAGAATACGTAACATTATATTTTTCGGAGTCGAAGAAGGTGAAAAAACCTACAATGAGTTGGAGCAAAAAATCTTAAATATCATAAAAGACAAAATGGGCATACCCTGTGATAGAAAGGAGATAGAGATTGCTAGAAGAATGGGAAAAAAGATAGAAAACAAAACGCGACCAATAAATATTACACTAACTACTTTTGGTAAAAAAATTGCAATTTTGAAAAATAAAAAATCTCTCAAGGACGAATCCATATATGTAAAAGAAGACTACCCAGAAAACATTTTGGCTAAAAGAAAGTCACTTCAAGACCAACTACAGAAAGAAATATCAGAAGGAAAAAATGCTGTCCTGCGCTATGACAAAATAATAATCCTAAATAAAAGCAATAGAAGTCATACTCAGCAAAATGTAGAGAAAGATACAAATAAAAAGAGAGAACTTGATATGTCCCCTCAAAATCAATATGATTGTAGAGCACCGGGAATCATAAAAAAATACTCAGTAGCGAAAAAAAATAAATTGTCCAATAATAACAAATACCAAAATTTAATTGACAACTATGTACAGCCTAAAAATGACAAACAAAAACTAGATCGGAGTGTAAACTCTAATGATAAAACAGAATAGCAACTACAGCAAGCACAACCGATCCACCGCAGCACTACCCCCGTAAAACTAACCATTAACACAGATACAGACGATATAAATACCTCCTCACGATGGCTGGTCACCAAGAGGAGTAATGACTTCCACCCCCTAGACTCTACAAATTTAACAAGGTCTAAGAACCAAAATAAATTCTTTTTAGGAACTTTAAATGTAAGAACTCTACTAGCAAATGAACGCATCATAGAATTGGAAGAAGCTCTAAAATGTATAAAGTGGGACGTTATTGGCCTATGTGAAATAAGAAGAGAAGGATTTAAGATTGAAGAACGTAAGGATGTCATATTATGCTACAGAGGAAATAATAATAGCCAATATGGAGTTGGTTTCATTATTAACAAAAAGTGGAGAAATAATATAGTAGAATTTGACGCTCCAAATGATAGATTAGCGATTTTAAGAATCCAAGTATCACAAAAGAAAACACTATGCTTAATTCAAGTTTATGCGCCAACGCAGAGCGCATCTATGGAGGATATAAACTCTTTTTATACCTTATTAAGTGAACTATACATATCACAAAAGGAAAACGAATGTATCATAATAATGGGAGATTTTAACAGTAAAATTGGCTCAGATCTTAAAAACTACCGGAACAACTTAGGCCCGCATAGACATGGGAAAACGAACGAACGAGGCAAACTATTAATAGAGTTTATCCTTGAACACAATCTAAAAATTCTAAATACATACTTTAAGAAAAGAGCGAATAGAAAATGGACATGGCAATCTCCAGACAAAAAATATAAAAACGAAATTGACTTTATAATTTCAAATCACCTGGATATCTGCACAGACCTGGATGTGGTAAACAATTTCAACTTCTTTACCGATCACAGGCTCCTTCGCTGTCACTTGAATATAGGACCACAAAGAAAGAAAAAAATTTTAAAGACACACAAACAGCCAATTTTCCAAAGTACACCACATAATAAATTATACACCGAATTATTAAATAAAAAATTTATCTCCTGGCAAAACGATTTAGACTTACAACAAAAATACAACAGCTTTATTGAAATTATTACAAACAGCGCACAAACAACTCTACCGGAAAAAATTAAAAAAGAAATGAAGCTTTCTGATCATACAAAAAGCTTGATAGAGCAAAGAAATATCCTCAACAATAAACTAACAACAGGTTCACAAATTAAGGAGTTGACAACGCTAAATAAACAAACCAAGAAAGCAATCAGAAAAGATATAAAGGAATTCCAGAATGAGAATATCGCCTTACAACTGAAGGAGACGGGTTCAATTCGGAAAATAGAGCGACTTCTATTTACTGACAGTAAGAGTTGGATGCCAAATATAAAAAACCAATCGAGCAAACTGCATACAAATAGACTCTACATCCTCAATACGGCTACCAATTTCTATAAGTTACTATATAGTTCAAAATGTGCATCAAATTGCTCAGTATCTCAATCTGGCTTGATTAAACAGAGCGAAAGGGTCCCCGAAATCCAGAGAGATGAAATATTTGAGGCAATAATGTCTTTGAATAATGGTAAATGTCCAGGACCAGACTATGTCAATGCGGAACTTCTGAAAATAGGAGTCGAAGAAATCATAAAACCATTTCAAAATATCCTAAATGACATATTAATCTCAGAAACGATACCGAATCAATGGAAACACACGGACATAATTCTTTTACATAAAAAAGGTGATCCTTCACATATAAATAACTATCGACCAATTAGTATTATTTCAAACATATATAAAGTTTTCTCAAAAATAATACTGAAAAGAATTTCTAATGTTCTAGAAGAACAGCAATCCATATAGCAAGCAGGTTTTAGAACAGGCTTTACAACAACGGACCATCTTCATACTATGAATCAATTAATAGAGAAAACAAAAGAATATAATATACCAATCTACCTAGCATTTATAGATTTTAACAAAGCATTTGATTCTATTGAATTTCATTTCTTATGGGAGGCTCTTATAAATCAAGGCGTGCAACCAAAGTACGTAAAACTATTACAGACCATCTATAAAAGCTCTAAAGCCAGAGTGGTATTGGAAAAACCAGGAGAATATTTCAACATATGTAGAGGTATAAAACAAGGCGATCCCGCATCGCCCAAGCTGTTCAACTGCATTTTGGAAGAAGTATTTAAGCATATTGACTGGGAAAATTACGGCATCAAAATTAACGGTAGATATCTAACAAATCTCAGATTTGCAGACGACATCATCTTAATTAGTTCATCAGAAATACAGTTACAACAAATGGTTAACGACCTAAACAAACAGTGCAGTATAGTTGGGCTAGAAATTAATGAAATGAAAACGAAAGTTATGTCAAGTAAAGGTAGAGACATTAACATAACGGTCAACAATAAAAAAATAGAAACTGTACAAAGCTTTACATACTTAGGACAAATACTTACCCTGGGAAGTAATAGTAATATGCAACAAGAAATAGATAAAAGAATAGAAAACGCTTGGAGGAGATTTTGGTCATTAAAATACATTTTTAAAAATAAAAAAATTGGATTAGAATGGAAAGGAAAAATGTTCAACTCGTGTATTATACCAATACTAACCTATGGGTCTCAAACTTGGGCATTAACAAAGAAAGCTGCACTAAGAATAAAAATCGCGCAAAGGAAAATGGAACGTTCAATTCTGAACATACGTCTGATTGACAAATACTCAAAACAAGAAATAAAACAAAAACTCCATACAACAGATGCAGTGACGATGGCCATGACCAACAAATGGAACTGGGCTGGTCATGTTATGAGAAGAAAAGACAACAGATGGACCACAGAAATAACCACTTGGTGCCCGAACTACAATATCAGAAAGAGAGGAAGACCAGTCTACAGGTGGAGAGATGACATTGTAGAGTTCGCAGGCCCTTTGTGGCACAGAAATACCAACAACATCAAAACCTGGAAGAGACTAGGGGAGGCCTTTGCCCGAAAATGGGACGAGTTGTAGTTATTCCACACTACAACTGGGCTAATAATAATAATAATAATGATGAATAATAAATGTAAAGAATAATAATAATAAAAGGTTCGCGAGGTTTTCCAGAGACGCCGTTTAAATTATGTACTCAAAAACCGGGGTGTGGCTGTGCCGTAGAAAAAAAAACCGTGTGCGTAAAGTTACTTTTTTGATCTTTTTGCTTTCACGTGAAATAACAAATTGTTATCATGAATTTTCTGAATTGCCTTCCACTGCAGAAGCAGACTTATTCACAGAAATTCGAATCGTAGGCAGCATACTCGATACAAACACACGGTATACTCAAACTATAAAACAAAAGAAGAGTTATATTCATGACGTGAAAATCGTCCTCGGTTCTCTGTTTATTTTAAAGAAAAATTCAAGCGGAAATGAAGATTTATATCCACACGGATTTAACCGCACAGAGATTTCGAATCGCATTTGCCGCGGCAGAACTACAAATCCGAATTTATCCGGCTGGTTGCACTTTGAAGAACACTGCGTTGCATGCAAATGAATGAACAGCATTTAATCGTTTAATGGAGACTGTATTTGTGTATCAGATTGAACGTTTATTTTTATTTCCACTCATATTAAAAGCGAATATAAAAGAAATGAAAAGCAATTGAATCAGTGTCTAACAGTTCTGTGTTCATAAGACAAAAACTTTCTACCTCAGCGTTGAAATTTCAAATCGTAAATGTTGTTTTGTAAATTAATCGATATTAACCGATTTACGAAGCATTTTGCAAAGCCGGCACGCGTGCCGGCAGAAGCATTTGCAAACCAAACAGCGGCCCACAATCCCATTATAACATTCTACCCCATAAGAAAATAAAAGGTCTCAAATTTACATAGCACGAATGAACCCGGGTCGCCGCAGAAATCTACAAAGCTCATTACGTCTCTTTCCATCACGATATTTCTTCTAGCGATAGTATCTAAGAAGGAAAGGGAACGCGAACCAACGTGACAAGTTGCTCTCGCAAGTAAATGTCAACCCGAGCCGAATTCAATTTCATTTTCAACATCGGTTCCTGCGCGTGAGTTACAATGCTCGTGCACATTGTTTCCCTCGGATCGTAACTCGGCACAAATATTGAAATCGATAAGTCTCCTGCAACTGGCGACATTAATACTTTTACAATGAACATTAATAACCGTAAAATTAGAAAGGAAGGCTCACGGATGACTTATGATTAATACGCTGACAGAATTGTAGAAGACTATACCTACTCTATGTCTATCTCGGTTAGTAAAATGATAACAGCGTAAAGTAAAGCAAACATAGCAAAGATTATCATTTGACCGTTCACAGAACCAGTTTATACCCGTACCATGGCAATTAGTAGTTAGGCTTGTGAACGACAGCGTGGCTAAACCGATTATGTGCAGCCTCATTGCGACGCCGCCGACCAACAATACCGAACGGATTCCTGTGTCATGACGGACAGAACAAACCAGATCGACTTACTGCTAAGTAACGCCCCTCTTTAAATGATATCGCATTGCATCTGTGCCAGTAGGTAAGTTAATACCAACTGCTTTTCAGATATACCTAGATCTACCAAGTAATTGGATGTTTCGAATTGCGGAATATCAATGCATTGAATAATACAAGCCTGTAGGTTACTTGATGGTTTTCCATATCTAATTGACAAGTCTAGTGTTTGTTCAGAACTGTAACTTTATATCTTCATCATCTATATTCTATGCCCTGTAATTTTGGTACCTTGTAGACATTATTGTAGTCGTTTCAGTCGCATAGCAAGTATTTGACTAACTTTTAAACCTAAAGATATAACAGACAAGTTATAAAAAATGTGTATTATTATCTCATATGGTGCATAATCGCCTTTAAACAACTATAAGGTCTCGAGCAAACCCCCAACCGGTTTCTCATTTCCATCGGAATATTATTTATCATCGGTATTAACACGCTAGGTAAATCAGATTTAAACGTTATACAGAGACAGAGCTCAAATAGATTGCTGCAAAGTCGCGATTTATAGCCGAATATGATCCAATAAAGATATGCATGAAAGCAGCCATCATGATGTAGAACTAAAGTTATTACATAACAATGCATTTGAAACGAGAATTGCAAATTTGCGTTGCTATTCCGAGCCGTGACGTCGACGTTTAGTATTTGGACTGGACTGACACTGAAAAATTACGAGCTCTTTAGCCGGCAGCAACACAGCAACGACGGTACGATCTCTAAGAGATAGTTTCTAATGTATTGCTGTCAATCGCCTATTTTGACGTACGGAATCACTTCGCACCATCGTGCATCGGAAAGTCGGTGCGGCCTCTTACCTTCGCTCGATTCACAGTCTTTAATGACAGCGTCAAACAAACATCACCCTTTTTAGGGATTATTGGTCTGAGTTTTAGACCTTCTACATAAAAAAGGAAAAAGTGACTTACTGCGACTATAGATATTTCAATCCACGATGATGCGCCCCACTTTGTCGAACTCCATGCGAATCGAATGAAACCTAAAGTGACATGTTGGGCTTAAAAGCATACAGATAGACCTCAGAATACCTGTATTCTGAGAGATAGACATAGTTACTCAATGACAGATAGTTGTCATATTACCATCCGCGCTAAGAGAGGGTTTTCGAAAATTAAACCCATATGGTAGAAAAATTTGAGGTCACATGAGCGAAGCCGTGGACTTTCGAATTCAATGCTAATTATACCTAATCATGTCTACGTCTTTACGGTCAATCCCATCGACATAATTAGGTTAGACCGCAGATTAAAATAAATCTCGACGTCTATTGATAGACTTCGCTTCCTAAGTTTAACGACTTGCAGAACTAGTGCATCATTTGAAGTTTCAAGTAAAAGCAGTGAATAGAAACATAAAACACGATTCGCAGGCTCAGTCGGACCGCCCTACATGCAAATCAAGTCACGGCTCGACCTAAATTACTCGGATTCATCTGTCTCTAAATAACTCAGTTGCTGTGCTCAATAGAAACAAATAATGAGCCAATTATGTCCATCGCGCAACGACACCAGCGCAATCAAAACGCGATTTACGGTAAGTACCCGTAATATTTGGAAAAACTATTATAAATAGATTTACTCGTGACTAAAGCCAAAAAAAATCGCGTGTCGATAAAATTTACCTACATACAATAATTAAGTGTTGTGATTTGTTATTTGTAGTCAATTTTTATAAATAAACATAGAGTAACCACAGAAAACAAGTCAATATAAGGTTATTCTTTGCTCTGTGGTATTGTGACGTTTTGAAAAAAAACAGGATTATGCTGTGCTGATCTGTGGTGGGGGATGTAATACGAGATTCGAAAAATGGATGTTTACTGAGTTTTTGAGTTGTTTGTAATACATAAATAATTGTTCGGCAAGATTGAATTAAAAATAATAAGTTTTATACGTGATAGTTTGTTTGATTTTGATAAATCAGAAGTGCCAACGACTCACGAGCCATGTCTGAAAGAAATTATAAGTACCTACGTCGGAGTTTGGTTTATTATACCAGTAATGACATCAGGAAGGATCTATGTTTGCATTGAGAAGTTTAGAGCAGCATATAATTAACAAACAGGAAGAGCGAGGATCCTGGGACACAGTTTATACTATCATGGATGCACACTGAGAGAAAGTGGTTATTATTGCTTTATTTATGGATTTAAGTGGTGAGTAAGACTTCATATTACCGAAAAACTGAGCACTGATACGAAGGTGGTGTCTTTCACATCACACTACAATTAGTTTTAATAGGTACCTTGTCAATATTTGTTAATATTGGATCTACTCAAGTTATCAGTTCTCTATTGTCTGACTTAAATCTCATAACAAGTAAGGAAGTAACACATAAGTAAATATAATTATTCTTGTTAGAATTTCTGGTTATAAGAAGAAGATCTGACACCAAGCAAAAGGAATATGCATATTACATATAGCGAGTTTGCATGGGGATAGCTTTGCCAGCTGGTGGTGTGAATAGGTAATAACAAATAGTTAAGATAGTCTGTGAGTGGTGACAGAGACTCACTTAAAATTATAAATACAATTATAAAGAAGTAAGAAACATTATAATATTATTTAGTGAAAATGTATTGATGCATCTCTATTAAATTAAAAATGTTCATATTATGTACTGTGATTATAAACATAATACTACCATAAAAATTCTTACTCTGCTACTCTAGATTACATCTTGAAATTATTTTAGTTTTGCTTCCATTTATTGATGTGCCACAATTTTCACCAGAGAAAGTATAAGAAAATTATACCTAGCATCTGTGAGAATCCATATACTTATAAAGAGAATAATGCAATGGATCAAGTTTCATATCTTGAAAAATTATCAATAAGATTATTGATGGTACAAGGATAAAATTATATAATATGTTGTTTGTGCGTTACTAAACTTTAAATTCAATCAGTATTAAAAACAATCAAACTGTACTTTAATGTAAGACGTTATTCAAATTAAATAGGATCATTATAAATCAAACTAAACATTTGCAATTAGTCAATTAGTACCTACATCTCATACTTGCATACATACTCATGTAACAAGCTGCGATAGCACAGTGCTTCAGACCTCTACCTCTATGGTTACTATACCATTGAAGATTTTTTTTTTTAGCGAGCAAGTTTCTTGGAATGATAGAAAAATGCTGTCATCTCCTCACGAGATATCTTAAAAATATGTTATAATTTTTCATACTCTATCTAAGAAATCTTGTATTATAACACTGATATTTTGAAAAGAGCAAGTGCCGAGTTTTTTGCCAGTTCTTCTCGGTGCAAACCTACTTTCCGAACCTGGCGGTAGAGTTTTGACTTTTCATTTATATAGGCCTATGTGAGAATAAATATTTTCATTTTCAGTTTTCTCGACAAGAGGTCGCAGGGTCGATTCTCGGGCACAATTAGAGCCGTTATCATTGTTATTTTCCTAACCCTTGACTATCTCTTCCATTTCAATAACATGCTCGGATTCTAATAGTTTTCGAAGGATGATCATATCATGGTAACGTTGACCATCATTTGTGATCAGTTGTAAACCTTTTTTTTTTGTTATTAAATTTATATTTATATATTATATTTATATTAATATTTATTATAAAAATAAAATTGTGATTTATATGCACGGATCTGGGAATAAATATTTTTTTTATACGCATTAAAAATTAAAAGAAAGTAATAATAATTGACATTTCATTAATTGTTTCAACTGTTGAACATTGGTACTATCTTTTATCATAACTGTTATGGTACGTACATCATTATGCAAATTAATACATTGATCATTTCATCCACCTTAAGTAAATTTCTGCTAATGTCTTTGTAAAGTTACTAAAAGTCAAGATAGCTATAAAAAAAAAAAAAGGATATGTATTGTCATGAATCAACTATGCAATTGAATAAACTTGAATTTATACTTTTTGTTTAGTTTCAATATACTATTTTGTATAGTTTCAATACATCAGCTGGAAAAGCATCCTTCATTAGTTTCATGAGTTATTGGACACCACCAAATTGTGATGTATGGTGCTTAGTTTTAGGCTAATTGTTTAACAGGTGAATGCAATAATAGACCGTGAAGTTGAGTGAGACCCAGTCGTGTAGGTGACTGGACAGGCAGTCTTGAAGGTGACTGCAATGTAGTAATTTACCGTGAAGTTGATTGAGACCCAGTCGTGTAGGTGACTGGACAGGCAGTCTTGAAGGTGACTGCAATGTGGTAATTTACCGTGAAGTTGATTGAGACCCAGTCGTGTAGGTGACTGGACAGGCAGTCTTGAAGGTGACTGCAATGTGGTAATTTACCGTGAAGTTGATTGAGACCCAGTCGTGTAGGTGACTGGACAGGCAGTCTTGTAGGTGACTGCAGTATGGTAAATTACCGTGAAGATGATTGAGACCCAGTCGTGTAGGTGACTGGACAGGCAGTCTTGTAGGTTACTGCAATGTGGTAATTTACCTTGAAGTTGATTGAGACTCAGTCGTGTATGTGACTGCAGTATGGTAATTTACCGTGAAGATGATTGAGACCCAGTCGTATATGTGACTGCAATGTGGTAATTTACCGTGAAGTTGATCGAGATCCAGTCATGTAAGTGACTGGACAGGCAGTCTTGTAGGTGACTGCAACATTGAACTTAGTCAAGCAGTTGACAGACAGCTAGTCGTAGTCAAGTGATTCACTGAGATACAGTTTGCATTATTGAACTCAGTCATGTATTTTGAGACACAGTCACGTAGGCGACTGCAAAGTTGGAACTAGTCATGTTGTTCACTGAGACACAGTCATGCAGTTCACTGAGACACATTCATATAGATGTCTGAAACAAGGGAGCAAATCGTGAAGTTAATTGAGGTGAAAATGAAGTTAAATGTGGTTAAAGAGGTGACTGCAATGTGGAACCTAGCTATATAGTTGATTGACATGGAAGTAATTGTAACTTGGGACCTAGCCATTTAAGTTACATGGAATCTAGACTGATTGACAGAGACATAGTTATGTACTCAATGGAAAACACAGTTATACAGGTAACTGGGTAAACAAGAAATGACCGAATGGAGCAGCAGTAGTGATGGTGTTAATGAAACCATTGACAAAACACAACAAAAAAAAGTGCCTGAGGAAATTTAGAATTATGACATTTAAGGATGCTGTCACGTAGCGAGTGGCTGAGCATGGACAAGTATTGAAAGATATTTTACAGAATTTAGAATAGAGTTATGTGATGTATTACCTGAATTTGCCCATAACAAAAGATCCCAAGATGTTGAGCGGAAGTTGAAGTAATTAAATGTATGTATGAAGTAAATATTATATGAATGCAAAAAGAAAAATAAAGTATGCTGTTCAATTATTGAATGGATTGATGAAGAAATTTTATGAGCTGCTCCCAACACTTAATTTTATGTAGCAAGAGTGGCATTGTAAAGTGAAAAGAGCATTTCCAAGTGATGAGAACTGTGTATAAATAAAAAAATGTTACAGGAAAATGTTAAGACCTGCACAGACGAAAGGCTAAGAGACTACTTGTACGCTAAGCTTTCATTATTGAGTAAGTGAGCGATAACTGGGTAAGTAGTTCGACTGTTTGGTATATGCTATTTCGTATTGTGCCATTAAGAATGGAGTTTAGGAAGTGAAATTTAACTAACTAAAAGATTTTATTTTTGAGTGAAAAACAAAATCCAACCACAACAAAAAAAGGGTTCTCTAGATAAATTATAGTGCGAAATTAAATGAATTAGATTTAAAATTGAATGAAGAGTTTAGAGTGTACATAGTTTAGAATCTTTGATTTTACTAACAAAAGAGTCTATTACTAACTACTAGTCAGTAACAGGATATCATAATAATGGTGTTCATAGATTTTGTCAGAAATTGTAGTTTTTTTTTTAATTAACAAATGCTAGTGCACTCGATATAAAAGAAAATTATGATCAAATTCCTATCATGAAGGGATTTGTTACGTTTTAGACGATGGTTATTAAAATATTTAAATAATATATTACACAGAGGCGAGAATCACTATGTTACCAGTTGAAAACTAATGCAATAAACAGAGAGTGTATAGCAAATCTATGTACAGATGTATACTTTATATATGTATTACGTATACTAACCATATTGTATACTTTACAGTGATGATCACTTAGTGATATTCAAGGACCTTATGTGACATTTAGTTTTTAACCATTGAAGGTCTACCACTTAACATTATTTTCGTACTGATTAAAGCAGTAATGTATAACGATTAACGAACCATACACAGCAGTGTTCATCACTGCAAGATTTGTTGCATGATTAACCCCTTAGCGACAAGAAGAGGAATTTGGTATACAGCCGTTCCTTACTATTATGATAATATGTTGTGATTTCAAGCGTGTAATGGAATGCTATTAAATTAAAAAAAAAGGAATTTACGTTAGAATTTAAAGCAGGAATTGAATAGGACAAGCAAGTCCTATAATTATAGCAGGAACTAAACCTTTGTTTCAATTCTGGAATACACGAATACACGGAGTACACGATGACAAGGCAGAACGATAGAAGCTGTTAAGAACAATATATAGACAATGTTTTGCACAAAAGCTTAGTGAGCTGATATTTGTTAAAGTGCGGAATAATTGAAAAGGTATCCTATGTCATGCCTTGGAATGTAATCTCAGATCATGTCAAGTTTCATTTAGATCCATCCAATGGATCTGTTCTGATTTAGCTGATTTAACATTTTTTTTTAGCTTCAGTATTGACTAATGTTGTTTTATTTAAAAAAAAAAAACGATGGTGCAATTATTACAGAATCTGTTATTTATAGCATTACTTAAAAGTCGATTACATTTTATAATTATATGACACGATGCAAACATTTAGTTAGTAAATGTTTGTCCAAAATCATAGAATAAAAATCTTAAGTTAATGTGAATCAACTGTAATGTTCGTACTATAGGGATCAATTTATGGAATGTTTATATATAGGGAATGTTTAGAGATATAACAGAATTATAACTCAATTTTCATATATATGGACTTACAAATTATAGTCAAAGTTATTGGTGGTAAGAAATTCTTCCGTATGAACGGTTGGAAGTCCGGTTACGATATTTACATAGTAACATTAAGCAGTGAGACCTTCTGTAGATCTTAATGATTGGTTTTTTTTGTTTCTTAAAAAGCAATATTGAGTGACAATTTTTGACAGCAAATGAGTGTATACGAGGGGCAACTTTAGTACATTTTGCATGGTAGTGGCGACACGGGTAACGCCAACATGCTACTACAATTGTTTTCTCTTATATGTAGTGGTTTCAAATTAGTAAATTCAATTGTAACATCCAATACCATCGTGGCATTCGTGTGAGCCATTGTGATGCACTGAGTAGGTACTCAGTATTATCTACCCATGAAATCCATCGACTATGTAATTGCAACGTATAATTGAAATAATAAAGCCTGATTATGGAAAAGAGAGTAAAGAGATGAAGAACTGAGTATTTTTATTACATCTAAATTTGGAAAATTATTTGATATAGTGGCGGAAAAAAAAGTATATATATATATATATATATGTATGTGGCGTAATTCTCAGATTACAGTTAATTCAAATCTGAATCAAAAACATGACACTTATACATTTGACAATGGCACTAAAAGTTTATTTTTAAGTACCTGCTTACTTAATATTACATTATTTTTCCCTTGGATATTTATGTTACCTAAATATATAAAAATTAAGAGTTGCAAGGTATAAGAGTGCTCAACTTTGTTTATAACGAAGAACAATGATTTCTACATTATTTGATGTGGTACGATCTAAACTAAGTATTATATTGATTTCCCGTGTGCAAGTTATCGTGTCCTCTGACTTGAAACGGAGCGGGAGCGGGAAAGCACTACGAAAGTATTCGCGTTTGCACTAGCTACACTATTTCCATACAATGTTCCTTCGGTCGAGCGAACTTCGTAGCTCTAATCAAGAATGACAATTAAAAATAAAAAGAAAACAATATTCTTATTGGTGTGTAGTATCCAATTATGATTCAAAATTATGCATTCGGTAGAAGGTTGAGACGAGGATACCTAAAAGTGTTTAAGCGTACCAGTGACCAGTGTAGATATTAGTCAGTTTGTAGTGACAACGACTAATGAAAGAATTATGAAATAAAATTCTATATCTAGATCTTTTTGGGCCTTTTGTTAGAGGAATATTTAAATTTACGGAGAGTTTTGTCGTAATGGTGTGAAGCACATCTTTAATTGAACAAGCCTTTCATTTAAGCAGTAGTTTTCCCTAAAGCTAACGGTCAAGCAGAAAAGTTAATCAAACAAAAGTTGCATAACTAAATACACAGTATTTTTAATAAAGATGAACGAACTGGGATCAGTATCTCTACTTAGAATCCTAAATGGGATATAAATAATGCTATCACGTCATGATAAGTGCCTCTTTTGAACTAAATTAAGCGATACTATAGACAACTTGTTTACATAACCCTGCACTGCAGAAACTCTTCTACGGGAAATTGATGATAGTGGTCAATCCTGACCTACAAGCTTTAATAAAATTAGACAGAAGGCATCTGTAAATAAATATTTAAAATAGTAAAAAAAAAGCGTATGATTTCAACAGATCGTTTGCTGTCTCTTATGTTGTGGGAGATTTAGTTAAGATCACACTATGTAAATTAGCTGTATGAAATTATTTCAGTAGCAATGATTGTGATATTTATACTTAATAAGAATTTATATTTAAAATAAAAATCATTGATAGAAAAATTCAATCATTTTCCAGATACTGTTTATTTTTGTTTGTTGTTACTTGTTATGTATACCTATGAGTAAAATTTGTGTGAATCATAATTAATAATTATATTAGTTGGTTTTAAAAATATTCTTAAATAACACATTAAGTAAGTATTTAGTTTTAGTTTTTGTTATGAATGAATAAACCATTGATTATATTAAGATGATATTCTTAGTTTTCAAACGTTCAAGTACATAGTAGATACAAAAGTTGTATGTTTAAGGCGGTCATCATTTTATTTACTTCTTGGTTTATTTTATAAATGTTAATTATCAGAAAAATTGTATTGATAAGAAATACCGAATAGAGATAAGAGTGCGACCGAATGTTGTGATTTTCGCGTGCTCCGGAGATAGCACGCCGTTGGATGGCCGAATGTTGTGATTTGTTATTTGTAGTCAATTTTTATAAATAAACATAGAGTAACCACAGAAAACAAGTCAATATAAGGTTATTCTTTGCTCTGTGGTATTGTGACGTTTTGAAAAAAAACAGGATTATGCTGTGCTGATCTGTGGTGGGGGATGTAATACGAGATTCGAAAAATGGATGTTTACTGAGTTTTTGAGTTGTTTGTAATACATAAATAATTGTTCGGCAAGATTGAATTAAAAATAATAAGTTTTATACGTGATAGTTTGTTTGATTTTGATATAAGGTATAGTCATATCCGCATAAATTACACTAATCATAGCACTAGGTAGGTTGCAAAATAATCCCGACAAAGATTTAAGAACAATCTTGTACAAAAATCGACACAGACGTATAGCCGACTCTAAAATATCCAACGACATAATATACAAGGTCTACATACAGTTCAGATTAAATCTTTTAAATTACTTTTACGCCTTGCAGCTAGATGTGACCTCGACAAGGCACTTAAGATAACAAAACAATCACTTAGAGCCAGACATTGTCCCCTAAGTAACCATACGATATTTTAGTATGGTTTTTACAATGAATGTTGTAAAAAATATCATCTAAATATGATAATCAAAGAATACTCTACATCATTAGTTATTTAAACACAAAATATATTAATTTATTCGTTAATAAATTTTGTTTATCATCCATAGCTGTGACATTTATAAGGCTTAAAGTTACGTTAACTATTTACTAGATAGCTAGCACAACTGACTAAACACGAGGAGTACTGTCTAGGTTCAGCGTTCAGCGATCAGTTGTTCACTCATGAGCACTTTCTATTAAGATTGAACAAGATTACGACATCCATTGTCTACTGCGACCTTTGCCGCAGAAAATATAGTAAGGTAGGCGAGGGTCAAGTAACGCTGGGGAGTTAATATTAAATTGCCCGCATTAGCTTCGAGCGTGCTCTATTTGTCACCGCTCCAGTTTCGCCATCGCCATGGGAAGTCGTTACAGTGTCGCGTTCTATGACATCAAATAGCCTTAATCACTCCTCCTTACAGTACAGTAAGTAACGGCATCTTATGGGAACACGAATGCGAGAACTACATTGGCAACGACTGGCAAGCCATTGAGGCAACTTTGTGTGCCGCATGATAACGTTACCAGTAGGTAATAGGGTGGCACGACTGGCCAAAAAAAATTGTGTTTATTTTTGGGTTTAATTTTTGCAAATGCTCCTTTTTAAACACCTGAACCTAATTTCAGATTTTAGAAGCTCGTGCTTAATTTCCACCAAGTAAAATGTTATAAATACAATAAAGTAGCTACGACAAGAAACATGGATGAAAACACGAGAGAAGATTCCAAAAATATACAAAACTTATTGACTTGTTCAATATCTTAATCAATATGTAACTTATTACTTTTAAAACAACCAGAATCATTAAAAAGCTATTCGCACTTGCATAAATATACCTAAAAAGGAAAATATTAGAATTTTGCTTGTTGTTGTGACTGGGTACACTAAGGAGCGCGTGCGCAAATCAATTTGCTCGCGATCTCGATATACCGCAGATACCCAATAGCTTGCCAATGGCCAACGTGTTACATGCAACCGTCCAGCGTACCGCTAATAGTCACTTTTACTACAGCAATCAGTGGCTAATGGCTAAACTGAATTATAGAATACATTTACTATCATGTGCATGCATAAAAGTTAATAACTTATGACCACCGATATGAGCCTATTGGAAAATTTTACGTCAACTTTCTTCATACAAGAAAAAAGTACCGCTATTTGACAAAATTTCCGCTAATACGCCGCAACATGGCGGAAATTGATCCTGAGGAAACTCACGTGCGTACTAATAACAAGTATAGTGACCTGTGATGTGGACTGCGGTCCATAGATTATACTTACTGCGGTCGGCTTAGAACTGACGCTGTTTGACACCATCAATACAAACCAGTAAATTAGCGACATTTTTTCTTATGGTCCGACTGACGCAGTTGGTGTCAAAACAAACCAGTAAACTGGCGACATTTTTTCGCATGGTCCGCCGGGTCCTGTGTATACGTCTGTTCTTATGACTAAAAGCTAAAAAACTCTACAGCTATGCTTTTCAAGTTTTGTCCAGAATTGGAACATATTGTGGTGTGAGAATGTGTGTATACTTGTACTTGTTTAGGGTGTATGTTTGCATGGTTCCCGTGAAATGAGTGAAAAATAACGAATTTAGGAGCCGGGCGGAGCCGAGGAACAAAGGTAGGTACATAATAATCATTTATTTTCAGTGAATTAATCTCCATACATCAAAACGGTTTATCACCTAGAGTAGTATTTAATCTATGCACAACTGGTGACTTTCAAATATTGCGTGAACAGTAGGGTACAATTTGGCGTGGTATCTCGATCTTTATTGTTGTCCACTAACCGTTCAATTAATAATAGCTCTGTACAAAGGCAATAAATCTACAAATAAGTAAAAGCCGATAAAGTTTAATTTGATCAGCCCATAAAGTGTGATTATTTAATACTCGCTGAATTATAATACCAAGCAAAGACAATGGTTGTAACGAAATAATAACTTGCATTAATAACTCAAGGTAAGATGAAATACTGTAACTTGTATTGAGTTATTAACAAAAAGTTTATGATATTGAGTGAATAAAGATGAGAAAAAACGCATCCATTATGTTAGCGATGCCACATTTTCAAAGCTTTTATGAGAAAATAGCACCTTAAAATTTAAAGATGCAATGTCACGATGAATATTGTAGGTTAGAACGCAAAACTGATGTATACGGTAACATTTTCTTGCCATAGGACGGTAGGATCCTTCCAATAAGATTAAAACAATAACCATCGTCTAAACAATAATATATAACTGTCAAAATCGCGTGTTTGAAGTTGCATACAATTCTTGTAGAACAACACTTGATCACGTTCGTACAAACAAACAAACAAAAATATTTTTGCATTATTGGTTTTTGTGAACAATTTAACATACAAACAAACATAACATCTCATTAATAAAGTAATGTACAAACGGTCTCTCACCCTAAACGCATATACCCGTACTCCGTTCCGTCGTGGGTAAAAAATGGCATAATTCTAAATGACCTTTTAATCAGCTATCGGCTGAAATACAAAATTATCTACCAAACATATGAAGTTTGGAAGCAGGCAATCAATCATGACCGCTGAAGGGGCACGGAGAGCCGGCAGTGTGTAAACCGACGGAAGGAACTCTTACGAAGGCTACGAATAATACAACACGAATCAATCATAGATTCTGCGACGATCCATCATCAGTTTCCAATGAAGAAAACTCGTGTTATTATACTCGTAATCCACCGATGAATGGTTCGCCGACACTTGACGGAATTGATTTGAATATTTTTTCCGAAAATAATTCTACTTTTCTAATGGGTAATTACCGTGAAGGGCACGTGGTCCTACTGATTATATTCACTTTGCAAGCTACGTCTGCTTTGTTACGTACTCGTAGCTTGCGTTTACATTGGTTTCAGAAGTCAACTTCTGCAAGTTTTGGTGCTTATCTAAACCTCGCTGTAGGGTATGGAACATGGTACACCACCATGTAACTGAAGGCTACGTGCGAATGATACCTAGTATCAGCAATGGTATAAATATTCAGAATTGTCTGAGTTTTATAGCTCAATCTCAAAAAGAAATATTAGTAAATCAATAAGAACCGATTTCATCTTCAACATCATCACTAAATCGTTCCAAAGTATGAAATTTTAGTGATAATATTGAATGGAAGCAGGTGTTATTGTGTCGAAATCCACATTAATTATTCTGCTATAATCCGCTACACTTGAAAATTATCTGTATGGTCCAAAATGCAGGAAAACCCACTTGAAGCACCACACACAAATCTTCCAACACTTTCTTCGATACACGTTTCGTCCCGACACCGGAACATCCTCAGGAACGTTTACTTCACAATGCAAAATCATAGAGTTATGCGTTACACGGATTCCAACGCGCTCTACACCTAGTTACCAATTACGGACTGAGCAGGACATTCTGTGAATATTGTCCTTACAAGGTTTCTGGTTTCCACTTATCGTCATCAAATATTTAATAACATGAAACGTATTCTGGTACTACAATACACATAATATGTTTTTACCAAACATATACACATAAAGTATTACAAAAGTTATTAAACTCTCCTTTACAGAGTCAGCCGTCCGTTAAAGAGAATCTCCGACGCGGAAGAGGCAAGTTTCATATTAAAATTCCGTGTGGATGAAAGCGATTTCACATGCGATTGAACCGAGAGTTGGCATGTCCCGAGCAATCGCCGGTATTGATCTCACTTCCGCGAAGACCACAGCCCGCCGTCGCAACCATTCCGAACCAGTCAAACGCACGACAAGTGCACAAAGGGCGTCTGAACACGGCATTGTAACGTGGCCCTAAGCAGCTTCTTTCTTATGCATTCGCTGAATTCGAAATTAGCTCGAGACTTTAACGGTGAAGCGGGGAACGTAAATATTTAGTCGGGGTTTGTTTTAGCGATTTACAACACCCGAGGGATTTTTAAATCTTTGGACGAAAATAAACAGCCAACGTTTCTATCTACTTAAATTACACTACTGAAACTGCTTTGGAGTTCATATTCACGGTATTTTCTGTGGATTTTTCAAAAGCGTTGAACAAACCCTGTTCTGGCAGTCGCAAACACAACATTAAAGTTATTTGCCAAAAAGGTGTTATCGTTCTCATGTTTATTAATCGTAAAAAATAACATTAGATTGACTTTCAATTTTCTTATAGGTATAATTCAAGAAATAAATAGACAAAAACGAGAAAACATGAGATCTGCCTATTTGCAATAGTGGAATAACATCCATGGAAGTTGTGAGCAATCAATATAGCCTGAATTATCAGTAACAGAGAATACAATTTTATAGTGCAGGAATGTATAACTTTAAAATGCGTTTATTATAAAAGCTGTATGTAGCTTTTTTAATATAGCTCAGGATAATGCAAAGCGGTTGCAGAGTCTAGTCTTCCCAGTCTTCTTCTATTTGTTTCTTTTCCTTTCTTGTGGTTGGGAGATAATCTATATATATAAAAGAATGAGGCATTTTGGTGATTTTGGTTGTTCCACGGATTCCGCCAAAACTAAAGGTCGTAGAGATCTGAAATTTGGTACCTAGGTAGATATTAGGTCATAAATTCGTACTAAGACGGGGATTCCAGAAATTCAAATTTTAAGGGGTAAAAACCGTTGGTTTTATGGATTTCCCCATACAAAAGTGAAATTTTTTTCGTTGTTCCAGGAATTCCCAAAAAGCTACAAGTCGTAGGGATCTGAAATTTGGTACCTAGGTTGATATTAGGTCATGAATTCGTACTAAGACGGGGATTCCAGATATTCAAATTTTAAGGGGTAAAAACCGTTGGTTTTATGGATTTCCCCATACAAAAGTGAAATTTTTTTCGTTGTTCCAGGAATTCCCGAAAAGCTACAAGTCGTAGAGATCTGAAATTTGGTACCTAGGTAGATATTAGGTCATGAATTCGTACTAAGACGGGGATTCCAGAAATTCAAATTTTAAGGGGTAAAAACCGTTGGTTTTTTGGATTTCCCCATACAAAAGTGAAATTTTTTTCGTTGTTCCAGGAATTCCCGAAAAGCTACAAGTCGTAGAGATCTGAAATTTGGTACCTAGGTAGATATTAGGTCATGAATTCGTACTAAGACGGGGATTCCAGAAATTCAAATTTTAAGGGGTAAAAACCGTTGGTTTTTTGGATTTCCCCATACAAAAGTGAAATTTTTTTCGTTGTTCCAGGAATTCCCGAAAAGCTACAAGTCGTAGAGATCTGAAATTTGGTACCTAGGTAGATATTAGGTCATGAATTCGTACTAAGACGGGGATTCCAGAAATTCAAATTTTAAGGGGTAAAAACCGTTGGTTTTATGGATTTCCCCATACAAAAGTGAAATTTTTTTCGTTGTTCCAGGAATTCCCGAAAAGCTACAAGTCGTAGAGATCTGAAATTTGGTACCTAGGTAGATATTAGGTCATGAATTCGTACTAAGACGGGGATTCCAGAAATTCAAATTTTAAGGGGTAAAAACCGTTGGTTTTTTGGATTTCCCCATACAAAAGTGAAATTTTTTTCGTTGTTCCAGGAATTCCCGAAAAGCTACAAGTCGTAGAGATCTGAAATTTGGTACCTAGGTAGATATTAGGTCATGAATTCGTACTAAGACGGGGATTCCAGAAATTCAAATTTTAAGGGGTAAAAACCGTTGGTTTTATGGATTTCCCCATACAAAAGTGAAATTTTTTTCATTGTTCCAGGAATTCCCGAAAAGCTACAAGTCGTAGAGATCTGAAATTTAGTACCTAGGTTGATATTAGGTCATGAATTCGTACTAAGACGGGGATTCCAGAAATTCAAATTTTAAGGGGTGAAAACCGTTGGTTTTATGGATTTCTCCATACAAAAGTGTAATTTTTTTCGTTGTTCCAGGAATTCCCGAAAAGCTACAAGTTGTAGAGATCTGAAATTTGGTACCTAGGTTGGAATTATATCATGAATTCGTATTCAGAAAGGGATTTTCGAGATCCAAATTTTGAGGAGGAAAAATTTTGAACTTTTTGGCCGCCATTTTGAACTTTTTTGTTACTGGGCCGATTGCTTTGAAAATCGACTTTTGACTATGGCGATAAGCATAGAGAAGGAATTTGTGGTCAAAATTTAAAAAAAGTGGCCGCCATTTTGAACTTTTTTGTTACTGGACCGATCGCTTTGAAAATCGATATTTGACTATGGCAGCAAGCATAGAGAAGGAATTTTTGGTCAAAATTTAAAAAGAGTGGCTGCCATTTTGAACTTTTTTGTTACTGGACCGATTGCTTTGGAAATCGATATCTGACTATGGCAGCAAGCATAGAGAAGGAATTTGTGGTCAAAATTTAAAAAAGTGGCCGCCATTTTGAACTTTTTTGTTACTGGGCCGATTGCTTTGGAAATCGATATTTGACTATGGCAGCTGGCATAGAGAAGGAATTTGTGGTCAAAATTTAAAAAAGTGGCCGCCATTTTGAACTTTTTTGTAACTGGACTGATTGCTTTGAAAATCGATATTTGACTATGACAGCAAGCATAAAAAAGGAATTTGTGGTCAAAATTAAAAAAAAAAGTGGCCGCCATTTTGAACTTTTTTGTTACTGGACCGATCGCTTTGAAAATCGATATTTGACTATGGCAGCTGGCATAGAGAAGGAATTTGTGGCCAAAATTTAAAAAAGTGGCCGCCATTTTGAACTTTTTTGTTACTGGACCGATTGCTTTGAGAATCGATATTTGACTATGGCGATAAGCATAGAGAAGGAAGTTGTGGTCAAAATTTAAAAAAGTGGCCGCCATTTTGAACTTTTTTGTTACTGGACCGATCGCTTTGAAGATCGATATTTGACTATGGCAGCAAGCATAGAGAAGGAATTTTTGGTCAAAATTTTAAAAAGTGGCCGCCATTTTGAACTTTTTTGTTACTGGACCGATTGCTTTGGAAATAGATATCTAACTATGGCAGCAAGCATAGAGAAGGAATTTTTGGTCAAAATTTAAAAAAGTGACCGCCATTTTGAACTTTATTGTTTCTGGGCCGATTGCTTTGAAAATCGATATTTGACTATGGCAGCAAGCATAGAAAAGGAATTTGTGGTCAAAATTTAAAAAAGTGGCCGCCATTTTGAACTTTTTTTGTTACTGGACCGATCGCTTTGAAAATCGATATTTGGCTATGGCAGCAAGCATAGACAAGGAATTTGTGGTCAAAATTTAAAAAAGTGGCCGCCATTTTGAACTTTTTTGTTACTGGGCCGATTGCTTTGGAAATCGATATTTGACTTTGGCAGCTGGCATAGAGAACGAATTTGTGGTCAAAATTTTGAAAAAGTGGCTGCCATTTTGAACTTTTTTGTTACTGGACTGATTGCTTTGAAAATCGATATTTGACTATGACAGCAAGCATAGAAAAGGAATTTGTGGTCAAAATTTAAATAAGTGGCCGCCATTTTGAACTTTTTTGTTACTGGACCGATCGCTTTGAAAATCGATATTTGACTATGGCAGCTGGCATAGAGAAGGAATTTGTGGTCAAAATTTATAAAAGTGGCCGCCATTTTGAACTTTTTTGTTACTGGGCCGATTGCTTTGAAAATAGATATCTGACTATCGCAGCAAGCATAGAGAAGGAATTTGTGGTCAAGATAAAAATTATAAACTTTTTGGCCGCCATTTTGAACTTTTTTTGTTACTGGGCCGATTGCTTTGAAAATCGACGTCTGACTATAACCAGCAAGCATTAGGAAATATTTAGTGGTCAAAATTAAATTAAATGACGGTTAATACAAGAATTTTGGAAACTTAACGCCTGAGGGAGTAAAGCAGAAGATCAACGTGAGCGAAGCCGCGGGCGTTTGCTAGTTAAATATAGATTTTTTTAAATGAGAACAATGTTTATGTACTTCTAACTTCAAAAAGTTAAAGAATAATATTCTCTCTTGCTCATTGCATTTTAATGCCAGGTTTTACTCAAAAAGGGACTGCAAGCTCAACAACTAGCCCCAGTAATCCAGCCGAGTTGGCTAATTTATCCGGTATTTAACAGTAAACGTGAGATCCATATCACAGCAGGCTGAAGCGCGCATCGGATCTAGGGTTTCCAGACAAAATTGTTCACGGGATATTTCCACGGAATTTAATAACACCTACACGCGAAATACATACATGGTAACATGCATATAAACAGTCAACAAAAACACTGCCGTCAACAGTAAGTAGTATTCAGTGGGTTTAAGTTAAATGTAAAAAAAAATTGGTTGTCTGTAAAGTCGGTTTACGGTCGATAGATTTACGTGATAACGTCATAATCATAATCATTATGATAATCATAATCATAATCGTAATCATAATCATTATTTTATGTAATTTTTATCGTGCCTCTATCGCTTGTTGCGCGCTCTCGCTTGCACGCACAGGCTCAGGTGGAACGTTACGCGGAACGTTACTATTTTTCATGAGTGTTGCTGGTGTTCATCAATTTATAAGACGTTATCACGTCAAAAACTGTTTTCTATATAGTAAGTTTGGAATATAGAATTCTATATACGAGTATATACCCGAGCTTTTACCCGTTGATAAGTTTTCTTATGTCGAGGCAATCTTCACGGCTTCGTATTCGAAAAACCTGTCTAGGTTTCACTATAAATTATCCTGAAAATTCTAAACACCTGGAAACCATAATCGGAACCGACAGGCGGGCTAGATACGTCCGCACGAAACTGTAAACAATTATTTATTACATAGATCTAGTTAGATAGTTTAGTGCATAGAAATAATATTTATTAAGAATAATTATATCGATATTTTCACCTGAAAACATTATTGATTTTATTACGCCGTTCGCTTACAATTAATTACGTTACGATATTTTCCACATTTTTTAACAGCTGTTATTTCCAAAAATCACAGATGTTAAGTGAAAATAACGATTCTATCACACATTACTCAAAACATAAAATAATTTACCATACAAATTAGTAATTCTCAGGTGGCATAGAAAGGTCTAAAACTAATCACAGTTAAACATAAATAGCTAATAAAAATCTTAAATAATGAGTTTCCAACTTTCCACGTGACAACGATGATCGCATTTAACATTACATTGGCTAATGCTCACCGATAAGAACTTAAGGATCCATCTGAATATTTTACCATAAACCTTCTTCATGCAAGAAAAAAGTAGCGCTATCTGACAAAATTCCCGTTAATACGCCACAATATGGAAAAATCCGTCCCTGTGGAAACGCGCGTGCAAACTGCGGTCAGCTTGCTACTGACGCCGTTGGTGTCAAAACAAACTTTTTGACACCAGTGAACTAGCGACATTTTATCGCGCGGCCCGCCGGGTCCTGTGTATACGTCTATTTAAAAATCTTAAATAATGAGTTTCCAACTTTCCACGTGACAAAGACGATCGCATTAAATTTACATTGGCTTATGCTCGTACCGTAATAGGCAAGGGTAGAGTCGCAGCTATCACATCTGTACATGGAATAGCGAGAACATTAAAATTATCGGCCAGTTAGATCCGCGATTCATAATCACAGCGTTCATTTGTAACCGGGTAACAGTACAAGAAAATGTAAAAACAAACTTTTATGACACCAGTGAACCGGCGCGGTCCGCCGGGTCCTGAGTATACGTCTATTTAAATATCTTAAATAATAAGTTTTCAACTTTCCACGTGACAACGATGATCGCATTAAATTTGCATTGGCTTATGCTCGTACCGTAATAGGCAAGGGTACAATCGTGGCTATCACATCTGAGCATGGCACAGCGAGAACATTTAAATTATCGGCCAGTTAAATCCGCGATCCATAATCACAGCGTTCATTTGTAACCGGCTAACAGTACAAGAAAATATCGCCATCAGATAATGTGTGCCGAGGCTCAATATTATTCAGAACTGAGAAAAACAATCGTGCCTCGTTAAACTCCATTACCGGATTCCCGATTACTTGAATGCATGAGCCCGCTTATCTAAGGTTGAATTTTATTATATCGTTAATTCGTTGAGAACCTTCAGTAAACTTAAGGCTTAAAACTTTTCAAGAGCGCCTAAGCTCTTTACGAACTTCGCACATCAAACTCTTAGATTATTGTGTGTATTTTAGAACTACCGCAAGACGTAAAAACTTTATATTACGATATTACATACGTGTTAATTAAAAAATCTCAATTTCACGAGTGTAACAGGATACGTCTACCTAAGTGTATGGGGATTAAAAATAGATCCGATTCATAAAACATAAACAATTTTCTCATTTACTAACTATGAATAAAAGACAATGGCACTTAGTATTCTGTGTTGAAAACCGTTAATTTCTTATTCTTAACATTAAGGTAATCTTAATTTTTAATTTCTCTAAATCATGAGGTAAGATAATCTAACAGTAGAGTTTCTAAACTATATTAAGTACCAATGACACAGTAACAAACGAGTCACTAACACCTAATTACAAAACATTTGTAAAAAGACCTTTACCGTCAATGTATCAATCCGAAGGGATAGGTCGGGCGCACAGCTATCGGCCGATGCTAATGAGGCCGGGCGGTTAAAGGGACAATTGGTTGCCTTTTCTTTAAGACGTTTTAAGTCTCTATTTCAAGTGAACTAAGACGTTGATTAATCGCTACCCAACTTTGTAGGAACTGTGCTACTATGCTGTGGATTCAATTGAAAATTTAAATTAGACGCCCGCGGTAAGAAAACGTGGCCTCCGCGAGTAAATCAAGTCTGTCTAATGAAGCGATGTGTACAAATAGGTGAAATTAGACGGTCGGTTCGACGCTTACATGAGTTTCCTGGTAATAAACACTGAACAAACAGACGGGTCGTGTCGTGTACGTCACCGTTGCGCAAGGCAATTAGATCGACATTTGGCGGTTGACAGCGCGCCGAGGGTTACGTATAGCTCTTTATGTTGCTCAACGTCCAGTCGCTGCCTGAGCTTGTAAGCAGTAAACTTGAGCTTGTCGGTGAATTTTAATATGTAGGACCTCTTCCTATTTTTAGTATATTATTTACGTCAACGTCTGATAAATAAACCATTCATGTTAAAAAATAAAAATCGACATAGCGTTCAGTACAATATAGATACGTGTGGAAAATCACAGCGGCAAAAGTGACCTATAAATTACATCTCTCCCGCTAGACAGCTCAACAGAAACCGCAGTGGAGACGTCTGCATCTCTGCAGGTGAATACATTTTCTACGGATCGAATGCGAATTAAAAAATAGTTACAAAGCGCCCGTTTCAATAAATCTATTGCCACCACTATCGAGCCGAGTGTACAAATACGAAATTGATTGCTTCGTGTGGCGAGTGACATTTCAGTACGCGCGGGGCCCTCACGCTGACATTTGAATAGGTCTGTCCCGGCGTGTACTGGCACCCGACGACGGCCAACGAGAGGCGACAATGTTCCCGGCAACAAACAACCTTCGCATTCAAAAGAAAATTCACTTCATTCAAAGCCCTCGACAATGAAATTCCTTATTTTTCAAGTGTCCCGCTTCACGCTGGGCCAGAGCAGTGCAGCGTAAGCAAAGCAACGAGTCAACTCATCAGCTATCTAGCTGCTCTCATATATATATTTTTTTATTTATACCTTTAGCAAACTTTACTAACAGCGCAGACACAAAGCGTCTGCAAACTTAACTTCATTAATAGTTTCTTCATTTTTTTGTTTTATTTTTCTTTACTGTTAGTCATACACAAAAGCTTTCTTTCCGTTCGTTTCAACCGATGGACGTCAACTGGTAGACATAGGCTACTTGAAGGGATCTATAATCTGCACGAAAATACACTAAGTACTTGGATCCAGCTACTCCCTATAACTCTTTTAATGTCACCAGTACACCTAGTTTCTGTGTCAATGTATCTAATCTGCAGCAGTGTCGCTTTACATAATGTTCAACTCCACAAAGAATTGGGAGTATAAGAATATAGAGACAAGGCGCGGGAGGAAACAACTTTCAGGGAGACAAGAAAGTGCCTTGAGAAAAGGCCAAGAGCAAGTACCAAGGGAGATACCAATAACCACGTGGTTGATTTGGCTATGAGAAGTGCAGGGTTGGTCGTTTGCTCTATTTGCTCTGTATGTATATAAGAATACTTTGAAAACAATACGCGTGAATAAATTGGATAATTTCAAAACAATCGCCGCGCAGCATCGCACCGCGCATGTACCACTAGTAGACCGCAGCCGCATATACCATATTTCAAACAATAAATGCGTTATAACGTTTCTGCATTAGATTATCCGCGAGCGATACGTGTTCTGAAATAATGTTATAGCCGCGCGTTGACTGAACTACACGCGTCTAAAACCGCTGAAATAGTGCCGAGCCCGCTGCGTGTTATCGACGTGAATTAGAATTTCAGATTAATCTTACGCCCTTAAATTATGTGCAATATGAATCTGTATGACTACTAACTAAATCTACGAGTACACTTAATAGTCCCTAAGGAAAAATGAAGCTTTGTTTCGTGAGATTTCGTCACTGATAAGAAAAGTCACGATATGGGCATCCGATCGATTTACGTAAACCTTTTTTATATAAGCAAACAGTAGCGCATCTGTCAAAATTCTATAGGTGGCTGCAGAACGAAGTACAGCGTAGCCTTACTGATGGTGGCAAAACAAGGATTTTGGCATCACCAAAATTTCAGAATTTACTATCTGATTGATACTACTACTGTACAATCAGAACGACACAGTTTCTAGTTTTCACCATTTCCATCGTATACGCGTATTTGCTAATTTTACCGGCGCGACGTTAAATAACAGTCAAGATTAGGGAAAATACTACTACCGCGCGATATTTTTACTCGTAAAAAGCTGACAGTTGTTATCTGTTCTGACATCGGCGATATTAATACAGGCAGCTGCTTTCTGATTAGAAGTACTTATGCTCGCTACCGTTTACCGTATGCCACATGCCTGTAGCACGCGGCTACTAAAAAATCCGGCTATTAAAAAGAATTTAAAAAAACTTACTGCGCATACAATATGGCCTGAAAGCGATACGCAGACATGTGCCACAAATATTCAGTTTTTGCAATGACCTTTTTGCATATTTTTATCCCGTAGCTTTAATTAAGTTACCAATTGTAAGTCACGAACGGCTGGACAGAGTTCTATGATCTTTGATTTGTTGCATTAGTCTGTACCACATCAAATGGCAGAAATTAAAAATTATGCAGAAAAGTCATGTTCTCATATATTTCATACCTCGGGTACGGATTCGCAGACTGCTATGATTTTGTTCTTAAGGCAAACTATAAAAAAATAAGAAAACCTCGAACTCGTAATTATTACAACTTGGGGCAAAGTAGGCATCATTTGGGTATGCAGACTTCTGCAGTACAAGTTTAATCTTACTGCAGAGCCTGCGCGTTCAAAATTTGTGGATAACATACAAGCCATTGCGATCTAACTTTGTGACCTGAGATAGTAAGCCACATTTGTAAGTTTTGACTAATAAATTATTCTTATTCTTAAGTATTTACAGCTACACCTATCTGGCATATCGTTCCAATTAAGAAGAGGTGTTGACAATAAATATGCAAATGCGAACGAACACTCGTACTCCACACCGAGCTGAAGTGAGGGCCAGGAGGTCCCTTCACCACCTGTATTGTACCGCTAATTGCCGCGCCCCCACCGCATAAACAATTAACAGTTAACTCTCCTCACAATAGGCTCGTACATTATTCCTTCTATGCCATTATAAAGTTCCTGCTAGCGATCTAAGCTCAGACCAAACAATCGGAATTGACAACAATGGAAAATACTTAGCGGCAACTTACGGTGATGAAAATCTTTTGATGGATTTTGTACTGTTTTCAATCGTTTAAGCTTTAAGTAAGTCTTTGGGATTCTTTAAACGAAAGTACTATATCCCAAAATCATAGATGTCGAATCTGGGTTTACTTCATTTCGTGAAGACTAACGCTGTGTCTTGAAAGCTTCTAGCTTATCAGACCTGGTAACGCGAAAGCTCAAAGAACCGAGATCTCTTTTTTTATAGAAGTTTCTCACTGTTTCAGAGTTAGAAAGACAAAATGATGGGACCTCGTAAACACCTGGCAGTGGGGTTTTACGATCATAAGCAATTAATAAAGCCACTTTTATGTATATCAGGTTTCATTAGCGCCTATATGTATTTGGTGATAAATACAGGATATTGGAGCTTTGTTTAAAAATGTAAATAAGATGTTACTTCTGAAACGAGGCTGAGCCGATAAAGAGTTAGATCATTTATTTGCAGAACATTATCTTATATTGTCTGATACCTTTGAAAGGCCTATACAAACCAACGGAGTTAATATTTACTTCTCATAATATGAAGCATGTGTTATTCATTAGGCGACAATCGTGCTATTGTCACGGAGTTATAGCTTTACCGAGGCACGAGCCACTTGACAGAGTTGCATATGAATCGACGATTTGATCATTTGTATGGATATTTAACAGCTTAATTGCTTTATCATTTATTTGTTTAATACGAGTATGATATTGGTCGTGTCTCGAAATGACCCATGACTCCCGGTGTTGTTTGATTGGCTGTAGTTGAACAAGTATTATATGTTTGAGTTATGGACTAACTGATCGTTTCTGATTGCGGACATTCGTTATAATGTCCAGGGGTTATGAATTAGTTTGATAAGACAAATCGGATCATGTAATGAATAAAAACATAGAAATCTTGAGCTTTAAAAAATAAATAAATGAAAAAAGTCTTTACCACCACCACCGCGTTCAGGCCGCTTATTTCTGTTTTTGTTCTATTCTAGGTACATGATAAAACAAACTAAGTAGAGAGGCGAACTAAACAGTGTTACGAGTAACATGAGAGTCTTAGACTAAGATTGAGAAAAAATAGTTGGAATTTACAAAATTGTTGTTGTCACTAGTACAATAGGTACGTGAAAAAAGCGTATGCGACATTCATAAACCTGTAAGGCCCACTTCCACCAAACAGCGGGTTTATTTATTACATTTTTAAAATAGAGTTGACATCAGTCATTCGACATTTTCGAACCAATGCCAGACATTATTGAATACTCGCAGATGTACTAACTAGCGAACTATGTACTAAAGGCCATTGTGCCGCGCGCTGGCCGCTCAGCAATGCAACAATTTCACCGTCGTCGACGGGTTTTGAGTTACAGCGCGTCTACTGATGCTTTATTATCGAGTCCATCTCTTCCGCCCTTGTTGCTGTGATCTCGAGTCTCTAGCTCTCTGTATAACGGCGATACATCCGCGCTATTAATCTTGCCATTGTATTAGCTGCGCCATGTCACAACACGTACGAGTGCCCGCGCTGATAACAGTAATGGAAATACTCATTGATGCTATCAATAACTTCAATTACAGTTACCGGACACCTTGTAACGCTTATCTGTGCTCGCGTACACATGTATCGGACAAGTGGCAGGGGCTGAGTAATTGAATACCTACATTAGCTTTCTGTATAGTACACTTTCGATCAATGTATCCTTTACTTTCGTGAAAGGTATGCGTATGCCCCAATTAAGGTTAATAGATAACAATCGATTGCTAAAGACGGGTTACTCAAGTAACAGTTTCTAAACGGATAAATTGAAAGACACGTAAAAACAATGCGTAATTTTACAAAGAACTAGCAAACGCCCGCGGCTTCGCTCACGTTGAACTTCTGTTGTACTCCCTCAGGCATTAAATTTCCAACATTCCTGTATTTTTCCATCCTTCCTTTCAAATTCCGTTTCTATGCTTGCTGCCATAGTCAGATATCGATTTTCAACGCAATCGGCCCAGTAACAAAAAAAATCAAAATGGCGGCCACTTTTTTAAATTTTGACCACAAACTCCTTATCTGTACTTGTTGCGATACTCACATATCGGTTTTCAAAGCAATCGGCCCAATAACAAAAAAATCAAAATGGCGGCCACTTTTTTAATTTTTACCACAAATTCCTTCTCCATACTTGTCGCGATGTCGTTGTTCTCATATATTTTCTATATTATGTCAATACTCGCTTTAATACATTTTCTATGAAAAAAATTGAATTTTTTTCTATCCATCGTATAGACCTTCGGATCCTGATCAACTCTTGTCAAGAAACCGTTCTTCCATCTTTTATACTTTCCGAGATATCGACGAAATTCGAATGGCAGCCATTTTGAATCCGCCATTTTGAATTTTTTTTTAGCTCACTGAGAATTGGATGACGTTTCAAATGACATTTGGTCGAGCACCCCCCACCTATCTTTGATACCCTGGCTGTGCTCTTCACCCGTCTCCGAAATCCTCAATCTTCAGCTCTCTCCGTATTTTTCCTCCGAATGAATTTTTCCCTTATATACAAAATGGTCATTGAAAAAAAAATTTTTCATACAAAATTGTTCAGGAGAGGTGATCAATGAGTCAGTCAGTGGCCAATCAGCACGAGTAGCTATATATATTGTAATTCAATTAATATTCAATGTCACTGGTTATTTACTATTATAATAAGTAGTATATTTATTTTACTATAATTTTTTTTTGTAATAGCATTATCAGCGCAAAATTGCGTCAGCGCCAACGCAAAACCAATTTAGTAACGCTCTTAATGAAGGTTGAAACTTTTCTTATCACACTATCACACTTAATATTATAGAGGCGAAAGTTTGTGTGTAAGTGTGTATGTTTGTGACTCCTTCACGCCGCAACTACTGAACCGATTTGGCTGAAATTTGGAACATAGATAGCTTATAACCCGTATTAAAACATAGGCTACTTTTTATCCCGGGAAAATCCATAGTTCCCATGGGATATTTAAAAATTTCTAATTTTCAACAGTAATCTATAGCTATAGGTATTGGTAGATTACTTTGATAAATTTATAATCTTTCCTGAAAGTAGATGTAAAGGTTATTGAAAAGGAAATTAAAATTTTTTCGGGATTAGTAAAAAATCGAATTTAACGCGGGCGGAGCCGCGGGCAAAAGCTAGTTATTTATAAAGAAAGATGTCCACTGTCAAGTCAATAACAAAAAGAAGCTTAGCGCAAGTAGAGTACCTAAAATAAAGCTTATTTACGTACTTCCTCTAGCTTTGTAAGACATTATTATAAGTCTATTAATATCCAACAGGAAATAAATTATCATGAGGAAAACAAGTGTACAACAACCCACGTAGATATTAGAAATACGTAAATACAATACAAGTCGCAAAACAATACGAATTTGATGGCGAAATAAGCTCTCAGGATCCGATTACATTACCTATAAGTACTTTTCTTAAAGAGGGTATAAATTTATCAGCCAGGCAAGGCAGTATTTACGCGTTTAATATCTCTACTGAAAAGGTTTTATAAACTGTCAAGCTTTAATACCTAGGTCCTAACTGCTATGAGGTTTTCTAGGAAGGTGCGTGTATTTTAAAAAAGGCAATTTGTTTTGCTAACGAGATAGGACTGAACATCGGGAGTTTATTGAGTTCCATTAAGAGACTCTATGCGCAGACAAGCAACGAAGCGTCACGTAGTGGAAAAACATTAAGTAGTCTGCAAACAGGAGACAAAAACAACAAAGGCGAGCATACTCCCTTTTCTAATATCGAATCAGAATGGCAATCAAACTCATCTTATTAACTTGCACTGTAAGTTGTAACTTCCATGCTTATTTTGAAGGAAAATTTCTAACGTTTAGTTTTTCTTCCGTACACTTAGTAGATGCTTAATGTGTGAAGAGGAACGAAACCAACTTAACTCAGATCTCAATACTATGCAGTTTCGTGTGCGTTAACTTGTAAATACTAAAATAGGCTGCTTTGATTTATATGTGTAAGTATAAAAATATTATACTCTAGGCACCAACACAATTGAATGCTTAGGTACCTAAAGTAAAATTAAAGTTAATTTAAAAGCATTTTATTTTTATTTCAATGCACAAATAAAAAAGTCTTATTAACACCTGGAAAGTCAGAAAATACAATTTGAATTATAAGATTGGACGCACGACAGGAGGTACATAGATTCAATTCCATTAGTAGACTGTTTTGCACAAACAAAATACGGACTGCGCTAGACATCACGTGGCTAAACAGGCAAATTACAGACTAATTAAACACACAAAACCTAGACTGAAGTGTGTTTAGGCATACGAGGGATCCGACAAAGCAGGTACCGAAATCTAATGCGATAATTCTGTGTTCATTTGCGGTTTAATTCGCTTAAAACTGTATAGTAGAATCCTGTATAGTATATATCTCAGATTGTCATTTTGGGACACACGTTTAAAGTAAAATTAATGGTAGATCCGCAGCACCGCGTTTAATAGTGCTACCAAAAACCTACTCTTACGGTAAAGTATGTGTCCATATCAAAGTAAAATAAAATTTTTGTTGAATGCCAACAGATCAACGAAATAATTTTATAAATGTTATTTCTTGTCTGTGGGGCTACCTTGGAGCAGATGTGTTAGCGCCGTTGCGTGCAAGAAGTTCTATATATTATTTATAATTGTTTTTAAAGCATCTATAATAACGACTGACTAGCAAATTGCGACTAACCAGTTCGTACCACAACAAGTCGATTGGTTCCAGCGATATATGTATAACTCGACGGATCGTCCATTCACCGTATCGATATGATAGTTTAGTATTATCGATAAAATATATTTAAGAATCATGGAGGAAACTGCACAATAAAAAAAATATCCCAATTAATCTCCCAATAAAATTTAATCTAGAGAGCCATCGCTAGGTACCTTAAAACGAATTTTAAAAACAAATATTGTTTGAATACTGCATTGCTCTACCAAAACGAAAATTGTAAGCATAACAAACATTACACAAGTCTGCAAAGCGAGAGTGAAAAAAAAATACTTCGTGAGCATTTTCGCTTCAAAACTAATTTCAAATAGAGTAGTATCGAGTGTTTTATCGACATCGGCCACGCTGGCACTAATCGGGTCGAACGATGGGGACGGGCGCACTAATTACTGTTATTAGTAGACTTGCTGGACCCTTGGGAGAGTTGCCAGCAATCGGGGACCTTCACACTGTTAAATTACGGAAAGTTTTGTTTTTATAATAAACGCAAGTAAAAGAGCAGGCTGGTCACCTGATGTTAATCCATCTATCACCACCGCCCATGGACGTTTGCAGCTCCAGGGAATTGGAAATGCGTTGCCTCCGTCCCTTGAATGAGCCCATATTACTGTTTTGAGGGAACACTGCTGCTGGTAGCTGGTTCCATAGCTTGCACGTGCGTAGAAACAAGGATTTGCCAAACCGGGTGGTCGTATAGTTTGCCAGCCAACCAGGTAGTAGGGATGGAACGCGTTTCTGCGGCGAAATGTATGCTCTAAGAGAGTGGAAGGTAGAACCTCTTCAAACAGCTCGTCAGAGCTCTCCCTATTGAGCCACCGATAGAACGCACATAGAGAGCTAACGTCTGTTTCACAGGTTCCAGTTTTTAGTAAGACTGTGGTCTTATCTTGTGGTGTTGTGTGTGTGGTAGAATACAGAAGTACAATGTTTACCAATTTCAATGCATTTTGGCGGCGGGTGCTGTACAATTTGCTTTTTATTAAATCAGCGAAAAGCGTAACTGAAGCTCCCTTGCCGTGCTCCAACGAAAAAGAAAGCCAACCAACCAAACCATAGAATTATATTTCTGAACTAGCTTTTGCGCACGGCTTCGCCCGCGTTAATTTCGATTTTTCACAAACCCAGAGATTCAGATTTTTCAAAAACCTAAATTTCCTTATCAACCTTAACCTTTATACCTACTTTGTAAAAAGTAGCTTATGTGGTAATCATAAGATATTGTCTATCTCTATTCCAAATTTCAGCCAATCATTTCCGGGACAAAAAGTAGCCTTTGTATTAATCCAAGTAACAATCTTTCACCACTTAAATTTCCAGCCAAATCGGTTCAGTAGTTATAGCGTGGAGGAGTAGTACTTCCCTCGCGTGAACTTACACAAATTTTGCAGTAAACACGGATATTCCAGAATAAAAGATAAGCTGTATGATAATCCAGGATATCGTCTATCTTCTCTCCATATTTCAACTAAATCGTTTCTGTAGTTACAGCATAAAGGTATTCATTTTAGTTTTTCTCCCGCGTGAATTTTGGTTTTTCACACATCTCGCGGAAACCATTGATTTTTCGGTATAAAAAGTAGTCCAGGATATAATCTATATCCTTTCTAAATTTCAGTCAAGTCGGTTCAGTAATTACGGCCTGAGCGATTTCAATCTGGCGTGGAATTCGATTTTTCAAATGTCCTACAAAAACCGTGTAATTTTCCGAGATAAAAAGTAACCTAAGTGCTAGATCATTATATAATCTACCTCTAATTCAAATTTTACCCTAATCTTTTCAGTAGTTGCGTCGTAACGGAGTTTTTCTCCCGCAGGAATTTTTGTTTTTTACACATCCCTCGGAAATCATGGATTTTTTCGGGATAAAAAGTAGCTTATGTATTAATCCGGGATATAATCTACCTCTATTCCAAATTTCAGACAAATCGATTCAGAAATTGCGACGTGAAGGAGTATTTCCCCCGCGCGTATTTATAGTTTTTACAAATTTCGCGGCAACCATAGATTTTTGGGGGATGAATAGTAGTATATTTGTTAATCCAGAACATAATTTATCTCCATTTCAAATTTCAGCCAATTCCGATCAGTAACTGCGGCGTAAAGGAGTGTTTCTCCGTAATATCTTTGGACCCCCGTTTCACCCCCCTAGGAGGTAGTATCGTTAGTGGGGGTGGAATTAAAAAAATCGAGGATCTTTGTTTTTTGTATTCAAAAGCCTACTTACCGATTTTAATGAACGTAACTTGAAAATTGACGGATTTCCAAATATGTAAAATAAAATTCCTTATTTAACCCCCTTAGGGGTAGAATTTTAAAAAATCCTTTCTTAGCGAGCGGTTTGGGTTCACAAAGAATCTTCCCTGAAAATTTCAAGTCACTACGTTCAGCCGTTTGGGCTGTAGCTTGTCTGTCAGTCAGTCACTCAGGACAAAGCCTTTTATAGTTATAGATAAATGCTAAGATTTTCCAGCCACTACATTAAACCAAGCTAAAAATAACAAAGTCCGAACTACAGTTATTATCTATTTCCGTAGCTAACATTTCGATGGATATTAAAAAGTATAATCAAAAATAATATTGCTATTATTCGTATGGATGGAATAAATTGCATGATTAATAGCGCTTTGGATCAATTAAACATGTTATTTTCAAGCCACCCCAAGGTACGTATTCACACTTGTGATTATCTAAATGTGATCTTACCTATAGGCCGTCGTGTTGATGAGGTATTTGAAATTGTTATTTATGGCATTTACGTTTATACAAACCGGTCCTTGTGTCGAGATAAATGTAAGCAATTAATGCTTTTATGAACATAGGGATCTTCTGCGACTCTAAAATTTAATTAGAGTATATTACTTAGTAGGACTATATTACACTGCAAGCGTGACGGGAAAAGTTTCTTTTACTTTTTTTTCATTTTCTTCTCTTGCTAGCAGTTAGACACTATTATGGTATTCCGTGCTAGCAGTAAGCAGTTGGTAATGAGTTCTCAACATGTCTGGTATTTCGCAAGGTATTCTAGTTTAGTAGCACTCGCCATCCCTGACCAAATCTCGAACTGTTCAATCACAAAAACTATCGAACAATTTTGTCAGCAATTCGTCACTTAATTTTCACTTTGTAAAAGTTCGAATTTACCATGCTCTTTAACAGATAAAACTTCATACGCTTTCATTTAATTTCATCGCGTTTTAGTGCAATTTTTAATTAAATTAGGAACCTTTTGTATCTCACTACACTACGATCACGATATCTCGCTGTCCGCGGTGCAATAAAATGGGAAAACAGGATGGGGCTTTTTGGCCAGTAGATCTTCCTTAAAGCCCGTAAGTGAGACAGGCGCAACAGTCGCTAATCGGCCTGCTCCCCATTTCATCGTCACGCGTGCAGCGAGATATTGCTACCAGTATATTGCCTTTCAACCGCCTTTGGATAATAAAATCCCAACCCTATGTAAATTACCATAAATCATTTACATGATACCAGAATTAAACTGGCAACGTTTTAGCTAAACAGCGCTATCAACTTTTACTGAAAATATGAAACAGCCGCCGGGAGACTGAGTTTCACGTGTAGCAGATGTGTTTAATTACTGAGCTGACAAAATCTCGGCAAGAGTTGAGGTTCATTTCGTACACAATGAGCGCGGCTTCGGACGACGATAAAGTGAATAAAATATCAACACGTTGCTAACACAACCCTGTAAAGCTGTGTACAAACTCAACTCGGTAAAAACGTGTCCATACTCCATTTAACGTAGCAATACTGGGTTCAAACCCAGTCGCTACTCCTGCTAGGACTTCTAAAGAAGCAACCTAAGTAACCTAAAGTCTACCACTAGCCAATCATTGTTAACTAGACGTTATCTACTTAATATTCTTTAGTATGCTGGGTAATGTCACAGTTTTAAGATTTACCACACAGAATATCTTTAAAAACTGTTGTAATGTGTACCTACATTCTTGAAATTCCAATAAAAATGTTAGTAAGTAATATTGTAAAAATGTGCATTTTTGATGAGATTCATGTGTTGTCATATTTGTAACTCAATTGCGTTTTGATGCGCTGAGTGGATTTAAACGATATTTGTATGGGTACCTTCATTATATCCCGCGGGATTTATAAGATACCGAAATGTGTGAAGGCTTAGCCCTACATTACCCCTACTGTCGCTCGACTGTGCGAAGCTTAAATAGGGACGTGCGCATTAATATTTGCGTTAAAAACGACGAAATATTTTATAAAAATATGAGCCCTGTGTAGAAATTAATTGGCGCGTTAGACCTTTTTTACGGCGTTCGCGCGCCCAGCGCTATATTAGCTTAACAAGATCCCAGAGCTAGGGGGGTTAAAAAGCGTAACACATGGCGACGTTAATTTACGAATTAAAGAAAACATACTGCGCAAGCTTCACAGTTTATGTGGGTACGCTATGTACACGAGTTACGAGATTACCAACAGATGTGCAACACAAAAATATAAAATGAAATGTTTCACAAATAAATATGCTAAATTATACTCTCAAATCGTAATTTAAATACGTTTTTTGTCATATTGCTATGCACGAACTAAACGCAACTACTTATTTGCATATAGGTTGCAAATAAATAGTTGACCAGTATACCCAATATAAAAAGATAATAAGCCTTCGTAAAAGGCACGAATAGATAATTTCCTATGATATTGCTTGTTTCTTGAGATCTTCCTCAACGCACAAACAAAACGAAACAAGAAATCAACGCAACCGCACTTATCCAAAACAATTTCCGTCGATAGCCAATGCGAGACTCCACTGTAATATGGTTTAGCTTGCGCTTGGATTTTTGTTTAGTTTGCAATTTTGCACCCGAGCAGGCGTATATCACGTCCTCACAACCTGAAACGCAACCAAAACGGCGTAATAAATCTAAAAGTCCATTTTCATATAAAAGAAAACCGATTAAGGAGCTTTTCCGATAGCGATCGCTCGAATGAAGCTATATATTTTCATGATCGAGCGGATCGAAGATCACGGACGGCTGACGGGAGGCGCGTGAGGAAATTGAAAAGGAAAATGTTCCTTTAATAGTATTGTCCTTGATCCAGGGATCGTTTACGAGTACTTGTGTTTTCTTTCAGCTGAGCGGACTGCGGTTTACACAAATTATCGGTCATCTAAACCGAGTGGTACCTACGAATGGCACGGTGTCATAATTTCTTAACAGTAATAAAAAGCCATGAGTGTCGTGAATCACTCGGTAGAAACGAAAGTCTACTTTATATCACCTTATATCGGTTTTTATAAGAGTGACACGCGATTTGAATAGTCTTTCATAAGATACAGATTGGAAAATTCGTAGCTAATAATTAGTATGCAGCGTTGGTTTCTATCTTTGAAGTCCTTCTTCGAAATTCTAATTTCTAAGAAACGATCAATAAGTGTAATGTTTGCTAGGTAATTGAATCGATTGTTATCAAGCATTCAGATGCTCTGATGAGTGTTGCTCACAAACCAAGTAATCAGGTAACACTGCCAGTTCACAACCTTCGGAGTTGGCACTCTTTCAGAACAAAGTTCGCTCTTTCAGAAAAAAGGTCTGTGCCTATAGCAGAGAATAACTGAGTGCGATACATTAAAAAAAATTTAATCGATTTATATGCCTACTCCAAGCCCCCCGTTTTTGAAAAAACAAAATTGAAAGCTATGGTATACAAAGAAAAACTACATAGGGACGTATGTCTATCATGCAATCACGTCTAAAATATAGAATAACATAAAATGTGCCTAAAAAGGGGGTCCAAGACGCAAGGCATAATTAGGTATTTTTTGTGTCACTCACAAACTTACCCACCGTGCCGGCCTCCTGCCCAGCCAGCAAGATAACGAAACAAATTAATATGTTCAAAAGGCTGAACTGACGATATAAAGACGTCATGTATTTCCCAAGGATATAAAGAAAATACCGGACATAGCAGCGACGCCTTAGCGACATGACAATGAAACCAAGTCACGCACCGCTCTTTCATATAATTTATCTACATTTTTATGAAACAAAAATGGAAAGAATACTGTTGTATTTTTCTTACGAGACTTTTTTTTTTTTTTTTTTTTTTTTATCGACAGGAAATGCCTAACGCATACCCCTCCGTCAGGGGACACGGAGGGGTTATGTGGGGCTTGCACCCACTAAAACCTGTCCCTTGCCACGACGGACCTCGTTGGCGGGAGTACGGGATTCACTTGCGTATTCACCGCGCTCCCGCCAGGCCCCGACCCGCCACCTAAGCGGCAGGTCCCGTCGCTGCTGCCGGCACGCTGAGCCGCCGGCTCCTCCTGGGAGGCGCGTCCTGAACAGGGCGCGCCACCTCCTCGGCCTGTTGATGTAGTTTGGGTAACGGACGCCATAGCCCCTTACGTCCGTCACCCGCAGGCCGGCGCACCCGGAAGCCGAAGAAAGGTGTTCGTCCTCCAGCAACCGGTGCGTCTCCTGCGAGAGGGATGTGCCACAGTAATTGTCCCTCTCGACGAGCGTTCCCGCCCACTTCGGTGATTTTTTTACGAGGCTGTCTTCCTCGTAGTGCCCCGAAGGGACTTGTGGGCGTTTCCGCCCCCGCCTGTAATTTTTTAATGAGGTTTTCTTCCTCCTCCGGGGTAGGTGTAGACGTTTCGACACTGTGCCCTCTGCTGGGGCCCAGAGGGACACGCGAAGAAACGTCACCTATCCACCGGGCCAAGCTATTCGCCGTCGGTTATTAACCGACGTTACCAGGGAGCACCGGCCCGTGCGCTACAGAGAGGCACCGTAGCACTCGGGCACTCGTGGAGGTTGCTTGGCGAGCCCCCCTTCTTACGAGACTGTATCATAATGTAGAAATATAATTAGATCGAGTAGCTAGTGTTGGTAAGTCCTATTTATTTTTGGCAAACCCAAAATTAAAATCAAAACACAGTCAAACCTGAGCAAGCGAGAAAACTCTATTAGTGAGAGTATTTGCCAAGACCTGTTATTTCGTCCTTTTAACTCTGAAACTTGGTTTAGTGAGAAACCTTTATAAGAGAAAGGAGATCTCACTCCCTTGAGCTCTCACTTAACCAGGTTTAACTGTACTATATTAATTTCACAAAGGCATAACTTACAGGCACTGATGAATGTTTAACACGATATTTGTAATATTACCATGTTATGTATCAACCCAAAAATGAGGAGATAACAAGATCTCTTCAACAATGACAGTAATAGAATAGGACCACAATATGCTAAAGTGTTGACCACAGAGCACATAATAACTAGGTGTTGACGGAAGAACCATCTAGGCATCACAAAGGTGGTTAAACCGGATTATTTTAATTCATCGAATGCATACGGGTTTTTCACTCTGATTGCGTAAGTGAAAAAATTCGATCCAACATTGGTTACATCGGCTCTATATTAAATTCTTGGAGATAATTAAATTCCTTGCAATATATACGATTTAAAAAAAGGATTGCGAGAAACTGCGTGGTTTATACGGGACTCCGAATTAATAAAATAGTTTTTTCAGGAATTTCACCAATATTGCGCGAATATCCCGAGATAAATGTGATTCAAAACAACAAAATATATTAGACACTTGTATCTAATAGAAAACAGAACTTGCTTTTTAAGGATTTTCGATTGAATATGTGTTCATTTGGTTATACGAATATGTAACCAACAATAGTGGAAGGTGAAAAAGTAGCTGGGGCATACGTGTAGAAAAGATGCGAAATAAATAGCTGGCATTGTTTCAAAAAGTAGGGAAATTGCCGGGGCGAGTTCCCGGGCACGCCTTTTATCTGTTACGTCTATCAGCTTCACGTCTGCCTGTTTATACAGATAAGGCAAAGTACATAAAAACAAAATTTATGGAAGCAACGATGGGGGATTAAAAAAATATTTTCATTCGCCGTAATTCACGATAGCTAAAATATTTTTCGAATTTTAAGTATTTTTATTGGAAAAATGGGTGATAGTCTCTGATAAGAAAACTCAGGATATGGGCATCCAAACAATTTCGTACAAGCAAACAGTATAACTGTTGGTATTATTAGCACCAATAAACTGGCGAAATTTTTTCACGCCGTCCGCCATACTGTGGTCGCCGCTACCTAGAACTCCCCTCCAAGTCCAGTTGTCGCCAGGAAGAGCAGCACGTCCTTTGTAGGGGTATATTTGACCTCCTCTGGGCGGGGAATATCACTTGCTTAACTTAGACGGTTTGCAGGTGTTGGAAGTAATAGGGGAATTTCCCTCCAGGCAGGTGTTATGCCTGGGGACTGCTTGTGATCCGAGCGTATGACGTCAGAAGTTGTATTTATAGAACGCTCGGGGACTTTTCACGCCATCTATCGTCAGCTATCGAAGACCGCTACAATGGAAAATGTCTTGAGAAAACCTGCATGACAGAGTGTGCACCATAATGTCCTCAGAAGTGTGCGAAGCCCGCATTTGGCCAGCGTAGCTCTACCCCTCTCATTCTAAGAGGAGATCTCTGCTCTGAAGTCTGCCTTGAAGAGGTTGAATATAGAAAGTATTTTTATTGAGTGCTTTAGTGCTGCTAGACGATGGGTGGCTGTGACATTCATAACGTCGTTTAAAGAGACCGCGTATGAGTTTCAATTAGATATAGGTACAAAGCATAGAGTGCTGTACCTTTAGTGTAAATAGATCAGCCATATACATATTAGCAATTAAAAGTGTATCAAATTGTTTCTGCTTAAAATTCAATTCAAGTCTAGCTGCCAAATTTTATTTAGTTTTTCGTAATTTGTAAACTTACTTTACATTGTGAGTAATGAAGCAAAATTAGTATCATAAAGAACCGAGCGTGAGCATTTACAGATATTTTCCATCTAGTTAGCGTATAACAAATGGCATTATGTAAATCGTGCGCGATAAATGCCGTAAATACAAATAACCGATCTGCTTACTAGCCACTGGTTGAGATCAGTAGCTTGATTAAGAACATACTCGTTACGAAGAACGGCGGACTTTCTTAGAGGTTTTGTAATGAAATGAAATGAAATGAAATGAAATGAAATGAAATGAAATGAAAATGAAATGAAAATATAAATGAAATGAAAATATTTATTTTTCACATAGGCCTAAATAACAGGCTCTTATGAAAAGTCAAAACTTTACCGCCAGGTTCGGAAAGCAGGTTTGCACCGAGAAGAACTGGCAAGAAACTCGGCACTTGCTCTTTTCAAAAATGTCATTGTTATAATACAAGATTTCTTATAGATTATGAAAAATTATAACATATTTTTAAGATATCTCGTGAGGAGATGGAAGCATATTTCTATCATTCCAAGAATCATTGTCGTTAAGAAATTCTTCAATGGTATAGTAACCATGATTAATTAAATGTTTATAAATAGGATACTTTCAATTGTTTATCTATAATTCGAAATAAGAGCAATTTAATAGAGACGGTGGGAACGATTCGTTTTTAAAGCCTAAAGATCTACTTACCATTTCAATAAAGTGGCAATGGATAAATAACACTAGTCTTCATAGTAGTAGCACAATTTAAAGATATCCTACATCTTAACACTGTGGTAGTAGTGATGTGAAAGGAAGAGTAATATTTAAGGACACGCTAAATTTAGAGAGAGAGAATAGAGGAATCGCTATCTATGTAAAGTTACATATATGCAATTTGTATCCTCCAAACTTAAGATATTCCGTCACCCCAGTTTTTCTCTGACTTTCTATTCTGAACAAGAATATTTCGAAACATGACTTTCGAGGCTGTTAACAGATATTCTCAAGCAGTGAACTGTATATGGTCTTTGCGGAATCCTTAAAAATATGCATCTATAATCTTCATTTACCTACTTGAGAATCTAAACAAAACCTTGTATACCAAACTTCAATTCCGCATAAACATAACATTTTCTCAGCTCCTTTGAAACGTTGAGAACTAAAACAAAAAGCAACTAGAACAGGAGCGTGATATAAAACCAGCGGAGTTTAGATAAGGAGCGGATCCGCTCCAAGAAGACAAGATCTCTCTCTCTTGGAGTTGTTAAATTAATATTAAAACAGCATTTCGATACCCTACTATTATACTCATTGATACTGGTAATCTATGGTACGGTAAGGTACTTAGGTACTGCAAAAATTATGACTTGTAAATTCTGACTTAACCTGTTAGTCTTTGACCTTAAAATTACAAAATACTTCGTTTTTTTGAAGTTAGCAAACCACAAAATAAGTTCCACAAAATTACTCTTGGATACTTCTTGATATATTTAACGGACTACGGAGTAATCTTTAGATATTTTAAAATCAAAGATTGTTACTTTACTTAATAGTTAAAACGATGTTATTTATAAAATAACTAGAAACATTTTTTTCCAGGTATCCTTTTATTTGAGTTTATTTTATGCGTTTGATAAAGCAATAACACTTTAACCTTTTCATTATTACTACTAACAAACGGAAATCACGAAAACTGTAGAAATAATTAAGTATAAGAAAACTGTATCATGTTTTGATAACCTTTAACGACGTTAAAGGCCAGGCACGTATTCCTGTGCAATGCGGTGTATTGGAATGGCATAAGTCTCATAACGGCGAGGATTGCTTCATCCCGGCGCGAAAGTGTATCGGTCGCATCGGTTGCGCGAGCGGAGCGCCTCCCACTTACCTGAAACAATACATCATTACAATATCAGTACGCGAAGTGTCAAAGTTCGTATGCTATTAGTATGATACAATTAAAATATGTTAACATGGTCCAAGATTGCGTAATTTATAACAATTACTAGCCGACCCAGCAAACGTTGTTTTGCCATTAGGGATATATATAAAAAAATAGGTAACAACCTGCTCTCAGACCTATTGATCATACACAGAAAATTTCATAACAATCGGTCCAGCCGTTTCGAAGAAATTCGGTAACAAAATAGATAGAGATAACACCTTAGGAAACATGGTTTTGCGAAATGATACAGAGTTTCTAAACCTTAGCAAACCTAAACCATACAAAAGTTAATTCTTACGATGCAAATAAGAAACGAAGTAGTTAATCTATTAGGTATTACATCTGGGGACACGGTAGTGTCCCCGCCAGACGAGTCAAGCGAAGCGCGAGGGCACTACCTATCTTTTCTCGAAGTGTTTCGCCGTATTTTTAAACCCTTATAACTTAGGCCAGAATTATTCCAGATAATCAAAATTCTCGGAAAATGATGTCGCCGGTGAATTTATTAAACGTATAAAGTTTTAATATCACATGTCTTATACTTTAGATTTTATTGACATCTGAAAAACCCAGATTTCGTCACTGACTCACTGATGATCATCAAAACCTCCTAGGTACTTCCGGAAGTCCTAGAAAGCTGAAATTTGATATGTAAGCTAGAATTCGTACACAACCAACAAAAAATTTCCAAAAGTTGGAAATTTAACCCCCCAACCCCTTAAAATAGGGGATGGAAGTTTGTATGAAAATACGGCAAATATTGATGCTAAAGGTCTCAAAATTGATATAGGGACTCTTTGTTATAAACTATTAAATACATGTTTCAGGATCTTTAGTAAATCACCCCACATCCATCAAATTGGGGGGTTGGAAGTTCGTATTGGGGGATGGAAGTATGTGTGAAACTACGGCAAATATTGATGCTAGAGGTTTCAAAATGGATATAGGGACTCTTTGTAATAAACAATTAAATAAGTGCTTCAGGATTTTTAGTAAATCACCCCACATTCATCAAATTAGGGGGTTGGAAGTTCATATGGGGTTTCCCATACGTATATAGGTACAAACTTAATTTCATGTTAGATATCTGCTAGTAAACATCTGGAAAAACACGTAATTTTTTTTGGTAATTATAAGCGCGATTCCAGTGCCCAAGTGGCCAAGCGCCCAAGTGCCCAGTGCCCCGTGCCCAGTAATATCGCACGTTTCAAGCCCAAGTTCCATGCATGTCATGTTTAACAAGCCGAGTTTCACTGCATGTCGAGTGACCAGGATCCAGCGCTCAATGACAAGAACCCACATTGAGCCGAGTGCCCAGTGCCCAGCTTGAGCTGTCGAACGTGCCAAGCGTCAAATTTCTCTGATTTTGAAGAGCGTTATAGCGCTTAAATACCTGCTCAGTGCCCAAACGGACGCGTCAAGCCCAAGTTACATACAGGCCCCGTCCAACGAGCCCAGCTCTCAGTTCCCAGTGCCCAGGGTGAGATGAGTGCCCAAGGCCCAGTGCCCAGTACCCACAGTTAGCCGTCGGGCATGCCAAGCGTCAATTATATGGATTTTAACAGCGCTCCAACGTCAATGTGCCCAGTACCATAGTGCCCAAATTCCCGTACCGAGCTCCGCGTGTTCATTGCCCAGAGTCCAGTGCTCTGTGACCAAAATGAGTTGTCAAGCGTGTCAAGCGTCAAGAGCGCCTGAGCGCCCAACGAAAATAAAGACTATAAAATTAAAACAATAGTTAAAAAACTAATAAACACACAAATCCCACCGACACCTTCCGTAGATTTTTAATGGATAAAAAGTAGTCTGTGTAAGTCCAGGATATAATCAGTCTACATTTTAAATTTCAGCCAAATCAGTTCAGTGGTTGTGTTGTGATTGAGTAACAAACATCCAAACTTTCATTTGTATCTGACTTTGTGTTTTAATAGGTAAAATTTGAAGTTAGAAATTGAAATTTGGATCTATACGTTACGTTTGATTATCATTTTATCTTGATAAATGTAAAATTAGTTTCACTTTCGGTAGGCCAAAACTACTAATTTGAAATCCACTATAAGTTTTTAAAATTTTCATGATATACTTCTAAGCAAAGTACGTATCTACTCATAATACAAACATCTTAGAGAGTGGGCGCACCTGAAGTGCAAGAAATACACAAAAAAAGGAAAAATTAAGTAAATAAAGAACATTGTTTTAAACAACTTACAAAAAGAAATGAAATCCCAACAAAAACATTTTCATGTAAAATGTTGCCAGACGAGCATATGGCTCCCACTGTCAAAAAGTTATCAGATCTCATGTAGGGCAAGACTTCTGACTTTATACACCCTAAAATTCAAGCTCTAACTTCACAAACTCTACACTGTAGTTACAATAATGTCTTGGTCGTTTGGCTACCGTTACATTGGGCGTAAAATCAAAAATTTATTCACTTTTCAGTACCCTATAAGTTCTGAAAAATCAAAAGTTGAAATCAGGAAAATGTTTTTGGTAGGATAAATTTTTCACTTTACGCCCATGTGACGGTAGCGAAACGGCCAAGACATTATTGTAACTACAGTGTAGAGTTTGTGAAGTTAGGGCTTGAATTTTAGGGAGTATAAAGTCAGAAGTCTTGCCCTACATGAGATCTGATAACTTTTTGACAGTGGGAGCCATATGCTCGTCTGGCAACATTTTACATGAAAATGTTTTTGTTGGGATTACATTTAGACATAACTACTTTAGATTTGATTGACGCAAAAGCCTAAACGTACTTATTAAAACAAATACAATACAAATTAAAAAAAAAAAAAAAATAAAAAAAAAAAAAAAGATTCCGACGAATTGAGAACCTCCTCCTTTTTTTGAAGTCGGTTAAAAATAAACCAAAATACACTAACAAATGGTGGTAAATTGTTGTCATTGCATTGCCTTTGGTAGGTCTACTGATATGTCTCGTAGAGATATGTCTCTCTCCTTTTGTCACTCTCTTTTCTCTTTCGGATCCATATTCATAGACATCGACAAGAGAGCGACAAAAGTAGAGATACATATCTCTACATGTGCATGTCTGCATAGGCTTGTCACTATCATAAGTCAAGTCACAAAGTAACTATTAATTAATCTTAACGAAATAACAAATTCCGCATTCAAGGAAACTTAAGTGTTCTTACAGAGTCTTCTTCTCAGTTATGCCGTGCTCGAAACTAACAAGCTAACTTCCAATAATAATTAAATCATTCACCGCCGCTCCATGGACAACAACTATCGGCGCGGCCATTAGCTTAAACTACTGTTATTATTAACTTAGGCCGGGATTCCGCGGGAAACTTCTGGAATGCCTCAGCAATGGCACATCGCGAACCTGTTGATATAACATAAAAGCAGGAAACGATAAAAAAATTAAAGCCCGTATAGGGTGAAATACCTACGGTGAATACAGTATAGAATCAAGGCGGTGAATAAGACCCAAAGCTGGATATAGCTAGAAAGTACAATAAATAAGCTTGGTCCATAAACCATACTATGCTTATATACGTTTACAAGAGAAAAGAAACGGTGAAGATATAACTAGTCCATGTATTCCTCCTTTTATAACAATCACTTCAACGCTAGCGGAGAACCAAAAAAGATGCACCTAAATGAAAATAGTTTTCAATGAGAAATATGTCTGTACAAATTGCAATTTTGAATTTTAATCGGCAGCCTTCTTGACTTAGTATAGGAGATCTAGTAGCAAAATCTTTATTGTTTCCACCTAACTACTAGATTGTCTAGGATCCCTTCACACCATTACTTTTCAGCAGGGCTATATCCCGTCAGAGGAAACATTTCGCAAGAGGCAAGAGCGCATCTGGCAACGCTTTGACCAAGTACGGATTTGCATGCTACACTGTTGGGAATATCATGAAGAATATCGGTTCTGGCATAGACCTCACGTACGAGTAGGTATACTTAAAACCGGTATTTGTCGTCAAATCGTGTGTAGCGGCCCGGCTGGAAATATGTAGTGCGCCGTTTGACGAAAGATTAACTTTCAAAATTAGAACACATTGTCATTACTTCTTAGGCTCTCGTGAGCCCAGAATCTGAAACACTCTTGTGCCCGGCCTGGGCCGCCACTGTTTATTTGTAATTTATCAACATAATATTATGTTATTTTATCTACTTATTGTGAATATTGTATACTTAATTATAAGTGGGAGTGATCTGAGGTGGATACAGAACACGCGGTGTTTTTGTCTAATGTGCGGTGCATCTCGCCCACAAAACACTCAGGCACTTCTGGAAATCCAAGCAGGTACTGGTAGGAGCTAGTGCGGCAAGCTGACACTGCTCGCAAGTTGATAAAGTTTTATTTAGGAGCATTAGTATTCGCGGGAGCTTATCGGAACCCGGCGCAAGCGAGGGTCGTGCACGCACACCTGCGCTGTGGGATTGCCCCGGGACTTTCAGCATCAGATTGTCCTATATTATTTGTACATAGTATATTAAACTTCTGAAATTTTGTCGATAATTATAATAGACATATAGCGCTACTGTTTGCTTTTACGAAAAAGGTTTACGTGAATCGTTCGGATGCCCATATCCTGAGGTTTCTTCTCGATGGTCTATCTGAACTATTTCAAGGAGCCTTTAATGTTTCTGGCTAGTTATTGCCGGTACAAACTTGCTTTCAGAACTTGGCGGTAGAGTTTTGAGTTTTCACATGCTTTTAGAACAGACCTATGTAAAAATAAAGATTGTCATTGTTATTTTGATTGATAATTATAAAAGGACTGCATTGGATTCTAAACTACTCGAGAACACTATTCGGTAAGTATTAAGTAAATTTTGACCTTAGTTTATTTTTATTATGTCTTTTAATTTTAGTGTTTAATCATATACGAGAAACGTTTTAATAATTTTATTTAACAGAAATATAAACATGGTAATGAGCGTATTTAACTTTAATATGCATATTTATAACCAACACTTCAACAGCTTGTTAAATTTTTTATGACTATAGTCATGAATTTTAACCGGCAGTCGATGTCACTGCTATTAACTCTGTGAAATTTACCTCGGCGTGAGAAAAAAATGTTCCAAATGCAGCTGGACTTATTAACTTGTGTGCAATTACTTTCATGTCAAAAGATAAAAAGATGGTACACACAAAAATCAGCTGCTCATATACAAAAAATTTGAAAAATAAAGAAGTCCGCAGTAAATTGAAACGTTAAAAGTTTTTGCGTAAAACAAAACGACACTTTGGTCCACTTGCGCGAAACGGCGGATTAATATTTACATTTTTACCCTAGAGTTAACGTCTGTCATTGGACTATTTTGACAACATCACTCTGGGTTAGCGTGTTAACTCTGAGTTAACACACTAATGCAGGTTCCCAATATTCTATCTTCCATTTGCCCTACAAGAGATATCGATATGACATAAGCTCCATACAAGTTATGTCGAATTTCTAAACCATGGATACATTGAATATTGAGAACCGCAGCTCACTGGGCGTACTTTAATCTAAAAAAAGCACTTATCGTCTAGAGTTCTAGACTCCAGACGTCGAGATCGTTGAAAATCTTGTACGTCCTAAATATCAGTTGACACGAATCGGCATTAAAGGGATAATCTATTCGTGATACACGGCGTATTTAACGAAGGGGCTCGTTGCCTATCGCCGCCCGGATCTGCCGTCGTGTGCAGGCGATGCCGATGTCGGGCTAATGTTGTTTAATTAACTCGTATTCATTATCGAGCGCGTGCTACCACAGGTGCCCGAGCACTTGGGACCACCGACGCAACTATCAACTCCTCAATTTTCAACCAAATACTACTTAGGTATTTACTTTGATGTATTTGTGAACAGGGAATTCGGAAAATTCGTAATAACTGCGGCAGCTATAGTTATTGTCTTAGCGTCGATCGGTGCAGAAACGTTGACGATCGCTCATTCCATAGCTTGTGTACAAGGAAATCAATAATTGTCTATGGTTAGCGATAGCTAATGTCAATGTCACATTGACTCTTAAAAAGTCCCACGAGCGACGACTTATTTTTGTCACTCTACAGTGATATACTCGTCCAATTATAGTAGACGCTCGCGATTTTAAATCCCATTTACAGCGATGACGAATACCTACGACAATTTTTTATGTATTCAAAATCTATACAAACTACGAGTACCATCAATACCAGTATGCTCGAAAAGTAGATTAGTATCATCTATCAACTGCAAAAGATACGACAATTTTAGCTTTTGCTTGGCAATTTTTTTTTCATTTTCCGATTGCAATTTAAATTCGTTTTCATCATCTTACTTAACATAATAAAAAAAACAATCATATTAGGTGACCAATAAGTTATCATTATGATTACCTTAATTTATTCCAAAAAATTAGATGGATTTGTGGTAAATACCACAAACGAGGAGGCACAAAGCTTAGGTATACGTATGTACTTACGTCAAATATGTTAGCTTTAAACAATCCCAAACGTGTGTCACTTTTGAGTTCTTTTAACTAGATTTTAGAGTAAAATACAAATGAATTAATGGAAATAAATAAAAAAGGGATCTATCTATATTTAAATATTCATTTCAGAACGGAATCTTCAAAGTGTGAGTTCAACCGTTACAGTTTCTCTTCAATTTAGAAACTTCACAATAAAAGCTTTCTTCGTTATCAAAACGTTATTCAGATTCTTTGATAAGTTGCTTAGCTTTCTTTTTTGCTTCGGTTATTTCAGAACTTTTTCTTGATATAAAATAATATTTTCTTCAGTAAGATTATTATAATCACAAACGGCTGTATAATCGCATGCTCAATTACAGCAGACGCCCACGGCTCCGCCCGCGTGAATTTCGATTTTTCACAATTCCCGCGGGAACTATAGATTTTTCCGGGATAAACACTAGCCTATATGTTAAATCCAGGTTACAACCCAAAAAACATTCCAAATTTCAGCCAAACCTTTTTAGCAATTGCGGCGTGATTGAGCAAACTTTTGCATTTACAATTAGGATAAAAGAAACACAAACGTACTTTAAAAAATTGATATAAAACTGATATTTTATATCAACGAGCAAAGGATACACTTTCCTTACTACTTGTATATAATAACTTTCACATAATGGCTGAAGATAAGTTTTAAGTTACGAGTACAACAAGTACCTAAAGCATCGCATGGCGTCGTCGGTTCGCAGTAAGTGAAATATAAGGGCTATTTATATTCGGCGTGTGCTAGGAAGAGATAGCTGCAAGTCGGGTGACCGAAATGCATTATTTCTCATGAATCTGAAAACTGAAATTCCGACATTCCACTTTGATCCTGTAAGGATCTAGGCCATGTCGGGTTCAGATATCAGAATGCATCTATTATTACGTAAAGAGAAACTTTTTCAGGGCATTTTTATGCTGGAGGATTTTTAGCGCTAAACTGCTATCACACTAACTGCCTGAGCCAAGTAACATAATTATAGCGTTACGTCGTGACGGATAGAAATGGAAAAAAATTAAAAAAATGAATCGCTATTTTGACACTCAGTGACGCTCAGCTGAGCGTTACTGGACGTCAAATCGCATAGATTTTTTTTGGATTTTGTTCCATTGTACGTTTCCAAATCGCTACGTAACGCTATAATGTCACTTGGTCCAGGGGGCAGATGGACTGTGATGATACAGTTTAAAGTGGAGTGCGCTTGCTTTGAAGATGCGTTAGTTTGAATGTACTCAATTTGTAGATGGTGGAAAGACGGAGGCCTGAAGGATATTCCTGACCTTCGCATATCAGGAATCAAACGGCTTTGTACGCATTTTTGGTATGTCAACTACCTCAAGCTGTTCTTTAATTTCTAGTATAAAACAAAGTAAAAAAATCTCAGGCGCCAGTTCATGCAAATGTCATACAAATAAATTGTCTATTAACACTCTATAAGTTATTTTGTTATAAAATACCAATATACTTAAATGTTACAGTTAATGGCCTGTTTACTACATCAAGAACCAGGATACCAAACAAAGTAACACAAAATTATATATTAAAAGCTTTTGCCCCGGCTTTACGAGTATGCTTTTTATAACAAACATAATATAGGTACAGTACATACATACTAACTTTTACGTTTATAGTACACAGATTATGATAATAATAGTGATAAAATATTAGTGTGATATATAAGCTTTTGAACCTATGATGAAAACTAACGATGCTTCTCCATAAAACTGTATTCAAATGTATGTCGAAGGAAATAATGATATGGGGCCAAATATTATTATTACTTACTAAAACCGAATAATTTAGTCAATTAGCTTTTAGAATGCCTGTAAATACGTATGTACTCGTGCTCGTAGAAGTGGCTAAAATGCAAGTACTAGAACAATGAAAAATATCATTTTTTTAGAGGTATTACGTAGAGATTTAGTTTACGAACTTTAAAAATATCAGCATGCATAGTAACCTAAAATTTTTGGTCGTAACAGACAGTATTAAAACGTTTCCAAGCCGTTAAGCTGGTCAAAGCCGAAAACTTTATTAAAATTCAATCGGCCATATATGTATATAACCTAATCGACAATCCTTGTTAAATTATGCAAACACGCTCTTAAATCAGCCGTAAATGGCAAATAGGAGGACATAAAAATATGTGCGTTGACAATAATAGCACGAATGACGAGCGCCGCGCCGCGTTCAGCTGTTGCCTTATCTTCGGACGGAGATAAAAATCTCGGATGTAGTTTTAGTGAGAGAATTTACAAGTTTGTCCGCTAATAACCGTATACATGTCGCCGTGATGTCCGCCCGAGAGGCCGGCGACACTTACGACCCCAATAGAAATCCGATTTACGATCGTACCCTCAGCAGAAGGGTAAGGCATTTTACAACTCAATTTAAAACACGGCATACTTTTGTTTTTATCGCACGCCCGTTTCTGGACACCTATAAAGGACGGTTAGTTGATGGAGATACGGCGTTGTAAAAATGGGAATTTATTTTAATTGTTTGCTTTGCGCAATAGCATGCTTTAAATTAGAGCACATCACAAAGATAAAAAATCCCAAAAGCCATTTTGGGAATTTTAAATGCAAAATCTTAATAAAGTTAGTCTTCTCAATAAACTTTTAAAAAACAATGAATAAGCAAAAGAAAATCTGTGCCATATAAGTTTTTGGATAATAATAAAATGATTATGATTTAACAAGCATTTTCACGACATCCAACTTAATATTAATAAAAACATATGATTATTTGTATTAATGTATAAAATGACTTTTATCTGGGGAAAAATGTTTAGATTTAAGTATAATTTGCCACGCCCTGACAGGGCATTTTGACTGTATATATGGATTATGTGGTCATGTATGCAAAGAAAGAAATAAAGAAATAAAGAAATAAAGCATTCCGTCTCAATCGCGGGAACGTTTTTCACATCGCGTCGGCTCTATTGAATTTATTGATGGGGAACCATTATGGGAGCGCGTCAATCACTTACACAAGGGGGAAAGTTACGAATGGAACGCTACGACAGTAGACTGTATGGTTAGCCTCACTTAGTACTAGCCATAGATATAACATTACTGTTAAGGATCATATTTGGAAAGTAGAAACTACCGAGGTTACATCTTTGTGAAAAAAATAATCGGTATGTGTTTAAGGAATATTCTAATGCAAACTTTCGAAATGCATTTATCGAATCAACCTAGGTACCTGATGATGCGTCACGTAAAATGAAAGAAGAAGCAGAAGACAAGTTTGTGGATGGTACTATTAGGTATCTTGTGGGTTCATCCAATATTAAGGAATGTAGCCTAAAAATAACTATTCTAATTCACACCGACAAAGGCGACCGAAGCCTAGAAATACGATACAGAATAGAACAAGTAGTAACACCTTTTCTAAAAATGAGTAAGTCCTCATCAGAAAATCACTCAGAAAATCAAGTCTTTTTCTTTGATGTCCTTTAGCACGGATGCTATGTTTTCTCGGTCTTAATTTTCGATTCAGAGCGGCGGTACATACAAGTTAGCATAGCATTTCTATGATGATGACCTTCGTATGGAGAAGGAATGCTAAGTAAAAGAACATAAATTCTTCGTTCACCGAGCAAACACCACATTTACGAGTGGTGTGAAGAATTCTAATTAAGAAGAAAAGCCTGCCAGAAACTAAACTCTACTTAGGTAGGTAGTTAGAGTTGTTTTCGAGCATGGTTAAACTTTGAAGTAATCGGAATTCGGAAGGCTAACAATTTATCGTTTAACCTCCTAACAACTTCATTATGCTTGATTTAATCCGAGACACAATTGATAGATGCTAACAAATAGACAACTCGAGCGATATAGATCAAAACCTCGGTAGGCATAATGTCGCGAGTTTAATATTCATTGTGAGGTCGTGATGCGTAGGCCGACCACACTCCTGGGCGCGGTCGGGACAGCATTAGAGACAATGCGATTTGCATAGCTGGGCGTTCCTAACTGTCAACCAGGACATTCATACTCGTGTATAATCCAATTCTCGCTATTAATATATTTTTTGTCGCTTCCTTCAACGAGACAATCAAAACGGGGCGATTTGATGTATACTTAATTGCCTTGACAGAACAATGATAGATTGGGATGGATGGAATATTGAAACAGTTCAGGTGTTTCCTTTGTAGTCTTGGAATTATTCAATTAATCAAAAGACCAAAGGTAAGTAGGAATGTTGAAGCAGTTGAAGGAAATACAGCGCGCGTAATATACGCATCACGCAAGCAAACAACACAAGTCTTGTGGTCTAGAGTTTGGTCTCCTTGGACATCAGGTCTGGGATTTAAATACAATGCACTTTTAAGATTTTCAGAGTTATGAGTACTTTTGACATAGTTTAATTACAAGACATTTCAAAGAAACTAAAAATGTGTGTGCACCTGCTCATCATCCACACTACCACCAGCATTTACAATACACATGCATCAGCATTTGGCATCAATTGGTGGGTTACACTTTTATAAATTCCATAAGGAAACTCATGCTCAGTGATAGGCCTGCTCTGGATTTAGATGATGAACGAAGATAACAAAATATGAATCTAAATGAGCCAACATTTAACTGTGATAGAAAGTTGGATTGAATATCAGAAAATGCTCTTTCCTACGCTCTAACAACATCAGAATAAGACCAGAAAAAAACTCGTTTTCTTTTCGTCTAGCAAAACACTTATTCCGAAAACACAGACCTCAGAGCGAGCATAAGAGCCATTGTACATTCGCGAGGCGTACCACCGCAAGCCACCGCGCGCCTTGCAATAATGCGCTTACAGCACTCAGTGGTTGAGCGTCCTTATAATACCATTCTTCAAAGGTATATAGCGCCTTGGGTAAAGTCGAAACTCGTGTTGCTTTTGAAAGACTTATTACTGGTACTTTCTCTTATTCTTTATGAAATTCTTTTAGAGTCCGGATACATTTTGAATCATAAAAAAATGCGATTTTTGCGCTGCTTCGAAGGCAGTATTTACTTATCTAGATTTTAACTACCTTTATGTAACATCTACCAACTCTATAAGAACTTATGTTTGATAGAATTGCTTGTGCCCATAATTTTGATCCAATATTTTACTGAATTTTCATGTGAAATAAAAAACTTTGAATTTTGAGATAAAGACTGGATGGATAGTGAAAATCTTCATTGGTTTCTGAAAAACCTATTAAGTTTTGTCTTATTCTTTTACCACGCCCCTAAAATTAGCTATTGAAAATCTGATGACAAAGCTGGAAGAATATAGTCCAAGTCCAATAGTTACAAGAATAGGCGCATTTGGCTAAGATGACTTGCCGAATACATCGAACTAAAGCCATCAGAAATAAAAGTCATCAGAAATGTTTTTATATTATTAGTGCGTATTGAGTGAAAAGTTAATTTCTTTATTAGCGGGTCGCCATCAGTAAATCACTGGCCAGTGCGGATACTTTAGCAATTAAGAGGGGGTTATAAAGGACGGTATCTATCCTACGAACTAATGAGCGCAGTCGGGCGGGGACGGCGGCCGCATACAGACACTTATCGACCTGATAAACAAGTACAAATGGGTTACACGTTCCATATAACCTCGGTCGTACCTGTATTTCTTCCTTAATGTCTTAAGCAATCCTGTACTACTTTTATCAGCGGGCCAAAGGATTCTCTTCCTGCCTCATTTTGTAAATGTGGTGCCAATTAGATAGAAACAGATACCGAGATTGGATTAAAGTAAAAATAACTTACAATATAGACTTCTTGTTTTGTTTCGCATTAAATTTCTGAAACAGCGTAAAAGTAGTGGATCATAACTATCGTCAGAAAACATTTATAATTTAAGATGATGAACTACCCCTACTATAATCCTACGGGCTGCGCCATGTATTGTTCAAAAAATAAAATATATTTTTCGAGGTGTTGAGGGTTCATTTCTCAATAATTACTTTTAATATAACAATTTACAATCAATATAGCTTAATGGTTAGAATGACAGGTTTGAATCAGAAATGAGCTAGTCTACATGACAGTTTTACCACATGCTGCAGTTTTGCCACTGATACACATAAACCATTACACCCACTAAAGGTGTTGAATAGGAAATGAAAGATATACCCAAGATTGGATTGGTTTGGTTTCGGAGGCTTATTAGAATAGCCTCCGAAACAACTGGAGCTTGTAAGGGTATTTGTAGAATAGAAAAAGGATCATGTTTACTACAGTGGTAAACAAATTATTCAGCTAGATTTGCACGCTAAAATGTTGTATGAAAATCTCAGTCGGGAAGGCGATTTGTAAGACCGCGGCCACAACACATAGTGCGGGGACAATAAACGAATCTTAACATGTCCGGGTATTGTCCGACCCGGCTTTATTGCTACATATTTTAGTGAGACAACTGGTACCTTAAAACCGAACGCTGGGTAAAGACTTTTAAAATGAATGGAACACACAAATATCAATTGACTTTTATTACTGTAGAAGGATATTTAATTTGAGAATCAATTTATAAAGTAAAAACACGGGTAGGTATTTTAATTTAATCAGAGCTCCTGCGAATTCAAGTGTTTCATTAATTTGAGCGGAACTGTACAAAGTATTTTATAATGCGCACACTCAGAACACGATTACTGGAAATGCATTTAAAATGTGCGTGATTAAAAATTTCGAAAAAACACTGCACATTCGTTTGATTGTATTTTTTGGAGATCCGAAACTAAAACGAGGAGCAAACCCCTTTTGTTTTCTTCTCGACGCTACTTGATCTTTTTATTTTCGAAAGAGTATCCGAGGATAAAGTCAAGTTTTATAATAAAAATAAAATAAGACGTGGTTTTTATCGAGTATCGAGCAGTTTTAACTGATGCGCAGGATGTAGTTAAATCAAAAAATAATAGCTATTTATTAAAAGATTTCTAGTTGTACTATTTGCTCTATTTTCATGAATAAATTTTGATCACCAGCGTGGATTCAGCGAGGCTAAGATGTACGCGTAGAGATAATTTTGTCTTCTTTTGTAGATGTTTTTTCTCTTTCCATTTCATATAGATAGACAGAGAAAAGAGATCGACAAAAGTACGCTGTATAGGCAGGTCTTTAATTTATCGGCATATATGTAAGATAAATTTGCATATAATTAAGATTGCCAGCTGTCAGATCTACTTAATGCGAACCTTACATAGATTTGGGTTTTTATACGGAACACAAGCATCTTGACTCTTTGTTAAATCTTTATGAAATTTACTTAATTAATTCAAACCATATTGCGAGAGATTTCCCATACCTACCACCATTAAAACGGTGAACAGTGCGAGTAGGATAAGTTTTTAGCAAATTTTAATTAGTACAACGACACTGCATAAAGATTTTAATAATATTTTCAATCCCAAAATAATAATTAGCAAAAAGCTCGGATAAGAATGAATTTTTATCTTTGGCTGTATCGCAAGAGGTGATACCAGCATATATTTGCTTTAAACATTAAAAATATAAGAAACGTAGTAATTAATAATAATGTGCCTCGGATATAAGTACTGGAAGATGCTTAAAATTTCAAATTTATAATATAGAGTAAACACATTATTGATATAGAAGTTAGACCCTTGGTCTACCTAATGTTTTGGTTGTGTGTACCTACATAATAATATGTTATATCAGGTACAGAGATCTACTTATGACGTCACAGACAAGCTAAAAATAGTGTCGCTAATTCAAGTGTGAAATAAAACAGAATATAAATTGATTAAAAAACCCGAACTAGTTACTCTTGGATATAAAAAATATAATCAATCATTTATATTTTAGGTGATACTATATTTTTTGCTGCGAAAATTGGTAGTTGATACATGGTTCAGAATTTTAATATGCTAATCATCAATCAACAAGATCTTTAAACATAAATCTGCATAAAGAACGGTTAACTAACTGTTAAGTTGGGATACATCGTGGACTTGACCTTTGCTTGGGTCAATAAAACATTTTGAATTGCCAGCAATGTCAAAAGTCCCCCATTCAGTATTCCGTTAGTGTATATGTCAAAGGGTAACATACGTACAATTTCTTTGTGTACCTTTAGATACAGATAGGGAACAGATGAAACTAAGAGATTGACAGAGATTTGCACACCATAATTTCATTTGATGTTAAGTGTAGCCGAAGATGTTATCGTATTAACTACGAAGGATTAGTTACAGTTATCGGCCTACAACATCTCACCGAAACCCTTAAATCGCTTGGCGGTGGTACACTGCCACCGGTCGGGAACCGGCCGTGGCCGAAGCCTCCCACCAAAGCAGCGATCAACTGTATAATTATACTATATATATATATATATATATATGTAAATGAATATAGTATATGGACCAATATTCTAAATCGTACACATTTCATTAACCACCAATCGAGCTAATGATCGTCGAATTTTTTCGCCTAAATAAACATTAAGAAGAAAATCGTCGGCGTAACCGACGAACCTTTTACCGGAATTACGCTCTGGCTAAGTGACTCCTTTTAGGAGCCTTTAGTAGATGACGTTGCATCCGTAAGTGTATCGATATTTACACTTTTTCGGATAAAGTTTTCGATATATGTGGGAGATAAGAGGAACGTTTTAATAATATGCCTGCGATAATATTCAACGCGATGCACTTCACTAAATTGGCAAACTTTTACGTATTTCTTGATCAAAGGAAACCGTTTCTATGGTGACTGTATTACGGTATATGTTGAAAGTGAACGAGATTAAAACTTTGCCACTTGAAAGTGCAGTGGCCGCATGGCCGGAGCGAAATTTACTCGGAACAAAAGTTAATATAAGCGAAATTTGTACTTTCGCAAGCGGTTTGCGGGCTGACCCGAGTTGGAACTTTCCTGGGAACCAACTTGGGAATTCAACAGAGACAGTTGGGCTGTGGGCACCTGTGTTTTAAGACATTACTTACTTCTACCTGCAATATACCTACCTATATGTATATTACCTACGTCAATTTTAAATACCAAAATGATACTGGGGCCGTACCAAACGTCGCAGTATTGTTTTGACATTTTCATAATATGTTTGTATTAAAATATTAAAACATTACTGCAGCATTTTTGTTTTAAGAGCTGGTGATACGGCCCCTGGTGCCGGATGAAATTAGCTCTATTTTTAGCAATGTCAAGTTCGTTTCATCAAAAGATTTTTTCATAAGTGAATAGACATCAATTACTAAGTCTTACTCCATCAATTGATACCAGCACTTACTTGTACTGGACGGAAACTTTCTACAAAGTAACGAAAGTTAAATATCGCGTCGTTCATAAGTATAACATTACCCTGTAGACTGTAGGCAAATCAGATAATTTTCAATGTGTGGGGTTAAGAATTCTGAATTTAATTAAAGTGCCGCCGCTAGCAATTTTTGCGTTTCCTTATCAGATATTCGCGCAGACTTGCACCAAATGTAATTAAACTGGGCGAGCTTTAAAACGGACCGCCAAATAAACGCATTACTCATCTGTCAACCAACTAAATGCCTCTTTAATTAATTTTACAACTGTTCCCTAATTAAAGTGGAATACTTCGCCGAAGTTCAATCGCAATTGTCCAGTTAAACAGAGATTAAGTCATGCATTAATTTCCTATACATACGAAAACGCTTAAAGGATTCTTTGTGACTTATTACTCGATTCTTCTGAAGACATTTTCGGGGATGCTTACGTTTCCCAAATATTTGAGCGACAACTATAGTACTTTCCACTACACCGACTTTAATTCGATACAGTAAAATGACGCTTTTAACTGTCTTAAAGCTAAATAAAATATGTAATCAAAGTACATATTTCACATAAATATTATTTTGCTTTGAAAGTCACTTTGCTTATGTTATAATATTTTATGTTATTTTCGTGAAAAATAGCAAAATAGCAATATAACCAACCGCGATTTTTATTTCTGCTGACCACCGACGAGCTAAAGAACTTGCTAAAGTCCTGCTAAAATCGAGTTTAGTAGAATACGAAACGTCATTTTATTACATCGAATTAAAAGTCTGAGTTTACTTTCCGTATATTCGATTAAAAATAACTGCTTAAAGCAGAATAGCATGAACTATTGTTGCAATATTTATGCGTTTTCCAGTAAGAAATTTATATACGCTCAGCATATGTACAGCGACGAAGCTGTGGCTGCAAATGAGGTTGAAGATAGCCCGGGAGTTAGTGAGCATAAATTAAAACAAGTGTTTCTATAAAAAGTTGATAAATGGTCGTCCACAGGCGGCGTGACAAAAAAGGGAGCCGACGTCAAGCGGAGCGCTAACGTGTTTCATTTTGCACTGTGGGCAACATCTGGACGCTTTCAGCATGAGCAAATTGTAAAGCTATCACTTTAAATCTGCGAATAAATTTGATTCCACTACGGATATCATTCGTATTATTAAATCAGTATGTGAATAAAAATTAAAATGTAGGTGAGTTATGCGTGCAATAAGTGTAATACGAAGCCTTCATGCTCATGAAATAGTGAGTAGAAAAGAGCGCCAAGAAAATTGAAACAATAAAGTATTCAAATTTTGAAACGCTGAATAAATTTTCATGAAATGTTTTCATTAAATTGGTTATAATATTCTACATAGCTGTTAAACCTTACAATAGAAGAAATTCCTAAATCATAGAAATTATGATTACTAGTATGTGTTGGATCGATCGATCAAAAGCACAAAATAGAAAGATGTCATAAAGTTGTATAAATATTCGTAGTCTATCTAAATCTGAAGCAAACAATAATCATCATGTGAAAAATAAACTCGAAACATAAGAAATTTAAATGAAATGCTTTATAGCTTCCACACTTACCACCTACATCGAAAATCTAATACATCGCAGCTTGGCAGACGCCTGTAAAGAGGTTTTGTGGAATGTTGTTCAGGTCGCTACAGCGTTTATAAAACCGCAGTACGCCCCGATTAGACACAGAAGTGGGAACCCTAAGCCTCTGAAATGTGCAATACAGTGATATAAGCGTATGCGCTAGTGGATCACTTGTGGCAGAAGTCAAGTTTATACCGCTCGACTACACTGAATCAAGGATATTAAATTCAATATTTCATTGCCTTAAATTTACTAAATAAAGGGTATAACTTAAAATCCACACTTGTCAGAAGAGACAATAATGTTTTATAGTATATAGGAATGGCAATCAACAATTATTTTGAAAGAGATATATAATTATAATACAAATATAGGACTTTTGCATCCGTTATCTTATTTAATAACCCACTGAGGGTTACTAACTAACGAACTGAACGATACATAATCAGGCCACAGGTTTGGAGTATAATCAACTTTAACTAATTGAGATACGCATTTTCCCATGGCGTAAGCAAAGCTAATCTATACATGCGCACTAACTGTATATACCAAAAGTTAAGTAATCCTGAAACGCTCCCTTTAATTGGTTTACCGCAGACCTCTATTAACGAAATAAGATGGGAAATCAGAGTATTAGCATAACAGTGAATTCAATTAGGGTTCACAAAGAGGATTACAACTTTAACAATGAACGAAAAGTTAGCGGAGGCCCAATAAACTAGCATGGAATAATCAACATTTTGAACGAATGCGAATATTAAGTTAAAATTAAATTCGTGCTCGCTTCGCGTCCTTATCACAGGAGCTTTTAATGAATAATGATGATAAATGTAATTTATTATTCTACAGATAAATGTTATGTTTGCTTAACCGCAGTTCCAAGCAGTGGTCAAAATTTTAACACACTATTTATAAGCTAAAATACAGGATTTAATAAAATATAAAATTTCTCACATGTGGGTAACTATGGCTAAAAGGGCGCACTGTGTAATTTTTAGTGAGCGTTAAAAACTATAAAGACAATTACTTTCACATACGTATATTGGGACTAATAATCTATAGATTTTATTTCAAGATAAAAACACAAGTAAAAAAAATCTCGATAGAAAGCTTTCCCAATCTCAAGTTTTTAATTTTTATCAGAAACCGCAATGAATTTTTGTGTATATAAGTGATACTTTTATACTTGTGTCTAAACTGTCAAATACGCTATGAATCTAACTTTAAGATAACTGGCTTAATATGTCAGAAATAAGAAAAACGTAGTTTTTTCTGATATCTATACGTGCAACGTTTTCCTTTCGCCCCTACACAACGTATTCGTAAGAATGAGGAGAGAAATTGCTCGGGCCAATATACACTCTTTATCAGTCACCAGCAAATACAGATAGAACAAGATGGCACAAGAATTTTCTCAATGCCTGTCAATTAGAACTACAAAGCAGAACAACGAAACCCTATGTACCACAAAATCGGCGTCTTAGCAAGCATTGCACCCGATTTATCGCGATGGACTAGTTACTTTTAAGTCTTCCCCTTCACTAACAACAGTTTCCGAAGGCATCGTGAGACATCCACGTAATTTATCAGCTCGGTTCGCAGATATCCCGAAAAGGCAATGCCGACATCGTGTTCACAACTCAGGGATTTTAGTCCTTGCGTTCAGTTGTTTTATTTTATTTTTAGAAATAGGTAAAGAGAAAACGAACGACTACAAAAGAAAATAACAACACGTAGAAGTGTATTCGATAAATTTAATGTTGTTTGGAGTGACTCTAGTCTCTACCACTGATTCGGAAGGCAGATATATACTCAAACTAGTTAGAAGATAACAAATAAGGCATTCGCAACAAAATCCAACACCAAATAGCGGTTTTACTCGTATCGT